>CM075814.1:42934575-44298503 GCA_037975025.1 Excoecaria agallocha | reverse complement strand
TTTTATAATATTAACTATTATTTTATTGAAATAATTAACCATAAAAAGTAGAGAATGGTGAAAGTAGATCACAATTTTTGACTAGTATTATACTTATTTTAAAATTTTATTTTTGAGTTATTTTTAACATTTTGAAGTGAAATTTAATTTTGTCTAATTTTTGTTTCATAATTGTATATTAAAAATTTTAGTAATTAATTAAAAATATTAATTAATCAAACTGCGAAAATCAAAATTGATAGATTGATTAATTGAATTTAACGAACTAATTGATAATTAATAATTTTTAAAAATTAATATTATATATCGATTAATACAATTGATAATTTCCATACTCAGTCCTAATTTTGACTAAATTCAAAGTTACAATAATTTTCTTTTTTTATTTTCGTTAAAGGAATTATACATGTATTATGGATCCAACATATTAGGTGGGTAAGAAACTATTTTGTCAAATATATTGTAAATATTAAAAAAAATGTAAATATATATTATACCCAAATTTTAATTAAACTAAGTTTTATGTTTGTTAAAATAATAATAAAAAAAAAAGTCATCCATCAGTATTCAGTATGCCATAGGGTACTGCACTATTACTCCATAAGATTAGATAACAAAGACAAAGAAAGTTATAATAAATAATCACCAATCTTTAATTTGGTGACCGATATTAGATTAAAAATGCAAATTAATATAAGATTTGGTGACAAATATTAGACTAAAAATACGAATTAAATTTATATTGGCACCGTTTAAAATTGCAATCAGATATTATTGTAAAGGAGCATAATAAGATATGATAAAAAAAAAAATAACTGGGCCAAAAATAGAAAAACTGCAAAATATAGACCCTAATTAAAAAAATTGAAAATATTAATTAGTCAGAAGAGGAGGACAAATATAGCGATATGGGCACCTAAGGGTACTCTTTTTACATTTTCAAATCCAAAACAAAACAAACAAACCAATAAATACTCAATAAATAGGTACAATAAGGTAGTATTTGTTTACCTTAAAAAAATCGAAAATAAAAAAAATAAAATTATTTCAATTTTTTCAATAATTTTAAATATTTATTAAAAAAAATAGGTACTATAAATTTTTTTTTAACTAAGATATAATATTTTAAAATATTCATATTTTAATCTTTAAAAATAAAAAAATAATTAAAAAATTAAAGAAAAAATACTTTCAATTCATTCTAAAAAATTTAACAGAGGATTGAAAAAAAATTTTGAAATATTTTTCAGTTTTATCTTGACTATTTTATATCTTGCTCCGAAAAGTATTTCAATTTTATCAAAAAAATTTTTATTTAAATCGATTTAATAAATACTATACAAATAAATAAATAAATAAATAAATAATATAGTAAATACTTAAATATTTTATTTTTCTTGAAAAATAGAAAAACAAAAAAAGATTAGAACATGCTTATATGGTGGATATTGCAGCAAAGCCACACCTTCCAATCCATCCACCATGCCTAAGGATGATAGAGAGAGAGAGAGAGACTGGTTAGAGAAAGAAAATAGAGAGAAGATGGGTATGGTGTTTTTTGTGAAAGGGGTTTAAGGGAGGGTTTTAGGTCTACCAACTGGTTGTTAGAGATTGAACTCCTTAACCATACACGATCTTCAACTATGAGAAAATTGGCATCAAATCACCACCAACAACAAATCGAGAACAAGCAATAGCTACAACAACAGCAACACCAACAACAATAACAAAGAAACATCAGGAACATTAAAACTAGTCAAGCACCAACCACTTCTTTTAAGCTTTAGACCCAAAACCCAAAAGCTCTCCAAAAGAGGAAAAACTATTTCAAAAAGCCACCCAAAGATAACTAGAAAGAGAAAGTCATCATTTTTATTCAGTCTTTTCTTTTCTTTTCTTTTCTTTTCTCAGAGCGAGAAAGGAACAAGAATTAACTGTGCATATGTATGTAAGGGAGAGAGGGATAGAGAGAGAAAAGAGAGATGCTCACGTGGGGTTTTGATGGAATGATGGTTAGAGAATATATGATGAGAGAAAAAATATCAAAAGTAAGCAAATTCATTGCTGTTTCTGATTACCACTTTGTTTTCCTTTTCTTTTGAGAGAGAGAAAAAAAAAAGAATATTGGTTTTTGTTTTTAAAATTTACTGTATATTCTTTGTAAATTGTATGCATAGGTTTTGAAATTTACATCTGTTTTTGTGTAATGAAAAGGGGAGTTTTGTGTTGTGATTTTGTTGTATTGGGATCAGATTTGTTTATCAGCGGATCGATTGGTGTCTTTGAGGTTTCTGTTCCCCAAGACACCCACAAGTGCTACTGGTTTCCAGGTAATTTTTTATTGTTCCATATCTTGGACTTTAAGCCCTTTTCTATACAAATTCTTATTTTATTGTTCTTTCTTTTTCATGTATCTCTTCTCTCTCTGTGCCTGGAGTAAGATGAGATGAGGATGGTGATTATATGATTTTAACTTTTATTATTTTAAGTGAATATCTATTGGGATTTGCAGATAATGGTTTTGTCTTTCTTGGTGCTTTCGTTTATGTTGGTTTTTTGATTGTTGATATCTGATAGCCTTCGTCTACTAACGGTGTTGTCGGTCTTAATTTGAATGGTTATTTTTATTTGAAAATTTCTCTGTGTGTGTGTGTGTGTGTGTTTGTGATTTTATTCAGTCTACAACTGTGCTGCTTTAATGGGAAAATTTTTCTGTTGGATTTTTGTTACTGGAATTGTACTTCTAAGCCAGATACAAAGAAGTTGTCTTTATTGTACTTGGAGATTTCTCTCTGATAACACTTTTCTCAATAATTTTCGTTGAATTCCTGAAATCCAATGAAAATGATATGTAATTAAGTGATATTTTGCACTCTTCTATTCAACTTATCAACATCAAAGTGTTATCCACTTAACAGTGGCTTCTTTCCTAATAGTGAATAACTATGGATTCCAGTGTCTGCTTGTGGTTGTTTTCATATTTCTGCTAATTGCTTGTTTATATATTGTGCTGCTGAATTCTTTCTGAATTAGTGAGGGAGTAAAACTCGCATCAGAATGTTTATAATATCTTGTTCACTCTGCATTGTGATTGTTTATTTGGATATGTACTGCTTAAAAGTTGTTAGTAATTGAAACCTATTTCCAATGCCCTTTTGCAGTTCGTTCAATGAATATGTAATTTGAGTTAAGTAATCAGGCAGGAAAATCCCACGACTTGAATAACAGATATGGCTACTTATTATGCTAGTTCTAATAACCAAAGAGATGCTGCGCCAATGATATATATGCCTGGTTCATATCAAGAGGCATCAGTTCTTCCTGGAAATGTGGTGATGTATATGAACGCTGGATCATACTCAGATTCCTTGGCTGGGAATTCTCAGCAGCAAAACAACTGTATTGAAATTCACCCTGTGGAGGCTTCAGATTCAACCCCACAACAGCAAGAAATCTTGTCAAATCTTGGTGGATCACGAATTGGTGACCATGATTTTAATGCTTGGAGGGATGGTAGAAATGAGATGTTAGTTATGCATTCAGTGGCTGCATCTTCCAGCATTCTTAACAGCGGACAGAACTTGCAGGGCCAGGGACTGTCCCTCAGCCTTGGGACGCAAATTCCATCTGGAATCCATATGTCTTCCATCTCCTACAGGAATCCAACTCCAGACCTGGCATCATTCTTAAGTCCTAGTCCAACAATTATGGGTGAGGGTGGTAGCAGGAATGGCTCTTCTAGAGATGAACAACCAAAAAATAATGAATTTCTGCAACCAGGTTTTTCTGGAGGTAGTCAAGATGCAAATAAAGGGGATTTGTCTCCCTATGGTATGACAAGTATTGCAAGAGCCATTCCCAATTCCAAGTACCTCAAGGCAGCACAACAATTGCTTGATGAAGTTGTCAATGTTAGTAAAGCTCTAAAGCAGCCAGACAAAAAGAAAAACCAAATGACAAATGAGCAAGAGATGAACAGTTCAAAAGAGGACGACAACAAATCAAAGAATGGATCTTCCAACGCTCAGGAATCTTCCAATAATCTGCCAAGTGAGCTTTCAAATGCTGAAAGACAAGGATTGCATAATAAGCTGACAAAGCTATTGTCCATGTTGGATGAGGTAATAGCTATTCATCATTAGTTGCTTAATCTATTCTCAAGTTTATACATTCTGCTCCTTTCTTTTCTGATGTTTTAACTATAAAGGTGACTGTAAAATTCTCTATTAATGAACGTTCTTCTCAACTTGTTGCAAGATTGTGAATTCGTATGAACGGTTTGTTAAATTTTTGATGTTTAGCTCTGTTTGCCTATTTTTTTCAAAAGCAGATAACTGAAGGAGAAATATGGGGTGCATGGTTGTTAATTCTGTGATTTGCAAATCTGAGAAAAAGGAAACCGCTAACAATTAAAGATATAGGTTTTACTTACTGGGAAGTCATCATTTAAATTTAAAAAAAAATTGCTGACAGTTAATAAGCATTTCTGACATTATACAAATTAGGTGATGGTCTCATGGTTTGTGCTGCTGTGTGTTATTCGAGGAAAAATTTTGTATTTTTCCCTTATGGAGATACGCTGGTGGGATGAAGAAAGCAACTTCTTTCTCTGTAAAGATGCCCATCTTCATCTTATATAGTAGAATTATTATCTTCACAAGGGACAGCTTCACGGCTCAAACCTAAGATAGCACCTTGGCAAAACTTTCTCCTTGTTCTGGAATATAAAATAGTAGCAATTGTCTGTTCATATCATTTTTATTTTGTACACTGCAATCATGGCTATGCAACACACATTGTCTCGTTTTATAGAATCGCCATATTGTTTATTTTCCATTCATCTTTGCTTTTTGTGAGGCTTATATGACTTATATAGTAGCAATTCATTCAATGTTTATTCCTATCAAACTCTGTATTATAGAATTTATAGTTCTTTGGCAATGATGGCAATATAAATATGTAAATAACTTTAATGCATCTTCAATATGTATAATCAAGTCTGAGACCATATTACTCATCATTTTATTATTTTTACCTGCTACTTATTTATGAGGTTTAATGTTGAGTTTTCTATTTTCACAGGTTGATAGAAGGTACAAACAGTATTATCACCAGATGCAGATTGTGGTGTCATCATTTGATGTGATAGCTGGATGTGGGGCAGCTAAACCATACACTGCTCTTGCCCTTCAGACTATTTCCCGCCACTTTCGTTGCTTGCGTGATGCAATAAGTGGCCAGATTCGGGCAATCCGTAAAAGCCTCGGCGAGCAAGAAACTTCTGAAAGTAGTAAAGGGGTTGGAATAACTCGTCTACGCTATGTCGATCAGCAGCTCAGGCAACAAAGGGCACTTCAGCAACTTGGTATGATGCAGCAACAGGCATGGAGGCCACAGAGGGGTTTACCTGAAAGCTCTGTTTCAATTCTTCGTGCATGGCTATTCGAGCATTTCCTTCACCCGTAAGTGCTCCATCCAACTATAACTGAATTGATTATTCTTTTTATTGTGTTTTCTTGCTGTTTCTGTTGAAGACATCTTCTTCAAATATAACACAAAACTTTTTCTGAAATTTTCCAGATACCCAAAGGATTCTGATAAGATCATGCTGGCAAGACAGACAGGCTTGAGTAGAAGTCAGGTAAAAAGAATGAACATATTTATTTAATGGAGCCAGTGTGGAAGAATGGAGAGCCTTTCTTTACAGTGAGGAGTGGAAGTACAATTTCTTTTTCACCAGAGTTTTGGTTTGTGCATATTTGAAATTAGGGAAACTTGCTGGATCTACTTATGCAAAAATTGTATAGCTTGGGAAAGATCAGGCAAGCATCAAATGGGGAAGTGTTGAAAGTAGAATGGACTATAGAACCCTGTGGTAGTGCGAACTGATGAAATTTTGAAAAGCAGCATCTTCAGTTTGTTGGATTCAGCAATTGTTGGTTCCTGTTAGAACAAACACATTCAATCTCTGAACGGTCACATGAGCCTTGTGCAAACAATGTGATGAAAATTTGGTGACACTTTCCCAAGTTGGGAAGTGGTTGTTGTCTGTTAAGTTTCATTGGAGAAACTGTATAGATGGTTCGAAAATGGTTGCTGTATTTGCACATGTTCACTAGTTAGTTATATGTGGTTACTCATATAAAGAATATACCTCCAATCCAGAGATTTCCTTTTATGATTTTGAGTCATTATCGTTAATCAAAATGGCCCATTCTTATTCATGTAAAAAGTAGATATGATGCCCTTATATTTTTGATTCAAAATTCTGTGACAAATTTGTTACTGTGTTCAGGTCTCAAATTGGTTTATAAATGCACGAGTGCGTCTTTGGAAGCCGATGGTTGAGGAGATGTACAAAGAAGAGATTGGTGATGTAGAGTTGGATTCAATTTCTTCTTCTGAAAATGCAGCCAAAGCAACAAAGGGTGATGTAAGAACATCTGAAGACAGAGTGGAAGAAATGCAACAAAGTGCCAGTTCAACGGCAACGGAAAGATGCAGTGCTGGACAATTGATGGATTCCAAATCCAACCATATTCCTGATGTAGATATGGCAGGACCAACAACAAGAAGTAATTTCCAAAACGTGATGCATGGAGATGCTGTGACTGAATATGGGTTGCTTAAGCTAAGGGAGGAGCATAGGTCTAGTGTGGATGACTGTGGTCTTTACTCTGACACCATTGTTCACTCTGATGGGGGTGGTGACAGATTTATGGCAGCAGCCGCAGCTGCTTATCAAATGTCTGAGGTAGGGAGGTTTGGTAGTGGAAGCGGAGTTTCTCTTACATTGGGGTTGCAACATTGCGAAGGCGGTAGCTTGCCAATGCCTGCGACAAGCCATCACAGTTTTATTTCCATGAGAGGGGATGACATCTATGGTGCATCAGGATCTTCCGTGGGGGGTGAGACTGCGGATTTTGAATGCCTGAATCCCAGTAACAGGCAGCACAGGTTCAGTTCTTCGCATTTATTACATGATTTCGTGGCATGAAATAATTAGTTGGGGAGTGTTCTGTTCCTTTAGAAAGATTTATGCGAGTTACAATTGGTGGAAACAATGTTGTGCATAAAACACAGTTGTAGCATATAAAAGAATTGGTTGGAAGGTTGGAATATTTGTATAGATACATATTTTTGTGTAATATTTGTAAGGAAGGTGTACAACTGATGACAACTTTGGAATTGGGGAACAAGAAATTCATGGTTTGAATAAAGATGGTAAGATTCAGAACGTTGTTATTTTAAATTGATATGATAATGACTCCTAAGGCCCTTCTGCAACTGTGCATAAATTTGGTTTCTGCTTTTTATTTCCAAAGCAGGGCATTTGGATTACATCTGACCATCACTATATGATAAATGTGAAATTTATCAAAATATAAAAAAATATAAAATCATTTTAGATATGCAAAAAATTATAAATTAGTTTTTTAAAACTTATTTTACTGTCATTTTAAGTTAATTTTATGCAATATTAATAAACTGTGTTTTAATTTTGCTAATATTTTCTTAATTGAACGCAATATAAGTATTCTAAAAATTGTAGATAATATAAGTATTCTGAAAATTATAGGAATTAAATCTTTTTGAAGTATATAAATGTAATATAAAAAGATGTTAAAGTTCATTAATTAAGAACGTGTTCTTCCTGCATCTTCGATTCTTCATACGAAAATCGATTTTTTATACAATAATAATTAAATTTCAATTTTAAACTGGATTGGTTCTGTTATATATAAAATTTTCTATTCTCCATGGTAGATTCGCCTTGATATTCAATAACTAGTCGGCATTTTACACGATGCACGGTTGGCTTTATTAAAGAAAAACATGGTATTAAAAAATTAGAGCTCATTACCAAAAAAAAAACCTAATGTTTTACATTTTAATTTAGTATCTATCTAATATTTAAAATTTAAATATTATTAATTAAACACTCTCAATTAAGAGATTCCGTTCAATTTTATGTTAAAACTAACGAAAATTTAAATTTTGAATTAAAAAATCATTTTGAATTTTTATTTTGGCTATTAATATAATTAAATATATTGATTTTAATAATTAAATTTGGATTTTTTTTTAATTTTTACTCTTATTTAAATATATATCTAATATCTATCAAAAAAAAATCACAAATTTGAATTGAAATATAGGTAAAACGTTAGAGAGTTTTTAGTATTAGCCCAAAAAATTATTTTTGTTTAATAATTTATTTTTATTTATTTTCTTTAATTTTTTAAAAAATGCATTTTTTTAGTAGTTGGGTGAACGCAACATGGAAAATTAAGGAGTCTAAATTTAAAATTATAGAGAAATGAAAGTCGAGGAAATTTATAATTGAAAGATCCATTATACTTAAAGGCAAACAATAAATATTTTCATTTTGTTTCGTTATACCATTTTCAATTATTTATACGATCAATTCAAGTCATTTTTAAATTTAAAATGTAGTGAAAGACAAACAATTCAAAAAGATATATATATATATATATATATATATATATATATATATATATATATATATATATATATATATATATATATATATATATATATATGAATTTAAAATTTATTTTAAATATTAAATTTTAGTTCTAAGATATACTTGAAGGCTAGTATTTGTTTTACAAAAATTTTCGATAATGAGAAAACTCCACACATATCTGCGGGAAGATCTTTTTCTATCAACTCTTTAATTAATAGAATCTGTAAACAAATTGAATAATAAAATTTCACGCTAAATTTTCTTTTTAAAAATTCCAGCTTAAGATTGAAAATAATTTGTAATCCATTAAGTTGATATCTATTTTTTTTCTTTTATATATATATTTTCCATAACCATTCAATTCTCTTTTTATATTGAATTAACTAAAATTCAAATTTCATTTGGCACACGAAAATACTTAATATTAATGGATAATAATTAATTCATCCAAATTACATTTGAAATGTAAAGGGTTTATTATTAATTGACAATAATTACACATTACCATTTACCATAAATACTCGCCTAATTTTTCTTATGTTGTGAAAACTCTATGTCCACATTGAAACTAAGTTTTACTATAAACTTCTAAACTAATGTAATCTGCGAATAAATTAGATAATAAAATTATATGCTAAATTTTTTTTCTTAAAAATTCCAGCCTAAGATTAAAATAATTTTTTTTTATTTTTTCAATTGATATTTATATTTTTCCTTTATTTTTATTATTTTATATTTGGCTATAACCATTTATTTCCCTTTTTATATTAAAATAAGTCTGTCATGTAGGGCTGAGCAAAAAAAAATGAAATTAAAAATATAGTTAACCGAAAAATCGGTTCGAAACTGAATCGATTTTTACGGTTAACCGATCCGATTGATTCAGTTACGATTTTTAATTTTTACATTTTTTGTTAATAGTTTCGATTTAGATTTTTAAGTACCAGTAAACGGTTAACTGATTCATATATATATATATATATATATTCATATATATATATATATATATATATATATATATATATATATATATATATATATATATATCTTCAAATTTTTCTATTTTTTTTAAATTTATATAAAATAATATTTTAAATAATATTTTTATTTTTATACCTTAATTTTTTTATAAAATTTATATAATACTTTAAACTAAATTTATATTATGTTATTTTCTTTAATTATATAGTAATATCTATATATATAGTATCCGATTAACTTTTATATATATTATTTTTTATCATATATTGGTGTTCATATTTTATTTAATAGCATTTAATTACATTTTCTTATATTTTAGAGCTTATGTTATAACATTTAATATTATCCAATATTTTATTTGACTTAAAATCAAGCATATTAATTTTCAATAAATATTAAATCTATTTTATAATATTAGCTATTAATTTATAGAACTTGAATTTTGGCTAGTAAATTATATTTGTTTCTTTATTTTTATATTAAAGTACTTTGTAATTTGAAATTGAATTGAATTTTATCTATTTTTTTATAATTTTATTTTATAAATTTTAATGATTAACCGAAAAATATTGGTTAACCAAACCGAAAAATTAAAACTGATGGACTGATTAACTGAATATAATGGATCGATTAATGGTTAGTGATTTTAAAAAATCGATATTAATGGATTGATTAATTTTTTTGTTAATAAACTAATTAACCGGTCCATGCTCACCCCAATATCATGATAATTGAAAAAACCAACTCGATTAATTATTTATTAAAATTCAAATCTTATTCGGAATATAAAATTACTTATTATTAATGGATAATAACTAATTCATTTGAATCTCATTTAAAATGGAAATGGCTTATTATTAGTTAATAATGATTACATATTAATTAAATTGTTAATTGAATTAAATAAGTCCATTATCAATATCTATTAATTATAACTACCATATACACACCTATACGTCACACATATATATTGAAAATTATGTTATCCAAAAATTAACTAAGATATACTCCATCCGTCTGATTTTAAAAAATATTTTTTTTTATTTTATTTTGTCCTACTTTAAATATTTTTTTTTGAAATTTGAACAATAATTTTATATATATACCTTATTTATTATATATTTTATTAAATATTTTTTTTATCATTCTCTGCCTATAACTAAAATTAAATGAAATTTTTAAATAAACAAAAGAATATTTTTGTCAATGATTATGTTTTTTTATAAAATTGAGGTATTTTAATTTTTTTTAAAATTTTTTTAAAACATAAAAATTATCTTTTAAAGTGGGATGGATGGAGTATAATTTTAATTTTCTATTCCAAATAAGTTTTGAATTTGTGAATTAATTTAATTATATAGTAATATTTTAAATACTCGCCTAATTTTTCTTATGTTGTGAAAACTCTATGTCCACATTGAAACTAAGTTTTACTATAAACTTCTAAACTAATGTAATCTGCGAATAAATTAGATAATAAAATTATATGCTAAATTTTTTTTCTTAAAAATTCCAGCCTAAGATTAAAATAATTTTTTTTTTATTTTTTCAATTGATATTTATATTTTTCCTTTATTTTTATTATTTTATATTTGGCTATAACCATTTATTTCCCTTTTTATATTAAAATAAGTCTGTCATGTAGGGCTGAGCAAAAAAAATGAAATTGAAAATATAATTAACCGCAAAATCGGTTCGAAACTGAATCAATTTTTATGGTTAACCGATCCGATTGATTCAGTTACGGATTTTAATTTTTATATTTTTGATTAATAGTTTCGATCTAAATTTTTAAGTACCAGTAAACGGTTAACTGATTCATATATATATATATATATATATATATATATCTTCAAATTTTTATATTTTTTTTAAATTTATATAAAATAATATTTTTATTTTTATACCTTAATTTTTTATATTTTTTATAAAATTTATATAATACTTTAAACTAAATTTATATTATGTCATTTTCTTTAAATATAGTAATATATATATATAGTATCCGATTAACTTTTATATATATTATTTTTTATCATATATTGGTGTTCATATTTTACTTAATAACATTTAATTACATTTTCTTATATTTTAAAGCTTATGTTATAACATTTAATATTATCCAATATTTTATTTGACTTAGAATCGAGCATATTAATTTTCAATAAATATTAAATCTATTTTATAATATTAGCTATTAATTTATAGAACATAAATTTTGGCTAGTAAATTATATTTATTTCTTTATTTTTATATTAAAGTACTTTGTAATTTGAAATTGAATTGAATTTTATCTATTTTTTTATAATTTTATTTTATAAATTTTAATGATTAACCGAAAAATATTGGTTAACCAAACCGAAAAATTAAAACTGATGGACTGATTAACTGAATATAATGCATCGATTAATGGTTAGTGATTTTAAAAAATCGATATTAATGAACTGATTAATTTTTTTGTTAATAAACTAATTAACCGGTTCATGCTCCCCAGTATCATGATAATTGAACAAACCAACTCGATTAATTATTTATTAAAATTCAAATCTTATTCGGAATGGAAAATTACTTATTATTAATGGATAATAACTAATTCATTTGAATCTCATTTAAAATGGAAATGGCTTATTATTAATTAATAATGATTACATATTAATTAAATTGTTAATTGAATTAAATAAATTTTTTAATTGAATTAAATAAGTCCATTATCAATATCTATTAATTATAACTACCATATACACACCTATACGTCACACATATATATTGAAAATTATGTTATCCAAAAATTAACTAAGATATACTCCATCCGTCTCATTTTAAAAAATTTTATTTTATTTTATTTTATTTTATCCTACTTTAAATATTTTTTTCGGAATTTGAACAATAATTTTATATGTATACCTTATTTATTATATATTTTATTAAATATTTTTTTTATCATTCTCTGCCTATAACTAAAATTAAATGAAATTTTTAAATAAACAAAAGAATATTTTTGTCAATGATTATGTTTTTTTTTTATAAAATTGAGGTATTTTAATTTTTTTTAATTTTCTTAAAAAATAAAAATTATCTTTTAAAGTGGGATGGATGGAGTATAATTTTAATTTTCTATTCCAAATAGGTTTTGAATTTGTGAATTAATTTGATCTAAAAATTGAGTTGGAATTGATTCAATTGAAATTAAAATGGAATTGGAATTAAAATTGCAACTGAATTGAAATTAAAATTGAGATTGAAATTGGCCATTCTTCTACTTTGAATTCAAATTGAAATTGAAATTGATTTTATTTTATTTTAAGAATTGAGTTTGAAATTGATTCGAATAATATTAAAATTAATTTGAGATTGAAATTGCAGCTGATTTTGAATTGAGATTGAAATTAAAATTGAAAATTTTATCATTCTTTAACATTAAAAAAAATTAATAAGAATTGATTTGATTTGATTTTAAATTTTAACATTTAATAAGAATCAAAATTAAAATTAAACTAGAATTAAAATTTAAATTGATTTGTAATTAAGATTGAAATTAAAATTGGCTAATTATCTATTTTTTATATATAGATTGGATTAAACTTGATTTAATTAAAATTAAAATTGAATTGAAATTAAAATTAAAATTGGCCAGTCATATATTTTGTATAATTTATAGAGATATGTAGATTATATATCTTTAGATATTATTTAAAAAAAAAAACTGTTGCATTTTCAAACTGGAGTTGGTTTTTTTTTCCTGTTGCACTTTATATTGAATGTATTAATTTCTTATCTTGTCTAAAATTTATATTATATGCATTAAGAAAACATTATAATAATGTAAACTAGCGATCTTATTTTATTAAATTATTTCAACATACAATAGTATAATAAAAAAATTAATCGTTATACAAGTTGATATTATATGTCTTAAGAAAATTATTATAATAATGTAAACTTGAGATATTATTTTATTCAATTATTTCAACAAAAAATAATATAATAAAAAATAAAAAATTTTACCTTTAAAGTTGTGCATATTTACTCCTTAAATATATTTGGGGTCAAATTTAAATAATACACATTTCTCTCTTAAATAATTATGTATTTAGCTCAAATTGCCATTAAAAATAACGAGACTCTAAATAAGCATGCAGAAAAATACATAATAGACTAATTAAAGTCATATAAATTTATCATATATAACCATATATTGACACTTTTTCTAACTGTCAAAATAATCTGACTCTAGATAAATAAAAAAAAAAATTATCTGATTGTAAAAAAATTTAGCTTTTTTACTAGAATTAAAATAAGTTACAAATTTGCAGTGTACAGCAAATTTATATTATTTCAATTAATTTACCATATATATTTCTAACAAGTTATATGCAGTTTTATTAGTTTTAATAATAAATTTAAACCAATTATACAACAGTTAAAATGATTTATATCCAAAAATATATTTAAAAGATAAATATATAATATTTTAATAATAAATTTAATTAAAAAAAAGTCATTTTCAATTTTCCACTTGAGTTGGACTTATGGATGTTTAGTCGGTTGTAGATATATAATAATTAAAAAAGGAAAAAGCATATCAATCAAAGGTCTTAGGTGTTATACAATTGTTGACAAGTGAAGAAGTAACATATGGGTTATAAAAAAAAAAAACATATGGGTGACACTAAAATGAACATCTTTTTCTCACAATAGTGATAGAAAATATAAGAAAACTCAGCAATTATGATGGTTGGTTGTGCGAAGTTTGACACGTGGCATTTCTCTCTCTCATCAATTTCCAAATAATTTATTACTCTCTCGATTTTTTTTATTCGTCACTTTTGAATAAAATTTAAATTTTATTTATCTGTTATTTTTAGATTATTAATGTAATTTAATTTATTTTTTTTCAATAAAATCAGAACCAATCAGATTTGATAATTTAGTTTTAATTATGTAATTTAATACTAAATTTAAGTTTATTTATTATTTTTTAGTCTTAGTAAAAACAATAAAAATAACTAATAAAAAAGAACGAAGAGTATTATTTCTTTTCCTGGTACGAAATGTGAGTCACTCATTATCACGATTAAAGCACCATGTGTTAGGAAATTCAAACCATTGAATATAATTATTTAATACCTCATCCGTTTTTTTTATTTATTATTTTTGAGTAAAATTTAAATTTTATTTATCTGTTACTTTTAGATTTTTAATGTAATTTAATTTGCTTTTTCAATTTATTTTTTTTCCAATAAAGTTAGAATCAATAAGATTTGATAATTTAATTTTAATCATGTAATTTAATACTAAATTTAAGTCTATTTATTATTATTTCTTAATTCTATTAAAAATAACAAAAGTGACTGATAAAAAAGAACGGAGAAAGTATCTTACTAAATTCATTAATTTAAATTTCTACCATATAGACCTATAAAAAAATTTAAATATTTTATTATCAAAATTTAAATATAAGACCTTAAGAAACAAACAACTAAATTTAAAAACTATTTTCAATTACTTTAGATTAATTAGATCAAATCTAAAAAGCATAAAATTAATCCTTTTTTAATGAGCCTTTCAAGGTTTGTTTATTTGGATTAAGACTAATTATCTTGATTATGTTAACTTATTATTATTATTATTATTATTATTATTATTATTATTATTATTATCTTAAAAAATTAGGAAAATGATGTTACAGAGGGAAATGCAGAAATTCACCAAAAAGAAAAAAAAAAATTGTTGAAATGATGATGAATGGAAATTTGTTCCAGTCTCATTGAGGCCCCATTATCCTCTCTCAAGTATAATTTTTATTTCTAAAATCTAAACAAAGTAATGAACATTAATTAAAATTGATTGTGATTGTTGATGAATTGGCAGATTGAGAGAGTATTTGCACCTTCACAAATCACTTGGGCTGGAGATATGGCTGCCTGCGTCAATGGATACTGGTATTCCTTGGGTTATGTGCAAGCAATTTGATGCCCCCAGATTTTGGAATTTTTTTAAAAATAGTATTTTAAAAAAAATATATTTAGAATTTTGAAATATTTATAAAATTATTTTAAAAATTGGATTTTTTTTATTTTTGCAATTCTTTATCGCGGAATTAGATATCATATCTCACTTTCTCTCTCTCACGCCCACTCCCTCTCTCTCTCTCTCTTTCACCGGGACTTTTTTAGGAATTGTGTACTTTTTTTTATTTAGGAAATGAGGGTTGTTTTAAAACTATTTGAGAAAATGGAGTCGGAGACACCATTTTCGTAACGAATCACTGCGAAATCAGTAAAGTGAAATCCACAGCCGGAGTGGTTGATGAAGACTGATTGGGGGTGGCGTCCATAGTTCCATTTCCGCAACATAGTGTTACGGAAATGGAATTTTTTTTATTTTTTAATATATATATATATATATATATATATATATATATATTGAAATAAAAGTGTTCTATTTAGAGAAATTGTTTAATATTATGAATTTAATTGCAAAAATAAATATAAAATTTTGAAAATTAAATATGTAAATTAAAAAAAATCTAAAGTTTATAGTCGGTACCGAACTGATAAATTCGGATACTGAAATTTTTTAATTTTAGCAAACCGAACTCAAATAGAAATTTTTTATCAATTCGATTCGATTAAAAATTATCAATTAAAAAATAAAACGACATCGTTTTGAACAAATGAATTTAAGTGAAAATAATTTAATCCATTTGTTTAATTACATAAAACCAATAAGTTTAAATCTAATAGGGTTGATTTTGTGATGAAATTGGAACAGGGAAATAAAAAATATAACAAAAAAATCAATCGTTTTTTCGATTTTTTCCATTTTAGCAGTACAGTATTGCGAAAATAGAGCTGTGGGCCCCACCAACAAAATTATTTTTTGATTTATTTATTTATTTTAAAATTTCAACATATTCGGTTAATACGGTTTGGTTCGATTTTGAAAAATAAATGTACCGATCGATATTTATATAAAATGACATCATTTTTATATTTGTTCAAAATACACCGTTTTGTATATTTGTTCAAAACGATGTCGTTTTATTTTTTAATTGATAATTTTTAATCGAACCGAATTGATAAAAATTTTTATTTGAGTTCCGTTATCTTATAAGTTCGGTTAGCTAAAATTAAAAAATTTCGGTATCCGATTTTATCGGTTTGGTACCGACCATAAACTTTATTTTTTTTTTAATTTACATATTTAATTTTCAAAATTTTATATTTATTTTTGCAATTAAATTCATAATATTGAACAATTTCTCTAAATAGAACACTTTTATTTCAACATATATATATTAAAAAATAAAAAAATTCCATTTTCGCAACACTGTGTTGCGGAAAATGGAACTGTGGGCCCCACCCCCAATCAGTCTTCATCAACCACTCCGGCTGCGGGTCCCACTTTGCTTATTTCGCAGTAGTTCGTTGCGAAAATGGTGTCTCCGACCCCATTTTTCCAAATAATTTTAAAACAACCCCCATTTTCTAAAAAAAAAAAAAGGTACACCATTCCTAAAAAAGTCCCTCTTTCACCTACTCTCTCACCTCCCTCTCACCTTATCTCTCTCCATATTTTCCAAAATTATTATCATACTTAATTCTATAATTAATTATCTACATAACCTTACAAATAAATAAAAAATATTTTAAAAATAATGTGAGGTAAAAATAAAAGAATCCAAATAAAACTTGCTTCAAAAATAAAATTTAAAGCAAATTCATAGTTAAAAAAATGATAGTATGGTAAGAAAAAAAGTACAATGGTTAGTGATTTTTATCAAAAATTCAAATCTAATAATAAATTAAAATATCATAAAAATAAATTTATTTAATGAATCTTTTTTATACACCGTATATGAAACTAATATTGTCATTAATAAATCTTTTTTATCCTACTATCATTTTTTTCACTACGAGTTGCTTTATATTTTATTTTTGAAACAATTTTCCCTTAAAATTCTTTTATTTTTTTTATCTCACATTATTTTTAAAAATATTTTTTTATTTGTTTGTTGGATTGTATATATAATTAATTATAGCATTAAGTATGATAATAATTTTGAAAAATATGAAGAGAGAGAAGATGAGAGGGAGAGAGAGAGAGAGAGTGGGTGAGAGGAAGAGTGTGAGAGAGAAATAGAGTGAGAGTGAGAGTGGATGTACGAGAGTGAGAGAGAGAGAGAGACCCAGTGTCTAATTTCGCAACAAAGGATTGTGAAAATGAAAAAATATCCCATTTTTCCAAATAGTTTTACAAATACCTCAAAATTCTAAATATTTCTTTAAAATATACTATTTTTAAAAAAGTCCCCCAGATTTTATGGAATGCTCTCCCATACCGGGAATTTTTTTAAATAATATATATTTTTAAAATATTTGAATTATGTATATGTCAGATAATATTTGTGAATTTAGTATTTTTAACTAAAATGCAGCATTTTGTTGTATTATTAGAATAAATTTCTACTCCTTTTATGAAGGTTTGGTTGGCTTGAGGATGCAGCACTTTATTGCATTATTTAATATCATCGCTGCACTGGCACATGAAGCTGACAACGAGCATAGTAATGTTTGAAGATATAGTCTACCATTGCATCATTCAACTCGACCCATGTGATCTGCCATACATGTGCAGTGAGTGGTAAATTCACTTTGACCAATCGAAGCCATCTCTCTTTTTACACATATAAACCAGCTTTCATTTTCCCTCATCAAATGAAATCACTCTCCATTTTCATTCTTCATTCTTCATATATTCTTCATCCATTCTCCCATCTTTCAATTTCTTTCTATCTCAAACACAGTCAACATTTTTTTTTCAAGCTGCACTTAAGGGGTTGATTGAATTAATTTCATAAACTAAAGGTTAGTATAGTTTATTTATATTTAATTTATAAATATTTAACTATAATATTATTGTTTAATTTGTAAGTATTTTTTGTTGATTAATTTGAAGACTTGAAGAAAAAAGGCAAGTTATCTCTTTTATATATTTCAAAAACTTTTATGTTAATGTAATAACATGTATTATTTTATAATGTTAGCTGTTAGTATAATTGTTGTTTATATTATGAAAAAAATAAATTTATATATTAAGTAAAATTTAGTGTTAGTGTTAAACAAAATTTCTGAATCTGTTAATGTATAGAAATAAGGCTATAATTTACAAGTCTATATTGTTTATATTTATTTATTTATTTATATTTTATTGAAGTTAAATAAATTAAATGCATTATTAATATTATTCAATAAATTTATGTAGAAGTTAACAAGATATTATTTTATTACTATTTGTAATTGTGTTATTATATAATTTATAAGTCTATTTTATTAATTATATTTGTGACAATAAAAAATAGGCTCATTATTTTATTTATATTCGGTTAAAATGGACATCAAATAAAGTAAATTATTATGTGATAAAATAATATATAACAATTACTTTACTAATATAAATAGAAATTTTAGGGAATTTTTTTATAAAAAAATAGGCTCATTATTTTATTTATATTCGGTTAAAATGGACATCAAATAAAGTAAATTATTATGTGATAAAATAATATATAACAATTACTTTACTAATATAAATAGAAATTTTAGGGAATTTTTTTATATATCATTGCAAATAATATATATTTATACAAAAATATAGAATATTCAAGTATTATAAGAAAATATAGACATATTTTAAATTTGTGAAATACGTATTTATTTTTAAAGGAATTTTATATTATTAAATTCTATTTATGTTTAATTGTTGACGAAATATGCGTTAGGTTAATAATACTGTTAGAAAATATTTTATATGCATTACGTTTAATTTTATATTTTGGGTCATTTGAAAATTTTCATATTGTTAGAGAAAAATTCTGTAAAAAAATTGAATATTTTATAATAAAAATAATATATTTAAAAAATAATAATAGGAAGTTTTAAAATGATATTAGTTTTTTCATAAAAAAATATGTGAAATATTTATTTTATTTTTATATTATGTGATAAATATATTATAATTATATGAAATTTGTTTGTTTTAAATTTACAGTTAATTAGTAATAAATTTTTTAAATGCACACGTAACACATGCTGGTGCATTTGCACATAGATTATTATTATAAAAATGAAACCTTTTAGAAGAGAAGAATTTATTAATTCGGGACCTTACGTTGATGAACTTCTAACTTTGAATGGCAAGCACCGAGCCTATGCGGTTTGGAAAATAACTGTAATTATATTTCCACTCTATCATTAAATAATAAATAATTTTAAATTATATATATTATATATATTTGTCTGATAATTTTATTTATTTCATGTTGAACACAATGTTATGTTTGTACGAAGAGCTAGTGTTGAGAGTCACTACAAAAACATCAACGAAAGGATCAAACCTTACCTGCATTTATCAGGATTCTATGGGATGTCCTGGATCGATGTTATGAACGTTAATGTTGACATGATGAATGCTCTTATTGAGAGGTAGAGGCTAGAGACACACTTTTCACCTTTTTGTTGATGAAACTACAATTACTTTAGACAATATACAGATACTCACCAGGTTATCTGTGGAAGGATGTGCTGTTATAGGACGTCTTCAGCATGATTGGTCTAATTTTTATGCTCGGCTTTTGGGGATTGTTCCCCTATAAAAAGTCATTAGAGGATTAAAAATAACAATGACGTGGTTGACTCAACATTTTATCCACTTACCAGCCGATGTGACGAACTACCATATACAATTCTTTACTTTTGCATGGATCATACGTTGTATTGGTGGACTACTATATAGGACATGTTAATAATTACATACATTTGATGTTCCTTCCACTGTTATAGAATTTAGCTGAAGTCGGTGAGTATTGCTGGGGATGAACAGTTTTGGTATGGCTATATAGGGAATTATGTCATACGACTTGACCAAGTGCAAATAAACTTGGCAGATATAATCAATTAATCCAAATGTGGGCATGGAAAAAACTTCCTCAATTTTGGCTACCCTTTATCCACATATTTGTTCTAGATCAGGACAAGCAGTATAGTTATAGGTAAAATTTATTTATTATATTTAATGTTGAAATATTTTTAGTTTTATTTGTTAAAATAATTATGTTGACAAGTTGATTATTTGTTGTGTAACAAGTGGCAATCCCTTTTGGATTTAAAATAATAATAATAATAAAGATGCTTATAAGTACCTAGAGGAATTGGACTTGCAATGCTACAATCAGGTTTGTATTTATTTTTAAAGTAATGGTAAATTATTTAATATCGATAATAAAAAATAATTATTTTGTAACAATATTTTGGTGATTATTAATTTTTTTTATAGATGGATTGGGAGCCATATAAGAATGTGTTGTACTTATTGCCAAATTTTTGTATTAGTGGATATGGAAGTTGGAGATTTGTCGTGCTATTAATATTTTCATATTATTGAGTGGCACCAACCCAATCGATATCTGAGATAATTTGGTATGGACCAACCGATTCCATCTCCTCCGTAGAATAATGATTTGGTGTATTCTATTAATTTGAGTGGGCACATAGATCAAAATTTGGAAATAAATTTTTCATTTTTGAGTGGCATAATAAACACAATTGAATTGTTCCAGGTCAATTTCTCAATTCACCATTGCATTATGTAATAGTATATAGTGCGAACAAGATGGTGGATAACCTTAGTCGAAGCAATAACAGGGGCATCAATATGTATGTATGTATGTATGTATGTATGTATGTATGTATTATTATTATTATTATTATTTTATACATATTATTGATGATTTTAAATAATTTTTTTAATTTTCATGTAAGCTGATGCTACTGAACGAATATTTTATAGCAACATTGCTTCATCATCCAATAAAGGTAATAATATTTATTTGGCATCAGAAGGCATTTTAGGTGCTATAGGTGCATATGATAAGACGTTCACTGACTATTCCCATTAGCTTGTACCTAATCCTGCAGATATTCTACCACTATCTATATTGTATGAAGATTTTCGACATTCTAAACATAGCAAGAGAGGCATGGCAGAAAAAAAGATGACAGTTACTTCTATTTTTATTCATCCTAGTGTACACCAAGTACCCAACCAATGCCCTGGCCATATATTCATGAAGATACTTCTAGCTCCTTCAATATGCCTTCATTCCATCAGCCTTAGTAGTATGATGCTGTAGCTAGTCCTTTTGGATGTTATGACTATGAAGTTAGGCCATTTAGAGCCTATGCATCTGGTTTAAATGTTGATCTGAATGTAAGCTTATCTAAAGAAGATGTAATGTCCCAAAAATGACCCTAGTCGAAATTGTATATATTTAATTTAAATTGATTAAATGTGTGAATTTATGTTGATATATATTTGTGTATCTAGATATATGTAGATATAGATATATATGGGTCAACAATTAAAAAAATAAATATGGGGGTTGTTATTTGGGGTTGTTATATTAAATATTGATATGATTATTATTATTATTATTATTAAGAAACAAAAAAAAAGAGAGGATAGGAAAGGGAGGATCGGGGAAGGGGGAACGAAAGGGAAGGAGAGGGCGGAGGGAGGCGCTGCCGCCGATCAACGGCACCTACGTCGGCGATCGGCGCGGCTGCCACCGCCTCCTCGCCGTCCCTTCTCTCCGGTGGTGCTTGTGGTGTTTTTTCTTCCTCCTTCTTCTTTTTGGGTCGGATCGGTTTTCTCTTCGTTCCGGTGTCCGTCGGTGGCGGTTGGTGTCACGGAGACCACCGAAAAACTCCCTGTGATGAGGTGACTCTTTTGGTGGTCGCCGATCGTCCCCACTCGTCGGCGTTAAGGAGATCGGAAATGGGATGGCCGGTCCTTTTCAGGATGTTTTTCGGTGGATCGGGATGGCGTAAAGGCGCGTGAGTGTCGCCAAAACGTCGCCAGCGGCTTGATCTTCCGGTAGATGACTTCGGTAGCTCTCCGGCAAGTCTCCGACGAGTCTCCGGCGAGGCTCCGACGAGGCAGAATGGAGAGGGCATTCTGGGCTTCGATTCTTCGGTATGGGAACTGAATTTATTCAAGAAATTTTCTTCAATTTGATGCATGATGCATAATTTAGCTTTATTAAAGGTAAAAATGTATGTCTTGTGATTTTATGCCAAATATCAATATTTTGAGGAAATGTTTATTATACAATAATTTACATTAAGGCATATAAATAATATTGAATATGACTTAATATAGATGTATGTCTCAATGTGTGTGGGAATTGTTAGAATATATGAATTAAGCTTAATTAAGAAATAGGTCTTTTTGAATTTTTAATACCTAATTTAATCTCATTTGGTGTGGAGATTCTGTTTGGATTTAAATAGTATGAAAGTGATAGATGGTATTCATTCCGACCAAAGTAAAGATTTATTGTTAAGGATTTATTGATGATTTATGGTTAGACGAAACTGCAAGTAGAATTCGTTTCGATTAGGTTAGCTCTTTGAATTGTCACAGCTAGTTTTTGAAGTTTTAATTAGTTTTAATGGAATTGAGGATGTAACTTTTTGAAATATAAATAAAATGTCATTATACCCTTGAAATTCGTAATGCTGCCTTGATTGATTCTTGGAATTAAATCTCCAATTAGGTTATAGTTGAATTTCTAAACAGTTATTCAAGGAAACTGTCAATAATAGTAATAGAAAGCAATGCTGGAAATTTGTAATGTTAGGTAAAAGATCATACCTTGAGTTTGCAAATTGAATTAGAGAAATTTTAGTTTCCTTATATGTGTTCGAGAGGTCATGTTGTATCATGCGTTCACTTGATTTAATTTAAGTAATAAAAGATATATGTTCATAAAATTAATGCGTAATTAATTGTATATCAGCCTTTGAAATTTGATAAGCCTTGATTATAAGTATTTTGGTTGGTAAAGTTTGGTTATATGTTAAAAACGTATTAATAGATTAAAGAGTTAGTATTTGACAATGAGCTTAAGATGTAAATTATGATAGAAATTTAAATGGGAGTTTTTGAAAAATAAGGGGATTTAATTTTAAGTTGTTTAAAGGTAAGTAAATGTTAGATAACAGAGGTTTAATGTTGGAATATGAACATGTTTTGACATAAAACTTGATGTGTAAACTTAATAAGATAAACTAAAAGGATTTAAATTGAGACAATATAAGGTTGAACAAGATTAATTATAACGTAATAATTAGAGTTTGGAAAGCATGGTTATCATAAATATTACTATAGGATTGTTTAAACTTATGTTCATACAGTTTAACTTTGCTATTTAATAAGAATTTCTCTCTGATATCCTATGGAAAATAAATATATATTAAATAGCTATGAATGATATATATTATTGATCCTTATAGTTAAATAGACTATACGTGATAATTATAATGTTATGATACAAAGTACGTACTAGTGTAATTAATTTAGTAGCAAGCTATTGGTATAAAGGTCAAACATTTACTTCCATTGATAAATTCTTATTCGGTACTTGAATAACAATTAGGAATATTATTATATTTAATGGAATAGATATAGTGGTATGTTTGATATCATATGAAACTGATAAAATACTATGCTTGTACACATGGTTAATTTGGTATATGTCTATTTAAGATGGTATAGTTGCATATATAAGCTTGATATGAAATGTATATGCATATCTAGACAGCTCCATTAATAGTAACGCATTGAGACGCATTGAATACATATATTAAATATAGTATTTGAGTAGGTTTGTCTGATGATTAAATTAAGTACAGTGAAGCATGGGAGATGGCTATGATGAGCCATACAGGTATGTCCTTTTTGCAATGACAATGTGTTTATATGTGGATTCTCGCATAAGTAATCCAAATAATGGTATATGAATTCATTCTTATGAACATAAAATAGTCAGGTATGAACTATCATGATTAGTACAAGTAATGTCCACATATGGTTATTAGATTGTTTAAAGTAGTTTGAAAGAATCTGTATAAAATAGTTTCCCCTGATGACTGAAGTATGTTTTAAAGAGAATTTACTGAATTATTGTGAAATAATTCATGACATGAGTAAAAGATGGTTTACGAACTGTACAAAAATATTTAAGATTCTGAATCACTGTCTTTTCGGGATTGGAAAGGAATTGATATGATGAGAAATTTGATAAATGTTTTGAAAGTAAGTGAAATTCTGTGCCCTTAGAAAATAGTCTGACAGTAAAAACTAGCTCAGGATATAATTGGCTGGCCATAGGGATATCTGTACCGCGGTGCAAGTCATGGCGACTTGCTTTGCTATGGTGGGATCATTGATCTCCATAGTAATTTTCTGTATCTGTTATCTGTATCTGTTCTGTAGAGAAATGGTTCATTGGGGTCATTTCTCCGTCTGTTGTGGTCCTGTGGGGTCCACATCCCGTGTATCCAGTCTGAGTATTTCTGTCGGCACTGTACTAGAGGTATTAATATGATAATAAGTTAAAAAGTGTAAAAGATAAGAAATGTTATAGTTCAAAATTCATTTGCATAAGAATTCTTTTCTTATATATATAGCAAATGGATAATAAATGAAAAGTTACAATATTGATGAGCATGTGATTCTTTAATACTATATAAGCCAGTTTCCTTAAATTGTTATATTTGTTTATATCTATATATATGGGTATGTATACAACTCTGTTACGGGTCAAGTGCATAATATTTGGTATAATGTAGGGTTATGTAATATATAATGCACCTGGCTAAGATTGTTTTAATGAGTACATGAAAGTGAAATTATAATGCATACTATATTTTAATGATGCATATATATAAAGGAATTACGCCAAACGTTTTCTTTGGTAACAATGACTGATGAGTTACTTATTGAGTTGTTAAGTTTATATGAGTAATATGTTCCTTCTTTTATGCTTGTGATTTATTGATGAATATAAAAGCTTAAATCTAAGGTAATTAAAGGTATTAACTGGCAATATTATTAAACTTTGTATTTATAAAATTGAGGTTATGTGTTGTAAAGAGTATCTTTAGATTATATTGTTCCCCACTAAGCTTTATAGCTTAGCACGGATTTTGTTATCCGTGTAGGTATCAGGTTAGGCCTGTCCTTGGTTGGATAGCTGCTTTGGTTCTCCATCAGAAAAGGGAATTTAGTGTGGGCTGATCCTCTTTGAGATGTATAGATGTAACAAGTACATTATAATGTAATTTGTTCTTTATTTTGGAGTGTTATAGTAGTTAAGAATGTAATATGTAATATTTATTTATCTTAGGAAATGTGATTAATAATGAGAATGGATGTATGTGAAAAATTATTTATGTATTGTGGTGCCCCTGAAAGGCTGAGAAATTGTTTGATTTGCAGGAGGGTTAGATAAGTTTTTAGGCGTTATATTGCCAGATTTTTATTTGGTGATTAGTTAATTGGACAATTATAGTTTAACCAATTATAAGTATTGCATGTTGGGCAAGTCTGTAGTGGATGGAGTAGTTAAGAGAAAAAAAAAATTCGGGTTATCTCATGTTCAGTCAGACTGTTCAGTAAGGGTATTACAGAAGATGCAACACCATTCAACATTTATGGACAGAGCAGTCATATGATACTAGGGATGAGCATGGACCAGTTAACCGGTCCATTAGCAAAAAAATTAACCAGTCCATTAATATCGATTTTTTAAAATTACTAACCATTAATCAATCCGTTGCTTTCGGTTAACCAGTCCATCAATTTCAATTTTTTGGTTTGGTTAACCAATATTTTTCGGTTAACCATTAAATTTATAACATAAAATTATTATAAAAAAAATTAGACAAAGTTCAATTCAATTTCAAATGTGTAAAGTAATTTAATATAAAAATTACGAAACAAACATAATTTACTAGTTAAAATTCATGTTATATAGATTAATAGCTGATATTATAAAATAGATTTGATATTTGTTGAAAATTAGAATATGTTTGATTTTAAGTTAAATAAAAATTTGAATAATATTAAAAGTTATAATATAAATCTAAAATATAAGAAAATGTAATTACATGCTATTAAGTAAAATATGAACACCAATATATGATAAAAAAAATAATATATATAAAAGTTAATCGGATACTATATATAAATACTACTATATAACTAAGAGAATGACATAATATAAATTTAATTTAATATAAAAAAATAATATATATAAAAGTTAATTGTATACTATATATAAATATTACTATATAATTAAAGAGAATGACATAATATAAATTAAGGTATAAAAATAAAAATATATTTTAAATATATTATAAAATATTATTTTATGTAAATTTTAGAGAGAAATAAAAAAAATTGAAGATATAAAAATTATATATATATATATATATATATATATATATATATATATATATATATATGAACCGATTAACCGTTGACTAACGATTAATCGGTACCTAAAAACCTAAACCGTAACTATTAACAAAAAATATAAAAATTAAAAACCATAACCGAGTTCATTGAATCGGTTAACCATAAAAATCGGTTCGATTTTAGATCGATTTTACGGTTAATCATATTTTCGATTTTTTTTGCTCATCCCTATATGATACCATAAGATAATTTCTTTAATGAATTGTTTAATAGTCCAAGTATTGTAGGTACTCAAGGTTTAGCGGATTAACCACTATATGGTGGGGGATATAATGATCCCAACCCATATGAGATGGATCCCGATACCCTTACCCATAATACTACATCTTGTAATATGAGATATTGAATATATTGTATTGGTATAATATTTGAATATATGGCAAGTTGTTTATTTATTATCTTATTTGTATTTTAATTAATTTTCATCAATTAAATTTCACGACAATTCATGCGCTTTACTATCTTAAAGCACAACATATAACTAATTATATTAAATTTATTAAGGCATAACATATTAGTAAATATATTAAATTAATTAATTCACAACATATTACTAACTACATTGTTCCACATTTCAACCTCTAAAATATTGAATGGATGGTCTAGCATCACTTCTACATATTTTTTTATTATAACTGACATTTTCACATTTACTGCAATGCGTTACATGACCTCATTCATGCCTTTACATCTTATTGCGAATGCAAGTTATTCTCGATCGACCTTTCTTCATCACCAATTCCATATTATGTTTAATTTTTGGACTGTAATATTGTGACCAATATACTTTATGTGCCATAGGTTGGAATTCAGCCTCATAGCATTTAAGTGACTCAGTTATGCTATAATAGTTATCAACAAATTTGAACATATCAATATTGTTGTTCATACACGTTGGATGGCATGTGAACAAGGCATTTTAGTTCCTTATAACTTACCAGACTCATATTCATGTTTCTTGAGGCTCAATACATACCTGTTTGACTCAATGTTGACCTGAAGTGCTCTGCCAGCCATCACCTTGAATAATTTGTAACGACTATCATAGCTGACAACAATATGTCCTTTAGCCTTATTATCCTATTTGGATATAATTTCAATGTATTTAGGAGTGAAGTGTAATCCTTGGGCCATTTTGGTCATGTAGAAATCTCTCTTATTCTCAAAATATTTTACTAAACGAGCAAAAGTATGCTCAATAATGGCAGTGATCGGCATCATGTGAATACCTTTAAAAGCATTGTTAACACTTTCAACAAAATTTATCGTCATATGGCCATATCTATATCCACTATCCTTGGATAATATCTATTTTTATAACAATATCCACATTGCCCAGTTGTAGGAATCTTGGTCGAGTTCATTAATTTCATCCATATTTTGCTGGAACTTACGCCGTTGAAATTGCGCACTTACATTGTTATGGGTAAATATTATATCATCATATAATAAATTAAAATAAATTAGATTTAAGATTTTTTAACTTACCAGCTTGTAAAGTAAATCCTTTATTGTTGAATTCTTATGGTGCTTATTGTAATTGCTGATAAAATGACACAAACAAAATTTGTGAAAAGCTCAAAGGCTCTTTTTATCCACTCGTTTCATCCTCGAACAATGCCATTATACCGGCATGTAATGGCCTCAATACTGGATCAGCCGTGAACAATACTTTTCGACAGTGAATAGTATTTTTCAGGCTCGAAAGGACATTTAAAAGTCAAAAATATTTTATTGGACAGTTGGAAAGTAATGGTCATGGTGAGCCCGGGGTTGAAATTTGAAGTGAAATTGAGATTAAATGAGCCTCCAAAAGTCAAAAATACGAAAAAGGTAACGAGTCAATTTCCCTGATAGGGAATGAGACTTGATTTTACATAAATAATTAAAAATAGTAAACGAACTTCAAAAATTATTATATTTTATATGCCTACATGAATTTTTATTTAGAATATTTTGGTGATGAGAATTAAATTTTTGGGTGATACCGGCAGTTATCGAATCGGACCAATAAATTTGAATCGGATCGATAATGGACTCTGATTGAGCCAAAAATTTACGTACTATCTATTTTTGATGTGATAAAAGTGATGGAATTATTTTTGAAATAATTTGAAGTAAGGAAGAGAGAGAAATTGGATTAGACCTTAAATGGCTTAAAATGGGCCTTAATGTTTAAATGGGAAAAGCCCACTCATCAAGCCCAATTTTGGGCTCATAAGAGTGGTATAAGAAGGGTGAAAATCTGGAGATAACTCCAAAAAAATCTTCATCCATCCTCCTTCTTCTCCAAGGCCGAACCTCTCCTCCCCTCTCTCTCTCTTGATTTTTCTTCAATTTTACTTTAAATCTCTCATAAAATCCAACATAAAAAATGAAGTTCTATCTCTCTAGGTCACCATAGTGGCCTCAATCAAGTGATTTAAGTGACTACAAAATCCTTTGATTTTCCTTTTATTTTGAATTAATTTCATTTATGTAATTAGGTCAAAAATTGTTAAAGTTGTTAATTGATAAAATTTTTTTAGGGTAAATGAAATGGGACATGTGAGAAGATGAAAGGAAAGCTTTAATAGAAGAAATAAGATTTTTAGGATGGTTTTATATAGATGGCCGAATTTCCCTCTAAAGAAAAATGAAGATATTTTGCATGGAAATAAAATATATTAGCCTAAATCAATTATAGAATTAAGGTATAGTGCCCATGAATTTTTATTGAATTATTGGAAATTATTTTAGAATTTTAAAGATTATGTAACAATTATGTTTATAGTGAAAATTATGAAATAATTAATTATATTAGTATAAAATGATAGTAAATAATAAATAATGTATAAATAAATTTTATTGGAATTTATTGAAATTATTGAAATTTTATTGAAATTTTAATGTTAATATGTGTATTGAAATTAATTGAATTATTAGTGAATAATTGCGCAAAAAAGTTGAAAAAGATGAATTTATATGAAATTAAATTATAGTCAATGAAAAAAAAAGTCAACTGATGAATTTTTTGAAATAATTATTAAGTTATGAAAGTAATAAGAATAATGAATTTTTGGTAAATAATTCATAAAATAAGTGAAAATGATGAAAATTATAAAATAATGTGCATACAAATTTTCGTAGAAATTACACGCTTTACTAGAATATTTTTGAAATAAAATATTGATTATGTTTAACTAAAATATTGAGTTATTAAGAAATAATTCAATAAATAAGTACATGATGATAAACTAATATGAAATAAATTACTTCAGTATAAAAGAAATGAAAAAGTCAATTTATGCATTTTCGAAAAATAAAGTAATGAAGTATATCAATATAATTCATAATTGTTTAAAAAGTTGTAAAATAAGTGTTTGACTAATTTATTAAAATAAATTAGCCAATAAAAAGTATTAAAAGAGTGAATTATTATAAAATAATTCACCAACCGAATAAAAGTTGGCATACCGAATGATTAAAATTTTGGACAGAAAAAGAAAAGAAAAAAATCGTCAAAAGTCAATTATTGAATTATTAGAAAATAATTCACAAAGAATTACACAAAAAGAATAAAAAAATTGTGAATTATAATGCTATAATTCATAAAGTGTATAAAAGACTGAAAAATCTTAAGTATCCAAGTGAATTATTGAAGAATAATTCATCAAAGTGACTTAAAAAGATAAAGTGAAAGAAAGGAAAAGAAAGGAAAAAGCTACTGAATAGTCAAAAGTACTAAAAGAGTGCGATTGACAAAAATGTATTGTATTAAGAAATAAAAGAAAAAAAACTAAAGATTTTTAAATGTATATTTAAAAATTATTTCAAGTATAATTAATTATTTTGCCCTGAGCGATAAGCAAGTAATGATATTCTTGTTTAGGATATAATTGGCTAGCCATAGGGACACCCTATACCGCGGTGTAAGTTATGACGACTTGCTTTGCTATGGGTAGGATCATTGATCTCTATAGGTTTAGTATTTTCAGTGAAAATGGAAGTAAAATGTTTTCGAGAAATGGTCTATTGGAAATCATTTTTCTCTCATTGGGACCTTTGGATCCAGTCCCGTGTATCCTTTTTGAGAATCTTGTTATATTGCACTAGAGGCGTATTGTAATGAATAAATCAGTATTGTTTAAATGAATTGAATATAAAAAGTTGTAAACAAAAAATGATTTGTTTGGAAGAAAATAAAAAGTTGAAATAAAACAGTAAGGTAGAAAAAGAAAAAGAAATGTTCTATAAGAATAAAATAATAAATGAAGATTAAGTTCAGCTTTTATAAAGAAAAATGATTTAAAATGCATTTTTACATGAAAAAATAAATTAAATTAGTTGGTATTTTATGTACCAAGTATTATTTTGAAAAGTAACAAATTTGAAAAATAATATTAATTTCCTATTTAAAGTCAAAAAGTGATGACAATGGCATTAAGTAAAATTTTATGCTTAAGTAATGTATTTCTGAAAGAAAAGTCAAATGACAAGTAAAACGATAAAAAGACATATAATGGTTCAATTAGGAAAAAGCAAAAGATATAAGTCCTAAACAAGTATTTGAACATGGTTAAATGTATAAAGAAAGAAATAAAGATTTGAACGCAAAGTGTCCCAAAATAACTGTATCACTTTGCAATAAAACTTAACAACCTTTAAATAGTAATGTGTTTATTAGTTTAAAGGTTAAAGTAAAATAAAAGAATATATAGCAAAGAGTGTAATTATAGCACGTATTGAATAACTAAACAATAAATCGAGGAATAAAATAGTCTGTAAATTTGGTACCATTAAAAACATGAGTAGCAATATTCACTAGTAAATGAAATTATAATTATATCGCTGTGACTAAAAAGATAAAACAAAAGTTAAGTAAAAGTAAAAGTTATAGTAAAGAACAAACGTAAAGGTAAAAGTAAATTTGATATCAATTCATCTAAGAAGGTAGTGTAAAGTAATGTTGAAAGATTGAAAATCAAGAACAATAATTACCAAAATATGAGTTAACAATGAAACTAATGTTGACTGAAGTAAAAGAAAATATTTAATGAAATAAGTATAAGAGTAGCATAATCTATGTAATTATGCTTTATTTTGAAAAATTCTAGGATTAGTAGTCACTACTGAGCATATCTAGTGCTCAGCACGTAGTGTTTACTGCGTGTAGATTATGGAGTGTTGCAGGAGTATAGTACACAGTGGAGCCAGATCGAAAAAGAAGAATTAGTGCTAAATCGAGTTATATTTTGGCATGTATATACTTAGACAATTAAGGTAAAAGATTTAACTGTATTTTGATTGTTATTATGATTATTGATGGGTGAGTGTTTGGTGTAAATCTTTAGCATGAATTTATTTAATGCATGTTTTAATTGTTTATAAGGTTATCGATTGACTAGAAATTTGATGTAAAGGTATTTAAAGTATATCAAAATTGATCGGTGATGGAAGGAAAAAAATTTACCGTTTTTACTATCTTTGGTTCGAAAAGGACTATTCCGTGAAGGGTGTGACACGACATGTCACTCTGATGTAACGGTAAAACCAATGCGCTGAGTTACATACTTTCTAATCATCATCATAAACTAAGCCTAGCTTGATTTATTTTCAGACTCTACAACCGTTAATGCAACTGGAAATAACATACAATTACCTTTAACAGAGCTGGCTATCATAAGAGTCTGTTGGAAATTTTCCATCAAGAATGTGCTATCGATTAAAATAATAATCTTATAGTGAGTCAACCCATCAATGATAGATTTAAACTCTAAAAAACTTTTTAAAACTACTTGATAGTTGGATCTCTGGTATCTTGTTGCATAAACTCATAGATAGTTCCAGAATTATACTCTTGTAAAGCATATAAAAAAGCTGGAAACCTTTCAAAGGATTTAACATACCCACTAAAAATAGACTCTAAAGCTCTCATTTTCCCATGCCATACCTTAGTGTATGATACCTCAAACTGAAATTACTGCTTAATAGCAGCAATAATAACATCAATGAGAAGGGTTAATTTTTTACTTACAATGCCCACTATGCAATTTTAAATCATTTTTTAGCCCAATTATTTATGATCCAATGAAAGATTATAACCTGGGCATGAATATAGCGCTTTGAACCTTGTGATAATCCACAATGTACTTATTCCTTTCTTTATTGCCCTTAACCTTCTACGTATCCACTTTTAGCCTGTACGCACCTAACAATCCAGTAGTTTGACTTCAATTTAACCACTCTGAAGTCAACATTCCTTATTATTGAGTACTTTGTTATAGAGAATTTGACTTCATCCTTGCTACTGGAAACCAAACTAGTCGATAATTTAGACACACCATCCTAAATTTGAAAGTTAACACCTTCCAATATATCAACTTGATATGTTTAAAAGTCAATATTCGTATAATGTTATAATTGAAACATAAAATTACTTTGGCCTATTTCACCACTTGAATGCAGTGATGTTAATGGACTAGCATATTATGTATGTTTGGACTCGTCACCATCACCAAAATTAGAGCATCACTTTCTATACTCATGTCTACATTTTCGGCACCTAAATTAATTACTAGTTTATATCCACCATCTGTACTAGTGTTGCCAAATGTGCAATCTTCAAGTAAATCACCATATATTCTACAGACAGACTGCTAATGCTGACTAGGAGCAACATCTGCTATTCGGGACACAAAATGACATTGATTGACATATTGGATATGCAAAATTGAACTTCTGTGTTTGAAATTTGTGATATGGAATACCAAAATTCTTTTTTTGACTTTTGGGAGATGAGATATAGAGTGACATTGACGGGTGTATTCAATACTTTGACTTTGCTTAATTGGTATACTCATTCCAAAATTCCTATACATTGAATGACCTCTTAATCTAGTTCTAAATATGGATTTACTTAAATAATTACCAACCCTTTGACTCAATGATTGCCTAGGTTGACTCGTATAAGTAACAAGAATCTAGCTTACTGGTGTGCGTATATAATTGTGCCCCGAATTGATAGATGTCTCCTTCCAAACAAGTCACCATTCCATCGACTAATAGATTATTTTGGCTAACTTGGACCAGTGTCTTCCCCAAATTAAAAAATATTTCAATATCTTATCGACTTATGGACTGCTTCGGCTAACTAAAACTAATGTCATTTGTGCATAATTATTTGTACAGAATTGTTGAGGTGCCTTAGTGTTTTCCATTTGAAATCCTTCATTGGTAAACTGATAATCATGAGGATATGTAGGTGGATTAGATCCTATAACATCCTCTGCAACTACAATGATTAATTTCACCAAATTATAATGTTTATATTTCCTTAAATTTCATATATTGCATTTACGTTCGTCATCATCTGCTAAATCCACTGCCATCCAATATAACAATCCTCCACTGTACAATGGACTATTGTATATAATTCTAGAAACCACATCGTTGATAGCTAAACCCACTTTAACATAGATTTTATGGTGTAATTCAGGAAGAGTTGACTTATTTTTTAGTCTCAATCTTCTTATGATGACATTTGGGGTAGATATATCATATTCAAAGCCTGCCGCTCTATAACTTATTTTCCCTCCCGTGTGCAAATAAAATTCAGTATATGTTGATATCTTCCAACTACCTATAAGTTAAAATAATATTATTATAATTTTTCTAAACCATGATATTCGGAATTATATATTTCATACATAAAATTATTTTTGGTGATTAGATGTAATAAAACACTAATATTACTATTATAGTAACATATGCTTAATTTACAATATTTTGTCACACTTCACTATTACACAAGCATAAATTACATAATATTGCAACACAATAATTAATTTTGCATAACATTTGTTCTGTTATGTTCTAATAAACATAATATTTTGGACATTTATTTTAATTGTACCACTTACAATAAGTTTTTTGATCTACTAGCATAGTATCTCTGATTTTTAAAAATTTTTGATCTCTAACTTCAATTACATCTTTTACAAATATTATTACCAATTCCTCGTACTTTTTTTACATGCTCCTTATTCTAAATTTCTATTATAGACTTCAAATAAATAATCAATAATGTCATGCACAGAGCATCCACCATTTTTGGTTCTGTCATTCAATATCTTCTTATTATAATATCTTGCAACTTTTTATTTATTGTAATAATATGCTAAGACATTGTTATGCTATTTTCGATTCTATAGTTGTATAAATCTTCCCATTTATGGGACATATTTTTCTTGCAATATCACCTATCATAGATGTTGGAGTTAAGTATGTGTGCACCATCTATCATATGAAAATAATAACAAAAATGTTATATTATAGTTCAATTCATATATTTTAAAATTTTTAAATTTATTTCTTTCAAATAAAAATAAAAAATATTAATTTTAAAATTTAATATAATATTAAGGAAATTATACTATAAAAATAAAAAATATATTTAAAAAATACATTCGCATTTAAACTTTAATAATAAACAATTATTGTCACTAACAAAATTTATTGTCACATCAAATTTATTAATAAATATATTGTTGATATGTTATAGAAATAATAAATATTTATTCAAATTTATCAAATGTTATGTAAATATATATGACAATAAAAAAATATAATAAAATTAATAAAATATCCGTCTTCAGTAATTAGTTTAACTGTATTCTTGTTACTTTTGAATTCACAAGTTACTTCTTCTTTTAAATAAATACAATAAAAAATTAATGTCATTATAGCACAAATATAATTAATACATTAAATTATAAATAAATGAGTGAAAATTTTTTCTATTTCAATTGGTAATGCCAAAAATATAATAATATTGTTATAAATATTATTATAATTTTTTTATGCGTGAAACAGTTTCTAGGACATTCAGCAATTGATGAATTGCTTTGAATGGAAATGAATTTTTACATTCGAAGTTTATATAGATGCTTAATATTTGAATTTTCGATGATGTGATGATGAGAATATTTTATGAATTGGAAAAAGCAATATTATAGAATGTCATTAGGAAAGTGGCAAACAGCATTGACAAAGCAGCACATGGCTGCATCTTCATCACATCACTCCACGTAGATAACGCAACAGAGGGCTGCATCTTCAGGCGTAGAAGGATAGCTCCAATTCGACAAGATAACATAACAGATTATTGCATTTTCATATAAAACCCCAAATTCACAAATATTTTCTCATGTGCACCTGTATTTGACAATTTTCTTTTAAATATTATTTAAAAAAATTTCCACTCCCATGCCATGCGATCCCATCCAATCTTTGATTATCAACTTTAATAGCATTTATTATTTTTTTATATAAATAATACCAAATTTACCTGTCCAGCCTGTCTGAATTAATATTGGGAAGGCCAATGAAGAAGGGTCCGACCCAACTTGCAAGTTTTATTAGCATTAATTATTAATTATCTCCTTTGATGATCCAATTGAATGTGTTAATTATAATATTATGATATGTATTTTTGGGTAGAATTTAACATTCTCCAATGGCTTGGGAATTTGTTATAAAGTTGATTTTGAATGGTGTTTATAGATGATTACATGCAATGGTTTCTACGGCGACTATTTCACTCCCTATAAACCATGCAAATTTACAAACCAACAATGTGGACTGAGGCATGGACCGGCTGGTAAATTTTGTACATTGATTAATTGCGTTATTTTATACAATTTCTGTATCCAATAATTAATCAATTATGTTTGTATAGGTTTACAGAATTTGGTGGCCCAATCTACTAACGTCTGCTGTTGCTCGGTTTATTCGGAAAGGAGGATTTTTTGTTTATTATTATATGGTTAGTCTACTTAATTTCTAGCAGAATAAAATGCTTTTTACTTTAGCATAATAATTAGCCTTCAAACCAAAAGCTAAAGCAATCTAATCTCCCTTGTGCTCTTCTTAAATTTTAAGTGAACAGGCTTCGAATCTTGTAAAGCTTTAAATTTACTTTATTTACAAGATATCTGCCATCGAAATTGAAAATTTATTTTAATGTTGTATTTATTAATTTACAAAAATCTTGATGAAGAATATTGTTTTGTGTAGTATCACGGAGGAACGAACTTTGAAAGAACTGCTGGTAATAATTTGATGCTCCGGTACACATGGACATATATCATTAAATCGATATTTTTTATAAAAATCTAATGATGCATTATCTGCATACTCAATTAACACTCAGCTTTAATTGGCTTTGATTTCTGTGATGTTGGACTTAAAGGATAAGGCATGAATTTAATCTGTCTGCCGATGTCCAAGGTAGCAGCCCACCGACAACCATTGACGTCACAAAACAAAACTAATTAAGGTCTTCTTTTTTCTTTGTTAAATTTGACGGTACTCATAAAATAAAAAATATAGAGAAAAGTTTGTGAACGGAATTAATAACAGAATGCCACGTTTGATAAAAATTTTTTAAAAAAGTAGTGAATTTGATCTGAATTATGAAGCTAACAGGCCTACTTTGATGCACCAGAAGGGGATGGCCCCTTAGCATTGGACATGAGCAGTATGGGGAAAGGTCAAGTATGGATAAATGGGAATATCATTTGAAGATATTGGAGGGCTTATGGAGTGGGAATTGACGTGTGGATGTACTTATTCTGCTACTTCCAGGCCTGCAAGAACTTGCCAATTTGGTTGTGGCCAACCCACTCAAAAACCGTACCTAGTTTCTCCCAACTCTAATTAAATTCAAAATTTTCAATGAATTTTATCATAAAATTAACATGGGTCTCTGAATTTTGAGGTACCATGTTCCTAGATTATGGTAGTGTGTGTATATATATATATATATATTCCAACTGCTAAGATTTATGCATATCATATGCAGTGGGTAGAATTGTGTGTGTTTGTTTCCTAAGCACGTGAAATTTATTTAAAGTGGAAATTTCGGTTGTTTGCATGAGAAAAGATGGCACGGGAAGAAGCACATAGTGGGCCAAAGGAACACGGCCCACTAGAGAGACATGGTAAGCATTCTAGTTAGCAATTTTAGCCTCCCCTCTACTAGGATTCTGTCGACTTGTATACTCATTTCGACGCTAACTCCTTCAACCAACCGTCGGTAGAAGTCTTGAATGACCCTTTAATAACATTAGCTTTAGAAAATAAGAGCACATCATCCGCAAACTAAAAACTTCACTATAACATTTAGAAACTTTTCGTCTGATCCAAAGTTCAACTCCATATTGCATGAAAAATGCTGATACCAACCCGAGTTTACTTGAAACTTCCAAAATTTTTTACTTTATTATAGTTTTTGGCAAATGATGGGAATTAAATTCGCGCATGGTTGATTCATAATCTATTGTCTTGATCCATTTGGCTGACATCCGCACTTAGGGGTGTGCAACGGTCGGGTTCGGATTACATATTTCCCTTACCTGATCCTATCCTATATAAATATTAGGCTCCTACCCCAAACAACCCGATTTACCTGAATTTAGTTTTTTTAATTTATATATTTAAATTAAAATCTTAAATTAATACAAATAAATAATATTAAATATCATAAAAAATATTTTAAAAATACAACAAACTAACAATTTCAAAATTACATTAAATATATATTATATATTAATTAATATTGTAAAGAAATTATAAATTTATTTATTTATTTATTTATTAACAATTTCGGGATTAACACCCAATATCAATAACTGAACCGATCCTAACAACCCGATTAATCCCACCCGAATGTACCAGTTCGCTTCGAGTTTATCGGATCGGTTTTTGCACACCCCTATCCGCCCTGAATACTACAATTCTAAAAAAAAATGTAGTAAAATATTTTATTCTATATTCTATTAATATTAAAAATTCTATTTGTAATGCCCGCTCTTATTACCTTTATCTATCATTATCTTATTTAATTATTTACTTAAAACTTATTTAATTTACTCTTGAATATTACACGATTCTTTAGACAAACGAATATAATCACATACACATATACATTGATACAAGAGTTTAATAAATATTTACTAGATATGAGATCAGAGTTAGTTACAAAGTTTCACTATGTACATTACAAAATTTTTAGGTTATATACCAAAAGTCTTCCTCAAGCTCTAAACTTTGTGGCCTGCAGATGTTGCCCAGACACGTAGCTTTTTATGTTTAAGCCTGGGAACCTACACGGGAAAACACCCGTGCTGAGCAATGGCTCAGTGGGGAGGCAAAACAATAATAATACTAATAATAACATAACACTAGTCATTTATCATACAATAAAAACATTCAAAGGCAATATAATCATATAAATATGCTTACCAACATACTCATAACATCTCAAAAATACTATTTTCGTACAACCTGAATTTTCATTTAAAAGTGGATAACGGGACAACACTGGATACTGTTAACCAGTATCAAATACTAAAGACAGGAATCTTGAACACTAGATACCAAAGGTATCAACACTAGACACTCGTAAGTGTCAACACTACCAGCTGCATTCACTATCCCTCATAGGCATGCCTATCTATCCACTTCTATGTATAATCCAGGATTTTATTCAATTGCAAAACATTTAGAAATAATATGCATCATTTATTTAATGTACAAACATTAATGCACACAACAAAACACTCAATTACATCACTATATCATGTCATTCATATTCTCTAAACATGATTTAAAGAGTCTAGATGGGCTTTGGTATTAATTTAAAACCTTAATTTCAATGTTTAGAAAAGGCAAGAAAGGGTCACAGTTACTACCAAAATCATGGTAACCGTGACCTATGTTGCCCTCCGGCTCTGAACTGCGTCATACTACCTCACGGTCATTATCGGATGAGTAATAACCGTGTTCTACAATTTTTAGAGGGCTCACGGTTACTATGAAAAGCTTGGTAACCGTGAGATAGGTCTTCTTTAGAGTCTGGACTGAAAATTGGGGTAGCTCACGGTTACTATGAAAAACCTAGTAACCGTGAGGCACAAACCGCCCAGAGATAGATTTTATGTCTCGACTTATATGCTCTTTTTGACCTAGAAAACGTCATTTTTAGCAAAAATGGTCTTCTACAAAGTTGTTACCCTATGTCTCTAGTTTCTAAAACATCAAAAATCACTCAAATATGACTTCTAAATCTCAAGATATTTACTAAAAACTGAAGACTGCTCTTATGGGACGGACAGCAGGGGTCTGTCCACTTCAAGCACATTTTCGGGAACTCTAGAGACAGATTTAGGTCTCGGTTTCTTCTACAAGGTTATAGATATATGTCTTAGCTTTAATTTCCAACAAAAATCACCTCAATCCAACATCTACAGAGGGAGTTATTCCACTTTTACTAAGACTGGTTTAAGTGACACCTATACAGATTTTCACTATGGGATTCTTTAAGACACAAACTATGTTTTTCATGCATCTAATCATCATTCAAGAGCTCTACCATCAATAATAGAACATCTATAACACATAAATCAAATTAAATCAATAAAATAGATAACAAGGAAAAAGAAAAACTCCCAAACCTCTATTAAGCTTCACTCCCTTCTCTTCACTCTTCTCCTTTCTTCTCTTTACCCTTGCTTGATTGTCCTTCAAATAATATAGTTTTAGACATGTAAATACTCATATATTCTCTTGAATCCAAAGGATGGAGAAAAATAAAGGAAGCTTTTACCTTAATCTTGACCTAAACACTAAATTCTCTTTCTTCCAATGGCTTGAACCTAACTTAGAGATTGTAGGAGTCTTATTTTTCTTAAGAGAAAATGAAGAAAGGAATGGCTGCCTAAACGCACAAGGTGGCCGGCCATTCCAATAAAATATCCCAATTTTCTTCTTCATTCAAGAGCTATCTAGAGTTTAGGTGTTATTTTGTCATTGGCCCACTTGTTTAGCTAGCAAGAATTACACTTTGCTCCTTAATTTTCATCCTTTTATCATTTACTCCCATAAACTTACCCTTTTTCTCTGCAATTAAACCCCTCACTAATTATTTTTCTCTAATTAAACATATGTGCAAGCCATTTTAAGAGAAATTCATATGGCCCCTATTCTTTCAAGACAATTCCCCTTTTGTCCTACTTACAATGCATTAACTAAATTACTCATACCTTGATCATAATATCACTTAAATGTGCATACTTTGTTCTAGGATACATGTTGGGGCCTTACACTATTAGCTAGTAATAAATTAGATTAAATATTAAAATAAAAGTACAAGGATATCAATTTGTAGCATTTAATATTCAGTTTTTTCTTTCTTATAATATACAAAGAAAATAAAACCGATGGTTTATTTTCAAAGGTAAGGATCAATGTACAAATAATCCAAAATTCTGAATGAATCAACTAAAAATCAATCTATTGAGTATTGATCATTCTAATTTTTGCCTTTTTTTATTTGTTTTTCATTTTATATTTATTCTCTTATTAATTATTATGAAAATTTGCAGCTTTAAATTAGAATATTGTTGTGAAATATTCTTATTTAATTGGATGACTTCCTCTATTGGTTATTTTATTTTTACTTGATTTATTTTCTAAATCTATTTGCTTTCTAAATTTATTTATTTCCTATATAGATAAAATTTTTATCTATAAATACTACCAGTGTTATTATTTTAGATATATATAATAATATAACAAAGAAATCATACTTTTCATTTTTCTTTATATTTTATTCTGATTTTACTTTTATTTATAACACGTTATCAGCACGATAACCTCTATTGATTATTGAAAGTCGGTGGTTTACGACAATCCGGCTCAAAAGAATCAAGAATTATAATTTACAAGATTAAACGGTAAGTAAATTTAATTCATAAATTTTGAATTATTTTAATTCTTATGAGTAATGAGATTGATTAAGTAATTGTACCCTACAACAAATTTTATGAGATTCAATATACGAAATTATTTAAAAAAAAATGAGATTAGCATTTTCCATTGCCGTGGACATTAAATGATTTTAGTGATTTGTTTTGCATAATTACAAAATTGATCATTGCTTAATTATATTTTAATCCTTATATTATATATATGATGAATATATTTTATTTAAACCCATATTTGGTTTTTAATTTACTATATTTATATTATTGTTATGTGTAATACAATTATTCAAAGGCTTCCGAAGAGTTATAATGTAATTACTTGCATATAATTTATTATAAAATATATTATTTTTTCAATATATCCTGCATAAATTTATTTTTAAAAAATATTCGTTGAAATGGATATTATTTTGAGACTGAGAGAGATACTCTAAATTTACTTTGTATAAGATAAGTAATATATTTTTTAAAGATAATTTTATTTTATTTTGATACAAATATTAGTAAACTCGAAGTTTACTAACTGTTGTACAAATATTAGTAACCTATTGTTTACTAATTATACAAACATCAGTAAATATGAAATTTATTGATTAAGTGATACTAATATCAATAAATTTGAAGTTTATTGATTATAGTAAAATTGAAAATTAAAATAAATACTAATAAACATGAAGTTCATTAACTGTCACAAATATTAGTAAATACAAAGTCTACTAACTGTTTGATATTAATATTAAGAAAATTGATATTTATTAATTGATATAAATATTGATATAATAAAAATAGTAAACCTGAAGTTTATTAATTAATAATTAATTATTTGACATGACTGGTTTGATCATTCCTGATCAATTATAATATATATATTATTGAGAATTCATACATACATATTTATTAACGAATCAGTAGTTTTTTAGTTCAATTTAAGAAATTCTCATAACCTACTTGTTCTCAAGAAATATTACTAAAGTATCACTAGCTAATAAAGGGATTGAATTCCCTTCATCTGGAATGAATAAAGATAATATATATAGATCCACTATCCACCATGTGAATCATTCAAATAATTTATAATTTTTGAAAGATGCATCAATTAAATGTTCACATGTGTGTTTACTAACAACTTGCAATTTGTAGTTCGTGAGATTATTCAAATTAAGTGCACAACTTTCAGATTATATAATCAAGATATTTTTCTTGATAATGCTAGCTAGTGATTGTAATAGCCTTAACGTTGGATTAGCCGTGAACAGTATTTTCTGATAGTGAACAGTGCTTCCAGACTAAAAAATACATCCAGAGGTAAAAAATATTTTATTGCACTATCAAAAAATATTGGTCATGGGTAATTCGAAGTTGAATTTCGAAGCGATTTTGAGATCAAATATATATTCAAAAGTCAAAAATACGAAAAATGGAGCGATTCAGTTTTAGATTAACTAGTTTGATCATAGTTTGATCGGACCGTTAAAAATAGTAAATGAAGTTTAAAAATTACTGAAAATTGGATACATGCCTAAAATAATGTGTAGAATATTTTGGTTGCAAAAAATGAAATTTTCAGTAACACCAATAATTTTGAATTGGACCGATCTGATTGAATCGGATCGAAAACAGACTCTGATTGGCTTGAAATTTTATGTACAGCCTAGTTTTGATATAATAAGAGTGATGAAATCAAATTTGGAAGGATTTGAAATTGAAAAGAGAGATAATTGTATTAAAATTTAAAATTGGATAATGAATGGGCTTGGATTAATTTGGTTGGGCCCAATCTTTAGGTCCAAGCCCAAATCTCATTGAAACCACATATATAAGGCTGAAAAATCTGTACCATACCAGATTTTTTCACAGCCTTGCTCTTCCTCTTCTCTTGGCCGAAACTCACTCTCCCTATTCTCTCCCAAATTTCTTTCTTCTCACTTCAAATTATATTTTTAACTATAATTTATTAAATTTATAAAAAAAAGCTCAACAATACATCCTAACTTGTTAATATAAAGCAAAATAACGACCATTTCTTCTTTGTTGGATACATCACGGGACTCATCAATAATAATAGCAAAATATTCATCCCCGATATCATTTAGTATAACATTAATTGTCTCAATTAAAATAGTATTAATAATATTTTTCTAAATGTCAGGAGCAGTTAATCGATTATTTTCAAGAGCATTTTGCAAAACTACATTTTTTAAACCTTCATTACAATCGGCAAGATATTTGAGAAGTTCAATAAAGTTACCTTGATTAGATGAACTTTTTGACTCATCATGACAACGAAAAGCTAATTCTTGCTTCAAGAGAAACCGAATGCAATCAATTGATACATTTAATCATCTTCATTACAAGTCACATACTTGATCAAATTGCTTTGAAAGAACAATTTTAATGTGTTGATTTGTTTCATTAAACTCTCACAATTCATTCTAGCATTATCGAGAGCACTATTTGACCTCCAATATGAATGTTTAATTTATCTTTTTTATGTCAATGGGTGAACCCCTTCGATATGATTACCTCACTTTCTGATTGATTTTCAATATTAGGGTTAAAAATATAACAGTACAAGCAATATGTAGCATCTTTTGCTATGTTTTATTCTAACCAAATGTTGAATTCTTTAACCCAATAGGGACAAAATGGAAGAAACTTATCCCTTACTTTATCTTAGAAAAATCATGTTGAGGAGATTGATAAGACCCTTTTTGCTAGTAATATTTTCTAATCTTATCTCGATCGTTAGGATGATAATGTGATATTTAAGGCATAGACCAGGATCTAATGGAAGCTCTTATAAGTTTATATCAACTCGAGATTGTTTTGAAAAGTTTGATTCAAAATTAGCTTAAAGGGACCTTGAAAAGGCTTCATTAGAAATTGATTTTCTTTTGAGAAATTTATCCATATCCTATATCAATGAAAAAATAAAATTAACAGAAATACATATTTCATTTTAGTCAATCATCACTCAAAAATTCATGATTCAGGACCACCATATTGACAATAATAAAGAACAAAATCAAATATTATTATCCAAAGGAATTAGAAAATACATAAATTGGACACATTTAACACTAGCGTAAGGAGAGCAGCAATAATAGGAAAAAAAAACAGTAAGTTATTTCAAAAAAGACAAAGGGTCCAAACAAAGGAAAAACCAACCAAACAGCCAGTTGTTTCTAGAAAAATGAATAACCAAAGGAAAAAACAACAAAACAGTTAGTTGTTTCCAAAAAACGAAAAAATCCAACAAAGAACAAAAAATCAACACAGCTTCTCAATTAAAGCAAAAATTGATAAGCATAGTGTTACAATTTACAAGAAAATGTAATTTTCTTACCGATTACCATTTGAAATGAAGAAGAAAATTTGTTAATTCCATTATAAAATTGAAAAGCTTAAAGAGTTGCAGCAAAAAGAAAAATGAGAAGTGTGAAGTCTGAAGCGAAAATGAAAGGTTAAAAGTGTTATAACTTGTTGAAGGAAGGAATTATGAGTTTTTTTTTTCTTAATGTGATATTATTTTTGGATAAAAGATAAAATATTTTATTATTGGATTTTACAATTTATTTAATTTTATATTTAAATGGATTTGGATCATTTCACTTTTATATATATATTTAAATGGATTTGGATCATTTCACATATATATATATATTCAGAAAAATTTTAAAAGTGAGGGTGTGCACTTATGTGGCTCCATCCTTCTGAAGTCATTCTTCGTATGCTATTTGTTGAATATATTATTGGATAAAGCATTAAATTTACTTTTAAAATAAGAATATAGATTGTTTTTTACCCTCGAATTTTTTGAAATACGGTGAAAATATCCTCCAATTTTTTTTAGTGGTTTTATGCTCTTGAACTCCTTAAAATAATTGAAAATATACTTATTTTGAACGAAAAGTTCAGCTGATAAATAAACTTAACGGCAATCAATGGAGCATTCATGCGACAAGCTTCCCTTAGTCAGCATTAATAAACAAATTAAAAAAAAAAAATCTGATGCGGAAGAAATCGGAGGACAACACCATCTCTATTAACACTTTCCTTTCCTTCTTAATTCAATATGAGACCCATTAGAATAATCCTCAGCGCCATCGCAACCATGTTGGTTGCAGTTCCATCGCCGGTGGCTATGCAACCCGTTCGCCATGGCACTCACCTATCTCATACCTCTTTGGAGGTTTAGCAGCGATGTTGGGTTTAATTGCTTTTGCTTTGCTGATTTTAGCTTCCCCTTATTGGAAACTTTTAAATCACTTTGATAAAGGAGAAACCGGTGACCGGAGAGATCTTGAATCTGGAAATGAAAAAGAAGATGCTAACAAATAATCTGAGGTTTATGAAGATAAAATTTTGGTTATAATGGCTGGTGATCAGAAACCAACTTTCTTGGCCGCCCCTGTTTTTGGCATAGCTTCTTCTTTTGGTGAAAAGAGTGATAAAATTGAGAACAGAGAGGATTAAAAAATAGAGAATGGAGACAATTAAAGAAGAAGAAGGCCTGAACCAAACCTATGAGCTTAAACTCTGCATTTTGGTTTGTTTCGGGTTTTTTTTTTTTGTCAATTTTCGTTTTATTTATTTTATGTTATAGATTTTTTGTTTTTTGTCAATCATGGATTCATGTAGCTAAAGAGCTAATCAAACGAGTGGCTGCAAGAATTGAAAGCAAGAATTTCGAAATGGCATCAAGTGATTGTTAATTGATGGAGAGAATTTGGAAACTTCTATATAAGATAATGGATTTGCATTTGTTAATGGATCCATATGATTCGTTGAAGCTTAAAAACCAGCTACTAATGCGATTGCTGGATGAAACTGAAGCTTTCTGTTTCAGATCAAGAGTGTTAGTGGAGATAACAAAATCCTGCAAAGAGTTGAAACACAAGGTACTAGAGATTCTCGGTATAAAGGTGGATCCGAAAGGCAGATCGAGGATACATGGAGGCGGCAATGAGATTATACAGCAAGAAAAGAGATTGCGATAAGATTCAATTACTTCAAAGCTTACAGGCGATAGAGGTGGCGTTGAAGAAGTTTTTCTATGGATATAAGCAGATGCTAGTGGTGGTTACGGGGAGCTTGGAGGCTAAAGGAAATCGAGTGATGTGCGAGCCTAAAGACCTGTGAGTTACTAAGCCTGTTATTTTTGGAGAGAGAATTTCATTTTTTTTAATTTTTTTATTAATGCTGACGTATCACTTCTCGATCAACTGCCGTTAAATTCGTTTGCTATTTAAATTTTTTATCGAAAATAAAGGTATTTTTCAATTATTTTAAGGAATTCAAGGTACATGCTATTTTCACCAAATTTCAAAATATTTGAGACCGAAAAACCACCTTATTCCTGTAAAATATTATTTTTATGATTATTTTATAAGGAAGAATAAAATAAGAACTATTCTTTTATTCCGAATCTAAATTGAATATTTTTGATTGGAAGGTACGAGGATGGAGAATTGAATGCTGTTTTGGGGTGACAACTTTTAACTGGGGTGACAAACTGACAACGCCTTTAACTGTAACAATTAATTAATTAATTAGTATTAAATTAACATGATTTAATTAATTAAAATAATTTATTTACCCTTGTCTCTCTTCTTCTCTCTCTACACAATCTCTCTCTTGTCCTTGTGCGTGTGATTTGTAATCCTCGAAGACGCTAAACAAAACACTACTACTCTTCCATGGCCAAACAAAGGGCACCAAGGCGCACTCTTGATTCCTACGCAGTTAAGCATATCAACAAAACCATTAAAGGTATTCTCTAATTTTCCTTTTCTTCTTCCTTTACTTTCTCCCTCCTTTTCTTCTCAGCCAAACGCTACCTAGCTACCTTACTAATTAACCATCTCTCTCTCTCAGCCGGCGATTGCGTCTTGATGCGACCTTCCGATCCTTCTAAGTCTTCTTACGTCGCCAGGATCGAACGGATCGAATCCGACGGTCGTGGTGCTAACGTCAGGGTTTACGTTCGCTGGTATTACCGGCCGGAGGAGTCGATCGGTGGCCGCCGGCAGTTTCACGGTTCGAAAGAGGTGTTTTTGTCCGATCATTACGATATACAGAGCGCTGATACAATTGAAGGCAAGTGTACGGTTCATAGTTTCAAGAGTTATACGAAGCTTGATGCTGTTGGAAACGAGGACTTCTTTTGTCGTTTTGAGTACAATTCCTCTACTGGAGCTTTCAATCCTGATAGAGTGGCCGTGTATGTAACTAATTTTTGATAATTATTTCTCTTTGTTGCGGAGCTTTTATTTTGCAGGTTTATTTTCGTTCCTAATCTCTAATTTTGATTACTTAGCTGTTTATTGATTTGATTTTTGTTGGTTCGGTCCTATAATCATTCGCCTATTCAAGGTATCGATGGTTTTTAGGCTTGTTCAATTGGATGGACACATTTTGTTTATGGGTTAATTTAGGAATGATGATTTGGAAATTTTGCAGCTAGGTGTTTCTTTGTTATATCTGTTGTACTTAAGGTTGAATTTCTGATATGTTGCCTGGTGTGCTTTTGCAGATATTGCAAGTGCGAGATGCCTTATAACCCTGATGATTTGATGGTTCAGTGTGAAGGCTGCAGTGATTGGTAAATTGCTTTGTTTTAAAACTAACCCTGTTTCAATTTGAGCCCTTTTACGTGTTGACTAGCTAAAGTTACGGTCGTGTGAACTCTTTGAGGTCTTGCGCTTCTTCTTTCACATTCATGGCAAACATAATATTGAATGCAACATAAACTCAACCAGATATGTCTTGTTTGCTTGCGAGCTACATGAGTGTACTTGCATCAGATTCCTAGAAAGTCTTCTAACTTCTAACGTAATGACAATAGTATCAGCAGAGATATTAAAAAGTAAATAACTTGTTCCGTTATTTGGTATGTTTTTAAGAAATTAGCCTGAGACTATTCCGTCTTTCATGCATTTGATGATTTTGGAATACCCTGGCTGCTGGATTGTTGAAGAGTTCGACTGTGCTTAGTTGTTATTGAGTTCCTAAATAAAAAAATTATAAATGCTATAGCCTGAGGCTGTCTTCATATTATTGTAGCATCATATGGAAGTGACATTTAGGTTCATATTTCAATCCAAAAATGGTATTTTATTTCTCAACTATGTAAGTAGAATGTTATTTGGGAATTTGAAAAAATTTTGACATCAAAAATTCTGTATAACAATAGTTTTGTGAAGACTTAAGATGGTAAAATGTGTAGGCGTCAAAATAATCCTTCACGATTTCTAAACTGCTTTGCAATCTATTAGTAATACAAGCTAGTTTTTCTTTCAAAAAGAATTGTCTACCGTTGGTTAAATTTGTGTTATTCTGGTTGTTGGCTGATAAATTAACATTCACCTCTCCTAATAGATGTGCGCACACACACAAAAAAAGTTATACATTATACCGTATGGGCGACTTGAATTGGATGAAAAGAATAAATAAATAAAATTTCAAACCATAACGACCTGTTATTGTTGTATTGCATATCATTGAATTTATGCAAATGATGTTTAACATTATGTTCTGTTATTGTGCACAACGACAGAAAATTTATTATAACTTTAACCTTTGTGACATGAAAGATGTAAAACGTTAAGATTTAAAACTATAAAAAAGAAAATAGAGAGAGAGAGAGAGAGAGAAGGAAAAAGAAAAAGAAAAAGAAAAAAAATCTTGTAGTGATTTGGAGTCTTATAAACCTTGTTCAGCGTGGAAGCCATATAATTTCATTGATGCATTTATTGTAAATATAATCTATTCAACACTTTAGAGCTTACTTTTTAATAACTTGTAGAGAATTCTTATAATATTAAGGACGTGGAATGTTATCTAATGTCATTTTATCTTTCAAATAGTGTTTGAGCAATAGCTCAAAGGAAATTTTTGTTATTGATGTCCCTATACAGATACGGTTTGTTTATATGCGTAGAAAAAGGGTAAGTTGGTGTTTATTGGAATTCGTGATTAGCAGTTAGTGAATTACATAACTTAGAGTCTCAATCATGTGGTTCTGATGAGTACTGTAGAGTTATATGCCTTGAACTTTGAGGAAATGTTCAAGGTTGCTATAGAATTTTTATGAATGCAACTATACTCCTCTGTCTTTTGATATACGATGCACCATTTCAATGTGTCATGAAAACCATAGTTTGGTAGTGTTAGATGTTAATCTCTCCTGAGAATCTCATCTTATTGTTCTTCTGCTCAATATTTGGAAGGTATTAGTTGTCAACCTTGTTAAATGTTTATGTTTTCGAGATAATTACTACAATTTTTTTTTCTGGCTGCTTAAACTATTCTGGCTTATGAATGGGAAACATGTCATTATTTAAGTGAAGTATCTTTTGTATCTCAGGTAATTTGTTAATTTGAGAACTAAATTGTCTTGTAGACCATTATTATAAATAGCTGACAGCAAAAAAGAACTTAATGCTTGCATGATGTTGATATGGTCTTGCATTTTTGTAGTTATTGCTATAATATAATCCACGTTGCAAACGTTTCACTTTGTAAATAGCATCGTGTAACATACTTGTGATTCAGGTTCCATCCAACTTGTATAGAAATGACGGTAGAAGAAGCTCAAAGACTTGACTGCTTCTTTTGTGAGAATTGCTCATCCGAAGGTCAAAAGAAGCTTCAGAATTCCAATGCAAGACAACCTGATACAAAGGTATTCCTATTTATTGGAAGTGTTGATAAATATTGCAGCATTTATTTGGTCCACAATCATTTATTCTTTGATGTGGATGCAAGTCAAGTAATTAATCTTAATAATATCTATGTCAATTGAAATGGTTTAATCACTGTCATATTAGATTTGTAATTAGCTGAACTTCATAGTAAATAAGTTTCTGCAAAACAACGTGAATTGCTCATCTTAATATTGGCAAAATATGATTTATGAATTTGTTAGATCAGAGTGAGATACACACGTGATTCCATGGATGCAAACTAAGTTACACACGATTATAGTTACTTGGATAATGCTATGGGCATGTAATTTTAAAAAAGTAATGTGGTAAAGCCTGTGAAAGTTTGTGAAGCATATATTTATGTGTTGGTTCAGGTGGAAACAAAGAGGCGGCGGAGGTAATGAAGTAAATAAACAAGAACATGTTGATTTAGAATGATAGCACACGAAGCGGAGTTGATCCTTTTAACATGGGTAGGCGTTGAACAAACACACAGGCGATGATGTTTGCTGTAATATTTGTGAGCAGATGGCAGAGGGAAAACTGGTTTGAAAACCTTTATTGGGTTTATAAGGTTTGAGGGTTGTCAGCTTAGTTTTCCTTGGACAGTGTCGGTTGTTTATAGTTGTATTATGTAGCTCTCTCTCTCTCTCTCTCTCTCTCACTTTGGTTTCTTGTTAATAATTTAGGTTTGTGTATAATCATACCTTACTTTTTAACTTATTTGAAAAGCAAAAATAGATATACAAAAAGGGTCTGCTACTTGACTCATATTACCCAAAGTAGTTTTGCTCCGTTTTCCTTGTCATTTCATTCCATTATTCATTTACCAAAGCAAAGTTGATCCGTGCATGTTAATTTGGACCGTTGGATACGAATGAAATGAAATCTTAATTTAACATTCTAGATTCCTATGGTGGCTCAGCATGGAGATGGTGTTTTATTGGGGAACATAACATGAACTAGATTCCTCCATGCATTTAATACATCCTCAGTAAGAACTCCTGATCAATAGTTACGCATAGGAGACATATAGGGAGATGGAGAGTTCCTATACTTTTTTTTTTTTGGTTGGGTTATCTCGGCTCGGTAAGATTAAATTCTAACAGTTTGCTTCAGGATTTTTTAGGCTTTAAAGTACAATTTCACTTCTGGTTAATATTTTAATTGGTATGATATTTCCTTTTTATGTTTTGAAATTGAAAGAAATTTGTATTTTGTGTGCCATAGAATGCCACGTATATGGTTGAAGATATTTTTTTTTTCAATTCTAAAACATAGTAACATTACAATAATAGAAATATTAAATATAAATATTTTTTATTAAATATTAGAAATAAATTGGCATTTTCTTCATTTTCTTTTAATTATTTTTAACGAAGGAAATGAATATAAAAGAAAAAAGTGCATTGTGAATTCTCTTTGTAATATTTGGTTTCTTGAAAACAAATTTCTCTCTTTTATAATTTTACAAAATTGTTTGATTCTCCCGCTTAACATGAAGGCCCAGACTGATAATTTTATTATTAAGGTATATAAATCAACTTATTTATTAGCATCCTACCATCTCACACAACTGTGAATTCCTGGAGTGATAAGGATGTTCACAACAAATGGAGTGACAAGGAAGTCCATATATCACGGAGAGATAAGGCTGATCACTTTCACAGTGCTATCCACGGAAATATGGTTGGTGATGAGGAACTTCAATGGGCAACCACTTCCTACAATAATGGTAGTTCAATAGGAAACGGGAACCACAGTGATTGACAGTAAACAGGCCATATTTTGCACTTAAATAGCTTGCTGTTTAAGTGCATTTTAGTCACAGTAATTGACAGTAAACAGGCCATACAAGCTGTTTAAGTGCATTTCAGTAGAACTCAAGCTTGCTGTTTGTATTTCAGTAGAACTCAATTTTATCATTATCTCTAACTTTAGTATCTCCTTCTCTTATCATCTTGTAACAATCTACTTATCTTTTAACTACTTGTAACTCTCATGTACTGCTATATATATTGCACTCAATAAGTAGAGGGTGAGATTAGAAAAATAAATTCAGTTTACAATTTCTTGAGCTATCTCTGTTTTTTTTGTCTTTATTTTCCTTCATTTTCCACCATTTTGAAGGAAAATGAATTGAAGCTTTCAAGGGGATTTGAAAAATTAGATTTCCTATAAATGATCTATTTTCTTGCTTAATTGTTATCTAAATAAGGGAAATTAAACTAGTTTCTTTTTATCTTTCAGGAGACGTTAAAGGAAGGGTATTGGGTTCGAAATTCCCCAACTCCGCCTTCCAATCTTTTTATTAAAAAAATATATATATTTCTTTCAAAACAAGTGTTCAATTTTGATGATTTAAAGTTTGTTTCAACAGTGATTTTTAATTTATAGGTACTTTAATATAATTTTTGAAAGTCGATAAGAATTTTTTGCTTTATGATTACTAATTTAGATTAATACTTAATTAATATAAAGAATTTATGTCCTATGGTTTTAAAAAATTGATTAACCTAAATTAAGATGATTAATTTGGTCTAAACTTGATTCATATGCAAAGTTCGAAAGGGATACGATACAAAAATGTCTTCTTCTTTTTTTTTTCCGGGGTTTTAAAATGATCCTATTATTTGTTTTCAATCAAAAATATCTTTGACGAAATGCAAACTAGTATGGAGATACCCTTATAAATAACTTTCATCAAATTTAAATTGACCACGTTAACATTTACTAATGTAGCAAAGCATGCAAATACTTTAAAAAAAATCAATTTTACTTATTAATAATTTATTTATTGACTTGGTAAAATATAATTATGATTTGACATATTTGTTATGTGTTAGTATTATTTTAGGGGTTTTGTTTGCACCATCTCAGCCCGGTTGATTCCGTTGATCCAGAGTTGAAAAAACTTATTTACAAAGATATTTTTACATCAATTTCAATTATTTGGTCCAAAATAAACAATAAAGGCATTTAAGTATCTTTATGGAACATTCTTGTACTTTTTTCCAATTCAGAATGTTTTATTTAAAATCCTATGTAAATGTGATTTTTTGGGTATTATTCTCAATAATTTATTAAACATTGCATATGAACAAAAAATATGGATAACTATAACAAAAATCCTAATATTTTTATCAATTCATAATTAAAACTTTATATTTTAATACCTAACAATTAAACATTTGAGAAACATTTCGATTTTCATCAATAATTCCATTAAATCAAATTAAATTGGATCACTTTTTTTAAACTTTGCCAACCAAAGAAGAAACTCATAATTCATAAATGTTGAATTGAAAAATAATTGCTCCAAATTATGAATAGTTTAAGAAAATATTTAAATATGTCACAATACGAAATGTTTCCGTAACTCATCTATCCTTAATTAAAGAAAGTGACGTATTGAGTTCTTATTATTTAATTATTAATAAGCAAAACTTATTACTAATTTTTCATTGTATTAAATATTAAATAAAATATAAATTTTAAATTTTTTACTAAAAAGTTAGTACTTCCATTGATTTTAACGAAATGACTAACAGGTCCTCGTATAATTTAGCCTTGAAGTGGCAAATACCAAATGAAATGCCTACCAAATCAGGAATCATTTTCAAAAATTCATCAGAACATCTTCAGAAATGCCAGATAATGGATTTATCAGTAAAAAAAATCAATACAATCAGTAATCGCTAAGTTTTCGTAACAACATATCACAGCATTGGAATATCATGCAAGAAACCAGTGACAATGACAGTACAAAAGTGCACAAAAGAATGGCCAAACAAGGCAATTAAAAAGAAGTATGAATTTCTTCCTCGCACCTGGTCTGTATATACGTTGGGAGTGTGTTGTTTGAATATAATCATGTAGTTTTTTTTGGACTTGCTTTTGCTCTCTTCCATACAATAACTATCCCATAAAGATCGGATGAAGCCAACAAATTCTCTCCGTTGTTCCAAGCTACGCCAATGACCGGAAATCGGTGACCCTGCACTCACAAATGTTTCTCATGACCACAACATATTTCTCGATCTAGTCAGACTAATATAAACCAGAAAGTATGGATCACCTGGAGCTTGTTGACACACGTATGCCTTGGCCGAGTTAAATCATAAAAGTACACATTGGAATCCTCACTTCCAACAACTGCATGTTACAAATGGAAAGGTCAGCAAAGCAAATTCTTAGAGCTTCCTTATAAACGTAAAAACTTAGTTTCTTGGAAAGATAATACTATGATTTCATCCGAGATAACCTATGTATTCCCCTTTTTCGAGGGAAAGCAGGGGGCAGAAAGAGGCCCGAATGCTATGTACTCTGGGGGCTAATTTGAGTGAGCATCGAAGAGTCAAATAACCTTGTACTTCCAATGCGATGCTGCAACACCAGCGTAACATTCTCAGACCATCAATATAATGTCTATAGGTAGTATTGCATGCCATTAACAAACCTGAAGAAAGAGAGACTTCCATCTTGATTGCATGTCAGCAAGACAGGTCCCCCTGCCAGCAGAGAGAAACTTCGGTATTGCACAGTTGTCACTGGAGATTTGCTCTTGCTACCACTTCGATGGCGATGAGACCGTGATAGTGCACCAGTGTGTGAGTCCATGCTTACACAGTATACACAACCCTGCATGTGTTAATCCATAAGGCACTCCCAACCAGCAATGCACAGAGAATCAATAACAAAAAATTGGTTAGCATCCAAAAGCACCTGCCCATCCCCGCAGAAAATAAGTTGACCAGTGTGATCATGGTCCATAGCAGTAACCTTTGCATCAAAAACTGATTTATTAATGATTCGTCCAGTGCTGAAATTGACAACCTGAACCCCAAGAGAGAAGCTTATCAATCAATTGTCTATTCTGTCCAAAATTACAGGATCAGGGCAGAATTATCAGTTCTTTGCATCTCAAAACGAAGTATGATCTCAAAGTCATGCATGCTAAGTTTCTAACTTGCTATGGCTCAAACATGAAATTCTTGAAAAAAAAAAAAAAAGATGCCTTTCTACATAGCTGAGAAGTGAGATAGATCTTTTTGCTTAATTTCAGATTATCAAACATGATGGTCCACTCAGAGAACAATTCTAAGACAATATAGCATATAGCACAGAATACGGCATCAATCCATGGCAATATAATGTGTCAAGCAACATAGGAGGTACTTACGGTAATTTCTTTGTTTTCATTGCCCACAGAAAGGAAGTTGTTATTTACCTGCATAAAAGGACAAATCAACTTTTCAGTTGGCAATCGAATGCAATCAAACAAGGAAATGCCCAAGGACTAAAAGAATTTAACAGAGAGATATTGATAATGGAACTGTCAAGCATGTAACACTTCCAGAGATGGGTTCATGATCTGAAGAATTAATTTGAGTCCATAATTTCACATCCACTAAGAGAATTAACATATATAGCAGCTTTATACCAAACACTAGAAACTGACAACATTAATTCAGATGAAGCAAACCGTGCTCCACACAGATGAACACATCAAAGTAAGACATTCAACTTTAAAAGTAAATAAAAAAGATCAAATTTTGTGTATACTTACAGGGTGAAAACGAATACACAATTGTGAAGAGACTCCATATATTACTCGCATGCAAAGACCTTGTGATAATTCCCACACTCTCACAGTTTTGTCCAAGGATGATGATGCAATGTACTGATTGTTGGATGAGAAGTCAAAATCTGGGAGAAAAATTGTGCTTTAGAAAAAGGGCAATGACAGAAATTCATATCTCTGATATTTGAGTCAGCAGTGTGAATTACAATCACTGAACAATTGCTTTAGATGAATTCCATTTATGTTCTATCCTTGTCGTTTCAGATATAGCAAACAAGTAGGCCTCCAGTATGAATCCTAGACTTGGAAAATAGCTCTGAATGGCAACTATGATGGTCCAGAAAAAATCGATGTGGGCATGCAAACCAAAGTTCCTAATATCATCTCCTTTTTAAGATAATGTTTGCTAGGTTGCTTCCATACATAACCACAGAATTTATTACGTGGACAACAAACAAAAAATAGAGGAGAATGTTCTATCCAGAAAAACATCATATGGTTTACACATTGTGGTGGCTCTGATAGGTCCTTGTGAAATTGAAACTTGCTCACCCAAGATGGAAGAAAAGTATTTGACCTTCTTACTTCCCTAAATAAATCATGGAGTGGAATAAGCAAGCGCAAGCAGGATGTCACAGGTATGCTGACCTAATGCACTGGTTATTTTTACCAATGTGCCTGCCTCCATCAGGCTCAACATCTGAAGTCTTTATTGTTTAACTAATGCTCTCAATCTATACCTCCATGCTAAATATCTGAACTTCCATTTCTGTCTGGCAATGGACTTCTCATTTTCCCACTCTCTTATGCCTAAGCATATCTAATAAATATCTCCCTTGGATGCTTGACACCTCATTGCAAAACAAAATTTGCTATGCAGAAATTATGTGCAGAGCTCAGCAACCAATATTTCCAATTCTGCAGCAGATCCTTCCTTGCATTGGTATCTTTAATTTCCTACCATGAAAAATCGCTGCAAATAAGAGATCTAAGGAGTTCAAAATCAACAGCAGTCCAGGCATTACATATCCATAAGGTGGTCTCAACTATCTCCCTTTGATCATTGATTGGTTAAATTTAAACTGTCCCCTTGTTTTATGTGTGGGTACATGAATCTCATAGGCTGATATAATCTGAAACTAAATCCTCAAGAGATCCATCTTAAAACCCTTTAAAACTTAATAATAATAAAAAAAAAAGAATGACACTGAATGCCATACAAAGTTAATAAACAATGAAAACAGATGAAACAAAATACAAATACAATATCTAAAAAAAAGAAAATAATTCAGCAAAGGCTTAAAATCAGCAGTCAATGTCCATCCAGAAGTTATTTATTCTGTCATAATCGTATATGACTCAGTAGATTCAACCAAGTTAGGCACATTTCTATTTCTGTTTCCTGTTGTTTACCAAAATACATGTATTTACTAAACTAATACATGTTCAAAGGAGTTAATTGAATATGATACTTGTAGCACATACATATCATTTCCATATTCCACCATTTCACAACAACAAATTGGCATGTCAAAACACATCATGCGCCTTTGCAAGATATGGACAGGTAGTTTAAGTAACTCGGTCTAATATATAAGAAAAGACCGCAGAAACAATACCAGTTAACCAAACCTGTGACATCTTTGGAATGCCCCTTCAGTAGTTTGAGGACTGAAGGTGGATCAGAGACTGTGCATACTGTCAAGGTTCCATCCGATGCCCCATAAGCAAGTAGATCAGAACTCATGTGCCCAAACTTCAAAACCGTCACTGTGTAGAAGACCAATCAGATTGAATAATTCTGGTTTCATTTTATTTTTTTCTTTTCTTGTATTATTTATTTATTTTGTGTGTGTGAGAGAGAGAGAGTGATTTTGAAAAGGAAAGGAGAATATAACTTGGAGTTGTACGGGAGTATAAATTCTTAAGTTTCCTACATTTACTCCATCCAAAAGATTACATATAGCAAGGAAGATTCAAAATGTAAAATAGAAAGTACCAGCAGATTTGCATTGATCAAAGATGCAATGCATTCCAACAAAAGAGTATGCCAGTTCAACCCCTTGACGGCGTGGACCATCATTATCACTTACACTTGAACTGACGCTTGCTCTGTGAGTTGAAGCCGGATAGCCACTTGCATTCTGCAAACAAAGTTCAAAAATTACACAGGGGAAGACTATGTCATGGCAAGCATTTTGTTGTCATTCACTTATTCTCAATAATTGTACAATTTAGTTTATGATCAAGTTTCAGGGCACAACAATAAAAACTGCAAAAATAACACAGAATCTAAAAAGTAACCGCATGCTTTCTTAAAATACTTTTAAATTGAGAAGACCAACTTTCTCCTTTTCCCACCTTCTGATATGAACCATTTGCCCTTCTATATATACATGTATATGTATATTTAAGACAACGATAGTAAAAAGAAAAAAAATACTAAACAAAACAACACAAGTCAGCTTTCATGAGTTCCATTAAAAACTTGTCAAATATTAAGTTCCAGGCAGTATTTATATCATAAGCCTATTATTTTCAAAACAATTCATTGCACGGAGATTTGTTACATTTGACTAATACAGATAAAGTGATTCAAGATGACAGGTCATTAATGTCATAATTTAAAATTAAAAATAAAAATCCAGTCTTCTGATACCGTGATACGTACTCTGCTAGAACTCCAGCTTTCTGTCTCAAACAAATGTGACAGTGGACTTGGACATTGAAGCCATCGCCCACTGATGCATCAACCAGTAAATTACCCTGATGTCAGAATTGTATAGAACATAAATTTTAAATAGAACTAACAATTAGAAAATGAATTGTCAAAAGAGTTTATAGTGGCTCTGAATATAAATCAAGAGATAGGTTGTGAAAAGCCAAATATAAATCATAGAGGCACAAGCATTTTCATTTTCAATCTATGCTACATGTAGATCATACCATCTAAAGCATTTAAAGTTAGCAAAAACTGTTCTTATATTAAAAACTAACAACCAAATTCAAGAACTCTTCAACATTAGCTTTGTATTATTAGTCTGACAGATTTTATCAGTCAAAAGAGCCTGACACTGTACTCTATACTGCATGTTAGGGAATGATATCCAATTGAACATGGAATATTAAGCAATACTATTTTATCACAATTTTCTTATTTTCAAGGTTTCATAAATTCAATTCTTTGCTTATATATTTTCTAACAATCTCATTTATGGTATTTTGTATGCTTCTGGGGACAAATGAAACAACAACATCAAGTTTTTCTAGACAATGTGAATATGATGAATTTAATGATAATCAATACATAAAACTTTTACAATGGAGTTAAGTTTACCTGTTCCCCGGAGTGTTTTGAAGGCTTAGCATTTGCTTTTCCCAATTTCTCGGCCTGCGAATGTAATTACGATAACTTACATATCCTTTTCCATTGCACCTCCAATCCTTCAAAGACAAATCATTATGGAAAACTATTGTTTGAATTTTTAAAGGGGAGCCAGAGACAACAATGATGATAATAATAACAGTAACAACTGAAACCAAAAACAACTCCTCAAAGTTAATTACACATATATTAGCTTGCATTATCTGATGATAATTGCATGAGCATGCTACTATGAGTTAAACTTTTATGATCAGTTAAAAACAACTTAAATTAATATGGAAAAATTTAAATTTTCTTCAACAAATGTTGAGAATGAATCGTGAAAGAAAAATGTATCATGAATGAAATTTAGCCAGCTAGATTTTCTGTTCATCACTACCAAAAGCAGCAGCCCAAAGTCAGGCCTTGGTGAGCTACTAACCTAACAATTAAGTGAATCGGCATGGTGTTGGGCTACATGACATAAAACTAAATACGTTGCTGCTAGCTTCCCATAACCTCCTATTCATTTAAGTGTCTCGGTAATCTGCCTTATATACAGGACTCAGGGTGTTACACCCTTTTGAATTGCAGACTTCTAGCATCTTCACATGGAACCTCCAGTATGAGAGCATCACAATTGGAAATTCACCAAGTTAAATAATAGGGAAAAGGGCCAAATTTGCCCCCAAACTATGCAAAATAGTACAAATTTGCATTTACTGTTACCAGACTGGCTCAAATTCATTTTTGCAGTTACCAAAATAGTTCACATTTGTTTTTATTTGCTGTCAATAAATGGCCTATATTTACCCTCACCATTACAAAAAAAAAGGACAAATATGAGTCATTTTAGTAATAGCATTGGCATTTTTTAATAAACAAAAGTTTAAGGATAAATTTATACCATTTTACACAGTTCAAAGGTAAATTTGATCCTTGTCCCTAAATAATACAGCTGCTAACATCTATTTTATTTCTTCAATCCAAAACTTCTTCATAGGTTTAACTGAGTGTAGAATAAGTGAAATTTAATTTACTTTTCCTTATTTGCACAATAATTGATGGAAACTAGATTAACAGAAGGTCACAAAGAGTAACTTGTATTTCTCTCCAAAATGGAGAGAAGAGAGTAAATAGAACAAACTCTAATTTTTCTTTTTTAATTGTAGGGGAGTAAATTGAATTTCCCTTGTGTTTTATTAAAAGTATCAAACAATAGAAAGTAAAGGAGAGTGCTTTCCTCTCATTTCCTTCATATCCAAACAAAGTCTAGAGGTCAAGATGCTTCTATCAGTCCCTGCTAAACTTACTGCAATTAATTCTGAAACTTATTAGTTGAACCCAGAGAATGTAATGTCATAACCGGTATTATACTGTAAGATATGTGCACTCCGAATTTACAATTTGTTACAGCTGGACCGTTTCTTCTTCGGTGGACCAATGAAAATTATCATTAAGACACTCAATAATACAAGCCAATTTTAAAAAATAAAGCCAGATGATTGCATTGGGTCACTGCTCGCATACAACAGCCAACTTGCATATGCATAGCAAACAAAGTGGAAATCTATTATATCGGAAATGCAGCTATGATCATCAAAAAAATATATTCTGAATCCTCTTTCGAATTTATACCAGTACATATATATATAAAACAGTTAAAGCACTTCATATCTTCTAGATGATTGACTGAACAAAAATTGATGCATAAACTAGATTATAATCCAATATATCACCACTATTAAGTAAGATAGGGAGCTTACAATTCGACGACGAACACCGGATTCGGCTTTGCGAAAGAGAAGAAGGCGGCGAATGCCGATATAATTGGGATCAGAATCAGCCGGAGCAGGCTGAAGCAAGCAGCTGAACAGCTCAGGATCTACCTCCTTGTTATTGTTATCGTGGATTAGCGTTTCAGTATTAGAAGTGTGATTGACGGTATCCGTTTTCTCCTCGTCCGCCATTTTTAGGAAGCTTGGTGCGGATCCTTCATGAGAGATACAGAGAAGATGTGTGTTTGTTTGGAATTGAAATGTGGTTGAGATCTGAAATTTTGATATTAAAATACAGAACCGACAAGGCTTTGCTTTGGGGATCTGCTGACCAACCCAAATTATGAAAGTTTCAGAGTTATAATTACCTTTTTCTTTTCTTTTTTATTCTCACGCTCACTCTGCAGCAAAACAAATGAAAAAATGATATGAACTTTCTAATTAATAAGAAAATTAGATAAGATTATTATAACATCACTCTTTTTTTCTTAATTATCCAAAGAAAAAAAAGAAAATAAAATATAGTGTGTGCAATAACCATGTTAAAATTAACTAAAATTCAAAATTTCGTTCAAATCCGTAAAAAAAATGACGTAAATTTAATCTAATCCACAAAAATATTTATTGTATCAACCCAAAAATAACTTATCTTATTTTCTAACCCATTTGATCTGTATCAGATGCCTAATGGATCTTACATTTTCACTAAGTCTAGTTCTCTCACTCTCTCTCTTTCAAAATCGTATATTCCTTCCATCCTCGCCACCTGTGACGTCCTGAAACATTTTAAAATAATAAATATTAATTTTCAAAAGTAAAAAATAAAATTTTGGAAACTTTTAATCCCGATGATAAATAGTAATACCGAAGGTGAATAATACCATCCTGGATCTACCGAAGCTCATAAAAATTTTATGTCACTATTAGAAAATACAATTCATGACGAATCCGATGGTTTAATTTGAACTGAAATTGAGATCAAATAGTGCTCCAAAAATCAAAAATAAAAATAAATCACGAGATCGAAAAAGAGGTCAAACTAACTTTGACCGGCTTGAAAATATTTCACAAACTTTCAAAAATTATTCCAATTATACGGAATATCTTAGAATAATGAATATTAATTTTCAAAAGTAAAAAAATAAAATTTTGGACACTTTTAAAATTTAGAATTTTTTGATTCGTCAAAAATATTTCGATGCCTGAAATCTATCAAAACGAACTTCGATTGACTCAAAATTTTAAAGTATCTTAATTATAATATTTAGAAATTTTTGAAAAATTTTGGTGAAAAAATAAAATAAAAATAGATGAGACAATAAGAAATTAACAAGTGGCATAATAATTACCACTCATAATTGGTTATTTGGATTTCAAAAAAAAAATCAAGATAACATGAGAAAAGTATTAAATTTTCAAAACTGAATCAAAATGATGACTTATCATCAATTGAAAACAAAAAATAGATTAGCGTACTGTTGTTATTTTATTAGACTAATTTTTACTATTTATATATTTAATATTTGTATAGAATTTTATTTTTTTGAGTAAATTTAAATTATTAAGGAAAATTTTATATATCCATTATGTAACGCTCGTTCTTATTACCTTTTATTTACATATTTCTTTATTAAATTATTTGCACAATTACACATACATAGATATAAATTAAACATACTTAAAATATCATTACAAATCAATTCATTACATGTGTCTAAATTCTTTACATTAAGCACTATACAAAAATAACTCTGCTTCAAAACTAGTCGTCACTTGCTATCCTCTCTAGTGGCCTGCAGATATTGACTTGAAATCGGCATTTATACTTCACACTTGTATACCTACACGGGAAAAACACCCGTGCTAAGCAATGGCTCGATGGGAAGCAAAACAAAACAATTGACTTCTTATCGAAGTCTCAAATACAAATAACATAATAGCATGCCTTTTCATGTTACAAAATACATACGGTTATAACAATAATCCATGTACTAGGAAATATTGTAATATAATTTCTTAATGATGCACTCAGTAACACTTCAATACATTTCTTTAATTACACTTCATTATTCAATGAAAAAATTAACACTATAATGAAGTATTGAAACACTTACACAGTTGTTCACCTATCATTATTCATTAATTAAATCACTTCCATCGTCTGAATTCTCATAAATGGTGGATACGAGTACAAACATTAGATACTGGCGAGTAGTATCAAACATTAGAGAAATAAAAGTCTCGGATCACTAGATACCAAAAGGTATCTAAACACTAGTCACCCTCACGTGACAACATTAATAGCTGCGATCACTATCCCCTTTATAGGCATGCCTATCTATCCACTACTTTGTGAAATTCAGGCCTCAACAAGTCGCTAATCATTCAAGAATATTGTAACATCCTAAAATTGCATTTGTCATGTATGGTATGATGTAAAGCATAAATAATTTATTTAGGATAAATTTTGAAATAATCAAAGTTGAATAAGATAGGAAATTTGAAAAATATATAAAGGTTAAACGTGCTCGGACCAGAAAAATTCAAGGATAGATGATCTAACGGAAAATTTTATCTAAGAGTAGTTTATGAAAGTATATATTAAACGGAGTGCAATGGTATAATTTGAGAAGAAAATGAGTTTAGTGTAAAATGGAAAGAAATTTTTTTCGATACCGTAAAAAGGGTTGACTAAAAATTTGATCAAACTCTGAAGTAGTGTAATGACCTCCAAAAATTATTCCGATGGCATAAATATATTATTAATAATCTAAATAAACTATTTGAGGTGAAAAATAAGTGTTTTGACAGTTTTGAAATTTTGGATTTCGGATCAGCTACACAGGCCACCGAAGCCAAAAATATATTGAGATGATATTGGAATTGGCTGAAATTTTAACCATGTATTCTAGGATATCCCATGACATGCAAGAAAAAATTTCAGGGTATTCTGACATTGGGAATGAAAATTCAATATTCATGGTGCAAAATCGAGATTAGGTTAATTAGGAGGTCAACTTTAGAAATTTTGGTCAAATGAGGATATCGGAGTCATTAATGAAATTTTATGATCTGGTACAAGCAAGCCTAGAGTAGTACGATGTGCACATGTGAGTGTATGAGTGAAATGTGGCTTAATTTAAAGCCATTAGATTCAATAGTAAATGGATGAAGCCTAACCATTCATTTCACATATAAAAAGGGCACCTATAAATAGCTAGAAATATCTAGAAATCTCTCAAAAATTATAACAACTTCCTCCCTTTTTCTTATAAAATCTGAAACCTAGGCATAGCTCCCTTTCCACCATTTTTCTTTCACTTAAGCCTTCTCTCTCCAAATCCTAAGCCTCAATTTTGACAATAGACTTAGAATTTGATCCTCTTCAACCTAGAGAAAAAATTATAGCAAGGAGCAGTCAAGATTTTGAGAAATAATGTAAGAAAAGTTAAGTGAAATTTTGTGATTTTATGAGTTTTAGATGGTATTAGTGAGGGAAATTTATATTAGCATAAAGATCATAATTAGGAGAGTATGTGGTAGTTTTTATGTGCCTTAAATCATGATAAAAGCTCATGAATTTTATTCCTCCATTTTCGGCCTAAAGAAGAAAACAAGAGGAAAAGGAAACTAAAGGAGAAAAAGGCAAAGAGAAAGGAAGAATGGAAGTGATTCAAGCTAATTAGAGGTAAGTAGATACAAACTACACCTTATTTCATTTAAATTATAAATTTTAATGTGAAATTTATATTATGTAACTAAACAAATATAAAAAATAATGTGAAAGAATTCAATATTATGTGGTGAATAATGAATTGATATGAAATAACCTTATAATCAAGAAGAAATTAATTTATAAGTAACAAAAAGTGTGGAGGCCGAATGGGTTATAAGGGGAAATAATAGGATGATTTGATGATAATTGGTAAATTCTTGATAAATTGAGTAATAATACAAGGAATGAATATATTGTGGTTGAATGGTGACTTAAATGATATGTAATTATAATGATTATATGAAAATTATATTATGTAACTATACTAAATCACATGTAATAGTGAATTAAATTATGATAACATAATTTAATGTTGAGTTAAGTCATTAGAAATTCAAATAAGTGAAGAAATTAAATAAGAAGGGAAGAAAATCAAAGTGGCCGAATTAGTTACCTTAGGGTACGTTAATGTAATTTGACTTTTAATTGATTATTTAATGATAATTAAACAAATTAAAATATAAGAAATGCAATAATAATAATGAGAGTGAAAAATGAGAAGAGTACCAAATTATGTAATAGTTACATAATAGTGAAAAGAAATGACGCTTGAAAATTTTTATGTGAATTTGACATAGTTTGTTATATTATGGCTTAAAGTGGATAGTTAACTACATATGGTATGAATTTGAAGAAAGAAAAAAAAATTGTAAGTGTGATTTAGTGTGTTGGCTGAATAGTGTATATATGATTAATAGCTTAAATTAATTGAATTTATATAATATTGAACATATATGAGATGAATATATGATTAACAAGCCTATATGAATGCAAATGAGGCATAAAATGATTAATTTGATATGATAAAAATAAATAATATTGCAAAAAAATATAATGACATATGATAATTCATATTTTCCTTAGTGAACAGTGGGTAATCCAGGACCCCGGAATAGACTGGCTAGCCATAGGGACATTTACACCGCGGTATTAATGTGATGTACAGTAAAATGTAATTTATTACTTAGCCGACTCATTATTTAGTGCCTTGGAGAACTGTATCGTACCCTAACTATACGGTCACTCTAGGAGATTTATGCAGTATATGGGCTAGAGAACTATATCGTACCCTGGTTGTACGATCACTCCAGTCTATTGGATTTCTCATCCCCCTTATCTAGTTCAAGAATTTCCACCGGTGACAACTAGGGGCAAAATGATAATTTTACATGCAAACCGGGACAAAAGTGTAATTGCAACAATTTAAATATCTTAAATGTGAATAAATAATAAATAAGTAAAAATGTGGTTAATAAGTCAGGTAAGGGCAAAATGGTAATTACGTAAGAAAATAAAAATTCGAAATGCAAAATAAGTAAAAAGAATATCGTATAGTTAATTGTTTTAGAAAACGAATGAAAAATACAACAAATATGTTAACAAGGGCAAAATCATAATTATGTAAAGAAATACGAATAAAAAAGTAAATTATGCAAAAAGAAAATATTACATGCAATTAAAAGAGCATTAAAGTAGAAAATGTTATTAAAAGACTTAAAATGATAAAAAGATGATTATGTGATAGAGTAGGGGCAAAATTATAAATATGCCATTGCTATAGTGGATAAAGTAATTAAATTGAGTGAATAGGTGAAAAAGGGTAAAATCGTAAATAAATGTAAGTGTTGGGATCAAACTATAATTTACCATCCTGAGAAAATTTTAACGAATCAAAATATAATTTATGCATTTAAATTTAGTTAAAAGTCAAAGAAAGTCAAATTGGTCAAAGTTGAGATCAATTTGGTCAAAATAAAATAAAAGTCAAATACTAGGGGCTGAAATGAAAATTTTCCAACTAATTTGAAGTGAGAAGGAAAAAGAAATTTATTTGATAAAAAATTGAAGTTAATTAGTGTAAATAAAACAAAAAGAAACTATAAGGACCAAATTGAACTTTTCCATTGAAAAGGGTAAAATAAGGGAAATTAATTATGGAAAAATAAGTATTAAGGGAATTAGGTAAAAAGGGAAAAATAAATAAAGTTAAATTTGGTGAGCAAAAATTTAGGAATTTAATTGTACTGTGTCATTGAAGTCTAAAACATATAAAAGTTGGTAAGGAAAGATTAAATATGAGAATTGATTAAGAAAAGGGGAGCCAAAATTTTAAATAATAGTGATTATGAGAAATTACAAATTCAGGGGCCAAATAGAAAAATTAAAGAAATCAAATTTAAACGAGAAAATAAATTCGTAAATTATTTGGTATAAAAAAATGATGAGAAAATTTGATTGTGAGGTAAAGAATAAAATAAAATGAAGGCAAATCAGTTAATAGGAACTAAAATTTAGAGTTTGACAAAAAATAGGCTAAAGGAAAAAAAAATTGAGTAAATTTAGTATAAATAAGATAAATTGCAATTGATTTAAAAAGTTGAGAAAATTAAAGATAAAATTGTTATTTTTAGGAATTGAACTGAAATGAAAAAAACATTTCATAGTAAGGAATATTAAAAAGGAAAAACTTAAATGAATAGAAAATATAAGACAAAAATTATCAAAAAGATCAATTTGATCAAAATAAGAATTTAAATGATAACTTAGTAACATACAAAGCCTAAGTGACATATGAAAAAATAAATAAATTAAATTTAAAGATTACGTAAAAAGGCGAAATAAAGGTAAAATAAAGAATGACTGAGTATGGAAAATTGAGAAATACAATATAATAAAATATTATGTAATCGGTGAATAAAGGAATTTTATACTCGTGTTGAAGTTAAATTACATAATTATAAATATGCAATAAGACGAATTTATGTTAACGGAAGATATGAGAACTAGTAATATATATATATATATATATAGCCGGCTAATATAGCTATATATCTAATGAGTTAAATAAGGTAATAAATATAACCGGATAATAAATGAATTTAAATACAATTTATTTGAATGAAATCTTGTGTAGTTGTATCCATTATTAGGCAATAATGCTGCTTAGCGTACGGTTTGTTGACTGCGTGCAGGAACATAAAATTTGGGAATGTAAAGAAGAAAGATCGAAGGGCATGTACATAAAGACGGTTGGGATCACATAAACTGGGCAGTTCGATTTATAATTAGTGTCTGATATTTAATAATTGCAGTTATTATTGTACAAATAAATAATGTTATGAATACTAGTATATGTGTATGCGAATGATATGTGAATAACTGAATATTAATTCTGTAAAATATATGAAAATTATGGATGAGTGTAGGGTGTACAAATATCGTATTTGATACATTTAGAATCATGACATCAATACACTCAATATAACATGCAATCATTTCACTATATCATATCATTCTTATTCAAGTACCCAAAGAATATAAGATAACATGCTCATCATTCATTTAGTTGCATATAGCATTGCTAATACAACTATTTATATTCATTTATGTTCGTTAACTATACAAGTTCTTATACATTAAGGTTTAATATTTAACTTTACTACATTGATTCATTATGCTTTGCACTTATTACTCTTGTTTTTATACTTAATATGCTCTAATAATGTTAAGGGAGGTCTAATTATGCTTTGGTAACAATTTGAGACCTTAAAATCAAATTTAGTAAGAGGCAGGGAATGATCACGGTCAGTAGCTTATACCTGCTGACCGTGACATAGATGTCATTTCAATTCTATACTGAATTTGGGCTATGTCACAGTCAGTAGGTCATACTGCTAACCGTGAGGTCTATTCTGCTCATAGGTAGATTTTCAATCTCGAATTGTATACATTTTTAAACCCATTAAACGTCCCTTTTAGCCAAAGTTTTCTTCTACAAAGTTGTTACCCTATGTCTCTAGTTTCCAAAACATTAAAAATCACTCAATTCTGATCTCTAAATCTCAAGATATCAATAAAATATTATAGACTGCTCCTATTAGCAGGAAACAGACATCACTCAATTTTAAGCTAAATTTCAAGGGCTTTAGAGATATATTCAAGTCTTGGTTTATTCTACAAAGTTTTATATCTATGTCTTATTTTTCATTTCCAACTAGAATCATATCAATCAAACATCTACAGAATAATTTATTCACTTTATACCAAAACTGGTTCATATGAATCCTAAGCAGATTTCCACTTCTTCACTTGCTAAGGCACAAATCATCCTTCTCTTACAACAACAATTATTTATATCATCAATGACAAAGTAATTATGGCATATAAACTCACTTTAATCAAATAAACATATAGCATATAAAATAAAAACTCGTAAACCTCTAACAAGCTTCACACCCTTTCTTCAAATTTCTTCTTATTATTTCTCTTTGCCCTTGCTTTATTGTTCTTACAATTAGCCTAACCACTAATTTTTCTATCCTTCAATTACTTGATCAACTTTTTAGTGGACATTTGGGGTTTGTTTAGGGGAAAAATAAGGAAAAGGAATGGCTACCTAAAACCCTTAAAGTGGCCGGCCATTCCCTTTTAGAAAATCCCTTGAAATTCCTTCATCTTTCAAAAATGATCTAAGGAAACTAAGTGTTACTATTTCATTGGTCCACTTAGTTGGCCACAACTTATTTCACTTAGATCCCTATTTCTCCTTAATTTGTGATTTATTCCCCTAAACTTTCTCTTTTTCTTTTCAATTGAACCCTTCATTAACATTTTTCTCTAATTAAGCACATATATAACTTATTTTAAAGTGACCATATTGCCCTTACTCTTTCAAGACAATTCCCTCTAAGTTCCAACTTACAATGCATTAGCTAACAACACATATATTGATCGTAACATCATTTAAATATGCATATATCCTTCTAGGGTACATGTTGGGGCCTTACACATTAAAAATTATTTTCATTAAAAATATAAATTATAAATGAACTAACATGCATTAAACTCATAGATCAGCCTAAATCTATCCAATCCATTTAAATATTGGCTCATTTATGATCCATATTTTTCGATCCATTTATGATCCAATCCCAATCCGCCCATTTGCCACCTCTTGTAATTTTTTTTAGACTAAAATAGTTTTATATTTTAATTTAATTTTTGAACATGACATAAAATTATCATAAAATTTGCATGAAGTCTTTTGTTTAATTTATATATGATTATGGAAGGTTTTTGTTATTATTGTTTATTTTTTTAATGGTTACATTAAATTTACTGAAGAGAATATTTTTTTTTTTTGCAGAATGAATAAATATAAAGTATTCATATGATGCACTTTGGTTGATTAAAATTTAATGTCATTTTATTTTTTATCTACTATCTATAATTACACACACGAAACGTACCTTTTAAATATATAATTTAGCAAATTTAAAAACAATTTTAAAATTTAAATTAATTTGATTTACTTATTTTCTTTATATATAATAATAATAATTTTTATATAAATATCACATGGATAAGAAAAATTATACTTTAATATATTTTCAAAAATTACTTTAATATAATTTTAAAAAATAACATAAATAATAAAAAAGAAATAAATATAAAATTTTTGAAAAATATGAACAAAAAAATTTTTCATTTTTGGTGGTAAATTCAAAGACTAAATTTTTGCTTATATGGAAAATCCAAATTTGTAGCCATCGTAGGAGTATAATTATTTACATAATGAACAGCTATAAAATAACAAAATTTAATAGAATAGATACTATCAGCAATATAATGCCAAATTAGTGTATCTTGCACCTTATAATGGAATATTTTTTTCTACATCCCATTCATAATTATTTTTCTTAAGACTTAAGATTAAAATCATTTCATCTCTATTAGAGATGAGATACACATTTGTGGTTGAAAAGGGCAAACTGTAGGTAGCTAGAAATTTTAGATGAAAATTAAATGAAAGACTTTAATTTTGAATGATATATCTCAATTATGTATGTCGTACTATTAAAAATCTTAAGCTATTATTTTTAATTGAAAAATGCATCAAATGTTAAAAAGTTTTTTAATGCTAACTACTAAGATTACTGAGAAAAAAAATAGATGAAGTAATTAGAATTCCATAAATTTTATTTCTTCAAAAGGATTACAAATTTCAAACTAAGAGTAAGCAGACAAAAGAAAACTTGTGAACTTAATCCATACTTTCTCTTAATATAGAGTGGGTTTTTTTATAGAGGGTTCACCCTGCCTCTATTATATCATTGATTACATAAATATTTTTGTCTATAGTCCTAAATTATTGCCTTATCTTTCTTTTATTTAAAGGGGGTCCGGTTCTACAAAGTCATGTTCCATTCTTTTGTTCTCCACCATAGACTTTTTTTTAGTGTTCTTTCAAAAAATTGTCAGGTAGCTTTTGATTGGTAGACTCCTTCTAAGATTCCATCTGGATAACCTTTAATAAGATATTTCTGATACCAATCAATGGATGGATTAGTGATCAAAACATCCATTTGATAGCTAGTATAATACTTTTTTCCATCACTTAACATTTCTTTTATTCCTTAAATGACCGTCTTTATATTTTTTATTCTCATTTTTGGCCAATTTTTTTATTATTAATGAATAAAAATTAAATGTCCTTTGTTCGTCTAGAATAATTTTCTGCCTTGTAATTCCTATTTTAACAACTATTTCTAATAAGATTTATGTATTTCTTTCATCATCCCCTTCTGGAATGATAGTCATAGTTCTTATATTTATTTTTGCACCCTTAGTAATTCCAATAAAAATTTCAATTTGGGATTTAATTTCTTCTAGGATAAATAATGTGAACTAATCTAAAATGATACTATTTTTGTACAATCCTGGGATCAATTCCTTTTTGGATTATTGTCTTATTATAGATTTCATTTATTGAAATTGTGATAATTCCAATAGCATTTGTGAATTTATATAAATGTTGTAGAGATTTAATAAAGTCTACTTTCCATTGTTTTTTCTATTCCGATGCATTGATCTTTGACCTTTTGTCATCATTCCATAACTTTGTAGATTGGGATATATCACTTAGAGTTATTAATCTTGAATTGAAATTTTCCTTGGAAGTGGATGCCAAAGATTGATAAGAACTGTCCAAAAATTGAACAGATCTTCTTATTAATAGATTCTTTGATATATCGTCTTCTAGCTCCCTCTTGGTTGTAGTGCCAAGGATTATCGTTTTCTGGGGGCTAGAACTTCCTAAGCTAGATTCTTTTTGGTGAGTGACTGCTTGAACATATTTTATAGATACCTGGTTTATCTTATTATCTAATTTTAGATAACGATATATATATATATATATATATATATTCAAATTGTTATTAATCTCATTCTCCATAATTTGGATATGAGATATAGATTTTTTTTATAAATTATATTACTTCCCATTTCTCTGCAGTAAGCTTGCATTTTTTTTGCACTTTTTCAATTATTTTCCTACAATTCAGACATTAGTAAAAAAAATTTAGATCTACTAAGTAAATCTATCAATATATATTCTTTTCCTGAAATATATTTAATATCAAAATTAAAATTAGCAAAATACTTTTGCCATCCCAATTTTCTCCTTTGAGCTAGATTTCCATTATAATTTTTTGTAATAAAAGATTTTACTTGACTATTATTTGTTTTTACTATGATTTTTTTAGGCAATAGAACTAATTCAAATTTTTCAATTACATATTTTGCAACTAGTAATTCTTTTTTATTACTATAGCAATTCTGTTTTAGTGTTAAAAATGTTTTTGATGCACATCTATATATATTTTTTTCATCTTCACTTTTTAGAAATGCTTCCCAATAATCATCTGAAACATATGTTTCTGATCTTAGGCTTTTGTTTTCTTTTGGTAGGTGTATCTTTGGTAAATTTCTACAATATTCCTTTATATTTTTAACTATTTTAGTGTCTTTTTCTATCTATTTTCATGGACTATTTCTTTTTAATTTGTCTTGAAGTATCTTTCTCTTTTTTGTGCACTCATGGATAAAGTCTCTAGCATATGTTACGCATACTAAAAATTGTTGGATCATTTTTCTACTTTCTAATTGATCAAAAAATTCCAATAATGCTTTCACTATATGTGGTTGTAATTCTATTTCTCCTTTAGATTTGTAAATCCTAAAAATTCTATTTTTCTTTTTGCTATATCTGCCTTTTCTTTAGATAATATAATTTCATGCTTAAAACATTTTAGTAAAAATTAAAACAATATTCTAGGTTTTCACTAAAAATTATTGCATCATCAATATATATTAAACAAAAATATCTTAGCTATCTAATTATATTATCTGTTTTTTTTTTGAAATATTTGAAGAGCATGACGTAGATCAAATAACATTACTAACCATTCTTAATATCCTCTAAGCATACTAAATGCCGTATATTTTCTATTATTTGGATGCATTTTTAAATTTACAATCAAATTTTGAATACCAAATTTTTTCTTTTATACTATTTATAAGAATTTATTTGTGAGGTATAAATATCTATCAAATTTTGTAGCTTTATTTAATTTTTTTATAATTTATAACCATCCTAGCCTTTTTTTCTCTTAATTTTTGCATGATTTCTTACCATAAATGTTAGGCTGCTATAGAGATTTTTACTTTCCCTAATTAATTTCTTCTTTAATAACTCTTTTATTTGAATTTCAAATTCTTCTTTGTCTTCTTTACTATACCACATTTATTTACTTTTAATAGGTATATCATGTTTTAATTTTAATTCTGCATAAATTTTATTTTTCTCCCAATTTTCTATACGAGTTTTCCCTATGCATTACTTTGATAAATATTTAATATCTTTTGGGATTTATAACTTTTCTTTTTCTTTTTCTTTTTTTATTTTACATGCTCTTACTAGTTCTTTTTGAATATTATTCTCATCACAGTTCGCTACGCAAGGAACCAAATAAGATGATTTCCATTTATATGTTTGTTCTAATCTTGGACAAATTATCCTATGCTTATGTGGAGTTGTTAACTTTACACATTGACTACCTATACTAATTGGATAATAATTTGTTAACCAATCATTTTCTAATAAAAGATCACTTCCATGATTTCTAGATTGATATAACCTAGATATTTGAAGCATATATGCTTGTATTTGGATCTTTACATTTTCTACTATAATATCGCATTTAGTTGTATTTTTCGATATATCTATGCCTAATCTATAATCACTAGTTCATTTTCATAATTTTTCTGGAAACAAAGCTACACTGATAACCTAGGAAACACCCAAAAAAACTAGAACCATAAACCCCACTTAGAAAACCCAATTACAAAAAGAAAGACATCAAAGCTAAACAAAACTAAACACTTGAAAAAACTAGAACCATAAACCCCACTTAGCTTTTTGGGTTGGCTTTGTTATGTTGTACCTTATTGAAACCTTAAATCTTTAACCATGTTATAATTCTACAAATTTAGGAATTATTGCTCTCGAATGCTTTTTAAAGTTTAACGTTCACTGTTTTATCTCTTCATTGTAGCCTTAGTTAGGACAAGAAATAACTTGTTAGATTTTGTAGTATTTTGTTTATTATTGTGTTTGTTCTTATCAACAGTGATAATCCTGAAAATAACATTTTCTAAGGTCCAAACAGTCGGCCCACTACACCTGGCAAGGCTCAAAGCTCATTAGCAAATGAGCCCAAAGCGTGAGCCATAAGACAAGGATAGGGCCACATCATATCCGACCGGACTGATGGGACAGTACATCTCAGTCAATCCACTGACACAAGGCAAAGCCCATGCCCCTCATCTGCTCCTTGTCATCTCGCCGCTCACCAACTCTGATAGCCAGTTATCACATCGCAAACACTCAAGTGCTCCCTTAATTCTTCCTATAAATAGCCCAATGCATAGTGGCTCCAGGTATTAACTCTAGGAGACTCTCTCTCTCTAAGTATTCTCTCCCTAAAAAGCTATTAATTTAAGCTTCAGAGTGCTTACACCTGGTCTGATCGGGCACTCTTTCTTGAAGGATTCAAGCATCTAATCGGCGTAGTCCAACCAGCCCTTTCTCTTTTCAGATAAAGATATTTTTGATCTTATCATTTGGTACTTTTGTTGAGATGCGTGGAAGATTTGAGAAATAATGAGCACTCAGCTTCTTGAGAACATGATCATGGCAGCAATAACCAAGGCAGATCTAGGCCCTTAGAAAGAAGAGAAAGATCCCCCAGATCTCCAGCCAGAGGAAACCTTCTCCCAAAATTCAAAGATGTCATTTTACAGTAGCCGAAGAACACCCCCATTACTGTCAGGGATATGCACGTTATTCTTAGTGACTTCACTAAGAGCATCATCCAAATGATTAAAAAGGGGAAAATGCCCAAAACTTCTGAAAGAGACCACGAAATAAATTTTATGGATGAAGATTTCAGAAGAAGGAGAAACAGAGGAATCTCCATCAACGAGCTACAAGCCCAAAATAGTGGGATAATGGAAGTCAAAACCTTAAAAAGGTATGAAAAGGAAAGGGGATGATATCTACAAGTAGAGACTCCACCTACTTTCCCAGCAGGTCTTCCACATCATCCATCGGAGATGACCTATCTTTTATGTGCACACCCAACCACAGTCGCTCCAGAAGATCCAAAAAGGAGTTTGCCTCCACGGCCATGAGCAGGGAGGATAAATGATTCAAGCAAAAATTCAAACAGTTTGGCTTGATAGAGCCTAAAAAAGGTATGTTTGAAGGAAATACTTATAGTAACATTGCCTCCCCATTCTGCAGGGAGATAATGGGGTCTGAGCTATCTCTCAAGTGAAGAGACAAAGGGATGGTAAGTATACAAATAAAATCGATCCTATTACTCATCTTGTGAAATCTTTGACTAAAGTGTAGGTTTACACCTACGATGAAAGGATTGCCTATAGAATTTTCCCCACCATCTTAGGAGGAGATACTTTGAATTGGTTTCACAACCTTTCTCGGGAATCAATCACCTCTTTCAGACAACTCAATGAGCTATTCACTATGAGATTTATTATGCAGATGCGAGCGCTGAAGTCAGTGAGTGACCTGTGCAATCTTTACCAGAGAACTTATGAAAGTTTTAAGGACTACATCGATCGATTTTAAGTCACAATGTCAAAGGTGAGGAATGTAAACGTGGAAATGGTGACGACCACTAGCGATGATCGCGGGGCGGGGCAGGGCGGGGAGGGCCCCCCACCTACTGCCTCGCACAAGGGCGGGGTAGGGATCAATAGTATTTCAAGCAAAAAATTCTCCCCATCCCCGTCCCTGCATAAAAAATATTTTTATTTTTTTAAAAAAATTAATTATAACTAAAATATAATATTTAATAATTAATTAAAATTAAAATATAATATTTAATAATTAAAAATATAAATTCAATTAGAAATCAAACTAATGTAAATTTTAACAATTGATAAAGCTAAAATTAAATATAATTTAATACTAAATTATATAAATATAATTAAATTTAGTAATTAAATTTTGAGAGCGGGAAAATTTCGGGACGGGGACCACAATCCCCGTTCCCGTCCAGAATTTTAAGTCGGGGAATACTTTTCCCCTGTCCCCGTCCCAACGGGGAATTTTTCGGGGATTTCCTGCCCCATCGAGGTGGTTCCCCACCGGGGACGGGGATTCCCTGCCCCGTGATCATCCCTAACGACCGCCCTGGTAGGAGACATCATTGATCGTCCACTCTTTGAGTCATTAACAATGAGGCCATCAATTAGCTTTTTCGACCTGATGGAAAGAGCTAGACAACACATCCAGTTGGATGATGCCTTAAGGTCTAACAGAGGAAGAAGGACCAACATCATGGATAGGCTATAGTACCCAAACGGGCGATCATTCAACTGAACCTCCATATCTGATCAAATAACGAGGAGTTCAGATAGAGCTGCCATCTCAAGGAATTTGGGAAAATGAAAGAAGACCGAACGGGATATATCCGATTGGTATAACAATCAACCGGCTCGAACCTTTACTCCACTCAACGCAAACCTTAACCAGGTATTGATGTGGATCAAAGAAAAGTATAGAAAAATTAACTGGCCCAGGGTGTCCGACCAAGCAAGAAATAAAGGAGATCATAGCAAATATTATCAGTTTCACAAAGGCGTCGGGCATGCAACTAATGAGTGTATTTCCCTAAAGAAGGAGGTCGAACGACTCTTACAAAGAGGCTTTCCTAAGAGGTTTATTAGTCGGGTTAGAGGGGAGAGTTCTTGCAGATAGGCTAATGTTATGAGATATGGCTCCAGCTCAGACGATGATGATGAACGCAAGAATTTGAAGAATTCAGACCCACATAGGCTGTAGGTCGGGGTCATAATCATGATAGCGACAGGATCACCATATGGGGATGATCTCTCTGAGAAGGAAAATGAGAAGGATGTGCTCACCTAACTCATGGGTAAAGCAAAATCAAATGCAATTATTTTAACTTGGATTCCTCATGATTTTATTGAACCAAATTTAGTACCCCCATATTCTATTGTAATAACCATTGGATTACCATGATATTCTGATGTAATATGATTAAAGTTAAAGAATTATTTAAGTTTTAAAGGCTACGGCAGCAAGAAAGTATAGCCTAACAACATATGATAAAGCATCAAAAGTTCTAACTCTTTGATGTTCTCTTATGAAATTAGTGTCCCCTCGAAACAAAGATTGGCCTGAAGATAGGTACATGTCTGAACTTACGAATATACTATTCATCGATAATTAAATTTCTTAACTCCTTCTTTAGCAAAATGATCGACCTTCGCCCAAGCACGGATCGAATCCTCCTACCATTGGGAATGCAAGATGAGGGCCTCGGTGCTCGTAGACCTCCTACCCGATCGATCAGTATCTTTCAACTGCCCAAACGTGGATCAGATACTCCTACCATTGGGGAATGTGAGATAAGGACCCCATTGCCTAAATACCTCCTACTCGATCGGTTAGTGAGCGATCGAATACCCATCACCACCTAAGCTCAGATTGGATCTCTTTAATTCCAATCGATGAAAATCCCGATCGACGCTATTAATTTTGACCCACGAAAATTTTTATTGATGATCTCTTTAATTCCAGTTGATGAAAATCCCGATCGATATAATTAATTTTGATCGTGAAAATATCGACTGATAACTTAATTCTGATTGATGTCACATCCCAATTTATGTGTCAATATGGGATAACTTATCCGCTAGGCTCAAAGCAGCCGAAGATACGAAAGTTGGAATCCATCTATCTCCAAGTTATGGTACAACTTATCCGCTAAGCTCGACGTTCATCTCGAGCCAAATATACGAGAGTTGGAATCCATTCATTTGTAGGTCAAGCTCTTCCATTGGGCTCGATATTTTTCCCGAGCTGAAAAGACAAAAATCGCGTAACTTTCACTGCTTATTTGCTAGGTTCGATATCAATTTTGAACCAAAAATGTGAAACTCATTCGCTAGGTTTGACATCAATTCTGGGCCGAAAATACGAGGATCAAAATTTGAATCAACAAATTCTCCTTGTTTAAGAGTTATGCAACTATCACGAGTTGGAATGCATACTCGATATACGAAGTTGCTCGCCAATATTCAAAGTCAATGCAAGGTTGAAAGGTCATTCAATGTTCAATCGGATATTGTCTAAATCATAACTCATGTCAAACCGACTAAATATGTTTATCCAATCAGATCGGACGAATCAATCACTGCTTTTATGAGTTATTGATTGCGAAATTTTGAATGCTTCTTCAAATTTAGGAAGTATTTTATTGATTTTATGAGAAGTCATAATTGGAATGAAAATTGTAAGAAGACATATTTGCAAGAAAAATCATATTGCATTCAAATGGTTAAACTGTGCAAGTTACAAGATTCATCAATGACTTTACAAAGAAGAAAGAAGAAAAACCTATGTTTCTATGTTTACAATTTCTACAGTTGCAGAGGCCTCAGTCGGAGTAGCAGCAGGTTTTGCAGTTTGCTCAGCAGCAGGCTCTACCTCCACCTCAACAGGAGGCTAGGAAGACTCCGCAGGCACTTCAAAAGCAGGCTCTGTCGGCAAGAAGGCAGCAGCTTTAGACTCAGGATCTTAAAGAGCCTCATCTTCATCATCACTAGATTAAGGATCGGGCAAAATGCCCTGGTCATCCATCCAGTTGAGATCAGCTTCAGGAAAGTGCCTTCTAGCCTCATAAATCAACCGAGTCAGCAGTCTTCCTTGGGCCTCGCCCAAGTGATCTAAAAGCTTTTCTTTCTGGGTGGTAAGTTCCTGCACAAGATTTTCACCCCATGCCACCTTTTTCTCTATTAAAGCAGTTTGTAAAGAATTCAGCTCGGCTTGAAGAAGGTCACATTCTGACTAAGCCTTATCCATATCCGCGTTGGCTTTAGCACACTCTGCAGAAATATGTTTACATTCAGCACTCAGCCTAGCTGCCTCTTCTTTAAATTTCTTACACTGAGTGCTATCGGCAGTAAGGCATGTGACGTCTCTCTTCAAGTGGTCGACTTCATTTTGCCGAGCTTTCAGATCCTGGGCATACCGAATGATCTCCCTCTTCAACTTGTCCACCTCTGACTGAAGGAGGAGGGACTCTTTTTTGGCTGCATCATAGCTGGCCTTCACCTCCCTCCACTGCTGGATGGTATTCTCCCATTTTACCCTTAGGAAGGCTGCCATACCATGTAAGCGAGAGCCTTTTCTTATGAGCTAAAAAAAGAAAGGGAAAGAAAGGGACATTCAGTAAAAAAAAAAAAAGAAGATGTGCATGTCAGATCTATCAAAATAGGAAGAAAAAGAATATGGGAGTTACCTCTAAGCCTTGTTGTTGAAATAGGCTATACTCTCGGGCGAGCAAGTTGGGCTCTTTCATTACCTTGAAATTGCCTTCTTGAAGAAGACCCTGGCAAATAAAGTTGGATATGGCTCTGTTATTCATAGATCAGACATCGCCAAAGTGCTCCTTCAAAACATTATCCAGAAATGGAGCTTGCCTCTCTAGAGTTCTTACCATAACCTGCCGAGTGGACTCACCGTGAGCAGGCTCTTTGCCTCTCACAGCAACCCGGGCATCCACTGCAGCGACTAGATCCATAGCTTTTTTCAGAGTCACCTCCTTAACCCTTTTCTTGCAAGCCTCATCAAGTTCAACAGCTTTTCTTTGGGCACCTTCCTTTAGAAGCGGGATGCTGAATGAAATAACAGTAGGCGATACTTCATCCAAGTCAGACTTATCGATCAGCCACCGCAGTTGCCTTGGTGGAGCCCCACTTGTTAGAGCTTTCAAAGCTTGAACTTTCGAAGATAGCACGAGCTTCCTTTTCTTTGTCTTTTTATCCTCCTTGGTAGCCCGCTCGGCATCCCTCTTCGCCTTAGCCCGATCGGCTAGTTGCTTAGCAACATCATCTCCTTTGGATATTGCGCCTACAATTGTATCACAGAGATAAAACGAGATAAGTATCTTCTTTATCTGATTTATATTTAATTCACATGCAATATTTGATTGTCAGTGTGCGCTTCTCCCTCACTCCAATTATAATGCTCACGTTCTAAGTCCTCGCCAGCATTAGAGCTTGAAGATCCAACCAATATCCCCAAGAGATAGTTGGAGTCATAGGGTTTTCCTCACCTTGCTATAGCGTTCATTAATTTTTGATATAGCTATCATACATGGACTGATCGGTAGCCTGGTCTTTCAGAACGATGGCTTCATCTGATTGGATAAGTGATACTCTAAATCCATCAACCATTTCCACCAAAAAGTATCTTTCTTTGAAGCACTTTATAGAGGACTAAGGGTGAGCAAACTTTGGTTAAAATCAAAAAATCAAACCAAACCGACTGATTTTTTTAATTTTGTTCTGTTTTTCAGTTCGATTTATGTTTGTATTTTTAAGAATATTCAGTTATTTTGGTTCGGTTCGGTTCGGTTTTTTGAGATAAAAACCACATAAAAACCAAATCGACTGAACTTTACTAATACTACGTCGTTTTGATATACCCTGTATAATATCAGTAAGCGTGTTTTATTTTTCATTTTTTCCCTAACCATTTTTGCCCTAACCCATTTTCTCTGCCCATCACCGCCGCTACCTCGCCCTTCACCCTCCGATCATCAGAGCAACAATTCGTCGACCCTGGTAAGTTTGTTCTTCTATCGGTTAATATGCCTCTTTCCCTTGGGTTGTCTATTTCTGAACTTGTGCGCCTATTTCTGTTGTTGGATTTACCCATCACTGAACTTGTGCAGTTTCAATGTATAAAAGATGGAATGAATTTTCCTACTTCACATGATAGTTGATAGATATTTTTTATTTGTGCTCAACTGTATGAGGTTTTTGTCTTTTTTATTTTTTGTACTTTCGTAATCTATTTTGATTTTGCTTGTTCGATTGTTATGATTTTGCTCGAGTCTGAAACTCGAAGATGATAGTGTTAATTAAATATGTGTGTACGTGCGTCTAGGACTCTGGGTGTTTGTGACTTTGTATATAACATCAGTACCAAAGTATTTTCTCTTTTGTTTACCCTTACCAGCCATGAATACAGGTGGGTTTTGGTTAGAGTGATGATCATCAAAAAGCTAAGTTTAAAAATTCACTAAATTAATCTTTTTGATTTTCTTTGTTTCTATTGGTGTAATTTATTACTCTCAATTATTAGATCTCTCTCCTCCTCCTCCTCCTCCTCCTCCTTCTTCTTCTTCTTCTTCTTCTTCTTCTTCTTCTTCTTCTATTTTTTTATTTTTATGCCTGTAATGTTTCAGTTACATTAATGCGAGATAAAGAGAGAAACAAGAAAAGAGATAGTCTTCTTGACTCTGATGCTTCCCTTTTTAGTTCTTTTTCAAAAAAAACCTCTTATTGAATGTTTCCTATCAAATGTGCCTGATAGATGTATGGTCTCATGTATTTAAAGAAAGGATTTTAAGGTAATGCCTGAACTCTTTTTTTCTTTAAAATGTCCATTAACTGTAAGTGCAAGAGACTAATGAAAAAAAAGAAAGGGAAATTACAAGAAGTAATAAATAAATTAAGCCAACAATAAATAAAGAAAGATGTGATTAGCACATACTTGAAATAGGCTTGAAGCACATCCATATTTGGATACAACCAAGTTTGATTGTTTAAGCTTGCAAGAGAATAACTAGTGTTATAATAGACAAAATTCATTGATACTGTAATGTACATCTGAGTAGTAATATTTTTGGGCACGTCATGCTTTAAAAGGCTATTTAGTTGATTTTTGAAACTCACTTCAGCTTGATAATCAAGGTATGATGGAAGTGTATTGGATGGGAAAGAAGGATAAGATGGGGGAGTGTAGTTTCCATTGTATTCAAGAATTGCAGCGACATTTGCTTTGTCATAAGCATCATAGTTTATGTAAGCAATATAAAATTGTCTGCCAGCCAAATAATAGTGGCTAAGAGACTGGTTTGCTGTCAAAAGTACATCCATGGTTTGTCCAGACACGTTTCAAGTGGTGTGTGGTTGGTGGAATTTTATTGAATGTTTCCTATCAAATTCTGTGTTTGACAAAAGTGCCTTGCATGTTACTTTTTAGTTGCACATTGATAAACTCTTGTCAAATGTATTTCCATGGGGATAGAGATTGCTGATTGAGTTGATGGATATATCACAATGGTTGGATATCTATAGTTTTTTACCATGTAGTTTATTTGTTTATGTCCCATATAATTGTAAGCTTTTAATCCTCTAGTAGTTAATATTTGTACCTAAAAAAATGATGTATGATGTAGCTAATTATTGAATACTTTTTTTTATCAATTTTGCAGGAATGAAGACATTTATTTAACAGTTTTTGTAATATTATTTAGTATGTATTTTGAAATTATAACTTTAATTTTGGACTTGTATTTTGTATGTTTTGGATGTTATTTGGATGTTTTTATTTTAGTATATTATAATTTGTAATTTTATATAAGTTTTAGGTATAATTTTTTATTTTTTTAAATAGATTTAAGAATTTCGATTTTTTGGTTAATCGAATCGAACTGACCAAAAAAATTGGTTTGGTTATTGTTTGGTTATTTATATGGTTCGATTTCGTTTGATAAATTCTTCAAATTTCGGTTTCGGTTAACCGAACTGATCGTTGCATACCCCTATGGAGGATGGGACAACGAAGAGCTTCCTCTGCTGTTGGTTTGTAAAATAATACTTTGTTCCATCACTTCGCCCTAAAATATAGAAAAAATGGGTGAACAGGTCCAGAGTTGGAGCCACTGCCTCTATTTTGCAGAGGATCTTAAAGCAAGCCATCATTCTTCATTCGTTCAGATGCAGTTGATTAGGGGTAATTTTGCAACCTTTAAGAATCATTATCTCAAAGGCACCGAAGGGAAGCCTCAATCCCACATCCAAGCTCCAAAGCTGGCAAATGAACCATTCATTCCTCACATGGCAAAAAGGTATCTCTATCGTCGCCATGGAATCTGGGCAGGCTATCACGGATTCTAGCCACTTCCTCCTCTGTTAGTTTTAAAGGTTGAGCTATAGTCTTATGATCCTTATATGCCTCAAGAAAGCTTCTGTCTATAGATTGGATGCTGTTAGAAGCCATCTTTGGTGGAGGGGGAGAAGTAAAGAATATGATGAATGAGAAAAAAATTAAAGGCAAGTAAATAGTAATTATTCACTTACTTGGGTTATTTCACAAGAACTCTAGAAAATCTCTGGAATCTGAAAGCAAATAATCGTTAAAATTTCAAAGAGCAAAAGTTCGCAAAAAAATTTTAGCAGAGTTTCAGTAAGTATTGATTAAAAGTGTAGAAAAATCACTTTGAAGTTATCTATTTATAGGTAAAAAATTTCTGGAATACTTCGAATGTATCTCCACGGAATGGCTGCCACGTGTAACAGAGTAATCATTACATTACGGAGAATGAAGTGCCACCCTCAGCATGCGCGCACCGCCTTAAATACAAAGATAGCTATCCGAACTGAACAGATGCATCTCCTCGTATGAACTCCTTTTAAAATTTAAAAATCCTGCCAAAAAATATTATTCGCCCGATCAGACCCTTTGGAGGGGGGGACAAGTGATAATCCTGGAAATAACATTTTTCAAGGCCCAGATAGTCGGCTCACTACACCTGGTAGGACCCAAAATCCATTAGCATATGAGCCCAAAGCGTGAGCAACAAGATAAGGATAGGGCCACGTCATGTCCGACCGGACTGATGGGACAACACACATCAGTCAATCCACTAACATAAGGAAAAACCCATGCCCTTCACCCACTCTTTGTCATCTCGCTGTTCACCAACTCTAACAGCCATTTATCACATCGTAAGTTGACCAGTGTCTAGCAAGTGTACTAGATTGGCTAGTAATATAGAAAAATATAATTATGATCCCAAAATATCGAACCCAATGGAAACTTATGTATGTATGAATGATGTGAGTTTTAGAATGAATTTTGTGTGTAAAAGACAGAAAAGAAGTCCCAAAGTTGTGTAGTTAAAGATAAAAACTAAAAAACAGAACCTTTAAACTGAAAACAATAAACTAAAACGATGAAAGATTTTAAAATAATTAATTTGAACTTAAAAGAAAGCAAACAATCAAATGAGGTAAAAATCAATATTAGAAAACAACTTTCACTAAAGGACTATCCACCTTAACTTGTATTGTCATGGTTTAATTAAAAAGAAACACAAGTGATTATGAGGAACTCATATGAATAAAAAAAGATAACTTAACTTAAGATTATCACTCCAAGCATTAAAATTTTCTTATTAAGAATAATTCAATACTTAGCATAAAGATCTGAGTTCAATCTCCTAAATGTCTATTAAACCATTTTTTAAGTAAATTCAACTTTCACCTATTCTTAGTTATTCATTTTTTAGCCTTAACTTACCTTAATTAACACATAATTATATCTAATGAAGAACATAACCATGCATCAACATAAGTAAACTAACCTAAGAACATATATATCAATGTTTAAACCAAAAATAAATTATTAACCGATAATTAAACAAGTTAACAACCAAGTTTTAGCTAATCAATGATAAAACTTTGCTCAAAACTAAGAAATAATCAAAACTTGCATTAAACTTTAAGCACAAACTAAGTCATAATAATAAAGAGTTAAGGATTCAAGTATCCTTTAGTAAAAGTTAAAGAAAACTACTCACTACCCATGTTTAAAAACTAAAACAAAATTTTAAAGGAAAATACTGAATAAGAACAGAAGAAATAGAAAAACTACTTAAAAACTAAAAACTATTGAGCTCAGTCTTTCTCCTAATTGATAATCCTTTTGTTTTGGTGTTTGAGTCGTCTATTTATAGCCAAAAATAAGATATAGTGGTCTTCTAAACTTCCTCAATTAGAATAGGAAAGACTCTTTTTTATATTAGAAGTTCCTTCAAAACATCAGACTCCTTCTCACGGCCACTTAAATTCCTCTTTTATTTGATGCACTTTCGTTCATCCTTCTTCATTGGGGTGCACAGTCACTTGAACATTCTAGTCTTCCCATGCACTGCCATGCATGGGCAAATTTCATGATGCACGACCACTTAAAGAAAATGCCCTTAAGATGCACGACCACTCAAGAAGTATCTGGCTTGTCTCATCTTCTTACACGGCCGTTTAATTTCCCTTGTATTTTTCATGCACGGCCACTCATTACTTCACTGGACTTCACGTACAATCTACTGCTATAAATTTTTCAATTTCATAGATTTGGCCCATAATTTCTTATCTTTTGCAATTAAGCCCTCTTTCTTTCAATTTAATACTGAACAACACCAGAACTTACAATTAACTCCTTAAACACAAATGTAACTATTTAAACTATAAATCAACCAAATTAAAGACAAATTAACTAATTTAAACACCTAAAATCATACTAAAAACATTATATAATTCCCAATTATCACAAGCACTCAAGTGCACCCCTCCTTCTTCCTATAAATAGCTCAATGCACAGTAGCTCCAAGTATTAGCTCTCGGAGACTCTCTCTCTCTAAGTATTCTCTCCCTAAAAAGCTACTAACTTAAGCTTCGAAATCGAGCACTCTTTCTTGCAGGATTCAAGTATCTGATCGGCGCAGTCCAGCTAGCCCTCTCTCTTTTCAGATAAAGATATTTCCTATCTTATCAAACACTCACCGATGTTGATCATGCTCTAATTATCAATTTTGCAAACACTATTTGAATGCATATCTGTTGAAATTTTGTTAATATATGATTATCTAATTTTACTCATTGAATGAAATAAAGGATCCAGATGATCCACCTACGCCAACAATATAGATAGGGCTTTAATATTTATGACTTTTGGAACTTATAACAATTTGAATGCAATGATATGGATAATATTTATGCTTCTAGAACTTGTAAGAAAATGATTTGATATGTTATTGAATATTATAAATTTTATATTATAACCCAAATTAGGCCTTTGTTAATTTATTATTGTAAATTATTATATATTTTATATTATATTGTTGATTATGATTCTACTATATAGAGAAACAAAAATAATAAATTATATTGAAATCTAAAATTTTTTTATGGAAATATAGAAAACCATTGCTTAAAATATATATGAAATTTAGCAACGGAACAAACTACCGTTGTAAAATTATCTACGATTTAATGTAAACCATTTGTAATTTTAGAGATGAAAAATTATTACCGTCGCTACTTTTACCTACGGAATATATCATTCTGTGGTCAAATTTGCTTAAGGAATACTTATTTCTATCGGTAAAATTTTTACGAAAAATATAATTTCGTTGGTAATTTTAATGATGGAATTTAAATCCGTCGATACATATCGTAATCTACAATAATTTTTCTGTTTGCACCTCTCGATGGAATTAATGACGGGCGATGTTTTCGGTCAATAAATTTACCGACAAAAATATTTTTCATCAGTAAAGGTCCCTACAATTGATTCTCCTATGCCATTTTTCGTCTGTATTTTTTATTCCCTACGAAAATGCACTCAATTTCGTTGGGAATTGAGATTTTTCTTATAGTGCATATGCCTTATTTTAGGTATAATTCCTATATTTTTTTAATTTTTTGTCTTACTTTAGTCAACATAGTCATACTAGTAGGTGTTAATTGCCTTGGTGACATATATTCAACTATATTAGTGAATGCATCATTTATTTCTATTGTAATTTGATAGTCTTTTTAAACTTTCTTATGATGACTAGTGTTAAATGCACATACTTGCCATTTCTATCCTATGCAGCTTATGACATAAATTTAATACCTTATCTATATTCTTATCTTATAAACTTACTGAAAAGTCTGGAATTCCTATAAATTTTAATTTTTTATAAACTAGATTTTCTGAAACTGTGCTCTACTGGGTCATTAAATATCATATCATCCATACAAAATAATTGTATTGTACTATTTATTCCTTGTCTAAAATGAATTTTTATTATTATTTGAATTGCTCCTAAGTATAATTGTTTATATCTATTTTTTTTGGTAATTTTGCTAATTTTTTTTATTAAATTCATCTTTATTTATTAGAAGTATTACTGTATTTCCTTTTGTATGATAAATATCTATGGCTGACTCACAATATTTATCTATATAAGTTGCCTTATAAAATCTATTAAACCATTATCTTTTAGATATTTCTTTTATTTTTATGTTTAATTTATGATTATTTAATTGACTAAATTTCTCTTCATCAAAAGATTTATTATAAATAAATATATTATTATTCTCTATTATATCTTGTTCTTTGTTATATGAACTCATTTTTTTCTTCACTTTATGTTTCCGATGCAGAGCTGAAATATTCAGAATTGTATTAAAATTCTATTTCATATATGATTTCATTTTTCAGTATATCACTATACTCTTGTAGTTTTGTTCTAATAATTCTTCATAAATTTTATATGCCTTATGATTTTCTTTCTTTCCTTTTTTAGGACATTTATTTGCATAATGGCCTTTTCTTTACATATCCAACATGTAAATTCCTTATGATTTTTTTTACCAAATCTTTTATGTTTTCAAAAAATTTTCCTTTATTAAATTTATTTTTCTTAAAAGGTTTAAAATTTCTATTTATAATACTTTAAAAATATTGGCTTATAGTATTTCTTATTAAACCTGAAGGAGTTTGGGATATGCTTATGACTCACGAGATGATAAATTGACCCCGATATAATAGAGATAATATCGGAACAGAAAATAATTTATATGAAATTAGTTCCATATTGACTTTTCCCTTGATTATGGAATCTACCATTTATGTGTGCATTAATATGGACGGTTACATATTAATTTCGTAACTGACATATTTATTATTTCCTTATTAATATTGTAACTACCAATTTAATTTATCATTATTAAGGAAATTAAGTATTCCTTAATTAGAGCCCTATATAAGGGCTTAGTTTCTTCATTTGAAAGAGGGGGGAGAAAATTAGAGATACCAAAACTCTGTCGGTTTGTCTCCTTGTATATTCTCTCTTTGTCTAAGGGATTTTTAGTTCGTGGATCTATACTTTCATCTTGTAGTTTGTGACACATGAGTGATAAGCTTTGATGGTAACGTGAAACAATCGATTTCTGCTTTTGCTTTAATGATCTGCGCTTTGAGAGGTATTTATGTCTACTTCTCGCAATATATCGTGATATATAATTTTCTTACATTGATATCAGAACCCATATTTTTGCATTTCGGCATATCTATAATGTAGCTATAATTTTTTGTGAAAATTCAGATATATTTATAGGCTGAATTAATATGCATATTAGATATGTTCTATATGTAATTTTTTTTAAATTCTGGTCTGAAATTTTTTTTGTGATTTTTAAACACCAAAATTAAATAATTATTTAAAAAATTCGTAATTAAAATTTCGAGTGAAAATTTTTTATTTTTAACCACACCACTAGACTCAGGAACCTCAAAAACCCCACCCTAGAAAAAATCTGACAGCCTGAAACCACCAGAAAGGTGGCACGTGGCTTGTACATGCCACCAGTGTGCTGGACGCGTGCTAGAGGGCACGTCTCCAGCATGCGCCTAGCCACGCGTGCTGAGTGAAATGTCACTCAATCATATAGCCCAATGGGAAAGCGACATGTGGCATTATGGTGAAGCATAACATGTTAGCTGACGTGTCAATGGGGGTCCACATGATGCCATATGGCACTACGTGAACCAACCATACGATGACACGTGTCACCACGAGGCAACCTGTGGGGTTGACACACGGCATGAAGGGGTTCTTCCACGTGGCATGACGTGTCACAAGACATCATATTTCTGATGTATCAAAAAGATACGTGTTTATGGGTGAACAAGCAAATGACTCAGTAACAAAATCTGAATCACAAGACATCATATTTTTGAAAAATAAGTTTCCTAAGTTGGACGAAGTAAGTTGACACTTTACTTTTATGAAACTCAAAAAGATGAACTAATCGGATCTCTCCATCCGAGTGGGAGAAAAATTAAAAATTAAAGAAGAAGCTCAGGACTCTCTTCTCAACGATCCGGATGTTCGGGATCCGTTCTCCAATGGGAGGATGAGCATGCCTAACTCCAGTAGAAGTATGAATATTCAGGATCTTTATTTGAGTGGGAGTATAGAGCTTAATTTCAGTGGGAGCATTCCTAACTATGATGAATATATGAGACATGTTTATCAAGAATCGAAATTACAAAAAATCTAAAAGGAAAAGTATTCCATGTCGTGTTTTTTTTAATTATCCCACAAGAATGCCCAACAAAAGATAAATGGATTAAGACAATAAAAGAAGTAATGGCTTCTATGAGATCGAACCATATTTAGGAACTGGTTGATCTACCTGAAGGACACAAACCAATTGGAAATAAGTGGGTTCTCAAAATAAAGTGAAAAGCTGACGGTAGTATCAAAAGATGCAAGGCTCGGCTAGTTGCTAAGGGGTTTACATAATAGGAAGGAATTGACTATGAGAAGTTTTTTTCACCTATTATTAGATTTACATCGATAAGGTTAATTCTAATCTTGACAGCTAGTTTGGACCTAGAGCTACATCAAATAGATGTAAAGACTGCTTTTCTCATTAAAAAAAAAGGCAGCAAACATAAGGTTTGTTGATTGATGAGATCAATCTATAGCCTAAAGTAGTTTTCGAGACAATAGTATTTGAGATTTCATAAAGCAATCATGTCAAATGAGTTTAACATGATTGATGAAGACCATTGTGTTTATCACAAAAGCTCTAAAGACAAATTTGTCATTTTGACTTGGTATGTAGACGACATACTAATACTAGAAAATGACATAAAGTACATAAATCTTATCAAAGATTGGTTGTGATCCAACTTTGAGTTGAAAGATATAGGTCAAACAGATTATATCCTTGGAGTTAAGATTTCAAGAGATCGCTCGAGAAGGTTGTTGTCATTGTCTCAAGAGACATACATTAACAAAGTTCTTGAACGATTTAATATGTAAAATTGTAAACCCATTGACAACCCCATTATGAAGAATCAGTTTCTTAGCAAAAGTATGTATCCCACTCCAATTTCCGTTGCTACTTTAGCAACGAAAAATGAATTCTATTGCTATTTAGCAACGAAAAATGTATTTCGTTGCTACATTTGGTTAAACTTTACAGATTTAACAATGAAAATATATTTGGTTATTTTTTATTGCTAAAAGTGGAGGGAATTATTAGCGCCAAAATTTAGCAATGGAAATTAGCAACGAAATTCTTAAACCGTTGCTAAAAAAGGCACCAATTATTGGCTAAGAAATTTTGGAACGAAAAATAGCAACGGAATATTTTTTTCAGTTGGTATTTTTAATGCCAATAAGGTGGAATAACTTTGGATCCAAAAAATTTTCGTTGCTAAAATAGTAACGGAATAGGAATTCGGTTGCTAATTTACTTTTTCAATGAAAAATAGCAATGAAATTTAAATTCGGTTGCTAAATAACCTATCTTAAAATAGCAACCGAATTTATGTTCCATTGCTAATTTAGCAACAAAAATCAAATTTCGTTGCTAAATTAGGGATATTTAAGTAATTTTGTTATTTGTTACCCTAGCCATAAATTAGCCCTAAGTATCAAATTTTGTCCCCCTCTCTTATTTGTTCCCTTTTTCTTTTCTATCAGTTCTAGAGACTCCATTTTTCTTTCCCTTTCACGCAGGTTGCTTTCTTCCTTTTGATAGATCGATCCCAAGTTTCAAGTAAGCTCACTCTTCTTAATATTTTGTTTTTACTTACCTTTGCTTTTTTTAATTGCTGAATCGATGCCTTTTTTTGGGTTATATATTATCTTTTTGGAATGGACATGATTAGTAGGTGTTTCCTGTGATTTTTTGCCTGCGATTAGGACTTTACAGAAATAATATGAGTTTATAAGACAATAAAATGCAAATCCAGTTTGTGGTTTCATACGATTGTAATTAAATTTTCATATAGATATTTTTTTGTCTACGTTGGTTGTGCCTTAGGTGGGGTATAATTTTTACGGTTGGCTGTCTATGGAGACATGCTTTGCCTCTCCTTCCTCTCTGCGACTCTAATTTCAGTGCTGTAATGAAATTTCTATTCTCTATTTTTTCTCCTACACCTGAGAGGCAATAGGGGTTTAATCTATGTCCTTTATTGGTCTTTTCCGGATGAACAAATATGAAGGCATAGGCTGGGTTTTGTCTTACTGATTATATTTTTACAGGATGGTTTTATACTGATTTTGACTCATTTTCTGTATTACTAGCTGTATTTAATTCTTAAATAATTAAAATTGGGTTAAACAAATTATAATATAAAAACAAAATACTCAACTAGATTTTATTAGAAGAGCCAGTAAATCTAATGCAGAAAATGGGTGTGAAGCCATTAATTTTAAACTGAAAAGAAACCCAATCCGTTTCTTTACTCAAGCAAGTTTTCCTTGTCAATTCATTCATTTTCGTGGTTTTTTTATTCCTGTTTAATTGAGCAAGTTTGACTCATTTGTAAATTCTTGTAAATTGTTTTAGGAATCTTTGGATTGTGGATTCTTTTACGTTGTATTTCCATTAGTTGAAAAGATAAAGGTTTTAAGGAATGAGCATCGTCAAGGCTATACTCCTACGCTTCATGAAATTTTGGATCCTGATAATCAAGTAAACGGTTGGTTTTTCTTACTCATAATATTCTTAGAAAATTATTTTCCATAATCCCATTCTCTATTTCACTAAGAACATCCATCACACGTCCACTGTGTCTGTTGCTTTGAAGAGCTTTATCGCCAATATCACCAACTGCTGATACATTTTCACTTTCAATATTATCGTCTACATTAAAATTAATTTCTGATAAACTCGAAGAATAAATTCTCAGAGATTAACTCATATTGTGTTAATTTCTCGACTAAATTTCCCGTTCTAATTTGTTGTATAAATACTAGTTAAAAGATATAGGACAAGAATACGATGCAGCTGCTGATTACAAATGAATCAATTTTTTTTTAAATTTTAATTAGTAGCTCTACGTCAACATTTAGATTTTCATATTATATACAGAAATTAAGTCAAATATATATGTGACAAGCTAGTAAGGTATTATAAAACTTTATAAAAAAAAAATTATAAAACGCTGACTTATCTAATGCAAGCCCACAAGTGGGTTATTAGGGTGATATAAGAGTGAAAATTCTTAATATATATATTTTTTTATTATTTTATTATAGGATAATAAAATATTTTCAGTGGAGAAGATTTTATCGACAGTTAACTGACAGACTGGTATTTTCAAGTTGATGATATCAGCATAAGACTTCTCATGCCAACCTAGTTGCATGAAGATTAAAAATAATTATATTAATTAATGTAAGCACTTTCAAATTAATTAAGATGCTAGCTAGTAGCACAACGAATGTGGAAAAATGCAGTGTAACTGAACAAGTCATTTTCTGTAATACCCTTACTGTAACAGTCTTATCAGACAGGCAATTGGTCGGAAATTTTTTTTTTTATCCTTTAACTTAATCATCATTATCATATATGACTTTCATTAATCCTCAACCTATAACTGTCCGGAATTTACTATACATTTAATAAAATTTTGACAATGTAACGGCTATATTCTTAACTAGCCTCCTGAAAAATAGATAATTACACAGCCTCTCAGAGGCACAACGGTTTATATCCAATCATATAACAAATTCACAGATATTATCAAGCAACACATGCATACCATCCATTCTCTACAATTCCTCATCCACATACCACTATATACAATACAAAGTACGATTATCGATACAATATCGTTCTCATAAAACAAAACATAATGGGTATATATACATGCCACAAAATATTCTTTCTAGTTCTTCAGCTTCAATTTCTCCTGTGTACCCACGCTCCAAACTATCTGTACCTGCACGCAGTAAATCCTACGTACTGAGCATTAAATATGCCCAGTGATGACTAAAAATCATAGCATTTCCCTTAAAAATATTCCTTTTTCTAACTAATTTCAATTAAGTTATTTATTATTGATTTTTCTTATTTAAAAGCAATATTTATTTTATTAACAATTAATTTTCGATTTAAGTTATAAACTTTACTATATTCTCAATTTAGTCCTTAAACTTCTCATTTATTTCAAAAATGTCATTTTATATTGTTAATTACTAATTTGCCTTTTTATTCCTTATTTTTTTTATTTTAACCTATTAATTAGCTTATAATTTACTGATTAATCCTATTAACTTATTCCATGTAAAATTACATTTTAGTCCTTTAACTTATTAAGGTTAACTTTTTACACAATTAATTGACAAAATTATCATTTTACCCTTATTAATTGTTTACTTCTCATTTTTACTCATTAACTTCATCTTTTGGGAAAATTACCATTTTACCCCTAAACTTTTAAACTCTTTTCATTTTAGTCTTTTTTCATATTAAACTTCTGTTTTAACTTTCTTTTTACATTTTTAGCATTTTCTTATCAATATGCCCCTAGTACTGACCCGACAGAAAATTTTCAGACCGGATAGGCGGGACGTAGACCCCACAGGACCACAACAAAATGAGAAATGACCTCCAAGAATCATCCCTCATAAAACATATGAACATATGACAGTACGTATGATATATATACTATGGAGATCAATGATCCAACCATAGTAAAGTAAGTCGCCATGACTTGCACCGCGGTATATGTATCCCTATGGCCAGTCAATTATATCCTGAACTAGGTTTTACTGCCTGACACTTTCTAAGGGCACATATTTTTCTTAATTTTCCTTTTATTAGTTAATCTTTCATTTTTTTCCTTACTTTTCATTCCTTGTCAATACCGTATCAGTGCCTTATAATTATAGTCAGTCTTCTTTACACAATCTATGAATCATTTCACAGTAGTTCACCATTTAATCTATAAATTATGCCATAATTTATTCAAATTTCACATTTTTCAACTAATACCTAACTAAAATTTATTTCAAAAATATTCATTTAATTTTCATAAATTCTATAAAAATTCATAACTATTAATTTACAATATTATTAACATTAAAAAGCTCAAAATCACTAAAATCACTCAAAATTTCATTAGTTGCTTTTGAAATACCATTCGGCCTACACTACAACTCCACCATATAAATTCCTTTAATTTCATTTAAGGTCTCTCATAAGCATATATAAGTCTTAAATATATGAATATAGCATTACTTTCAATTATACCTTAATATATGAAATTTTTCTTAAGAAACCTAAAGGAAATTCACTTAATTAATAGGGAAATAAAAGGATTAATTAGCCACACACCTTTTTCTATTGATTAGCCTTGCCTAAACTTCCTTTTCTTTTCCTTTGGCTTGAGAAATTTTCTCCTCTTCTTGGATTCCTTCACAAACCAAAATTTCCATCAAAGTAAACTCAATTATTTTGGCCTCAAATGCTAAAATTAACAGCAAAAATGAACTCTAGGCACCCAAAACTAGTAGTAGGCACCTAAAAATCAAATTAAAATCAATTAATTCACTTACCTAACTTTGACACCTAAACTTTAATCCTTGATTTCTCTTGATTCTCTTCCTTGAATCAAAGATTAGAGCTGGTTAGGATACTCTAGAGAGGATGAAATCACATTATTAGGCTTTGATTTGGTGAGATTTGGTAAAGAAATGAAAGAAAAAGAGAGGAAAATGAGAGAGGAGTGATTCGGCCACCAAGAGGACTGAAGAAGGAAGAATTTTTTGCTGGAGAATTCTGGAGAGGAAGGGCTTATATAGCTCTTCAAGTTGGGCCTTGGGTTGGGTTTACCTTAGGCTTGAATAATTTAATTATTTAAGCCTGATAATTACCCAATAATTGGCCCTAATTAATTTCTCCTACTTTCCAACTTCAATTCTCTTCAAATTTAATTCCATTATTCATATCACACCAAAAATAGTTTATAATTAAAATTTTAGCCCAATCGAAATTCGTTTCGGGTCCGATTCAATTTTATCGATCCGATTCAAAAATATCGGTGTTATCGAAAAATTTACTTTTTGCTACCAAAATAATCTACATATTATTTTAGGAAAATTTGAAAGTTTTGATAATTTTTAGACTTCATTTGCTATTTTTAATAACCAAAACGATAAAAAATTCAATTAAAACCCTAAACCCTAATTTTCTCGATTTTTGTTCTTTTGTCTTTCGGAGGCCTATTTGACCTCAAATTCACTTCAAATTTCAACCCCGGACTACCCGTGACTAGTACTTTTCAATGGTCCAAAAAAATATTTTTCACTTTCGGGTGTCATTTTCAGCCTGAAGACATTATTCACTGTCGGAAAGTACTATTCATAATCAGTCTGACGTTGAAGCCATTACATTTTCCACTAATTTGATTATGATTATTAATTTTTCAGTAATTGATTTTCTTTTGGCAAGTGGCCTAGTTTTTAATCTAATCAATTAATAGCAAAGTTGTATTGCTGCTATCAGAATTTATAACCAAAACTTTTATTTTATTTTTCGTCATTAAATTCAATCAGCAACATATTGTAAAATTAGTGTTAGCTACAAAAATTTATCTAAACATATAGAGTTAGATTAGCTAAACATATAAAAATTTATTCTAATGCCTCGTTGCTTGTCTAACTTGAGATTCTTATAAATGATCTAACATACCTGATTAGCATATAACTTGAGATTCTTATAAATGAGATTCTTATTTATTCCTTCTTAAAATTCTACTGAAATCAGTTAAAAATGTACCTTTGTATAAAAATTGTTTCATTAGAATACACAGATAATCATATAAAAATAGAAACAAAAAAGTACGCCAGTTTGAAGTTATATGTTAACTAGTTGCCAGTTTAAGATACTTGTTGGGCATATAGTGCTTACATTTGGTAGAATATTTACACTTGATTTTTGGATTTAGTTCACTTGGCTCTGCTTCCAATTCAGGCTTTTGTATTAACTTTTGTGAGAACTTTTCCTTTCTAGTTATGGTTACTATCTTTTCTTACTGATTCCATTTAAAGCAGGTGTTATTCTTTGCTTTATTTATCATGTCATTCTGTTTAAATATTTGAAAGTGTAAATGTTTGATTGGTTTTGTGAAGGGCATCATACCATTTTGTATTTGGGGGAGTAAATAATGAATTATAAGACCAAGACATAAACAAATATTAGAAACTATTTATTAGAACCTAGATCAGCCTTTTTCCTAAAGAAAGAAGAATACATAAGTTTATATGCACTAGTTTCCCAAGTTTTATTAGTAGATTTTTATTGGAGGGTTTTGGTTTGCCATGCTGATTGCATACTGAAGTATAAAATCATTTGAATAAAAACACACAACAGAAAGAGAAACAAAGAGAGACCTCAAAAGACAAAACTGAGATAGATTTACAGGTAATAGTACTTCTTCTACTCTCTAAATCTCCAAAATTGAAACTCAACTAAATCTCCAAAATTGAAACTCATACTTCAATTTTAGCTTAATTATTTTTCTATTTATTCTCTATTTTACTGCTTTGATTCTTTTTTTCCTATCTCGACTCTTATTTTTTGATATGGATCAAAGACCTAGATCATTTCAAACTTAGTTGGTTTTGTGAATTTTTTGTTTGCCATTTATATTTCTTTGAACTTTGGACATAAGGGTTTAATCATAGTGTAATGGCCTCAACACCGGTCTGGCCTGTGAACATTAAATTCCGATGGTGAATAGTGTACCCGGACCGTAAATCGGACCCGAAAGTAAAAAATATTTTATTTGACCATAAGAAAGTATTGGTCATGGTGAGTTCGGAGTTGAAATTTGAAGTGAAATTGAGGTCAAATAGGCCTTCGAAAGTCAAAATTTTGAAAAAGTTAGCGAGTCAATTTCCCCGATAAGAAAGGTGACTTGATTTTACATAAATTTTTAAAAATAGCAAATAGACTCTAAAAATTTCCAGATTTTTCAGTTCTTGATGAAATTTCATGTAGAATATTTTGGAATAAAAAATGAATTTTTCGATGATGTCAACAGTTGTCGAATCGAACTAGTTCAGTTGAATCAGACCAGTAACGGACTCCGATTGATGGCCAAAATTTTGTGCACTACCTATTTTTGATGTGATAAGAATTATGAAATCAAAATTGAAGTGAATTGGAGTTGGAAAGTGAGAGATTTTAATTAGGGCCCTTGAATTTTGGTTATTGGGCCTTGAATTAAAAGGATTAAGCCCATTTAACTTGGCACTAATTTTGGCCCACTAGAAGGGAGTATATAAGGCTGGGAGTCTGTAAATTTTTAGCATATTCCAGCCATTTCTTATCCCTCTCTTTGGCCGACCCACCTTCTTTTTCTTCTTTTTAGATTTTCTTCTTAAATCTCTTAGATTTCTCCCTAATTTCCATCATCCCAACTCTAATTCTATTCCTTGTGATTGGTAATTAAGCCTCCTTCACTTGATTTAAGCTAAGGAACCAAGGATTTTCCAAGATCCTAACTTAAGTATCTAAAGTGGTAAGTTGAATTCTTGTGAAATAAATTATTTCTTTAGTGCCTTTAGCTATTTTTTGATGTCTAGAGTTCATTTTTGATGTCAAATTAAGCAAATAAGATCAAAAAATTAGGGTTTCTTTTGATGGGAATTTCGGCCTTAATAGGTTCACAAGGAGAAGTGCAAGCTTCCAAGGATAAAGGCAAGGAAAATGAAGTTTAGGCAAGCCAAAGCAAGGAGAAAATGTAAGTGACTAATAAATCCTAGTATTTTCTTTGATTTCAAGTAAATATTCTTTATGAAACTTAGGGTAAAAATGATTAAATTGTGTTTAATTAAAAGTGATGGTAGATTAATGCTAAGAGACCTTAAATAAGTGTGTTTAAATGCTTAAATGAATTGTTAAGTGAATGGATGGTGTGAGTCCTTTGTTGGCCGAATGAAACTTTAGAGAAAACTAAGGTTTATTTTGTGAATTATGATGAATTTATGCTTTAAAATCATAATAGAAATGAACTAATATGCTTGAGAATTTTTATGGAATTTATAGAAATTTAATGAATATTTTAGAGATAAATTCTCAATTATGTAAGTAGTGAAATTATTGAATTAATGTGAAACAATGTGCAATTTGACGAGAAAGTGAATAATTTCGGTGAATTATGGTAGAATAATTCACAAATCATGTGAAGGAATTGAGAAGAATAAATAATAGGTAAAACAAGTATAATTAAGTAAGGAAATAATAAGAAAATGAAGATTTGATTGAGATTTTTGATGAAATTATGCCCTTAGAAATAGTATGGCAGTAAAAGCCTTGCTCAGAATATAATTGGCTAGCCATAGGAATATTTGTACCGTGGTGCAAGTCATGACGACTTGCTTTGCTATGGTAGGATCACTGATCTCCATGGCTTCTGTCTGTATCTGATATCTGTTCTGTGAAAAAGTGATCTTTGAGATCATTTTTCAGTCTGTATGGGGCCCATGGGGTCCACATTCCGAGTATCCTGTCTGAAAATTTCTGTCGGTACTATACTAGGAGCATGAAAGTGATAATAAGTTAAAATAAGTGAAAAGAAAGATAAAAATGAAGTTTTAAATGGAAAAAGGTCTTAAATGAAATAAAATAAAAGTTTAAGGGCAAAATGGTAATTTTGCTAAAGTGGATAATTAATAAGTAAAAATAAGTAAGAAATAGTTAACGAGGGCAAAATGGTAATTTTAGAGACCTAACAGTGTCAAAAGATAAAGTTTCTATGGTATAGGGATTAAAATATAATTTTACCCGAAGATGGTAAAATAAAGCATAAATGATGAATAATGGAAGAAATTGTATAATAAAAATGAAAATAAATGACTATAATGGCAAATTTGTAAATATGAGACAAAAAGGACAGTTTTGTAATTTAGCAAGGTTTTAAGGATTAAATTGAAATTTGTTAAATAATTAAGTAATAAATAAGAATAAATGCAAATCGTGTAGATAACAATTGGTTCCCTTTGATTTTGAACAAAACGTGTTTAATTGTATTTACTTTGGAAATTTAATTATATAATCGTATCATAATAGAGAAATAAACTTTGCTAAAGAAATAAACTGGGCATAATTTATGCTCAGCATGTAGTTTCTACTGCATGCAGGTATCGAGTCGGAGGAGCAGTAATGCACAATCAAGAGAAGTTATTTTTGTTATGTAGCTATAGTAGACTCTGGCATGTATAAAAGTTTATTAGCCATGGCATGTATGTAAACGGACAATTATGTATAAAGGCATGTTTATGTAAAGATATGCAGATATGTGTGCATGTGGTTATGATCTGTATATGTATGAGTTATTGGTTGATTGATGGGAGTTTGGAGATTTGAGATAATTTTTCTAGAAGTGTTGTGCCTCTGAGAGGCTGTGGTTTGTCTATTTTTCAGGAGGCTAGTTAGATATACAGCCGTTATATTGCTGAAATTTTATTATATGAATAGTAATTCGGGACAGTTATAGGTCATCAGACACCTAAGTTAAATTTATAATATTAAGCATTGGTGTTACTTAAAAGTTAAAACAAATTACTGGTTTGCGCGCACTGTTCTGTTAGATCGGAGTGATAAGGGTGTTACACATAGAATCAGGTTATCAAACTGGTCAGTTGTTTTCTTGTGCTAATAATAAAATACTCAGGGATTAACTTTTGTCCTGTATTTTAGTATATGTTTGCATCTGCATCATTCTAGGTTCTGGTTATTTTGGTTGATTTTTTTTCTCAGATGAGATATTTTGTTTGCAAAATTTGGTAGTTTAATCACTAGTTTACTGCCTGATGATGATTTTCATTTTGTCATATAAAATATAGTACAAATTAATAATCTTTAAGAGGTTCTGCCTTGATATGTCTTCTAGATTTGTTCATTGCAGGTAACGCCAGCAAAAGGGTTTACTTCAACAACTCAATGTGGCCTGGTAGGCATTTTTTCTGTCTCTCTCCATCATACATACATATTAGAATATATCATTTTGCTTTTATGTGCTGTGTGTTGATGTTGGTTATTCTTAGTCATTAGCATTGATCTCTTAATCATTTTATCATACTTGTATTTGGACAAAAGCTATCCCTGTTTTTGTTCTCCTTTATCTAAATCATTTTCTCTTTTCATAGGATGGAAGAATAATATCTATATATGCTATTGGTTACTGCTGTGTTTATCTGTTTTTGTTCTTTTCTCTTCTCTCTCTCTCTCTCTCTCTCTTAAGTAATATTAAAAATTTATCTTACATATTAGAGTTTTTTCATTAGGTATTAAGAACGATCATCTCATTGAGAGAGTTTTGAAAAGTTTAGTTATATAAACTAACTATTTATTAATATAATAATTATTATAAATACAATTTAATTATGTAATATAATTACCAAAACCTTAATTACTTTGTACAAATTCAGATTTTATTCTATTTTATTTATTTTTTGCTTATTTGAGTATTTATTATGCAATTAAAAGTGATGCATTTTTTAAACTTAATAATAACTGAAAGGTTTGTGTTAATAAAGTACCGGTGTATGTCAATTCTAGATATGGGGACAAATTACCGGGAATCAATATATTCGTATCAGACAGTGCACGTGTAGAATTTTCCAAACATTAATAAAAAAACAACCGCATCACATCATGTGCTAAGTACAATCCTCTCGACAATTTGCCACATATTATCCTTCACATGCCATGTCAGTAAAATCATATGAAAAAATTATAAGTTAGTCTCATCATAGTTACATAAATAATGGATAGTTTAGGAATAAATTAGAATCAAACTAGTAGTTGGATAAGTACTAATTGCATGTCACTGTGCAAAATTCAGTAATAAATTAAATTTGGTGAAGAAATTGAAATAAACATGTAAATGTCTACTTTCCCTTGTAAATACAGTGGTGCCAATAATGCCACAAAAAAAGTATCTATGATATATTAGTTTCTTTGGGTCCATGTTGATTCTCAGTCCTCAATTAAATTAAAATGTGGCACCATTTGCACTTGTAGGACATGCTTCCAATATTATCTGACCATCATCATGCATTGAATATGCAATCAGCACTTGAATCCTTGGTCAAAGAAGGAAATTATTGCAAGGTGGGTTTTTCTATTTTTATTTTATTTTTTATCTAATTGTGTATTGCCAATGTTGGACATTGCATTCTCTATTTCTTCTCCCCAGAAATCCACTAAATTTCATCGTTACTCAGGCATTCCAAGTTCTATTAGAGTATTTACAGTTATTAGATAGTTTTTTAGAGCTTTCAGCAGTTCAAGAGATGAGCCATGGAGTTGAGGTGAATATTCAGTTGAGATGTTTTTATCATTTAAAGTGCTATATCTCTCTCTTTTTTTTTAATTTGTGCTTTTGTTGCTTTTCCATTTGGCAATGCTCATTTATGTTTTAAAAATTTATAATTGGATTTGCAGTCTTTCTTCTCACTGAATTGTTTGAATACTAATACAGGTTTGGTTGGGAAGAACCCTTCAAAAGCTGGATTCACTTTTGTTAGGAGTTTGCTAGGAGTTCAAGAAGGAGAATTATATAACGGTCAGTGCATCGGTCCTTTGCTTTGATATTGATTGTCATCTTTTTTTCTCTAAAGTGGGTTGGATAATGTTCTAAAATTACTTGATCTTTTATAGAATTTCCTACAATTTTGGCATTGTATACTATTCTTATATTCTTACCTGTATATTGCGGTTGGGAGTTATTTTTCTGGCTTGAGAAGATGAATCTCATTTTTTCTCAAACTTTGATGATGGATTGATTTTGGTCGTGTCTGTTGAAGGTCTATGTGCAGAAAAGGAATAATAGTCCCTTTTTTTGCTGAAGCTCCATTTTATGGTTTTGAGTATATAATTGAGGAAGCTCTGTTGCTATATATGTTGTTGATTTGAAATACCAGATGTTTCTTAGGGGTTATATATATCTTAAGTCTTTTATTCTTAATTGTTTGATGATGGATTGGTAATTGTTGTGCTGGTTTAAAGTACCAGGTGTGCACCAGAGGATATAGCTTGCACTTTTTTTTCTTCCAAGTATGTCCAGAAGCTCTATTTAACTTTGTGTCTTTCAGCTTTCTTTCCTGTCAATCATGGGTTTTTGATATTAAAAATTAAAATAATTTTTAGCGATGGATTAGCGACGGATAGTACCGTCGTGAATTTTTTTTACTTAATGGTGAATTTAGCAACGAAAATAGGTTTTCGTTGCTAAAAATAGCAACGGAATCTAAATTTTCGTTGCTAAAAATTTATATTCCGTTGCTCAAATTGACCAATTCACCGAATCGTGTATTGTTGAATTTAGCAACGGAATTTGAATTCCGTTGCTAAATTTAGCAACGGAATAAAATTTTCGTTGCTAAAATAGCAACTGCCGAATTAGCAACCGAAATTTCCGTTGCTATTTTTGATTAGCAACGAAAAATTGACATTTTTCGTTGCTAAATTGAGATTTTCTTGTAGTTTCCTAAGACAAATGAGCAGATTGAACATAAGAGGAATATTCGGCATATCAATGCCATGGGTAGTCTGATGCTATGTTGTGGGCATAGTAAATAGATATCAATCTAACCCATACAAAACACATTGAAAAGCAGTAAAAAGAATACTTAGATACCTCAGAGGTACTGCAACTTATTCTCTCTATTTTTAATGAAATGATCTACAATTGAGAGAATATTTAGATGTTGATTGGGAAAGTGATGTGGATAAGTAAAAATTCACTTCAGGTTATGTATTCTTGCTTGGCAAGGGTGCCATTTAATGGAGTAGCAAGAAACAAATCTTTGTAGCCTATCAACATTGAAAGCAGAATTTGTTGCTTCCTCAGCTGCAGTACAAGAGGCAGTTTCTATTAAAATAGTTTGTGAACAATTTGGCATTAATTGCCTTAGAGAACCCAGTGACAGTCTATGGTGACAATCAGTCATTGATGGATGTATCAACATTAAGTATCAATAAATTAAAGATATTATTGTACTAGGGGAAGTGATGTGGATAAGTAAAAATTCACTTCAGGTTATGTATTCTTGCTTGGCAAGGGTGCCATTTAGTGGAGTACCAAGAAACAAATCTTTGTAGCCTATCAACATTGAAAGCTGAATTTGTTGCTTTCTCAGCTGCAGTACAAGAGGCAGTTTTTGTTAAAACGGTTTGTGAACCATTTGGCATTAATTGCCTTAGAGAACCCAGTGACAGTCTATGGTGACAATCAGTCATTGGTGGATGTATCAACATTAAGTATCAATAAATCGAAGATATTGTTGTACTAGGAGAACTAAACTTACAATATATTTCCTCGCTAGATGTGATTGCAGATCTATTAACAAAACCTGTATTGAGAGATGTGTTTTGAGAGACATATTAGATCTCAAAGGTTGCGTAGGATTTGACTTGTACTATTTATGTGATCCCTTAACATTATTATTTATGAATAATAATAAAGTTCATTATTTGGCAATACATAAGTGTAAATGTTTATATATGAACATTTATTGTTATTTATTATATGATTGAGAATATCGGATAGAGAAGTAGCCTACTCACATGGGTGACAAAGACTAAGATGAGGCGATTTTTGAATACGAAGTGAATTTCAAGAACCTATTCAAAATAAAAGTGCCGTCTTGGAGAAATTACAAGATGAATCTTGTTAAGGTGTAAAATAAAGACATACATGAGGTTGTATGCTTTGGATTGAGATCTAAATTGGATTAAGTGTAATCTTATGATAAGTTAAACGTAACTATCATGTTCTGTCTTAAAAGCTAGAAGTAGTTCTAAAGTGGGAGAACTAAAGTTGAATACTTCGGTGCATTGCAACCTTATGCTTCTGTTTGGTGTTAAATAATGATAAGATATGCATTCCTTTAAGGGAAAGAAAAGAACGCCATAACACATGCATCATACCATGTGTGCTTGAGTTGACCAAGGGAAGAAAATTTTATGTGAATGATCTCAAATTTTTTCTAGTGTGAGACCCTAATTTTTTCGACCCTCAAGATTCTTAACATATACCTGAAGTATAGTTCAGTGTGGCTAGCTTAGTTAGTCTCCAAAGGGTTATGGAAAAATTTAGACCCGGCAGATCTAACTAGAATAGCGAGTTGGACTATGATGAAAGGTAGATAGAAAAGAGGAAGATATTTTTCGATCACATTCGGTAGTTTCGTGGTTCACCGGTATACGTATTGTAGTCTTTATAAGTAGAGACACAATAGTGAACACGAAAATTTTTTTTATGAGATCATGAGATAAAACAACAAATGTGAGAAAACTATCTAGGGTTTGGCATATAATTGTGAGAAGATATTATTTCTTGAGACGCTATATATCCCTAACAGGTATATAGCATTAGTGTTCTTGATGTATGCCGGTCACACGAACTATCTGCCTGTATAATAGGAGAGAATGAATTAAAATTGTTTCGTCATGTGCGAGTGAAAGATGAAGGAGTTTGGGATATGCCTATGACTCACGAGATGATAAATTGGCCCCGATATAATAGAGATAATATTAAAACAGGAAATAAGTTATATGGAATTAGTTCCATATTGATTTTTTCCTTAATTAGGGAATCTACCATTTATGTGTGCATTAATATGGGCGGTTATATATTAATTTCGTAACTGTCATATTTATTATTTTTTTATTAATATTGTAACTGCCAATTTAATTTATCATTATTAAGGAAATTAAGTATTCCTTAATTAGAGCCCTATATAAGAGCTTAGTTTCTTCATTTGAAGGAGGGAGGAGAAAATTAGAGATATCTAAACTCTATCGGTTTATCTCCTCGCATATTCTCTCATTGTCTAAGGAGTTTTTAGTTCGTGGATCTATACTTTCATCTCGTAGTTCATGACACGTGGGTGATAGGCTTTGCCAGTAACGTGAAACAATTGATTTCTGCTTTCGCTTTAACGATCTGCGCTTCGAGAGGTATTTATGTCTACTTCTCGCAATATATCGTGATATATAATTTTCTTACAAAACCTTTTATATCTTTTGTTTTTGTTATAGCATCTCCATTTAGTTGGTTCAGATATTATAGGATAACATAATCCTCCTTTAATTGCTTTTCTTATTTTTCTAATTTCGTAAGTTTGATTACACATTTCATTTATTCTCCTTCTTACATATCCTTTTTAGGTCCCTAAAATGCCTTCTAATATTTCAGGATTATTTTGTATTTCCTTGTATAATATTAATCCTCGTGGTTTTGGTAGTTTAGTTATATATATTTGCCTAAGTAATTTTATTTGTGCATGTGGTAATATTCTTATTTTAGCTATATTATAATAATATTTGTTAAATTCACAAGTATATTATGATAAATAGCACATATTACATATTGTTAAATTTTGTATTTTCCATAAGTGTTCTTGTCCTAATCTATTTAAAGCTTTATGATGATTAAACCAATTGTCACCTAGAAATTTTGATTTTAAAGCTATTTCAAATCTATATAAAATTTCCTTTATTGTATCATTAGTTGAAAATTTTATTATTATTATTATTATTTATTTTTTGTCTATCTTTTGGCGTAATTGAATTCCACCATAGTTCTACATTTCCTTTTATATGTATTAACTAAAAAGTTATATGCCATATCTAAATTATATCCATATGCTAATATTGCTAAATTATTCATTTTTTCCATTCATCTATAGTTTTTTGTATGTTGTCTACACAATCTAGATTTAACCATATTCCGTTAGGATATATAGATTCTACATTTGATTTCTTTATAAATTTTGAATTATTATTTATTTTTCTTTGCTTATGTGTTTTTCTTTTATATTTATCATATTCTTGTATACTTACATTTTCTTTAATCATTTCTTCTTTCTTCTTCTTCTTCTTCTTCTTCTTTTAATGTTCTTGAGACTTGTCCTGTCTCCATTTTTACTTGCGTAGATGTTGGATTAACATTCATTTTTAAATTTTTTATTTCATGAGTTAATTTTAAAATTTTTTTTCATCTATTTTATTTTCTTCATAAAATTTTAATCATTTTTCTAAAGTTAACATATGTGTTTTTATTGTTAATCCCTCTTGTATAATTATATTAGTCCTTTCATTTTTTTCTTTACCTTTTTCTATTTTTTATACTCAGGTTCTTAGTTCTCCTACTTCTTCTTTAATTTCTTTTAACATGTTAAATATTTTATCAAATTTATCGTTTATATTTTCATTTTTAGGTTGAATAAATGCATTAGTTGGTAATCTTAAACTTCCACTACTATAATTATCTTCTCCATATAAGGTATTTGTAAAGCTACATGACTTATTATTCATATTTATTAAATTTTGATTTAAAATTTTTAAATTATTATTTATCTGGTTAATTTGTTCATCATATGTATATCCATGTATATCTTTTTATTTCTTCCATATTTAAGACTGTTCATTATATTCCATTTTATAAGCCATAAATTTAATTAATTTTTCTATCTTTTCTAATTTATTTGATAATTTATTTTCTAAATTTGTGGATTTTAATTAGTTGAATATTATATATTTTACTAAATCTAATTGTTCTTTATTTTCTATTTGACTTAATAATTTTTTTTTTCTTTTGCATTTGGACTTAATTGTATTATTATTTCTTATATTAATTTTGTATTGGTCATATTTGTGTTTTCTATAGTTTCTAATGGTTTAATTTGTTTTATGTCTTCCTTAATTAAATGATCTAGTTTAGATTTTTTCATTATATATTAAACTTTTCTTGTTTTGGATAAAACTGGAATTTTTACTAGTTCTTAGGTACCAAAATGTAATAAAAGATGAGAGTTGTTAGGGGTTTGCTCCATTTGTCAAACATGAGAGGTGGATTTGCCTATTTCCCCTGCAAATATCCATTCACTTCGTTATATATGTAAGGCTAATCATGATGTAATGTATTTGACGCGAACTTCAATGCGTATTTTATTAAACAACTTAGCTAATTTACCCCACCGAAATAGGGTTAAATTCATTCCGATTATTCAACTTTCTCCCAAATGATATTATAGTTATTATTTTTTGATTTGTAATAATAAAATAATTACGATATAGTTTTATAAGAGCAAAGTCAAAATGATAAGAATAACATTATTTCGATCGCCCACGTGTGCATTGATGATGCAGATTTTCTATTTGCAATTTTTATTTTTACTTAAACTCAGTCCCCTTGTACCTTGAATGCACAATTCTTCCATTTTTCGTAGCTTGAAATTAGTTGAATTCCATTTCTTCACACGCCAAGTGATCAAAATGATGTCTTTTCGGCATTTTTAATTTTATTGTTTTCAATAATTTTGACTTAATTTTTATAAAATTATTTTTAAATTATTTTATTATTACAAATCGAAAAATAGTGATTATAATATTATTTGGACAAAAGTTAAATAACTGCAGATGAAATTAATTTCAGAAAATAAGACGAAAGCTCATGATAATATTAAAGTTAGAGAGAACTTTTTTGATATATTCAGATCAACACCTTTATATTTTTAGGTTCCTCTGATTGCCGAAAGTTTATGATTTATGATTTCTAGCCGAAACATTAAAGGGAGATGACATGTTTAGATCAGGTCATCAGGTGTTCTGAAGCATTTCCTAATGTAAATTTAAAGAAACAGAATCACTTCATCTAACGCTCAACATTTAAAAAATGGAGAATGCGGCTAATTTTAAAAAAAAAAAAAAAAGATCAGGAATTCTTTTTCCATTTTTTATTTTTATGCCAAACAAAGTTTTGGGTTATGATTGAGCATTTGTAGAATCATCAACTGGATGCCAGTATCTGTTGTAGAACCACATTTTATCAGCCTCCACAGCATATCCGTCCTGGTTACGGTGCCAACTGTAGTAAGCATGGGTTCTGTTCTTAATATCCAAAATGGCATGACCGAAACTCGCTTCCCGATATGCTGAATATGATGGCTGTGGCTCTGTCATGCTGCATTACATAAAACAGTAACAAAATATTCAGCAGCTTTTTATGTCAACAAATAGCAGACACGCGAAAAGCTGTTAAAAGATCTTACTTGGTTGCCAAGCCTTCAAGATTTCCTCCATCACCAATGGTAATGTAAACTGGGGCGGATTGATCTTCCACTGGAGTGCACTTTCCATTTACAATGTTGTATGCAACATTAGATATGCGTTCCTAAAAATCCAAGAAATTCAGATGTCAATTATAGATGGAAGATATCTACATTATTTTCAAACAGGTTTCAGAATGCAAAATATCATTTTGTCTGTGCAGCAATTCAATATATTTAATCATTTCGTGTTTGATATTCCCTTTTGTGTCACGTAGGATCAATATCAACCATGAAAAAATCATTACAATATATTCGGGTTTCAGGAAATCAGAATGGAGCCTAAGTACAAAAACTGTTTGGAGAAAATCTGAACATAGGTTTCTATGGAAACAAGTTCTTATAAGCTAAATGACATAAGAGAAAAGGAAGACTTACTGTCCGTTCATAGCCGTGAACATGGCCAGCAAAAACAACATCAACTTTGTGCTGAACAAACCATGGTTCATACATCACTCTCATTGTCTCTCCTTCCATGTAATGATAGTTGTAGCTATTATACCATGGGGAATGCAGAAGAACAATTAACCATGGTGTCTCGGTCCTGTTCACTTTTGGCAGCTCTTCTTCAAGCCATTTATATTGAGGAGTGTATTCACCTAAAACAAGAAGATAACCAGGATTTAATATACTCTCTCTCTCTCTCTCACACACACACTTACACAACATTTCATTTAATCCATGCCAAACAATAGTCATTCTCAAGAGGCAATAAAATTTTAATGATCTCATGATTTCCCTCAGGCCGACTATATGAATTAGATCTTCATATGGATATGCGATTCAACTTCATCCGAAAAGTTATATATACGTGATTTAAAACATAAAAAAGGAGCACTATTCTTACCATATGCTGAATATGAAGACAAGACAATAATGTATGCTGAAGCTCTCTTGATTGAGTACCAAAGAGGGGAAGTGCTGCCTGATGCTTTATATGGGACATGATAACGGCTAAGATAAGGTTTGAAAGGTTTAGTTTCACCCTGCAAAATGAACATTCTTTCAGCCACTTTCATTTGCAAAATGTACATTTTCTGTATAAAATCTAGAATACAGACGCAGGAGACAGAATATCAGATTTTAGAAGTAACAGCATCAAGTCCAACTATTCAGAAGTTCTCATTTCAAACAACAATTTTGCAATTCATGATAAATATATTACTCTAGACAAGGCGATAAAGGAGTGTGAGCATAAGCTTACAATTTCAGGAGCAAAATCGAGTTCGTGGTTCCCTGCAACCCATATCCAAGGTTGATAAGCAACACTCCTCTCTACAAACCTTCCCCAAGTATCCCACCTCACATTGTCGTGATTTGGGTAGTTATCAGCATAAGAGAGGTCTCCAACAAACAATACAGTCTTTCCTTTTTGTGGGTTCATTTCATAGTGACTAAGTGTTTTGTTTGAATCAAAACTCTGACCAAGATCCCCTGCAAATAGCATAAGTACATAAACCCCTTTCTGCATCAATTATCACATACGAACATGCATGATTTATTGAAAGGAAACCATAAATTGCACAGAAATTGGAACAATTATATAAGCAATTGAATCAAATTTATGCATACCTATTAGACCAAATGTATAGGGTACATCCGGGCCAACTGCAGGAGGAGTTATAAACCAGAATTGGCGAGTAGTATTACCAAGTCCAACTTGGTAGTAATATTTGGTATCAAACTGCCAGAAAAACATTTTAGTTAAGAATTGAAATTTGAAATTTGCAACCAAACAATGATGTCAATTCAGAAGCTATAAATTTTGGCACAAACACAGAAATTAGAGATGTACAAAAGCAATTCAAAAGTTTACCTTTAAATTTCTGATAGTGCAGTGATGAATGAACCCAGAAGTGTAATTGAAGAATCTGTAAGTGTTGTATTTGCCTTTAGCCTGCTTCTTATGTGCAGTATTTTCACTCCAGTAAACCACAACACTTGAACCAGGTTCATCCTCAGTCACCCATGATACTATCACTGCATTTCCATCATTATCTCCTTGCGTTATGTGAACCTTAAAAAAAAAAAAAACCACAAACCCATAAATCAAAAACCATTACTTTTTCAAAAAAGAGAGAGAGAGAGAGAGAGAGAGAGAGAGGTAGAAAATGAAAGAAACCTGTTGAGGAGCATTATAGCCAGAAGGGACACGAAAGACATCGCTATCAAGAGGCATATCAACAGTTTTCTCCACTGGTCTAACAAAAGTACCGGTTTTACCTCCATTGCAGAAAACTGCTACATTCGAAATGAAACCCAAAAGAATAAAAGGAAACAATGTAGAGGGGGCCATTTTGGATTGAGAGCTGCAATCGTCTTTGTGTTCAGCTCATCCCCATCGTATCCTTAAAAATGAAAGCCCAGATTTAAGTATTAATTTAGAAGATTTGCAGCTAAAAATACGGGGAATATCCAAGGGGTTATATGCCAAATACAGCGCCAGAAATGTCAACGGGTTTATTAAGTTTCGGAAACCGAGGTTTAGGGGTTAAGGAATCTGTTAAAGAAAACAAGTAGCAGCGACTGGAATGTGAACTCTCTCATTTTATTTATACGCGGAGGGGATTGATGCTACTTAGAGAACGTTACTGCTACTCTGATTCATTCATTGCTAGATCGGTTAACCGGTTAACGAGGAAAAAAAATATTCAATTTATTAATATATATTTTTTAAAATTATTATTAATTATTAATTTATTTATTATATTCGATTAATCAATTTATTAATTTTAATTTTTCGATTTAATTAATCAATATTTTTTAATTAACCATTAAAATTTATAACATAAAATTATATAATAAATTAGATAAAGTTTAATTTAATTTTCAATATATAAAGTAATTTAATATAAAAATTACAAAAAAAATATAATTTACTAGCCAAAATTTATATTTTATAAATTAATAGCTAATATTATAAAATATATTTGATATTTATTAAAATTTATTATTTTTGATTTTAAGTCAAATAAAATTTTGGATAATAATATAATTAAATGCTATTAAGTAAAATATGAACACCAATATATAATAAAAAATATATAAAAAAGTTAATTGTATACTATATATAAATATTATTATATAATTAAAAAATAATATAATATAAATTTAGTTTAAATTATTATATAAATTTTATAAAAAAAATCTAAAAAATTAAAATATAAAAATAAAAATATATTTTTAAGTATTATTTTATGCAAATTTTAGAGAGAAATAGAAAAAAATTGAAGATATAAAAATAATATATATATATATATATATATATATATATATCGACTAATCGTGCACTAACAGTTAATCGGTATTTAAAAATTTAAATCGTAATTATTAATAAAAAATGTAAAAATTAAAAATCGTAATCAAGTTTATTAGATTGGTTAACCGTAAAAATCGATTTAAATTCGAATCAATTTTATAATTAATCATACTTTTTATTTTTTTCATTCCTAACTGGAATGTTTGAGAAATTTTGTATTTCATTTAAAATAATAATTTCTAGATTTTAAAAGATATTAATTATATATTTTTTGTACTTTTATATATAAAAAATTAATAAAATAAAAATATATAATTATAATGAATTAGTAAAATAATATTTTAATAAATTAAAGTAAATATTTTATGGAGTGGATATAAAAAATTAATTGGAGAGATATATTGTTGTTTTCGAGAAAATAATTTAGTAATCGGAGGCGCACAGGTGCGGGTCAGACAGGGCATGAACAGTGGATTTTATAATAAAAGCAAATCATTTAAATTTGCAGCATATGGCGATTAAAACAAAAAGGATCAACCGAAATCAACTTTTTACTCAATTTTTATCCCATAATCATCAATTGTCTTACTCATGCACATGCATTGCCGTTGACTTAAGTACGTTGATTTCTAATTATTTTTTTAATGGTTAATTTCATTATGGGATAACTATTTTGATTGAAAATGAGTTTCGTGTATTTTTTGATATTTGTGATCATAGCTTAGTGATAATATTCAAAATAAAATTAATTATAAAATTGATTTATTAAAGATTCACGAAGAGACCTAAAATTAAAGATTTAAAAAATTCAACACTCAAAGATATAAATATATTAGGTACACACATAATAAAGGGGTCTCTCTCTATAAATTATCTTTCTCTAGTTTTCTCTCTACATTCTGATAGCTAACTTAAATATCGGAGCACTAACATCCGGCAGAATTGGGCTAGTCTCCTTTTTTGCAGGTCTTCAAAGCTTCTATTTCTATAGCCAGCGATCTCTCTTTTTACAGTAAAATTTTATATTTTTATCATTTAGTGCTTTCGTTGAGAGACGATGCTGGAGCTAAGCTACTCAGTCTGAAATCGAAGAAAAGGAGCAGTCATGGATAACTTTAAGCCCTATATCTGCTCTTTTTTTCTGTAAATTAATGATGATTTATCAATAAAGATTTAGCAATAGGCAAGACCTAAAGCCTGAAGAAGGAATGAAGATCACCACCTCAACTGGAGTAATAAGTAAAGAAAGCCTGGATCTAAAAGATTTTGAGCTTGATCTCACAAGAAAAGCCTAGATCTGAATGATCTTAAACTTGATTCTACAGGAAAAGCCTATATCTAAAAGTTTTGGATTTGATCTTAAAAAAAAAGAAGAAAAAAGGAGAACCGCCACCACGCCGGTCAAGGAATTGAAAGAAGATCGTAACCTCAAAAAGAATGAGGGGTTGAGAAGATAGACCAGATTCTAACACACCACCTACCAGCAAAACATGGTAAGAAAGAAACTCATCTTTAATTATACCCACTGTATCTTGAAAGAAATGATGGGCCCATCCTTACAAGAAATCTACATGTGGTTGCCTACCACATATTTAAAGCTTCGAAAAGACACACGGAGGAAGTCTTTTTGGCCTAACACAAAAGATCTATTTAATTGCAATCGATGAAAATTTCGATCGACGCAATTAATTCCGATTGATAAAAATTTTGATTGATGATCTACTTTATTTCGATTGATAAAAAATCATCGGATGATTGACATCGCCAAAAGTAGATCGAATCAAAAGATCGTCCATCGTCAAAAGCGGATTTGATGGGATGATTGCCACCACCTAGAACGGATCGGATCGAAAGACCGTCCACCGCCAAGAGCGGATCAAACAAGATGGCTACCACCATCAAGAGCGGATCGGATCGAAAGATCGTTCATTGTCAAGAGCATATCAGACAGGATGATCGCCATCGTCAAGAACAGATCGGATTGGAAGATCGCCTATCGCCAAGAGCAAATCGGATGGGATGATCGCCATCATCTAGAGCGGATCGGATCGAAAGATCGTCTACCGCCAAGAGAGGATCGGATGGGATGACCACTACCGCCAAGAGTGGATTGGATCGAAAGATCACCCACTGCCAAGAGCAGATTGGATCGAAAGATCATCCACCGTCAAGAATGGATCGAACGGGAAGATCGACACTGCCAAGAGCGGATTGGATCGAAAGATTGCTTACCGCTAAGAGCGGATCGGATGGGAAGATCGCCACTGCTTAGAGCGAATCAGATGATCGGATCAAAATATTGTCCACCGCCAAGAGCAAATCGAACGGGATGATCGCCATCGCCAGAGCGGATCATATGGGAATATCGTCCACCACTAAGAATGGATCGGATAGGATGATCGCCATCGCCTAAAGCGGATCGAATCGAAAGATCGTCTACCGCCAAAAGCGGATCGAACAGGATGACCGCCATCTCCAAGAGCAGATCGAATCAAAAGATTGTTCATGACTAAGAGCGGATCAGACGAGATGATCGCCACCTCCAAAACGGATCGAATGGAAAGATCGTCCACTGCGAAGAGCGAATCGAACGAAAAGATTGTCATCGCCAAAAGCGGATCGGACGATCGAATCGAAAGATCATCCACAGCTAAAAGTGGATCGAACGAGATGATCGCCACTGCCAAGAGCGAATCGGAGGGGATGATCGCCATCGCCTAGAGCGGATTGAATTGGAAGATCATCCACTGTCAAGAGCAAATCGGACGGGATGACCCCCACTATCTAGAGCAGATCGAATCGAAAGATCGTCCATCCCCAAGAATGGATCGGACGGAAAGATCACCACCACCAAGAGTGGATTGGATCGAAAGATCGCACATCACAAAGAGTGGATCGGATGGGATGATTGCCACCGCCTATAGCGGATCAGACGGAATGACTGCCACCGCCAAGAGTGGATCAGATCGAAAGATAGTCCACCGTCAAGAGCGGACCGGATGGGAAGATCGCCACCGTCAAGAGCGAATTGGATTGAAAGATCGCACATCGCCAAGAGCAGATCGGATGGGATGATCTCCACCGCCTAGAGCGGATCAGATCGAAAGATCGTCCACCACCAAGAGTGAATCAGACGGGATGACCGCCACCACCAAGAATGGATCGGATCGGAAGATTGTCCACCGCCAAAAGCGAATCGAATGGGAAGATCGTTCACCGCCAAGAGCGGATCGGATGGGAAGATCGCCACCGCCAATAGCGAATTGGATTGAAAGATCGCACATTGCCAAGAGCAGATCGGATGGGATGATCTCCACCGCCTAGAGCGGATCAGATCGAAAGATCGTCCACCACCAAGAGTGAATCAGACGGGATGACCACCACCGCCAAAAATGGATTGGATCGGAAGATCGTCTACCACCAAGAGCGGATCGAACGAAAAGATTGCCACCGCTAAGAGCGGATCGGATGAGAAGATCGTCCACCACCAAAAGCGGATCGAATGGTATGATCGTCACCCCTAAGAGTAGATCGGATCGAAAAAGGCATGAAAATGCCTTGAGAAATTATCATCCATCGCCAATGGCGACTTTAAAAATTCTCTCTGACAACATAAGCAACTGCAAAGCAGGTTAGTAAATATTTATAAAATTACTTGGAGGATAAAATTGCAAAATTTTCGATCGATATCACATTTTGATCGATGCATCCATCCCAGTCATTCAAAGACGGATGACTCTATTTAATTTTAATCGACGTTACATCCCGATCGATGTATCTAGTTTGACAACCTTTTCGATACTCCCGAGCTTTCGATCTCAAAAATCGAATTGCGTGGAGAGAGACTAGTAATAATATTCAAAATAAAATTAACTATAAAGCCTGCTCATTAAAGACCTATGAAGAGATTCAAGATTAAAGATCCAAAAAACCCAACACTCAAAGGTACAAATATAACAGGTACACACATAATAAATAAGGTTTCTCTCTCTAATTTTCTCTCTACATTTCGATAGCTAAGTTAGGTATTGAAGTACTAACGTCCGATAAAATCAGATTAATTTTATTTTTGTAAATTTTCAAAGCTTTTATTTTTACAGTCAGCGATCTCTCCGTTTAAAGATAAAATTTTATGTTTTATCACTTACAAAGTTAAGATGCAACTGACGTTTTTACTGCTTGAATATACAATTTTTGGCAATAGTGTTGTTATTATCATTATTATTATTATTGATAAATTCTAGAATATCAGAACTAAAACGAGACGGATGGAAGGCAATAGCATTATACCAGTGGATTCTCATACCAAAACTGTCTTTAAGTTGGTTCAAACCAAGCAAGTTCCAGCCGCAGGTTTATCGCTGTCAATTCATACATCAAGTTCCAAGGAAGTTAAGGGAATTTTGAGTTGCAAACTAAAATTGCAAAAGCAGTTAATAGCTTAAAAATGAAGAGTGCAAATTACCTTTTATCACTAAGGTTCTATTATAATATAGAATATTATGCTATGTTTTTCTATTAAATTTCTCAAATTTATAAAAATTAAAATATATTTTTAACAAATATATAATAATGTGTTAAAATCAAAATAAAATATGAAAGGTTAGAAAAGTAAAATAAATATGCGGAATTTCAAAGATTGGAACTCTCACTATGCTGACTATACTCTCCCCACTAACAATTGATATATCTTGTGCTAAAATTAAAAAAAAAATGGAATTCAAAGATTGAGAAATTTAATATTTCCATCAAATGTGAAAGTCTATGCTATATATATTGTATTTATTTATTTTAAATTTTGAATTCCATTTTAAACATAGGCTTAAATTTGACTCAGTATTTAAATTTTAACAGTAGCACTTGTACTTATTTATTTTATAAATAATAAATATAAATTTACACTGAATTTGAAAAATTAAAACATATAATATATAATTATATTAATCAGCATGCACAATATAAAAATTAATGAAAAATATACAAAAAGAAATTAATATATTTTATTTTTAATTTTCATCAATTTTACTGTATATGTAAAACATATATTTTTATTAAAATAGCTCAAATAATATACCGATACAATTAATATTTGTCACTTGTCTCTAATTTTTTTAAAAATAATGTTAGTTTATATTATTGTTTATATATTGACAAGTGTATTCAACAAATACTGTTAAAAGTCAAGATTCTGTTGATGCATAAATCAACAAAAGCTGTCGCTGGACCATAAAATCTCTACCCACAATCGACGGTGACAAGAAACAAAGGCCAATCGATAGTAACAAGAACAAAGGCCGGCAGATTTTTTTTAAATAATGTATTTTTAAAAATTATTAGAACAACGGGATGTATCAGATTTTATTTAAATATAATAAATTTTTTTTTTAAAAATATAATAATTTGCTGTGTTATTGGATTGAATTTCGTATTTGACACGTGGATCCCTACAAGATACAATGGTTGACCACGTTATCAATCAGGCAGACCTATCTCTCCCTCTCTTCTCCATTTGACGTGAGCACAACTCAGCGTTATACCTCTAGATTGAACAAATAATTACACCAACCGCTCCCTTTACCATCCTTCATCATCACTTTATAAAAGTTTACCCCAAATATATATATATATATATATATATAACCATCGTAATAATCGTAAATACTATTTTAATTATAGTCTTTAATTATTGTTATTATATTATTATTAAAAGGAAGAGGTATATTCTTTAGTTTTCCAATTCCGTGAAGCAAAGTAATTTATTTAATTATTATTATTATTATTATTATTGTGCTTAATCAATAGTTTATGAATAGCAAAGCAACGGTAGAAATTGTTTGACCACCAACGCCTCAGTTTATCCAACATCTGTTTTAAGCGTTTCATTTGTTTAGCCAGCAATTGTTGTCATATTTTGTTTTTATTTATTCTTAATTTCCAAATTAATTTTAGAATCTTCTTTTGGCAGTAATTAGTTTAGATTGAAGGTTAGATTTTTTTTTTCCTTTTCTTTCTCAACCGGTTATATTTTATTTTTGAGAAAAATTATCAAATAATTAATTTCAGGGGGGGGCGGGGGGGCGGGAATAGTTTAAAGTAGAGGTGTTCATCGAACGGGTTTGGATGAACCCGACCTGAAACCCAAAACCCAAAATTTTCCTTATATCCCGATCTTACCATACCCTACGAATATTTTGAATTTCTATCCGAATAACCTGAACAATCGAATTTATTTTTTTAATTTTAAATTATTTAAAAGAAAATTCGGATCGAGTTGAACTTACCCGATTATTAAAATGCTGCATTTTGAAAGGAAAATATTTATTTTTTGGATTAATAAGGATTTAATCCGATCCAAATAACTCCAAAATCCCTAATTTTAACCGACCTTAATAACTCTAATAACCCTATCGAAATTTCTTATTTGGTGCGAATTATTCAGATAGAGTCGGATTTTGAACACTCTTGATTTAAAGGGTAGGAAAACTTTAAAGGGTAGGAAAACTACTTTTTCGTTTGACCACGTATGCTTGAACTCATGCACTGTTCTTCAACTTTTTTTTATTTCAGTGTACGATAAAATCAATAAAATAATATTATCAATTTCACATACATTGAATCGTAGAACTCTCTTTTTGTTTTTTTTTTTTATTCAAGGGATAGAGCTATGCGTGTTGCCTATCCAATATTATTATTAAAAATAATATTAACGATTATTATGATGGTTATTTATTTGTGACTATTTATAAAGTGATGATGAAGGATGGTAAATGTAAAGGGAGTGGTTGGTGTAATTATTTGTTCAATGTAAAGAACTATAACGCTTAGTTGTGCTAGATTTTCAACCAGCGCTTAGTTGTACTGTGTTTTCAATCAGCGCATGCCAAACGAAGGAGAGAGGGAGGGGTAGATCTACCTAGCTGATAATGCAGCCAACTGTTGCACCTTCAACGGTAGCAAACTGCGTGGAGGAGAATCAATGTCGAGATCCACACGTCAAATACGAAATCCAACCCTATAAAGCAGTAAATCGCTGCATTTTCATAAAAAAATTTCATCATTTCTAAATAAAATCTAACATACCTTATTACTTTAATAATTTTTTAAAAATGCATTATTTAAAAAAATTCCTAAAGGCTGAAACTGAAAGCTTTTATAAAAATCAAAGTCTTCCTTTCAATTATTGACTTAATAAAAATCGAAGTCTTCCTTTCATCACTTCTTTTATTTAATAATTTCGTGTGGCCATATCTCAAAATATTTACATGATACACATTTTGTATATGTCCCACTTTTATATATTTTCTCCGTTTTACGTTAAAATATTATTTTTTATTTTAAAATTAATGGTACAAAACGTCCTTCTATGAGCTCCACCATATTCATCATAGTCATCGCCTATAGGTCTATATGAATACTCTCTGGGACTGGATCACCAAAATCTTCCTCTCGTGCACCAAGGAAAGTCAATAACCTCATGATGACCCCTCCTACACACACTTGGATCTCTGGTGTAGTGCCTACCCTGATCAACATCATGATGATCTCATGGATGATAATTTCTACCAAATTAACATTACCTAAACTTCCTGTGTGTCCCAGGTAAGAGGCAGATAAGACTCTCTGGAGATTCCTGTAAATCTAAAGAGACAACATCATGCTCTTCACCTTATCTGAATCGTAGACTATCCTAGGTAATGTCACAACCCTCCATCCATCCCTATACATAAGTCTGGGCAATGTGACTGTACCTAGCCCACTCGAAAGCCCAATAGCCTTTGCAAATCGATGCCTCATAATGCTGTAATGGATACCTAGGGCCTAAAATTGTATGACCCCCTTATGTGTGTTCGAATACTAATACCTTTCGTACCTCATAGTGGCAAGGACCTCCTTGGTCACATCTGGATAGGTTCAAAAAGCTAGGACAAAAAAATCTATCTGGCTTACCCTGACTAGGAGTCTGTCAACCTTCTGAAGTAGTCTGAAATCCTTGAGGAACTGTCAGGACATAAATCAACTAGATCTGTACTGCACCCAACCTAGAGCTTGGTATCTCACAGCCTACTCAGACATTATGTAAGTTGGTACCGATCAGGATATTTAAGGACGTGCTATCCTACAAGGCATAATGCAAGAGATGTTATATGTTAATTTGAGGTTTAACTTAAGTCGCAAGTAAGTCAAAATATCAAAATTATATTAAACTAAATGCTTATGGTTGATCTACAATAGGAACGTTTGACGTACAATACATGCTTTATGAGAATTTTAAGCAAAAAGTTAGGCAGCATTACGGCTAGGAATATGATTGCCCCCTGCATTAGAAAAGACTTAACATGCAATAGGCAGGCTATCAATAAATTACTAACATCTCGACATTTCTCATTTTTTAAGAAAGATATAATTTGGGCAGTATTCCAACCAAAAATGGATTGCCCCCTGCATAAAAACTTATTTACAATGCAAAAGCAAACCACAAGCCATCAAGGCTACCAAACAACATAAATAAGAATAATACACGTTTTACGATAATTTTAATGAAATTTGGATAACATTTTTGCTAGGAATAAAATTTGGATAGCATCCAAGCTATTAGCTAGACCTTATTAATAGTAACACTTTTTGAAGTATTTTATAGAATTTTAATTTATAAAATTTATCTCGCTGTACATATTTTAAGATTTAAGAGTATTGGCGTGTTTTGAGAGAAATCGCCCAGTACTACTTATTTTGTCTTTAAATTTAAGTATTCTCTCATCAAAACTTTGTTAGTCTCCTAATCCGACCATATTTTAGTTCAAGTCGGCCTACTCTTCCTTTACACAACTTTAGAGTTATCGGCAAATATAATTGCCTTCATAATAATTGAAAATATTGATTGAGCTGCTTTTTGTATCAATTTGGTATTGTCTAACCAATTTTTAATAATTAAACCTTTTTTAATCAATCAAAAATGCTTTTTTTATACTTAATTCTGAAATTATATAAATTAAGTTGATGAAATTCAGTCATTGTTATATACATGCATTTTACTCCCTCCATTAATTCCTATATAAATAATTTATTTGAATACGAATATTAGGTTATTAAATTTTTCCCACCTTTATTTGGAAATGGAATGAGTAGTTTATTGGCAAACCAGATTTAGTTGAAGGAGTCATAGGAGTTATAAGGCATATTCCACGTTTAATGGAAGAATAAGGAAGGATATGTACTCATTCAAATATTAGTTCAATATCAAGTCAAGGGATATTCTTTGGTGTTCAAGATCCTTAGGAGTAACAACTTCCTACATACATGGTAGTTCAGGTGATAAACTCCAATCACATTGTATCTTTGATTTGTTATCTTTTATCACTTTGTATCTTTGGTTTGTTATCTTTTTTTTTTCTTAGCTAGTTTTCAGGCATCAGTTAGCAGTTCCATTATTATATATTTTGCTTTCTTGTATTTAGAATAGTAGGGTGATAAAAATAAATACACAAAAGACTTTCTTCAAATTCTATTTTTTCTTCTTGGTATCAGAGCGGGAACGATCTTTCTTTTCATCATGACTTCATTATCCCTCAATGTTGGTAACTTTGTTACCTTGAGACTCACTCCATCAAACTATCCATTATGGAGAGAACAAGTATTAGGCTTAGCAGAAAGCCAAGATCCGATCCATCATCTTACCAATGCAATTCCTATTCCACCCAAATATGCCTCATCAAACTCAGAAACCTCAGACACAACAAATACTTCACCAACATTAACACAAGAATTTATTGCCTGGCAAAAATCTGATCTGCTTCGTAGAGGGTGGATAATTGACACTCTCTCTGAAGAATCTCTTGGACTCGTTATCAGGTTAGACACAACATCTGTAGTTTGGGAAGCACTCAAAGAAGCATATGTCCAAGAACATGAGTTCACACTTCGACAACAACTCACCTATCTGCGCAAAGATGAGACCAAAACCATTTCAGACCATATACGAACCTTTAAATATTTATGTGATAATCTTGCTGCCATTGGCAAACCCATCCCTGATCAAGAAATTTTTTTTTGTCTTCTTACAAGCCTTGGTCCACAGTATGAAACCTTCACCACAACAATGTTGAAACCTCCAAGACCAACCTATCCAGAACTGATTTCTCAATTGCAAAATCTAGATTATCCTCGAAATCGGTTCTCAGGTCAGTCTGAAGCCACTTTTTCTCCTCTTACTCCATACTTAGCTTTCTACGAACGACAACAGAAGCAACACCGACCTCTTATGTCTAGAGACAACACAAGCATTTTCACTTCTACTGGTCGTGGATTTCAAGCACAATAATCTCGTGGTCAGCTCAAATATGGTTTAAGAGCTACCAATCAACCATGCAAACCACCACCACCTGGAGAACGAAGAATGATCGCTGAAGAGAGGGCTCTGTATCGGGATGCTACCTGTCAAATTTGTGACAAAAGTGTTCATATTGCCAAAATTTGCTGGTGGTTACCAAAGAAGACAGGTCAAAGTCATATGCTACCACAAGGACTTGCAACACTTACACTGGACAACTCAGTCATTGACACAGAATGGACCTCGAACACTGGTGCATCAAACCATATGACTGGACAAGAAGGTATGTTAACAAATATTCATCAATATAACGGAAATGATTCCATCATTATTGGAGATGGATCTCCCTTACCAATAACGGGTATTGAAAATTCTTCTATCAAATAAAAAAACCATGTGTTACTGCTTGATGATGTTCTTTTAGTGCCCAATCTTAAGAAGAATTTACTTTCTGTAAGTTAACTCGCTTCTCAATTTTCCAGTCAATTGTGAATTTTTGACATTAATTTTTGTATAAAGGCACAAAACACAGGTCATCCACTCTTTATCGGGAAATAGAAGGGTAACTTATATGTCTTACCTAATGAGCCAGAAGCACAATTTTCTTATAGATATAAGTCAGGCACTGCAAATATATGGCATCAATGTTTGGGTCATCGACAATTTTCTACAATTCCATTGTTAAAGAATAAAGGGCTCATTGACATTGTAGGCTCTACCAAAGTAGATTCCTTGTGTGATAGTTGTCAGTTAGGAAAACTAAGTAAACTTCCTTTCAGTTTATCTGAACATTCCAACTCTAATGCTTTTAATAAGATACATTGTGATCTTTGGGGTCCTGCCCCAGTTTTATCTATTGGAAAGTTTCGATTTTATGTTTGTTTAGTCGATGATTTCACCAAGTATACTTAGATCATCCCCTTACATAATAAATCTGATTTCTTTGTTGCTTTTTTAGCTTTTGAACGGTATGTTGAATGCCAATTCAATAAGAGGATAAAAATCTTCCATTCTGATGGTGGAGGTGAATTTGTCAATTCTTAACTATCTTCTCATTTTCTTTCCACATGAATTGTTCATCAAATCTCATGTCCTTATACTCCAAAACAAACATGTATGGTTGAGCGTCGCCATCGTATTATAAGAGAATTAGGTATGACCATGTTATTTCATAGTCATACTCCACTATATCTATGGTTAGAGGCTTTCACTACTACTGTTTTCCTTCTCAATAGGTTACCATTTTTTGCTCTTCATTTTGATACTCCATATTTTATGTTGCATGGGAAGCATCCAGATTATAAATCTCTTCGCGTGTTTGGGTCTAAGTGTTTCCCATACACATGGGATACAAAAAATAATAAGTTTGATCCTAAAACGGTTTTGTGTGTTTTGTAGGCTACAGTGAAAAACACAAAGGTTACAAGTGCTTCCATCCGTCTAGTCGTAAATTTATAATTTCACGTCATGTTATCTTTGACGAAACTATCTTTCCATTCAAATCTTCTAACTGTCCTCATTCGGATTCTCATATGGATAATATTTTTAATTCTTGGTTATCTTCTCATAATTTTATAACAGGATCATCTGCATCGAAGTCTCCCTCTCTTCCTCTATCTCACATTCCACTGCCAGCTACTGTGATTAATGTAGTTCATAATGCCACCTCATTGCCTATCTCACCTGGCAGTGCTGATTCCCCTACCCACTCACCAAATAATGCTACTTTGTTGTCTAGTCCTTTGCTTTCAGCTCCTGTTGTGCCTACTACACCTACTGTAGGGTCCCTTAATACTGTACCTGATCAACCTTCACAATTACCCTCTGTTTCTCATCTCATGACTACTCGTTCTAGAGCTGGTATTGTCAAGCCTAATCCTAAATATGCTTTGAGTGTTATTTTCTCTCCAACAATACCTCATGAACCCAAGTCAGTTCACTCTGCCTTGTCCCATCTCGATTGGAAAATTGCTATTATTGATGAACTTACTGCTCTCCATCAAAATCAAACCCGGAGACTAGTTCCTCGCACCCCTGATATGCATGTTATTGGCTTAAAATGGGTCTTTAAGACCAAACTCAAACCGGATGGCACATTAGATCGACTCAAAGCACGTCTTGTTGCTAAAGGCTATCACCAGATCAGTGGACTTGATTACACCGAGACTTTTTCTCCTCTCATTCGTCCAGGTACAATTCATCTAATTTTAACAATCGCTCTTATGAAGCATTGGCCAGTTCGTCAGTTGGACGTCAAAAATGCATTCTTGCATGGTCATATTGCTGAAGATATATACATAGCACAACCTCTAGGTATGGCAGATGCTCAGTTTCCAAATCATGTTTGTAAACTTCAACAAGCTTTATATGGTCTTAAACAGGCTTCCCATGCCTGGTTTGATAGACTCAGTACTTTTCTTATTTTTTGTGTTTTTTTGTAGTCTTGCTGATCCCTCTCTTTTTATTTGTCACTCTGATCAAGGTGTTCTTGTTTTCCTTTTGTATGTAGATGACATGCTTCTTATAGGATCTTCCTTTGCTCTGGTTACTTCTTTTATTTACACTTTAAGCAGCGATTCTCTATGAAGGATCTTGGACCTATTCATCATTTTCTTGGTGTTGAGATCTCACCCACATCCAGCGGTCTTCATCTCTCTCAGTCAAATTATGCTCTCACTATTCTTAAAAGGGCTAACATGTTGAATTGCAAACCAATGTCTACTCCTTTGGATGTCAAACTTTAACATCCTGGATCTGGACCACTTCTTGTGGATCCTAGCTCTTATTGTGGCATTGTTGGAGCTCTTCAGTATCTCACGCTCACGCGGCCCGATTTCTCCTACAGTGTTAATTATGTCTCACAGTTCATGCATGCCCCTACAGTTACCCACTTAAAGTTAGTACATCGCATTCTTCGGTATCTCAAAGGCACTCTCTACTGGTTTACATCTCACTTTTGATACCTCACTTAATTTATCTGCTTATTCTGACGGCAACTGGACTGCTTGTCCTACCACACAACGCTCCACTACTGGCTATTGTACCTTTCTTAGGTTCAATATCATCTCATGGTGTGCTAAGAAGCAACATACTATCTCTCGTTCTAGCACTGAAGCTGAATATCGAGCCATGGCTCATACCGCTGCTGAACTTACTTGGTTCTCTTATCTTCTCGGTGATCTTCGTGTTTCTGATTCATCGACTCCATCTCTATATTGTGACAACATCAGTGCTCTCTACTTGACTGTTAACCCCGCCTTTCATGCTCGAAGTAAACATATCAAATTGGATTACCATTATGTACATGAAGACTTTGCTCTTAGGTTTCTTGTTACCAAATATATTCCTTCGACTCACCAGGTTGTTGATCTCTTTACCAAACCTGTTGCAAAAACCTCCTTAGCCCGATTTCGTCCCAAACTGTGCCTCCAATCCCAGCTCAGTTTGCGGGAGGGTATTGGCAAACCTGATTCGGTTGAATGAGTCATAGGAGTTATAAGGCATATTCCACGTTTAATGGAGGAATAAGGAAGGATATGTACTCATTCAAATATTAGTTCAATATCAAGTCAAGGGATATTCTTTGGTGTTCAAGATCCTTAGGAGTAACAACTTCCTACATACATGGTAGTTCAGTTGATAAACTCCAATCACATTGTATCTTTGATTTGTTATCTTTTATCACTTTGTATCTTTGGTTTGTTATCTTTTATTTTTTTTCTTAGCTAGTTTTCAGGCATCAGTTAGCAGTTCCATTATTATATATTTTGCTTTCTTGTATTTAGAATAGTAGGGTGATAAAAATAGATACACAAAAGACTTTCTTTAAATTCTGTTTTTCTTCTTAGTTATTATTTATTAAAAAATAATCGACATTGTTACAATATCTTACGTTTTGTGCCGTGTATATATATGTATGTATGTGTATGTATATATATATATATATAATGGAGACTAAGCCCATGATTCTGAGAATGAAAGGGTATTAAGGCAGCAACGGACATTCGAGGGGTCCATTGCTCAGCTAAGTCCCCTTCACCAAGCCACAATTGTTGTTCTTGATTTTGTCAAGTATTCTACTTTTTAATTTTATCCTCATGTATATATTTGCTACCATTTGAAAGAGAGAGATTCTTTTCGTACATTTGAGGAAGTCCCAACACGGTGCACCGTGTACAGTGTATACACGTGTGTACGTCCGATCAGATATGAATAATGAAATACTAATCGGACGGTGCATATACACGTATACACTGTGCACGAACATACAAAAGCACTTCCTAACTTGTGATCTCAATAATTAAATTCATTAAATTTGATTAAAAAAATGTTGTCTTTTCTTAATTTTTGTTTTTGCTTTTCCGAATGTTTGCATAATGTTCAATCCCCATATGATGCCAAATTCGTCTCAATCCACACATGATGTTGTAAGGAAAGTGGTGAATGCATATGCCTTTTATTGTTTTATTTCTTATTGGAAACTACTAACTAGACGTTAATTATTAATATATTTTGGATGATGATGATAGTGATTAGTGATTATGCCGGTGGTTCTTTGAGGGCATATTCAGTATTTGAATTAAGTAGGTAAAATTTTATTACATTTTTATAAGGGAACAAAATATTAATATATTCTAATTAAAGAATCTGAATTTCAAATTTTATTTGAAAATGTCGAATTTTTTATAAAGTGATTTTGTTCCTGCTATAACCCTTATTTATCTCTTGTTCTTTAACATGCAAATTTAACTATGAATTGGATTCGAGACTTCACAGCTCTCTTATCAAATCAGTATCATCAAGTTAAAGCTTATTAATTGTTGGGGTAAATTTTATGCATAGTTATTGGATTTATGTCTAATAATTCAAAAGTAACTGTCTTATTTTTCGCGATTTAAATGTCACTAAATTTATCACATTTTTGTAGAAAAATCATTTTGACCTATTTCCGACAAGAAATCTTACCGAAATACTGACGTGGCATGCCATATCATATACCTAAATACACGTAGCACAATATGTCAGTAACCACGTCACCGAAAGAGGCCATATGTGTTCAGGTATATGATATGGCGTGCTGATATGTCGTGTGATGTGGCTGCTGAAGTATTATGCCACATGTGTCCAAACATATGATGTAACGTGCTGATGTGTCATATGATGTGGTTGCTGAAGTATCGTGCCACGTGTGTCCAAATATATGATGTGGCGTGCCATGTCAGCATTTTGGCAAAATCATTGTCGGAAACCGTCAAGATGATTTTTCTGTAAAAATATAATAAGTTCAGTAATATTTAAGTCATGAAAAATAAATCAGTTACTTTTGAGATACTAGGTATAAGTCCAGTAAATATATGTGAAATTGACTCTTAATTATTACCTTATAGTTGAATGATAGTTAAATATACTCTTATTATATAATATTGGTCTTAACTCTTGAGTGATTATTTGAAAAATTTAGCAAAGCATATGTTTTAATTTGAGAGAGAAATTCACAGTTTCAAAATGATAATTTTTGCCTGTATTTTCCAATCATAAAATTATTCATTTCGGATGGTTTAATAATTTTTTCCCCTCTCAATCTCTCACAGTGCACTTGTCTAAGTTCTGAATTCTCATTTTTTTGTCCTAATTAATATAATAAATACTAATTTTGTCCCATGATTTTAATTTATCTTTCTTTTTTAGTTTGTTTTAAAATATTGTTCACTTTAGGTTTTTTACATTATGGACAATAGTAAATTGTCTATTATACCTCTATTTAATTTTATCCAATTAATTGCAGATTTTATTTTACATACTACATTATTAACTATAATTTTTATAGTTTGAATAATATTTAATTATTCATTCTGTATTTAGGATGGATAAATAGGAAAATTATAGTGAAAAATTTATCCATTAACTATAATAACTATAATTTTTTAATATATGTGAAAAATGAAAGTAAATAAAAATTATGGAATGAAAAGAGTACTAATTAATTGTAGTTTTTTCTCACTTTAAGTATTTATTTTCCATTTTGGCCACTCTTTTTTTTTTACTCATCAAGATTATCAAATCATGGCAGATGACAATATCTTAGCATATATATTAATAATTATTATTATATCATATTATACCGACCAATTAAATAATAAATCCTAACATAACCGTCATCTCAAAAATGGATTATGAGAGAAATAAAATGTGTATAAAGTATTTCAGAAGCTACCAAAAAAAGAGTTAAGAAATGAAGACAAGAAATCATAAATAGTTCAACTGATTGAGCATCTGGCAATTTTTTCGATTAATCAATATTTATATTCACTTCCGTCTTAAAAATAATAATAAATAATAATAATAAAAGAATGAAAGATAGTTTAGAGAAGAATAAGAGCATGGCAATTGCAATTTGTAAGGCCACCGCCACTCTTTTACTATAAAAGCCCATATCAATATTATCCCACAGTGCAATTGCAATTGCAATTTGGAAGGCATAAAAGCCCATATCAATATCATCCATACTGCTGCGGACTAAAGCTTAGGCTTAGCTCCCAGCCTTCTCTTCTCTGTCTCCATCAATATTCAATTCATATTTTCTGATATTCGCCTATTTCTAATATTTTCTTCTTTTTTTTTTAATGAATGTTAGATTTTTCTGTTGAAATTCTATCGATGATAGATACATATTTAATTAGCTTAATGCATAAAATTTCTTCTGGACTCAACTCAGTAACTATATTGCATTTAACCTTCCAACATCATACTTCACTAATTACCACCTAACATCTTCTCAGAATTTTACCCACATAATTACAACAGGATTTAGAAATTAATTATTCTGCTTTCCATTTTTTATTTTCTTTTATTAATAAGCTACCTCAGCAGCACGGGAAAAGACTAAAAAAGGAGAGGAAAAGAAATAAAAGGGTAAGAGAGAGAGTGGGGCATCCTGTGATTGGTTGGTTTCTAAAATCTTACTATAATTTATCACTTCAACTCCTTTTTGTTCCAAACTCGTGTCTTTTTAACCTACAAAGCCATCCATTGAAAAATTATACTTACATTACATCTCCACCGTCCACTAAAAAAAAATAAAGATGAAGTTGTGAAGAAAATGAATGATTGGGCATGTTATGCTAAGCTTAGTATACACAATGTTTATAAACTGTAATATTTTTTCTTTTTAATTTAATGCCACATATTTACGTAATAGTTTAGTCCTCAGCCATCGGAATCGGACTAGCAAACCGTGATTTTAATAACAAATCAGAGTCCGACCCAACTAACATTCCAACCCGAAATATTGTTATTTTATTTCTAAATTTCTACACAGACAAAACCAAACCACCATTCAACCACTCCACTCAAAGACCGCCACGTGATCGCTTCTCATTGGTCACTCGCTTTCCCTTTCCCCTTAGGCAAAGCCTCTATAAGACTGGTAGGTTTAAGCCAATCTGACTAACCCAATTCTTTACTTTGCGTATATATATACACTAAGCCAGTGTATATATACGTATAAGATACTCCCTTTCTGTATAAATGTTCATTTCTTAACCCCTTTTCCCCATATATCTCACCTAACAGCACTATGGCTCCTCTCTCTTTCTTTGCTATTTTCTCTCTTCTCTCTGTCTCCGCTGTTTTTGCTGGTTCCGATGACCCCTTTATCAGGCAGGTGGTCGATGGTGATCATGATTCGGCTTCCGGTGATCATCTTCTCGGGGCGGAGCATCATTTTTCTCTGTTTAAGACCAAATTCAAGAAATCCTATGCATCTCAAGAGGAGCACGATTACCGGTTCAGGATTTTCAAGAAAAACTTGAGACGCGCAGCCCGTCACCAGAAGTTGGATCCCTCGGCCGCCCACGGTGTCACGCAGTTCTCCGATTTGACTCCAGCGGAGTTTAGAAGGCAGTTTTTGGGTTTGAGAAGGTTGAGATTGCCTAAGGACGCTAATGAGGCCCCGATTTTGCCTACTAATGATTTGCCTGAGGATTTTGACTGGAGAGAGAAAGGAGCCGTTACGGATGTTAAGAATCAGGTAGTTTATTGATCATTTTTATATTTATTTGATTCTGCGATTCTCTTGTTATTAAGTTATTTATGTTTAAGGTTAGGGTTTGTTAATGATGATTTGTGATGGTGGATTTAGGGTTCATGTGGATCATGCTGGAGTTTTAGCACCACCGGTGCCTTGGAAGGTGCTCACTTCCTTGCTACTGGAGAACTTGTTAGCCTTAGCGAGCAACAGCTTGTGGATTGCGACCATGAGGTTTGCCTTTTTAACTTTTTTGATCAACAGGTCTTGCCCTCGTGTTTGTGTATAATGAGACAAAAACGTTTTAGGATTAATCCTCTAGTTCAATTCAACGTTATAGGAGAACTTTTTTGTGTGCTTCTAGTTTCTTTGATGTTGATTGATTATTGAACTTAAATGGAAGGTCTTCTCGTTGTTGTATTAATTTCATAAATTGGTATATATTACCCAAAATTCACATGCATTGCTCCTGAGCATGATATTGGGGGTGCTTGGAGAAGGTTGATTTGTTTGATACTAGAGGCATTACTTGGTGAAATATCTGTCTGATTATTGAGTCGAGATGTCTTCAAATGCTGATCAACGTTCATAGATGCTGCTTTAACTTGTTGATGGAGCATTTCAACTTAATAATGTATAATTGTGTGTTGGTATTTTGGGTACAATGATAATTCATGTGACGTGGTTCCTTTGATTTCTTTCCTGAATTAAAGCTTCAATGAATATGCAGTGTGATCCAGAAGAAGAAGGTGCATGCGACTCCGGTTGCAATGGTGGGCTGATGAATAGTGCTTTTGAGTATGCTCTCAAATCTGGTGGTCTTATGCGTGAGGAAGATTATCCTTACACTGGTACTGATCGCGGTGCTTGCAAATTTAACAAGACCAAGATCGCATCAAGAGTAGCCAACTTCAGTGTTGTGTCCCTCGATGAAGATCAAATTGCTGCAAATCTAGTGAAAAATGGTCCTCTTGCAGGTAGTTGGCCTGGATTTTGAACCCATTGATTAATTTTCTTCTGTTATTTTGTTTAAGCTGTGCCTAACTTATAGCTTTATGTTGAATGCAGTGGCTATCAATGCTGTGTTCATGCAGACATACATTGGTGGAGTTTCATGCCCTTACATTTGCTCAAGGAGGCTAGATCATGGAGTGTTGATGGTGGGATATGGTTCGGCTGGCTATGCTCCTGTGAGGATGAAGGACAAGCCATACTGGATTATCAAGAACTCATGGGGAGAAAACTGGGGAGAGGGTGGATACTACAAAATCTGCAGAGGTAGGAACATTTGCGGGGTAGATTCCATGGTCTCAACTGTTGCTGCTGTTCAGACCGCTTCTGATTAGGCTTTGAACTTCAAGGGGTTCTTTGTATATAATGCATTTCAAAATATAAATACTATGTCAGCTTCATAATTTAAAATTTGTACTTGTCATGTACACACCCAAAGCATAGGAGTGAAGTTTCTCTGCTTTGGGTTGTCAAACAGCTTAATTGTTGAACGTTATTGTTGGCTTCTCAGAGAACCGCAGAATTATCTTATTTTATTTGATATGTTTTATAGTTCAAGGTTTTCTATCCTCTAATAATTGAATTGCACGTCTCCTTTTACATATATGTAAGGACAACATGCACCCAAATTTTAACGATATATATATATATATATATATATATATATATATATATATATATATATATATATATATATATATATATATATATATATATATATATATATATATATATGTTGTTGATGGTGGTTGGATTAAATAAATTGACACTTGTACGTTTAAGTACAGAGGCCATAGATTTGAGTGTTGCTAAATGAAGAAAATTCCAGCTATTTGTGACTAGCCAAAAAAATCTAAGAATTCCAACTAGTTAAGATTTAATGTTTAGTTTGGATGGGACGCCTACATTCTCAATCTTTGATGCTAGGTAGAAGTGATTGGGTGCATGAAGTAGATTAATCGAAGTTAATTTCCAGTAGACCTTCAAAAGGAGTCTTGTGGTTTATGGAGTTCAACACTTGGATAAGTGAAGTTCCTTGCCGTAGGTAGACCTTTAAGAGTCCAGCTACATTGCCGAAATCAGACCCAACAGAATCATCCCATTCGTATGAAGATACGGTGCTGTTGTTTTTATGATGCGTTATAATAAATTTGAATGCTAATTCAAGATGCTTTTCAATTGATCTTGCACACTGTTCTTAATCATCAGTTCACACTAAATTGAAGTCGTAGCTATTGCTATTTAAAGAGATAGGGATTATAAACTTGTTTGTCATTACCTCGATTAATCCTGTACTCAAAACGGTCATTTGCTTCTTTATATATGCTCGTGGCTATACCTGATTTTTCTACAGAAAATTGCAAGGCAATCAAGGTTAAAAACTTAAAATACTTTATCCTTTTAGAAAAAAAAAAAAGTAAAAAAAAAATACTCAACCTGAATACAATTTTTTTTTTTTTAGAACACCAGCTTAACCAGTTAAATTCCAAGTCTTCTCCAACAGATCTTCTGTAAACTATGCCATGACAAATCCTATGCTTAGAACCCTAGCTAAATTCCAAATACCATAAAAATCATCTTTCTTTTTTCAACGAATAAAAGTTGAATAAATTAAATATTTCTTATTATTACAGTCGGCAGGAACGGCCATCACATCCAAACCCACCAGCCAAACAAGGAAACTGTTTATTCCTTCCAAATAAATAACAATAGGAAGGGGAAAGAGCAGTAGTGCTCAAATGGTAGAAAGCTCCCTCAACTCCCACCAACAATTTCAGACTAATTATCTTCTCATCTTGTTCAAATAAATATAACAATACAATCCATACCTCTATGCACAAATACCATTAATTTTGATGCCAACCACAATTCAGTTCACCTCAGCGCATCAATCGTCTTCATCACCGAGTAATGCAAACGAGAATGGATAGAATTTATAACCATCTCCCTCGTAAAACTTGTTTTGAAACTCCACCCAATGAAGTCGCAAAGCATGTAGGAAAGCGCTTAGAGTTTCCATGACCAGCAATACACCAACAGTCGCAAAAATGAAGATGATGATCCCAACAATAAGGATGATTACATTGTTGAAGCTGCAAAATGTGTAAAGGAACGTGATCATCCATACATACACTTGCATTTGTTCAAATATCCAGGATGATTCATAAGAGAGCGACCATCAGAAAAAAGTATAGCAGAATGCTACATACCCCCAAGCCAGAAGAAGAACCTTCTCATAGAATACACTCGACAACTCTGAGTGGGCAAGACTGCATGAATAAAAGGCACAAGATAAAAAATATATAATTAGCTCCCTTTAGAAGGATCAAAGGGCTATCCAAACAAGGAGGGAAACATCATGGAAGGTGACTAAAGTACAGTTGATTATGTGGAAGATATCTAGGGATGCCCAGAATGGTGTCTTCCTAGGAGGTTGTCGCAGAGCTATTCCCAGATGAAATATACAGAGATGAAGATGGTGTCCTTGGGACATTTACAAAGAATGAGACATTGGTGACTGCACGAGTGTGTGCATATGTGCACATGGCTGTGTGTGGCAACAGGCATTTGAAAAGCATAAATGCATATCCATAAACAACGTTGAGCAGTCCATCATGACAAATTTCACACCAAAGTGAAACACTTGATCTAGTTCAGACTCAGCATTGATCTAATATCTGAATCCAGATAGGTGAGGAACTCAAATTTTCTACTATTATACCTCAGGGCCCATAAACGAAGGTATGAAGCTGTGTTCGAAACTGCTCCAAGAACAAACTCAATTGTATGTATCAGCTGATGTACAAAAACTTCACTGAATTCAAATTCCTCATGATCATCGTTGTTCACCTCCACCTGAAGAGACTCCTCAGTGCCCTGAAGTGGAGTGTATGATTGGCCTTGGTGCCTCTGGAAAACTAGACCATCAGAACCATTGAAAAGACTAAACTATAATGTGATTTAACGTCTTAGGTAAGAGTTTTGGAAATTGGAGAACGAGAGCATACATCTTGGTGTTGCTTCTTCAAAAGAAAAGGCTTCGGAAGCAGCATCCATGGCACAGAAACAAGAGCCAGTAGTAATAAAACAGGCTGAGAAAAGAGGACACGGTATCACTACTTGTACATCATATATCAGATGCAAATAAGAAAAGTAAAAATGTCAAAAGAATGGATGAGCTAGAACCAACCTGAACTGCTTGCTGCCCTGGAAACAGTTGGTTTTCCCCCAACTCCTCTGTTGGACTCAAGAACATGTATATCATTATATGGTATAAATCAGCTTGTGAACCAGTGCACCATTTCACAATGATAAGAACACATAAATAGCCAAACAAGGCATTCAAAAATATTATTTGGGGAATAAATTGAAACCTGGAAAAATGCAAAAAGAATATAGAACAACAGTTTAGTGAGAGTACATGTGTAACTTTCATAATCCAGAAAAACTTGAAAGATGCTGAAGCATATAGGCAATTGTATATTTCAAACTTACCAAATATTCAAGCCATTTCTAAAATACACAGCATTAAAGAAACTCAATATGATTCCAAGATTCATTTGGGCAACTCCAAGAAGGATTGACATTTTCATCTTCAGAGAGTTAAGAAATGGCAGCTCACTGCGAGTGCCATGCCAAGCAGGATCCACACCAAATGGGTAAGTGGGACCTGCCTTAATCAACCCCTCTGTAGTAGCATCCCTGGAAATATGCATGAACGACATAATATAAAGATGGTGAGAAAAGGAACAACAGAATGTACAAAACCCTTTTGAGTCAATACCTGCAATCAAGATCACGACAAGCATAGGCTGAGTGTGCAAATAGCTCGAAGGGCACTGAGAAGAACTCATTGTAGATTAAACCAGTGTAGATTGAGAAGAGGGCCATCATCAAGATAACATACCGACCACCAAAGGTCATTTCAGTGATATCCCCAAGTTTCTGCAGTGCACAGGAAGCTTTATTTACTTACATTTTATGCATAGGTATAAACAAGTGAATTCATTCTGATAAACGCACATCAAAGTGGTAAGACAGGCAAACTTATATACCATTACATCCATGAATAAATTGGTGAGGTGAAACAGAAATTAAAATTCAAAATGGTAGATGTTCCAGAAGAACAATAATCAACCTAGATACAAATACATAAATTTTCCCATTGAAGATAAGTCAATAGGAGTTTACCTGGCTGGAAAGCTTCTTTTCCTTGATTATATAGACTAAAGTCGCAAGTAACAGGCATATCCCATGTCCCCAGTCACCAAACATGACAGCAAAAAGAAAAGGGAATGTAACAATAGTGTATACACCAGGATTGGCTTCTTGATACTTGGCCACCCTGCAATTACATCGCATTACAGAATATTGATGCTGCTAAAAAATTTATATATAGTTTAGCGAATAAAGATCAAGCAAACAATTACCATATCAAAGAACTAGCACAAACATGCTGTGCACACGTCACATTTTAGGTACAAACAAATGCTACTCTAAGCAGCATTCAGTACAATTTTTTTCCTTCTTTATATGTATGCATGTGCACTTGTGTGCTTGTGTAAGACAAGGAAGCAACTCATTGGGTTACAGCATTATATATGACATGACAAATCAACTATCACATATTGCAGGCCAACATCACTAAATCTGTTGATCTGCTCAGATTCTGAATCAAACTATTGATGGTTTTATTCATAATTACATGATTCTCATTACCATAAGCAGTTCACTAAATGGCATCAATATATTCAATACCATTATCTGTTTGGATGACTTGCCATCAGCATATTTAATGCATATATTATCACTTCGCACATGAACATGAAAGAACAGAGACTATCATGTGAACAGAGAATGACAAGTAGATGATATATCGAGATTGATAATTCAAGAAACTACCAAAAAGGCAATGGCATGAGAATAATAAGAGTAAAACTCACCCATATGCATCAACAATTTCTTGAAACGCAGAAGTAAATTTATTTGTGCGGAAATATGTGGGTGGCAACTCCTTTGTATGTAAAACCTGGAAAATGGCCCCAACCTGTGAATTCGAATCAAATGCAGCTCGCTGCAATACTTCCTGAATCTGCAGAAATCAAGATGAAAGTTATTTATTTGTAATCCCATGTCAAAAAATTATAAGGATTTCATTGTTAGATTAAAATCAAAAAGTTTACCTGCTTCGAGGCAAAAACTGGACTCCACCCCTCAGCAACAAGACATTTTTTTGTCACATCAAGACTAAGCATGTTCAGAGTGTGGTAGACAGATTTCTCCTTCCTCACCTTTATTAGTTCAAAGAGATAATGATTAATGACAGAACATGATACACAAACTATTAAAAACGGGGAAGTGAGAATGAATGATGAATTTTGTATGAATGACATTCTCTATGAAACTAATATTTCAATTTATCTTTTTTCGGGTCAGGTGGTGGTCCAATAGGGCTTTATCTTTAATTGTATTTTCAACTTACTTTCCTATATCTTCCACCTTTAAATTCTAAAATGCTAAATCTAGTTTCAGACTCATTTCCAGATCGTTTCCATTTCAATAAATAAATGAAGTAATGGAATGGAATCATAAAATCTATCAATCAATTATATATGTCATTGTAAAACACCAGACCTCAAAAGAAAAAATCACTTATTTGATTATGATAGCAAGATAGACTTCTAACTGAACTGTATTTTGAATATATGGCACTTATCCCGTTTGCACACTTTCCCAATATCAGCTATGTATAAAGAGTGACATTACAAACACTTTGCAATAAAGAGGGCAAATAACAATGATCAAAGCACAGGATAATGATGGAACAAGCATACATCAGATGACGCAAAAGCAAAGAAGGAGAAAAAGGCTAGTTTTTCCAAAAGTGTGTGCATGCGTGTAGATTTTAAACAGACCAAATTGTTCCATTCAGGAAATTGATCAGCAACGGTCTGCAACAAATTGCTCTTGTGAAATAATCCAGTGTCAATGGTAGTCTTCAGCTCTGAAAGTCTTCCTGAGACCTGAGAATTTACGTATATAATAGAAATCAGAACAATAAAAAGTTTACAACTCACACAAAAAACTGTTGATCAACTGCACATAGTAATCTAAAAGATAATTGGGCACACACAAGAATCACATTTCCTTCAACCATAGAAAAAATTAACTATTAGATATTAATAAGAGAATATATCATTTGAAAATAAATCCTGATGATATTTACAATATATATTTAGAACGAAACTTTACACCTCAGTAATCATCTGCCTTTGTTTTCCAAGATCCTCAGTGAATGAATAACGATTTGCAGCAAAAGCTTCACATATTTTGAGAATTTTGCCTTTTGCTTTTTCTCCAGAATAGAATACAACAAATACATTCTTCTCAATCTGCAAATTCACATTCAAAAATAAGAAGCAGACAACAATAATGAAGCACATGGAAACAACTAAGGAAAATAAATTTTTGCAGGACTCCAAAAACTCATGTGTAAACCATGAATAGAGCAGAATGCAAATGAATTTTCAATTAATCGTACACCAACTTAAAATGATGGTATGTTGCAGATGCAGCCCTGACACCAAGACTAGAAATCTGTACTAAACCAGATTGTTCAATTGACAAGCGCACACAGAAATTCAGACTGTAATGTCAGAAAATTAACCATTAACATTAGTAATATAATCCTTAATCACATTATTCTGGAAATTTTCAATCACAAGTGTTAAACGTTAAAATACGCAACAAATATTTTGTATGCACAATAACACATTATTGCACAAAACAAAGCAACAACATGATGATTAGACAATAGATTGAGCAAGATTAACCTTCTCTCCAGAAACTGGATCGGTCACAGGTTCGTCAATAGCGGCTTGCCTGATATACACATTGCCTCTGGTAGCACGGAATATAATCCTTTCAAATGCCAAAGACTTTTCTTTGGGAACTAGGCCAGTCAGAAAACCCAACTTTACTTGCTTTGATGAATCAGTGGATTGTTCCTACAAAAAACTCTATGCTATGAGTAAGGATAGGATGCAGATCTAGTTTTGTACCAAAGAGCTACATTATTTATACTTGATCTGCTAATAATGGAGTTTCTAGTGATTCTTCAACGACTTGCTGTGATTCTATTTCCCTCTGCTGAGCAGTTGCACTGCTTAATGCTGAAGCGAAAAATTCACCAGCCTAAAAGAAAAAAAAAAATCATAATCTTGCTGAGTTGTTTGTAATTACCAACACTTTTTACATATTTAAATAAATGACAGATATCTGAGTTTATATATATATGTGTGTGTGTGTGTGTGTGTGTGTGTAAACAAAATTCAGACCATAAAAATTTGAACATATCACAACCTTGATCAAGAAGCGTTAAGGTGATATACAAATGCAAATTCCAGAATTCCTGAATCCATACTAAGGAAAAACGCATAAGGGGAGCTTGTTAAATGCCCTTTGAACTTAATAACAGAGAAATGAATATTGATTGTCTACTCACAATTATCCAAGCACCATAATGAAGTCAAATGCAAAAAATTAAACCCCTGACTACATCAGCAGCCAGGCAACTGGTAAAATCCTTAGTATAATCTTGCGTCTCGTTTTGCAGCTTGAACAAGCAGCTAAAAATCCAACAAGAAAACATACCATACAACAATTTCAAATTAATATTTTTCTTTAATTTTTGTTCGTATATTTAAGTAAATACTTTATTAGCAAAGATTCACAATTTTGTTTATCTTTTCTATTTCTTTTCCACTTTCCCCTCCCTGCATATGTTTTCTCCACTAGCTAAAGAACAAATATCATATGTTCATGTTTCCACATGGTATACTAGATGTGCTAATAGAACTCACAATACTCAACTGTAGCAGAAAAATAAACTGTACCTTCTGGAGTACAAGCTTACATTCTATAAGCTCATTATAAGAACGTTGTAATTTATCATTATTTGCATTCATTTCAACCAGCTCTGCCTCAAGTTCTCCAAGTTTTAACTAGGCACCCATTAAAAAAAAAAAAGTTAGAATGATAGGAAAAATAAATAAATAAAAATTCTAGCCACACTTTCAACTTCTTAACATACTTCTAGGGCATCCAAATCAATGACAGTTCTTGTCACAGACTTGGATGAAGGTGAGACACCTGCCTTCTCCATTTGTTCCTTTAAAAAGCGTAACTTCCGTGCCATCTCTGCGCACCTTTTTATCTGAATAAATAGATAAATACTTTAATAGTCAAAAATCTATTGTACACTAATAAGCGCTTCTTAGTATTCATAACAGCAACAATATTTTTCCAATAAAGCAGATGCAATATCTGAAGCTACCGAAATTATTTGTTCAATCGTTATTCTAATTTCAAGGTGTCAAATATGGGGGCACAAGCTTTAACTATTTCAAACATGAATATTTATCATTGGTTTTTTTTTCTTTTCCACTTTCTTAAATTATTGAAGGCATGGCATGAAAATAAAGCTGATTTACAATGGAAGCCCAAATTAAAGGCATTGAGAGAGTAATAGTGGAGAACAAAAGAGGCACAAATTGCACTCATCTGGAAGACTTTTTGCAACTTTCAATGCAAATCATAAAACGGTTGTCATCGGTAGTCAATATTCATATAAAATTTTACCCGATTACTAGTATCGCAAGTATTTTGCCTCGGACAATGTAAAAATATGAGAGTTTATTAGTTTATCTATCTACTTAGTGTTCCACAGCACTTTTCAATTTTCATTACTAAGTAGCACCTTCATATTCAAATAAACCAAAATAAAAACATTCAATGCAAAAACAACGTAAACGCACCTGAGCAGCATAAGTTCTCTGAAAAGGCTCTTGTCTGCATTAAGCTGGAAAACAGAAAAACAGCAGAACAGAAAAACACCATGTAAAGCTGGATTTCTAATCAATCACCAGCTAATAACAGCATTATCCAATCAGCGACTCAAAGCTAGTCTATGAGATATTAGAAAAATAAGCACATTGATCTTGTTCTCATTAACAGATAAACCCTAGGTAAAATGAGCTGAATTCCAGTCAGAATTCAGAAGTCCAAAGAAAATTGTAATCTAATTGATAATTTAACTGACATTAATTCAAAAAGCAAATAATGTCCCCAGCTCAATAATCAGCAAAAAGAACAAAACTTCGAAATTCAACATCGCGAGGAGCAATTGAGCATAAGAGAGAGTAAAGATCAAGTGTAAGATTTGATATAAAAATCAAAGTTGAGGAAAGAGAAAGTGAGCATACATCTTTGAACTGAAGAAGACCAAGGTCACCAAGATAGGAGACAGTAACATGGCGGACTCGATTGGGATGATCAATTGTACCAATTGCATCGCCTCTGACCTGAAAAGATCCATCGGCGGACAACAACCTCCTCTGACCTCCCCCATCTTTCAGCGACTGGATTCACCAGCTCCGAGATGCACAAACACAGTCACAGCTGGAGATTGGATTATCAATCTGCCAATCTATGTAGTGATTTATTAAACAAGAAATGAGAGGGCAGTGAAGGGTTGTCGTGTTCCTTCTTTCTACTTATCGCCACAAGCTTCCACGTTAATCGCTCTTCAGAAGTTTTGGATTTTACAGTTGTGTCCCAACTAGAGGAAATTTCTTTCAGTTAGGCCCTTAAGAGATAAAAATCCATTGTTTCTTTTTCTTCTTCTAATAAAGCCACATTTTACCACATCACGTGATCATATCTCTACCGGCCTCCTCTATTTTCTTTTTTTCACTTTCTCGCGATAATTTAGCTTTTCTATAATTACGGGTATAGCCCAAATTCGATTACGGAATACCCCACCAGTTTTGCAGAAAAATCCTACCCTATCCAGCTTTTTTTCAATTCTAACCCCCAAAGTAGCGATAACGAAGTTTCATCTTCACTAATTTATTTTTGATAAAAGGGTTTTAATTTTGAAGAAAACATTTAACATAAATTTCACGTATTTCTAAGATGTCAATTCGCTGTTTACCGAGTAATATGTAACACACATCTTGTTCTCTTTGACACTAGTGCTATTTTGGTACAAGCGCATCTGCACTTATTTCGATATAATGCTGTCATCGGATGCATGCATACAATGGAATGACGCAAATACATAGCATTATATCATAATCCAATCTTTATACATTTGCATATTAAGTAAAAGAAAAGAAAATAGTAATGTTCCTTATGGATAAATTCACATTTATTCCAAAGACAATAATGATGCATAAATTATTTTAAAATAAAATAGATATGAAAATATCAATAACTTGAAAATAGAGAACGTTGCAAGGAAATAAACAGCTCAAACACGTCGAAAATGGTGCACCACTTTTATACACTGGCACCAGACTTATCTTTTAACAAAATGAAAGGAAAAATCATTCAGGTAAATTTATGAAAAGGTGAAGACATTAAGGTAAAACAGGCATTCCCGTTGAAAACCTACTTAATCAATATCATTAATAAATAACAAGGGCTCAAATTATGACAAGAATTACAATCACCGAGTAAATAGGGTTAACTCCTAATCATAAACAGAGGTATCCGCACAAGAAGGCTTTGGTTTTGCCGCACAACATATTCTAACCCTGCAACACTAACCTCTTCTCTCTTTTATAGTTTACATTTACATCAAAGGCCAATTCCTTCGTTTGGTTCTCCAACTTATACTATATCCTTTTTACGCTGTCACCATGGGCAACTACAAATCCTCACTTGCTAAATTTGTAACAGCGTTTCTTACCTGAACATCAAAACAGAACATGAAATGACAGCCAACTACATTATTTTCAAATGTTGAGAGAGACAGAGGGAGCAATATACTTACATCTTGAAGGTGAACTTCAATGTTCTGGTTCTGCTTCTTCAGCTCTTCCAATAACTAAATTATTTTTTGAAAGGAAAAAAAGAAGTTTAAATGCCAATTTGAGACAACAGTAACTAACATTGGCAAAATGCAAGTAAATACTAGCATTATTACCTCTAATAAACGCATCGAAGGTCCCCCAAGTTGCAACTTCTCCATAATTACATTGCGAGTTGCTGAAACAATATTCTCCCTTCTCATCCTTTCGCTTGCTGAAACTCCAGTTGTGATGAGATCCATATCGATTGTTCCTTAAAAAGAGAGGGTAATCATTATAATCTGGTTTGGTTGGCGGAGAAATAATACTAGAAATTAGGGTTAATACTAAAATCAGGATTACCAGTGGAGTGATCTGTTGCTGACTGCTGCATTGCAACTTCAAGCAGTCGAAATGCCTCTATAACATCGTGCTTCTCAACCTGCAGATAGGAACCATAACACTCTGAAACCATAACTAGTGAAAGAATTTAACACTAACAGACACCAAGGAAGCTTCACTAACCGTTTCTGAGAACGAATCCGAGCAAGAGCTTCGCTAAGGCGTATTAAACTTTCTATCTGTCTTGGTGTTGCAGTTATCACCTAAATGATATAAGAACCACAGTTAAAGAAAAAGAATCCAGTGGGATCATAAACAGTTAAAAGAGATAAATCACGATTTTGGAACTATTGGAATAGGGAAATGGATCTGCTCCGGTAAGAAATTTTTAAATAAGCGAAACACCAAATAACAGCTAAACAAGAAGATGATGGAAACATACGTAGGTAACCATTTAGAAAAGAACAGAAAGGGAGCATATCAATGCCAAGCAACCACACTATTAACAAGTTAGAAAATCAAAAATTCAGTAAAAGAAAAACATAGGTAAGTACATGCTGCTAATTTGTTACAAGGTCAAAGATGTATTTAGTGTAATGAAATCAGTAAACGAGCTTGCATGACTGTTGCATTGAAAATACAGAAAAACGTTGCACCTTCTTGCTGCTACCCGGGAAATTTCCTCTCCTTCTCATCTCAACATAACCTCGAGTCAACTCTTCAGCAGCTTCATCAGATAATTTTGGGTGAATATACTTGCGATGCATAGCTCACATATGATGTTAATGTATCCATATCTAGGACATCCTGCTGTGCACTCTGCAAACAGAGAAAGTTTTAATAAACCAATGTCTACAGAAATTACTGGAAATGGGCTCTCAAAGATGTTTGACATATATTGCCAAACCTCAGGATTCTCGAAGTGCAGTGACACAATGTGCTTGGCAAGGTGCCTGTCTGTTTGTTCATCAGCCTTGTCCAGAATTAAATATATCAGGTCAAACCTGAGAATGCAACCATGCATTGATATATTTTAGCATTAACAACTACATAGAGGATACTTCTCTCTGTAGTCGCTTACTATTATCAGCTAAAATGAAGGAAATCATCATAAAAACATTAGAAATTTGCAACACATCTTTTGCTGCCACATTATGTTCAATCAAATTTATACACGTATGCTTTGATCAGAAAATTTGCATTATGTATGAATCCTATTCTTACCTGGACAACAAGGACGGAGGAAGGTGTATGTTGTCAATCACAGACAATCGAGGATTATAGCGTGAACCAATAGGATTTGCACAAGCTAACACCGATGTTCTAGCATTAAGGGAAGCAATAATTCCAGCCTTTGCAACGGAAATAGTTTGCTGTTCCATCACCTGCAAAAATCAAATGATTCCATTATAAGAAGTCATATAAATGCTAGACAGATAGCGCACAAATAGTTAGACAAAAGTGATGTTTTCTGCTATAAATCATTAGAAAAAAGTGAGATAAATCATTAGATAAAAGTAATGTTTTCTGCGAATAATCATTAGACAAAAGAGATGTGTTCTGCTTGCTATTTCATTCTTCAGTCAAAGAATTATGTTCAATTCAAACCAGATATGAACTAGGAGACCATCTAGAAAGCATACTTTCTAAAATGTTGTCAAAAGGTAGTAACAGAATTATGCATACAATGAAAAGCATACCCGTTAAAGAAAATTTCTCTTTAGTGGAGAAAAAAAAAAGAAGACAGATCACATGTAAAATGGCTGAAAAGGAAACCAACCTCGTGTAGCGTACTCCTTGCATTTTCAGACATTTTGTCAAATTCATCAATACAGCAGATTCCTCTGTCACTCAGAACAAGTGCTCCACTCTCCAGAACCTATACAATGACATCATTGATATCAGCATTTAGCCAACTTTTATGCATAATTTCTAGATGGATGAGGTAGATATGTAAGAAACAGAACAGGGAACTATACCGTTTCCCCAGTCTCAGGATCTTTGCTAACATAAGCAGTCAAACCAACAGCAGAGCTCCCTCTTCCACTAGTATAGATGCCACGGGGAGATAATTTGTGTATGTACTGGAGCAGCTGGGACTTACTGGTTCCAGGATCGCCAACAAGAAGGATATTGATATCACCACGTAAGCTAGTGCCAGATTTCAACTTCACCGCATTCCCACCAAAAAGCTACGCTTTGATCAATCAACTTACCATCATTACCAAAATTTTAACCAAAGAATACTATATTTACAAAATCTGTACATTAAACAAGAAAGGTATATCATGTAAAAAAATTAAATAAATACCTGACAGAGAAGACCTCTTTTCACATCATCTAGCTCCCAAATATTAGGTGCCAGAGACCTTGTTAGTCTGTCATATATATCAGGTAGGTTTGCCAGCTCTTTCAATTGCTCTACCTACAATTACAAACAGGAATCTGATCAAAATAGACAACAAGAACAAAGTTCCTTTAACAAAATAGGAAGTTTATATATTTAGATACCTTGGCTTCATCAAATTGGACATCTTCCTCCAGTCTCCGTGAGCCATTATCAACATCGACTGGATTCTCTGCTATCATTCTTGTCTTGTCTGTTTTCTTGATATGAAGACAATCAATGTAAGTCTGCAATCAAAAACTTGTCATCACTTTCACGCAATGCCTGAAGAGGCTGTAGCTTGTGTAATGGCAAAAAGATAGAGACATGCCTTAAATAACGATTTCACAGTTCTCTGGGTAGGCCCAACTCTAACACTCATAGCTCTATAAATCCCAGTGACCTACCAAGCAACCACAAGTACATCAATAAGAGAAGCAAGAAATTTCAGGATTCCTTTATGGAGTTCGAATATCAACTACTCTGGTCCCACCTCAACTCTGTCACCAGGCTTTCCAATATCCACCAACTTGTCATGCATCAACAAGCTCACGGTGTGTGGTGTTCCTCCTTCGGGGATCTCATCAGGCATCTCCTGGAGCCTCACGATCTGCTTATCAGCAAACCTGATTTATTAAGCAAGGTTAACTAAACAATGATCCAATAATACTAGGCAACCATAGTTCAAAAATTTGAAAGTAAGTGAATGACAATTGGCCTGATCAAATAATAAAATGGCCATTGATCTTCAAAGCACCTTCTAGAAGTTCATATTGCATAACATCATTTAGCATATGCATTTTGTTTCATCTATATATCAGTTTGTGATTTTCTGTTAGACACGAGCTAAGCATAGTCGATGCCTTCAGGTGAATTTCTGCCACTTAACTAATTTTGAAGAAATTTATACATGATGTTTGCATAATTAATCTTAAGTTATATTAAGGGTAAATGAAACAAAATGATTCACACAGAAATCTTACAGCAGCAGAAAGGAATCCATCAGACAAACACCTTTTAGTTACTGACATTTAAAATAAAAAGGTGAAAAGGAGGTACATTGAAAAGTTTTGCAAACTAATCCAGTTAGAGTAGAAATAAGTGCCAATGACATTCCTACTACCATCAAGTAGGATGAAAAGCTTGACTAGGGAAAGAATTTCCCTAACAGTAAAGAATTGTAGCATAAACATGTTGGGAGACAGTTCAGAACATATATGGAGGAAAAACAGAAGGGAAGCTTATAATACACGAAATGTGATTCTTTTTGTCCAAAAGAGAGACGAGATTTAGACATTAGGGTAAGCAAAATCAAAGCTGAAGATAGTACCTGCATCTATTGTGAACTAGTGTCATAGAATTCTTTGCAAGACACTCTTGCTCAAGCACGTTGTGGGTTCATTAATCCTTCCTGATAACATCGGATAGTCCATTAGCAGCATAACATCACATAAAATAAAAGAAGCATAAAACGCAGTTAAGCAAACAAAAGCTTGCTGCAATTACCTCTATCTACAATAATGGGCTCAGATAAGTAACCGCATACAAGGCATCTAAACATTGCTTCCCTTATCTCTGGAATAATAGAACTGCAACGTATTATCATTCCCTTAAGCGACACCATCTCTCAATATCTGACCAAATATTGATTTTCAGCAGGCAAATTTTGTAATAATCAAATATAAAGCCAATATTTCAACTAAAATAAAATAAAATGAAAACAAACACAGATCCAAAAAAAATGATTCAGCATACTCCAAGATTCATTCACAGGCAGGCAAGCAAACAGAGCAACTTAATACTTATATTGGTTAAAGATCTGTTGTGGTCAACTAAAATTTAAGACATTCAAACATCCAACATTCTGACTTTAATCAATCCCCAATCCCAATCAAATGAATTAACATGAATAACTAAAGAAGTACAAGTCAGGGAAACATTAAAGAAGAAGAAAATTACCAGAAGGGTTGAGATTTCTCATGGTAATAGAGGTCTTAGATTGAAAATTCTGACTTGAACATGCTTCTCGAACAAAGGATTAATCAAACTCACAATATCCATCAAAACAATATCAAAAATAGCCAAAACCTCGAGCGGATACCTAACCATCTTAGTATACAAGTCAGAATCATAATCAAACACATCATGTCCATCGACATCAAGCCACTCCTCCTCAAATTCAAGCACTCTGTGTATGGCTTTCATGTACTTCCCTTCCTCAAAAATCTCACTAGCTTGACTCTGATTATTATCCTAAAATGCTTCAAAAACATCTGAATTGCTGCCTTAACATCCTGGACACTAATATTGGTGCCCCAAACAAAAGTAGGCGTGGCCTCATCCATGTCGTCTCCTGCTTCTGAAGATGGTGGACCCTCAGACATTGAGGAAGGGGTCGAAACAGGAGCGTTGCGGCCATTGGATCTGTGCCTGCGCGGAGTCGGGGTTGATTCTGAAGCGACAAAGGTGGATGGCGTAGTGGATCCACGGCGGCGTCTGTTTCCTCGAGAGGGGCCGGAGGCCGGAGATGAGAACGTGTTGCCGATTGGACTGGATTGCGAACCATCTGGAGAGGAAAACCAATGCTTTTTTAATTTTTTTAATACAGAAAGATCTAAATATATAAGCTGAGAGAGAGAAAGAGAAAGAGAATTACCATTGTTGAAAGGGGCTGGAGAAGAGTCGGAGGCCATAGCTACAGAAAGACGAAGAGATGATGAGACGGGCGTGTGGAGGTAATATTTTTGAGTGGTAGATAGTGCTGTTTCTTTGGAGAAGGTAATTTTGTGGCGGGAATTGGGGAAGGCATTGCGCCCGAATTCTTAGTGGGGCTAAATGGGCTTTTATGTTTTGGGAAGCCCATACATGGCTTGAGATATGACCATAGGCCCGTGGCTGCCCTCCTGTACTTTTTATCGGGTTACTGTCAATGATGCTTAGGTGATATTTGAAAAAAAAAAATTCAACATTTCTCATATTTTGTCTCTTGGCAGATGCGCGTTTTGGTTTAACTTTTCCATATAGTTGGTGTTTTTTTTTAATGCATCAATTATTTTAACGAATCAGGTGTTGGTAGGTAATTTTTCGATCAATTTAATGTTATAAATGCTTTATTTTGAAGCATTTTCTCATTAGTTGATTCACTTTTATTTTTTATTTAAACTATAATACCCTTTTTTCGAAATAACTATAGTAACCTTTTATTGACTATAACTTTCTCAATTATTTACATCAATATTTTTTTATAAATAATAATAACAGTAACAACTCAAATATGTGTATATGCACTTATAATATAATGATAATTTAATTCACATGTACAATTGAATATTAATTCATTTTTACAAAATATTTATAATAAATTTTCTAGTAGCCATCAACTTTTGAATATCAACTATCAACAATTGCTGTCTGAGATTTAGATTAATAGGTCCAAAAATTTTAACGCTTATAAATTAGTTAAAGTTTTATTATTGTATGATCTTTTCTGTTTTTGAGATATTTTTGCCCCTTATTTTTTATCTTTTCATCTATAAAGATCATGTTAAATAAATTTAAAAAAAAAAAAAAAGAAGAACAACAAGAATCGTTGTCTGTTATTAGCTAGCACAAACTACAAAACTAAATATATCCTAAGCCTCACTTACTTACATCATTCGTTCTCTTTTCTATCTCACTATTTTTTTTTCTTTTTTATAAACTCTCTTATTTATCTCAGGATAAACATAGACTGGTTAATCGGTTTATTAGCAAAAAAAATTAATCATTTTATTAATATTGATTTTTTAAATCACTAACTATTAATCAGTCTATTGCATTTAGTTAACCAGTTCATCGATTTTGATTTTTCGGTTTGGTTAACTAATATTTTTTGGTTAACCATTAAAATTTATGACATAAAATTATATAAAAAAATTAGATAAAGTTTACTTCAATTTCAAATGTGTAAAGTAATTTAATATAAAAATTACGAAATAAACATAATTTACAAGTTAAAATTCATGTTCTATAAATTAATAGCTAATTTTATAAAATAGATTTGATATTTATTGAAAATTAACATATTTGATTCTAAGTCAAATAAAATTTTGGATAATATTAAATATTTTAACATAAACTGTAAAATATAAAAAAATATAATTAAATGCTATTAAGTAAAATACGAACACCAATATATGATAAGAAAATAACATATTTAAAATTTAATCAGATACTATATATAAATATTACTATATGATTAAAAAGAATGACATAATATAAATTTAGTTTAAAATATTATATAAATTTTAAAGGAAAATATAAAAAATTAAGGTATACAACTAAAAATATAATTTAAATATATTTTAAAGTATTATTTTATGTACAATTGAGAGATAAATAATAAAAATCAAAGAGATATATATATATATATGAACCGGTTAATCATGAACTAACAGTTAACTGGTACTTAAAAACCTAAACCGTAACCATTAACCAAAAATGTAAAAATTAAAAACCGTAACCGATTCTATCAGATCGATTAACTGTAAAATCGATTCGGTTTCGGATCGATTTTACGGTTAACCGTATTTTCAATTTTCTTTGCTCACCCCTAATCTTAAATACCCATATCTCAATCAATAAGGCTTCTTTATATCATATACAAGATAAATTAGGATCAAAGTAAGAAACAGGTATATAATTATATCATTCAAAAAGTAAACTATTATTTTTTAATGAATTTTTTAACTTTTTATTGTGTTATATTGGGAATCTAAATATTTATTTCAGCATACATTGTGTTCAATTGTCAATTTGTTGAAATTAGGCGAAATATATACTAAAATCAAAGTTTAGAATTAATTAATATAATACGATGAAAATTGGAAAATTATATAGAGAAAAAAAAAGTTATAATTCAAGATACCAATATGATATAATATACTTCTAAAATTATTTGTAATTAAAACAACTATAAATTATTTTAGCTGAAATTATTGTGGGCTGGGCTATCCATGAGCAATTCAAATCCTAAAGGACCTTGTCAGGATCCATAAGCCCTCTTTTGTCTTTTTAATTGAAACTTTTTATTCTCCTTCTCTTATTAATAAATAAAACTTTTATTGGGTTATGAAGGTTGCTTTGTAATGGATAACATGGGCCATAGTGGAGGCCTTGCTTTTATCTGGAAATACAGCAAAGATGTAAAACTCCTAGGCTATTCTCGTCATTTCATTGATTTAGAAGTAACGTCTTCTTGATTTAGAAGTAACGTCTTCTTCTCACCAAAAATGGAGACTTATGGGGTTTTATGGCCATGTTAACAGAGCTCACAGAGAAGAGTCATGGAATTTATTTCGTAGATTGGCAGCTACTTCCAATTTCCCCTTTTGCTATTTGGGAGACTTCAATAATAATCTTTGTAGCAGTGAAAAAAGAGGTGGTTGTGCTTATCCGTCCTATTTGATAAATGGTTTTAGTAAGGCAGTGATAGATGTGGGACTTGTTGACTTGGGTACGAAGGGCTATCAATTCACCTATGAGAGAAGCAAAGGTTCTGAAGATTAGGTTGAAGAAAAGTTGGATCGTGCTTTTGCGTGCTCCAAATGGATTGGTCTATTTAAGGACTTCGAAGTTCAGAATCTAAGATTCTCATCTTCTGACCAGTACTGCCCATTACTTGTCTCCACCAATAACAGTTATGGTAGCTACCGAACCCATTCTCAAAAAATATTTAGATTTGAAAATTCTTGGCTTTTTGACAATAATTTTCTTAAAACTATCCAAGATGTATGGAACACACCCAACCTAGGATCGATTCATGAGAAAATTGATGACTGTGCTTTCGTTCTTCAAAATCAAAGAGGAGGTATTATGAGGGACTTTCAAAGAAGACTTAGCAATTGCAAGTACAGGATGAATCTTTATTAAGGTAAAAGAGACCAATATTCAATTCAACATTTCTAGATTGCCAAGAAAGAATTTTTTGAGGTTTTAAATCAGAATGAGCTCTTTTGAAAATAGAGAGCTAAATTATTTTGGCTCGAGGAAGGTGATGTGAACTCCAAGAACTATCATGCTTATGCCTCCAAAAGGAAAAAAAAAACAAAATTAATTGATAGATTAGGGGATGAGTAAGGGAATTGGTTTGATTGGGAATCGGGATTAGGTAACCATATTTCGGGATACTTTTATCAATTGTTCATCTCACAACACATTAATGACAAAGAGATTATTGACTACATTACTCCAGCCATTTTTAATGAATAGAATCAATATCTTCTTGCTCCTTATTCTCCAGATGATGTCAAGAATGCTCTCTTTGATATGCATCCAAATATATGGGGAGCATTGATGGATTTAATCCAGCCTTCTATCAACACTGCTAGGATATCGTAGGTCTTGATATTTTGGCTTTTTGTATTCAAATGGATTCTATCCCGCAGGGGCTTAATGATATAACCATTTTTTTGATTATGAATAAGAGAAATCCAAAAGTCATTAATGATCTTAGACCCATGTCTTTGTGCAACATGCTTTACAAAATTGTAGCCAAAATGTTAGCCAATAAGTTGAAACTAGTCTTATCGCTAGTAATTGCTAAAAATCAAAGCGCTTTTATGGGAGGAAGACTCATAACTAATAATGTTCTGATTGCCTATGAAGTTTTGCATGTGATGAGAAGGAAAACACAAGGTAGAAATGGCTATGTAGATCTTAAAGTAGACATGAACAAAGCATATGATATAGTGGAATGGATCTACTTAGAAAATATCATGAGAATAATAGGTTTCCAAGAGGGTTGGATTCGGCTTATGAAGATGTGTATCTCCTCTATGAAATTCTACATCACTCAGGGTGCATTCAGGTCAAAACATATTTTACCTAGTAGAGCTCAAGCAAGGTTGCCCTTATCCCCATATCTCTTTATCATCTATTTACAAGGTTTAACAGTTTTTCTTCATAAATACGAGAGTTAAGGTCTTCTTCATGGAGTATCTGTTGTGAGAAGTGCTCCACCCATATCGCACCTTCTCTTCGCAGATGACAGTTACTTCTTCTTTAAAGCTAATCAGACAGAGGCACAAAATATTAATGAAACTTTTAAAATTTATGAACAGGCTTTAAGGCAGTGCATCAACTTTAACAAATCATCTATTATTTTCAACAACACCACTCAATCAGTTAAAAATTAGATACATATTATCCTCAAGGTTAAGGAAGGGTCGGATCAAGATTTTTATTTGGGTATGCCTCTCTATGTGGGGAAGAATAGAAACAGAGTTTTTGGTTTCATAAAGGATAAGGTTCACATACGTCTACAAGGCTGGAATAGAACTTTGCTTTCTCGGGCTAGAAAGGAGAGTTTAATCAAAACCGTGGTTCAGGCTCTACCTAATTATACTATGATCACCTTCCTCTTACCCTTTACATTATGGTCGTATCTTGAGAGGATGATTAATGCCGTAGTTATTAAAATTGGATTGGACCGGTCGGTTTAACTACGAACCGACAGACCAATCGGTTGGTTCAATTGCACAAAACCGATTGGTAAAAAACCGAATTGGACCGAAAAAATCGGGTTGAACCGAAAAATTGGGAAACCAAACAAAATCAGGTTTTTGGCTGAAAATTGCAAAAAATTTATATTTTTTGTATTTTTTCACCCCCATATATATATATATATATATATATATATATATATATATATATTTCATTATTTATTTATTTTGAAAAATTAGTATTTTAAATGTTAAATATGTCACTTAATAATTTAATATACTTATTATATATTTGGTTCATTGTAATCAAATATATGTGTGTGTATATATATATTAAATTTTTATTATTTATTTATTTGAAAAAAATAGTATTTTAAAGTTTAAGATATCACTTAATAATTTAATATACTTATTATCTATTTGGTTTATTGTAATTATATATATATATATATATATATATGAAATTTTCATAATTTATTTCTTTAAAAAATTTAGTATTTTAAATTCTAAAGATGTCACTTAATAATTTAATATACTTATTATCTATTTGAATTTATTGTAATTAAATATGATTATACTCATATATGCAAGGTTAATATTTTCTATATTTGCTTCATTAGTACTCCATTTAAAAAGGAAATATTTTTCATAATATGATTGTATTTTTATGTTTCTAATATATAATATTCAAAAATTCATAATTAATTACTTGTAATAATAAAATTAAAATTATGTTTTGTAACTTATTATTAGGGTATTTGTGACATATATTAATGTTTGAATAGTATTTATAAAATTATAATAATTTATAATATTTTAAAAATAAAAAAAATCCGGTTGAATTGGTCGAACCACAAACTTCCAACTTTATCGGTTTTTTATCCGATCCGATTTTAATAACATTGATTAATACTTTTTGGTGGGGTACGAAGACCGTAAGTAATATAAGTATTCATTGGAAAAGTTAGGATTTTCTATACGTAAGAAAGTCTACTGGTGATATAGGATTCAAAACTTTTCATGAGTATAATCTTGCAATGCTTGGTATACAAAGTTGGTGCCTGCTCACTGATCCAGATTCATTGGTTGCTCATCTTTTTAAAGCCAGATATTTCCCTTCTTGTTCTTTTGTTGAAGCTAAAATTAGGAATAATCCTAGCTATGTCTAGCGAAACTTATGGGTTACGCAGGAATTGTTGAAAAAGCGTAGCAAATAGAGGGTGGGAGATGGTCAAAACATCTTTGTTTGGAAGTCTCCTTGGTTGCCAGGTTGTCATAATCCTTTTATCATGTTTGTTCCTACTTCGAATGAGGATTATGAAAATCTGCGAGTTTGCGATTTGATTTCTTCAAGTTCTCTCATGGAATCCTATGTTATTTAACTCTAAGTTTAATAGCAGGTACGGGTGTGCAAAACTTGACCCAAACTAAATATTCGAACAGGGTTATTAGAATTATTTGGACTGACACTACAAGAAAATCTGGAAATAGCAACGGAAAAATAGCAACGGAAATGATTCCGTTGCTAAATTAGCAACGGAAAACCAATTCCGTTGCTATTTAGCAACGGAAAATAATTTCCGTTGCTAAAATTGGTTAAATTTTGTAGATTTAGCAACGGAAAAATTTTTGGTTATTTCCGTTGCTAAAAGTGGAGGGAATATTTGGCGCCAAGATTTAGCAACGAAAATTAGCAACGGAATCACTATTCCGTTGCTAATTAAGGCGCCAATAGATGGCGGACAAAATTGGAACGAAAAATAGCAACGGAATATGAATTCCGTTGCTAATTTAGCAACGGAATATAATTTCCGTTGCTATTTTAGCAACGGAAGATAATTCGGTTGCTAAAATAGCAACGGAATTTCATTTCCGTTGCTAAAATAGCAACGGAATTTCATTTCCGTTGCTAAATTTTGTTCCAAAATATGGGAAAAATTTTGTACCAAAATTTAGCAACGGAATCTAGATTCCGTTGCTATTTTAGCAACTACTTTATAATTTGCCCTAGCTATAAATTTATCATTTTCTTCCACCTGTGTCTTCTCCCTCATCAGTCGCTACTCTCTCTCTCTCTCTCTCTCGCGCCATCTACTCTTGTAAAACAAAAATTTTTTCCATATTTTTGGAAATTTGCAAGTAATTATCCACTATGTTATTATTTTTATGCATATTACTTGCACTGACAAGTTACAACTTGTTCACCAACAACACTTAACATCAAATAAACAGAAATCATATGATAAGAAAGAAAATTAATTATGGGATTTTGAAAAAAAATGAATTAATCTTGGTAAAGTTTATTTTTTAAAGAATAAAAAATATTTGAATTTGACACATTTAAATCGATATCTCAAAATGACAGATTGAAATCTCACAGCTTTATTTTTTTTTCAATGAAAATTAATTAGAAAAATAAAAAGCCGCCTATATAGATGGGGAAGCTTCTCCTGATGCTAAATTAGGTAGGACGCAGTAGGCATGAAGGCTGTGATAGCCAATGAAAAAGTATACTTTTGTATAGCAATTTATTTGCTCGAGTGTTACCTTATCCCCTTCTAAAGAGAAATGTGAACGTTATATATCTTTATGCTTTTCTAGCTCATGATTTTGAAATCTTTTTTTTATCATTTTATTAAATTAAAATATTAATCACTGAAATTTATCTAAATTCAATTTATGAAATTTTTTTATATATGAAATAAAATTGTTGAAAAAATAGTTAAATATAATTATCACTAATCAAGAGTCCGATTGATCCATACATTTTAAATGGGGAAACAAATATATAGTTATATTAGCTATATTTGACAACCAGTAGGGTGCTTTTTATTTGTATCGACTGTATATATGATTAAAAATTAATTCTTCAATTTGTTGATTTACAGCTCTTTACCATTGTTTTATGCAAAAGAAAATGAGATGATGGGATGATATTATTATCATCATACACAAAATAATTTATCACCGTTTCATTAAATAATTAAAAAGTGATAAAAAGAGACCTTGAACTCACGTGACCATTGACTTAAATCATTGGTAAAACTATCATTAAAGGAAAAAAAAAGTAATCAATTAGCCTACACGAGCTTAATTAAAGCTTTAAACTTTCTCTGTACTTTTACTATGAGGCGGGGAACATGACATGATTTATGAATTAAGTAAATAAATGCAATCTCGTGTGAAAAAAAAAATACAATAAATGAATTCAAATAATATATATAAATGAATTCAAATATATATATAATAAATGAATTCAAATAATATCATATGTTTTTCTAGATGCAAACCCGATTATTATAATATATTTTTATTTGCACGTCATTAATTTTATATCTTAAGTCTTTATGTGGATAAAGCAAAAGACCACCCTTAAAAAAATCAAGTATATTGTTTTATCAGTAATGTACATATAATACATATATATATATATATATATATATAACAAAAAGATGAAAAGAAAAGTGGGATTTAAAAAGTTAAATGTGTGTGTGGTTAGAAAAGAAAAAAAAAAGAGAAGACAGAGGAGAACGTGAGAGCTGTCGGGAACGGAAAGAGGAAGGGAGGTGCTGCCACCGCCGTCCAGCCACCGCCGCGTGCGACGTCGGCGAGGAGACTCGGATCGCCACCGCCACTGTCCTCCGGTCACTTTTTCTGGTGCCGTCTTCCTTCGGTGGCTTGATTTCTTCCGGTTCCCCCATCACCACCATAGCTTCCTCCCCCTTCTTTCCGGTGACCTTAACGGCGATCGCGGAAACTGATGGCACCGGTGGGATCCCGAGGTTGAGACGATGCCTCCGGTGTCCGTCGCTTCTACTCTCTCACCGGCAGCAAGTAGATCGGAGAGAGAGATTGCCGGCGGTTTTTGTTAGATCCCGGTCAACTCCAGTGGCTGTTGGACGCATGACCACCCATCGTGGAATCCCCGGGCCTGGATCTTCAAGTGGACAGCTTCGATGCACTTTCCGGCGAGTCTCCGGCGAAGATCCGGCGACCGGTCCGGCGAGCCTAAGGATGACAAAATGCAGAAATCTTCTCTTAAAAAAGTATTTTTTCTCTTACTTATATATATTTTTTTTGAGGCAATAATTTTTCACTATTTTAATTTAATTTTGAGGAAGATTGCCCAATGTTATTTTTAAAAAAATATTATAAACCTCCATTAATTCCTGTTTTAGCAATTTTTCAAATTCTAAAAAAAAAGTGACATATAACTGAATTTAATTCTTTTAAAAATGAATGTCTTTACATTTTGATGCATTGCAGTGCAAAAATGATGAGGAAACTGTAGCTGTGATTGCTCATGAACTTGGGCATTGGAAACTGAATCATACTATATACTCTTTCATTGCCGTGCAGGTAAGTGTTTTATGAAAGATTGATTCTGCTCTTTTTTTGCTTATTGTCAATTTTTAATTCAATTGATTTCTCTTTCTGTTGACTCGCAGTAGTGGTAAATTTGTGAAAGAGGTCATGTAGTACATGTGACCTAATTTGGATTTGCTTTACTAATTTTTTTAATGGAAAAAAAGACATTTTGGAATTTTTTTATAGTATATATTTGAATTTAACTAATTTAATAATAGTCAAATTTTTAATTATCTAAAAATTTGACTATTACTAAAAATTTGAATAGCAGTAAATTTTTTACATTTGAATTTAATTTTACAGAGTGAGTAATCAGATTTATATATGAATATCATATTAAATGCAATAAATAATTTGGAGGAGAAAAAAATAGGCAAAACTTAACTTTTTGGATTTTTAAACACATAAGCATTCCAACAAATAGTTATATAAAAATATTTTTAGTCAGGTTGCTGGGAATTCCAAGTATAAAACATACTTGCCTTAATTGATATTAAAGTCTTTTGTGATGGTTTGTAGTGATTTTATAAATTTTGGATGAATTTAAGCTTTGGCAGAAGTAAACTATGCAGAATTTAATGTTTCATTTAGTGTTTGGGTGAATTATGGAAGGGTATCCATATAAACAGCCACAGCTAGTGTAAGATCATATTGTTTTGCTTCCAATGCAGATCCTTACATTTTTGCAATTTGGAGGGTATACTCTAGTGAGAAATTCAAGCGATCTGTTTCGAAGTTTTGGATTTGATACACAACCTGTGCTGATTCGACTGATCATATTTTAGGTATTTTTTGAGCAACAAATATGACATGTAGGGTTTTGATTTGTTGCTTGTGGAATTTATTCATGTATAGATAAATTGGTTACCCGTGTATGAGCTGTTAGGTCAATAATAGGAATGGAGGTATGATATCATTTGCTTGGACTGAAAGGAAATCATGATTTTTATGGATGCCTGCTTTCATTCACAAAATTTATTACAAGTGTCGTCAAGATCCTATCTAGTAACATTTTTCCCTTTCTGAAATGTTTCTTCATTTTTGATTCTTCAAGTGAAGATCTGCTCATGTTAAGGTATCTAATTTGCACTTGTTATTAACTTTAGGAAATTGTCCATATGCACCAGCTGTTTGTGATTGTGCAATTTTTTTTTAAATACAAATATGTAGATGGAGAATCTACTGAGCTTTTCTTACCTGTCAATCATGGGTTTTTGATATTAAAAAATTGGATTATTTTTTTGAGACGGATTAACGACGGAAATTACCGTCGTTAATTTTTTTTTATTATTGGTGAATTTAGCAACGGAAAAGTGTTTTCCGTTGCTAAAAATAGCAACGGAAAAGTGTTTTCCGTTGCTAAAAATAGCAACGGAAAATGGTTTCCGTTGCTAAAATTGACCAATCAACCGAATCTTGCATTGTTGAATTTAGCAACGGAATTATATTTCCGTTGCTAATTTAGCAACGGAATTATATATCCGTTGCTAATTTAGCAACGGAATTATATATCCGTTGCTAAAAATAGCAACTGACGAATTAGCAACCAAAATTTCCGTTGCTAATTTCCGTTGCTATTTTTTATTAGCAACGGAAGATTGACATTTTCCGTTGCTAAATTGTAATTTTCTTGTAGTGTGAATAGGGTTGAAAAATTTTAATTTTTTCAGGTTCATCGGGTCGGGTTAAAATCCTCGTAAACCTGACTTGTCCGAACAATCCGATATAAACACCCCCTACACATTGATACACTGTGTTTTATTACTCTCCCCTTCTGGCTTCTATAACTCAAATCCCTAACAAATCTAAAATTCCAACCTCGCTTCTCTTCTTTCCCTCGCCTTGTCTTCAACCTCAGCCTGTGGCCGACATCTGCTCTTCAACCAATTTCTCTCGCAGATTCCATTTCTATTTCTCTACCACGTTAAGACTCTCTTTGCTGCTTACCGCCTTCTTCTGAATGGTAAACTTATTCTCTCTGCTTCCATTTTTTTTTCCTTGGGTAATCCATAAATTGCAGCATATTCAACTAAAAATGAAGAAGATAAACCATAAACCTAAATAAAATGGAAAAGAATCAAGAATGGTTAACAATAACAGTAATAGTTCCTAATAACTACGCTGTCGAATAACAAATAGAAATGAAAAAATGCCAAATGAACGCTTAAATCGCAGATTAACAATGCTTGGTAATAAAAGTTGTGTTAATAGTTTTATGTGGGTTTGAATCTCATTCAACGGCGAATTTGGTTTTCGTTTCATATATTGTATACTCAAGGTGGGTTTTTTTCAGGAGCCAAAATCTTTTTATTGCTTTGGTTGGAATAACCTTTGAGTTGTTTGTTGAAAGTCCTAGCTAGTTGATTAATTTTAAGTGTGTCTGGCGCTATTCTTCCTTTCCTTGTAGATGGCATAAGAAGTAAATGGCCTTGTGAGATATCTTATGTAAATTGATAATGAGATAGCTAACCGTGTAAATGGCATAGGAATCACAGGGACAATGTTTATGCTCACTTCCCTCAAACTTCCTTCGGATAAAGTATTCTCAATGCTTAGAGATGATGTTCTTACGGTGCTTCGGGTTGTGGGCTTAAGAGGGTGCAAGCTCTGTGATTTAGTTAGAATAGGTGTAGATGACTAGAAGGCAGTTTGTAAATCTGAATTTTTTATTGTAATTTATTATTTATTTATTTATTATAATTTTTAATATTTTATGTTAGTGAACAATGATATTTTTATTTTATTATTTATTTGAATTTTAATTTAATTTTTGTCATACATATTGAAAGAGAAATAATTATTTTTTAAATATAAATTCGGGTTGTTCGGGGGAGCCCCAAATATTTATAGGTTGTTCAGATAGGGATCCAAACTATTCATATAGTCGGATAGGGTTAGAATTTAGGGGAATTTTCGAATTTTGGTTTGTTCGGTTCAGGATGGGTTGATTCGAACCCACCCAATACACAACCCTGACAGCAGGGATAGAGGTTTGATTCAACAGATCCCTTTGAGCTTTCACCGTCCACATGACTCCTGGTGGTGGCATGCAGATAGTAAAGGGAATTTTACTGTTAAAAGCACTTATCTTCTTGTCTATGAGTACAATTTGACAAATTCGGCTCTTGAATCTTTGTGAAAGAAATTTTGGAAGCTTGACGAGCCCCCAAAGGTGCTCAATATAATCTGGAGAGCTAGCAATAATTGTCTGCCAACAAACTCTCTTTTACACTTAAGGCATGTTGATATCGACATAATCTATCGTTTACGTGGTCTTGAAGTTGAAACTATAACTCATGCATTACTTGATTGCCCTCTAGCTAGAGATTGCTGGATCCTCTCTCCTTGCGGTTATATAGGTTTTTGTGTGAATTTTGTTGATTGGCTAGCCTTCATTTTCGAATCTTTTTGTTAAGAAGTGTCTGTAAGCTATTATGTTGTGTTGGAGTTTGTGGAAGAATAGAAACGACTTCGTTTGGAATGGTAGAAGTAAGCATGCGAAGGGTATAGTTCATGAGGTCGTTACTCTGCTTCAGGATTTTAGTTAGCGAAATATAAGCCCATCGCTATGGCAATCGGAATTGTAACCTCGGATGATTCTACTGCAAGGGTCTGGAAGAAACCACCCAATAATTGGATGAAGTTGAATGTGGATGCCGCCTTATTTGTGGAGAAGAGAAAAACAGGTTTTGGTTTTGTCCTAAGAAATGATGCAAGCAAGTTTGTGGCTGCTAGTAATGGTCAGTTAGTCTACACTTCTTCTCCTAGTACGGCCAAGTATTGTTTGGCAATTCGTGAGATGTTGAGTTGGATCAAATCTCAAAACTTGCATCATATTATCGTGGAGTCGGATTCGCAAGCTATCATTCAGTTACTATTCTCAAAGTTTTATTATGGTTCTGATCTAGGACTAATTATTGAAGATTGTATCAGTCTTAGTTCTTCTCTTTCAAATATTATATTTGATTTTATTAAAAGATCAGTGAACTCTGTAGCTCGTAGTTTAGCTAAAGCTTCATTTTCTGCGTCTGATCTTCACATTTGATTTGATCTTCACATTTGATTGGATTATCCACCAAATTTCCTGTACTCTATTTTGAAAGTGAATTCGCTTTAATGGAAGCTTTTTCTTTCAAAAAAAATTAAATTAAATTACTTTTATATTTGATCAACATTCGAATTCTACACTCTTCCACGCAAAAAATGTAACAAAAAAATTTAAAAAATTCATGTTAATCTATATTATGCATATACATATACTGTCATTCCTCACCATTCAACTATTAGCAGTTGTTTGCCTGCTATATTTGCATCTTATACTTTCATGCAATTTATTTATTTATTTTTGGGATTCAGAGTTTATGAAGATTGGATGCTCAAATGCAAAATTTTCCAGAGATATAAATAAGTGCATTAATTGCAGTCAAGAATTGCGGACTCAGTTTTAGCAAGCTGAATGGCATACTTATAAAAGAGAGAAAAACAAAAAAATTAATATTCCAGATATAATATCTCAGTCTCATTGACATATTAAGCTGAATAAATTAATATGACCTCTTTGTTTAATTAACGCATGCAAGACTATTAAAATTAAAATCATTCAAATATATTAGTACTAATATGATGAAAATTAATGTTGCAAGTCTTTTAATTCTATAGTAGGCTAACGCAGTTCAAAAGAAATAATATCAATAATTATATAAAAAATTCAAAAAAAAAATAAGAGTACTAACATTAAAAAAATGAAGTAGTTATTTGTTGAATTATGTACAAGGTAATACTAGTTTTTTTTTTTCAAGAACACCGTTTCCCAAGGAATTTGGTTCTTATAATTGCTTATTGAATATATTAATAGAAGCCGTACGCAGGAATAATACTTTACAAAAACACTCACGAATTAGATTCACATTATTAAAAAAAAAAAAAGAATTATTAGGTTTATGCGGCATGCCTAAAGAAAATAAAATAACACTGTCTACTCTAATTATTTTTTTTTTATTGTTTCGTGCGGGCTATTAAATAAAAGGTCTTTATTTGCACAATTTCTATCTAGAAATGATATTGGTATCTAGCTAGTGCTTATATTAATTAATGTGCTCTATAAAGATTGCAACACATTGTAGCCAAAGCATCAAAACCCTACTTTTTAATTCATTGATAATATTACTTTTCAAAGACTTGCTGAATATGTGTATAACAAAAAGAATAATATGAACAAAGTAAAACAATTTTAATATATGTGCCTTTTTTATTCTCTCAATTATTGCAATGCAATTAAGTAACTATAATGTTTTCTTTTTATAATTATTGGCATCATTCAGTTTGAATTAGATTAATTAATTATAAGAGTAAAATTCTCACAATATTAATTTTTGCCGTTCATAAGATTGGAATTCAAGATTTTGTATAAAGAGAACAAAAGTTTATTAAAATTTAACACATAATTAAGGACAAAAGTTAAGCTAAATCAACTCACTTACTTGAACTCTCGGAAAACCTCTTACCTCGGTGCATGTCACAACACACCATGCTAAGGATAAATTGTCACGTAATAAAAAGCAATTTGAAAAAAAAAAAAGAATTATTATGCATAGACAACACTTAATTATAATTGCTTAATATTGTTACATGGCAATTCAGCATGTCTTGGTACACTAGATTTTGGCAAGAAACTTGCAAGGTTGTTTCTATATAAACCTTAGTTGCCTATGACTATTGAGCATATTAAACAACCAAATGAAAATGAAAATGAAAATTAACATTAACATTAATACATCAAGAATAGCATTTTTCTTGTTCAGCTAGTTGGTCCATATATAAGCATATATTTTTCACTTATTGAACATGATTATGCACAATTGCACAACCTACGGTTCTTATCGATTTTGGTTTCTGGAATCCAGAGTGCAGGATATCTTCCATAAGAAGTCATTTTTACACATAAATAATTATTATTTTTTTCTTTCTATTTCTATAATAGGAAACCTATATAATCTATGCTTATTATAAATAAGAATCCACTAAATGATTATTTGTATGGGGTTAATTTTAGATGCACCTGACACTAGTGCACAATAACTTTGGTACCCACTGATTATAAGATATATATTCTAATGGTTGTGCCAAAGAAGGTATCAATCTTTTGTTCTAGTTGGTGCGTGGCAATCTCTTTTAATCAAAAACTATTTTTTAATCTTGGGTCGAACTATATATATGCAGTACTTTGTAGCTAAAAACAAAGTCATTTTATATCTCTAAAATCTAAAAGATGCTTACTTAATATTTTTGTGTTTAAAACCTAATTAAAGTATATAACCTAAGGGTTTAGCCAGCTCTTTATAGTCATATAGGGCGATTCCCAAGTTCTCACTACTTTATTAACTTACTCATATAAAATGCATCAAATGTATATTACTATAAAATCCAACAAACAAGAATTCCTTAGTATGAAATCGATTTTTATTATTTTTTTCTTTAAATAGGATACAGTGTACCAAATTAATGGCATAATGATACATAAAAAAAAAAACGCTTTTATAATTATTTTTTCTTACATGTTAATAAATCATTGGCTTGATGCATAATGCACGTAAAAGACTTTTCCCTGCAATATATATATATATATATATATATATATATATATATATATATATATATATATGAAAATAATTAACAAGAATTCAATCAAATGATGCGACGTTTTAGGCATTGATCAGACTTTAAATTAAATGATAAAAAAAAAGGATGCCAATAATAGTGCTACACATATGTAATTGATAATCAGGCGTATTAGAAAACTGTGAAAGATGAATATAGAATAAGACTAGAAACTTTGCAAATTCAGTGAACATTTTGAATATTTCTGCAGCTTATAACAGAAATAATTGAAGCAAATAAAAACAGCTAAGACTTTATGGCAATAGATAAGCATGATTTTGTTTTCTCTTGAATATAATATACATAATGTTCCATGTGGTTGCTCGAGTGTGCATGAATTTATCGGGTCTAATGACCATGCATTGCTGAAACAAACAATTAATTAATTAACAAACATATAAAGCTGCATTCACACCAAAACTCTCTCTCTCTCTCTCTCTCTCTCTCTCTCTCTATATATATATATATATATATAAAAAGATAGTCTTGAACACGTGGTACTTTGCCTAAAAACATACAAGAGGAAGGTATAGTTGGGTTTCTAGCAGGCAAAGAAACGGGAAAACAGGAAAAAGAAAAAAAGTAGCTTTGGAGTTCATAAACAATGAAGATACATAAACATTAAACTGAACACAGATCAGAATAGCAAATAATATATATATAAACAAGAAGACAAACTGAAAATCCTATCTCCAGCTAGCTTATACGTGTCTATAACCGTATTAATTAAGTATTATATCACATAATTGAGCATGTAATTATATATATAAAAAGCTGAAACTAGAACAATGAACATGGTTTCCTCTGTTGATCTCGATTGATCAGTAGTAGACACCAACAATAATTTAAAATATATAGCAATGCTCACACAGGATTTAATTCCCTTGCCACAAAATCAAATTGACAAATAATTAAACGAGAAGAGTTAATTCTTCTGACCACTTTCAAAAAATTAAAAGAAGCCCTAATTAGATTTTGGGTGCAGGAATAGTTGCGTACCGGACATGAAAGCATTAAGAGGAAATGGGTAAGAAGGAAAAATTGAATCTGGATGATGGAGTGAAGGAGTTAGGGCAGAAGAACTTGTGAAGTTAAGTTGTTTGATTTGGGTAGAATTAGATGAGGTTTCAGCAATATTAGGAGTAGTGGTAGGACCTTGGTCATAAAGTATGCCCTTAAAAACATGGCCTCCTATACTCACACTTGTCTCGTATGCAAACTGCCCATCTTCTTCATCGACACAGCTTACTCGAAGGCACCGAAATGTAGCCATACAGTTCACTTGACCAGGAAAATCCCCCATTTCTAAACCTAAACACAACCAAAAAAAAAAAAAACAAAGTTCTTGTCAGAATTACACCATATCTACAACAGTAAAGGCAAAAGAAAAGCTGCTAGCTAGGGTTAACAAACAGTGAATAGAGATCTACCTGTAGAAGGATTTTGTCCAAGTCTTTTAGGGTTATGTGGTGGATTTTGAAGAGATCTTAGTTTTTTTCTATAAGCAGGAACCCAAGTGCTTTTGACATGTGTTTGGCACTGAAAGCTTTTGCTTCTACAGCAAGTTCTGCACCTCAAATGAACACAATCTTTCTTGGCTTGGTTTCCACAGTCTTGACATCTTGATCCTCCTAATCCCCCTTGTCTCATCATTATCATCATTACTCATGATTCCTCTTCATTGTTTTTTTTTTTATTGCTTTTCCTGCTATTCCTCTCTCTCTTCTTACCCTAGTTAACCAAGGGTTTTTCTGGCAGCCGTGGGTGTTGGTAGAGCTGGTGATGACAGGTTGCTGTGTTTGGTTTGTGGGTTTCTATTCTATTTTGCTTCTTAGTCTCAGATCATGATCATAAATCATGAGATTGGTAGAGGACCTTCAGCTTTTGGATTATTAAAATAGGGGATTTTTTTCTTATTCTTTTGTTAAACTGTAATTTAAAAGAAGAGATAGTTCAAAGATTTGGTAGATGCCATAGAAGCAAGTACCCATGCCATGATTTGAAGGATTCAAGTGTAAATATTATCAGGGTAGAGTATTGAGTTAAAAATAATTAATTTGTAAAAAAAATTAAGTTAATTGATTAAATTTTTGATATTTTGAAGCAGTACTATTGATTGTGTTGGGTATTTAATTATTTGGGAGACACCCATGTGTGTTTCAATTACTTCACTTTGTCACTTTTTACTTTCTAGCAAAAACGGAATTACATGGATATATACATATTTGGCAGTTTATGTTTTTTTGTGTGAGAATGAAAGTTTTTAATTTCAATATATATATATATATATATATATATATATATATATATATATATATATATATATATATATATATATATATATATATATATATATATATATATATATATATGCATCAACATTAAACCCAAATTAATTTATGATAAAAACTTAGTACCAAAAAATGGAATTTGCAAATGAGTATAATAATATTGAGGAAAATTGCATCTTTGGATTCATGATTACTCTATTCAATCCCTCAAAATTTATTATGCTCTATTTTGTCTCTAAACATTTAATTTAGCACACATTAGGTTTAATTTTGATAAATTGAATAAAATAATAATATTAATTTACCATGCATATCCAATACTCTAAGAATCAAATTTCTTTCTATCAAATATGTCTATTAACTAAATATATACTAAAATAAATATTTAAAAATTCAATAAAATATAATAAAAGTAAAAAGACTAAAAAGAAGAGATAAAACCGCAAGGATTCAAAGTTATTATTATTATTTTTTGATTTTCTGTTAATTATTAAATCAAAGTTTGGTAGACTATGTTTGGAATGTAATATATTCGTATGAATAAGGGGATAATTACCATGCGTTTCCAAGTGGATAATTCGGTCTGCGTGAGGCTTGGGGTAGATCTTGAAATCGATTCTTGCTACTCATGGATAAAGCCTATTTTCGATCTACATAATGTAACTATTGAAAAAATAAAGTTCTAATCATCGCTTGAACTCCTTACAAGTGTAATGTAGCACAGTAGTAGATATAAGAAAAGTTGTAATGAAGATTGAAATGAGCATCTCAAAGACATAAATACCAGAAAGCCAAAAAAATAAATAAAAAAAAGAGCGTGTGTAAGTGCAATGCTCACAAACTGTGGGTCAGAGTGACTGTATCGACTACTGGACCTTTGGAAGAAAAAGCAGTGAGCTTTCACTTAACAGTGGTAACTATGGGTTAGGTCTTGCCCTACATCTCCTACCCCTCTTTTTGACCTTTTGTGCCATGTCATCTGCTTCCTGTTCCCTCTCTTCTCTTCGTTCTCGCTCTCTTCTCTGCACTTCCATCTTGTTTTCTATCACATTTAATTTATCTTACATGTTTCACCTTCCAATTTTTAAATACAATTCCTCCTTTTATATATATATATATATATATGCTTTTTTTTAATGCATTTTTGGATTATTCAATTTACATGTTTAATTTTTATACTTTTATTTCAATAAGAATTTAATAAATAAAAAATAGAAACTCAATATACTGTTATTTTATTTCAATTTGGACCTTAAATAACGTGTTTTCCAGTTCACGGTGTTTTTCATTTTTTTAACGTAAAATTATAATTTAAATGGTATCAATTGTTGATTTAACAGTAAAAAAATACTTTAAATAAGAAACGATGGTAGGTTTTCTCCAAATTTTGTAATTCTAAACTTAACATTGATGAAAATATACGATCAGATGTGACAAAAAAATTAAAATTTCAGTAGCAAAGAAAAACATAGAAGTTTAAAAATCTAATGATATATTTTGCCTATTTTTTATAGAGAAAATGGAAGAGTGGAGTATTGAATTTGATAAATCTCATGACGTTAGAGCCAAATTTAGGAGATAAATTTATATGATTTAGTATTATTATAAAGTATATGTTTTATTAATTCAACCATTTAAATATACATTTCATACAAATATAATTGGTAAGTATATGATGGTATGCCTAGTTTGGGTAAATGCAGTATATTGCTGTGGAGTTAGGGTGAACTTAATTGAGTACCCTATCCTCGTTACCCTAACCACATCTCCATCACTGTCTGTCCATCTATGCGTGGATCATGGACGAGAAACTACTAGACTATGCTTGGATTAGATTTTTCTTTTTCACTTTGTTTTTTTGTATGTTGTTACACACACACACACACACACTAAAGTGTCCTCAAAAATAGGAAAAATAGGTTGGTTGGAAGGGTACGTGTAAACCTACATCGCTATATCTTAATATGGAATGCTTAAACTTTTTCTGTTTCTTTTATTTTATAAATTAGCAATCAAGTCAAAACTACAATAATGATACCTAACAGATGGAATAGAATTATGGGAGTTTTTTTTCTCTTTTTTTTTTTGTAATTACTGATTAGAGATTTTGTATTTAAATTATGTGTATGGAGCCTTTTTTTTTAATGTTTAAAATGGAGCACCAAAACCAATTTGTAAGCTCATATCGCACGAAATTAAATTAGTCAAATTAATGAGTGTCGGATGGTAATGGTTTTAAACTAGCTATTGATATTATATTTTCAATAATAGAGGAAAGGTTTCCAACTTTTCATATTGGTGAATTGTAAAACTAATTTGAATACATGTTTTTTCAAATTATTTCCGTAATAGAAAATATGAAAAATATGTTTTATTTGATCGCATTCAAATGCGAGTAAAATTACTGTTAGAAAAATTAAAATATGTTGAGAATAGTACATTATCTTTATAGCTTCAATATTTTCTTTCGTTAGTTGCTATTGAAATCTATATAACAACTATATAAATACAAACTGATAAATTAAAAAAAAAAAAGAGAGCAAGACCCAAAATTTATATTTGTTTATAAATTTTTTTCTGCTAAATAGATAATATCCGAAATAACTATTTATGATATTATGTAATTTGTGGGACAAGATATGCAAACAATAAGTATGGAACTAGCTGCTTTAATGGGATAATTCATTGGAATAATTAGTGTTCTAAATGATTTATTGGGACATTTATTTTACGACCACATGTATTATATGAAGTTTGTTTTAATCGACTTATAGAATGTAAATGGGATTTCGATTTCATGCCAACCGTACGAGTATGTTGTGTGCGTGTATATATACATATATGCACAATTTGGAAATATGAGAATTTGTAGCGTGAATTTGAACAGTATAAAATATTTCTTTTATATAATTATTCATCGTATTCGTTTAGATTCAAATCAGTTTATTGCAGAATAATATTGTAGTAGTATTATTTTTATTATCTGTAGGATTTGAAGTCGAAATAATGTAAAAAAAAAAAAAACAGTTTGAAGCAATTAATGTTGGTGGGTAAAACACATTATTAATTGATGTCATTTAAAATCATTCTTCATTAAATGCTTGTACAATCATATGAACTTGAAATTTTCCCACAACAAAACGAAATCCATACATTGACGGTGTAATTACAGGGATCCTGTTGAGAACTCAGTAAAATGTTGACGGGCAGCCAAGGGATGTTGGTAGGTTATGGTGAGTGGGGTCCATTGATGCCCCTCAACTTAGAGAACGTGAAAAATTACTAAATTAATTTTATCATTTTTTAAAAGTGATCCATTAAAATCTTCTAACTGATCCCCTGAATTTTTTCAGTTGAGCCCACTAAATAAAAATAATATAATATTTTTTTATCCACTAAGTATATTTATCTAGAAAAATAAAATACATGATTTTTGTATTATGAAATACAAAAAATTAAAAAATCCCCAAAAATGTGAATTTTTAAAAAGACTTATTTATTTAGTTAAATTATATACATAAAATTAACGAGCCTTGAAACCCTTTAATTTTTAGAAAAAATAGAAAGTAAGTGGCTATTTCTTTTATATTATTTATATCAATATTTTTTTCTATTAAATCGACTTACATTGAATTGGTTAATCTTGTGAGGTACGGTCCATGAAAGGAATTTAATTTTAGGCTTAAAATTAAGAAATAATTTCCTAATCCTTCTCTTGTTTAATTTAGACAATTTATATGCTTTTAAATTTTTAAAAAATTGATATTAATTTTGAGATTTCGGTGACCTTTTTATTTTTAGTGTCCCCTATAATCATTTGAATTTAGCATTTTTTAATGAAATTTCCGTTTATTGTTTTTGGATCCTGAAATCAACCCCACATGAAAAATTTCAGTGTAACTTAAATGAAAATTTTTAAAAGATATTTATTAATAAAGGATGATCTATTCACTAAATAAAAATTCGGCTACCTGCAGGAGGACAGCGAAGGTCGCAGAATTTGGAAGGTAAAGGCAAAGCTCTCGAACATAAATAATGTGGAGCATTATTGTCAAAAAACAAGGAAAGAGTGGAGGGCATTTTGGAAGTTATGATAAAAGAGGATAAAAAAAAAAAAAAGAGGAGAGCCAGAGCCTTCCCTCCAAAGAAAGAGGGAGAGTGATGTGCAGTGCAGGGGCCCAGTCATGGTACGAGAAGAGCAGCCAGGAAGTGGGAGATGGTTCGTATGTTGCCATTTGCCACGCACTGTGGATTACGTTAACTTAATCCAACTATGCATTAGTTTCCTCTTTTATTTTTTTTTTCACATTTTAACTTTTTTTTTATGGTCTTCTCAGGAATTTCAACTGTTTGATATGCATATGGATGTAGGGCATGAGAGGTCCTATAGTGACAGTGTCCCATCTTCTATTTAATAATGATTCCCTTTCTTCTTCATGGCTGACGTGAGGAAGGTGTTCGAATATTGAAAACAAAGATCATGAACTCTTTCTGATTGAGTTTGGATTCTGGAGATAGATGCTTAAGTTGGGATTGTGTTTGTGTCAATGGAAGAGAGAGAGGTATATGGATTTCAGGAATGTGAGATGTGTTTAATATGGCTATGTTGGAAAAAAGAAGGATGGAGAAAGGTGATCGAGTCGCATACTCTTTTCAAAGTTAAACCTATATATCCTTGGGTTGCCCTAGTAATTATTCTAAATAGTGAAAAACTTAGAATCCATGTAAGCATGTTGTAGACATTCATGCAACGTATATGGTTGTGTTGCATGGATCAAATTTATGGTTAATTTCATTTCATTCTGTCATTAACTTAATTAATTTACATGAATTATGTTTACACATATACCATTTTATTTGCTATACAAAATTAACAAGTCAAAGAACTAAATTGAATAATAATATGCCATGTATGAAGACGTCAATCTGTTGGAGGCTACCATCACACCATTGATGCATTGAGTGACTGTGTGGAATGTTATTGATGCTGGTTCCATATCTCAAAATTTTTAATTATTATTGACTTTTTGAATTTTTTTAGTCACTTACATTAAATTTAATTTAAATAATATTTACAAAATTAAAACGTATGCATGTGTCAACTTAAATCAATTTCACACATGCAAAAAAAATAGTGACAAAATTATCTATTATTATAATATATTATTTTCTCGTGATGCAATTATTTATCATAATTACTAATATTTTGTGACCAAATTATTTCCATCCAAAAAATATGGGTGGATAATTTTTGTTAATTATTTAACTTTACAGAATAAGTATTTAATTATGATTTTCCAAAACCAATATAAATGCGAATGAGTGTGCAAATAATTCAAATAGTGGTATGCAATTGAGAATATCAAATTATGCAGTGCAGGAAATGACATTGCCGGGAATCTTGGTAAAAACTGTTGATATGCAACCAATCAATTGATAAGATAGCTGCTTTTACTTTGTCACCATCGACATCATCAACACTTAATTAACTTTATTTTTTCCCTCGTACCACCATTTTATACGTGTCGTGGCCATTAATAAAGGAAAATAAAATTTGAAACCAGATTTGTCGAATTTATTATGAGAAGTATCATGTTTTCATAAGTAATGGATTTAACACACCCTTTTACGGTCCAAACTGAACATATATAAATAAATAAATAGAGCACAAAAGTTGAACAACTAAAAATATGTTAGGGTAAACAACTTATTTTAAAATTTTGTAAACAATTTACAAATAATGAGAGATGGAAAAAATAAAAAATTTAATTAAATACAAAATTGATCTAAAATTAAATTAATTTTTTTCAGTTAATCAATTCGTTAGATTTAATTTCGATTTTTAATTTTAACTTTTTTGGTTATCGATTTTGACTTTAATTTTTTAGTACTTATTTAACAGTTAGTCCATAATTAACTGATATATATATATATATATATATATATATATATATATATATATATATATATATATATACACTCTAATTTTTTTCTTTCATTTCTCTCTAAAAATTAAATAGAATTAAAGTATATTTAAATTATATTTTTATTTTTAAATCCTAATTTTTAAATTTTCATCTTAAATTTTTGTAATATTTTAAAGTATATTTAAATTATGTTGTTCTCTTTTAATTATATTGAGCAATGCTTATATTTAGTAAACAATTAATATTTATATATGTTATTTCTTATTATATTTACCGGTGTGTATGTTTCAGTCGATGATATTTAATTACATTTTTTAAAATTTTAAAGTTTATATTTTCCCATTTAATTTTTTTCAACATTTTTTTTTACTTAGGATTAAGCATACTAATTACTAACAAATATCATGTCAAAGAAAAAAAAAACTTGGGTTATGAAACGTGCTCTCTTTAAATCTTTGTCTATCCTAATGACACATAAATTGTTTTCATCTTCCTAAACGGACTAGATTATGGAGAACGATTTGGCACAACTGAATATTTGTGAAGAGGAAGAAGAAAGGCGAAGGTTTGAAGATCTTGAAGAGGATAATGAGGTTTGGAAAAGCTTTAACTTAATAGGCAGATTTCTTACAAAAGATGTTATCGGTTTTGAGCATATGAGGAACACAATGGCAGATTTATGGCATCCACTTGGATGAGAGGTGATGGCAGATATCTATTTCGGCTGTTTTATGAATATGATATGATTAGAATTATCAATAGGAGAATTTAATAGACACTTGTTGGTGCTTCATAAAGTTCAAATAGGAGAAGACCCTAAAATAGGACCACTCTATTACTACCCATTTTAGATAAAGGTGCACAACTTGCCATAAGGTTTTATGAATGAAAGAATGGCAAAACGATTTGGAGACTTGATAGGCTCATTTATAGAGTATGACTTGAAAATTATCACTGGAAGGGAAACCAGTTTATGAGGATACAAGTAAAGGTAGATGTCAAAAAACATTTAAATGATAAAATTTTACTTAAATCATTTTTACTAATTAACTGAATTTTCTTTAATAAATATGGATCAATGTCAAATTTTTAGTCCAAATTCACACAATATAATAAAGGCCTTTTTTTTTTTTTAAAAATATGCATTAGAAAACTAATGTTTTCAAACTAATCAATAACACATTTTATATATGATTTTTCTTTTGTATATTATTCTTTTCTTTTGTACGATTTATTTATGTAATAATTTAAGTAGAATTTTATTTTAAGTATTTATTTTTTGCCTTTTTATTTGATTGGGATGCTGGATCGTGTGAGAGAAGAGAGAAAATTAATTTTAAAACTCAATTATAAAATAATACCTAACTAGGATGCCTAATAATAGTGATGTCTTGAATACCAATCTCTATTCGGGCATTAAAAGGTCGAGATTAACTTTTTGATTTTCTATCAAATGGAAACTCCATGATACCTTCCTTTTTGGATCCATTAATAGGTGTTTTCATACGTTGACTACCAATAATAAATTATGCTTGATCCTTTTTACTGAGAAGTGGTCAATTTATGAGTTAAACAATTCTCATTTGATCTCGGATCCTAAAAGCGGGCCTTCGAGAACCTATCCAGAAATGAGTGTGGACTCCAATGTGTATCACAGTGGCAACTCCATTGAGAATTAAAGAGACCTTACTCTAAAAAGCATCTTGGTTAAGTTCCTTATAATTGGATTTTATTTATTAATCTTGTCTCCTTTTTAAAATTGCATTTCTTACATACATCTTAGAGTTTTAGAATTAAGTTAGATATCCCTCTTTAGCTCCGATGTTATCCTAAAGTATGTCCTACATTTACTTAATGTAGAAAGGTGTCAAGAAGATATACTATCCCAAGTCCAATACCGAACGATATATGAAATGATGATCTATCGATCGTTATGCTCATGATGAGTTAGACCTATTTGCAGGGATCATGCTTGGATAACCCTAAAGTTTCATCACCCTTGACTCAAGCCCATATAATGAAAATAAAAACTTTTTCTAGGTTGTATAACCATAATAATCTTTTGCTTGCTATATGGACCTTTTTGTATTGATCACACTCAAACAAATTAGAAGGGTATCAGTCAAAGGCTACCATACCCCAGTGGGCCCAACTCGATTTGTGTGAGTTAATCAAAATATATAATGATAAAAAATCCATATGCTTATGCTTTTAATTAGAGAGGTTATAATGTCGATTTTTCACCGTATACCATGCATCCATTGGGTACCCCGTTGACCTGTAAGCTAAGCCCACCTAGGAAAAAGATTGCATGATCTCCTGTGTGGGAGTAATAAGGTTGGAAGGTTATTGTTATGCTTGTGTGTGGTTGTGATTGATTCTTAACCAAAGCATGCATTGCATTCATGCATCATGTTTATACTATGTTCATGTATCATACCTCAGGCATCACTCCTAAAATTTGACCTTTTCAGTTATGATAGACTCATCTAGGTGATCTAAAGGGTTAGATGGGCACCTAGTTTAGAGATCCATGTCCAAATTGCTAAGACCAGACTCAAGTTCAGAATCGGATTCAAAGATTAGCTTTGAGTGGGGTTCAAGCTATTTATTAGAAAACAATCAAGAGATCAACTTAGGTATGGAAAATGAGTGGGTGACTAAATTGAAAGAGGAAATGGGACTGGAAAAGTGGTTGATGACACCGCTATTAGGTTTTCATTCTTGAAGGAAAGATTGAATGTCACTTATACCGGGCCTTCGATAGTGAGAGATGACTTAGATCAGAGACTGGATATATGTCTGTAAGAGTTTGAGGAATGGATGTTAGCTATGATCAGTTGGATGGTAACTTTGTAACACCTAACACTAAAACTCAGCCTATAGTACCCACTTCAAGATAATGAAGCCAATGCATATTGGGAATGCTACTGCAATCAATGCTACTATGCTTTAAGATTCACCTAGAAGAGAAAGGAGGCATGACCTTAAGGATGACTTTATAGAAGAGAATGATGACAAATATATCCCCCAGTGATGAATATGAGGATTAGAGGTTTTAGAGCTGAGGATGCAGCTTTCAAGAAATTGAAAGAAAAGATCAAAGCCATATCTAGGTTATTATCTACTGGCAGGGGGATGGACCCTGAGGATAAAAATTTGAATGAAGATGAGTCATTACCTCAAAGGTTCAAGATGCCTGACTTACTGAGATTTAATGGTACCTTAAATCCTTCAGCACATATCAAGTAGTATACTTTGATCATGAAGGGGACTACTTTATCTAAGAAACAAAAGGTAGAATACTTCTTCTTGAGTTTGACCAGACCTACCATAGATTGGTATCATGAATTGGATAGGTAAATTAAAAAGGATTGGGATTTGCTGACAGAGGAGTTCCTCAAGCAATACAACATAGTACAAGGATGAAGGTTACCTTGAAGGATATTGAGTTACTCTAATAGAAGCATGATGAGTCCTTCCATGAATACCTTACTAGGTAGAGAAATAATATGATGGAAATGAAAAAGAAACCTGACACAACTGATTAAATCAGATTGTTATTTGAAATGCGAGTCCATACCTAAAAGATGGTTTAAAGATGAAGGGTTTGAAAGATTGGGAGTCTTTGAAGGATATAGCCATAGAGGCTGAAGGATAGTACTTAGCCAAAAGGGCAAGTAGTGAGAATGTAAGAAGGAATTTAAGTAGTGATAAGGTTATCAAGAACAGTAGTGGGCAAAATAGAGCTAGAAAAATCACAGAGGTGTTTGCTGCAGAAGCTAGTCAGAGGAACTATTTCAATATGGGAAAATCACTGTTTGTATTTTGAATAGATTGGTTAAATAATGCAAGCTTCAACCTTTACTGTTGAGGTCTGTAAAGAGTCACGAATTTTCCTACCATAGAGAGGACTAACATTATGCATACCATTAGCATGTTAGGCACTTGACTAATTATTGCCACACTCTAAGGAATAAGATTCAAGACTTGATAGACGGTAAGCATATTTCAAATCCTGAGAATAAAGATAAGCAGAAAAAGGGAGGTTACAATGATGTACCCCTTCTAGTGTTCATGATTAGGTCAAGTTTACCTGAGTGGTATGTGATGAAGGATTTGTATGGGAATGAGTACTTAGTCGTTACTCATATCACCCCTAAAGTAGCAGAGCCAGCTAAAGGACATTGGCCATTTCTATGATCGACTATTGGGATACTTCATAGAGGGTGAGGACAAAGGGACTTTGGTACCTATCGATACCTGTAGTTTAGCTAGTGATAATGAGCAAGAAAGAAAAGTGAAGGCAGTCATGAGGAGTGGAAAAGTGGCCTCTAAGATTGAAAGATAGCCATCTTCTGCTACAGTACCTACGAAGAAGGAGGTTGAGGATGATTAAATAATTAAACAGCTGAAAAAGATATAAGCTTATATAGGCATTTTGAACTTACTGAGGTAGTCTCCCTCTTACAGATAAAAGTTAGTGAAGGCCTTAAGTGAGGATACTATTGCTACCACCATATCGCCCTCAAAGTTACTGGACTTGGTTAGGGAAGGAACTACTAAGAATGTGGTGTAATCTAATGCTGACTTGCCTATAGAAGGAAGGAATCATAACTGCCCTTTCTACATCAAAGCCTAGGTTAATAAAAAGCACACAACTTGTGTGATGGTGGATGATAGATCCTCAATTAATGTGTGCCCCTTAGTAGCAATGTTGGCCTTCGGACTAAATTAGAGTATGCTAGGTAAGTCTGATTTGACTATTTCTATCTATGATAACTCTAAGAGATAGGCTATTGGGATGTTTAAGGTTATAGTGAAAATCGAGCCCATTGAGATTGAAGTTAAGTTTTTAGTTTTACCTATTCCAGCAAATTTCTCAGTGCTCCTTGGTCAACCATTGTTTCATAAGCTGAGGGGAGTGCCGTCTACATTATATCAAATGATTAAAATCTCTCACGATGGATAGGTAGCTATTATTAATGCAATGAGAGAGAACCAAGTATCTGTGCTCGAAATAGCCAAGCAGCCATTCGATAGGTTTCATATAGCAGTTATCGATGATGAAAAAAATGAGGATAGTTTCCCTGATTATCCTTAAGTGGTCAATATGCTCAAAAAGATGAATTTCCTACCTAGTACAGGCTTGGGTAAGAACTCCTAAGGATCTTAGACTACTGTAACTACTAAAGGTCAAAAGGATAAGAAAGGGTTAGGCTTTGCAAGTTCCAATAAGAAGGGGAAGGAAAAGAAAGCAGCGAAAGGGATTCCTTATATTTTTTTAATGTTTTGTACCAGTTTTGGGCTTGTATCTTTATTATGGATAAAATGAACCTCAAATATAGAGGATGAGTCAGAGTCTATATAGATTATAGGGATCTAAATAAGGTTTATCCTAAGGATGATTTTTCCTTATCTCACATAGATGTTTTGGTTAATAGTGTTGCAGCTTATGCCATGTATAGTTTTATGGATGAGTACACCAAGTATAATCAGATTTTAAACAATATAGTGGATTGAATCAAAATGACTTTCATAACTAAATGAAGGACGTATGCCTACCGAGTCATACCCTTTGGATTTAAGAATGCAGGTGCTACCTATCAGAGAATAACCACTAATATTTTAAATGACTTGATCTATAAGAAAATAGAGGTGTATGTAGATGACATGATGATCAAGTCAGTCACCTGCGAAGGTCATTTTGAGGTATTAGAGAGGTTTTTCTAGAGGATCAATAAGTACAACCTCTACCTAAATCCTAAGAAGTGCATATTTAAAGTTACTTTAGGTAAACTTTTAGGCCATATGATGAGTCCGAGAAGCATAAAAATATATCCTGATAAGGTAAGAGCCATTAGGAAAATGCTTGTACCCCAGAAAGAGAAAGATGTCAGAGGGTTTTTGAGTAAGATTCAATACATAAGCAGGTTCATAGCCAACTTGACTTCAATTTATGAATATATATTCAGGTTGCTTACAAAGGATCAACCTGTGGTTTGGAATGAGGATTTCAAAAATTCTTTGATGCCATTCAAGATTATTTGTTATGTCCACCAGTGTTGAGACTACCTCAAGCAGGTAAACCTCTAATTTTATACTTGTCAATAGAGGACAGTTCAGTAGGGGCTATGATGGCATAAAAAGATGGCTTCGAGATTGAATACGCAGTGTACTACTTCAGCAACAAATTTCTCCCTTATAAGGCAAAGTTTGTAGAAGTAAAAAATATCTATCCATCAATCATATAGGCATCAAAGAAGTTAAGACACTAATTTCATTGCTATAGAATACAAGTTGTGGCCAAGCAGAATCCTCATAGGTACTTGCAAGAAGTGTCTTCATTGTTAGAAAAGATGGGAAGGTGGTTGATTCTTCTACAGAAGTTCGATATAGAGTATATCACTAGGAAAATATTAAAGAAAGGGCAATAGCAGAGTTTATAGCTGATCAATATTTATAAGAAAAAGAGGTGGCTTATGAATTCCCCAATGAACACATCGCAACCATAATGGTGGAGGGATGGTAGATGTATTTTGATGAAGCTATAAATAATAAAAGAGCAAGAGTACGAGTAATTTTGATTACCTCAAAGGGAGAAAAGTTACCATTAGCTAAAAATTTAAGATATAAAGCCACAAATAATGAAACAGAGTATAAAACTTGTATTTTCAGGTTAGAAACCCTACTGACTGTAGGGCCTAATCCATATAAGTGTTGGAGATTCATCCCTAGTGATTTGCAAGGTAAGGGGTGAATGGTAAGTGAAGAAAGAATGCTTATTACCCTATCTCAAATACTTGAAGGTTTTAAACAATTAGTTTAAGGTCTATACATTTGGATATGTGCCAAAGGAGGAAAACTAGTTAGCAGATGCATTAGCCATATTGGTGTCCATTTGGTATAATCCAGAGGAAGTAGTTGTGAAGCCTATGTTGATTTTGAGTTCTGACAAGCTTTGCTTTGAGAAAAAATAAATTATAGATATCGAAGTGGATGATGAAAAGCTTTGGTACTTCGACATCCAAAATTATCTAGAAAAGTTAGTATTTCACGAAGAAGCAACTGAGAAGGATCAGAAGTTAATTAGTAAGCTATCCACCCAGTTCATTACTGTAGGAGGAGTTCTTTACAAGAGACAGCCTGGCAGAATCCAATTGAGATGCTTCGATGAAAAGAAAGCAAAGAAGGTGATGGAAAAAATACATGTGGGAGTGTGCGGCACTTATATGAATGGATTAGCCTTAGTAAACAAGATTATGAGATAAGGTTTCTTTTGGCTTACAATGGACACTGATTGTTCTAAATATGTCAAAGAGTACTAGTTATGTCAACGGTATGCGAACTTGAGGCATTTGCCTATTTTTAAGTTGTATAACCTCACGTTCTTATGGCCTTTTGCTGCATAGGATATAGATATCATAGGAATAATCCATCCACCTACTTCAATTGGATACAAATTCATTATAGTGGCCATTGATTATTTCACCAAATAGGTAGAGGCTGAGTTTTTCAATAAAGTAGATGCCCAAGATATGGCTAAGTTCATCGAGAAAAATTTGATATGCAGATATGGCTTACCTTACCACATAGTGTCAGATAACGGGTTATAGTTTTTAGGTAAAACCAAGTGGATGCTCATCAAGTATGGAGTACAACATCATAAGTCTTCTCCTTATAGGCCTCAAGCAAACAGAACAGTCGAAACGGCTAATAAGAATGTGAAAAGAATTCTAGCAAAAATGGTTCAAACTTATAAGAATTGGATTGATAAATTACCCTTCACACTATAAGGTTATAGAACTATAGCCAAATATCCACATGAGCCATACCATTTTCTTTGGTATATGGGGCGGAAGCAGTACTACCAATAAAAATTAAGCATCAATCTCTGAGGGTTGTTTTGGAAGCTGAGATACCAAATGCGGAATGGGCCAGACAGAGACTATCACAGCTTAACATGTTAGATAAGGATAGAATGAGGGCTTATTACGATAATCAAGTTTATCAGAAAAGGTTCACTCACTTATTTAAGAGAAAGGTTAGGGAACACCCGCTGAAAAAAGGAACTTAGTGTTCAAATAGATGAGACCGAGAATTCTAGATATCTGAGGCAAATTTAGACCCATATAGGAAGGATCTTTTGCATTTAAGAAGCTATTATCCAAAGATGCTACTATTTTTTCAGACAGTGATAGCAATGAATTCAGAAAACTAGTGAATGTTGACAGATTGATAAGGGTTCCTTGACTAAAGACTAAGAAAGAGAAAAATAAGAGAATAAATACCCCATGGGTTAAAAACCAAAAAAAATGGTAGCCTTGTAAAAATTAGGCATCTCGACAGGGTGAAAATAAAAAAGGTATCTTGGGCAAAAATTAGAGGCTAAAAGAAAATAATCAACCGAAAAAATTAGAGAAAGCTGATTGATGATAGGAGTTATGATGCTTGTAAAGTTTCATTTCGAGATTGAATAATATGTGTCATTAAGATGAGGTCAAATGCTAATCATGTGTACTGAAATAAAAAAAAAATAAATGTCATGTATGTATTCATAAATGCCATCCAAGTATTTGAAAATAACATTTTTCTATCACATGTTCGATAAAAGCGTAAACATCATCTATGAAAATATCTAATCTAATCTATTAGTATAACATCTCTCTCTCTCTCTCTCTATCCAGGTGCCTTAAGTGAAAAAGTCTGTTGCAAACAGCTGGACTAGTGACCCATTGCTTGTATGAGTAGGAAGTGGTGAAATCATAAGCACTAGTACCGAAAATGGTAGCCCTCACTCGAAGCTAAGTCCAGATCCTTTGATAATGCTCTGTCAAGAAATGAACAACAAGAATGCCTCTTCGAAAGCCCAATGAATGCCTAATCATATCCTTTTTACCCCTGAATTGGCCAAAATAAAGGGCAGCGGCATAAAAAGTGGCTTGGTGAAGCCCATAGAGAGGAACGTATCCTAACTCTCCATCTTTAACCACAGAAGTAATAGGTAACCAAGAATACCTAAAGTTGATGTCAGCATCTGTCGAATGGTTTAGCCAATCCACTGTATCGTAGACTGATTAAAACTCAAGTTGTAAGTGTCAGACTGTAATATAACTGATAAGATAGATGCATGTGTCTTTGATTTGAGGAAGGGTGTAACACCCTAATCCACTTAGCATGCAAAATCATCATCATTACCAATATAAAACTAGTAAAGATCAAGCAATAATAATAATAACATAGGCCTTAATTACATGCCACAATATACCATATCAAACTCTGAAGTAAGGAGACATAAAGTAAATGGCCTTCACTACACTGAGAAATCCTCAAGAACAACTGCAACCTGCCAGATCTTCTCTTTAATGTGGGTCAAGCCACAACAGTTATCAGTCCCAAAATAGAGCTTGTCCAGAGACCTACACGGATAAAAAACCTGTGCTAAGCTATAAAGCTTAGTGGGGAAACAAAAGACTATGACAATCTTTTAATAAATATCATCAAATCAGTACAACCTTCACAAATAAGGAAAAACAAATGAATCTTCAATAATAAATCAATTACAATGAACATTACTGAGCCGTCTTCACCCTTAACAATAAGTACTAATCTTACAATAATCTAGAGCATTAAGGAAACTCGTCTAGTTCCTAAAGACTTTTTCAATTTGCTTTCATAATAAAAGCTCTTTCTTGATAAACTAGCATAATTCATGTACCTCAGAATCCTTTCATTCAGGACTCCAAACATCATGAGTACTGATAGCACAAACTTTAATCATATACATTTAATCATATTAGTTACATAAGATATGCGTTTAATGTTCATTCAAAGAATAAGGAGTGCATGTGTCATGTAATGTTTATAAAAGATAATGTTAGGCATATATATTTCACATATATAAGATAATCTTAAGTATAAAATATAATTATAATTCACAATTCCTATTAACGATCATGTATTCCTTAATGCTATCTTAGCATGGCAAACTAAGTAACATACAACATTATGTGATGTCATTCACGATCTATGGGCTTATGTCAAAATTATCAGTATACACCTATCGGTGTAAATATTTAGATATATAGACTAACAGATTTGCATGTAGTTACAAAGGATAGGCATTTCATAATATGATTGCCTTACAATTCCCAATATCATAAGCATATATTTCAATAACTTTCAAAGAACATGAAACTCACATGGGAACGTTATCCCTCACAATGATGTCAGATATAAATATTATATCATACTGAATATAGAATTTCATTTCATTGAAACAGTCTATAGCCATAAAGGAATTTAAAACAAAATAATATAATAGGCCATTCATCGAGCTTACATTATATAAGTGAAGAAAACGATATATGTATTTCTTTATTTCGAGCACATTCTTAATCTTTAATCTTTAATAGTCTGCCTAAGTACTAGTTCAAAAGGTAGATAATGGGAGCAATGGATACCCGAAGGTATCAAACTATGGATATCCAAACATATCAAATGATGGATCCAAAAGGACCAAACTATGGTTCCATAAAGAAACAAACAATGGACCCAAACGGGGTCAACTATGGCAGCTGCAACTGTATTCCTTTAGGCATGCCTACTTAATCTACAACTGAACTAAGACTCGCAAGCTTAACCATTTAAAGAACATCTGTAATTAAACATATTCTCCTTTAATCATTACAACATTGGCTTATAGCCACAATTCACATAAGAATGCATATCATTCTCATTATAGATCAATATTGAGCTATGGACTCCAATACACATGGATGCCGATCAAATAGTCACATAATTGCATCAGCATTCATTCATACATAACATAGTAGTCTACATGATTATGCAACCAATAAGAAAGTATAATCTTTCATTGATCTATCTCATCATAACCAACATTATGTATGAATTCAATAAGGCAACATAGAAGTGTAGTCCTTGCTCCTAAAAGACTTCATAAGGTTGAATGCACGTCCATATATATATATATATATATATATATATATATATATATATATACAACTTGAATCATGGCAATACATGCATTAGCTACTCATACTTGTTCACATACTGAGTCAGACTACTTATCATAGCATAGATACATCAACAATAGATATTGCACTTATCTACTTCATTGATAGTTCTCAATGGCGTATCTTGTTGTTGTTTGCCGTGAGTAGCTTCCATACCATATCATAGTCATTAATATCAACACATAATCACTTGAACAATATTTAAGCATCTATGAGCGATAGAATAAGATGAATACGTTAATTACATCCTAAGGTCAATACTTGTTCTTAGTTAACTCCTTAGTTCACTTTTATAGTCTATTAGATCATGGACAATAGGTTATATACCCTGACATGGTCATAAATGCATAAATCTCCTTGCTTATACTTTACATTTTATAACGTTTTACACCCAAGTAAGTTTATGTGAGATTACCCTATCTCAGTGTCAGCACACCACCTATAGGCATGTGATTTACATAATATGTTATGGAACATGAGCAAATAGACAAGCATATTTCTTTACATCAAAGCTAGTTACTACGTTCCATTATGACTTAAAGCATAGCCTAATTTCTGAGGTCTCATGACCAAGCATAAAATGCAATGCCCCATCTTTTAACTTAAACAAGTAACATTTCAAATAACCTCTTATAACACTAGGCCACATCGTAGTATTTCCATGCCATTGTAAAGACACCTCAATGTGCAATAATTTAGGTAAAGCCATTTACTTAGATAGGTTAGATACCTTATACCAGCTTGTATGACGCGTTTGATAACATATAACTTTTTAGGTTATTATGTTATCTCTTACTTTTCTTTAGTTCTATGCTCGTTATACACCAAAATACATTATAGCAAAATCATTCATTTAACCCTTGCCATATGCAAGTCCCTCTAATTCAGCTTTCAAGTGAACCCCATACTTTAGTAGGCTTTATTACTTTAAAACTTCTCACCCTTCCTATATACATATATGCAAACATAAGGATTCTCAAATTAGGTGACCATGCTATAAACAATATATCGGTGGCTTTAGGTGTCTTACAATTTAATTAAATCTATTCCCTCTTATAAAGGCATTTAGGTCATTCAAATTCCAATAACACCTCATCTTATAGTCATACCTTTTTAACTATATCTTTCTAAACTTTAGCATTGGGAAGACTTCACAATTCCTCAATAATCAGATAACCTACTAACTACCCCTTATTATATATAATTATCATCAACATAACTCATTATTAGCTCAATTCACCCTAATTACATTCCTATCTTCACAACCATACCAGTTATACAATAATGTATTCATGATTTATGAGTGGTTCATTGATTGGGTGAGTGAATACAGATGAGGGAGAGTAAGTGCAAATGGCCATGCACTGGGAAAAGAAGGGTCGTTTCTGGCCATGCATTAAAATAATGGGCCATACTTGGCCGTGCATAAGAAACAATGAGTCATAAGCAGTCGTGCAAGGAAGAGTCACTAGAGATGCGCGGCTACACAAGGAAATTCTGAAGGGTGTGCACGGCCTTATATGCCTTATATCCATAACCAGAGAGAGAGAGATCTTCTCTTTTCTATGCCTTATATCTGATCTCCCTTCTCCATGAAGCTTTAATTGAACGAGTGGGGTAAATTTCAAGATTACCCTTATACATTTTAATCCTCAAAAACTTACTTTTTTAACATTTAACCCCAAACTTCTTATTTAATTCAATTGCATCCTTCTTTAACATTTTAGCTACACTCTAATAAATATGTGCACAATTATCAAAATACCCCTCATGAGACTTACCTTTAATAATGCAAAATAATTTAATTTTATCTTATTAAACCTTAATCCTCATTAATTTACTATAATTCGATTAAGACCATGATTGGGGCCTCATAAAGGGGCTTCGACAGTAGCTGTAGTTTCTCACAAAGCCAAATCTGAAAAAAAAAAGCTGATGGGATGAGTTGGTTCCATCTCAAGCAAAAATAAGGTATCAAAATAGATAAAAATTCGAAAGGATGTATATTTTAACAAAAAAGCTAGTATGAAAATCACAAGAGGCATACTACCTTTAAAATTAAAGGACATACCTAGAGGAGCATAGGACTGCTTGTGAGGAAGGAAGAAGAGCCACACTGAGTAGAGGAGTTTTGGAAAAAAGCATCCAGATTAATGATGGTTTTAGCCACAATCATGAAAAAGGATTGTGCCCCCAGTGTATGCCATCCACAACACTGAACAATCCATAATCTGTAGTCATGAAATCACCACTGCATTTTAACAAGCACCAAGAAAGGTAGCAAAGTAGTATCACACCAGAATAGAAGGTGGAAACATCATCAAAGTCAGTCAAAACATCAATCAACCATTCCAACAATAATGTCTTCCCATGAGATACTAAACCCCTAGCCACAGAAGGAAGAACAACTAAGGCACATACCACCTTTCTAGGATAGCTAACCAAGGGAGAGGGCAAGCATGGCTGAATGTTGAGATCGAATCTAGCACCCACTTTGGTAGCAAACTCTTCAGGTAAAGGACATAACTCCTGCTGAGTGAATCAAAATACTTGAAATATCATATCCCAATATCAGAGTGCAGCTGACAATAAGTGTTTATCTAGAGAAGTTCTCCTCAGAAACCTTAAACTCGAGTAAAAAGCCAAAAGAGGGTCATCTCAGGTTTTCAAATCATCTAGTAATCAATTTAATTTTGTGAGTCTAGTAGTCATAGTGATAAAATTTCTAAGCAGTCTGAAGTTCAAGAGTGATAGAGAAAATAATGAATGGTTGAAAGAAAAAAAAAAGAAATACAAAGAAAATGAGAGAAAAAGAGAGAGAAAATACCTGATAAAAGCTTCCTAGGAAGGTGAAAAGTCAAAGGTATAAAAATCAAGAAAATCAAGCACTATTTATGAAAAAGTGATGAGGGACGGTCGTCCTTCATCATGAGTGAGCCACAGGTTGCTCGTCCCTCGCCTTTAGATGGCCAAAAGTTATATAATTGTATGTCTCATGCATTACACGTACATATTATTGCATTTGTCTTTGTTTGCATCTTGCAAAAAGTTTTAAAGGTTTGATGACTTGAACAACCAACCCTAAAGGGTTTGGAATGCACAAGGTCATTTGTTAGAAGGACACTCAAATTTCAGGTGGTATGGAAAACCTTCACCAAAAGGCATATGGCTATTCTTCCAAGAAGAATGTAGACATTGTTATACATTGCAAAGAACTACCCTATTAGGTTGAAATACAAGAAATGCACAACAAGAGGAAATGCAGATATTTTTGATTCTTGAGATAACTCTCTTCATGACTTAAGGGAACCCTTCCACCATGGATTGGGTTCGCCTTCACCATCCATTGGAACACGAGGTGTTTCAATCTAAACACATAAAAAAATTACTGGATATATATTCACCAGAATGATCTCGAGTATCTCAGTGACTCCCTACAGATGCACACTTATCATAAATCTCCCAAGTGGACATATACATACTTACCAAAAATCTCCCTAGTGGAATGCTACCATAATAAAACAACCATACCTTGCAACCAATAACCAACAGGTCTGCTCAAATACAGCAAGTCATGTTGATCATGCATGCCTCGAGCACTGATTCTACATGCCCCAGGCGCTAACTGGACAAGTGGAGACTCGTCGTCTTCAATGTAGTTAGTTTCTGACTGGTATCTAGCAAGCATACTAGATCAACTAGTAATATAAAAAAATAAGATTAAGACCTTGGATATCGAACCCAAGGAAACTTGGATTGCTAAGCCAAATATCTATAGGTGAGTGAAATTAATCTAAGATTATTTCCCAAATTTTTTATTTTAAATTCAAGGACTAAACTAGACGTAAACTAATAATAAAGTAAAATAAAAACTAAAATTAAACTAATATTAATTAAAGACAATAACCAAAATACTTTTACTGAATGACTTTCCACCTTAATTTATCATGCATATAACTTAGTTAAAGATAATGCAATTAATTATGGAAAACTGGCAATAAATTCAGATAACTTCTCAGAATATCTTTTTAAGTATCAAATTTTCTTACTCAAAATAATTCAATACTTAACATAAAAATTTAGTACATAAACTCCTAAATATCTGCCAAACCCTTTTCTCAAGAAATCTCACTTCAATTCATTATTAATTCACCTCTTCATAGACTTAATTCACTTAAAGTCAATACACAGTTACCACATTTTTTCAGAAAATAACCATTCATCAATTTAAATGAGTTAACAATGAACATGCATACCTTAATTCAATATTGCATTTGATCATTAACCATTTCTCAACAAATCAACAATCAAAGTAAACGTTACTCAAGATAAAGATTTTTTCTCAGAAATTAAGAAATAACCAACAGACATTTAATTGAAGAACAAACTAAGTCATTACATAAAAAAATATGAGAGTTCAAGTTTCCCTCAGCAAAAGAAAATGAACTACTCACTCATTTTCATAAAACTTAAATAAAAATAAGATAAAGGAACGATACACATAAAACCCTTCAGCTGTTCTTGAAGTTTCCTCAGAACTCTTCAATCCTAGCCTCCAAATTCTAAGTGAAAAATTAAACTAAAAGATTACCAATTACGTAAAGAAAATAAAAAGCTATATCTATTTTGGTGTTTCTCTGCTCCTTTTATAGGTTGAAAAGAAGAATAAAAATCAACTTTTACTTCCTATTTGCAAGACTTCCAATTGTAAAAAAAGACTTCCTGTTTAGTGAATAAAAAAATCCAGTCACAGATAGGATTTGCTAGAATCGGTGGAGTAAGATTGAAAATGGTCGAGTCAAGCTTTAAGTTGAATTGCCTTACTCTGTAGAGTGAAAAATCACTGTATCGATTACTTTGCCTGTAGCGCCCCAAAAACAAATTTGGATTGATTATGTTTTCGGGTTTTAATTTAACAATGGGTAATTAAAACATATGAAAGTTAATATATATATATATATATATATATATATATTAATAATAATGTTATAAGGGTAAGATTTTAAAAGAAAAATTGTGTGGTTGATATTTAAAAGAAGAAAGAGAATTTATGGGTAAAATTCTTTAGTATTATTATTAGTATTATTCTTATGATTATTCTTCTTCTTATTATTATTATAAAAAAAAGAAAGAAAAGAAAACGAAAGAAAGAAAGGAAGAGAAATTGGGAGGGAGAGGGAGGAGGAAGGAGCAAGGCGGTGGTGGCTTGGGTCCCGTCGGCTGGCCGCTGTCCACGACACCGGCGAGGAGGCTCCGATCGCCGCCGTCGTCCTCCGTTCATCTCCTTCCCCCACAACCGCGCTCCGTTTTCTTCCGTTTTTTCCCCATCATCTCCTTCGCTTCTTTCTCTTTTTTCGGTAGTTCTTGACGCCGGTTGAGGGAGCTGACAACACCGGCGAGATCACGAGGCTGAGGCGGATCTTTTGGTACCCTCCGATTGTCCCCACTCGCCGGCGAAGTGCAGATCGGAGCACGTGACAGCCGGTGGTTTTAGGTGGTTTTCCGGCGACTTGAGACGGTGGTGAGGCGCGTGAAGACCACCAGAATGCTACCGGCGACTCTGGCTTCAGGCTCGATGCTTCGACGAGTCTCCGGCGAGGCTCCGGTGAGGCGCCGGCGAGGCTCCGACGAGGCTCCGAACAGGCAGAATGGAGGGAGTATTTTGGCATTCGACTCTAAGGTGTGGGTACTTGAAATCTTGATATGCATGTGTTATTTTAGTAGATTTTAATAAACCAAAGTTATATGTATATAGATATATATACAGCTTGAAATGGAAAGAAAGCTAAACCCCTAATATAGACTATAAAGAAGATAATATATATGTTTGATTGGTGTTAAATAAATACATAAGGCTGGATATTAGTGAGATAAATTGAAATATGATTATGATATGGGAATTAGGTTTGTATTAGCTTTGTATATATTGAGGTTGTTATAAGAAAATTGATTAACCTCTGAAAGAGTAAAGGAGTTACAGTATTTGTGAGCACATATTTGCCCTGAATAAGGTTGAAAGTTTAATTATGTATACTGTCTTGGTTAAATATGTAAATGTCTTCGAAATGACTTTAAATTGGTATACATGAGTTTGATATACCTGACTGTGGATTTCTTGGTTGGTCCTTTCTGATAAAGTTTGAGTGCAAGTCATTGTGAAATCTTGAATGTGTCAAGCGAATTTTCAAGCTTTAGAGAAAGTAGCATAACAAGGGAAACATAAGTTCTTATTTGTTTTATTAAAGCAGTTTCTCTTGGTGGAATGGAATATGTAATATTGAATTTCATGATAAAGTTCTATTTATACGGGTACTCACCATATGCTTGGTGGTAGGTTGCTAGCCATCAAACTTGTTAGTTTTGAAGTCTAATCCTTGACTTGGAGAATCCACAGATATCTAGTAGTGAAGGAATTTTGAGTGGCCATGAAAGTTTATACCTTTGGGTTCTTAGTATACAAGATAACCTTGGAATTGTAATAATATAAATTAAATTATAGTTTCAACAACTGGAATTGGATAAGCGAAATCAAAGAGTGAACAATAGTGAGTTGAAATTAATTGTCTCAGGTTCCTACTGATCAAAGCTGTCTTGTTTTATTGGCTTCTTCATGCCTTTCAAAACGACTTTGGCTAATTGCCTCTCATGTCTGTATTGTGAAATGAGGATACTGAATAAAACTGGATATAAGTTAGTACAATCTTTGGCTAGCTACTTAGTCCAGTATACGAGGTTTTTGGTATGGGATATCTTAATTCCTCTCTAGGCTTTTTATCCATTCTGTAAAAAGAAAAAGAGTTGGAACGTTATGAATATCGTTTTCACGGATGTTTGATGTTGGACTTCTGTTTATGTTATAAATTAAATAATTTAATTAAATTATGTGTTAATGGTTTACTTCTTATATTCTTGGTAAATTTAATAGGGTAGTGTACTGATCACTGTTCTAGGTCTTGCCTAGTTGGGGTTAAAATATTAAATAGGAGTTTAACCAAATCATAATGGAACTTCATGTTTGGGTCTTCAATGTAATAGTATAGTTTTTGACCGTTAAGTTAACGATTGAACTTAGATAGCTAAACCAACTAACATGAATGAATATGAGTATAATTGATGAAGCCAAAACTCAGAGTCAGAGTAGTTGTGAAAGAAATTGAATTGAAATAAGTAAATGTTGTTGAAGATTTTATTGATAGGAATAAATCTGTTAAGGCTGTGAATCACACCTTAATTGTTTTAAAATTCTAGTTATAATCTCATGCTGTAATAAGTAATATTCTTCTGTTTGTCATTTTCAGTATAGCTTTTTAAGACATATTATGACCATATTATTATGTTTGGTAATGATATAATAAGTACAAAGGTTTAAAAGAGATGATCACGATGGGCCATGCAGGTACGTTTTTCTGAAATGATTATGAGTTTACATGTTGTTTTAGGTACTCACGGTGGGTGTGATTATATATAATTTCATTCTCATGAAAATAGTTTAGTAATGCATAAACTATCATGACTAGTACATGTATTGTTCACATATGATTATTAGATTGTTTAAAGTAAATTGAAAGAATATGTATAAAATAGACTTCACTGATGACTGAAAAATGTTTTAAAGATAATTTGCTGAATTATTGTGAAATAATTCATGATTTAAGTGAATGTTCTGAATAACTGTATTATCTGGATTGAACTGATGATAAATGTACTGAAAGAAAGTGATCGTTTGCGCCCTTAGAAAATAGTCTGGCAGTAAAAACTAGCTCAGGATATAATTGGCTGGCCATAGGGATCTCTGTACCGCGGTGTAAGTCATGGCGACTTGCTTTACTATGGTAGTATCATTGATCTCCATAGTAATTATCTGTCTCTGTTTTCTGTATCTGTTATATGTTCTGTTGAGAAGTGATCCTTTGGTATCATTTCTCAGTTTGTTGTGACCCTGTGGGGTCCACATCCCGTATATCCAGTCCGAGTATTTCTATCGGTACTGTTCTAGGGGCACTAATATGAAAATAAGTTAAAAAGTATAAAAGATAAGTAATATGATCGTTCATAACTAATATGCATAAGAATTTATCCTCTTGTATAAGTACATCAAATGGATAATAAATTGCAAATTATAATATTGATGAGCACGTGATTCTTTCATCCTATATAAACATTATGTATCTATATATATATATATGTATATGTATGTACATCACTCTGTTATTGATCAAGTGTATATATATATGGCACACTATGATGTTAAGTCTTATATTGTTCACCTTGTTAAGATTATGTAATGATTACATGACAGTGAACTTTGAATGCATACAATGTTTTAAATGATGTAAATATATGAAAGAAATATACCGGATGTCTTTTATGGTAATATTGAATAATGCATTGTTTACTGAGTTATTAAGTTTTATTGACCATGTCAGTAGGATATTCTGTCACTTATACTTGTGATTTATTGTTGAATATAAGAACTGAGATCTAGGGCAATTGAAGGTTTTGGTAGAAGTATTTTCAACATTGTACTAGTATAATTGATATTATATGTTTAAAAGATTATGTTTAGAATACTTTGTTCCCCGCTAAGCTTTATAGCTTAGCACGGGTTTTGTTATCCATGTAGGTACAGGATAGGCTGGTCTTTGGTTAGACAGCTGCTTCGGTTCAATCAGCAGAAGAAGAGCTCTAGTTTCAGAAAATTTCATGTTGAGGGTCACAGATGTAGTGAGGCATTAATGTACATGTAAATTTGCTTATGAATATTAAAGTTTTATAGCTGTTTAAGAGTATTAGTTATAAAATTGAATTATCTGATGACATGTAAAAAGAAACTAATGAGAATGGATGTATGAGATGTATTAGTTATGTTTGTGGTGCCCTTGAAGGGCTGAGGAATTGTCTGATTTGCAGGTGGGTTAGTTAAGTTTTTAGGCGTTATATTGCCGAATTTTTATTTGAAAATTGGTTAATTGGAGAATATAGATAACTCAATGTAGTTAATTTATAAGTATTGCATTGGGCAAGTCTGTAGTAGATAGAGTAAAAAAAAAAATTTCAGGTTATCTCATGCTCAGTCAGACTGTTCAGTAAGGGTGTTACATTGCCTTAAGACCCACTCCACTGAGTGGAAAGTCACTCAATAAGTGACAACATACTGTATCCAACGATCAAAGCTTCTTCACTTGTAAAACCTTCATAAGGCCAAAGTTTCAAAAAAGTCCTTCAAAATTTATTCTTTTTCTTCAATTAGGTCCCTAAAAATATCAAAATACTTAATTAAACTATTAAAGCAACTAAATTAACATAAAAATAACCTAAAAACACATTAAAAATACATTAATAACATAGTTAAATTCACACTTATCAAATACCCACACTTAATGTTTGCTCATCCCGAAGCAAATCTGAACAAACCAACTTCTAGGAATAATCAAACTTTAAATTAGATTTATACAATTCAAAACTAAGTTCAACAATTAACAAGAACACTTAACAAAATTCTGGCTAGAATAAACTCAAACAAAGGAATAAAAATTAGTTTCCATGTGTGTGTACAATATGAAAACAATTTTAAAAAATTTTCAAAATCAAACCACCAATGCACTTCATAATCAAGCTCTAGAATTGATGTACACTAAGTATACATGTGGTTTCATACTTGAAACTCTAGAAATACCATAAGCCTCTCCTTTAGCATTGAAACCCGAATATCATCTCCGCTAAACAACTCAAAGAAAACATAAAATCACTTAGATCTTTATTAGGTTGTAATGGGGTTAAGGAATTGGCTATTAAAGAATGATCAAAAGATAATCAAAGAGAAATAGCCACTCTATATTTGAATAAATCCCATTACTAAAAATTTCAAACTATTAAGCATAATTCCTTTGTCAAACTTGCTTACTCAATCACAAATAAAAGCTATAAGATTGAAATCCCTCTCATTTTTCTCAATTTCTTACTTTTAAGAAGTCATAATTTATTCCCTTGTAAATATCCTATACTTAAAATTTTATCATATATGCTAGCTTTATTTCAACATTTCTTTCTTTTTATCTTTCTTTTCTTTTTCTTTTTCTTCTTTTTGTTACTAGCTTCTTTTACTGGCAATTTACAATAACTTGGGTAAAATAATGACATTACATAAGTACTTGACTTTATCTCATAATTCTTGCCCTTAATGATACAACCTTTTTCATTATACTTCATTGAAATGCCTAATAAATGTAAATCTATCCAAATCTAGAGTGGTCAAATCTAGATGGTAGATAAAAGGTTTTAGGCTATATGGTTAAAAGATAAGTGTAACAAGAACAAAAATTATGGTATGCTTTAAATATACCTCCTTAAATTCAAATTGGCTCCCAAAGGTTAATTATTTCAGAAAGATAGGAAAACAAACTTTTTATTAGCTTAACAAAAAAAATTTACTTAGATAATTTTCTAAGTTGCTTGAGTTATTTTTATACTTTGAAGGATGATCAGAAAGATTCTAATGTTCTAAAATTTTTTGCTCAACTATTTAAATGCACTGGTTTTTCTAATATTTAAAAACTGCTCTTTCGTGCTTTACAAGTGGAAACTAATAATTATAAACCAAATTGAGTGTTAAACTAGTACAAAATTTCATCAAACAACTTACTTATCTTACTGCTAAACTAAAGTTTTGACTAATGCACAATCTAAAATCAAGTTCAATTTGTTTAAATTTTTTAGAAAAACTGGGGCAACTAAGCTTTATGTAAGTTAAGTGAAAAAGTGAACTAACTATAGCACTAGCATGTAAACTATAAACCATCTAAACAAGTAAAAGAAAAACAGAGCAACTAATACAAAGTAACTAAAATAATTCATGAGTAAGATAAAAGAATTCAAACCACTTTTACGACCCAATTTGCAATCTTAAATTAATTTTCCCTCTTCGTGAGCTCAAATTCTCCCAAAATAAATACCAATATTCAAACATATATAAAGTAGGCTACATTTAAAATTTCAGTCCAAACGGAGTGCATTTTTAATCCGGTTCACTTAAATTAGTCCGATAGCTGAAAATCCGGTGTTACCGTAAAAATTCATTTTATTGCCAAAAAAATATATACATAACTTAGAGTCTATCCATGCATTTAGATAAATTTTTAAAGGTCAATAACTATTTTTAAAGGTCCAATAAAAGTTTGTTCAAATTCGATTACTATTTAAATCGGAAAGGATCATTTCTCATTTGTAGCATTTGGAGACCTATTTAATCTCTAATTCACTTCAAATTTTAACCTTGGACTAGTTGTAAGCAATATTTTTTGATGGTCAAATAAAATATTTTTTGCCCAATGATGTATTTAATACCTCGGGTACACTGATCAATACCAAAAGATACTACTTACAGCTAACCTTGTATTTGAGCCATTACAGAATCTGAAGTTCAAAAGATTATGATGCTAATATATTTGTTAGTGTGTAAGAATTTATTAAATCTCATATGTATTAACTTCATATGCTTAAATTCATAGTAGTATCTAGTAGGACAATTTATCTTATAGGGTAAATTATTTGGCTCCAAATAATAATAGAATCTTTAAATAGAAAGGAGAAAATAAATTTAGATGGAATAATATGGAGGTGGGTACTTTTGAAGAGATCCATGACATATTAATTTTTAAACCCAAGAAGTGGTTCAGGTACCTAAAATTAAATAAGAGATCTCAATATGTCATATATATATCATTAAAACGAACTGAAAAAAATAAAGTTGTCGATAATATTTCTTTATAAAAATATTTGATATCGATATTTTCAACATAGTGAGACTCTTAAAATTAAATATATTAAAAAATACATATATTAATTGAATTCAATATGAATTTTGGACCTATAGTTCATATATTGGAAAATATGATGCCAATAGGGTGCACATGATGTTCTTGCAATGTATAATGAAGTCATAAAATTTTACTTATTTAATGAAATTTATTGCAATAAATTAGTATTGATTATAAAGAGATATATTTTCTTATAATAGATATGGATGCAATAGTTTTTAATATTTATCAATTTGACAATATATTAGTATGTAACTAATTAATGGTATTTGCCTATTTGATAATGAAATTATATAAAATATCTGAAGGATTTATCATGCCTGAAGCATGTAAATATTTATGAAAAATATATTTAATACAAATATATATTGATTTTTATGATTTTGAAGTATTACTGTATTGCCTATTATCGTAATTTATTTATGTTTTTAATTATTAAAACTTTTAAAATGGTTTAATGAATTTTGAAAACTAAAATTTGTCTTCACTTGAAAATTGAGTACTATTTGATTGAAAAAATAATTTTTTATAATATGATTACATGTTTATAAATTATCTTCTATTGAGTACTCGTATGGTTGTAAAGTCACTAGATACAACATATTTCACGATAATATATTATTGCTATGGATACATTATGTAATCATGTATTATATTGTAATTATCAAATTATTACTTAAAATTACTTATTGTTTTAAAGATTTTAGTTCTCTATATAATCATATATATTTTATTTAGATAATTTTATTATCTTTAAATAATTATTTTAGAAATATTTGAATTAATTTACTAAATACATTCATTTGTTATAGCTATTATATGATTATGTTATATATATGACATGAAATTATTTTAATATATTTATTTCATTCCTTGAAGTGAATGAAGCAATATAAAATTATGGCCATAAAAATGGCTTGTTCAAGAAATGATAATTATTATTATTGTATGATTAATTTTAACTATCAGAAGTGACTGATAATTAAAAGAAAAAATAGGAATGGTTAAGAAAATCATTTGAGAATGGATAACTTACTCATGAAATGATATAAAAGTATATTGATCATGTACTTGTTGTACGTATGACTATATTATTACATTTTATAAAATTTTTCATCTTAAAAAAATAAAAGATGTGTAGATAAATTTATACATGCTTGTAAATGTACAACATGCAATTGTATAAAATCTTAGTTGTTATTTTTCAGTTCATGCATAATATGTCCAAAAGATATATGGTAAGCATATCCAAGAAATATGTGGCTCATTTTTAGAAAAAGAACTTTATAATATTACGTATCAGAATTTTACATGTACAAATTTAAAGTTGTGTACCGATATTATTATAAAGAAAAGAAAAATAGATGTTGTACTCTTTTTTTTTCTTGACTAAGGGTTTTTTTCACTGGGTTTTTCTATTAAGATTTTTAATGAGTCAACTTATAATGTATATTAAAGATATTGTATGCTCTTTTTCCCTTTACTAGGCTGTTATCCTATAGGATTTTTTCTAGTACGGTTTTAATGAGGCACAATACATATTAATGAACATTCAAGAGGAAGTGTGTACTATAAATTTCATAATTATGAATATCCATAACCCCTTAAAATTGATTGCATGACTTATCTGATGAAAAAGGCAAATAATTATTGTCCATGCAGGATATTTTATAATATTGTTAATGTATTCAAAGTCTGTCAGAAGCGTGACAAATATTATAATGAAAAAAATGTCAGTTTTTGAAAGAAAATGAAATAAAAATTTTCAAAATGATACTCTTAAAGAAGTAAAAAGCAACATAAATCAACAACTTTATATTTTTAGAAAAACAAGCCTGGAAGCAATTCTAATAATGGTAAATTATATGAGTTGTGAAAATGAATGATAATTGTTGTTGATAATGTATTTACGTATTTAGTTGCTTATGAAGTATAATAACAATGAGTATGAGTCTCTAATTATCGAAAAGTATCGATATCAAGATAATTGGCCAAAAGACAAAAAAGTAATCTATAATAAACTAAACTCAGAAGCAATCTATAATAAACTAAACTCATACAAAATATTTGGATAAGAAGTCTAGACAACAAAAGATGTTAAATATTTTGGCCATAAGAATAGTAATTATCAAATTATTCAATATTGGCCATTCATAAAGTTAGTTAAAAGCCATGTGGTTGGGAGTTACAACTCAACACAATAAAGGAATGTGTAAACTATTGTTCAAAAACAACGATTAATAATATTGAAGTATGAAAAAAATGCAAAATTTTCTCAAGTAGCAAACCAGCAGATCTCTTCACCAAAAGTTTACCAATTTCGATTTTCAGAAAACATGTGCGCAGTATTGGAATGCTTCAGTTTAAGTAAATGTTGTAATTATTGTATTTTTGAGGAAAATTATATTGCCCGTGAATATTGCATTCTTTTTCTTTCGCTAAATTTTTATCCCATTGGATTTTTTTAGTAAGAATTTAACGAGATATATTCATAGTTCATATATAGTTACCCAAGGGTAAGTATTGTGATAATTATCTAGTATTTGGATGACTATCAAGCTCTGTCCCTTTTCCAAATCTAGTAGAAGCCTATCCGTTATATTTTATACCTATAAATACTCTACTGTGGTTATTCAGTAGATAGGATTAAATAAAATAAAATTCTCCATTCGTATTATATTTGTCTTTACTTTAATTATTTTTACAACAAATGTAATTAAATTGGTTTATCTTCTCTAATCTCATTGATATAACTAATATTTCGAAACAATGTCGACAAATAAATGTAAATTGTGTTTATTTTTTATAATTTTTTATTATTTTAATAATGAATGTTTATAAAACTTAAGTTAACAAATAAATAAAAATGATGATTATTTCCTAACCAAAGAAAATTAAAATAAAATACAATCATATACTTTTACTTTACATTAGTTTCGGATATAAAATAATGGGCAATTCAAATGATTGAAAAAGAGTCAAATTCATCCGAGTTCAAATCTCACACTCCTTGCCATTTGCCACAAAGATGTAATTATAGAAAAAATATATTTTTTGAATAAAATTAAATTGATGGTTTTAAAAGCATCTCTTATAAAAAGAAAATTAAAAGAGTGGTAAATTTAAAAATCATGGTTTTAAAATTGCAAATTATTTTCAAAATTGTTTTATATTCGATCAGTTCACAGCATTTATGAATATAAAAGACACGAGGAAACAATTTTTAACCTTTTGCGAATTGCAATAGTTTATACCTAAAGTGATATATATATTTATTTGTGACGGAAAGTGAATAATTAAACGAGTTATGGAATTTAATATATAAATGAGTCGATTAATTCTTTTAATAACTCAATTCATTATATCGTTTATGTAATTTGAGAAGAGGGATTTCACAATGCCAAATAATATTGAGAAAATTATACTATATACCTCTTTTAGAAGTCAAATTTCAAAAATACCACCATTCTTATAGTCAAACTTAGTAATTAACAATAGTCATACATAAAGAATCTATAGATTTGCATAAAAACCCCAAAACTATGAATACATCAATACTTCAAGAAATAAATAAAGAAGATATTGAACTAATAAAATAATTAAATAAAATAGATACTATAAATATGCATAATAAAAAATTAATACAAGATATAAGAATAGGATTAAGTCCTAATGCAGATAAAGTAAAAAATTTATTAAGTAAAATAGAAAGTATAGATGATTTAGAATTAATCAAATATAGAATATTAAGTGAATTAAACCTAGAAAGACAAATTTTAGACAAATTAAGTCAAATAGAAAATTATTTAAAATACGTAGCCAAAAAAGTAGGATATAATGAATAAAATATATGGAAGAAATAAGAGATATAAATGGATATACATATGATGAACAATTTTATCAAATAAATAATAATTTAAAAATATTAAATCAAAATATAAGAAAAATGACTAATAAACAATATAGTTTTACAAGTACCTTATATGGAGATGAAAAATACGGAGAAGGAAGTTTAACCTTACCATCAATAGTATTTAAAAAACCAAAACAAGAAAGTACTGAAGATAAAATGGACAAAATATTAAATATGTTAACAGATATAAAAGAAGAAGTTACAGATTTAAAAATAAGAGTAGAAAAAATAGAAAAAGGAAAAGAAAAAGAGCATACACAAGGAGGAATAACAATAAAAACTCATATGTTAACCTTAGAAGAAGGATTAAAATTATATGAAGAAAATGAAATTTCTGAAGAAGAAATATTAAATTTAACTATTAATTTAGAAAATTTAAAAATGAATACTAATCCAACATCTACTCCAACTAAAATAGAAACAGGAGAATATTCTGGAACTGTAAATGAAACTGAACAAAACATAATAACAGATAATATGGATATTAGAGAATATGAAAGAAGTAAACGAAAAAATCCTAGACAAAGACCTATTTATAATAATTCAAAATTTTCAGTAAAAACATCTGAAACAGAACACGTTTATCCAAATGGAATATTATTAGATATAGATTGTAAAGAAGATATACAAAAAGAAATTGAAAAATGGATAAAAATGAATAATTTAGCAATCCTATTATACGGATATGATTTACAAAGAGCTAGTAATTTCTTAATTAGCACTTTCACTGGAAACGTAGAAAAGTGGTGGAATGCTATACGTCTAGAAGATAGACAAATGATAAAATACGGATATAATAATGAAAATTTTACATCAACAGATACAATAAAAGATCTTCTACAAAGATTTGAATTAGCAATAAAAGGAGAATTTTTAGGAGAACATTGGCTAGATCCTACAGAATCATTAAAGAAATTTGGACGAGAAAATTTATGGAAAATACAAAATTTAACAATATGTAATATGTGTTATCTAAAACAATATACATGTGAATTTAATAACTATTATTATAATATAGCCAAAACCGATATATTACAAAGAGCAGAAATTAAGTTATTAAAACAGTCTTATATAACAAAATTACCAAAACCATGGGGATTTAAGTTATTTAATGAAATACAAAATAAAAATGAAATATTAGAAGGAACGTTAGGAACTTATCAAAATTATATATTTAACAGAATAAATGAAATGTGTAATCAAGCATATGAAAATAAAAAATTAAGAAAAGCAATTAATGTAGGATTATGTTGTCCAATTTTAGCTGAACCAACACATTGGGGATGTTATACAAAACAAAAAAGATATAAAAAATATAATAAGTATAACTTATCAAAAAGAAAAAATTATAGATCAAAATATAAAAGTTTTTATAAAAGAAAATTTAAGCCTTTCAAAAAGAATAAATTAGGTAAAGGAAAATATTTTCGAAAAAATCAAAGATATAGTAAGAAAAATCCTAAAACATGTACCTGTTGGATATGTAAAGAAAAAGGACATTATGCAAATGAATGCCCTAAAAGAAAAAATAAAGAAAATCATAAAGTTTATAGAATATATGAAGATTTGATAGAACAAAATTATGATCCCACAGAAGATAGTTAAATATCAGAAAATGAAAGTATATATGAACTAAATTCTCAATATACTACTGATAGTAATATTTCAGATAATTATTCTGAATTTGATAATGAAATAGAATCAAGTTCTGATAATGAAAATAGCAACTAAAAACTAAAATGACTTCTAATGAAGATCATGAAATTATAGATAATAATAATATTTTTAGTTATAATAAAACATTTGATGAAGAAAAATTTGGACAATTAAATAATCATAAATTAAACCTTAAAGAAGAAGATATATTTAAAAGAAGATGGTTTAATAGATTAATAAAAGCAACTTATATTGCAAAACATTATGAATCCGCAATAGACATATATCAAACTAAAGGAAATATGGTAATACCATTAATTAATAAAGATGAAATAAATAAAGCCTTAGCAAAATTACCAGATAAAAATAGATATAAAAATCTATACTTAGGAGCAATACAAATAATCATTAAAGCACACTTTAGACAAGGAATAGATAGTCCTATTCAATTATTTTGTATGGATGATAGAATACTAAATGATCCTATAGACGCCCTTCTAGGAGCAGTATCAGGAAATTTAGTATATGAAAAATTAAAATTCACTATAATACCAGTAATTTTTCAGTAAGTTTACAAGATAAAAATATAGATCAAGCACTTAAACTATATCATAAACTACATAGAATAGAAATGTCAAGTGGTTCAAAAGTATTTTCTGTAACCTACAGAACAATATACGCATTCACTACAAGTCATCATAAAAAACTACAAAAAACTAATATAAGATTACAAGTTGATATAGATGACACCTTTTCAGATTTAATAGAATACATACCACCAAGACAATTAACATCATCCAGTATGACAATTTTAGATGAGTTAACAATGGATTTAAGACAAAGAAATAAAAATATAGGAATTACCCCAAGAATACAACATGTAGGAGAAAGACTGTTAATATCTTCGGGAGAACATTCAAAAAAGAGTCAATCAAAAGAAAATAACATATTATTATTAGATGAACAAGGAAAAGTACATAATCAGTCTAGAAGAAGTATTGATCATCAGCAAAAGCAGATCAATATTATATCGAAACAGAATTAGATATTGGAGGAGAATGGAAATTATTAAAAACATTAATAGATACTGGAGCAGCAAAAAGTCATATTCATGAAAGCTTAGTATTTTCATTCCAAAAGTACAATCTAGATACAAACTATGAATTTTTAGATTATTCTGGACAAGAACATCTAATTAATAAATATGTAAAAATAAATCTCGCCTTAACAGATATTCAAGGAAAAATAGTAATTATTCCAATACAAATACATATGGATACAATCTCTTCTACACAAATTCCAATTTTATTAGGATTAGACTTTTTAGAGCAAATATCACCATATAATCTTACAAAAGATTATCTTATGTTTCAATATGATGGAAACACCTACAAAGTTTCAAGGAATAGAAACTAGTCCATTTAGTATTTATATCAATATCGAAATTATATACAAAGAATATCATACAGTCTCATATCATGCCTTTATTGATACTGGTTCTGCAATAACTTTAGCACAACCTTATGTATTCCCAGAACATTTATGGCAAAAAACTAAAGATTATAAACTAGGAATTGATATTACAGGAAATACAACCAAATATGATCTTATTACAGAAAAAGTAATAATACAAGTTCAATCCAATATACTCCACATATCTAAAATATTTCAATCCATTACTCATGGATGTGATATCTTATTAGGAAATGATTGGTTAACAAAGTATTATCCTTTGAGTATTGGTTCTCAGTATATTCGTTTAACAACTCCATGTAATCACAAAATTATATGTCCTAGACTTCAGCAAGCCTTTAAATGGAAAACTTCACCCTTGATTCCTCGCACAGCGAACCGTGGTGAGATTGTAGAAAAAGAACCCATTAGAAAAAATGAAGAAACTTCACTTATTGAAACTTTTGCAACCCCACAAGAAATAATTTTCTTATTAGAAAAATGTATAGGAACAAATCCTATAGAAAAATGGGAGAAAAATGGTATTTATGCTTTAATAAATCTAAAACACGATATACCAATAAGAAGCAAAAGAATGTTTTATAATGAAGAAGATGAAAAAGAATTTGATATACAAATAAAAGAATTACTTGATAAAAAACTTATTAGACCAAGTAAAAGTCCTTATAGCAGTCCAGCCTTTATGGTTAGAAATCATGCAGAAATAAAACGAAATAAACCAAGAATGGTAATTAATTATAAAAAGCTTAATAAAGCAACAGAATTTGATGGATATTTAATACCCAATAAAGAAATTCTTATCAATAGTATAAAAGGAAAAACATGGTATTCTAAATTTGATTGTAAATCAGGATTTTGGCATAAAAATGCATCCAAAAAGTATTAAATATACAGCTTTTAGTACACCAAAAGGACATTACGAATGGTTAGTCATGCCATTTGGACTTTGTAATGCCCCTCAATTATTTCAAAGAAAAATGGATGATATGTTTAAAGATTTAAGACATTTTTGTTTAGTATACATTGACGATATAATTATTTTCAGTAAAAATTTAGAAGAACATTATAAACATATAAAACAATTTTTATTAAGATGTTTTAAACATGGACTTATGTTGTCAAAAGAAAAATCAGATATAGCAAAAAAGAAAATAGATTTCTTAGGATTTTCTATAACAAAAGGAGAAATTGAATTACAACCACATATAGCGGAATCTTTATTAAAATTTCCAGATAAGTTAGAAAGTAGAAAAATGGTCCAACAATTTTTAGGACACGTCACATATGCTAGTGATTTTATTATAGAATGCTCAAAAAAGAGAAAAGTATTACAAGACAAGTTAAAAGGAGATAAGCCATGGATTTGGACAAATATAGACACAAAAGCAGTACAGGAAATAAAGGAATATTGCAAACAATTACCAAAATTACCCTTACCAGAAGAAAACGAAGAATTATTATTAGAAACAGATGCTTCAGATGATTATTGGGGAGCAATATTAAAAAGTAAAGATGGTAAGAAAATATATGGATATGCTTCAGGAACATTTAAGAATACAGAAAAGAATTATCATAGTAATGAAAAGGAATTATTAGCTGTAAAATATGCTATAGAAAAATTTGAATTAGTCCTATTACCAAAGAAATTTATAGTTAAAACTAATAATACTCAAGTAAAGTCTTTTATTACAAAAAATTATAATGGAAAATTAGCTCAAAGAAGGAAAATGGGATGGCAAGAATATTTTACTAACTTCAATTTTGATATTGAGTATATTTCAGGAAAGGACAACGTATTGGCAAATTTATTAAGTAGACCATTAACTAAAAAAGAAGATTAACCATTTCTTTGCAGAAAATGGAAAAAAGTTCAGAAAGAATTGTAAAACTCACTGCAGAGAAAAAGGAAGTAATGGAATCTATGAAAAAGGCTATATCTCGTCTTCTAGAAATAGATAATGAGATTAGTCAGATTTCAATGAATTATGCACAGGCGCTTTTGCGTCAAAAAGAATCTAAGGAAGAAAGCACTAGTTCTCAAAAAATGACTGTTCTTGGTACTACAACCAAGAAAGAACTAGAGCAAGAAATTTCGAGAAATATGATGATCAGACGATCTGTTCAATATTTGGACAATCCTGAATCATCACAGGAAGTAAATTCGAGAAATTTGGGAACCACTTCAATTGGAAATATTAATTCTCGATTGATAACTCCCAGAGATATTTCAGTATCATCCCAGCAATGGAATGATGATGAGAGATCTCAATTAAATAATACAGAAATTCGGAAGCAATGGGAAGCAGATTTTCTTAAAGCTCTGCAATATCTAGCAAAAGTTACTAATGCTGTCGGAATTAGCACTATTTCGATCAATAACACATACAACAAAGCAATCATCAGAAAAGGAGCAGATCCAAGAACAGTTCAAAAACTTTATCGTTTTGGACTAGTTCATACCATCTATCCTGGAGAAAACCTAGAAGAAGTACAGCAACTCCCAGCAACAGTCAAATCTCAAATTGAGATATTTAATGGAATTACAAAATTCAATAAAATTTATGTTCATATCTTTAGCATTATTCCTGAATGGGATGATGTTAAGAATATTGAAATTCCTACAGAAACCTTTATCAGAATGGGTACTACTAAACAAGAACTCATTCCAGATGAACAGAAGACTTTCAATTTACATCCATTAATCCTTAAAAATATTCCAGAAATGAGAATGAAGACCATTGAAGCAAATGTTCGTGGACTTAGAGAAATTTTATCAGATAATAAAAAATACTATACTGTTTTTCAAGATAATATTTTAATCACCAATCCAGCTACAGAATGGCATCAGAAATATCTTCTTGAAGGATATCTCGACACAATAATGGAAGGAAGTCTACCAATGGCAGAAACGACCAAAGAACTTTTCAAAAAGCAGATAAAAAAGGAATCTCCAGCCGAAAGCAAAAGCTCGCGACAAGGGCTAGTGGAGCTGGACCCCCTTTGAAGAAAATCAAGAAATAATTGAAGAAAGAAAACAAAAATGTAAACGTAAGCAGTGATGTAATAGAGCAATAATAGAATGTAATAATGTAAGTTCAATAATAGAGGCAGGGTGTAACCTCTATAAAAACCCAATCACTCTTCTTTAAGAAGCACGGCGAAAAAACTCGAAGCTTAAGTTTAGTTTTGTAAAGCTTTTAGCCTGCTTACCTTTTGTAAAATCTTTTATTTAGTAATGAAATTCTAATTTCAAAAATCTTTCTTTCTGAGTAACCATAGTACTTAGCAGTTTGCAATCCATTAAGAAATATAGAAAATTATTTTCGATATACTAAGAGAGTCAGATCACTCATATATCACAAATTCTCATCAGAAAATTCACATGTCTACAACTTTGTTGTTAGCTGAATACAGTTCAGTAGTCTCTCCTGATGTTACCAAGCCCGTTTTAAGGTGAAAAAGGGCAGAAGGGTATAAACTTGGAGACGATCAACTTAGCCCAGAACGTCAATCGTCTAAGGGTGAGCTGTTATCAGAAATCGTTGATAACAGGAGTCTAGCAGCATTGAAGGAAGCATAGTGGACCACTGAAGGAGATTTAAAGGTATAACGAAACCCTGATCTCTATTAGTAATGGTTATAATTTTCAATTCTATTTCTTAGTTGGATACTGCATGCTAGGAAAATGGTGAAAAGAAAGAATATTTTCAAACATGAAATTGTTTAAATTGTTCTAATTTTTATGGACAGACTAAAACAACGAATTAGAAATTTACAAACAACCATAAATGATATACACATATATAATAGATTGCTAAAAGAACAATTAAAACAAGAAGAAAAGTTATATAGATTTATAATAAGATTAAATCTAATTCCTACATATAATATAGAAGAAAGAATAGAAAATTTAAAATACATACTTAAAGTAAATGCATCTAGAATTCAAATAATAAAGGATAAAATAAATAGAATTCCTTTAGGATGAATATATTAGAATATTTTAATTCAAAAGATTTAAGTGAAGAAAGAGAAATAAATTTTGTCATTAATAATATGAATATGATAAAAAATAATATCAATCTTAATTTTCAACAAAATTTAGATATAATAGGAACTACAAATCTAGAAAATAGTATAAAAACCCAAATCATTAATAATTTATTCAAAGATAATTTTGTAAAAAATACTATTATATCTGAAATAATAGAAACTTGTCAATAAATAAATAGAAATACAAATAACATTAATTTTAGAAGAAGAAGACATTAATTCTATAAGGTATATCGGCTGCAAGATAGACCTGCGGGCTATTGGTTTCCAAAGGATAATTTATTTATCATGGTCTTCTGCCACGTACCTTTTTAGAAATAAAAAGTAAATAACAAAGATAAATTAAAATCATTATTACCTTACTTATTTTTATTTTGTAGAAAACGATCCGTAACGAATTCCGACCCTCTATTGGTATCAGAGCCTTATATTAAAATAAAAATAAGTAAAACTTTATAAAATGTCATATATAGTAAGTTTTATCATTAAAGAAAATATAGATAAAATCTTAAAATCAATCTATGAAATGACAGGAAAAATAAAATATTATAAAGAAAAAATTAGGAAAGCAAGAAATGAGTGTACATATATGGAAATAAATAATATATACGACATAAAAGAAGAATATGGATTACCTAGATTACAAGAGATAAAAAATGAATTAATTTCAATAAAAAATGAAATAGAAGCTGATATAGAAAAAATGAAAAATGAAATAAATCTAGCCAGTCAAGACATAGAAAATATATAAATGAATATTGAACAAGATATTAAAAAACAAGAACAATATATAACAGAATTAATTAAAAGAATAAATTATTTAAAAAAAATAAAAGCAAACCCAAAAGTAATAAAATTATTGATAAATGATCTAAAATTTTCTAAACAAAAATTACAAATTATAATACGTAACTAAACAAGATGACTAGTATAATAGAAAAATTTGGCGAATATTTAAGCTTATTAAATTTAAATTCAGAAGAAAATATTAACGAAATAATAACCGAAATGAATGAACAACTTGAAGCTTTATATAATAACGAAAATGAATATCAATCTCAGGAAGATATATCAGAAAATTTTAGACGAATATCTTTACAAGAAATGCATAGAGAAGAAAAATTAATTGTAAAAATAAGAATTGCCTTAATAAATATTAGAAATGATCTTAGAAGACAACAAGGATAAAAGAATAAGGAGTAAAAGAAAAAATTGCCATAGACAAAGTCTTTTATCTTTAGCAAAAGTGGTATATTTAAAAATGATAGTAGAAATAAGGGTAGAAATGAAAAGATCCCAATAATATTTGCAGAAATGTAGACTGGAGCAGCACAGCACATATACAGGGAGAAGAGGAGCAGACCCCAACGCTTGTGGGAGGTGGGCCTTGGCTTGGCTCCTCATAAATGAATTACTGAAAGATGTCAGCTTGGCTGCTAATTCAATTTTCGTTACTTTTGCATTTTGTATTATCGATCTACACTTCTATTCAGATTAAAAAGTTAATCAATTAATTAAATTTTCGTTGAAGCACAATTAATATAACCTTTATTTTTTAATTCACTTTTAAATTTACATAAATATAAATACTTTATGATAATTTGTGCAAAGAGCGAGTTTCTACTATATATATATATATATATATATATATATATATATATATATATATATATAAGTTGAAACGGATTTTCCAAGGGGCATTATCTAGCGGAAAATACAGAGACCAATATATTGAAAGTCTCAAATTCGAGTCTAGACATTCCTTTTCTATTAAAATATAAAAAAAAAAGTAAAAAAAAAGAGTTAGCATTGCTACGGTGCCCCGATGCACGGACTGTTGGAAGGAAGAATTGAAAATGAAATAAATAATAAATAATATAATTAAGTAATATGAAAACATAATCATATCTGATATCTCCTTTGGTTTTGGAAGGAAAGTAGATAGTAGTAGGACACCCACTCAGTCATATGGAGGAGTTAAACTCTTGTCCTCTATTGCAAAATTAAGCTCTTCAACTTCAAACTTGCGAAGAAAGGGGCATCATTCATGACAATATCACAATAACCCAAAAAAAAAACAGAAGTCTTGATCATGACTATCAATTGCCCCACAGTCATAGTTATGGCTCCAATATCTCATTTTGATGATTTGAAAGCAAAGCAATCATCCCAAGATTTACCAGTAATTGCTAAGCCTAATTCCTAATAACTATAATTTCATCTGTAAAAGCTTCTATAAAAGAAACTCAAAACCCATTAATCAATGCATAATTAAGCTTGCAAGCCCAAAGGAACCACATAACTTGTGCCCCTCGGTTTAATTAATATTTGATAAATCCTGCAAATAATTAATCAATATCATATCTTTTCACACAATATGTACACACCCAAAACCTCTTAATATCCAAAAAAAAAAAAAAGATGGGGGGAAAGTTACAAATCAACAATCAGAAGATTAAAGTTTGAGGTTCATAAGAATTCAGAGTCACAAGCAAAATAGAACCTAAAAAATAAGTCAAATAACATCCATTGATTGGATCAACATAACCTAAAAAATAGTTATGCTTGCCCCAATTACAATTCCAATACTTACACCCATAGAGAACGCCATTCAAGATTACCTTTTTAATTTCAGGCCTTTGTCCCCAGTCCATGCTTGCCATGGACACAACCTGGTTTCACATACCAATAAGGATTGCGCTTCGAATTACCCATTTTCGAAAAAACTCTCTTCCCCAATTTCCTCATCCTCTGCCTCCCCAATTTCCCGCTTAAATGCCATGGCACCAATTCATCATCCAGCCCATACCCATACCCATACCCATCTCCATCATCATCATCTTCTTGTTCTTCTTTTTCTTCTGCTTTTCCTTCTTCTTCATAATCAACATCAAGCAAAACTATAGGCTGATGATAATAATCATACTGATCACCACCATCATCCCGAGAATTCAAAGCATCGACGAGATCTCGGTCATGAACAGGCGCTTGGGTTTGGATTTCTTGGTAAGTAGCCGGGGATTTTGGGCGTCCTGTTAAGGAATACCAAGAAAGGAACCCATTTTCAACGCTGTGCAGAGATTCGGTATCTGAGTCGGCATCGGATTGATTAATGAATTCCCAGTAAGAAAGATCGCTGTTTTCCTCAAGAAAGACAAGATCCTCCGTTGAATCGGTGGCGGTGGCGGAAACAAGGAATTTCTTCATCATTTTTTGCTCCGATTTTGGGTATTTTTGCTTACGTGCGAAGTTAAAGAACAGAGTAACACCCTGTTTTATTGTTTTTGCTTTGGCATTGCGCTCTTTATGGAAAGTTACACTTTAGCGAATCATGTGGCGTGGAATCCACCATTGGTGCACGTATTCTTACCAATAAGGATGTGCCACGTGCAATTTTCCAATTTTACTTAACTACTTCTAGCATATCATCAAATTACTCAAACTCAAACGCCCCATTGTCTTTTATCCACAATCCACACGCACACATACAGGGGTCAAATTTTGAACTGACCATCAACACGATTTTATTTCTTAGTAAAACTACCGTTTAATGCAGTCATTTATTTATAATCCAATCCATATGATTCATAAAATAATCTATATACTTTATTTAAAATTCATTTACGGTCCATATGATCTATTTATACTCCATTTACATTTTTTATACTTAATATGTAAATAGTTATTTTTATAAATTATGCACATATGATATTATTCTTAATTAAAAAATTTGAACAAATAAAAATAAAGTCATAAAACTTATCTGTTTATAACCCTATTTATTATTGATCTAATTTATTTATGATTCTACAAAATTTTTAACTTATTTATACTCTATAGATCCAGCACCATCCAAATCATTTCAGAAATATTTCAGCTAAACCACGATTACTTTTTATTAATGACAAATTTCTTATTTCTTTAGGTCGATATTGTTTTTTTTTTTCTTATTGAAGTTTAAATTTTTTTTTCTTATTGAAGTTTAAATTCGGATAATGTACAATAGCTGGTTCGAGCGGCATGCTCCCTATCAATGTTCTGATTATGATTCACTTTACTGCATATAAAATACGAAACACCTGTTATCTAAGAATATATCATGGATTGATTTAGATCACATCACACCCTTGATTAAAAACTCTTCAACTCTTTCGAAAAGTATTATACTTAAATCGATTAGATTAACCAAAGTGAAATACGAATAGGACTATCTTGATTTTTTTTTCAGTTAGTAAAATAAGATTTTAGTATTTTTAGTTAAGTTATTGAAAAGCAATAAATCTAGTCGTTTTTATTTGTAAAACAAATTTACATAATATCAATACAGTTATTTTGGTTAAATATATGCCTAAAAATAACGAATAGAAAGGAGAGAATAAAAGATTAATTTATATTTCTTCAAAAAAAAAAAAGATGCATCTATTTTTAACACTTGTTAAAGAAAGGCATACAAACACACACACACACACAATTTAATTTTCCAACTAAAAAATCTTGCAATTTAACATTAAATCTTTGTTATATTTCAAATTAAAAATTCTATTCAAAAATTCATTCAAAACCAACAAGTATTCTGCAGTATATTCTAAAATATCCACAGCATATTCTAAAGTACCAAGCATTGAAAAATAATTTTTAGCATAGTTACTGATTTGAAATATAATTAAAAATAGAAAACTTTTTAGTTTGAAAACTAAATTGAAAAATGGGGAAAAATTAAAAATGATCCATGAATATATTTATATTTAATTTCCCAAACTAGCTTTTTCCAGCAAAAAACATAAATCTACAACCTCCAGAGACTAGAGTTTCAGACTGAAAATTAGCCACCCCATGCTGGTTACTTTAAACTAATCCTCACTAATTCCCCAATTGTTGATTTACTAACAAACAACTCTGAAAATGATCGCCACCTCTAACATTCGACCCAATAATAAACTTCAATAGCACCTAATTAACCGCCAGACAGCTTAAAAGAAAGTAAACGAAGATGAAATAACTGACAAGATAAAGAGAAGGAGAAGAAACATGAACTCATCTAAACCCAGTCAGATCACTGCCAACCAACAGAAATCCCCTATTTATCACAGACAAGTAAATTTGCAAAATGGCATGTCACCTGCATACACTAACATGTATTTGTCCTGCCTAATAATATCATCTAATTAACAGGAGCCCTTGACCATTCTTGTCTATAAACAGCTAACAAGAATAGCCCAAAGTCAAAATTCTCAAGTTGTTTATTACATTCATAATCATAATAAACAAAGTAAAAGGGGTAAATCATATTTAGATAAGAAAACAAAAAAAGAAAGAAAAATAGAACACACAAATACACTGGGTACTTTAACTCTTCTATAGTATCTCTTACCTTTTCTCCTGCAGACGGGAAACCAATCATGACTACTGCCTCTGCTGCCACCACAATGAGCTGAAAAATAATTGAAAAATCCTCTTCATTTAACATCTTGATCATCGTATCTGGGAAGGAGAACAGAGCAGCCCTGAAGCATCTGCCCCAACAACTGCAAGATCGCAAACAGCACACAGTTGCCCTTCCTGGCTTGGCACAAATCTCGAACCACAATATGGGCAAGAAACGTCCTTTTGTCCCCGGTAAATTGGAACATACGTTGCACCACAAGTCACAAATGGGTTTCTGAAATCATAATTCAGCTCAGAGGTATCTTTCATATTTCTCTCAGCAGCCTGCATAACTTGCCTGGCCATCTTTGCCTGGTTCTCAACTGTGGGGTTTGTCTCCAATAGCCGCCTGGCAAAGTTAGCTGCAGTAGCAAGGTTCTTTGCCTTGAAGCAAACAGTCATTGCATTTAGCAGAGCAAGCCTTAGATGAGGCAATTGAAGGTTGCAGTGAGTGAAGTAGGCAGCCAGCTCCTGTTGGCGTATTGGGTTGTCTTTCAATTCCCTCCTTTTAAGCTCCATCTTCAGACCTAGAACATATTCTTTTACTATGATAATCAACTCCTTGACTTCATCAACCTCCCTCCTTGACTCAACAACAATCAGTGGAATTGTATGAAGAATACTGATAAAGAGTCGGAGTGCCTCGGTGAATTTCCCTGCTGTTGTACCTTTGTAACCAGCCTTAAGCTTCTCTTCCAACTGAGAGAAATTGAATACCAATGCTGGAGGACCCCTGACATTAGGGCTTGCAGACTCACTCCATCCTCGCTCAACAGCAAGAGATATCACTGGAGTCGATGAAAATGCACGCAAATATGTGTGGCTACCAGTATGAAGATCAAGAAACATGGATCTCAATGGAACAAAGTTTCGAATTCCAAGTTGCCTGTTGAGCAATCTCATTGCAGTATCAAAATTGCCAGCTGCAGCATGATCAGCAGCAAGTGATGATCTCTGGATCCAAATCTGGCTTACAGGCATTCCAGGAGTTGGAGCTACAAAAACTGAAGAGCGATCACTGACAGAAGCCCTTGGTGTTTCCGCCTCAGGGGGAAGCTCCAAGTCTTCAAGCTCCCATCCTCCCTCCTCTTTAGCATCTTCTGCCACTTCCCCATCCTCTGAAATTGCTGAAACATCCCCATTCTGTAGGTCATCCACCTCAACATCCAGATCCTGTCCCCAATCCCCATCACCACCAACATCCTCATCTTCATCAACACCACCTCTACCCACATTATCCAGTCCACCTTCGAAAATGCCTTTCATGACTCTTAGGAGTGGCCAATCACCTCCACACATAACTGGAGATGGAGGCATCAGAAGGGAGGGCACCTTGCCCTCTAGCATAGATGGAACATTATCTCCTAAATCAGCAGCTAGACGTTCAGCAACATCCTCTAGCCCATGTACTTTAGCAGTTATATATGCGAGTGGCAAATGGCCAGCATTCTCCAGGATCTTAACACGTTCTTGGACATCACCCAAATACAAGGCATTATGAAACTGTCCCATCACATCATTCTTAACTTCAGCAATTCTGAGCATTTTGGAGAGCTTTTCCGAATTCCCAGTTATGAGGTAAAGGAAAGACAGCCTCTCAAAATTTTTGGTCCTTTGGTAGGCATATTCTACAATACCTGCATTTCCTTGGCGAAGAGCTTCCACCCCCAGTCTATACCAGTGATCTTTCTCATCAATCTCCTTTGCTGATGCAACAGCAATCTGAATATTTCCACTCTCAAGAGCCAAATTAAAACGAGTCCTCTCATCCTTCACGAAATGCAGAGCAACTTCAGGAAAACCCTTCTGTTGCAAATAAGCAATCACTGCCTGCCCACAAAGCTGAGAGTTCCTGATCATGTTCATAACATGGTCATATCTCTTCTTCAAAAGAGAGAGTTTGAAGATATATTCTGTGGCATCAATGACTATGGCTCTATTCTTCCCGTCCCGATCCAAGCAAATGATGGTATTTCCAGAAACCTTTGTAATGTATATTGGGACATCAAGAGTTCTGATTATGCCACTATCTCCATTAGGGAGACAGTATTTTATGTGATTCAATGTTGTATAAATAAAGACACCATTTTCATCCCAGGCTCCACTCTTTACACGAATTGTCTCATGAAGAGTGCATTGGTGCACAAGCTTCTTGCTAGCAATTATTACGGCATGTTTACTGAGCAATGCGACACTTTCCATGTCAGTAGACCAAACAACATACTTGACAAAAGGTGTTTGAAGTTCCCCAATAATTAACCTCTGTTGAAGGTCAAATATGACTACCCTATCCTCGGCCCTGCACAGCAAGTTGCCTGTTCCGGCATAGAATATTGCATCTGCAGCAATGGGGAGACCACTCTTTTTAACCACCTCATTCTTCAGATTTTTTACCAAAACTTGATTGCTGGTTTTGTCAAGCACAGCAAATCTATTCCTAGCAATAAAGATGGCTGATCCCCCAGCACCCCTCTTTGCCTCCTGCAAAGTATCACCCCTGCTAATACTGTCTTTAGGTATAACATACAACTCATAAGATCCACCATCCACATCTGAGCAAATAAGAACAGCATTCTCTGTAGGACTGTAAGAAAGTGTTCTTGGACTTTGATTAAGGCTGGTGGTTCCAGGTCGTCGGATGGGAATCACTTGAGTATCTCTCTGAGTTGAAAACTCAAAGAACCGTAAAAAGCGATCTTTGGCATAGAATAAAGAATCATTACTCACCGCAAATGCAGGCCTTTCTCTCTCTAACTTAAAGACAATCATGCCACTGTCATGACCTGCAGCCAGGAGATTCATCTCAGGGTGAGAAGCAAGGATCCAGAACCGGTCAAGCTCTCGACGAAAAGTTTGAACTCCAGTTCGCTTAGTTACATCCCAAACACGAATGCTTTTATCTTCGGAATTTGAAACAATAATATCCTGTTTGGCATGAAACATTACACATGACACATTATTCATGTGTCCTCTCAAGGTGTCCACCTCCCAAGCCTTTGTGTCTAGAAACAAGACAATGAAGCAAACATTTTCACTCCATGAATTTAGTAATAATAATAATAATAATAATAATAATAATAAAACAAAAAGACATGAAGAATAAGGATAAATCTGGACGTTCTACAATTTGGGCTGTGAAAAATCAATGTTGCTAGGCATTTACAAAGCCTCAATTCAAACATATAAGAAAAGTGGCTTGCTAAAATCCTAAAGTTTAGTGACAAACTGCAAGTCAAGAATTAGCACAAGTCACATGTTTACCAACTTACCATTCATGCGCCATAATTTAACTTGACGATCATCTGCTCCCGAGACAATCAAGGGAAGGGTGGGGTGGAATGCAGCCCAATTGACTCCTCGATCATGACCTTCCAAGACATACTTAACAACAGCATCCACCCCACCAAAAAGATCTGTATTCATCTGACTCAACCGCAGAATGTCATCAGCAGGAGAGACAGTTTTCTTTCTCAGAGCACCAATATCCCATACACGAACAGTCTGATCTAGAGAGGCAGATACAACAAGGTCTTCTTTAGGATGGAAAGAGGCACACATGACATAATGATTGTGGCCCGTCAACACAGAAATGCAAGTACGTGACTGCCAGTTCCAAATTCGGATGGTTTGATCATCACTGGCACTAACAATCCATGGGTATTCATGATGGAACTGCACTGTACGGATGTAATCAAGGTGTCCAAGAAGTGTAAACAAACACCTATGCATCTTATAGTTCCAAACTTTAATCTTGTAATCATCACCTGGAAGACCATCAATTACTTTCAAGTTTGCATAATACATGAGAAACTAGGGCAAACAACTTATCTGTTTGAGAAAAATGAGAAAAATTCACATTCTTCTCAACCTATGAGCCATTCCAAAACATTCAGGATCAATTTGCCATCACAGTGGTAATTGATATGTAACTACAAATGAAGACTCATTAATTAATTTACAATTAGGACCCAACCTGGGTTCTCTTTCATTAAACTACAGACCTGAAAATGACTCCCACCTCAATCGATGATAGAAAATTGTTCAGATGAAAATCGGAAGAATATGGGGCTAAGTGACTCTTCCGTAGCCACACATAATATGACCAAAAGCACTAATTTGTAGACACATACGAGACATAAAATAAGTGCATTTACACACTTTCAGGTGCATATTGATTCCGAACAGTAGCTCACACTGAAGTATGACACTATACACTAGCATTGAGGCGAATGCTGAATGAATGCAGGTGCTCAGACTGAAGTGTATTACCATCCAGAAAAAAGAAAGTTAATACTCTTCTTTGCAAGCGATAGAATCAGGCCAATTAGGCTCAGACATTATAACACAGCACCTATAGAAAGTAAGCTTACTGAGTTAACAAAAAAATACCGTCCCGCAACTAAAATGAGCACAAATCACCAAGATCTAATGCAAATTCTACCACAACCAACAAAAGGAAACAAGGATTTAATATTCTCCAATCAGTAACTAGAATTTCAATCAAGCAAGGCATAACATAAATGACACTCGACAATGAAATAAGCTTCCATACATGTATATCACAAATGCATTAAAAAAATTGATAAATTCCAAACCTCCAGAGACAAACAGAGGCTGAGATTTGTGGAAGTGGACTCCGCGAACAGGACCATCATGCTCATCAAATCTATCAATTAATGTCCCCATTCGATAGTCCCATAGCTGGATCACGCCACTGTGGAGACTCGCAAGAATCCACGGTCTCTTACTGTGAAAACTAAGTCCCTTTACTCTATTACTCTTCGTTTCAAACTTCGTCAACATCTTATCCAGTCAACCTAAAAAGCTCCTCCCAAAGCACTACGCTATGCTACACACCAAAACCAAATCGCATCAAAACGCTGAAACAGAAACAAATTTAATAGAATTAGAAGATCAAATCACCACCGAATTTCATCAATTACGTATCACAGTAAACTGAAATAAATTCAAAGGTTATTTTGTAATTTCGCGGCAACCAATCGTGCAACTGAAAATGAAAAAGAGATCCTGGAGATGCAACTATTTCGAATCAAAAAAAAAATTGAGATTCAAAGATAAGAACAACAAATTTACCTTAGATCTGATTAGATCAAGAAAAGAAACCGAATCGTGATAAAAATCACCAAAAGCTGTGAATACGAGTGATTGTATGCATCCGAAGAGAGCAAAAAGAAAAAACCTATGTCATATGAGGACAAAAAATTGACCTGGATCGGAGATTCGAAGAAGAAATTTGGGAATAAACTATAAAGAGAGAGAGAACAAAGGGGTTTTGCAGTTCTCTCTTAGATCTGGGTCCTCGGCGGGCAGTGTATGTGTGTTAATTTTGAGAGGAAGTGGGGGGTGGAAGTAATATTCTGTTAGCTTGGAGGGTATAATAGGGAAGTAAGAATGTATTTATTTATATTTTTAATAATTAAGAATGATATTTTCTTTTTGTTTTTGGTTTCGTTGTTTATAATTGTATGGCAGCTTACAGGTTTGTGTACCGTGTCAGTGGTGTAAACAGAAGGAAATGCGGCCGTTGGATAGGAAATTGGTGGTTGTGATCTGTTGGAGTTGTGTCATATAGCTGAAGCCGTTGAACACTTGAAACATAAGCAAAGAGTTAAAAGAGAGGGTCTAGATCTGTTATTAGGTGGTGTTAATTGATATTGATATTTGACATTTATCAATTTTGATTAAATGGCATTTTGACATTGTGTAATAAAGACTGAAGGAACATTCTAATGGGCTGGGGTGTACACGGTACAATATAATTTGAAAATTTACAAATTTTTATATTATCTTAAAATTTTAGATATTTTTAAAATTAAATATTGGTATTATCTTGAAAATTCGAAATAATTCGATACAGTTCTATAAAAATTCGAAATAATTCGATACAGTTTTTCAGTTCTTTCTATACTAAACAATATAGTACTGTACAATTCGATACTTCAGATAAATCAATATTTTTAAATACAAAATAAATACACACAATAATAAATACAAATACAATTAAAATATCTCAACAAAGATAATTAAAATTTAAGTCAAAATACATTACTTAAAAATCAATATTCAATAGTCTTTCTTTGCATTATTCTGACATTAAATTTAGAATATTGAGCAATATCTAAAAAATACAAATTTTAAATAATTAGATAACCAAAAAATATAAACATTAAATAGAAATTTAAAAAAAATTATGCAAATATAATAATTATTCGATTCAAATTTTTCATATTCTTCGATTGATGCCTCTGAAGCCAAAAATATAGCCGATCTCAACCAGTTTTGACAATAAATGAGAATCTCAGGTGTAATCGGAGTTAAAGAACTTATAAATTTGTCTAAAGTCCTTCCTCCAGTGCTAAAAGCTTATTCAGAAGCTACAATCGAGCACTGAACAACCAAGATATCTCTAGCAACCTTAGCTAAAATTGGATCATTTATCTTCCACCAGCTCAAAATGTCAAAATCAGGATAATTTTTTACTAATTTATTAGTCAAATAAGCATCCAAATCTCCTTGAGATACAACTTGTTCTTTATCTTCATTTTTCAAAAATCACACATCAACATCATCATCAATATCATCAGAATTAGGTGGTGGGGCTACAATTTGATTAAAATTAACCTCTTTCAATTTTTTATGTTCTTCTATCAGTCCATTCAAAGCAATTTTCACTTTAGAAACTAATTTTTCTGTCTCATTCTCACCATAAAAAGTTATGTATTTTAAAACTAGAAATTTTATTTTAAATCTAGGATCCAAAACCACAGCTATGAAAAGAATGATATTCATCTTGTTAATCGAACCCCAATACTTATCAAATTTCAACTGCATTTGTTTCCCTATTTCTAATATAGGTATTGTATGAAAATATATAAATACTTGTTGAATGACACTAAAAATAAATGAAATTAATTGATAAAATAATTATAAACTTATATAATACAATAATTGGTAATATTTTATTATATATAATAAATACGTTTAATTGCATTATTAATTTAGATATTCATAAAGATATTGTCATAAAAATATATGAATATTAGTTAATTGATACCAAAAGTAAATTAAATTAATTGATAAAGTATTTATATGATAAATTGATTAACTTACATATCTATACAGATATTTATAAAGACAATAAAATAATAGTTGAGTGATATTAAAGATATATTAAATTAAATACAAATTATTTTAGTTATATATTCATATTCATATATATAAATGATTATTATAATAATTAAATTTCTATTCTTAATAATTAAAATATTTAGTTTAATTTATTAACTAATTATTATCTTAAATTTGTGTATTAAAATATATAATTTAAATAATTATAAAGTTAAATTTATGCAGTATATATATAATAAAATTATAAGTAATATTTATATATAAATTACTAGTATTATATATAATAATTAATAAATATTGGTTCTGTCGGTATAATTCAGTACAATACAATTCAGTATAGTTCAATATAGTTCTTAGGCCGGTTCTAGGTAAAATATCAAGATTCGTTTCAAATAAAGTCAATGATAAAATTTAGTTCAATTCTAGTCAAAAAGTCAACAGTACAGTTTGGTTCTAGATATTTTTCTTTGGTATTTCGGTTCGGTACAGGAAGATTTAGATTCGTGTACACCCCTACTAATTAGAACTGAAGGTCTATATCTCTCAAGATTATAGTGCGTAGTTGGTCCATGTTAATATTTTTTTAGATAATTAAAAAAAACGGACTTTAATCCATTTTTGCAAAATAACATGAGATGTTTAGAATTTTAAAACTTGATCAGCTATATATATATATATATATATATCTGAATTAAATTCATTCGATTAATTCATTTTAACGAATAAGCAATTCAATTTTTATTGTAAAATATAAAACAACGTTCTTATTTAAAAACTCTCCAAAATTGTTAATCAATTAGTAATATAAAATATTATCGGTCAATAGTACTAAATTTAGTTTGATTTCACTTTATAAATTTTATCAAATTTTTATTGGGGACATTTTTTTAAATAATATATTTAAAAAACTTACAAAAATACGGTATATAAGAAATTATTTACCGAATTGGAATTTTTTTCAAAACTGTTGCCACCTGTATTGGTTTCAGACTATGAGATCCACATCTGAAAATTATCAACTTTAACTGAAACCGCTCAACCTGTAGCAATTTCAGTGACCTGAAATCGCTGCCTATCATAGCTGTTTCATTTTTGACATGGTTGATTGACATATGACACGTACTATATTTTATATTATTTTTAATATATTATTTCAGAAGTTGGACTGTAGTTAAATGGCAAAAGACTGTTTATGATTTTCTATAGATTCTGAGTTTAATTTCCATCAACTAAATATTTTTTCTCATTAAGTACTATATATATATATATATATATATATATATATATATATATATATATATATATATATAAGTTTCAAAATAAAATTTATAATTAATTTTTTACATGAATAAAATAAAGTCATATTAGGATTTGAATCCATAAAATTAAGTTAGAATTCAAATTGAAAATACTATAATTAATATTATAATTAATTATTTATATTAATAAAAAATATTGTGTTCGAATTATAATATTAGTTAAAGAAAATAATTGTGTTAGTATTCTAATTCTAATTAAAAAAAGACACATGATATTATGTAGCATGTTGCAGCATAAAACAATGACTGTTAAAAATAAATAATTAAAAATTTATAACAATGAGACATTTTTTAATTATTTGGAAAAAATAATTCCATGTAATCAATTTTTAAATAGAAAATTATTCATTATTATTATTGATAACTATGAAAAAAATATGTCCAAGGCTCAATCAAGTCGGCCCAACAACACTTGGCAAAGCCCAAAATCTATCAGCAAAAAGGCAAAGTGTGATCTGAAAGAAAAGACAGAAAGGCACGCCGTCCGATCGAACTGATTGGACACGACATCCCATCAGTCCACTGATACAAGAAAGCGTCTATGTCTTCAACTGCTTCCTATCACATCGCCGCTCACCTGCTCCCATCGCCAGTTATCACGCTCCAAGGTACTCAAGTACCCTTCCAAATATCTCCTATAAATAGTCAAAAGCACAATGGCTATAGGTATTGAACATTTGAGACTTTTTCTCTCTCTAAGCACTCTTTCTCTAAAAGCTACTAATTTAAGCTTCAGAGTACTAATGCCCGGGTCAGATTGGGCACTCCTTATTGCAGGCTCAATCATCCGATCGGATCATCAGCTGTCAACTCTCTTTCTTACAGATAAAGATAAATCTTGTTTTATCATTTGGTGCTTTCGTTGAGAGATATGGCCAGTTCAAGATCCACTGAGCATGCAACCTCCAAAGAACATGACCGCAACAATGACGATCATGGCAAATCTAGGCAAGTAGGGAGAAGAGAGAGATCTAATGGGCCCCCAAGTAGGGACAACCTCCTCCCAATCTTGAACCACGACGTCTTGCAGCAATCGAAAAATACACCCATCAAAGTCAAGAATATGCGCTCTCTCCTTAGCGATTTCACCACCAGCATTATCCAGACAATCAAAAAAGGCAGGATGTCCAGAACTTTTAAAAGAGCCCACGAAAAAGACTTCATAGATGAAGACTTCAGAAGAAAGAGAAACCAAGGAGTCTCTATTAAAGAGCCTCGAGCTCAAGATGATGGTAAAGTGGGTGTTAGAATCCCGGGCAGGGATGACAAAGGCAAAGGGATGACCTCCCCCATACAAGACTTCTCCTATAGCTCCAATGGATCCCCCACTCCACTTGTTAAGGATAGTTTGTTTTCACGAGCACCCCAAATCATGACCATTCCAAAAGATTGAAATACGAGTTTACCTCCATCGCGTGCAAGGAAGATATATGGTTCAAGAAAAAGCTCAAACAGTTCGGCTTGGCAAATCTCAAAAAAGATGTATTTGAAGGTAATACTTGTAAAAATACTGCCTCTCTGTTTTGCGGGGAGATCACAAAGTCCAGCCTGCCTCCTAGGTGGAGAGACATAGTAATCAACAAGTACATAGGCAAAACTGACCCGACTGCCCATTTGGTTGAGTTTTTGACAAAAGTACAGGTTTACACCTATGATGAAAGGATCGCCTGTAGAATCTTTTTACACCTATGATGAAAGGATCGCCTGTAGAATCTTTCCCACCACCTTAGGAGGGGATGCACTAAATTGGTTCCACGAGCTGCCTCAGGAATTAATAATCTCCTTTAGACAACTCAAAGAGCTATTCCTATCATGGTTCGTTGTACAGATGAAAGTGTCCAAGTTGGTCAATGATCTGTACAGCCTATACCAAAGGATCGGTGAAAGTCTTAGAGACTACATTGGCAATTTTCAATTAACAATGTCTGAAGTAAGAAATGTAAGTATGGAGATGGCGACAACTGCCTTGGCTGGAGGAACTACCAATCTCCCATTGTTTGAGTCATTAACAACAAGATCGCCTGATAGCTTTTCCGACTTGACGAAAAAAGCTCGCCAATACATATAGTTGGATGATGCACAAAAGTCCAGCAGGAAAAGAAGGATTGAGGTCACAGACAGACTATAACTTTCGGATGGGCAATCATTTGAATGGTGAGGCCAGACAGAGCCATCGCTCCACGAAAGCTGGGCGAGCAAAAATGACCTAGAGAGATAAGTCCAAGCGAATTATCAAATAATAGGCCCTAATGTTGGCCCTACTCAACATCAACCCTGATCAGGTTTCGTAGCGGATCAAGGGAAAGGCATAAGGAAATCAATTATCCTAAGGAGCCTCACACCAGGTGAGGAAACCAAGGCGATCGGTCACAAACTCAATGCGGAGCCATTTCGCCAACCAAATATTTCTCCATGAAGCCTGTGTCGAGCCATCGCCTATGTTAAGCAAAGGCAACATGAGGATGAAGTCAAACAACTTTCAATGTTGCTGACTTGGGACCCTGCAAGGAAGGCATAAAGACAAGGTATGTGCCTCAACTTGCATAATTTTGTTATTTTCCTTTTAGGTGAAATATCTAAGTCCTTCTCCAAGGTTTTCTCCATAAAATTCTGATCGGTCGTTATTGACATCCCAACCGAGGTTCTCTAAAGGGTAACTCCCCATAAGCGGGTAACTCCTAAAGTCGTCATTCTAATTTCGGTCGGTCGATATTGACATCCCGACCGAGGTTCTCCAAAGGGTAACTCCCCATAAGCGGGTAACTCCCAAAGTCGCCATTCTAATTTCGATCGGTCGATATTGACATCCCAATCGAGGTTCTCCAAAAGGTAACTCTCCATAAGCGGGTAACTTCAAAAGTCACCATTCTAATTTTGATCTGTCGATATTGACATTCCGACCGAGGTTCTCCAAAGGGTAACTCTCCATAAGCGGGTAACTTCCAAAATTGCCATTCTAATTTTGGTCGATCGATATTGACATCCCGACCAAGGTTCTCCAAAGAGTAACTTCTCATAAGCAGGTAACTCCCAAAGCCAAGATTCTCTAAATGGGTAACTCCCCATCAGCGGGTAACTCCCTTAAACCTCTGAAAGCCAAAATTTTTCGAAAGGCACAACTTATTCGCTAGGCTCGACATTCATCTCGAGCCCAAAACACGAAAATTATAGTCTACCAAATTAATTTCTACCGATGAACATCTCGATCGAAATATCCAAATCCACCGCCAAGAGCGGACTGGACTAAAAATGCCCATCCACCGCTAAAAGCGGATCGAATTGGATGATCAACCACCGCCAAGGGCAGATCAGATTGAAGCTACCCCTTTTGTTTGCAGGGCTTATCCGTTAGCTTTGATGACAATCCCGAAGAAAAAATGCGAAGGCCAAAGGTAGCGCCAAAATATGCTCTGTCGGATCCTTTGGAGGGGGGACAAGTGATAACAATGAAAAAAAAATCTCCAAGGCCCAATCAAGTCGGTCTAACAACACTTGGTAAAGCTCAAAGCCCATCAGTAAAAAGGAAAAGTGTGAGCTGGAAAAAAAGACAGAAAGGCACGCCGTCCAATCGGACTGATTGGACATAACATCCCATCAGTCCACTGATACAAGCAAGCGCCCATGCCTTCACTTGCTCCCTGTCACATCGTCGCTCACCTGCTCCCATCGCCAGTTATCAGGTCCCAAGGTACTCAAGTACCCCTCCAAAGAACTCCTATAAATAGCCAAAAGCACAATGGCTACAGGTATTGAACATCTGAGACTCTCTCTCTCTAAGCACTCTTTCTCTAAAAACTACTAACTTAAGCTTTGGAGTGCTAATGCCCGGGTTCGATCGGGCACTCCTTCTTGCAAGCTCTGTCATCCGATCAGATTATCAGCTGTCAACTCTCCTTCTTATATATAAAGATAAATCTTGCTATTATTATTATTATTATTATTATTATTATTATTATTATTATTATTATTATTATTATTATTATTATTATTATTATTATTATGTCGAAGTAGTCCTTGATTTTGACGATAGTATATTTGTAGAGCTGAATTTGAGCAATGCTAAATTGGTAATACCATGCATGTAGTACTTGATCGATTCTTCGTTTGAAGAAATGATAAATGAAATTATAATTTTTGGTTAAAGAAATAGTAAATATATTGAATAAATGAAAAAGGAGAAAAAAAAAGAAGTGATGCAGACTTGTATAAAAACGAATGATACATAAAATGGAGAAACAATTAATTAGAATTCGAATCCTAACACAAAAATTTTCTTTAATTAATATTATAATTCTAACACAATCATTTTTTATTAATATAAACAATTAATTATAATGTTAATTATAATATTTTCAATTTGAATTCTAATTTAATATTGCACATTCAAATTCCAACACAACAATTTTTTTATTCATATAAAATATTAATTATAAATTATATTTTGAAACTTGTATGCAATATCTATGTAATAATCCAAATAATACCCTAGTAGGAATGGAACATACCTATGGGAATTTAAGAATTGATGGACAATGAACCGGATAATTAATGTTGAGTTGGGGATATAGTCAGTATTAATAGAATTGCCAAAAGGTAATTCGATAATTTGTTTTTAATGATAAATAAATACATGAATTAAGCATAAGGTATGGATTACTGTGAGAATGAAGTTTTAATTTCATATATTGTATAAAGAAGAGAATTTATAGGGGAGGAAAAGGCAATTAACCAAGGTATAAAGTGATAACCAATGGGATTTAAGCAAGTGTGCTTCTAGAATGAGCAAGAAAATGAAAGAAAAAGGGAAATTAAGTGGTTAGCTAACGGGAGGAGCACAAATTCAGAATTTATTCATTCTTTTCTTTCTCATTTTTCACACACCAAATTGCATAGTGAGGGAATTTGAAGATCAAACTAATTTTTTAGGTAAATTAAGTGGAAGAATCCAACAAAAAGGAAGGGGAAGGAGCAATATAAGAGTTTTCGGTCAATTTCAATGTTTGAGATTACTTAATTTTATGCATGTGATAATTATGTATTTTTGCTGAAAAATTATGAGAGTGGAATGTTATTATGATGATTTATGGTGAGGTTGTTGTGGAAAAATGAAAATTGGCATAAGAAGCAATTTTGGTCAAATTTTGTCTAGAGGTTTTTGAATCCGTTTATGTATTCTAGTTGTATCTCGAATTATAAACCTCCAAATTAGGTGATTTCAATTGGAGATTAAACTTATGTCATAAATCTAAAACTTTGTAAAAGAAATCAAATTCTAATTTTATCTCTAGGTCCTTTAAAATTCTGCTTAAATTAGGTGACTCGATCTTGTTATGGTTTTCTAGAGCAACCTGTATTTTTTTAGGTATATCTCATGATATACAAGCCAAATTGATATGAAATTAATTTTCATAGAAACTAGACACATAATAGAAAAACTTTTAGGAAGATAGTATGATCTGATTTTCACTTGGCCATTCCCAAAAAATTTTCAAAATTGGTGCATAAAATATGTTCCTGAAAGTTATAGGGGAGCAATTTGGGTTTTCAGGGATATATCTCATGATCTAAAAATCTGATTGGCTTGATTATTGATGTTTTAGAAATTATAAATATAAATAAACAATTTTGTAGAAGACCATCTTGCCTGAAAATATCGTCTAATAGGTCTAAAATAGCATAAAATTTAAATCCAAGATTTTAGGCAGAATGGTACCTCATTGTCACAACCAATACATTACCACCATGGCCCCTTTCAGAATCGAATTTTCACCTATCTCACGGTCATAACCAATTAGTTTCCATTGCGATCATTCTCCTTTGTTTCCACTTATACTTGATTTTTAGACTCTGGAATGTCACCGAAACTTGTCCGAACTTCTTTTAATACTTTTAAAGTATTTTAGACATAAATACAGGAGCGTAAAATGACACGAAATGTTTATAACACATGTTAGAATGTTGAAATAAATACATGTAAATGTTTGTATGCATAATGTTACATGAAATATGATGAATGATAACAAGTTGTGTATATATAGTATGTGGTGGCTGCGAAGCAATATATACCCATGTTTTTTGATATATTATGTTTTAAGTGAGCATGGCATGCAAAAGTCTGAGTTGTGGGTAAATAGATATGCCTAAAAGGATTGCAACTGCTATTCTGTTAGACATTTTGGTGCCTTTTGTTAGAGGTTATACCTCTTCTGTTAGAGATAATGTCTTTTTTGATTTCTAATTCTGACGAATTCTAATTTAGAGGCAATGCCTCTTTTGTATGGATACTAATAGTATCTTACGCTCTGTTACCCGTTACCCATGTCTTAAAACAATAGCAGGCGATTTCTAATTGTCTTGATTTATATTTATTTTGTTTTTCTCTGCTAAGTTGTTTGATCTGTTTATATTTCAATAAAATCTTATAAGACTAGTAATTATCCTAGTTTATTCAAAGTTATGTTCTCAATGTTTCTTAGGTTGAGTAGCCGAGAATTATTATCTTTTTAATTATTTCAAGCGTCTAACAATATATTTCTATCTGGGTTATCTAAGGATTGTGGCTCATTTGATTGAAATATTTATGCAATTACTGTAAGTAGTCATATTATGCATAGTTAATCCATACTAACCTTTATGCTTAGCACGATAGCTTTTCTTGCGTGCAAGTGTTAGAACTCGAGTGGAGTGCAAGTTAGAGTCGGGATAATTGCAGTTGGCCAACGTAGAAAGTTATGATTTAAATTTTTTATTTGTTTTAGTATCTAAACTGTAATATCTATAAAAATTTATTGTAAATTTATTTTCATGGATTGAAAATATACCTAAAGATAGAAATTTCTACATATTAACTAACCTATTCTATAGGTTGGTTCTAACATCCATATATCCTCCTAGAGGGTATTAGGATGTGCTAATATATATATATATATTACATTTCAATTTCAAATATATTCAATAACAAAAAATGAAGAATAGATTTTTTACCTTTAAACCTCAACTCCACATTTGAATCATTTGAAACTTGTATGCAATATATTTATAATAATTAATATAAAAATTATATAATAATATATTTATAATACTTAATATAAAAAAAATGTGTATATGATGAAAATTGAACCCAAAACCTATTGCAAATAATATAACCACAGTTTGACATGTGAAATAATATATTAAAAATAATATAAAGTATAATATGCGCCACATGTCAATCAACCATGTTAGAATTGAAATCGTTATAACAGTCAGTGATTTTAGATCCGACACATAGACACTAAAACATTTACAGGTGACAGCGATTTCAATAAAAGTTGACAATTTTCAACGGTGGATCTTATAGTCTGAAATCGTTATAGGTGGCAACGATTTTGAAAAAAATTCCAATCCAATAAATAATTTCTGACATATTCTATTTTTATAATTTTTTAAAAATATATTATTTAAAAAAATATCAAATTTTAAATTATGTTAATTTAATTCATTTATGACTAAAAATCAAGTTGTACCCATCTCATTCATGAGAATGACATGTGAATGTTTTTGACAAGTGGATGAACACGATGAACAAAATAAATTATCACTCATCTCTTTTTTAAACTTAAATCTCTCTCTTTTTGTATTGGAGTGACTCCATGGCCGTGATGTAAATAGCTTAAATCTCCCTTCTCTCTTTTTGTGTTGGAGTTGCTCTATGGCCGTGGTGTAAATAGCATCACACAAATGCGCGCACTGGCACCCCAGCCATGTTGTCAAGTTGTAATATGGCTGCTACCTCAAAACTGTCCACCACACCTGTGTTAAGAGGCAACACAACATTAGTAGGTAAAATATTAATTTTTTTGCAAATTACATTTTAAATTTGTTCTTTTTAATCCAATCAAACTCTAAATTTTTCGAATATCTCATTCTTCTAAAAAATATTTTTATAATCAAATTCGTCTGAATTAATTAGTCCAAAATTTAGTATGATCAATTATTTTCAACTTTGAAAAAAAAAATCGAAACATGTGTGATGATACTAACTAAAATACAAGAGAGAGAATAGACGTTGCTAGCATGATTATAGGAATATTTTTCTATGCATAGGACATTTGATTCTAGGAGATTTGTTTAGCATAATTCCAGCAATTGTGATTCTTGTCATAATTGGCTCATATTCTCATGTATAAATAAATGTTGTACCCCTCTTAAACCTGTTCAAATCAGTTTTTTGTCAAGACAAGATGGAGAAATCTAAAATTTCCAAACCTATTGCAACGATCTATTTGGCTTCAACTATAATCTTTGGGTTTAAGGAATGAAGAGTTTTTTGATAGGTCACAAGCTTTGACGTATTGTTACCGGAGATCTAACTAAGCCGTCAAAAGAGAAAGATGAAACTGATGCAAAATTCTCAGATCGTCTTGAGGATTGGGACAATAAAAATCATCAGATTATCACCTGGTTTCGCAATACCTCTGTTCCGTCCATCCATATTCAATTTGCTGATTATGACTCTACAAAAGAATCTGGGATTTTTTTGCTACTCGATATTAGACCACTGGTCTTGCTCACTATTATCAATTATGGACTACTCTTCATGATTTGAAATAAGAAGTAGGTCAGTTTGTGAATGATTTTCTTGCTCAGTTTCATCTGATTTGGAATCAATTATCTCAGGCCAAAATCAGTGAAGATCATCTTCATCTCATTCAAGTTCTCATGGCTCTTCGACCAGAATATGAGGTTGTTCGAGCATCTCTACTTCATCGCAGTCCACTCCCATCATTGGATATTGCAGTTCAAGAGATTCTTTTTGAAGAAACTCGTCTCAGTTTGGATAAAACTCATCACTTTGACACAGCTCTTGCAACTAACATCAGAAATCTAGCACACAAATCTGTAAAAATTGTAATCGAACTGGTCATATTTTTGCTTATTGCCTAACCGTAGAATGCAAATATTGTCATGGTTAAGGTCATTTCTTGAAAATTGCCCCACACATCCTCCAACGCCAAAAGGTGGGACTTCAAAGCTTAAAAATGTCTCCAGGCCTGGGTCTTCATTGGTCACTGTTGTTGCTGCTATAGAAGGCTCTACTGCCATCACCATGAGTGACCTTGAAGCTCTACTCAAACATGTTATATTTTCCAATATCCCTGCTGCCATGTCTACTCCTTCGGGTAAATCTTATTGGCTCTTTGACTCTGCCTGTTGTAATCATATGACCTCTGATATTAAATTTCTATCTTCTCCTCAGCCTATATCTTCCTTACCATCAATTCTTACTACAAATGGTACAACTATGAACATCACACTCACTGGTCATGTGTCTACTTCTAACATTCATCTTCCTAAGGCATATTATATTCCTAATTTAGCACTTAATATTATCTCTATTGGCCAATTGTGTGAAAAAGGACTAAATGTTATTTTTCTCCACTTGGTGTACAGGTCCAGGATCCACACACGGGACAAATTCTTGGGATGGGTCGCAAGGTGGGTCCATTATTTGAGCTTGTATCCTTGCATCTTCCTCCGCGACTTACATCTGCAGCTATAATTCCCAATTCCTTCATTCATCACTAGCATCTTCGACTCGGTCATGCCTCAGCCAGTAAAATTCATCCTTTAATTTCTCGAGGATTATTAGGATCCACTAAGTTTGAGTCCTTTAAATGTTTACATTGTCAGCTTGCAAAACAACCATCATTGTCTTTTTCTAATAATGTTACTAATTCCAACACTCCTTTTGGCTTGATTCATTTAGACATTTAGGGCCCTTTTCCTATATCCTCAATGAATGGTTTTCGTTATTTTGTATTATTTATTGACAATTATTCCCGGTATACTTGGATATATTTTTTGAAACAACGTTTTGAGTTACCAAATATTTACATCACATTTGCCAAAATGATTAAAACTCAATTCTCTTGTGCTATTCAAGTTCTTCGAACAGATAATGCCATGGAATATCAATATTCTTCTTTACTTCAGTTTCTAAGTCACTAAGGCACTGTTGTTCAACGTTCTTGTCCTCATACTTCTCAACAGAATGGGCGAGCAGAACGCAAGCATCGCCATATTCTAGATTCTGTTCGTGCTATTCTTCTCTCTGCTTAATGTCCAGAAAAGTTTTAGGGAGAAAAGCAGCATTACATGCTTTTTATAATATAAACCGCCTTCCTACCTTAGTTATACAAAATTTATCTCCTTTTGAAAAGTTATTTGGACAGGCTCCTGGCTATTCAATTCTTAAGCCGTTTGGATGTGCTTCTTTTACAGCCTTGTGAACATACCAAATTGGAACCATGTGCTCGTTTATGTTGTAATGGTATTAAACACAAAGGGTATCGTTGTTGGTATCCTATTTCCAATAAATTACGCATCTCTCGGCATGTTACCTTTTGGAAAAATACAATGTTCTCTTTTCTCTCTAAATTTCATCACTCTGTTAATAATGATTCTCTGTTTCTCACTGATCCTTCCAATGAGTTATTCCCTATTCATAATACAAGTGATTCTTACCCACCTTCACCTACGCCTATTGAACCTGCATCGGATGTTGATCCTGTACCTGCGCCTGCCTTTCCTCTTTTTTCTCATTCTGCTCGAGTAAGAGAAACTCCTCATTATCTTTCTGATTCCCATTGTTACTCTACTATTGCAACTCTTCATGAGCCTTATTCTTATTGTGAGGCTAGTACTGACCCTCTTTAGCAGCAAGCTATAACTGAAGAACTCCAGGCTTTAGAGAAAACTCATACTTGGAATTTAGTTGATCTTTCACAAAATAAGACCGCTATTGGTTGCAAATGGGTCTATAAAATCAAGACCCGATCTGATGGAACTATTGAACGCTACAAGGCATGCTTAGTAGCGAAAGGATACACTTAAGAGTATGGTATCGACTATGAAGAAACTTTTGCTCCGGTAGCTCGCATAACATCTATTCGTAGTCTTTTGGCCATTACTGCAGTCAAAAAATGAAAACATTTTCAAATGGACGTCAAAAATGTCTTCCTTCATGGTGAATTGCTTGAAGAGGTTTATATGCATCCCCCTCCTGGTTTTCATTCTCCTCATAAGGTTTGCAAACTTCGACGAGCCTTATATGGCTTGAAACAAGCTTCCCGGGCCTGGTTTGCCAAATTTAGTTCCACTATTGCTCAATTTGGTTTTATCTCTAGTCCACATGATTTTGCATTATTCACTCAACAAACTAACCGTTGTATTGTTCTTTTGTTGCTTTATGTTGATGATATGATAATCACAGGATATGATTTATCTGGTATTTTTGAGGTACAACATTCTCTCAATCACCATTTTGAGATGAAAGACCTTGGTTCTCTGAACTATTTTTTGGGACTTGAAGTTTCTCAACAATTTGCTGGCTATTATCTCTCTCAAGCCAAGTATGCCTTTGATTTGCTCGCTCTTGCAGGCATCACTAATAGCAAAACTACCCTAACTCCAATGGAGCTCAAATGCAAACTTACATCTCTTGATGGCACTCCCCTTGCTGATCCTACTTTATATCGCCAACTTGTTGGAAGTCTTGTTTATCTCACGGTCACAAGACCTGATATTTTGTACACTGTTCATGTGGTTAGCCAATTTCTATTCGCTCCTCGCTCAACTCATTTTTCTGCGGTTCTTCGAATCCTTCGTTATATTAAAGGCACTCTCTTTCATGGTTTACACTTTTCTGCTACCTCTTCTCTAGTCTTATCTGGCTATTCTGATGCTGGTTTGGTAGGTGACCCAATAGATCGACGTTCTACAGCTGGCTATTGTTTTTTTAGGTGATTCTCTTATCTCTTGACATAGTAAAAAGCATACTATTTTTGTTCGTTCTAGTACCGAGTCTGAATATCATGCTCTTGCTGATGCTACACCTGAATTACTTTGGTTACGATGGTTATTGACTAATATGGATGTCACTCATTTTACAACAACTATGCTTCATTGTGATAATAGAAGTGCCATCCAGATTTCTCACAATGATGTGTTCCATGAGCGTACCAAACACATCGAAATTGATTGTCATTTTGTACGTCATCATGTTACTCATGGCACCATATGTTTAATTCCTGTCTCTTTTGCCGACCAAACTGCCGATCTCTTCACCAACCCACACCTTCCTGGCCATTTTTAAGATCTCACATCCAAACTCAAGTTAGGATCTACATTCCCACCTTGAGTTTGAGGGGGGATGTTGGCATGATTATATGAATATTTATCTGAGCATATGACACTTGATTCTAGGAGATTTGTTTAGCATAATTCCAGCAATTGTAATTCTTGCCATATCTGGCTCATAATCTCATGTATAAATAAAGGTTGTATCCCTGTAAATTATATACTGAAATATACACAGTTCTTGTACCATTTCTGCTAATAGACACTACTAACTAAAATACAAAAGAGAGAATAGATGCATACCTCTTATAGATGTTGATAAAGAGCAGTAACACACTATAGAAAGTTTTATACCAACTCCATTTATGCAAATTTATTCCAAAAGTCATGGGTCAATATAAACACACAATAAGCAGCACTACTTGATTTTTTTTCCCCTAAAAAGAAGAAGTCGACTTCTTTAATTCAGGTTGCCATATTGCAGTAGAAGTTGTAAGCAATTGATATAAAACTACAATTCAAGGTAAACAAATGTTACCATAGAGATAGCTATTTCGGCCCATCCTAATCGAAAATTAATGGAAGGCGAATAACGAAAATGAATTGAGTCACTATTATACTAAAAAACAAAAGGTATACATAAAATGATCCAGAAAACTATATTTTATGCTAATATAAATCTAATAATGGGGAATGAGGTATCTGGAGCCTGCAAAAGATAATAAGCAATACTACACAGAATCTGTAGCTTCCCTACACATTTTGTACGGTATCAACACTTTAATAGAACCCTTTTCGCATTATGTTTACAATTTCCTCAGCTCTTGATTGGATGCCCTTCAGATATTCATTAAGAATGCGTTGTTGATAAGAACCTCCCTCCTAAAGCAGTTAAAGAATAGAGTAAAGATATAAAACGAAAAGAAATGAGCGCTTCTATCTATATAACAACAACACGACTTCATTTTCGGGGTTTCTTATTGTTCTGATCAGCATCCGCTCAATTCTTTTATTAATGACACCATATAATTCCTCAGGAGATATTTCTCCCTTGCCAATCGTCAGGCCATCGATCAAAAGCTTGCTCCACTCATCCTCAGGAGCTGCAATTTATATGTTTGTAAGGCAGGATCCTCGTGAAAGAATCAAAATCATCCTATCTAATTCCTTGATGGTCTACAAATGATCAAAACAATGACAGATAAAGACGTAACCATGGAATTATGAAATGCATTTTGTATGTCAACCCTATAGGATAGCTTGTGCCTACACAATGCATTTTCACCTGATAGGTAATATTCTTGCATGTGTACATAAAATTGTTTCAACGTATCTATTCAATGCACTAGGGTTATAGTGAGAGAGCCACAAAATCTGATGTGCTCAGTACGCGAGCTGGCTTGCATATAGTGTGACATAATTGTAACATGCAGCAACTTTTGTTTCATAGTAAAGAAATGCACAGGCTGCAAATCAAACTAATTGTAAACTGATAGAAAATGAGCAATTATACATCTTTTCCATTTATCAAGGAGAATTGGATCAGGTCAATCACATAATTGACTTAGTTGTGTTTCCAAAGCATAATCATGGAGGGAAGAGTAGAAACCTTTAATTATAGTCTCAAGAAAATGCTCTGCCTTCAAAACTTCATATCCTGCACCAAAAGCATGAACAAGCATCAGCTATTGAAGGTGTACAATTTATGAGCACAAAAGCCATCAAGAATCGGAAAAGCAAGGATTACTAGAGTCAAAAGAGGGGGTGCAATGGTTGGTAAAACATGGATGGCAGAGAATTTTTAATATTGCACCAAATTTGGCAAATTACTCAAAAGTTCAAACATGGAAGTAAATCCCATGGATGCTGCATCCCCTGCATATAATCCAGGTATATGCAGCTTAGAACAATCAATGTGATTCAGGCTATATTTAATAGTAACTTGAAGTTCTAATAACAATTTTCCTTCAAGGGATCAATATAGCATAGATTCACGCCTTGAAAAGTGACGAAGCAGAAGTTATAAATATCATGCTAAAAATACATAATACATGTATTTACTTTGTAGAAAATAAATATTTCATGATAAGCACCTTTCATATATCATTAATACAATTAGAAATATATCTATACAATAAGCACGCAAGGACGAAAAAATTTCTTCTTTTCCAGAAAAATGACATGAAATATGAGGAGTCTATTATACACACACTGTGCAAATCTTCTTTTCATTAAAGATTACGTACTAGCAGCAGTGCTGTACTTTCAGGGCCATAACTGGGTTGGAGTTAATCAAACCTTGAATGTTTACTTATGCATTTTAATCCTCTTTTATTTTATCCAAAGACTAAAGTGGAAAACTAAAATTCATGACCAAGTTTGGTTGCAGATGAGCAGCTTGACCAGTCAAAGCACTGATGAGTAATCCTCCAGGCCATAAAATCAATAACCAAAAGAAGCTCCAGAAAGGAAAATTTCTGAATACCGCAAGGCTATGAACCCAATTTGGACGTTTCATTGTGTTTCAAGTATTAACCAACGATAGAGAACAACATTTTCCAACGTTTTAATTTCCATGGATATACCAATTACAATAGTAAAATTACCTTTCTTTGCATAACTACGTTTGGAGAGAACTATAGAAGCATAGAGCTGCAAAACCTTTTGCAACATGGCCTCTAGCCCAGGTTTATCTCCATCTCCTTTTGCCTGCAATAGAGAGTAAAGCCATGCATTAACTTCTCCCATCAACCTACCCTATTTTGTCTTAGCAGCCAAAATCACCTCAAATTTTGTAATGGTAACCACACTTGACCTACTCATGGGCTTGGCTCGAATATCTTTAGTCTGAATATTTTCCGGGCTTGGACTCAGAGTTCTTCCCAAAATAATTCTTTGCCTGCCTTGGAAATATACTTTTCTTGCACTATGGCCTCATATATAGTTTTTTATTTGGGTTGTATTCAAACAAAGTACATGAACATTTTGGGTGGCTAGATGTGGGCCACATTAGGCAATTCGGAAACAAAGTCTGGCTGAGGCTGATCCACATTTTGTACTTGTTTCAATTTTACTTGTCCTATTTAAGTAATTTGCACTAGTACATGACAATTGACCACCTATTTATTAATTTTGCTACCTGAAAAGAGAAAAAGGATATTCAAGTGAGTACCGGAAAAATAAAAAATAAACTCACTTGTCGTAATTGTGCATTAACTTCTGCAAGGAAACCTTCATCTAGTTGCCCTTCTTGCTCCCTTTGGATTATTTCCTGAGGATCAGGGGTATCAAGACTTGTGCAAACTAATACAAGTCAATGAAACTGTACAACTTCAATATTTGCATATGCTAAGATATATAGCAATACATTGGATGGAAATATCCTACTAGGATACTAACTTGAAACAACTAATATTTTCAGAACATAACATGGTAGTGGTTGAAAATGAGGATGATCCTCTGACAAGGTTCTAAAAGCCCCTGAAAAAAAAATATATCAGATCAAATTGCTTACAGCATTCTTTCTTTCTTTCTTTTTGTTACAGATGATTGTAAAATACCATCTGCATAAAGTTCATAATAATGTCTTCCAACCAGAGATTCTCTGATATTTTTTCTTCTTTTCTTTTCTTTTATTTTGTTGGCTTAGACATATTTAAAAGAACCATAATGCACCCCAGCCCTGTCCTTCCCCTTTACAACATGTCTTTTCCCATAAGTAGGGATTCCCATAAGAAACGTAATTCTTGTAAGATATAAATATACGCCAAACAAATAATTAATGGGAAAAAAGCTGCTAAAGTGTCGATGAAAAATTTGCTAATGTGAAGAATGAAGAGTAACTACTTTCATAATTGATTAGCCTTATCAATTGGGAAAAATAATCTGATCTATTTTAATGATGTCCTCCCAAATGCGAGCAGAAGAAGAACACTCTACAGTGCCATCATTCGTCTGGCTAAAAGTAAAGGCTCCCTATCTCATCCCTGAACCACCACAAAATTCCATTATTAAACTGCACAACCATTTGCATAAGCTATTTTTTATGGTGTACAAATGTAGATAGTTTTGACATAGTGGGGTAGGAAACTTTAAGCTAACTTTTATATTCTAAGTGGATGGTAAAATAATCTAAGATAACACAAAAAATGACATAAATATGCATGTCTATACTGTTGAAACCCATTGCAGAAAACTAAAAGAAGAAATATAAATTTGATTCTAATAAGCAAGGTAATGCTTACTTTCTCCATTAGCTTGAGTGCCTCAGGATTTCTAGGAGGCCATCGAATCTCCTCATCCTCATGAACTACAGGTTTCAAAATTTCCTTGAGAACATCAGTAGCTGATTCAATTTTTTCCTACAGGGCAACAAATATTTAATGAAAAACAAATAAAATATAATATATAATGAAACTACTATATGGTGAAACAAATTAGAAAAAACCACTCTATTGTTTGCTTGATAAGAAGAGGGGGAGGACGAATCGAGGGAGAAAAAGAGGTACATTAGTCTTGTGGACAAGACAATCCACAATGTTCATCACTGATACAGCCAATTCCTCATAATCTTTCTGCAAAAGAAGAATAAAACCCCTGTTCTAAAAAGCAAGGCCAGGAAAAAGGTCGTCATAAGAACATCCATCAAAAATTTTGAATTGACCAAGTCAAAAACCATGCTTTATCATCCTCTGATTTGCAGGTATCAGTTCTTGCCGCAAGTCGGATCCAAAAACCCTCATTGAAAGCAAGTATATTTTCCACAACGAGCTTCTGAAGCTGGTCACAAGGAGAAAATTCAGAAAGAAAATATTAGTTGAAATGTTCTGTAAATCAATGCAAAAGTAAATACATTTTAATTGATAAAGATGAATCCATTTGAGAAAGTATAAACTCCATCGGACATGAGAAGATTAGGGGCCAACACTCATGTTGAAAACTCTATAGCTTCAAATATCCAAAATAAGGTGTCCTAAGCATTCATTTCATAGAATATTAGAAGATTCATTGAAGTATGCACGTAAGCAATTATATTGCCTAAAGATTTCAAGATAATGCCAGAAAATATACGTCGTATCTGAGAAAGTAAAGGAATATGACCAATAGACTAGATGAAATGTTATCAAAATTTACCTCTTTTCTTTTTAAAAAAAAATTAATATATATATATATATTATTTACATAACAATAGTCTTAAAACAGATAATGTTTCAGCACCACAAGCGGAGAGCACAATTAACTTAAATTCTCAACTTTGTGCAAAACACAAAAAAAGTGCTAACTTAACAGTTACTGACTTCTCTTGGATTTGCATCCCTCAGGATATCTATAAGTCTATCTACTTCTACAGTCTTTTTGAATGACTCCTCAGCATCCTGACTGACTGCACAGATCAAAGTTTTCCTGTTTTATTTGATCCAAATAAAGCATTTCAACAACATGACAAGCTTAAAACTCTAGAATGGTGAACAAATCATCACAGCAAAAGTACAACTGCAATTGCAAAACATAGCTTTCAACAATCATAACTAGCAATCCTTCCCTACTCCAATCAGAAAATGAGGCTAAAGAAAAAGGAATGTATGAAGAGCAATAGCTTACAAACTCCCTACTCGTGAGCAACTCCATTATAATCCAATAATCACACTTATAAATGACATGAAATGATAAAAGCGTACATGAATAATTATCAGGATAGACAAATTCAACATTACGGAGCAAATACCTCTTTCTTGATTCCGCTGTAAAGTAGGACCTTAACTTCATAAAAGTGAAGGGCCCGATCTTCCATCCCTGGAGTAACGACTTCTGAATCATAGAACAAGGGCAAACCTAAAGAAGATAAATAAAGAAATGCAGATGAGAAAATCAAAATCAGATGCAAAAGCACTCAAAAGAACCTGTTTAGATATCAAAATTTGATAACATTTTATGAGAAGAAAAAACTGAAAAATCTCGGAATCCAAAGAATTTAGATTCAAGCAACCGAGAACAAAGTTCATCCGAAAAAGAAGAAAGAAAGAGTAGATCAGTACCTGAAAATTGGAAGAAAAAGAGTGAAGACGAGGAGGAGCAGCAAAAAGCGAAGCCATTTGTGCACTGAAACAATGGCGGGAGCGGCTGCTGGCCTCGCAGTAACTAATAACCATTCAATTTTGGAAACCCAATCTTAAGAATTTGATATCTTTTTATTTCTGCCCAACTTTAAACTTTCGTTTTTAAATATACCATTTCTAATAAAGACAAAAATCTTTATCTACGACAAACTTTCCTTTTTACTTCCATACTTCTTTTCTTTATCTCTATTATCTTTTAATATTATTTTTTATATTTATTAATACAGCTCTAATTTTTATAATTAATTTTTTTAAACATTTCTTATAAAAATATTTATCTAAAATTTTCTAACATTTCTTGTTGTACTTGATATTTATTTTCATTATCATATAAAACTTTAAATTGTTCATTCATTTTACTTATTATTTCGTTAATATTTTCTATAGAATTTAAACTTAACATACTTAAATTTTTTCCAAATTTTTTTATTATACTTGCCATTTTATCTATTTATTTGATAGGGTTTGTAAATTTTGTTTAGACAATTTTAGATCTTCTATTAATAATTTTATTATATTTAGATTTACATTTGTTTTCTTTAAAGAATTTATTCGTTTAATTATTTTTGTTATATATTTTTCTTGCTTTATAATTTTTTCTTCGATATTCATTTATATTTCTTCTATACTTTGAATAGCTAAATTTATTTCGTTTTTCATTTTTTCTATATCTATTTCTAATTCATTTTTTATTGAAATTAATTCTTCTTTTATTTTTTATAATCTAGGCATTCTATATTCTTCTTTAATGTCATTTATTTTCATATATGTACATTCATTTTTTGTTTTTCTGATTTTTTCTCTATAATATTTTATTTTACCTGCAATTTCATAAAATAATTTTAACATCTTATCTATATTTTCTTTAATGACAAAAATTACTATATATGACATTTTATTTTTAATTGTTTCTATATGGATCTTAAGTTTTAATTATTTCTATAAGGATCTGATACCAATAAATTGTTGAAATTCATTACGGATCATTTCATAGAAATAATTTTTACTTATAGTAGTAAATTTAAAGTAATTTTAACTTAAAGATATTTTTATTGTTATTTTTACTTTTATTTCTTTAAAGGTAAGTGGCAGAATACCATGATAATCAAATTATTCTTTGAAAATCAGTAGCCCGCAGGTCTATCTTACAGCCGATATACCTTATAATTAATTTCTTCCTCTTCTTCTGAAATTAATGTTATTTGTTTTTCTATTTATCTCTTGACAAGTTTCTATTATTTCTGATATAATAGTATTTTTTACAAAATTATATTTGAATAAATTATCAATGATTTGCATTTTTGTATTATTTTCTAAATTTGTAGCTCCTATTATGTCTAAATTTTGTTGAAAATTAAGATTTGTATTATTTTTTACTGTATTCATGTCCTCAGTCAATTGATTTATTTCTCTTCTTCACTTAAATCTTTTGAATTTAAATAATTAAATATATTCATCCTAAAGGAATTTTATTTATTTTATTCTTTATCATTTGAATTCTAGATTCATTTACTTCAAGCATATATTTTAAGTTTTCTATTCTTTCTTCTATATTATAGGTAGATTTTAAATTACAGTTTTCAATAAGACTATATAATATTTCTTCTTGTTTTAATTGTTCTTTTATCAAACGATTATATCTATTTATATCATTTATAGTTGTTTGTAAACGACCAACTTGTTTCTTTAATTTTTCCATTAGAACTAGAAAAGTTCAAACAATTTCATGTTTTAAAAGTATTCTTTCTTTTCACCTGTTCCTTAACATGCAAAATCCAAAAATAAGAAATAGAATTGCAAATTATAACCATAACGAATAGAGATCAGGGTTTTGTTATACCTTTAAATCTCCTTCAGTGGTCCATTATGCTTCCTTCAATGCTGCTAGACTTTTGTTATCAACGATTTCTGATAATAGTCCACCCTTAGACGGTTGACGTTCCGGGTTAAGCTGAGCTTCTCCACACTTATACCCTTCTTGCCCTATTTCACCTGAACACGGGCATGATAACACCAGGAGAGACTACTAAACAATATTCAGCTAATAGCAAAGTTATAAACATGTGAATTTTTTTATGAGAATTTGTGGTAAACTAGTGATCTAACTCTTTTAGTATATCGAAAATAATTTTCTATATTTCTTATTGGATTGCAAATTACTAAGTACTATGATTACTCAGAAAGAATTATTTCTGAAATTAGAATTTCATTTCTAAAAGAAAGGATTACAAAAGATAAGCAGGCTTAGAGAGAACTTAAGCTTAGAGTTTTCAGTCGTCTTTCAACTGTGCCTATATTGGATACATGAATGGGTTTTTATAGAGGTTGCACCCTGCCTCTATTACATTATTGAACTACATTATTACAATTGATTATTGCTCTATTACATCATTGCTTATGTTTACATTTCTGTCTTCTTTCTTCAATTATTTCTTGATTTTCTTCAGAGGGGGTCCAGCTCCACTAAGTCTTGTTTCGTGCTTTTGCTTTCAGTTGGAGATTTATTTTTTATTTGCTTTTTAAAAAGTTCTTTGGTTGTTTCTGTCATTAGTAAACTGCTTTCAATTATTGTGTCGAGATATCCTTCAAGAAGATATTTCTGATGCCATTCCGTAGATGGATTGGTAACAAGAATATTATCTTGAAAAACAGTATGATATTTTTTATTATCTGTCAGAATTTTTCTTAGTCCACGAATATTTGCTTCAATAGTTTTCATCCTCATTTCTGGAATATTTTTAAGGATTAATGGATGTAAATTGAAAGTCTTCTGTTCATCTGGAATAAGTTCCTGTCTGGTAGTTCTCATTCTGATGAAGGTTTCTGTAGGAATTTCAACATTCTTAACATCATTCCATTCAGGAATAATGCTAAAAATACGAACATAAATTTTATTTAATTTGGTTATTCCATTGAATATCTCAATCTGAGACTTAATTGTTGTTGTACTTCTTCTAGATTTTCTCCAGGATAAATGGTGTGAACTAGTCCAAAACGATAAAGTTTTTGAACTGTTCTTGGATCTGCTCCTTTTCTGATAATTGTTTTGTTATATGTGCCATTGATCGAAATAGTGTTAATTCCGACTGCATTAGTAACCTTTGCTAAATATTGCAGAGCTTTAAAAAAGTATGCTTTCCAATGTTTGTATTATTTAATTGAGATCTCTCATCATTATTTCATTGTTGAGATGATAATAAAATATCTGTGGGAGTTATCAATCGACAATTAATATTTTCAATTGAAGAAATTCCCATATTTTTCAAATTTACTTCCTGTGATGATTCAGGATTGTCCAAATATTGAATAGAACGTCTAATCATCATATTTCTCGAAATTTCTTGCTCTAGTTCTTTCTTAGTTATAGTGCCAAGAATAGTCATTTTTTGAGAACTAGTGCTTTCTTCCTTAGATTTCTTTTGACGCAGAAGCGCCTGTGCGTAATTCATTGAAATCTGACTAATCTCATTATCTATTTCTAGAAGATGAGATATAGCCTTTTTCATAGATTCCATTACTTACTTTTTCTCTGTAGTGAGTTTTGCAACTCTTTCTGAATTTCTTTCCATTTTCTTTATTCTTGCAAGGACAAAGTTAATCTTTTTTTTTAATAATTGGTCTGCTTAATAGATCTGCCAAAACATTGTTCTTTCCTGGAATATACTCAATATCAAGATTAAAGTTAGTAAAATATTCTTGCCATTCCATTTTCCTTCTTTGAGCTAATTTTTCATTATAATTTTTTGTAATAAAAGATTTTATTTGTGTATTATTAGTCTTTACTGTGAATCTTTTTGGTAATAAAACTAATTCAAATTTTTCTATAGCATATTTTATCGCTAATAATTCTTTTTCATTATTATGATAATTCTTTTCTGAATTCTTGAAAGTTTCTGAAGCATATCCAAATATTTTTTTTCATCTTTACTTTTTAAAATTGCTCCCCAATACTCATCTGAAGCATCTGTTTTTAATAATAATTCTTCGTTTTCTTCTGGTAAGGGTAGCTTTGGTAATTGTTTACAATATTCCTTTATTTCTTTTACTATTTTTGTGTCAATATCTGTCCAAATCCATGGCTTATCACCTTTTAATTTGTCTTGTAATACTTTTATCTTTTTAGCGCATTTCTGTATAAAGTCACTAGTCCTAAGAATTATTGAACCATTTTTTTACTTTCCAATTGGTTTGGAAACTTTATCAAAGATTTCGCTATGTGTTGTTGTAATTCAATTTCTCCTTTTGATATAAAAAACCCTAAAAATTCTATTTTTCTTTTTGCTATATCTGATTTTTCTTTTGATAGCATAAGTCCATGTTTAATACATCTTAATAAAAATTATTTTATATGTTTATAATGTTCTTCTAACGTTTCACTAAAAATAATTATGTCATCAATATATACTAGACAAAAATGTCTTAAATCTTTAAACATATTATCCATTTTTCTTTGGAATAATTGAGGTGCATTACAAAGTCCAAATGGCATGACTAACCATTCGTAATGTCCTCTTGGTGTACTAAAAGTTGTATATTTTATACTTTTTGGATGTATTTTTATTTGCCAAAATTCTGATTTACAATCAAATTTAGAATACCATATTTTTCCTTTTATACTATTTATAAGAATTTCTTTATTAGGTATTAAATACCCATTAAATTCTGTTGCTTTATTGAGTTTTTTATAATTAATTACCATTTTAGGTTTATTTCTTTTTATTTCTACATGATTCCTAACCATAAAGGCTGGACTACTATAAGGACTTTTACTTGGTCTAATAAGCTTTTTATTTAATAGTTCTTTTATTTGTATATCAAAATTTTCTTCATTATCTTTATTATAAAATATTCTTTTACTTCTTATTGGTATATTATGTTTTAAATTTATCAAGGCATAAATACCATTTTCTCCCATTTTTCTATAGGATTTGTTCCTATACATTTATCTAATAAAAAGATAAATTCTTGTGGAGTAGAAAAATTGTTTGTAATTTGAGTTTCTTCATTTTTTCTAATAGGGTCTTTTTTTATAGTCTCACCACGGTTCGCTGTGCGAGGTATAAGAGGTAAAGATTTTCATTTAAAGGCTTGCTGAAGTTGAAGGCAAATGATTCTATGTTTACAAGGAGTTGTTAATCGAATATACTGATATCCAATACTTAAAGGATAATAATTACTTAACCAATCATTTCCTAATAAGATATCACATCCATGGTTTATAGATTGAAAGACTCGAGGTATTTGAAGTATATTGGACTGTACTTGTATGACTACCTTTTCTGTAACTAAATCATAATTAGTAGTATTATCTATAATATCTATTCCTAATTTATAGTCTGTAGTTTTTTGCCATAACTTTTCTGGAAATATATAAGGTTGGGCTAATTTTATTGCAGATCCTGTATCGATAAAAACATGATATGAGACTGTATGATATTCTTTGTAGATAATTTCTATATTGATATAAATACTGTATGGACTAGTTTCTATTCCTTGAAACTTTGTATTCATTTCCATCATACTGAAATATAAGATAATCTTTAGTAAGATTATATGGTGATATATTTTCTAAAAAGTCTAATCCCAATAAAATTGGAATTTGTGTAGAAGTGATTGTATCCATATGTATTTTTATTAGAATAATTACTATCTTTCCTCGAATATCTGTTAATGTTAAATTTATTTTTACATATTTACAAATTGTATGTTGTTGTCCTGAATAATCCAAAAATTCATAATTTTCTTCCATATTATATTTATTGAATGAAAAGACTAAACTTTCATGAATATGACTTTTTGCTGCTCCAGTATCTATTAATGTTTTTAATAGTTTTCATTCGCCTCCAATATCTAATTCTGTTTCTATATAATATTGTTTTGCTTCTAATGATGATCTTAAATCAATACTTCTTTTGGATTGAGTATGTATTTTTCCTTGTTCATCTAGTAATAATACATTATTTTCTTTTGATTGATTTTCTCTAGAGCTTTCGCCTGATGATATTAGTAATTTTTCATCTATATGTTGTATTATTGGGGTAATTCCTATATTTTTATTTCTTTGCCTTAAATCCATTGTTAATTCATCTAGAATTGTCATACTAGATGGCGTTAATTGTCTTGGTGGTATGTATTCAACTAAGTCTGAAAATGTATCATCAATATCGACTTGTAATCTTATATTACTCTTTTGAAGTTTTTTATGATGATTAGTAGTAAATGTGTATATTGTTCTATAGGTTACAGAAAATACCTTTGATCCACTTGTCATTTCTATTCTATGTAATTTATGATATAGATTAAGTGCTTGATCTATATTTTTATCTTGTAGACTTACTGAAAAATCTGGTATTATTGTAAATTTTAATTTTTTATATACTAAATTTCCTGATACTGCTCCTAATAGGGCATCTATAGGGTCATATAATATTCTATCATCTATACAAAATAGTTGAATTGGACTATCTATTCCTTGTCTAAAATGTGCTTTAATAATTATTTGTATTGCTCCTAAATATAAATTTTTATATCTATTTTTATCTGGTAACTTTGCTAACGTTTTATTTATTTTCTCTTTATTTATTAATAATATTACTGTATTTCCTTTAACTTGGTACATATCTATAGTGGATTCATAATGTTTTGCAATATAAGTTACTTTAACTAGTCTATTAAACCATCTTTTTTTAAATATATCTTCTTCTTTAATATTTAGTCTATGATTATTTAGTTGATCAAATTTTTCTTCATCAAATATTTTATTATAACTAAAAATATTATTATTATTATCTATAATATCTTGATCTTCATTATCTGATGTCATTTTATTTTAAATGGTTTTTATTTATTTTCTTCTATTTCTGTTTCTGAGTCAGAATTTGATTCTGATGAAATACTGAATTCAAAATAATTATCTGAAATATTGCTTTCAGAATTATATTAAGAATCTATTTCATATATACTTTCATTTTCTGATATTTTACTATTTTCTATTGGGTCATAATTTTGTTCTATTAAATCTTCATATAATCTATATGCTTTATGATTTTCTTTATTTTTTCTTTTAGGACATTCATTTGCATAGTGTCTTTTTTCTTTACATATCCAGCAAGTGCATGTTTTAGGATTTTTTTTACTATATCTCTGATTTTTCCAAAAATATCTTCCTTTATTAAATTTATTTTTCTTAAATAGTTTAAACTTTCTTTTATAAAAGTTTTTATATTTTGCTTTATAATCTTTTCTCTTTGATACGTTATACTTATTATATTTTTTTATATCTTTTATGTTTTGTATAACATTCCCAATGTGTAGGTTCCGCTAAGATTGGACAACATAATCCTTTATGAATTGCTTTTCTTAATTTTACATTTTCATATGCTTGATTACACATTTCATTTACCCTTTTAAATATGTAAATCTGATAAGTTCCTAATGTTCCTTCTAATATTTCATTTTTATTTTGTATTTCATTGAATAATTTAAATCCCCATGGTTTTGGTAATTTCGTTACATAAGATTGTTTTAATAATTTAATTTCAGATCTTTGTGATATATCTGTTTTTGCTATATTATAATAATAGTTATTAAATTCATACATATGACATATTGTTAAATTTTGTATTTTCCATAAATTTTCTTGTTCAAATTTCTTTAATAATTCTGTAGGGTCTAACCAATGTTCTCCTAAAAATTTTCCTTTTATTGCTAATTCAAATCTTTGTAAAAGATCTTTTATTGTGTCTGTTATTATAAAATTTTCATTATTAAATCCATATTTTATTATTTGTCTATCTTCTAGCCATATTGCATTCCACCATTTTTCTACATTGCCAGTAAATGTACTAATTAAAAAATTAGTGGCTCTTTGTAAATCATATCCATATAATATTATTGTTAGGTTATTCATTTTAATCCATTTTTTAAATTTTTTTTGTACATCTTCTTTACAATCTATATCTAATAATATTCCATTTGGATAAACTGGTTCTGTCTTTGATATTTTTACTGAAAATTTTGAATTATTATACATAGGTCTTTGTCTAGGATTTTTTCGTCTATTTCTTTCATATTCTCTTATATCTATATTATCTGCCATTATATTTTCTTCATTTTCATTTATAGTTCCAGAATATTCTCTTGTTTCTACCTTTGTTTGAGTAAATGTTGGATTAGTATTCATTTTTAAATTTTCTAAATTATAGGTTAAGTTTAACATATCATCTTCAGTTATTTCATTTTCTTCATATAACGTTAATCCTTCTTCTATTGTTAACATATGCGTTTTTATTGTTACTCCTCCTTGTGTATATTCTTTTTCTTTTCCTTCTTCTATCTTATCTACTATGTTTTTTAAATTTGTAACATCTTGTTTTATTTCTATTAACATGTTAAATATTTTGTCCATTTTATCTTCATTATTTTCTTGTTTAGGTTTTTTAAATACAATTGATGGTAAAGTTAAACTTCCTTCTCCATATTTATCATCCCCATATAGTGTACTTGTGAAACTATATTATTTATTATTCATTTTTCTTATATTTTGATTTAACATTTTTAAGTTATTATTTATTTGATAAAATTATTCATCATATGTGTATGCATTTATGTCTCTTATTTATTCCATTTATCTTATTCATTATATCGCATTTTTCTAGCTACATATTTTAAATAATTTTCTATTTGACTTAATTTATCTAATACTTCCTTTTCTAAATTTAGTTCACTTAATATTCTATATTTAATTAATTCTAAATCTTCTATACTTTTTATTTTATTAAGTAAATGTTTTATTTTTTGGTATATGGCATAATTATCTCTAAGAATTTTCTGGTGAGACGATGTCTTAAGCCTTTTAAGGGCCCATGGAATAGAAGTGAATGTGGGCAAAAGCGTGGCCCATAACTTATTTATATATGAGGGATGGGGAAGATGCATAGGCCTAAACTTCGGTAATAGTAAGGGATGGGGGAAGATATGTATTTGGAAGAAGCACGTGAAGGGAGGGTGAGAACTCGGATGGCCCAATGCAGGATAAGATTTTATAATCCACACATTCAAGTTTGATGGATTTTTCAATTACTCCCTCTATTTTTCATGCCACTTTTAAATAAAAATTAAATTTTATTTATCTGTTATTTTTAAATTTTTAATATAATTTAATTTACTTTTTCAATTTATTTTAATTTTTTAATAATATTAGAACAAATCAGATTTAATAATTTAATTTTAATTATATAATTTAATATTAAATTAAATTTATTTATTTTTTTTAATTTTAATAAAAATAATTGATAAAAAGTAACGACGGAGTAATTAATATTAACACTGAATAATGTTGGCAACTGTGGGCTGCTGCCTTTTGTACTTTTCTTGAGTTCCCTTCAAAACAAAAAGTTCTGTTTCTTTGGGGTTGGATTTTGCAATTTATGATTTCATCACTCATCTAACAAATTTTCTTAAATTATTTTTTCTCGTTGGAGTGCGAGTCATTACTTATTTATTATTGACAGGTACCGCAATTAGTTTAATGCAGTGTATATATACTTACACCATTCGGTCGGTAGCATGCGAGCATTTCATGCATGCTCCTACTAAATTTCTACTTCTAAAAATATATATAGTGTTAAAAGAATAACTACTAAACATTATCATACTTTATCATTAAAAATATATTTTTGGATGTATAATTTCTTGCAATATTAGGTAATATTTCATTTACTTAGAACTCCTTTCTTGTTCACAGACAGCATCGGCAACAACTCCAGCAAAGTCCAAAAAAGTGATTTGGCACGTTCATTGGTATAGGATTCGGTGATCTAAGTGTTCCCACCCCATCTTCTTAAAATGACATGAGCAATTGAATGAGATGCTACTCGTAATTTTCCATCTCCTTCTGCAGTTAAAGTAGGTTCAAGTAGATATTATAAAAGTCTCATTCAGTTTACCTAATAACATATTTAATAGTTAAAGCTGTGACGAATTGAAATAATTCATCCTCCGTCCAAAATAACTCATAAGTTTATGCATACAATCAATAAAAATTAAGTTTTATTATAAACAATTACCAACTCTATTCTCACGCCTCCGAACTTCACTCTCTTATCACATTTTATAACACATGGAAATTGAACGTTGTTATAAATATTTATAATATGGCTTCTACGTCAATTTAACTATTTAAATGAAAAACATGAAAATTTAAGAGTAGGTTCGGCAAAAATGTGCACGGAACAATGTAATATTTAATATATAAGGGTCAAATGTGCCCATAAAATTATTAAAAATGATATAAATTTGACTTTAAATTTTAATTTTTTTAAATGCTCTTTATATATTAATTGAAAGTGATTCAGATTTGTTTATACTATCAATAAAAATAAATATAAATATTATATATATATATACTATCAATAAAAAAGATTTATATTTACTGTTAAGAATATTTAAAATATTTACACCTTATTCATTAATTTTTTAAAAAAATATATTTATATAATTTTTTAATACTTCAAAAACATATCTGTCCTTAACTCTTATGTACCATTTTTAGTATACATATTGAAAATATACTAAATTTGAAAAAAAAAATTGTAAATATACTAAAAGGATTTTCCAATTAAAAAAAAAAAAAGGAGTTTGTGCACATGATGATGGTACTTTTTGTCAGGCCCCCATAAGCCATTGTTTATTGTGTTTATACCTTATAAAAGTCTTATCCACGTGAGAATCATTGAACATTGAAACTAAAATAAATAGAAAGTAAAATGCTTTGGTTCGTAAAATTTTAATACACCAAATTAATATAAAAATATCACTAAAATTAAATTAATTAAGATAAAAATTATTAATTTATTCCATGAACAAAATAACATGGTATATCTTCGTTTTTCACGAATTAAAATATTATATTTAGACAACAGTTTTCTGAATAATTAAAAAGGCAATTAATGTTCCTTTCTTACATGCTTTGCCCTTTTTATTTTTAGCGATGACAGCTTGCATGATACCCACATTATACTTTTATTTCAAAAAGACAAACATGTTGTAAGTCGCCGATTACCCAATTCTTAGCTTCCAAAAAGTGTATTTTGTCTTCTTTATATATTCCTCACATTTCTTGATAACATTCTGAATATTGGTTAGCAATCAAAATAATTTTTTAATTTTTTATAATCATTTAATATTTAAAATTTATACAAAACAGATCCATTCAAATATTTAAAAATATTGCATGTTTAAAGTTTAAATTTTATTTGCAATGGCCTTTACATACACTATGTAACTTATTCTAAGTAATTATTTCAAAAGCCTATGGGATTTTCTTTTGGCATATTTGATTGATATGATTGAAACTCAAAGTAAATAAAAAATTTTGAGCATTTTTTTCAATTTGAACCCTATTTTCTTTCTAGCAATTAAAGTATTAATCGGCACAATTTATTTTGATTTTATCTAACAATTAAATCTAATAGAAATATACAAATTAATACAATAATTATATCAATACCATGTATAATCACAAATTAAAAAATTAACATAATAGAATAATTAAATTAATAACACAATTAAAATGTCAAGTTATTCATGTTTTATACTTTGAAGGTGAAAATCAAATTATCGGAAAAACAAATTTGAACTGAGTTATCAAAGGGGACAATTTTAAAAATGGTGTTTTTTGGGAAATTATTTGGATTTTTGTTGTGTTTTTCAAACTATTTGGGAATTTAGGGTGTTTTCTCATTTTCGCTGGGAATGTCGGCGAAAATGGCAGGGGTGGGCCCACGACATGAATTTTGATGTGTCTCATTTCCGCTGACATTCCCGACGAAAATGGCAGGGTTGGAGCCCATGGCAGATTTAATTAAATTAATTATCTCAAAAATAATAAAAAAATAAAATATGTCTTATTTTTATGATCTGGTCTTAATATTTTCCCGTCTATAAAAAAAATACGTAAAATAGAATACAAACCACAGATGCTGAGTTTACCCAACTTAATTTTCATCCATATTTCTAATTAAATAAAATCTAACAAAATTAATATCACTAAAATTTAAAAAACAACAGTGAATTAGATTAATTAATCTGATTAATCAATTACTTTTTTTCAATTTATCAATTTTTTATTTAAGTAAATAAAATATTTTTATTGAAAAAAAATAATTGATTAATGTTTGCCCAATTTAATCTTCATTTATATTTCTAATCAAATAAAATCTAACAAAATTAATATCACAAAAATTTAAAAAATAACAGTGAATTAAATTATTCTGATTAATCAATTATTTTTTTTAATTTATCAATTTTTTATTTAAGTAAAAAAATATTTTTATTGATCTTTTAACTATATTTCAACAGTCAAGCTTGCTTCTTATATTTATTTTTTCTTTTAATCTCTTATTTTTTTAGCCATAATCTCATAAAGTTAGGACAATTATTTCCTTGATTCAAGATATAGGTTGATTTTTTTTTTAAATCAAGTTCTAATTGTATTAATAGATAAAAAAAAATTCATCAATTGTAACCCCAAATTGATAAATTTTATTTATCTGTCACTTTTAAACTTTTAATTTAATTTTATATCAATAAAAATATTTTATTTACTTAAATAAAAATTGATAAATTGAAAAAAAGTAATTGATTAATCAGATTAATTAATCTAATTCACTATTATTTTTTAAATTTTAGTGATATTAATTTTGTTAGATTTTATTTGGTTAGAAATATGGACGAAAATTAAATTGGACAAACTCAGAATCTGTCGTTTGTGTTCCAATTTTACGTATTATTTTCTCTAGACGGAGAAAGATTAAGACCATATAATAAAAATTGAGATATATTTTATTTATTTATTATTTTTGGGATGATTAATTTAATTAAATCTGCCGTGGCCCCCACCCCTGCCATTTTCGCTGGAAATGTCAGCGAAAATAAGAGATACCAAAATCCATGCTGTGGGCCCACCCCTACCATTTTCGCTGACATTCCCAGCGAAAATGAAAAAACACCCTAAATTTTCAAATAGTTTGAAAAATACGCAAAAAACCCAAATAATTTTTCAAAAAATACTATTTTTAAAATTGTCCCTTATCAAAGCGTGGGATATTTCAAATTCAATTTTTTGTTGTGATATATTCATAATTAATCATTATGTTTTCTTTTTTAAAAAAAAAAAACGATTGCTGAGTGTGATTCCAACTCAACATTTTGTTGGAGGTGAGATTCAAAGCCACATAAAACTTCGGGACAATTTTATAAATAATATTTTTGTGAAAAATATTTGGATTTTTAGATTGTTTTCAAATTATTTGGAAATCTGGTGTGGGTGACCTCATTTTTGCTGAAATTTTTTGTGAAAATGGCAGTGGAGTGTCACGGCAAACGATGCAGATTTCACGAATGGCAATGTAAAATTCGCAGAAGATGAGGCACGTAGAAGATGGCAGGAATACTTCATTTCCATAGGAGACCTTTGCGGAAATGAAATATTCACACATGATGACTTTCTATCCAATGCATTTTTTGGATGAACCAAGTGAATTCAATCACTCCTCAAATCCTAATTTTAAACACCATCAATTTTTTACAATATATATATATATATATATATATATATATATATATATATATATATATATATATATATATATATATATATATATAGTGGGAAAGTTTAAATACAAGAGATAAGTTAAGGCATAATTTAACTACACAATAAAAAAAACCATATATATGTTTAACAAAAAATAAGACATTAATAGAACTTCAAGACAAGTATGGAATATTTGAATTAAATTATTGATTTGATGATCCAGCAACACTAGGATATGCCCTCTTATTATGTCCAGCATTTTCACAATTGCTCTATATGCCCTCTTATTATGTCCAACATTTTCACAATTGCTAGAGCGTGTAACACTTACTTTTAAGTCTATGACAGTTATAACTTTTTGAATTTGCTCGATTTATACATTAATTGATACTTGCAATTTTTCAAAGCAACTAAAAATTAAATTTTCCTTAATACAATACAATGTAAAATTACATACGTCAAATTAAAAATTTTAAATATAATTTCTTACCATATCACGATAATAGAATCGAAAAAATAGTCATAAACTTGTCCATAATAACACACTAAAATTTATAACTCAATATTTTCACTCTCCTCACAATAACTCTCAAACTTTGCATGTTATTTTTTAACTCTCTCGCAGCACAATCTGAAGTTTTAAGTGCACATCTAATTCTTATTGCAAATGCTATATATATATATATATATATAGTTGGTTTCGGATGATAATTCATTTAACGCATTTCATTATTTTTCGAAAGAAAAGAAAAAAAGCCTGTGTTGTTTTGCCAATTCCGCATCTGATCTTTGCAGAAGTGAAAGTTCAATTATGCAATTAATTATCTCATTGCACTGTTTGATGGACCCCGCAACTTCATTTCCCATGTTGTGGACCCCACCTACCATTTCCGTTAACATTTTTTTGTGGAAATGAGAAAGATACCAAAATCCCAAATAGTTTGAAAAACATACTAAAAATCAAAATCTTTTTCCAAGATACCCTATTAATAAAAAAGTCCCTAAAACTTCCATAAAGCCACTAATTGATAAAGTCAAAAGACATTATTATTCCAGATGAAATTATATATCAAATGCAGAAAAATAAAAAAAATAAAAAGTGCTTATTTGGGGTGTTTTCTAAAAGGGATAAAGTACTAAAATGCCCCTAATATATTTCGGTAGTAGCTAAAATGCTCATAAATTTTTTTGGACCAAAAATATCTTTAATATTTTAAAATCGGTACTAAAATACTTTCTGTCAAGTTACTGTCAACTTCGGATTAACAATGTTGATGTGGTATTGACACGTAACAAAATATGTCATGTCATTGTCATGTGTTTTTAAAATCTAAGTATATTCAAGGGTATTTTAATACTGTATAAAAAGTTTTAAGGGTATTTTAGTACTATAAAAAATTTTAGGGACATTTTAGTATCCTAATGAAAATATTAAAAGAGTTTTTGTACTATAAAAAATATTAAAAATTAATATTTATCACATTAAATATTAATCAATATTTATTACATTAATTAATAAATATTTCTTACATAAATGTACGAATAAGAAAAAAATTATAATTTAATTATATAGCTTAAAAATATTTATTAATTAATTTTTTAATGAATATAATATTGAAATTTGACTATAAAAATGCATTTAGGGGCATTTTTATCAGCTTCTTATAACAATATATATGTGTGTGTTTGTTTCACCTTGATATGTAATCATTTTCTTAAAAAAATGATGGGATATATTATCTTTAAAATATAATTTAAATATATATAAGCAATTAAATAATAAAATTATATATTTATATAAAATAAAATATATAAACAAGCAAATAATGAATTATGAAGTTGTTAAATAAATACTATAACAAGTTTAATAGATTGTTCAAATTTTTGTCTTAGTTAGCAATAGTCATATTATATATTTAAAGACCAATTTATTTAGATTTTATAATTTGATATTTTTTATAAAAATAATTTTATTAATATCATATGTAAATTTTTATAGGTTGCTCCAATTACTTTAAATGCCAAAATATTTAGGGATATTTTTGTAGTCAAATTTTAATATTATATTCATTAAAAAATAACTATTAAATATTATTGAACTATATAATTTCTTTATATACAAAATATTTATTAATTAATTTAACAAATATTGATTAATATATAATGTAATAAATATGAATTTTTAATATTTTATCTAAAGTATAAAAATATTCTTAATGTTTTTCATTAGGGTATTATAATACTCTTAATGTCTTGCTCAAAGTACTAAAATACCTCTAAAATTTTTTTATACAGTGCTAAAATAACCCTGAATATATTTGGATTAAAAATACATATGACATTGATGTGGTATATTTTATCACGTATTAGTGTCACATTAGCGTCATTAATCCGAAGTTGGCGATAGCTTGACAGAACGTTATTTTAGTATCGATTTTAGAACATCATGGATGTTTAGGCTCCGAAAAAAAAGTTAAGGATCATTTTAGCTACCACTCAAACACATTAGGAGCATTTTAACCCTTTATCCCTTTCTAAAATATATAATAAGCTATGGTCCAATCAACAATTAATTAATTTCTAAATTTTCTTTTATATACTATTCATTTAAGTTTTAATCATTTCATTCGTCATATTTAAACATCCAAATAAAAACAAGCCTAATTAATGTGTGGTGTGGGCACTAATAATAATAATAATAATGGGAAACTCACTAGCTTCCATTCATATCTTTTTTTTTACTATATATATATATATATATATATATATATATATATATATATATATATATATATATATATATATATAACTTTTTTGGACTAGTGTTTTTCCTTTTCGAATATTTTTATAATACTTTATATTTGCTCAAATAATCGAGTAATAAATGTTAGTGATAACTACGAAAATAAAATTTTTCAAAGCCCAAACAGTCGGTCCAGTAGCACCTGGCAGGCCTAAAATCCTTTAGCAAGGAGCACCAAGCGTGAGTTGGAAGTCAGGACGGCGTCGCGTTACGTCCAATCGGATTGATAGGATAGCAAGTCTCATCGATCCACTGACACAAGATAGCACCCATACCTTTCACCTATTCCCCGTTGCTTCGCTGCTAACCTGCTTCAACTACCAGTTATATCACGCCCTAAGCACTCAAGTGCACCTTCCCTATCTTCTATAAATAGCCCAATAAATAGTGACTCCAGGTATTGAACCTCAGAGACTCTCTCTCTAAGTACTCTTTCTCTAGAAAGCTACTAACTTAAGCTTCAGAGTACTTACACCTGGTTTGATCTGGCACTCTTTCTTGCAGGACTCAAGCATTCGATCAGAGCAGTCCGGTCAGCCCTCTCTCTTTTCAGATAAAGATATTTATGGTCTTATCATTTGGTGCTTTCGTTGAGAGACATGGTAGATTCGAGATATAATGAGCACTTAGCTTTTCGAGAATGTGATCACGGCAGCAACAGCCAAAGTAAATCTAAGCCCTCAAGAAGAAGAGAGAGATCTTTCACATCTCCAGCCAGAAGGAAACTTCTCCCAGATTTTGACAATGTCATTCTACGGCATCCGAAGAACTGTTAATGTAAGCCCTAGCCCCAATACATTGTAACGAAACACTTGAAATTAATAAAATGAGGCATTTGTTTTATCCTTTGTATTCCTGTGCATATCAATTGATAAAACTATCCAAGAGTGTTGTTTCGGTTTAAGTTATCATGTGTGAGGCACATGGATTGTAAGACCTTGAAACAAATGAGACATCATTCTAAATATCCCTAGTCAGTCATTGTTATGGAAATAACAAATGAATTAAGACTAGTATGCTCTCTCTAATCTTATGAGTTCTGTCTTACGGATCATTAGGACAAGAGTGTCAATCAGAGATCATAGATACATGTTAAAGAACATGGTATCTGGATTCGATCTGCTCATGAGAACACTACATGGTACAAGTCATAAGTGTTTCTCATATGCAAGTTTTGTATCGGAGTTCTTAGACCTGAAATCTCTATGAAACTCTTTATGAATTACTGTGTACTTTGACATACACCTAACGTGCTCGTAACAGAGTGACAAGTACGGGTATGATTGGGTATGCACTGATTCATGTTAGAGAGCATGAGAGAAGTGAAGGGATTACCCCTCTCGATAAGAGAGAAAAATATCACCGGCCACTTGATCAGTGAACTGAGAAGTGTATGGCCATACCGAGATGAAATAATGAGTAATCATTATTTATCTGAGAATTCAGTGTCATTGGAATATCAAGAAATGAATTAATGTATATAAGGATGACTAGTTCCATGCCTTATATTAATTCTGATATTTATGGGTAAGGGACTATGCGAAATTGCATTAGGTCACCAAATGCCATATGCATTTTTATTTAATTTGGAATGCTATAATATCTTGCTAGAGAATATATATAGCCTTTGAATTAATTTATTAATTCATTGCCAACATTAAATGGACCTATAGGATCGCACACAAAGCATTGGGCTTAAAATATTTAAATTAAGTATTGGACATTAATTTGGGCTTTTAATTAAAGTCAAATTAATGTATGTAATGGGTTATAATATTGCTATTGGGCTTTGGTCCATGAGAGAGAGAAATTCAGCCCATAAGGTTTAATTTCAATTAATTAATTATCTTGTGTTAATTAAGTTAATTGAATATTAAAGCCTAAAGGAATTTAAATTAAATTAAATCACTTATATATTTAATGATGTGGCCGAAATTCCAAGAGGGAAATCAAGGAATTTCGGCACATGCTATATATTTAAATTAAGTGATTTCATTTATTTAAATGTCTTATGTTTTATTTCAAATTTGAATTTAAATTCAAAGGAGTTTAATTCAAAATATATTACTTATCTTTAGGAAGTGATAGAGTTTGAATTAATTATCTTAGGATAGTTGAATTCAGATTAATGACTTGCCAAAGGATAAGCATATATATTAAAAGAAATAAAACCCTAAACCTAATTTTTTTGTGGCATGAATAGTAACTCGTGAATAGTGACTCTCTCTCTCTTAATTCTTTTGTTCAATTTTTCACAAGGAGAAAGGATTGTTCCTCATTCTCTTGTGTTATTAAGCAGTAATAGCAATCTAAAGAAGTACAAAATCAAGTTTTGTAGCTTCAAACTATAACCCTTACACAATACCGAAAAAGAGATCTAGCAATCTCGTTTTTAAGCCGACGGTGTAATTGTGTGTGTGAGAATAGAGGGAGTGGCGCAAAAGGCTATTCCTTGCCATTGGTGATCGAGATCTAAGGCGGACAAAGCCATCTTTGTTGCTGGTCATCATCGGAATAAAAAGTTTTAAAAGGCATCAAAAGTTGTAAGTTCGATAACCTTAAAATTGCATGTTTCGATTCTATCTTTGGATATGTATGGTATGTATGATAAAATTTTTGTTTTTCCGCTGTGCTATCATGATTATCATACCATGTCATATTCCATCAGTGGTATCAGAGCCTAGACATGCTTATTTTAGTGCTTTAGATGCATGAAAAAATTAATTAAAAATCGTTATTTTGAAAACATGCAAATCTGAAATTTTCTGTTTTGAGTTTTTTGCATTGTTTTGGTGTAAAAATGATTTTAATTGATTAGATAGGTATTATAATTAATATGACATGTTAATATACTGTCCTAAGATGTTATTAGGGCTGGTAATGGTCGGATTTAATTATTTATACCTGATGGTACATGTTAATTATGAAACTAGGTGCTAGTTGGCATGTAAATTGCTAGTTTAACAACTAGTTTTCAAAATTAAATGTAAAAACGTTTTTGGCATGTTTGTAAGTGATATTTAAAGATTAATTATCAGGTCTGGACATTTTTTAAATTTGGTTTTAATTCTGGTCCATGATAATTTAATTGATTAATTTTAAAATCACTTAAAACAATGACTAGTTTGTGTTTGTTACATGTTTAATCAACATTGTTTGCTTTGTTTTGATTAAAATGGTAAAAACACATTTAGATTAAAATGGTACAGAATATTAAATCAATATTTATGGACTTATTTAGATTATTAAATGACTCATAAAATTGATTTAAATGTTTGTGCATTTCATGGCATTACATAAGCATTAAACAACTAGTTTTGTTGTTTGTTTGTTTTTGCATGAATGTTGTGTTCTATTATATGTGTTCTTCATGATTTTATTTTTAATTCATGTTAGCACATATTATATGTATTTTTAATGTTTATGGGCTGTATGACATAAAATTAAAAATGGCAAAATTGGAAATTATACTAGAGTTGATTTATGGCACAAATCTAACTAGTTTGTGTTTTGGGCTTTTAAGAGAACTTATTCAATAAGAGGATTTAGTCCATTGGGCTTCGGCCCAGGCCCATCACGGGGTCTTCTCTTAAAGGTTCAAGTACACAATTTCCATTAATGGGCTTGGCTAAATTGATTAAAATTGGACTTTGTCTGATCCATGAATGCTATGTATATTTATTTGCTTGTTTGGTGTGATGAATGGATATGCATGGTGCATTCATGGGCCCTGGGTTTTTGTAATTAAATATGGCCTGCGTGCCATTATATTTTATTGTAAAAGTTTCATTTATTTCTTAGAATAGAATTTATTTGAAGACTTTGTAAATCAAGACGAAGCCCACCGGAGTGGAGAAGCCTAACTCGAAGATTCTTATGTAATAGTATAGAATCTTAGTTGTAAGTTTTTGGGCCCATGTTTGTCACGCTTTACTTTATGCAATTATATATATATGCATGCTATGTATGGATGACAAAGCGTATGCCATGTAAGCCGTAATAAAATGAATCCCTAAAAATAGTAAGTCACAAAGTTGCCTTCCTAATTCGAAACATGTCAAGGCATCGATCATCGGTCACGTAGACTAGGAGTCCTAGATGCGCCCGATTATCTTTGTGAGGCATGGGTTGTGAATGTAGGTTGGACTTATCATGGAAAGGGATGCCCGGACCTAGGCAACTAATAAATGGGTTGTGCTATAACATCTTAAGATGTTAGCCCATTTGATCCAAGAGTCATGTACGAGACATGGTTGGAGTTTTCCTACCTAAGTAACTTAACTTGTTAGGTGTACAAGCTCAGCTTGACTGATAAGTTGTTGTGAAAAGTGGATCTTGGCCCACATTAAATCACTAACGCGAATTATTTAAAGGGATATTAATTCGGTTTGTGGGATCATAAATAAGACCTCATTTAATCTTGCTAAATTTTATTGTAGATTGAAAATGGCATCTTCAAACAACAATTTCTCATTGCGATCGGTCCTTGAAAAGGACAAATTGAATGGCACCAATTTCATAGACTGGTCTCGAAACTTAAGAATAGTTCTTAAGCAAGAGAAAAAGTCATATGTTTTGGATGCACCCTTGCCTGAAGAACCAGGAAGGAACGCCTCTGCGGTTCAAAAGGAAACTTTTGAGACCAAGAAGAGCGACTCCAACGATGTGACCTGTCTGATGCTGGTCATTATGGTGCCTGAATTGCAAAAGCAATTTATGGACCAAGAGGCTTATGCGATCATGGTGCACCTCAAGGAGATGTTCCAAGAGCAAGCTCGTCACGAGAGGTTCGTGACAACAAAGGCATTAATTTCTTGCAAGATGGCTGAGGGTACACCTGTTAGTACCCATGTACTCAAGATGAAAGGGTATCTTGATACTCTTGAGAAGCTTGAGGTACTAGTGCCAAAGGAATTGGCCACTGACTTGATTTTAGGATCATTGCCTGCTGCTTATGATCCATTTGTGATGAATTATAACATGCATGCAATGAACAAGTCAGTCACTGAGCTTCATGGGATGCTTAAGAATGCTGAAGAGAACATTCGAAAGACCAATCCCGTTCTAATGGTTCAAAAGGGAATTAAGAAGGGACCCGCTAAGGGAAAGGGAAAGGGAAAGGCAAAACCCAAGTCAAGTGGGAGTGCACCTCAGGCCCAATCCAAGCCCAAGGCGCCAAAACTCAAAGAGAGTGAGAGCACTTGCTTCCATTGCAACAAGATAGGGCATTGGAGGAAGAATTACGCTCTCTTCAAGGAAGAACAAAAGAAGAATGGAGCCAAGGCGTCCAGTTCTGGTATTTTTGTTGTTGAAATTAACCTTTCTATTTCTATCACTTGGGTATTGGATACCGGTTGTGGTTCTCACATTTGTTCAAATGTGCAGGGGCTAAGAAATAGGCGGTTACTTGGGAAGAATGAAGTGGACCTCCGTGTGGGGAATGGAGCACGAGTTGCTGCCATGGAGATAGGCGACTATCACCTCACTTTACCTTTCGGACTTTGTATTGTTTTGAATAATTGTTATTATGTGCCTGCTATGAGCAGAAACATTATTTCTGTGTCATGTTTGGATAATGATGAATTTGATTTTGTTATTAAAAATGGCAATGCTCATATTCGTCGCGAAGGCATTTCTTATGGCAATGCCATGTTGCAAAATGGCCTTTATATCCTTGATTTACAAAACAAAGAGTCCATATACAACATTAATACAAAGAGGGTTAAATCAAACGAATTAAACCCTACTTACTTTTGGCATTGTCGTTTAGGACATGCAAACGAAAAACGTATTTCAAGACTCCACAAAATTGGAGTGCTTGGGTCATTTGACTTAGAGTCTTATGACACATGCGAGCCATGTTTGCATGGAAAAATGACAAAGAGTCCTTTTAACAAGAAAGGTGAAAGGACTAATGGCTTATTGGAACTAATACATACCGATGTATGTGGACCTTTAAGTACACATGCTAGAGGTGGTTTTAGCTACTTCGTGACATTCACAGATGACTTCAGTAGATATGGCTATGTCTATCTAATGAAGTACAAGTCTGAAACTTTTGAGAAATTCAAGGAGTTTAAGAACGAAGTAGAAAACCAACTTGGCAAAAGTATAAAAGCCATTCGATCAGATCGAGGTGGCGAATACTTAAGCCAAGAGTTTGATGATCATCTAAAAGAGTGTGGTATTATTTCACAGCTCACTCCTCCTGGAACACCGCAATGGAATGGTGTGTCCGAAAGGAGAAATCAAACTCTGTTGGACATGGTTCGATCTATGATGAGTCAAGCTAATCTTCCTATCTCTTTTTGGGGTTATGCATTAGAAACTGCTGCGTTTCTATTGAACCGTACTCCAACTAAAGCAGTTGAGAAGACACCATACGAGGTATGGACTGGGAAAGAACCTAATATGTCTTTTCTCAAGATTTGGGGTTGTGAAGCACATGTTAAGAAATTAACATCTGACAAACTAGAGTCCAAATCGACTGTCTGCTTGTTTGTGGGCTATCCCAAAGAAACAAAGGGATACTACTTTTACTCACAAGCCGAGAACAAAGTATTTGTTGCTCGCAAGGCTCTTTTCTTGGAAAAGGAGTTCCTTCTCAAGAAAGACAGTGGGAGTAAAGTAGAACTTGGAGAAATTCAAGTGCCACAAGCTCCTATAGAGGATGGTTTGGAAATGGGATCAAGTTCACAACCAGTTGTGGAACAAGAACCCATTACACAAGTACCTAGAAGGTCTGGTGGGGTACGTCAGGAGATTGAGAGATATGGATTTCTAATCACTGACAGTGACACTATTGAGTTAGTAGATCGTGAGGATCCTACTACCTACCGAGAAGCTATTGAAAGCCCAGACTCGGATAATTGGCTTGAAGCCATGAAATTCGAGATGCAATCAATGTACGATAACCAGGTTTGGACCTTGGTTGATCCACCAGAAGGTGCTAAGGTAATTGAATGCAAGTGGTTATTCAAACTAAAAGCTGATAAGACCTACAAAGGTAGACTAGTAGCAAAAGGTTTTCGACAAACTCATGGTATAGACTATGACGAGACCTTTTCGCCTGTAGTCATGCTCAAGTCCATTAGGATCTTGCTTGCCATAGCTGCATATCATGATTATGAGATATGGCAAATGGATGTCAAAACTGCTTTCCTTAACGAAAATTTACTTGAGGATGTGTATATGACACAGCCTGAAGGTTTTGTCAATCCCAAGCATCCTAAGAAGGTATGCAAGCTTCAAAAATTCATTTATGGATTAAAGCAAGCATCCCGAAGTTGGAATCTTCGCTTTGATGAGGCAGTCAAAGAATTTGACTTCATCAAGAACGAAGATGAGCCTTGTGTGTACAAGAAGGTTAGTGGGAGCATAGTAGTGTTTCTGGTCCTATATGTGGACGACATCCTTCTCATTGGGAATGACATTACAACATTGCAAAAGGTTAAGCAATGGTTGGGAAAATGTTTCTCAATGAAAGACTTAGGTGAAGCCGAGACAATATTTGGTATTCGAATCTATAGAGATAGATCGAATCGGCTTTTGGGACTAAGTCAAGAAAAGTACATAGACAAAGTACTAAAGCGTTTTAGTATGGGAAACTCAAAGAAAGGGTACATACCTTTGGTTTTGGTAGTTCCTTTGACTAAAGAACAGTGCCCTAAAACCAAGGAGGAAAGGGACAACATGAGTAGAATCCCATATGCATCTGCTTTTGGATCTATCATGTACGCTATGTTATGTCCTAGGTTGGATGTTGCTCATGCACTGAGTATAACCAGTAGGTTTCAGCAAGACCCTGGTGAGAAGCACTGGTCTGCTGTAAAAGGGATCATTAAGTACCTGCGAAGGACTAAGGATCACTTCTTGGTGTATGGTGGTCAAGAAGAGCTCGTCATACAAGGATATGCCGATGCTGCTTTTCAGACCAGCACTCAGGATTCTAGATCGCAATCTGGGTTTGTTTTTGTTTTAAACGGTGGTGCTGTCAGCTGGAGAAGCTCAAAGCAAGAAACCGTTGCCGACTCAACTACAGAATCTGAGTATATTGCAGCAAGTGAGGCTGCAAAAGAGGCTGTTTGGATTAAAAATTTCATTAATGGATTAGGAGTGGTCCCAAGCATCCTAGATCCATTAGAAATTTTCTGTGACAATAACGGGGCCATCGCACAGGCTAAGGAGCCCCGGTCACACCAGAAATCCAAACACATACTCAGAAGGTACCACCTGATCAGAGAAATCATTGATCGTGGGGACGTCAAGGTTAGCAAGATATCAAGTGAAGACAATGTAGCAGATCCTTTGACGAAATAGTTACGTCCAAATCTGCACGAAGCTCATTTGAGAGCGTTCGGTCTTAGGGCTATGCCCAATTGGAACTAGTGCTAGTGGGAGATTGTTAGTGTAAGCCCTAGCCCCAATACATTGTAACGAAACACTTGAAATTAATAAAATGAGGCATTTGTTTTATCCTTTGTATTCCTGTGCATATCAATTGATAAAACTATCCAAGAGTGTTGTTTCGGTTTAAGTTATCATGTGTGAGGCACATGGATTGTAAGACCTTGAAACAAATGAGACATCATTCTAAATATCCCTAGTCAGTCATTGTTATGGGAATAACAAATGAATTAAGACTAGTATGCTCTCTCTGATCTTATGAGTTCTGTCTTACGGATCATTAGGACAAGAGTGTCAATCAGAGATCATAGATACATGTTAAAGAACATGGTATCTGGATTCGATCCGCTCATGAGAACACTACATGGTACAAGTCATAAGTGTTTCTCATATGCAAGTTTTGTATCGAAGTTCTTAGACCTGAAATCTCTATGAAATTCTTTATGAATTACTGTGTACTTTGACATACACCTAACGTGCTCGTAACAGAGTGACAAGTACGGGTATGATTGGGTATGCACTGATTCATGTTAGAGAGCATGAGAGAAGTGAAGGGATTACCCCTCTCGATAAGAGAGAAAAATATCACCGGCCACTTGATCAGTGAACTGAGAAGTGTATGGCCATACCGAGATGAAATAATGAGTAATCATTATTTATCTGAGAATTCAGTGTCATTGGAATATCAAGAAATGAATTAATGTATATAAGGATGACTAGTTCCATGCCTTATATTAATTCTGATATTTATGGGTAAGGGACTATGCGAAATTGCATTAGGTCACCAAATGCCATATGCATTTTCATTTAATTTGAAATGCTATAATATCTTGCTAGAGAATATATATAGCCTTTGAATTAATTTATTAATTCATTGCCAACATTAAATGGACCTATAGGATCGCACACAAAGCATTGAGCTTAAAATATTTAAATTAAGTATTGGGCATTAATTTGGGCTTTTAATTAAAGTCAAATTAATGTATGTAATGGGTTATAATATTGCTATTGGGCTTTGGTCCATGAGAGAGAGAAATTCAGCCCATAAGGTTTAATTTCAATTAATTAATTATCTTGTGTTAATTAAGTTAATTGAATATTAAAGCCTAAAGGAATTTAAATTAAATTAAATCACTTATATATTTAATGATGTGGCCGAAATTTCAAGAGGGAAATCAAGGAATTTCGGCACATGCTATATATTTAAATTAAGTGATTTCATTTATTTAAATGTCTTATATTTTATTTCAAATTTGAATTTAAATTCAAAGGAGTTTAATTCAAAATATATTACTTATCTTTAGGAAGTGATAGAGTTTGAATTAATTATCTTAGGATAGTTGAATTCAGATTAATGACTTGCCAAATGATAAGCATATATATTAAAAGAAATAAAACCCTAAACCTAATTTTTTTGTGGCATGAATAGTAACTCGTGAATAGTGACTCTCTCTCTCTTAATTCTTTTGTTCAATTTTTCACAAGGAGAAAGGATTGTTCCTCATTCTCTTGTGTTATTGAGCAGTAATAGCAATCTAAAGAAGTACAAAATCAAGTTTTGTAGCTTCAAACTATAACCCTTACACAATACCGAAAAAGAGATCTAGCAATCTCGTTTTTAAGCCGACGGTGTAATTGTGTGTGTGAGAATAGAGGGAGTGGCGCAAAAGGCTATTCCTTGGCATTGGTGATCGAGATCTAAGACGGACAAAGCCATCTTTGTTGCTGGTCATCATCGGAATAAAAAGTTTTAAAAGGCATCAAAAGTTGTAAGTTCGATAACCCTAAAATTTCATGTTTCGATTCTATCTTTGGATATGTATGGTATGTATGATAAAATTTTTGTTTTTCCGCTGTGCTATCATGATTATCATACCATGTCATATTCCATCAAGAACACCCTTATTACTATCAAGAATGTGCATGCTATTCTTAGTAACTTCAGTAAGAGCATCGTCCAAATGATTAAAAGGGTAAAATGCCCAAAACTTTCGAAAGATATCACGAAATAGACTTCGTGGATGAAGACTTTAGAAGAAAGAGAAACAGGGGAATCTCCATCAACAAGCCATGAGCCCACAACCGTGGGAGAATGGGAGTTAGGACCTCAGGAAGGTATGATAAAGGCAAGGGACAATATCCCCCAACAGAGGCCCTACCTACTATTCCAGTAAGTCTTTCGCTACGCCCATCAAAGATAACACATCTTTTATGTGCACACCCAACCGCAGCCGCTCCAAAAGATCCAAAGATGAGTTCACCTTCACAGCCATGAGCGGAGAGGACAAATGGTTTAAGCAAAAACTCAAGCAGTTTGGTTTGACAGGGTTCGAAAAAGGCATGTTTTATGCGAACATCTGCAAAAATATTGCTTTCCCATTTTGCAGAAAGATCACAGAGTCTGAGTTATCTCCTAGGTGGAGAGATTTGGTAATAAACAAGTACATATGTAAAACTAATTCTGCTACTCATCTTGCTGAATATCTAACTAAGATACAGATTTACACCTACGATGAGATGATTGCCTGCAGTATCTTCCCCACCACCTTGGAAGGAGATGCCCTCAACTGGTTCCATGAGCTCCTCCAGGAATCAATCATCTATTTTCAACAACTCAAAGAGCTATTTGTCATATGATTTATTATGCAAACATGCATACCGAAGTCGATAAGCGATCTATGCCACCTCTACCAGGGAGTCGATGAAAGTATTAAAGACTACATCGATAGATTTCAAGCCACCACGTCTGACGTGAGAAACGTGAGCATAGAAATGGAAACCATTGCCTAAGCCGGAGGCATCAATGATCGTCCACTCTTTGAGTCTTTAACAATGAGGCAACCGATCAGCTTTTTCGACCTGATGGAAAGAGCTAGATAACACATCCAGTTGGATGATGTCCTGAGGTTTAACAGAGAAAGAAGGACCAATGTCATAGATAGGCTATGGTATCCGAATAGGCGATCATTCAACCAAACCCCCATATCTGATCGGATAAAGAGGAGTCCGGACAAGAGCACCATCTCAAGAAATATGGGTAAGCAAAATGATGTTTAACAGGGTAGGTCCGATCAGTCTGGCGATTAATAGGCTCAGACCTTCACCCCCCTCAATACCATCTCTGTCCAAGAACAAATGCATGCCATGTTATCAAACAAAAGGGTTTCTCTATAAGGTCCCTGCAGACCAGGCAGTAGTGGCTGATCAGCTTGCCATAGTGCTCGCCTCCGAACAGAAAGTCATAGAAGAAGAAGGCTACATCCTAAGAGAGCGATTTGCGAGGTGCACGAAACTGCTGGAATCATTACAATAAAAGTACTCTAGATCGGATACTTCTGGAAGAAGCTAATGGCAAAATGGCTGCCTACAAGCAAAGGGTCGCCGAATATTATAGCATGAAGATGAAGCCGAGAGTTTTCAACATTGCTGACCTGGCACTCTGGAAGGTAGGTACATGCATTAACTTACAACATCTTTAATTAAATTTTGTAAGTCTTTCTCCAGTGCAGCTCCTTTGCCATTTTGGTCGGTTGATATTACCTCTCGATCAAGGTTCTTTAATTTTGATCGGTTGATTTAGTATCCTGATAAGTGTGAATTATATATTATTTTAGTATGTTTTAAGTGTTTTTATTTAGTTAATTTAGTGTAATTTAGGTTGATTTTTAGTTTAAATGTTGATTTGTGTGTTTTAGAAGTTAATTAGGAGTTTGGGTGCTTTTTAGGTATATTTTGCTAAAAAAATGACTTAATTATAAAAAGACAAGAAAAATGGGCCAAAACTGTGAATTTGGAAAATTCATGCTATAAAATATTCGTAGATTCCAGTAGAGGTGTGCTTGGCCGTGCATGAAGGAAGCTTCATTCTTGCTTGGCCGTGCACTAAAGGAATTCAAGTTGCTTAGCTGTATGTTTTTGTACCTAAAATGTTGCTTGGTCGTGCATCTTTACCAAAGAGTTTAATTGGTTGTGTATCTCTAGTACCGGTAGATTAATTGGCTGTGTGTCACATTTTCTGGGAAGAATCACAGCTTGGCAGTGCATAAAAATACAAAGGAGATCAATTGGTCGTGCATCTCAACATGAAATGATGCACGACAGTGCATCCAGTGAAGAGGAAAATTGCTTGGCCGTGCATAACAATCTCCCATGCTGCGAAGGATTTCCTAATTTTTCGATTAAGAAGAATTTTCTTCCTACTTTAATTCAGGAAGTTTAGAAGGATTCTACCACTGGTTTTGCCTATAAAAAGAAGTCTGAAGCACCAAAGAAAGGGGATCAATCATCAATTATCAAGAGTTCATTAGTTTTTAGTTTTTTACGTAGTTTTCTATTTTCTTTGTTTTTACTGTTTTCTTTAAAGCTTTGTTTTAATTTTCAAACATGCTTAGTGAGTAGTTTTTTTTTTAACTTTTGATAAAAGATACTTAAATTCTTAATTTTTATTGTTATGACTTAAGCTTGTGCTTAAATTTAATGCAAGTTTGATCTTTTCTTAGTTTTAAAGCACAGTCTTATCATTATTTAGCTAAAAGTTGAATTATTAACTTGTTTAATTATTGATATTCATTTTTTTAGGTTAGTTTGCTTGGATTAATGCATGATTATATTCTTCATTAGATATAGTTTTGTGTTAATTGAAGTAAGTTAAGATTAAGAAAGGTGTAACTAAGAATAGGTGAAAATTAAATTACTTGAAAAAGAATTTAATAGACATCTAGGAGGATTAACTTAGATCTTTATGCTAAGTGTTGGATTGTTCTTAATAAGAAAATTTTAATGCTTAGAATGATAATCTTGAGTTAAGTTATCTGGTTTTATTTATCTGAGTTCTTCATAATCACTTGTATTTCTCTTTTGATTAAGTCATAATAATATTGGTTAAGGTGGATAGTCTTTTAGTAAAAGTTACTTTTAAATATTGATTTTTACCTCAATTAATTGCTTGCTTTTGTTTTACGTTTAATTATTTCAAATTTCTTATTGTTTTACTTTATTTTCAGTTTTAAAGTTTTGCTTTAAGTTTTTAACTTCAACCATCACAACTTTGGGATTTCTTTTCTATCTCTTTCACACAAATTCTGTTTTAAAATTAAAATCACTCACACAAACACAAGTTTCCCTTGGGTTCGATATTAGAGGGTTATAATTATATTTTCTTATATTACTAGTCGATCTAGTATACTTGCTAGATACCAATCAAGTTTTTGGCACCGTTGTCGGGGAACACATTGGCATTTGTTTATTTATCTTGATTTTAAAGTGGATTTTTGTGTGTTTCTTTTCTCTTCTTCATCTATTTTCTTATTTTTGTTTTAATTTTCTCAGTTGCTATTGGTTTATGATGAGTAACAACCCTATTCTGCCCGTAGATCCTGAGATTAAACGGACATTCCATAGGATTATAAGACTAAGAGGTAATATGAACGACCCATAAATTGAACCACCTATGAATGACCCACCACCACCTAGGATTAAAGAGCAAGACATACCAAATCAAACTTCGGGGAATGGGTTTAGACCTAGGACCATTAGGGATTACGCTATTCCTAGGTAGAATGAAGAATATAGACCATTAGGATTCCTCACCATCAGCCATTTGAGATTAAACCCACTACCATCACGATGGTACGAAAAAACCAATTTTTGGGCTCAGACATAGAGGATCCTGCACAACACTTAGATATGTTCTTAGAAGTTAGTGATACTATGCAAATTTCAAATGTATCAACTGATGTAATTTGACTGAAACTTTTTCCATTTACCCTTATAGAAAAAGCTAGGAATTGGCTACAAATGCTACCTAATCAATCCATCCATTCTTGGCAATAAATGCAAGAAAAATTCTTGTGTAAATTTTTTCCACCCACTAAGAAAGCCCTCATTAAAAAACAAATCAATGATTTCCAGCAATTTTATAAGGAGCCATTTCATGAAGCATGGAAAATATTTAGGAGACTTTTAAAAAGCTATCCACATCATGAGTTTCCTATTTACCAATTAATGCATATTTTCTATGCAGGTGCCAATCAATCAACAAGATCTTTGTTGGATGCAGCCTCAAATGATAGTTTCATGAACCAAATTCCTAAAGAAGCATTTATGCTTTTTGATGAGATGGCTACCAATGATGCTTAATGGGCAACCTCTAGAGCAACACAAAAAAAACAAGGAGTTCATAACATAGATGAAAAAGCTATGTTAAAAGCCCAAATGGAATTAATGAGAAAAGAGCATTTAAGAGGAATAAATGAGCTTAAAGTTAAGAATATTTTCATGTTATCTAATGAAGTTGATCCTTATGCAAGAAGTCAAGGATCTTCGAGAATGAAGAATGGTGAAGGAATGGTAGAAGAAGTAAATGCTTTGAACCCTTACAGTAAGACCTACAACCCGGGATGGAGGAACCATCCAAATTTTTCATGGAAAGAAGGTAACCAAGCATCTGCTTCTAACCCTCACCCTGGACCTCCCTTTAACCATAACCAACCTTTAAATAGCCATCCCCCATATCAAAATCAAGTTCAACCACATTATCCAAATACATATCCATCACAATCATACCAACAACCACTTGGTTTTTAAAAGTCTCAACCTCCACCCTTGTCTTGCAATGATAAATGGTAAATTTAATATACAGTTTTTATGCTAATTTCCATCCATTTGTTTTTTAGACTCTAACACCCTCTATACATTTTTCTCCATCCATACTATCTTATTAATACTACTATTATCATTAGGTTACTATTCAATTAAATAAAAAAATCGAGCAATATAATGCTTAATTTTCATGATACCCAAACCTGTAAAAAGTCAAATAAACACTCCCAATATCATTTGCTCCTACTCTCGAACTTCAATCAACAACACACAACACTTCTAAAAGTGCCATCTCATCACACATATCCACAATTATTCACATCCACACAAAATTCATACTATTTCCATTCACGTCTTTTACAAGTTCATAACATTTATTGACATGCCTATATTACAAAATTCTTATACTATCAAAATATTTACATAACCACACCAAACCAAAAAGAAAGCTATCTCCCTATGTACATGCCACATCAATTTCCTTCAAGTGTTAGCTCCGTGGTACCTGTCCCTGCGCGCAGTTACAATAAACTACACGCTAAGAACATGGTCGCTTAGTGGTGGATACATTTACATAAAATTTCATTCAATTTATCTTACTCACTTAAATTTATTAATTCACTATTATTTTTATTAAACTCCCACGACTAAATAAATTCCTAATTTATTCTTTTTATACCGAATTACTCATTAAATTGTTTCAAAAATTTTCTCTCTTATTTAATTTTGTTAATTTCTCAGTTCAGATGAAAATTTTCATTATGTCCCTACAGTTGACTTTTTCACAGTTTGTCCCAAATTTTAACTTTAAGTTGACTTTTTCTATTTTAATCACTTTAACTTAAATTTCTAACCCAGGAAATATTCCTTTACTCCTGTTTAACCATAATTCCAAAAATTACCTTTTTATCCTTGAAATTTTTCCTTCAAGTGAAAAATTATAATTTAGTCCTTATAACTTTATCTTATTTATAGTTCGACCCTTTTTAATCACATTGACTATTTTATGCATTTTCACTTGCAATTGATCAATATGACCTCTATTAATCGCGTAATTATAATTTTACCCTTATTGAACATATATACCTCATTTTTCAACTTAAATCATTTTTATTCAAATTTTCAACATTTATAAAGCCAAAATTCTTACTTTCACACAGTTTCATACAAAATTATCATTTTGCCCCTAGTTATTGACAGCAGAAAAATCATGAACTGGATAAGCGGATAAGCAAATCCAGTAAGTGGAAGTGTTTATACCACTTAGAGGCATGCGGTTACTCCCAATATATCAGTAATAAACTGGCTAACAAAATACTTAATATTTTTCCAGAACAGTATCAGAAAATGATAGAATAATAGCAGAACACCGCGGGATAAGTGCCCCTATGGTTAGCCATTCTATTCTAGGATTCTGGGTTACCCATTGACACTAAAAGCATAATACTTTATTACATTTCCATACTTTTTATTATTTTTACATCATTATACATAGTAATCGCTTTATGTTAACATGCACAGGATTTAATTCTCAATCTCTTAAGCTTATTAACTGCATAATTCTCAGAAATACATATAAGGTTGCCATAATATGGCCAAATCAAGCAATTATGCATACATAGGCCATTCGACCATTTAAGCATTCTTCACATACATAACTTTTATTCTTCCTTTTTATATTGTACAAGTTTCTACATTCATTTAAACATCATTATATCAAAATAATTTGCTTTGCACACAAATTCTCAAATATCACCAACTTCCCTTATTATGTACTTATGTACATATTCACATACATTTGTCATTTTTCATTTTCATTAAGTTTACTACCTTTCTCATACCTTATATTGTCTAAATATGACCAAATATTACATTTAATATTGAATTACATGGTAATTGCTTAAGGAATACCATTCGGCCATCACTAGAGTTCTCACTTTTAGTTTGATTTCCTTACTAAATTAAGTTCATACTAGTTTATTTCATCATTTTATCAGGTTATATCAACTTAATTCATCATTTCACACTTGTTCATATAGTTACCTCATAGAAATTTCAATGAAATAATTGAAATTAAATGTAAATTTATCCACTAACCTTATTTTTGCTTGATTAACACCTATTCTTCTCTTTCTTTGCCTTTCCTTCTTGGATTTTTATCTTCCTCCTTAGGTTCCTCTTTAGGCCGAAATTCCAAAGCAATAAAACACAAGTTTAGCTCATCAATTTAAGCAATATAAAATTACTACTATACTCTCCTAATCCTATTCTACATGCTCATGCAATTTTCCCTTTAAATCCTACTTAATTCTCATATAATCCCAAAAATTCACCTTATAGTTTTTGCCTTAAATACTTGATTTCTTGGCCTCTTCTTGGTGCAAGCCTTATACTGAGTGAAATAGAATTCATTTTTAGTCTAGGGTTAATTTTTTAGCTGGAGATTCAAAGGGAAAGAGTTTGGTTGAGTGAAAAATGGAGGAAAGAAAGAAAGATGAAGGTTTCAAATTCTCACAAGAAAGAAGGAGATTCTGGTCGATTTTTCCTGAGATTTTTAGATATTTGGCTCCTTATATATGATGCTTTAAGTATACCAAAGGAGAGGCCAAGATCCATCTTGTAACTATTGAATCTAATGGCTTTAAAATTGGCCACTTGTCACTCACTTAGGTACTTAGGCTTATCCTATTACCCTGAGCTCACACACACTTAATCATCACTCCAAGTTAGAACCTCATATAAAATTTCATGGTCAAATTCTTGGATTTGACCCTTCAAATGACCCGATCTTGGTTTTTCATCCCTTAATATGAATTTTCGTTCCTGATGTCGGATTATATTGAAATTTTGCCCCAATTGTCACTATATATTATAAATATGTGATAAAAATTTTATCCCATTCTGATATCATTTCGATATACTTTTAGCCTCAACAGTCTGTGTGGCCAATCCGAAATCCGAATTTTTAGAATTACCAGAATTGCTATTTTTCAGTTTCCTATGTGTCATTACACTACTTATAATATGTATGTGAAATTTGGAGTCAATTGAAGGTCATTAAGGTTTCCAAATGTGCAGTCAAAGTTCTGGTCAAACCTACAACGACTCGTTAAATTTTTCTTCGTTTGTCCTTTTGAACGTCTATTTGACCTCAATTTTCTCTCAAATTATACCACTAGACTCCATTTAACATGTAATTTCATATTTTATATTAAATCCACAATGACTATCGGGTCATCCATCCTCGGGTTTGCTAGCTCGGGCACGTTTAACTATACACGCTTTTCAAAGTTTTCCATGCTACTCAACCCCGATCATTCCAAAATCTATCCTAGGGTAATTAATCATGCTCTAAAATATGTCATTAACAAATGCATATTTGGGGGTGTTACATAGACTCCCAAGAATTAAAATTCCTTTTCTTGTATATTAAATAAGTATATTTGGTCTTAAGACCCATGCTTAGTCCTATCTAAGCAAGCTTATGAAGTGAAATTCTAAGGATCATCAACTTTAGAAGCCAAATCAGTAAATTCAGATTAGTAAAATAAGTATGAAAATGAAAACATGTCCAATTACAAAGCCATACCTAAACCTACTTTCCAGACAAATAACCAAGACAACATGACAACAATAATGATAGAGAATTAACATGTTTGTGATCCATACCTCAAGAACTTCTAAGTTGCAGCATTCTTGACTTAGAAGACAATGGTCCTCTGTGTCAAGCAATGCATATAGGAGATCTAACTTTTTAAGCAACAACATAAAAGGGAACACTATAGGCATCCCATTTTTCAGGCAACCAAGAAATAACCTTTAACACAAAGAAATAGAGTAATTAAGAGAGAAACAACAATGGGGGAGATCAAGACAACACAAAAGGAATTGAATGATGTTTTTTTGACGAAATCCAAATCTAAAGACGGCGACTTTGATATATTTTGGAAAAATTATCAATCAAGAAGATGAAGCGATAAAATCCAATCTAAAGATGGTGAATTTGAAATAACAGGTGATTTTAATGTCGAAATGAGGGAGAGAGAGCCAAAGACGGAAAGGATTAAGTTTTTTTTTTTATCTTGCCAATTGGCCGGTGATATGTTCAATCATCTTCTATCACGTGTCCAATTTTGATATCTTACTAGTCAATTAATGAGAGTTTGATCAAAGTTGACAGTAGTTGACGGTAATAACGTAAATCTTTCATTTTTTTAAATACATGACGTAAAAATTTTCAAAATAAAACATTAAAATTAAAATTGCACTTTTAAAAAAATATTAAAAGCAAAAATGCACATGTGGCCAAACAATTAATAGGCATGTAAATGTTAATTGGAAGCCATGCTTCATGCCCAGACAGGAAGGAGGATAAGAAGGAAAGCTGCACCCTTTTATTTTATTTTTAAATAAATATATATTATAAACACTATTATTTTTATTTTTGTTACTTTTGAGAATTATTTTTTATTCCACCTCTGTATAGTTCTTTTTCAAACTCCTATAAGCATTTATTATATATTTTCTTTTTTACCTTTATATATCTATTGCTCCCGTTAATTTGGTAAGGTAGTTGGATACTTAATCTCAATAAAAAAAAATTTTAAATTTGAATTTTATAAATTATAAAAATTAATATTGAAAAAATATTATTATATACCATTAATTATATTAAAAAAATAAATAATCAATAAATTTATCTAAAATTACTCTTAATATATCCAAAATTTTCAAATTTGAGCTACTGTCTGCTGCTCTCACTTTCCCCTGTATAAAAAAACAAAATATAATAAGCTTTATTTATGAAATCAGTAACTATTTGAGGATTGCGAGCTCTGAAATTGGAGTTTTTATATGTTCATTTATTGGGAATTAACAAAATAAAATAAATTCCAAGTTGGGGAGTCTTTAGGGAAGAAAGAGAGAGAAAATCTGGAAAGCATCTATACAGAGCTTTCTCTTTAAAAGTAAGATTCAATCAAAGATCCCAAAGCTTAGCTGTTTATCCATTTACTAACTTATTGCCCATACCACCTTTGTCCCTTCCCTTTGTTATTTCTTTATTATTATGCATTTCTCTCTCTCTCTCTCTCTCTATATATATATATATATAAATCCTCCAAAACAATAACCATAAAGATCCCAAAGAAAATCAAGAGAATGAAGATCAGGTGTGATGTTTGTGACAAAGCAGAAGCCTCAGTGTTTTGTTGCGCAGATGAAGCTGCTCTTTGTGAAACTTGTGATGGCCATGTTCATTTTGCTAATAAGCTTGCTAGTAAACATTTACGCATCTCTCTTCTCCATCCTTCCTCATCTAAACAATCCCCACTTTGTGATATTTGTCAGGTATTAATAATTCATTAATTATATACACATTTGATTTCTTCATTTCTAGGTTTGCGGTCGAGTGCTTCACACCGTCCAATGACTGTGTGCGGTAGTCTATGCACCCGCACACCGCGCATGGGATTAACTGAGATTTGAATTGTTTTCAGGAAAGAAGAGCATTTCTGTTTTGTCAAGAAGATAGAGCAATTCTATGCAGAGAATGTGACATTCCAATACATAAAGCCAATGAACTTACAAAGAAGCACAGCAGATTTCTTCTAACTGGAGTTAGGATGTCGAGTTCTTGTTCTTTATACCCATCTTCATCTTCATCTTCCAACACCAAGAATCAGAGTTATGAAAATTTCACATCTCCTTCATTTGAAACAGCAACGCCATCTCCATCAATACCTAATTACAACACCAACATTAATGATAATTATAGCCATATTAGCGATAATATTTCGGCTTCGACAAGCAGCATCTCTGAGTATTTAGAGACAGTTCCTGGTTGGAGAGTGGATGATTTTCTTGATCCTTCTATTTCTACTCATCATCCTTTCTATCTTTGAACACAACTAATTCTTTTTTTCTTTTTTAGGGTGTAAAAATGTGTTAGATTTGACTCAGAATTTTTAACCTTTTTTTTTCCATTGATGGATTATCAAGATCTTGAAATTAAACCAAATGGGTATGTTCTTTTTTTTAACAGAAGATTTTAATTATCTTCTGGGTTACCTATTAAGAAATTCAAGAATTAATATTTCTCCAGAGAATAGAATTCCACATGGAATCTATTAATCCTTTTTCCCTTTTTTCATCAATGGGAAATGAATTCTTGAACGAGGGTAGCCAATGGCAAGTTGGCAGCTTCTTTGTTTTTTTTTTTTTTTTTGAGGTCCAATCTTGGATTTCGGAGTCAAGCTCAAAGCCAAGGAATATGCTGGATTGGAAAAGACAACTATTAATTACACTTGTTTTGTTAGTGGAGCACTTTCTTTTTGAATCGTTCATGTAATGTATTGGAAGGTTCAATGAATTTGAATTATAAAATATAACATTGCCTTTCCTAGTACTTTTGATATCTTACTTTGTATGTTGGCCAAAGATTTACTGTCTTCATTAAAATATTGCTTTCAACAATTTCATCATGATTCACACACCATAATATTTTAATCAAATTAAAAGTTGGCGATTTGGTAAAAGCTAAGATTTTGCTTAATTTGATATACTCGTAAACTATTATATGCTTTATTGGTATTCTTTTCAGGGGAAAAAATTGATATACTCTTAAAAGAGTGGAAGTCTTGTGCACATATGTGCATATACATCCATGAATCTCGTGTTTTTTATTGAAGAGAGAAAGGTCTCTACTCTGATGCTTAAGTTAGAGTAAAAAATTCTTTTAAGAGAAAGAGAGATTATTATCTGGAGAAAGATCCGTGAGATTTAGGAATTGAACCTGTTATTTATCGAGCTAGAGAAGCTTTGAACATTACTCTTGAATAGTTAGTTTATTCTGCAATAGGTATGGCTTATCCCGTAGATGATGGTAATTAGATGATAGTGTGTGTCGAACAATCTTTACCTATCAGGTGGGAGGTCACATCCAATCGAACGACCTCGACTATTGTGTTTGACTATCTGGCTTGTAGGATTTTCTTGGGTCTCTCATTTTGGGCATTTGTTGGGCTTCGAGCCTCTTTGCCCATGGGCTTATAACTTTGATCTTTTAGGGGTTAATTATCATTTGTCCCATCTCAACCAGATCGATCATTCTTTAGATCAAAGTGTTTTCTTGACGATCAATTGGCTGTTTAGTTACCTTTGTTAGTCTCTTTGCATCACTAATCGATTGATTCGCCAATCGAAAGGTTGAAATTTTAAGTGCTTCGATCGAAATGAGTTATTGGTCAGAATAAATCCATCAGTCTTAAGAGATCGAAATGGATACGTCGATTGGGATGTTCGTCGATCGAAATTAATATAATCATCAATCTTAAGAGACTGAAATAGGTACATCTATCGGGATGTTCGTCGATCGAAATAAGATTATCAGCCTTAAGAGGCTGGGATAAGTACATTGATCGAAATGTTCGTCGATCGGATTAAGATCATTAGCCTTAAGAGGCAAGGATAAGTACATCAATCGGGATGTTCATCAATCGAAATAAGATCATTAGCCTTATACTTCTGTTACTCAAAGTGGTATGACCTTTTCTACTTTATGCTTCTTGTTGTTTTCGATCCTTTGCTTTTCCTGTTGTGTTCTACGATTTTCATAAGTTAACTTTATTTTGTTTTACAAAGTCAAAAGTTACCTAAAGGTATTGCCGGCCGTTCTTTGACTATTTATTTGATAAGAGTCATTCAGATTATCACATCGTTTCATTTTTCGCTTCGCTTCGAAATTGACAACTTGAAAAGTGTCACTTCATTTTTGGGCATTTCATTTAGTTGCTTCATCTTTTGTGCTTTTAATTACTGTGTTTTTTTCTTCTTTATTAAATAGCGAAGCTACATGGCTCATCCTCACAAAGATGAGAAATACTATAAATGGGTGTATATTTATTCTTTTTTCTGAATTTTTCTAGGTTTTCTTCTTGAGGTTATTTTCTTCTTCTTCCCCTTTTTTCCTTTTCTTGGAGTTCCCATTATGAGACCATCTGATTATTTCTTAATTTGCTCTTTTTTCTCCTTTTCATTTTAAAAAGCTGAATGAATCCCTGGGTATGCTTTTAGTAGTACATGACTTATTGTAGAAAGTTATACATTTTTCACTCTCCTTTGCTACTTTCTTCTTTCAGCCTTAGACTTCTCATGAATATGGATACATCTATGTGTTTGCTTTTTCATTTTCTTGACCTCTACCACCACCATCTTAGCCGCCATGCTGAGATGATAGGATCGGTGAAGGGGACAACAGTTGCTACTCTTAACGAGAATCCAATCGTCGACCACCAAGGTTTCCATTACTAGACATAATGCAGAGAGGGAAAATTGGTGAGGGGAGGAATGTGACATGAGTATAGGTGATTTTGATGCTAGTAAAGCCATCTTATCCTTTTTTTTCTCCCTTTTTTTATTTTTTCATTGGAAAGCTCTTAATTGTGTACTTTCGAATGGAAAAATTCTCTTTTTTTCTGAGTGAAGATGTATTTTACCTATGCACTTTGTATTTTCATAAGTTTTAATTTTTGTTGTATAATTTTCTTACTTTATTCTTTATGTTTTTCGCCTTTGTATGATATATTACTAAAAAATGAAATGTATTAAAAAGGATAATATTGTAACGCCCTTACTGTAACGGTCTTATCGAACAGCACCTAATTCCCTTAACAATCAGTATGCATATTAACTTTCATTAATCAATGACCTATAACTGTCCAGAAATCACTATGCATTTAATAAAATTTTGGCAATAGAACGGCTATATTCTTAACTAGCCCCCTGAAAAGCAGACATTTACACAGCCTCTCAGAGGCACAATAGTTTATATCAATCATATAACACATCCACAATTATTATCAAGCAACACTTATATATCATCCATTCCCTGCAATTCCTTATCCCCATACTACCATAAATAATACATAATACGATAATGGCTACAATATTATCTTCATATACAAAACCTGAGAGGTATATATATATATATACATGCCACAAAAATATTCTTTTTAACTCTTCAGCTTCAATTTTTTCTTTGTGTACTCACGCTCCAGACTATCTGTACCTGCACGCAGTAAATTCTACGTGCTGAGCATTAAACATGCCCAGCGGTGACTAAAAATCATAGTATTTTCCTAGCATATAAATGTATTAATAATTTTGATTTAAGTAATTTATTATCGATTTTTCTTATTTAAAAGCAATATTTATTTTATGAATGACTAATTTCCCATTCAATTCATAAACTCTCTTATATTTTCAAGTTAGTCCTTAAACTTCTCATTTATTACAAAAATGTCCTTTTTACTCTGTTAATTACTAGTTTGCCCTTTTTATTCCTTATTTTCTTATCTTACCTTATTAGCTAACTTATAATTTACCGTTTAATCCTTAATTTAACCTTTTTCATGTACAATTACATTTTAGTCCTTTAACTTTATACGGTTGGCTTTTTACCCAATTAGTTGACTAAATTACCATTTTACCCTTATTACTTATTTCTTTTGTTACTTTTATCAATTAATTTCACCTTTTAGGCAAATTACCGTTTTACCCCTAACTTCTAAATTCTTTTCATTTTAGTCCTTTTTCATATAAAACTTTCATTTTAGCTTTTCTTTCACACTTTTAACATTTTCTTATCAACATGCCCCTAGTACAGACCCGGCAGAAAACTCTCAGACCGGATATGCGGGACGTGGACCCCACAGGGCCACAACAGAATGAGAAATGACCTCCAAGAATCATTCCTCATATAACATATGACATGTGATAGTACGTATGATAAATATACCATGAAGATCAGTGATCCGTCCATAGTAAAACAAGTCACCATGACTTGCACCGCGGTATATGTATCCCTATGGCCAGCCAATTATATCCTGAACTAGGTTTTACTGCCTGACTCTTTCTAAGGGCACATATTTTCTTAATTTTCTTACTTTTCATTTCTTATCAATACAGTATTAATAGTTTATAATTACAGTCAATCTTATTTACATATTTTACGAAACATTTCACGGTAATTCACCATGTAATCAATAAATTATGCCATAATTCATTCAAATGTCACATTTTTCAACTAATACCTAATAAATATTTATTCCAAAAATATTCATTTAATTCCCATAAATTCTATAAAAATTCATAACCATTAATTTACATTAGTATTAACATTAGGAAGCTTAAAATCATCAAATTTCACACTAATTTCTTATGACATACCATTCGGCCTACACTACAAGTCCATCATATCATTGGTTTTAACTTCATTTAAAGTTTCTAATAGGCTTATATAACTCCTAAATGCATGACTATAACATTAATTTCAATTATAACACAATACATAAAAATTTTCTTAAGAAATCTAAAGGAATTTCACTAATTTAATAGGGAAATAAAAGGATTAATTAGCCACACACCTTTTTCTATGGATTAGCCTTGCCTAGGCTTCCTTTTCCTTTCCTTTGGTTTGAGAAATTTTGCTCCTCTTCTTGGATTTCTTAACAAACCGAAATTTCCATCAATGATAACTCAATTATTTTGACCTCAAATGCTAAATTTGACAGCAAAAATGAACTCTATGCACCCAAAATTAGTAGTAGGCACCTAAAAACTAAATAAAAAGCAATAATTTTACATACCTAATTTTGACACCTAAACTTTAACTCTAAATTTCTCTTGATTTTCTTCTTTGAATCAAAGATTGGATCTGATGAAGGTAATCTAGAGAGGCTGAAATCACTTTAGTAGGCTTTTATTTGGTGAGAATTGGTGAAGAATTGAAAGAAAAAGAGAGGAATTTGAGAGAGATGGAATTCGGCCACCAAAAGGAAAGAAGAAGGGATGATTTGCTGCTGGAGATTTCTGGAGACAATCAGCTTATATATGGCTTATAAATGGGCTATGGTCTGGGCCTTGAATGGGATTAAACTATTTAATAGTTTAGGCCTAATAATTACCTAATATTAGCCCTAATTAATTTATCCCACTTATCAACTTCAATTCTCTTCAAATTTGATTCCATTATTCATATCACATCAAAAATAGGCTATAACTAAAATTTCAGCCCAATCGGAGTTTGTTTCGGGTCCGATTCAATTTTATTGGTCCGATTCAAAAATACCAGTGTGGCCGAAAAATTTACTTTTTGCTACCAAAATATTCTACACATTATTTTAGGCATATATGTAATTTTTTAAAATTTTTAGACTTCATTTGATATTTTTAGTAACCAAAACGATCAAAATTCAATTAAAAACTCTAAACCCTAATTTTTTCGGTTTTCGTTCTTTTGGCTTTCAGATGCCTATTTGACCTCAATTTCACTTCAAATTTTAACCCCAAACTATCCGTGACTAATACTTTCCAATAGTCCAATAAAATTTTTTTTCACTTTCGGGTGTCATTTTCAGCCCGAAGATACTATTCACTATCGGAAAGCACTATTCACGATCAGTCCAACATTAAGGCCATTATAATTCTCCCCTACTACAAATAAATTTCGTCCTCGAAATTTATCTGATTCGAAAAGTAGAGGATACTGCTGTCTCATGGTCGCTTCCGGTTCCCAAGTAGCTTCCTCTACATTGTGATGGTGCCATAAAACCTTTACCAATGGGACCTTCTTGTTTCTCAGCTGTTTAATCTCCCTAGCTAGGATCTTCACCGGTCTTTCTTCATACGTCATATCAGATTGTACTTGAATATCTGCTGGTGTAATGACATGGCTAGGGTCAGATCTGTACCTCCTGAGCATAGATACATGGAACACATCGTGGATCTTTCCCAGCTCCGAAGGTAGTTTCAAGCGATAAGCTACTGGACCTACTCACTGAAGTACCTCTTAGGGACCAATAAACCTTGGACTTAACTTCCCTTTCTTGCCAAATTTCAAGATTTTCTTCCATGGAGATACTTTCAGAAAAACTTTATCTCCGACCTGAAACTCAATGTCTGTTCTCTTTAAATCTGCATAAGATTTCTGTCGGTCCATGGCTTCTTTCAATCGGCCTTTGATAATTCACACCTTTTCTTCTAAATCACGAATCAAATCCGATCCGATCAATTTCTTTTCATTCAACTCTGTCCAACATAGAGGAGTCTTGCATTTTCTCCCATATAAAGCCTCAAAAGGAGCCATCTTTATACTGGATTGATAACTATTGTTGTAGGCAAATTCTGTAAGAGGCAGATATTTTTCCCAACTGTTACCAAACTCTAGTATACAGCATCGCAGCATATCCTCCAGAGTCTGAATTACCCTCTCTAACTGACCATCTGACTGGGGGTGGAAAGTTGTACTGAAGTGGAGTCTGGTACCCAAAGCTTCCTGAAGACTCTTCCAGAAATGAGAGGTAAACCTGGGATCTCTGTCTGAAATAATAGATGATGGTACTCCATGAAGTCTCACTATCTCATTAATATAGATTTCTGCCAATCTGGTCAAAGGATAATCCATCTGGACTGGCAAGAAATGAGCAGATTTGGTGAGTCGATCAATAATCACCCAAATAGCATCATGTTTCTTTTGAGTGACAGGCAATCCCGAAATAAAATCCATAGTAACTCTATCCCATTTCCACTCCGGTATCAAAATGGGATGAAGTAATCCAGAAGGAACCTGGTGTTCAGCCTTTACTTGTTGACATATCAAGCATTTCCTTACAAATTCTGTCACATTCCGCTTCATTCCTGGCCACCAGTAATAAGGTTTCAAATCCTGGTACATCTTGTTACCTCCAGGATGCATAGCATAACTACTATGGTGTGCCTCTGTAAGGATGTTCTTCTTCAGTTCTTCCTGATCTGGTACACAAAGTTTTTTCTTGTAGCAAAGGCTTCCATCTTCATTTAAAGAATAGTCTCCTTTGTTGCCATTCTTTATCTTTTCCATAATAGTTTTCAATCGATCATCCTCTTTCTGAGCCATTTTCACTTGATACACAAAATCTGGTTTCAATTGCATTTTCGCCAGCAAAGCTCCATCTGATGTCATACTCAAACTAATATTCAAAGCTCGAAGAGCTGCAACCAAAACTATTAGTCAATTACATATATCACTTACCTATATCAATTCATTTGAAACCATTTACTTTACCTATCATGAATTTTCTGCTAAGTGCATCAGCTACCACATTAGCCTTTCCTGGATGGTAGTCGATAAAACAATCATAGTCTTTTATCAACTCCAACCAGCGTCTCTGTCGGAGGTTAAGTTCTCTTTGAGTGAGCAAGTATTTCAGACTCTTGTGATCAGTGTAAATATAACATTTTGTGCCATACAGATAGTGTCTCCATATCTTCAATGCAAAAACAATAGCTGCTAGCTCCAAATCATGAGTAGGATAATTCTTTTCATGAGTCTTGAGCTGTCGGGAGGCATAAGCAATCACCTTGCCTTCCTGCATCAAAATGCAGCCTAGACCATTTCTGGAGGCGTCGCTGTAGATCACAAAATCCTTGCCCGGTTCGGGTTGAGTGAGAATAGGAGCTTCTGTCAACATACTTTTGAGTTTCTCAAAACATTCTTGGCATCTGTCAGTCCACACAAATTTGGTGTTCTTCTGTAATAATCGAGTCAAAGGAACTGCAATAGTGGAGAAACCCTTTATAAACCTCCTGTAATATCCGGCTAACCCCAGAAAACTTCTTACTTCTGTCACATTTATAGGTGGCTTCCACTGGAGAATTGTTTCAATCTCTGATGGATCCACCTTAATACCTTCCGCAGAAATCACATGGCCTAAGAAAGATACTTCATTCAACCAAAAGTCACATTTACTGAACTTAGCATACAGCTGCTTCTCTCTCAAGGTTTGTAGGACAATTCGCAGATGTTTATCATGTTCTTCTGGTGTCTTAGAATATACCAGAATATCATCGATGAAGACCACTACGAACTTATCCAAATAAGGATGGAAAACTCTATTCATCAGATCCATGAAGGCAGTCGGTGCATTTGTAAGTCCGAACGGCATGCTAGAAACTCATAATGGCCATATCGAGTACGAAAAGCAGTTTTAGGTACATCTACAGCTTTTACTCCCATTTGATAATAGCCTGATCTCAAGTCAATCTTTGAAAATACACTCGCTCCTTTCAGCTAGTCAAATAAGTCTTCAATCCGAGGAAGAGGGTATTTGTTCTTTATGGTGACTTTATTCAGCTGTATATAGTCGATGCATAGCCTAAGCGTCCCATCCTTCTTTTTAACAAACAGGACTGGTGCTCCCCAAGGAGAAACACTAGGTCTTATAAATCCCTTATCAAGCAATTCCTGTAACTGAATCTTTAATTCCTTTAACTCTGCCGACGCCATTCTGTAAGGAGCAATGGATATGGGTGCAGTGCCTAGAGCAACATCAATAGAAAATTCTACCTCCCTGTCAGGTGGCAAACCTGGTAACTCATCAGGGAACACATCTGGAAAATCTCTGACAGTGGGCACTTCTGACACTTTTGGGCTATCTTTCTTTGCTTCCACTGCATAACACAAGTAGGCTATACATCCTTTCCTGATCAACCTCTTAGCTGCAGTAGCAGATATCACATCAGACAAATAATTATGTCGCACACCAACCATTGTAATTTCTCGATCGTCTTCAAGCTTTAATGTGACCTTTTTTCTTTTACAATCAACAGTCGCTTGATGGGCGGATAGCCAATCCATTCCCAGAATCACATCAAATTCATGGAAGGGTAACTCAATAAGATTTACCAGGAATATATGTCCCTGGGCACTAATAGGACACTGTCTGTATACCTTATTTACTACTACGCTATGCCCCAGAGGATTACTCACCAAGATATCCTGGTCCAAGCATGCCTCTTTTATCCCCTTATCCTGAGCTAATGCAGTACTAATATAGGAATGAGTCGAACCAGGATCAATCAAAGCATGAATTGAATCAGATAATAGGAGAAATGTACTTACTATCACATCCGGAGCATCCTCTTCCTCTCTAGCTCTGACAGCATAAGTCTGGGCTGCAGATCTTCTCTGACTCTGAGATGACTGTCCAGCTGGTCTAGAGGCTGATGTGATGGGGGCAGCTCCCCTACCCTGACCCCTCGGTGCAGAGGACCCAGTACCTGATGCTGGGGATGCAACTGAAGCAGTCGGTGTTGCCGGACAATCTTTAATCTGGTGTTCCCTAGACCCACAGCGAAAACACGCTCCAGTCTGGAATCTGCACTCCCCATAATGAAATTTGCCACAATAATCACAAGCTGTAGCTGTCCCACTGTCTCTATCCCAAGGAGTACTGGCAACAGGTGTAGCTATACCTCTGCCACGAGTAGCACTACCTCTACCTCATCCTGCTGGAACTGGAGGGCGGCTCTGAGGTGTAAACGACCCCTTTGACTTCTTACTTTGATCACCTTTTTCGCTCGATTGTCCTTGTTTTCTCTTTTGCTGAAAACGTGACTGCCTTTCAGCCTGCTTAGTCTGGATGGTCTCTAACTTAATGGAAGCCTCCACCATAGCCCTCAAGGTAGGGTATTATTAGGTCCTTATAATCTGTCTGAGCTTGGTGTGCAATCCCCTCTCAAACCTTTGTCGTAGTTTCTCATCTGTAGTCTGACTTTTATCAAGATATGCACTCAAGCGCTCAAACTCGCGCTCATATTCTGCCACTGATCTGTTGCCTTGTCTAAGCCTCCAAAAGGCATCTTGCATAGCTAACTTGTATTCTGAACCAACATATTTTAACTCAAACTGAGACACAAAGTAGTCCCGAGTCAACTGATCCGCTGGGGTGTGCCTCCTAACTGAATCCCACCAAATAAAAGCTGGTCCTTGTAATAAAGCAACTATACCTTCCAACTTTTCTTCCACTGAACTGTTGGTGATTTCAAAAAGCCTCTTTATTTTAAACAACCAATTTTCAGCCTGAGACGGTGTCAAAGGATCCATTCCAGAGAAGTCTTCGACGCCCAACCTTTTTAACTGTTCCAAAATGGGTCTTCTTCTAGGTGGAGCTGGCTGAACTTGAACAACTGTCTGAGAAGACTGTGCTGGTCTCGCTTGCAGTCGTTGCTGGATATATTCAGCCATAAGATCAAGGAAGTCTGGCTGTGGAGGTGGGGGTGGCACTGCTGAAGGAGAAACCTATGGTTGTGGGGCCTCCTGCTATCCAGTACCTATTGAAGCTTCACTTTCACCATCCCCCACCAGCCTATCACGCTCAGATGACATCTTTACACTATAAAACAGAAAGGAGCAGGTACACATTAGATTTCCACTATACTTTATCAGTTACAACTGGCATGTATATATATAGATACAGGAATTTAAATCATACTTCTTCCCACTCCGATCTTAGGACCGACTTAACCAATGCTCTGATACCACAAAAAGTAATGCCCTTACTGTAATGGTCTAATCGAACAGACAGTCGATCAAATTTTTTTTTTCACCTAATGACCTATAACTGTCTAGAAATCACTATGCATTTAATAAAATTTTGGCAATAGAACGGCTATATTCTTAACTAGCCCCCTGAAAAGCAGACATTTACACAGCCTCTCAGAGGCACAACAGTTTATATCAATCATATAACACATCCACAATTATTATCAAGCAACATTTATATATCATCCATTTCCTGCAATTCCTTATCCCTATACTACCATAAATAATACATAATACGATAATGGCTACAGTATTATCTTCATATACAAAACATGATAGGTATATATATATATATACATGCCACAAAAATATTCTTTTTAACTCTTCAACTTCAATTTTTCCTCTGTGTACCCACGCTCCAGACTATCTGTACCTGCACGCAGTAAATTCTACGTGCTGAGCATTAAACATGCCCAGCGGTGACTAAAAATCATAGTATTTCCCTAGCATATAAATGTATTAATAATTTTGATTTAAGTAATTTATTATCAATTTTTCTTATTTAAAAGCAATATTTATTTTATGAATGACTAATTTCCCGTTCAATTCATAAACTCTCTTATATTTTCAAGTTAGTCCTTAAACTTCTCATTTATTACAAAAACGCCCTTTTTACTCTGTTAATGACTAGTTTGCCCTTTTTATTCCTTATTTTCTTATCTTACCTTATTAGCTAACTTATAATTTACCGTTTAATCCTTAATTTAACCTTTTTCATGTAAAATTATATTTTAGTCCTTTAACTTTATATGGTTGGCTTTTTACCCAATTAGTTGACTAAATTATCATTTTACCCTTATTACTTATTTCTTTTGTTACTTTTATCAATTAATTTCACCTTTTAGGCAAATTACCGTTTTACCCCTAACTTCTAAATTCTTTTCATTTTAGTCCTTTTTCATATAAAACTTTCATTTTAGCTTCTCTTTCACACTTTTAATATTTTCTTATCAACATGCCCTTAGTACAGACCCGGTAGAAAACTCTCAGACCGGATATGCGGGACGTGGACCCCACAGGGCCACAACAGAATGATAAATGACCTCCAAGAATCATTTCTCATATAACATATGACATGTGACAGTACGTATGATAAATATACCATGGAGATCAGTGATCCATCCATAGTAAAGCAAGTCGCCATGACTTGTACCGCGGTATATGTATCCCTATAGCCAGCCAATTATATCCTGAACTAGGTTTTACTGCCTGACTCTTTCTAAGGGCACATATTTTCTTAATTTTCTTACTTTTCATTTCTTGTCAATACAGTATTAATACTTTATAATTACAGTCAATCTTATTTACATATTTTACGAAACATTTCACGGTAATTCACCATGTAATCAATAAATTATGCCATAATTCATTCAAATGTCACATTTTTCAACTAATACCTAATAAATATTTATTCCAAAAATATTCATTTAATTCCCATAAATTCTATAAAAATTCATAACCATTAATTTACATTAGTATTAACATTAGGAAGCTTAAAATCATCAAATTTCACACTAATTTCTTATGACATACCATTCGGCCTACACTACAAGTCCATCATATCATTGGTTTTAACTTCATTTAAAGTTTCTAATAGACTTATATAACTCCTAAATGCATGATTATAACATTAATTTCAATTATAACACAATACATAAAAATTTTCTTAAGAAACCTAAAGGAATTTCACTAATTTAATAGGAAAATAAAAGGATTAATTAGCCACACACATTTTTCTATGGATTAGCCTTGCCTAGGCTTCCTTTTCCTTTCCTTTGGCTTGAGAAATTTGCTCCTCTTCTTGGATTCCTTAACAAACCGAAATTTCCATCAATGATAACTCAATTATTTTGGCCTCAAATGCTAAATTTGACAGCAAAAATGAACTCTAGGCACCCAAAATTAGTAGTAGGCACCTAAAAACCAAATAAAAAGCAATAATTTCACATACCTAATTTTGACACCTAAACTTTAACTCTAAATTTCTCTTGATTTTCTTCTTTGAATCAAAGATTGGAGCTGATGAAGGTAATCTATAGAGGCTAAAATCACTTTAGTAGGCTTTTATTTGGTGAGAATTGGTGAAGAATTGAAAGAAAAAGAGAGGAATTTGAGAGAGATGGAATTTGGCCACCAAAAGGAAAGAAGAAGGGATGAGTTTCTGCTGGAGATTTCTGGAGACAATCAGCTTATATATGGCTTATAAATGGGCTATGGGCTGGGCCTTGAATGGGCTTAAACTATTTAATAGTTTAGGCCCAATAATTACCTAATATTAGCCCTAATTAATTTATCCCACTTATCAACTTCAATTCTCTTCAAATTTGATTTCATTATTCATATCACATCAAAAATAGGCTATAACTAAAATTTCAGCCCAATCGGAGTTTGTTTCGGGTCCGATTCAATTTTATCGGTCCGATTAAAAAATACTAGTGTGACCGAAAAATTTACTTTTTGCTACCAAAATATTCTACACATTATTTTAGGAATATATGTAATTTTTGAAAATTTTTAGACTTCATTTGATATTTTTAGTAACCAAAACGATCAAAATTCAATTAAAAACTCTAAACCCTAATTTTCTTGATTTTCGTTCTTTTGGCTTTCGGAGGCCTATTTGACCTCAATTTCATTTCAAATTTTAACCCCGAACTACCCGTGACTAATACTTTCCAATAGTCTAATAAAATTTTTTTTCACTTTCGGGTGTCATTTTCAGTCCGGAGATACTATTCACTATCGAAAAGCACTATTCATGATCAATCCGACATTAAGGCCATTACAAATATAGCATTTAAACTTATCTTATAAGGGTGCCATTTCGTGAGTTTTGCTCTAATCGATTGATGATTTTTATGCTTGCACGAGTGTCTGATCAGTTTTGGTCCCCTTCATCTTATTGCTTGGATCGGGATGTCAAATTTGATTGGCTAATTATTTTTTATTAGCCCTTAAATTTTTATCTATCCTTATTCCACTCTTTCAAATTTTTCTAATGGATACTTTCAATCATCCTTTGTCCCTCTAGGTATCACCTACTGCAATGGATGAAAAGTCCTTTACCTTTTGCTGCTTTTTTTGAGGTAGCTTTTCTTAAGCTATGGCATATTTGATTCCATTTTCAAGTTTCAACGTGCCGCTAACTTGGCATGAATTCTTCTTGGAAGAATTACATTTATTGGAATACGCATGAATTGAAGCATGTCACTTAGCCTACTATTATTTTTTTATCGGCCTAAAATTTTAGCTTCCTTCGAGCATGTCATTTTGTCATTTTCGATGGTTGTCACTTCGTCTTTTTTATTATGGCGATTTGTTTCCTTCTTTGCTGCTTTGATTCGTGATTCTTTTTTAATGAAGGTTGACATGTGGCCTTTTTATTAATGCTTTTAAGATGCTGTGGGGGGTTTATAAATAAGGTTGTAAAGCATTTATGATTCAATCGACTAAAAGCTCGAGCTATTGTACGTTAGATTATTTATAAAAGGCATGCGAGTGCACTTGAGCATCTAAGGTACAACCATTGAAGTGTCAGGGTAGGTGAGCAACGTCGTGATATGGAGTAGGTTGGAGGTATGGGTTTCATGATATGTCAGTGGATCGATGAGATTAAGGGTCGCATCTATAACATCCCCAGATCCGCCGCTTGCCGATATTGTCCTCTTTGGGTGCCACACGTCTGCTTTTGAGATCGTGCCGACCCCCTCAAGGTTTTATTTTTCTCAACGGAAAAGGCCTCGACAAGGGAGAGGTATCCACATCCTTATAAGGCATGCTTCGTTCTCCTCTCCAACCGATGTGGGATCTCACAATCCACACCCCTTAGGGCCCAGCGTCCTCGCTGGCACACCGATATGGCACCTGCTCTGATACCAAATGTAACGTCCCCGGATCCGCCGCTTGCCGATATTGTCCTTTTTGGGTGCCACACATCTGCTTTTGAGATCATGCTGACCCCCTCAAGGTTTTATTTTTCTCAACGAAAAAGGCCTCGACAAGGGAGAGGTATCCACATCCTTATAAGGTATGCTTCGTTCTCCTCTCCAACCGATGTGGGATCTCACAACATCAATGCTCATCAAACAGCGTGTGGTTGCCTTCTGATGCCTGCTTGCACTGGGCTTTTCTATGAGTAAGTTTTGGATTTTGGGTTGAGATTTGCTTCAGCCCAAAGATAATCCAATGTTATCACTTTTTATCCTTCTCTTCAGAGGTGTTCGATCGTCTGACCGTTGAAGGAGTAAAACCTTATAACAAAAAATTTAATCTGATCGGGTGGGCTTTTATTCAAATAGTTATTCCTGGATTAAAGATAGGCACGCGCATCAAAAGTGACATTTTAATGCAAGGTCTGATGTGACATTTCTTTCTAATGTGTGGCAGGGTCTAGTTTTTCTTTTATCTCGAGTCATATTTTGAGTTTGTAATGCAAATCCCACAAGGTCTTTGCCTTTGCTACTGTGCTCTCATCGCATTATTCTCCTTTTTTCAAGCTGATCGATTTCTTATGATGCCACTAGTTGCTATTTTGGCTTTCCTAATGGTGGTTTTGCTTGCTGCCTCCTTGACTACCCTCTTTCCTTATGCTAGTTTGCTTTTGAGGAGAGATCGCATTATTATGGATCAACGTTTCATCCTGCATGGTTTTCATCGGATCAATCTATCTTGCCACTTCAATAGGTGATTCTTTTGCATTGCACTGGATCGGGGTGGTAGAGCTTTATTCACATAGACCCCAATCAGGTCATGACTCTTTTATTTGATCAAGCTAAGCTTGAGTGATTTTGTTTCTCCTACCGACCGACCTAGTATTTTCGTTGGTTGTTGTTTTTGCTTCCTTCACATTTAATGGTGGATGCTTCATTTTTTACATTTATGGCTGCTTTTGATGCTTTGATCCATGAAATGCCTTTAATAAGGGTCAATGCGTGGTTCACTCATTTATGTTGCTTGGAAATCCATATAAATAGCCTTCTTCTTTGCATTTACTCGTGCGCCTTTGTTGTCTTTTGCTTTGCCCTTCATTTTTCTTGCTCCTTTTTCCTGCTATGAGATCTCCTAATACCTTTTTTATGTTTTCTTTTCAACTTTTCCTATTTTAGAAAAAGGAATGAATCATTGGGGTTTCACCAGTCCTGCATCCTCTACCGTTGCAAGTGGGATGGGCTCTACCCTTGGCTGTTTTCTTCATATTTCATTTTCTTAAAATGTGGCTAACCTTCTTTCACCTTACGATTTTGAGGTGACACAAGTGGGAGATATTTGCAATATCATAGTTGATAAGATACGGCCTTGAAGTAGTAGCTTGTAGAAGCATGTTTTCTTCTTCTCTTTTTTTATGCCGATTTGACGGAGGGGCTTTCGGGATTAGCTATTATGTTTTGTTTTCTTCTCCCCCTTTTTTTAGAGAGGCCATATACTCAATATGCTTTTGTTGCTTCGTAATGACCTCTGCCTTTTCAACATTGTAGCTCACAAATACATGTGTTGTACTTTATTTATGATGAAAGTGTTATTTATAAATCTATTATGAAATTTTTTGTTGTGGCTCGATATAAAAATCTAATACTGATGTGCACACAAAGCAAAAATTTTAGCCAAAAAATGTAGCTAAGATATTCAATCTTTCGATAAAAAAAATTTATTAATCTTTCCATAAAATTTTTTATCAATCTTTTGAATGGGATACAATAAGTTTCATTGATCTTTTGATCGGGATAATAATAAATTTCATCGATCTGTTGATCGAAATAATAATAGAGTTCATTCGATCTTTTGATCGAGATAAGCTTTATCTTTCGATTGGAATAGCTACATATTTTCATTGATCTTTCGATCTGAATAGTCGCTCTTACAAACTCTTTTCTAGGGGGAGGGTGACATTAGAGCCTTTTTTGCCTTATCCTTTTAGGGCCTTCTTCATTTTTTCGGATCGAACTTTGCTCCTTAAGACTAGTCTGGGCCTTATAGCCTAGATGTCTTCACCTAAGATATGCAACTTGATTTTTCTGCTTTCTGGTCTTTAAACATCATGGAGAAGTTTTAAGGGGCTTCTTTACCTTTTTCTCCTTTCCTTTCTGACGTCTCTCCAGTTGTCTTCTTCCACAATATATTTTGGCTTCTTCTTCTTTAATTTGACTTTCTCTTCTTAAGTTTTTAATCCAATCTAGTGTAAAGGACAGACTTCCATTCGTTTGGATTTTTTATCTTCTTTGTGCCCAATCGAATTTTACCTACCAATTTCTTACTTTTTTTCTTTTATTTTTATTGAAGGGAGGGGCTGGTAAGATGCGGGTGCTAGCTCCCAGATTTAGAGGGCAAAGAGAGGGGCAGCCATTTCATCCCTCCTAGTATTTTTCCAGTAGGCATTGGGAGTCTCCTGTGCTGTTTGAGTAAAAGGTCGAAAGAAATGTGTTTTGTTTTCTTTCAGTTTTGAGATTTTTCTTTTATTGTTCGAATTCTCGTATAGTCTTGGAGACTTCCACGGAGTTCGGACATTTTGCCTTTCTCTTTACGGTATTATGCTTTCACTGTACGATTTTCAATATAGTCTCGAAGGCTTTCATTAAACTCGAGAATTTTTACCTTCTTTCTAAGGTCGTAAATCCACATTCTTGTAAGATATATAGAAACTAAATATTTTAGCTCAGCCATCAGCTCTCAACAAAAGCACCAGATGATAAATTTTATATTTTTATTGAAGAGGAAAAAGTTCTTGTATGAGATAAAAAGAGATTGATGTGCTTTGTTCCGTAGTTTCCATCAACTTGTGAACGTTGAATCCTGCCAAAAGATACTTGCCCGGCGTGATCAGGCATAAACACACTGATACTTAAGTTAGCAAAGAGTATAAAACTATTTAGAGATAGATTATTGTCTGGAGAGAGATCCATGGGATTTAGGAATTGAACCTGTTATTTATCGAGCTGGAAAAGTTTTGAACGGTACTCTTGAATAGTTAGCCTACTCTGCGACAACTATAGCCTATCCTGTAGGTGATGGTGATTAGATGGTGGTGTGGGTCAGATAGCCTTTACCAGTCAGGCGGGAGGTTATGTCCGATCGGATGCTCTTGACTGCTATGTTTGACTATTTGGCTTATAGGATTTTCTTAGGTCTCTCATTTTGAGCATATATTGGGCTTCGAGTCTCTTTATCCATGGGCCTTATAGCTTTGATCTTTTAGGGGTTATCACATCCTATCCGATCCAATACGCATAATGCATGCAAATCATATCTCATCTCACTTCTAAACTATTAAATGAATCAAATGTTCAATAACATAATAAAATAAGTATTTAGCCAGAATGCCACATTATAATTTTGAAAATTAGTAAAAATTTATAATTGTGAATGGTTTAGTGGATAAAATTAGTACTTGGACAGGATTTCACATAAGATATTTAAAAAATCCCACATTATAATTTAAAAAATTAGTAAAAATTTATAATCCTAAATGGTTTATAAGTTAATAAAATTATTACTCGGATAGAATTTCACATAAGATATTTGAAAAGTTAGTAAGAATTTATAATGGTGGCTAAACTAATTTTATTTTAGTAATGGTAAATGATAATGGTGATTTATATAGTGTTTTTAGTATGTTTTTAGGTGTTTAATTAGGTTAATTTTGTGTTAATTAGGTTAGATTTGAGTTTAATTGGTTAATTTTATGTTTTTAGAGTTAATTGTAAATTTTGGTGTTTTTCAGGGTTAATTTGCAAGAAAAATGACTTAATTGAAAAAAAAAAGCAAAGATTGGGGCCAAAACTGCAAATATGAAGAATTGATTCGAGAAAATTGAGCGATCAGTCCAGAACCTCTAGCCGTGGCCACGTGAAGGAGTGAAGATTGGAGACCCATGGCCACGTGAAAGACATTTGATGAAAGACAAGAGAAACACGTGACCACGTGTGAAATAAGGTTAGTCCACACGTGACCACGTGATCATGCAACGAAGGATTTGCGATCTTCTCCAATTCAAGAAAGATTCTTCTCCTACTCCAATTTGGAAAGTTTAGAAGGCTTCTACAACATATTTTGCCTATAAATAGACAACTCTAACACCAAATAAAGAGGAATTAGTGTGAGATCAATTAGGAATTAGGAATCTTAGAATTAAGCTTAGTTATTTTACGTTATTTTCTGTTTTCATTGTTTTTCTTTTCAAGTTTGTCTTTAGTTTTTAATTATGTTTAGGAATTAGTTTTTCTTCTTTTGTTAATGGATTCTTGAAATCTTATATTTTCATTGTTATGACTTTATTTTGAGCTTAATTTTCAATATTGGTTGATTATTTCTTGATTTTAAGCATATTCTTATCTTTGATTGTGTTGAGATTAATTATTGGTTTATTGAATAAATAACTAAAAAATTGGTTTTGACATAGTTAATGATTTGCATGTTCTTGGATTAACTCTTTAAATGTTTATGCATGATTATTATCTGAAATATGAGATAATTATGTGTGAATTTTATTGGTTAATACTAAGAGAGGAAGAACTAAGAATGAATTGGAGTTGAATCACTTGAGAAAGGCTTCAATGAATATTTAGGAAGTTAAAACTAGATTTTTATGCTAAGTATTAGATTTGCCTATGAGTTTAATACTAAGAACAATATACTTGAATAAAAATATCTTGTTTTATTACTAGTTTTTCCATAATCACTAGTGTTTATATTGAATTTAAGTCATTACAATGAAAGTTAAGGTGGATAGTTCTTTTAGCAAGAGAATTTCAGTTATTGTTTTGTTTTTAATTCATGTTTTAGCTTTTGTTTTGTTTAATTGTTTATTTTGTTTAATTTTTGCTTCTAAATCAAAAACATTTGGGAAACAATCTCGGATTAATTTATAGATATTATTCTTAGCAATCCATGTTCTCTTGGGTACGATATTTTGGGGTCTTAATCTATATTTTCCTGTATTACTAGCCGATCTAGTACACTTGCTAGACTCCGATCAGTAAATCCATAATTATTAAACTCAATGCTTTATTGTCCATAAAAATTAGAAAATAAACCTGAATATTGTAAGTTCTAATACTCAAATTAGTTTAAGTAAAAATTTTAAATGATATCTAAAATAAGTTAGTTGGTAAAAGCATACCTATTAAACACATCCATTATTAAACTATATGTGCTCTAAAAGTGATTAATATTTGTATTCTGTATGAAATAGTGGCATATTTGGTTTATTGTATTACATATGTAATAAAATAGTATACTACAAATTAATACGGTATACACAGTATTTGGCTAAATTATTTTAAAAAATAATACAGGAATACACCCATTGTTTCTAACATATTGAAAATAATAATACAACACAAATTTTTCGACTTGTAGAATATGATAAATTCGATATTATATTTTATTAATTCAAATTGTCACAAACTTTCTATTTCGGTGCCGCTTTCTTCATCTCAACACCGGCAGCGGCTGTCTTTCAACTTTACTCCAGCGTCACTCTTTCAACTCCAATTAATATTTATTTCTTTTTCTTTCTCTTTTATTCAATTTATTTGTCTCCAAAAGATTTTCTTTTTTCTTTTTCTTATTCAATTGTTCAAGTTTTTGTTGTTGGATCTCCATATTGTAATTCAAATACTCCGTCCTAATTAAACTTGTTCACATATACATCAATAAAATGTATGTACTTGAGCATATTAAAAGCAATAAAAATAGAAATCATTTGTAATCTAAATAGTTAAAATTCTGATAATTTTTTCAATTGATCATAATTTAATTTCGATTTTGGTCAAAAATGTATTATTATTATTATTAAGAAATCAAAATATTTAAGACTTAAAAGATTTGAATTACTAATTTTAAAATATATGTCCTAAATAATTATTTTGAAGTATTAATAACAATTGCTTATATATATATATATATATATATATATATATATATATAATATTTTAATATTTTCTGTCACTTGTTACAATCACCCACTAGTTATAAATTATTTTTAACAGTTAAATTAAACAGAATGTCCAAAATTTAACTTTTTAAATGGTGTTATTATGTTTATTAATCAAAAGGAGAGTGGAAAGCAAAAAAATAATACGGATTGGAAAAGATTAGGCATGTGAGTAAAGGACTTTGCATGACTTCCTGTAAATCAAAATTAAAAGGGGAATTTCAAAGTAAGAATGTGGACTAAGTTTTAGGGCCTACCCTTTTTCATTTTTTCTAAAGCTACATATTAATGGGCAGGGAAAGCTGATAATTCAATCATCATCAAAGTCTAAAAAGTATGCAATAGTCAACTATTTTAGCCATAGATGATCATTGAAATTCTTTTTAAAATATTGACTATACGTAAGAGAAAAAGTAGTATTTTGCTTTTAAAGCAATTTTGTCTTTAAAATTAACTTTGTTTAAAAATATTTGAAAATTACTTCAAAGAGACTAATGGATCTTATTAATTGGATGGATGTTATTAATTGTCATTTTATACGTGTGCACTATTGTCGTCTTAGCATTCATGGGAACACCGTTATTCTTTCTCAACCAGCATTATTAAGGAATTGACAAATTAATTTTGAAGGACAAAATAGTAGTTTGACCAAACTGTAGGGACAAAATAGTAACTTCTCTTTTAAAACGAAATGAAAGAAACTCGGATTTTCAGACCATTGAATTTTGTGTGTTTCAGCGTCTTCAAATCTCTAAATTGTGATTCATTGAGATTAATATCAATGTTTCCGTGTATACTTATTATATGGATTTGGAATGTTTGGATATTGATAAGATTTGCATACAAATGGCATTTAAATATTGAATCTGACCGTCTTTATACGATAGTGGACCACCAAAAATAATTTAAAATAAAGCTTCAGAGTACTACATCATGAAAGTGATTCCCTCTTTCGGTGAAGCAAAGGCTGGTGTTTGTAGCAAATTACTTTTCTAGGCAAATAAAAATCAAAATGCATTCTCACAAGTCGCTTAGTGAAAAAAGCAACCAGTGGCAAAATCACAGCCAAGCATAGAATCTGAAACCATGTATCGGCATTCTGCTCTGCAATCAATCTATCGGTTATGCTAGCAGTTCCCAAGTACTAAATAAGAGAGTATTATCAGTGTCATTTAAGGATTGGAAAAAAAAAAAGGAATATTAAATATTGACTGGCAAATACATGAAGGTTCTTATAGGAGAAGTAAACAGAAGAATTATTATAAAGCAAAACCCAGAGAAGGAACAAATAATCTTCCCATTGCAGCATATAATTGTTTGTATACACATTGAAACAGATTACAGCATTCTGCTGCATGTTTAAAACCAATGCAACATTCTCAACTCTGTACTTGGGAATGTACTGATTTTGTAAACCTTTATAATCGCATCTTATTTTACAGCCCCTAAGGTAGGGGAGATCAACAGAAACACCCAATTTAAACATATACCCTTTTACACAATTACATACATCAACTAATAAAAGAATATCACCCACTATTGCATTCAACTGAAAACTGGCCACACCCTGAAATAAAGAGCACCACAAAGAAGAAACCAAAAGACACCATGTTAGTTTATCTTCTGAAATCATATGATAATCCTCCAATTCTACAATCTAATATATGTGCCGCCATTCCATTTCTTATATTTCTTTTCAGATTTTCTTCCAAAATGTAATCAAATGTAACTGTTCTTTACCTGTCCAATCAAATTGGTGTAACTGTAAAGCTATTATGAAACTACATTGATCTTGCTTATCATAACATCATATGTATATATGAACAAATTGAAACATGATCTACATGACCTCATTTGGAGGGGCATAAACCGCAATGTCAAGAAGTAAATGCGAAAAGTCTATCTGCAATCTTTGTGCGACAAATTGGACACTCCGAACAAGCTAGCGAACAAGATTTACACACTGCAACGTAGAGATAAATTTGTTAGACTTAGATGACGTGCGAAAAATGTTGCTACTGGTTACCATTAAAATGCAAGGAACTTAATGACTCACAACAAAAATGCCGGCAGGGGAGAAGAATTGCAGCTGTCGGAGATTCAAAACAAACTTTACAAATATGTGAATTGGCTTCTCCATTGCCTAGGTATTTGAGTTCTTTTTCCTTCATTTCTTGCATTCGTGCCTGAAAACAGATAATGTGAATCTAAATTGCAGGCTTGCTTTCAAGCAATTTCTCCATGCATATTTTAATCAATCTACACTCAAATCAGGATCAAGTTTGCACTAGATGTTTTTCAACTACCACTGAAAGTTCAATAGTCTTGCATAATATGAAATTAGCTTGAGACAGAAAATACAGTAGAAGAGCAGATGAACACGGGAATAAACAATCTAGACATGATTCAGCATTACCTTCAACCGAACAACAAAGAGCTCTGAGACTGAAATGGCTTTGTATAAAAATAAAATATGGTTCAGATAGCAAATGTAGTAGAACAGCAGACAAACACATGATTTAGCATTACCTTCAAACGAACAACAAGTGGCTCCTCTGTGTTCTCTTCTGACGGTTTTGATGCATCTGAAGATTGTCTCTCTTTCATGATTGGATTCTGATCAAAACCATTGGTATTAGCATCATTAACATCTGCTCCATCATGATGCCGCTCATCAGTATCAACCCCTTGAATAGCTCCCCCCTCCTTCTTTAACTTAGCAACAAGCACCCACATGTTTGCTAAGTCATTTTCCAGAGCCTCCTCCCTTTTCTTAGCCTCTTCAGCCTTTTTCCTGTATTCCTCTTCTATGAACTCTTTTTCACCTAAAGCAGTTTCAAGAGCTGCCTCCCGTTGTTTTCTTGCCTGCAACTCCATCTTCAGATCTTCTGGACCATGGCTCCAAGAGTCAAAGTCATCAGAATGAATGTCATTTGCTCTGCCAGGGAACCGGCCTCTCCTTCCTGGTCTCATGCCATCACTATACTTGCGGTTAACACCATTAACACTTTGCATACCACTGCCTCTAGAATGCAATGACTCTCGTGCTGCCAATAAGTCTTTTTCCAACTTTGCATTCTGCAATGATAACTTGGTCACTTCAGCAGCTAAATTCTTCAGCTCAACTGCTGCAGCAGAAGCCAGTTCTTTTGCATAAGAAGCTTCTTCAGCCAGTTTCTGATTTTGCACTCGTAAGCCACTATTCTCCTCTGAAAGCTGAACCTGTTCTATCTTTAACTTTTCATTTTCTATTTCCTGCACAGAGGCAAAATATCAATGCATGTACTAGGACTGTTCACATTTTTTTATAAACCGACCTATCCAAGAAAATACGATTTAGGTGGATTTAATGGTCAGGTTGGATAATATTTTGAGTTTTAAATGGAAGAAGATAGGGTTATTATGGAATATGGTGGGTTATTACCTAAACCAACTATTTCCTTTCTTCTCTCTATCGTGCCCTAGACCATTTGCTTTCTAATCTTTGCTACTCTGCCATCTCTTGCCCTCATCTCCCTCTTTCATTTTCTTTTTTTCTTTCTTTCTCTCTCTCCAGTTGCCAGATCTACTTCAACGGATATGTGGTTTTTGTTTGGTTAGATCTCTTGACGCTAAATCCTCCTTTCCTCCCTTCTCTAACTCCCTTGGCGATCTCCGGAGAGGATTTTGATTTTCGATTACTAATTAGGATGAGATGGAATTTTTTTGTTTGCACATGTGTTTACTCTGTCCTGTGCATATTAATTTCACTGAATTGATAGGCAAAGCCAACCAGTGATTATTTCTTTCTTTCAAGATGTGAATTTTTATAAAATTAATCTGAATTTTTAATGTGTCCTATTGTTGTTTCTGTCTGGTTCATATAGGTTTCTTTCCACTAGATAGATAATCGCAAAACCCTAAAAGATTGTTCAGTGGTGTTGGCAGAAAAAACAATAGATTTAGTTGGTGCATTATGCTTAATAATTTTCCTTTCATGCTGAATCAATAACGAATAGACTTTAGAGATATAGGAGGTAAGGGATCTAACCACTAAGAACACCCAAGGCATTACAGGTACACAAACAAAATCAGATTTTGCTCCAAGATTAGTTATATATTATAGTAGTTGATTATAAGAAAGAGAAATACATGATAACTAACTAGTGACAATTATAACTATCCTTAATTTTGTTAATCGACTAGCTAGGCAACTAAAAATTAGTTGTATTAATTGTTGATATGTCGCAGTGTATAATTTTCAATCTGAATGTAGTAATACTAAATATGTAATCCATTACATAGTCAGATGTATAATCCAACTCCTAGCATTGCCTTATGATTGTTATTTAAACTTTTTATGACTTTTATCCTCTTAAAATGAAGTTAAGACAGAATTGTGAAATGCCTGTATTTTTTTATATATGTTTATCTTGTTACTTTGGTTACTTGTGTTGTTCATGTTTGCTCGTGGGGTTGTGGTTGGGTTGTATTTTCAATATTACGTTTAATACTTATATTATTACAGATTTATCATGGATAAAAGTAACCCAACCTCATCAGTGGAGGTTGAAAATGAAGATTCTGGGAATATAAGTGTTTCTTGTCCTCCTCACCCCATCCCTAGGAAAAAAAAAGTAGTAGGTTGAATTCTAGAAAAATTTCTACTATATGGAATCATTTTAGATTGATAGAATGTGGAGATAAAACTAGGGCCTTTTTTGTATATTGTCTGACAGATTTTCCAAATTTGCATTCACTTTCAATTAGGGGGTGATCGAAATCCAAAGGCATTAGCACCTGTTAGCATTTTTGTACTAAATATATTTCATCATATTTTATAATTATTTTTTGGACATTTGACTAATAATATTATATTTCAGTATAATATTTGTTATATATAAATCTTAGTATTTATTAGTTTTAAATTTAGTATATAATATTTTAAATTTAGTGCAATTTATAATGTAATATAATTATTATTTTGTTTATTATTTTATTTTATAAGTTAAATTTAAAAAAAAAATGATGAATACAGTAGTTAGTTTACTTCAAACCATTTTAAAACCACCCAAAACTATTATAAACTACAATAAAAAAAACCGCCCATCTCAAACCACCTATATTGGTTTGAGTTGGGGTTTTTTTATTTTTTATCCAACCCAATCCATGAACAACCCTAGCATGTACTTCAACTCTATCAATACTTAATTCTTTGTGAAATAAATTTAAAAAGAAAAAATTCACAAGGGTCAAGTTTACAGTTCATGGTTTCTAGTGCACAGTTGTGATTATGAAATTTTTATGTTCCCATACAAGTTTGCATCAACATTACTACGCGCCAGCACAGAAGCAATTACCTGTGCCTGAACTTTCTTTTTCAAATCATCAACATGTTCGGCATCCACATGCTCAGAACCTAGTGATGACCTGTCACTAGAAAATGAAGCCAACTGCTGCTCTAGGAGCTGTATCTTTTCTTGGAATTCCTTGTTCTCAGAACACTGCCAATGAGCAAGTAGAAGATGAAATCATAAGTGGCATTAGGCAAAAAAATGGAAGCAAGAAGAAATCAATAAAAACAGAATTCAAAGTTAAAGAAGAGACTCACAGCCTACAAATGAAGTCATTGAACTTGACAAGATTAAGATATAAAGTTAGACCAAAAGCAATTAAATAGGACAAGTACAGGGATTAACATTATAACCTTATTTTGCAATTGTTCCTGGAGGATGCGGTTGTCTGCCGTCTTTATCTGCATCAATCATCAGCTTCATCATACATGATGAACAAAACTTTTCTGAATAAATATCAGCAATTCTACACTATATAATGAGTGCACAACATCAGTATAGCACAAATAACCAGTAACCTCCAGTCCAAAAAATTCTGACTCATTGTTCTTATAATCAAATTTAGGACCATAAACTTATCATAAGAAGGCAGGCTTCTGGAAACAGATTGAACATAGAAATTAAGGGAAGCAAACACCTATTAAGGAGAAAGAAGACTGTCTTTGCAAAGACTAAATAAGCTGGTCACTTCAGATGATAAAGCATTAGTCTTCAAACCATGCAGTACTTTTACTGTAAAGTTGCATTGCTCTTGTGCAACAGGCACAGAAGATTCTAATCAGAAAAGATAATAAGGATTCTCTCTCCAAATAATTAACCATTCAAACCCCAAAAGGAATATATTTATTTAGGAAAGCACATCATTGCAATGATAGCTTTATCTGTTCTAAATTAGAAAGATAGGATAACAGTACTGGTATATTAATAAGCCTCAATGAACTTCAATAAAACATTGATGAGCTTTCCAAAATTAAGTGTAATCCTGCAAAGTGCTCACCTCCAGCTCAAAAGCCTTTTCATTACATTGGGTCATCAACCTCATAACTGTCTGTAACAGATGAGGCAGCAGTAAAAGAATTCAGCAACAATTTTGAACAAGTGGACAAATAAACTAAAATGAAATGAAATGAAAATACTGAAGGAAATAAAAGAATACGAGAAAAGATTTGCATTACCTGCTGCGTATCAAACAATGATGCATTAGCAATTGAAGCTTCACCACTCTCAATAATGTGTTGCTCTAAAGCTCTCATTTGTCTCCTTTTCTCCAGGATTTCACGTTCTAAGTTCTGGATCTGTCATTTTTAAGCATATATCAGAAGCTTGGAGATGACACACACTCGTAATACTTGATTTTTTTCTACTAAAACAATTGAGATTCTCAAATACAAAACAATAAGGAGAACAAAACTTCTATTTTCATTTGTACATTGTTTAAAACAATGACAATGTAAAATAAAGTTATGTTTTTGATAGTTATTCTGTTCTTCTCTTGGCATTACATGCAAAAGTGGAAATAACATAACACCATAAACCTGCATTTGATAAACTCCAACAAATTATATAGAATCCAGTAGAGAGCAAGCATAAAGTAGAACATGGATGATAACATTCATAATCACATATATCAAGACACTGCACGAGCTAAAATTGGAAATGAGCTTGACTTTGCAGAGTTAATTCAGTGGGATCCCGTTATCATTGACAAATAGTTCCTTGTATCTTAGGATAATGAGTTAATAACCTAACACAAAAGAGGTACAACTTTACTGCATCAAATATTCATTGTTGGTGCACTTTGAGAAACAAAACTGTTTGCTTACTTGAGTTTTTGAGCCATCAGGATCATTGACAGACTGCTCTACCAGACGCTTAAGAGTACTTGTGCTCAATGCAATCTCTCCAGCAAGCATCTTTACCTGCTCGACAAGAAGGTCCATCTGATCCTGTGTCATAGCCCCCTAAAACAAAACATACAGTTACTCTTGCCAGTGGACATGATGATATGTAAGCAAACCAACAGCAATATTCTCACAAGTAGAAAAACCGAACAGAAGCAGCATCCAGAGACATCTATTTTCTTGATGAAAGGGGGAAATTCCAAGATACTCCAAAAAAGCATTCTTAATTGGATAATTAGATATAAATTAGGGAAAGAGGACCTCCAAAAACTGGAAAAAAAAAAAGATGAGTAGTTAACACACTTGCTTAAAACTCTCCCTTAACCATCAAGTAATGTTTCTCTTTACAAGCAATTTGAAGTCTGGTACAGTAGTAACTGCTCTTGTAGGCAGAGCCCTGTCTCAACGTTTAATTTAATTTAAAGTCACTAATCAGTCCAACTGCACGAGTGAAAGGCAAAAGTCAAAATTACGTGCAACCAGTTTTGTCAAAGGTCACCAAGTCGTAAAGGGGAATAGGTCGTTTTGCACATCCAACAAATGAAAGAATTTTGCAGAGAAGGGTTTTTTTGCATAATAGCAGATTCGTAGGTCAATAAATCATTCGATTTAAAAGCCCAGGAAAGCCCCTATATGACTATGACATGGTGGTACAACTAAAGAAGATCCCTCCTATCATGAGAACCTTTGATGTGCTCAAGATCTCAAAGGCAACCAGAAAGCATTTGGAAAAGGCCCTTGCTCAAGTAGCCATACAATGTGGAGAAGGCTTATCTACTGCTTATCTAAGTCAAATTCATTAAGCCATTCTTCTTTCCTAGTCGCAAGTGGATCAGGATTGGCCAGTGCATCTTCCATAATATTAGAATTTTGCCATTGTTTTAGGAAAATGTAACCACATCAGAACATTCCTTGGAATAGAATACTATAGAATTGAGTGACAAGACAAGAAAACATACTGCTGATAGCTTTGAAGAAATTATGAGTTCACCAACTTGAGTTGATTCAGTAATTGTACTGTTAGCAGGTGAGAGCTCTTCATTCCACTTGCTGGAAGATCTACTATGTTTACGTTCATGAGAAAAATCCAATGGAGCCAGAGAAGCAGTAGATGAAGAGTCTTTCTGATTTTCACCATCTAGAAGTAAAGCACCCTCTCTCAAAACATCCAGTTTCTGACCACAAAAAAATAAATAAATAAAATAAAATGAAAACGAAATCACATAGTTATTGCACACTTAAAATGATATCCAAGGAAGTGAGGAAAAATCTTTATCATTTCAGTGGAAATTTGAGAGATTAATGAGCTTAACAAGTAGGAAAACTAATTTGTGGAAAAGTTGCAGGAGGAAAATTGTCAAAAAAACAGCCTAAAGTTTCAATGTGCAGTTAAATTTTTAGAAACGCAAAGGGATAATCAAAACTCAAATTTAGCTTTTACAAATACAAAAGTGATATTTGAAACTTAATTTCTGAATTCGAAAGTCAAGATTTCATATATCAACGAGGCTGTTGATGCTCGTGAACCAGAGACAACACAGTTTCAAGCCCAGCACCAATAATTCATTTTCTATGAAGGACATGACTTGTATTTGATCTTCAATATTTTCTTACTCATGCAGATAATTGCAACAATGGCAATTCATGCTTTTATTTGAATAAGAGATGAGAAGAAACTCACGTCATCCTCACCAACTGAGTGACTTCGCTGATGACTAGGAACATCACCCAAATATCCAGGAATTGTATTCTTTGTAGAAACAAGTATAAGCTTGGTTAGCCTCTGGATACGACTCATAAGAGCCGCCTTGGCTTCTTCTTCTTCCTCCAGTCTTGACTGCATCTTTACTTGACCCTCTTCCAGCTATCCAATCAACAACAGGAAGAACTTGTGAAAAAAATGATGGAGCCATATAAAGCAACTGGAAAAAAGATAAAGAAGAAACATATATTCAAAGAAAAGAGGGAAAATTAAAACCTTTTGCTTCAAGCTCAAAATCTCCTCATGACTGACACCCACTAGCATCCCATTTCTAAGTTGATCCAGTTCCTGCTTCAGGCTTGAGATTTCTTTTTGATACTTCTTAATTAGAGATTTTTCATCAATAATCTATTAGAAATTTCAAAACCAGTATCAGTATTAGCTTCAGTATTAGGTGCATTCCCATTACATCATCTCCCAAGATGATAGCATACCTTATTACGTGATGCATAAATTTCAACTCTCTTTGCCCTGCTAGCAAACTTCAATGTATTATGAGTTTCCTCCATACTACTAGAAGCAGGAGTTACAGTACAAATAAGCTGTATAACAATTTAAGGGAAATTATATTTGTTAGTTTGTATTTGTTCTGATACAGAAAGAGCAATTGACTAGGATACTACAAGGTATTTACTTCATACTCCTAATAAGAAATCAAAAGAATTTACTTTATGCACTTCATGAGAAAATGAAAGTAATGGTAATAAAATCCAATCTACAGGGTTTCAATCTCAATCTCTGAATGTATTGCATATGAAAAAAAAAATAAATAAAAACTTCATTCCATTGAGCCATTTTTTGATTGATACACAATAATTAACTAGAACTTACCGAAACATGTCCATGCCCACTCAAGGAAGACTGCAAAAGACGGGTAAGTTTTGAGTCTCGATAAGGAACATGAGATGCCTTCCCTTCACTAAGCTTTCCGATTACCTTCTCATTGAAATCATAATGTCAACTCCAAATTGAAATAAATGCATATACATGGTAAGTACAACCATTTTCTTCATGAACTCAGAGAATATTGCTACTTCAGTATCAACATTACCTAGTCTACAGCATAATTTATCACCAAGACACTAATGCTAGAGTACAAGAATTTCTTGAACCATTGTAACAATCTGCAGTATCCTCAATTATCTTAAAGAACCCAAATTAACTATAGGACCTTCATTACTTACAAGTATATATCTAAAGGCTTAGTTTGATAGGTACACATACAAGATTATGTGGTTAAGACGGAAGCAAGTGATGATAAAAGAAAAACATAATATATGACCATTTAGACAGATAAAGCACTTACAGTCCCAAGAGTTAAAAGACTTTTATTTATGTAAGATCCCTCCTTTCTCCGTAGACCAGTTGTTTCAGTTTTTGAACTCTCAGATCCAGCTAGATCAATCAAATTCTAACAAACAGGATGACCAACGCAGTAAATAAGCTGTGCAGCTAGAAAAAATTATTTATTCCAATAAATACCAACTGAATGTAACATACAAGTTGAGAGAAGATCACTCCGTCATACTCGTCACCATGGGCACTACTTTCAATCATCTGCCAAAGAATTAGAATTTTAGCAAAGGATAACAAGAAAGGAAGGAAATAAAATAAGTGAGATAAGGTGCAGCAATCAGACTACTAAGGCATGTAAAAGTAAAAATGAAAGAAGGGAAGAAAAGATAAAATAATAATTCTGGTAACAAATGGGTATATAGGATTTAGTTCATTTTTTAAGTTCATCAACTCCAGCACCGCATCCTCTACCAGCAAAATAAAATTTCAGGATAAGAAAGTCTAGGTAACGGAGAAAATAAATGAGGCAATAGCTGCTGAGACTGCTTATGCAATTGAGAGCAAATGGTAATCATGCCACTAAAAAAGGTTATTATACATATCTTTTAAAGTTACTGCTAGAACCAGAAACATAGATCTCAGCAACTTGCTAAGGCAAAGAACAAGAAGGCACTTTGGAGTTTAAATTATGATAAAGTCAGTATCCAGTCAGAATCCTACATGGCAGAAAAATAAAATTTCTTAAAATAAATTCCACAATCTTTAATAAACAAAACTGTATTCTAAATGGCACCAATCCAATGTATAGGCCACTTCTGAAATATAACTATGTGAGTTGCAGCTAGTCACATGCCACTATTTTGCATTTAACCACAATGAGATAAGTTGCTTGCTCAGTAGTAGTAACACTGGAATGTTAATGATAAATATTTAACGAATATGTACAGTTTACCAGTGTAAAAATGGTATGGCTTCTGCTACTCAACAGATTAAAATTATTTGAGCCAACATGACGATGCTCTGCAATATGAAGAATCAAAATTAGAATCATCCACGATCAAAATACACAAACAAAAACTGAAATAATAATAATAGACGTCTTTACTTGGTTACCTTCTCCAGCAGCAATGAAAGAAAGAGCATGCCCAGGAGATAAAACCACTTCTTCCTTTATACCCTCAACATATGTGCCCTGGAATTGTACAGTGCTAAAACTTATTAGATCAATAACACCTTATCCAACTAAATAACCATCTTTTATTGTTCAATTTCTTATAATATAAGAGAATTCTTCTACAAGCTCACTGTTTGCTTGTTGAGGAGACAATTTAAAGTAAAGCATCCACTGGTAAACAAGAAGACAATTTCAACAGAAGAGCATAGAGAACAAGGAGGAAAATTTTCCGAAACAAAACACCCTCCCCATCCTCCAGGAAAAGGAGTAATAGATAAATGCAGAAATCAAAAAGAATATTCACAAAATTTAAGCTAAAAAGCACCTGTGCATCTTCTCGAACTCGTAAGTTTTGACCAGTTGGATCAAGCAAGTCATTTATCACCTGATAGCAAAAAATAAAAATAAATACATGCAAATCAGCTAACCGTCATTACGCTGACAGCATGCTACTGAACAGCCTACTGGTGAACATAAACTAAAGAAATAAATTTATAAAAACTCAGGTTTCTTAATAAACATAAATTCTTCTTATACCAAGCATCAATACCAACAAGGTTGCATAGTAAAAGGAAATTGATGAACCTAGGAGCCACTGACCTCATTGTAAATTTCTAGATAGGACACACGTAGTAAAAACTCTCGCCCTGGAGTCTGAAGCAAAGTTGCAACAAGTCAGTGATTCAAATAATAAATAAATAAATAAACAATATAAAAGTACAACAGTGAAATAAAAATAAATTAGTGACTAAAATTTAAAAAAAAAAAAAAAAACAGTGGCCGGTACTCAGTAGCACTATATGTGCATAATGCAATTAAAAGGATTATACTTTCAGCAGAATGCTCAAGAGCATCGGGTACTGAGAACCCACATCACAAGTATATAATTAAATTATTTATATGACATATCTGGATGCATGGTCTGGGGGTACATATAATAGCTCAAAGGTTTTTCAATTTTGCTAAAACACTTACATCTTGGATGATGCTGAAAACGTCCTTTATGGCCAATGGTATAATACCAGGAGAATTTGGATCTCCCTGCACAGATTAATAAGAAACTTAGCAAAAATAATAGAGTCAAATCTGGCTTATCAAGTAATTTACAAACTAAAATGGGAATGTAAAAGGGAACAAAACCCAGAGACATGCATGTATATACATGTCAAAAATGAAAAACAAGGTATGTAAACATTATATATCTGCAAAATATCTTCAGTTACAATGATATTAACCATACATGATTGACTGCAAAAATAAGGAACAACTGCATGACTGCAAAATTAGGGGGCAAGCACAGTCATGCACGCAAAGATTGGCAAATATAGGATACAAAACCCAACGAAAATTAAAGGCAAAAGGTCTCCATGCAAAAGTGGATTTAGCATGAATCTTCAGTTTCTTCACTGAAGCAACAAAGACATTGTTCTTATTCGGATGCGGAGCATGTGACATCATCTTAGCTTATCATGAACAATAAAGTGCTTTGATAGAATTGTTTTGCATGTGCAAGAAAATATAATTTGTCAGAGCACAGCCTTTTTGTGGAAAACCAGATTACCATAAAATAATTCATGCCTGAAACGGCTACTTACAATTTATCATATTACTTATTTTTTTAGCCTGACTGATCATTCAAAGGAAAACCAATGAAGCATCATTCTTAAAAATTCAAGGATGGAATACTATTTATTTTTCAACAGTAGCTAAAAGGCTTAAAGTAAAACTTCAACTAGAAACACCAAATACAACTAGTAGCTAAAGACAACTTACATGCATAGTGTGTGTCTTTCCACTACTAGTAACACCATATGCAAAAACAGTTCCTGCATTGTCCAGGATGAGAGAGGAAGTTTTTCGTCAGTTCAGAATTACAGTACCCCAAAAGTTAGATGAAACCTACAGTCAACTCACTAAAATAAATCAAGCCAATAAATGCTCTTTCATAAGGCGAATCAGAATTTCTAGACCATACCATTTACACCTTCCATTGCAGCCTTGACTACTGGTTTGGCAGCAACATCATACACCTCTTGAGAAGTTGAATGTGGTCCAAATACTCTATCTGCCAATGCGGATTCATTAGCGTTTGCACTCAATTAATTGACCAGAAACAAAATCCAATTCATCACATTGGTAAAAAAAAAATCACCAAAGGCATAAGCCGTAACCGGATTGTATTCATTTCTAACAATCTTATCACCATCAGCATACCAAGCGATCTCATCTCCTCTCTGGAACTCCCTCTCACTGTAAACAAACAAGCCACAATCACATTACCACATGAAGCAAACCAAACCTAAACACAATAGATCCGATCGACTACTCTCAGATCTATGCATTTACCTCAGCGGCCTGAACCGAATCGTCACGGATATACTATCGCCATTTCTCGACGCGTCAATTGGCTCAGCAATCAGCTCCTCGGAGGCAAACGGGACAGGACTGGGAGCACCGTAACTTCGTGGACCGGGGTACATTGAATCGGAGAGTGAACGACCTGGCGTCATGGATCGGGAACCGAATCCGCCGCCGGAATTGAAATACGAAGAAGAAGCAGAAGAAGAACAAGAGCGAGGAATCAACTTATTGCCGATATAAGAAGAAGTAGAAGAAGTTGAAGAGAAAGGACTTGAAGGCTTCCTATAGGAAAATGGAGAGCTACTCCTAGCCCGTGAAGATGAGGCCATTAAAGTAAAACCGAGTCGAGTGGAGGCGGTTGACTCGGTGAGTCAATGAAGCGTAAAGACAAATGGAACCAAAAGAAATGGGGAGGAGGAGGAGGAAGAAGAAGAAGAATCAGTGAAGTCACATGGTTTCCGATACAAAAGCGAACAACATTATCATTTTTTTAATTGGTTTGACACTTTAATTAGCTACTGATGCTAAAACCAAAGAGAGAGAGACTGTTTCTTCTTCTTTAAGACAAAGAGTTGCAGAGAAATAGGGAGTGAAAGAGAAGAGATTTTGATTTCTAATAGACCATGGAGAAGGATGGGTATTGTCTTGTGTTTTGATTTTTCAAAATTTTAGAAATATGAATTCTTTTTATTTTTTTATTTGAGTTGGTTATGAAAAAAAAAATCAGAATAGTGGCAAGAGATGACGTGGAAGGTGGGGGCAAGGGGGAGTTTAAAGCACGTAAAATGGAGCCGCGAAGCAGGGAGATTTTGAAAACAAGGCAATAAAAATGAGCGGGAATAACGGTGGGTTTATGATTAAGACAATTTGTAAAATAGCGTATTTAACTTATAATTATAAATTTTAATTTTAATAGCTAGGTTTACTGTTGGACTATTGGCATTTTATTTACCAAAACACCCTTTTTATTACGGAGGGGGAAACATTTGGACGGTCTCGGAAGTTGGAATAAAGCCAAGCTAAGTATATGATCTGTTGCCGAGGAGCGTCGTGGGAAAAACCTGGTGAAGACACGTGTTAAAAAAATCTGTTTTGCATTCAAAAGATCCCACTTTCATAAAATTGTTTTTATAAGAATTAAAAAATCGCCTAATTATTTAATATACTGGTTGTACAAATAGATTCATAGATTTGGGTGGAGAAATATTTTCAATTTCATTTAATTAACTTTTTCCTTTTTTTTTTGGTGGAAATAGCATTTTGACAATGAGAAGGTTTTCTTTGTAAAACTATATTTTCGATGGCTATTGTAAAGCTCCTTTCTAAGTGTTGCATCAAACAGTTAATAAAGTTTGATAATGTACAAGGAATCTAAAATATGTTTTGGCGGTAAATTTGCTTTTATAATAATAATGCATTAAAGAAAACATATTAACATGATTAATTTAAAATTATATTTTAATTTCTTTTTTTGTAATATATTTTGAAACTGAAGATAGTAAAATTTAAAATCTAATAAAAAAAAGTAATCAAACTCTAACCACTTGATGATATATTTTAATTTTCTTGAGAAATAATAAACTATCTTTTTATTTTTTGATCATTTAATTCTTTTAATGGAATGAAATTTTTTATTGAATAAATGGTAAGTAACTGACAGCTTTGGAGAAAATATAATTCATCCTACCAAAATTAGATCCATTATAATTGAACTTTATATTAATAACAAGTTGGACATAAATAAATTTTTTTTACCATAAAATAACTAAATTTTTAATTTTTTTCAGCTAAAATCACAAAAATGGTAAGAAAAACAATAATCCAATACTGAATTGTTGATATAGAATTGTGCAAATTGAAATTATTTTCTAAGTAAATAAGGATTTTTATTTTATGCATATCAATAATATGGATAATCATGGGGCAGGAAATCATTGTCCCCGAGATAGAGGAAAAATAATTTCTGGTTTAAAATTTAGCATGGGGATGGAGATTATGGTCCCTATTTCAAAATTTTTTCAATCAGAAATTTAGTAATTATATTTAATTTAATTTTAAATTGTATTTACTTTTAATTTTATCAATTATTAAAATTCATACTAATTTGTGTTGTGATTGAATTTAAAAATTTCAATTATTAAATGTTATATTTTAATTATAATTAGTGGTTAAATATTATATTTAAGTTATAATTAATTTAAAAATATATATTTTTACGAGGGATGGAGATTCCTACCGGGACAAAAGTAAAAAAAAAAAAATTCCTTCGTAATTCCATCAAAAGCAGGGATCAAGTAAAATCATGAAGAATTTACATTGGTATTTGAATTGTAAGAAAAAAAAAATTATCAGTTTATTTTTGTAGCTTTTTTTTTAATTTAGTATATATGATATTGAATAGAAAAGTTCTGTTACTTTAAATCTCACGAGGGTCCACTAAAAATAGTTAAAAAAAATATATTGGCAACGTAACGTAGGTATGAAAATTAATTAGAAAATGGATGCGGTGGGATGGTGGATGTTATGGCATGTGAAGGAGGGCCTTTTGCAATTGCTTAACGAGGCTCACGCAAGACAAAGTCGAATATACTGAGATGGTGAGGCCAATTTATTGTTATTGCGCCCTTCTCCGTGCGCGAACCGAACACTTTTTGGGACCGGCGATGCGACGGGTGCAGGTGTCGAGAGGTGAGGGCGCATCAGAGTTGAGACATCATACATCCATGAACTATGTACCCAACCTGCTTCCTGCATTTAATTAAAATTATCCAGTTGAGATATAGGCATCGCTACAGAAAGCATATGCACATGCCATGAGTGTCTCCCAGTGTGTGTATATATATATATATATAATTTCATTTTTGGATATTAGTGGGCGTGGGATTCAGATTTTTATTAATCTAAGAAATAACTAATTTTTTAACTATTTGAACTACAAATAATTTTTTATGGAACACATTTTTAAGTTATTGCTCATTACTTAATTTTTGTACTTTTCACTTATAATCGAGTTAGTTATATTCGTAGTAATTGAATTTTAAAATTTATAATGAATACTACAATAAAATAATTTATAATATAAAAATTATTAAAATTTTATTTTATTTCAATTAAAGTAAAAAATAATCAAAAAATTAATTTTACATGTCATTAAAATGATAGTTAAAAATGTTATGTATAATTGCCACATTACTTTGAAATCAACCAACTTTACTTTTAACTAAAATTAAATAAAATTCTTGAAAATATAAAATAATATTTTGATCCGTTGCTATAGTTTTTTATGAAATTAAGGTATTTTTTTAGTCTTTTTTTAATTTCCGTTAAAAAAAGAAAAACACATCTTAAAATGGGATGAAAAAAGTATATTCTTTCTAGTTTTTACAACAAATTTTTAATAACAGAATAATTTGATTATTTTTTTAAAATAAATTTAGTAAAAATTTAGAGTAGTTAATAAAATTTATATTTTAATTAATGAAAAAAATAAAGACTTGTTTGTAAATCAATGCTGCATTGAAAATCTGGAGACAAGATGATTGAAAATGGTCAAATATGAAGCATGAAGCGATTAGCCATTAAACCTATAATTCATTTTAGACCCTGTTTGGTTGGTGATAGTCCGTAATTTATTAATGCACTGTACAATATAGTATTGTATGGTATTGTATGATTTTGATGATACAGTATTTGGGAAGACCATATAATTATATATAATTTTATAATATTTTTTATTTGGTTCAACCGTATGGTATTGTACAGTTTTATTATAAAATGATGTAATTACCCTCCAATTTTTAAAAAATATAAATATTTTCATAATTATAAAGGAAAGTCCTTGACTGCAAGAACATAAAGATGATCCAAGCACGAGAAGGAAAAAAAACATGACGGCAACCAAGAACTCAGACTGGCAAACCGAGGAAGGAGCCCAAAAACTCAAGACACCACAAACTAAAAAATTCAACAGCAAATAGCAGTATCTCGGTTTATGATTTAACAATGCAGCTAATAAACATAATAATAAAAAAAAGAAGAAGAAGAACCTAAGAGGGAACGAATGAAAGGAATGGATGAATGAATGAAGTGGAGTAGGATAAAAGAAGTAATAGAGTAATGGAAATTTATTAGAGTTAGTTGGGTAGTTATATAAAATTAATTATAGTAAAAAGTAAAAACAATAAGGTTATAATAGTAAATATGAATAACGAGAACCATGGAGAATCACCAATTTGATGATTCTTAAAATAAGATAAAATCATAATTTAAAAATCACGAATAAAAATCATGAAGTACAATATCATGAAAATAATTATGCTCACAAACGCTACACTCTCAAGAATAATACATTAATAAATCGTACGATACCATGAACAAAACAATCCTTTACTTAACCATTAATTGCAGGGTCAAACATCGGGAGAAAGAGAACCTCGGATCTTTTCATTTTTATTTATTTATTTATTTTTTTCAGTAGAGTAGTAGAATTAAAGCAAATCTTAAAGTACAAATCAATAACCAAGTTAAGATTAATAAATCCTAAGTTGGCGGTACTTGTTATATATTGGTTGGTTTGAGTCATTTAATAAATTTTTAAATTTAAATGTTATAAATAGAGAAAATTAATTGTACAAAATTTTATCACTATTAGTTGATTTATCCGTAATATTGAATTAATCAAATTTTATGTATTTTCAAGTATCAATAGCAAAAAAAGAAGAAGTAAATTTTAACTAAAATTATAGTTCCACACTTGTTTATATTAAGCAAGATTTTGAATTCTCAATTTTTCTGAATGAAAAAAATTCAATGCCAAAATAAGATTTGATGTGCAAATTTGCAACTAATGTTTGATAAAAAGAACAATTATATTTCTAATATTTTAATTGGTTAAATATTATCTTATGTGTTTTAATATTGGGAGAATTTTAGTCTTACTTATTTGCTTATTCTAATACCACGTATCAATAAATTATTAAAACAAGAGTAAAATTGTCCAAATTTTAAAATATAGAGGATAATATTATACCAATTTAAATATGAGGAATAAACTTGCTATTTTTATCGAATACTCGAAACGTTGAGAATAAACTTGCTATTTTTGTCAAATACTATTGAGTAAATTTGCAAATTTAATTCTAAAAAAATCTAATTTAATAATGAACTAACTTGATTGGATCTAAATAAATTAAATTATTGTGAGTTTTGAATAACAATAGTATAAAAAAAATGAAAATACAATTCAACCTCTAAAATTTAACAAAAATATCAATTAATCTTTAATGTACATTTTGATACAATATTTCCACTAAAATTTATAAATTGAGGTAATGTTACTTCAAAATTGATAAATTCGTTATTTTAATTATTTTTCATCAGTTGACTACTGATGCAGTATAAATATGATATATCAACAGAAGTTAAATCACATCAATTTATAAAGTTTAGAGGTTAAACTATTTTTTTTTTGCAATACTTTAGATTTATTTTTTATTTTTTTGCATTTTTAAACTTGCAACGTGATACTTTTTTTAATAATTTCGATTATACGTCAGCAGTTAAATGATAAAAATAGTTAAAATAACGAATTTATCAGTTTTAAAATGATATTATCATAATTTTTTTAATTGTGTCAAAATATATACTATGGCGTTATCAAATTTTAGAAGTGAATTGCACATGTGGCAAAAAAAAAAACGTTAGCAATACTTAATTATTTATAAAATTACAAAATTAAGATGTGACAATAGAATAAAAATTCCTTAATTATGAATAAATTAGAGTTGAAGACATGGAAATGGGCTACATGCATATACCAACTCCTATTATTATATATAGATATATGAAACCGCGGGAAGAAGGAAACGCCAGCATATGGATTTATTTTTGGAGGAACCAAAATATATATGATTTGACCTGTCTTAGTATTGTATATAATAAGGCAGCAGAATGCAGATTATTGGTAGTTAGCGGTAATGTCTCTAATCTCTATAATGACTTTGAAACCCCAAATAATTGTGTCCTTAAAAAGGAAAACGTGCTATCAGTTCTGTTGGTATTTTGTTTGGATATGCATACGTATTTTATTTATTTATCTATGCATTTTCTTTTCATACATTATATATATAATGCCAGACTGCCGTCCACTCTATTTTTAGTTTACCAGTAATTCTTTATTCCTTCTTAAAAAAAAACCTTAAAATTCATTAAGCAAATAAACTTATCCATTCATGTATTTTTTTCTACTAAAAGTAAAAGAAACAAGTATATATAACTTAAAAAAACTAATTCTATAATGTTTAGTTCATAAAATTCACATGTTAAAATCATAATTATATTTATTTTTTATTTATTGATAAATGAAACGTATTTTTTAAATTTTATGTAGAAAATAAATGCTGCCATTTTTTCATAGATTATAATACTATTATATATAAGTAAATGAACCCTTAATTTTTCCTTAGCGGGGAGATATATTTATTTGAAATTGAAGAGAATTAGTGTAATTTACCTAATAATTGAATGTTCTTTCTATTTAAATTTATCTGGTAATAGAATTTTAATGAAGTTACATCTAAAAAAATGAACTTTTAGGAGAAAGAATTAAAAGAAAAGCTTGAAAACAAATCAGAAGGCGACAGATCCACCTAATTAATTCCCTTGCTAAATTGCATCATACTTATAATTTCCAAGAATTACATGGCAAGAGAGTTATAAAATAGTAAATCCCTTAAACGCTGGCTTTTTTAAGGGGTTCACTATGACCAGTTAGCACCACAAACTTTGGTGACAACAATGGACAGGAGAGATATTAATTACTATATGTAGATTAAATCCTAAAATGCATATCTTCGAGGAAATATTTTTTTTTTACTATTTATCGATATTGGAAGTTGACATATCACCTTTTTATTTTTTAATTGTTTACACTTGTCTTTATTTGTTTATTGGCAGAGAAAAGAGGGAAAAAATGAAAAATCAACAAATTGGCAGAAAATGCGATTATAATTAGACGCAATGCATTTTCCTGATATATAAAAGCTATAAAAATTTGGCGAGAAATAATAAGATCTAGTGATTTGACTGGAGCAGATTAAGGCTGGGATTACATAATTTATAACCTAAGAAAGCAAAATTAAAAAGCAATTGAAAAAGGTAAGATGTAATGATGAGTCAAAATATAATATAATTAATATAAAACAGATAGGTGGGTTTGTTTAACCAACCAATTCCCAATTTCCAACTACCACCAATAGTAAAACCCTATGATTAGTAACATAATAAAAAAAAAGATATAAACAATAAAAGCAAAAAGAATGCTTTAGACAAGTTCCATCTCCCACACATCCATTGAAATGACTCCTTATTTTCCCATGGAAGAGTACAAACAAAGACTAGATGCTTTGAGTTTTATGACCATTTCACTGTATCTCCATTGTTAAGCCTTGATTGCCACATGCAACCTTTTGCACATATTTCTTTTTAGTGTGGTCCTTTGCAGTAGGACATAGCGGGTTTTTTTCCTTTTTATTTTCCGTTTTTTAGGCTCTATTTTGCGTAACATGAAAATTCATGTTTTTTATTCTATATCGTGACTGTGTGGTGAAGCTTGATAGCTGTCTGTCACCTCCACTTTATGCTATACAAGTGGCTCACGTGCAATCTATTCGTTGTGTCTATTCAACCAATTATAATTTCCAAAAAAAAAAAGACTAAAGTTCCATAGATTTTGCTCAATATCCAACTCAAGATCATATATTATAATATTATCTTATTCTTATTCCTCGCATATTATTGTCATATGTGAAGAAACATTGGTTTGTGGTTTTAGCTTTACAGATAGTTTTTTGTTATACGCACCGTTTTACATATCTGTATTTATTAGCTTACGTTTTTAGTTAGTTAGTTAGTTAGTTTTCACGTGATTTGTTATACTCACGTGTTAGTTTTCTTAAGTCACTGTTTTGCATATAAATACTCTGTTTTCCTCTGTTCTAAGTAAGCTTAACAGAGTAAAAAAGTGTGAAAGTTTTTTTCACGATTTCTTTCTGTTTTTGGTAGTAGCATTAGGGTTTGAACATGGTATCAGAGCGAGATAATTCTTGGCTCTAAAGAAGTGATTAACTTCTTGATCTTGCATTGGGAGATTGGTGTAATCTCGCGTTGTGTGAATTTGTTTTTTTCTTGCAAGATTATTTTCTTGATTTTTAGATCTGAGATTTGAAGAATTCTTGAAATGGCGGTTACTGGAGATGATGAATCCACCGACACAAGAGAAGAAACGCGAAGGTTTACAACACAGGCTCCGAGAACATATGTAGAAGATGATCCATTGCAGTTACATAGTTCAGATCATCCAGGAATGGTGTTAGTAACTAATCTCCTTAATGAAAGCAATTATATGAGTTGGAGTGTATCTGTAATGAATTCTCTAGAAGCTAAAGATAAGCTTGGATTTGTTGATGGATCAATCAAACAGCCGACTGGTAATGGCTTGGAGTATAAACGCTGGAGGAAGGTAGATTGCATGATCAAACAATGGATCTTGAATTCCATTAGTAAAGACATTGCAGAAACTTTTATTTACAGTCCAACCTCTAGAGTTCTATGGGATCTGTTAGAAGAAAGGTTTGGGGATTGTAATAATACGCCTCAGATATATCAGATCCAAAGAGAAATTACTTCACTTGAGCAAGGAAATAGTTCTGTGACAGTGTATTATAGCAAACTTCACAAATATTGGGATGAGATCTCTAGGTTATAGCCTATTCCAGTTTGTTCTTGTAACGGCTGTGATTGTGAGATAAATAAAAAGCTTGAGGATATAGATACCAGAAACAAGGTGGTTCAGTTCTTGATGGGACTAAATCAAAGCTTTGACAATATACGGAGTCAGATTTTAGCATCTGAGCCTCTGCCCAACGTTAACAAGGTGTATGCTATGGTTTTATGAATAGAGAGACAACGAGAGATTAACATGCTGCGAGATAATATAGAAAGCAGTGCTATGCATGTTAGGAGCAGTGGATCTGAAAGAAATATGGGAGGCAGAGGCAGTTACAAGAAAAAGGATGCCAAAAGAAAAGAAGACAAGTTTTGTGAGTTTTGTAGAGCAGAAGGACATGAAAAGGACAGTTGCTTCAAATTACATGGGTATCCAGAGTGGTACAAAGACTTGAAGCAAAAGAAAAATGCTGGAAAAGGAACGGGAAAGGACAAACAAGCATACATGGTGGAAACACCACTTGAATGTGATGGTGATCAATTGAAGAGGGCACTATGCAGAATTTACAAGAGCTCATACAGCAAGAGATAGCTAGAGCTCTTAAAGGAAAACAGGAGGCGCAGATGATGGATACACAGCAACTTAACTTTGCACATGTGGAATATGCAGGTATGTCTCTAGAACAGGTCCCATCGACAAATATGAAGTATTGGATTGTTGATTCAGGAGCTTCCACTCATATTTGCTCAAATAGAACTCTATTTCTAACTCTAGAACCTGTAAAAAGATCCACAAAGGTTCATTTTCCAAATGGCATTGTTACACAAGTGAGATATAAAGGCATTGTTAAATTCTTTTCTCTAACCTTGCTAAACGTTCTTTATATCCCTACCTTTAAACATAACCTTCTTTCTGTCAACCAACTTTCTCTTACTTCCTCACTCTTATTTCGTTTTTATCCAAATTCTTGTTTGTTACAGGAATTGAAGAGTGATAAGCTTCTAGCCAAAGGCCATGTCATTGACAATCTTTATGTTTTAGATTCCAACTTTTTCCTTCATGTTTCTTCTTGTAATCTCGATCAAACACTTTCTTTTCCTTCTTTTAAACCATGTAACAGTGTCTGTGATATAAATAATACATCTGTGACTGTAAATAGTGGACAGATTTGGCACAAAAGGCTGGGTCATCCATCATCTACTGTAATGAAACATTTGTCAATGTTTAATGGCAACATAAAAGATTTTACCAAATCTGTAGATGTCTGTGAAATATGTCCAGTAGCAAAGCAAACGAGACTGCCATTTTCAAGCAGTTCTTCTCGAGCCCTTGCTAAATTTGACATTGTGCATGTAGATGTATGGGGACCCTATGCACATGCTTCAGTTTCTGGAGCCCGATATTTTCTTACCCTTGTTGATGATTATAGTAGATGTACTTGGACGTATTTGATGGCTCAAAAATCCCAGACATCATCGCTTTTGTTTTGTTTTCTTCAAATGGTGAAAAATCAGTTTGCAACTACTCTTAAAGTCCTACGTTTTGATAATGGAGGAGAGTTTATAGGACATAGTTGCCAACTGATGTTACAAGAAAATGGTATTCTTCATCAAAAATCTTATCCATATACTCCACAGCAGAATGGAGTAGTTGAAAGAAAGCATCGCCATCTTATTTAAGTGGCAAGAGCCTTGCTTCATCAAGCATCTTTGCCAAAAGTTTTCTGGGGACATGCTATTTTACATGCTACTACCTTGATTAATTTGTTACCTTCATTGATTTTATCTTGGAAGAGTCCTTATCAGATGCTGTTTGGAAAGGAGCCAACATATGCACATTTAAAGGTTTTTGGATGTCTTTGCTATTATGCTAATACTAAACCCAGCAAGGACAAGTTTGATTCGAGGACTATAAAAGGTGTTTATCTTGGTGTATCTCCTGGACAGAAGGCCAGCAAAGTTTATGACTTACAGAATAAGTCTTGTTTTATTTCATGAGACTTGATTTTCTATGAAGAAGTTTTTCCTTTTAAGCAAACCTCTTCATGTACTTCACATTCACCACCACCATTAACTTCCATTGTCCCAGTTTATCTTGATGGTCCTTCCACTTCAGACACCTTTATACCTGATGATTCTGTTTTACATCAAGAGAGGTTTTTTGACGATGAACAAGAGCCTATTTCAGACTCTGTTTCTCCTAATGAAACTCCTAGTTTGGTTACACCTAGGAGAAGTACACGATCATCTAAACCTCCAGCTTGGCTTTGTGATTTTCATACTAATTTTGTTCATGGTTGTTCTACGCCTGTTGCTGCCACAGTTTTAAAGCCTACTACATATACACCACCTACTTTCCCTTTCGCTCAACCTCCTCATTTTTCATCTGCTTATAGGTGTTTTTTGACAAACTTGACCACACTTAAGGAACCAACTTCTTATACAGACGCCAAGGACAATCCACTTTGGCAGCAAGCTATGCAGGATGAGTTAGCAGCGTTAGAAAAGAACAATACGTGGGAACTTACTACTCTCCCACCAGGAAAAAGGGCTATTGGATCTAAATGGGTTTATAAACTCAAAACTAAACCTGATGGAACAGTTGACAGGTATAAAGCACGGTTAGTGGCCAAAGGTTACAATCAAATTGAGGGGCTTGATTTTACAGATAGTTTTTCTCCTGTTGCCAAGGTTGTAACTGTACGTGTTTTCTTTGCTTTAACTGCTGCTAAGGGTTGGGTTTTACACCAACTAGATATTAATAACGCCTTCTTGCATGGTTTTTTGGATGAAGAGGTATATATGCAACCTCCTGCTGGTTATTTCAAGGCTCAATCTTCTCAAGTTTGTCACTTGAAGAAGTCTCTTTATGGATTGAAACAGGCTTCACGTCAATGGAATGTTGAGCTTACCAGGCAGCTTTGTAACTATGGTTTTCAGCAGTCTTTTGCTGATTCTTGTTTGTTTGTTTACCAGCATGATGGAGTTTATCTCGCTGTCCTTATCTATGTGGACGATCTGTTGTTGACTGGTAATTGTTCTACAGAGCTTCTGAAGGTTAAGCAGTTTTTAGATGCTGTCTTTACTATCAAAGATCTTGGTTTTGCCAAGTATTTTCTTGGGTTAGAAATTGCCCGTTCTGTGGACGGGTTATATGTTCATCAACGAAAATATGTGCTTGATTTGCTTCAGGAAGCAGGGTTATTAGGTGCCAAACCAGTTCTTACTCCTATTCAAAAAGGTGTTAAGCTAACTTCTACTCCTGCTTCTGGTAATCTTTTGGATGATGCACAGAAGTACCGTCGCTTGATAGGTCGTTTGTTATATTTGGGTTTCACCAGGCCAGACATTACTTTCGCTGTTCATCAACTCAGCCAATTTGTACATGCCCCTCGAACTCTTCACTGGGAATGTGCTCTTCATTTGCTGAAATATTTGAAGAATGGCCCATCTTTAGGATTGTTTTTCCCTGCACATAATTCTCTTGTCTTGTCTGCTTACAGTGATGCAGATTGGGGGGCTTGTTCTGATACACGACGATCAGTTACTGGATTTTGTGTTTTCCTTGGTTCTTCTCTGGTGTCTTGGAAGAGTAAAAAACAACCTACAATTTCTCGATCCTCTGCTGAAGCTGAGTACCGTAGCATGGCCATGACTGTTTGTGAACTTCAGTGGCTTAGTTACTTATTTCGTGATCTTGGTCTTTCTTTGTGATTTCTTTGAAATGTGACAATAAAGCAGCTCTTCATATTGCTGCCAACCCAGTTTTCCATGAGCGCACTAAACACATTGACATTGATTGTCATGTAGTTCGTGAGCAACTCAAGTCGGGCTTCATCAACACAACTTATTTGGCTTCCTCTTTGCAGCTTGCTGATCTTTTCACAAAGGCGTTGAATGCTCCTCTCTTTCTCAAGCTCTGTCACAAGTTGGGATTGGTCAATCTTTTCCAATCTCCAACTTGAGGGGGGGCTGAAGAAACATTGGTTTGTGGTTTTAGCTTTACAGATAGTTTTTTGTTATACGCACCGTTTTACATATCTGTATTTATTAGCTTAAGTTTTTAGTTAGTTAGTTTTCACGTGATTTGTTATACTCACGTGTTAGTTTTCTTAAGTCACTGTTTTGCATATAAATACTCTGTTTCCCTCTGTTCTAAGTAAGCTTAACAGAGTAAAGAAGTGTGAAAGTTTTCTTCACGATTTCTTTCTGTTTTTGGTAGTAGCATTAGGGTTTGAACAATATGTCATTGCTATTATTGTGTCCCCGACCTTTTATCCTTAAAGATGGGAATGGAGAAAGAAGAATCACTACTTTAGGTGTACATCTTCGTGACAAGAAAATGAGCAATTTATGCATAAAATTTATGATAAAAAAATTAAACATCATCCGAAAAATGATAAAAAATGGAAATTTTTCAATTTTTTACCTTAAAATTATTGAACTAGACATATTATACTCTTAATTTTTTAGTCATTTGCCGTCACCAAATTGTTTGAAATAATGAGAAAATGTCCTTTCCTGAATGGCAATTACTAAGAGAATACTAAGTGGCCATTACCTTAGGATACAGCTACTTTGTTCCGATAAATTTAAGTTAGTGGCGTAAAATAATAAAAAAATTGAGAAATATGGGCCCGGTTTACTTGTAGAAAACAAGGGCCATTTGGAAAACTTTTCTATAGAAAATAGAAAACAAGACGTGACCAAATTTTTCCAGATTGAAAACATAAAATAACTTTTTCAAATTTCTAAAATATAAAATGATTTAGAAAATTAGTTTTACATGTTTTCCACAATTTTTCCTTTCCATGAAAAACACGGCAAAAATTGTGACAACGATGTCAAAATCTTGCTCTTTGAATCCCATCCCATCTCATACTTCCATTTTTTTTCTTCCTACTCTACTCAATAGTACTTCTCATACATCAAAATTTGATTTCTCTTGATATATTTCAACCAAAATGGATTTTAAATTCTGGTAGGTTCTCCTAATGCATGCCTTGGATGTCTCCGCCTCTTTCTCATCGATCAGATACCAACCATATCCCCATCTTTAAATTGACTCCATTTTTCCAAGTTATCTCTATTCTGATGTTGTTTTCTTCTCCCATTTTTAATTTCTTCCACCAGGCATGTTTCTTTTCCTCTCTGTTAATGATTTGAGTTCTGTTTGGTTCCTTACAAAATTACTCCAAATGGGATAAAAAAATTGTAACTTTTATTAATTTAAGCTCTTGACTTTGGTTTTATTGTTTAGAACAATCTATTTGAATGATGAGGTATTGCTTGAGATATTTGCCTAAATGGGTTATGGTTTCGGTTCTAATTGAGCTAGGCTAGGTCTCTAATGGCGATTTGTAGTGTTAATAGATAGCTAATGCATTTCTGTAGAGTATGGTTAAATATGCGCTTTCTCTTGGGTGTGTTAGTTATAAAATTATGTTGTAGTTAAAGAATAAAGTTTGTTATTGATTCATAATTTTGTGCTTAATCTTCTGACACAGATAAGGGGTAGTATCGAACAATCTACGGTAATCTTCATCTAATTACTTATTCAACATAGTAAAATCAGGATTTGTATCTCTAAATTATTTTGTTTCGATTTGTTTCTAACTAAAACATGAAGTTTTAAGAAGATAAATACCGATGGACTGAACTTTGTTTTATCAATTGTTAAGGATAATTTTTGAGTTTAAAAACACTTTCGATCTAGATAAAAAAGATAGAGTTGCAATTAGGAGTATGCAAAAACTGAATCGACCTTATCAATCCAACCCGAACTGATGCATTTGGGTGGGATTAATCGGGTCGGTTCAGTTATGATGTTAGGAAAATTTTGGGTTTGGATCGGGTCAAACCTATCTAAAATCGACCCGGTTGAACATGTAATGCTTGCTCTTATTACCTTTTATTTACATATTATTTTATTTAATTATTTTACAAGTACATATATATAAATTCAACATACTTAACGTATCATTACAAATTAATTCAATTCATATATTATAAATCCTTTACATTGAGCACTTTATAGAAAATAACTCTACTCCAAAAACTAGTCTTCACATTTTATCCTTTCTAATGGCTTGCAGATGTTGACTTGAGATCGGTATTTATACTTTACACCTGTGTACCTACACGAAAAAGCCACCCGTGCTGAGCAATGGCTCAGTGAGAAGTAAAACAATGCAATTAACTTCTCATCGAAGTCTCAAATACAAATAACATAATATCATGTCTTTTTATGTTACAAAATACATATGCTTATAACAATAATCCATGATTAGGAAACATTGCAATATAATTTCTTAATGATGCACTCTGTAACACTTCAATGCCATTCTTTAATTACACTTCATTATTTAATGAGAAAATACTAACACTACCATAAAGCACTGAAATACTTACACTATCGATCACTTATCAATATTCATTAATCGAATCACTTTCATTTTCTAAATTTTCATTAATGGTGGATATGGGTATCACACTAGATACTGATGAGCAATATCAAATACTAGAGACAAAAAAGTCTTAGATCACTATATCATGTAATTCATATTCATTAATTATATAAATTCTTATGCATTAGAACTTGGTATTTAAATTTACTTCACTAATTCGTTGTGCTTTACACTCATTTTATGTCACTTATTACTCATATTTTTATATTTAACCTGCTCTAATAGTGTTTAGGAAGATCTAGGTACGTTTTGGTAATAATTTGGGATCTTAAAATTAAGTTTAGAAAAAGACAAGAAAGGGTCACAATCATCACTTAATAGGTATTGACTGTGATATAGGTGACACTTCGGTTGATAATCATTACCAAAAAGGAGTTGATCATGAGGTCCAAAAACTACTGAAGATAGATTCTCAATTTTAACTTATATATCATTTTTGACCTAGTAAACGATATTTTCAGGGAAAGTGGTTTACAAAATTGTTTCACTATGTCTCTAGTTTCTAAAACATTAAAAATCACTCAATTATGACCTATAAATCTCAAAATATCAATAAAAAATTACATGTTATTCCATATGACAAAACAACAAAGGTCTATCAACGTCAAGCTCAATTTCGAACACTTTGGAGGCAGATTCAGATTTTGGAGTCTTCTACAAAATTGTAGATATGTGTCTTATCTTTTATTTACAACTAGAATAAATTTATTTTGATGTCTACGAAAAGAGTTATACTCTTTACACTGAAATTGGTTTAAGTAAATCCTAAACAAATTTTTCACTATATCACTTTCTAAGGCACTAGTCATTTTTTCATGCACTATAACATGATTTCTTAGCTCTAACTTCCATTATAAATCACTTACAATACATATAGCAACTTGGATCAATCATACACATATATCAAGAACCTAACCTCCCATACCTCTTTAGCAAGCTCTAACTAGCTCCTCCAGAACTTCTTCTCCTCTTCCCCTTTATTTTTCTTAATTTCTCCAATAGATATCATGAAATATCATTCAATTATCATTCAAATACAATTAATACATACTCTAAAATACTCACTAACTGAAATAATAATGAGAAAAGAATCTACTCTATACCCAAAGCTATAGGTTTTCTCACCTTGTATCAAGTTCCCTCTTCCTTTAATCTAAAGCAGAATTTTCAAGAAAGTGTTTTATGGAGAAGTGGCTTGAAAAATCTGGAAATCATTTTGCCAAAAGGTGGGCAATCACTTCATCTTTTATATCAATCTCTACAAAATTCTCAAGTCCTATATGTGTCATTTCTTCATTGGCTAATTGTTTGACCAAGGGTAATTTACATTTCACCTCATTCTAGCTAGCTAATCTTTATTACTCATCATACACCATACTAATTCAGTTCAATACATTAACCCTCTCTTCTTTCAATAGTAATAAATATTTACCCTCAAATTGATAATTTTCAAAATTGCCATTCACTTTTATATTAATACCAATTACATTCCGATTGCATAATTAAAAATTCTTTTACACTGAAACCTTTTCAATCTTTTTCTCCACTATACACTAATCCTATTAGGATATGTTTTGGGGCCTTATGAAATAACCCGAATAACTTAATATATAAATAAATCATAATTTCTCTACACATATTAATTAATATGTAATATATGTTTGTTATAATTTTTAAATTGTTAGTTTGTTGTATTTTTAAAATATTTTTATGGTATTTAATATTGTTTATTTGTATTAAATGTCGAGTTAATCAGGGTCGGGTCGGTTTGGGTGCACACCCCTAGTTGCAATTTTAGTTTGGTATGTGTAGTTTACCACATGATGACATTGTTTTCTTTGGACTGCAAAATGTAATACTAAAATTTAAAACTACACTACAAAAAAACTGTCAATTAGCGACGGCAATTTCCGTCGCTAAAATTAATTAGTGACGGTGCGATGAACAGCAGCTAATATATTAGCAATGGAATCCCAAATCAATTGGTAATTTAGCGATGAAAAAGTTCGTCGCTAATTTGCTTGTACTGTCACTAATTTATTTTCATAATTAGTTGCGGTATTATAATAATAATCTTTAGCGACTACATTTTCCGTCACGAATTCCATCTCTAATTATTAATTTACTGTAAAAGTTAGCGACAAATATTAGTCGCTAATTATTTGTTAAATTCTAATGTTTGCACAGTAGCGACAGTTGCTGTCACGAATCCGTCGCTAAATTATTGCATAATTTAATTTTTTCTTTTGATGTATTTTCAAATTTTCATCCTATACATAATATAAATAATAATCTAATATTATAAAATTCATATATAATAGATGCAAATATAAATAATAATCTTATACTTTCATATATATATAATTTGTAATGAATTCATTACAAATATAGAGTTAACATAAAAAAATATATAAAACAGTATTGGTTATACAATCTATTTTCCTAAAATTAATAACTAACAAATTAAATCTTTACAATTTCCTACCAAATATAGAATTAGCTCCTAGCTAATATTGCTGTAGTAATATATCTTAAGCCTAAATGCAGTCTCTCTTTACCGATAGTCTTTGGCTAGAAACTATTCTTGGTTTGCAAGAAATTGCTCCATTTATTTTGTTATTGGAATATCCCTGCTTACATATCAACCAATCTCATATCAGTCGCTAATTTTGGTTTACTCTATCATAATGTGTAAGTAATTAACTTAATTTTAGTTAACTAGTCAGAAACATGATTACATGGAAATTGATAGGATAATTTGTTATCCGCTACTAACTCTGATCTTATTCAAATGAGGTAACAACTCCCATATCCCCATTACAACAACATCGTCCATTGGGAACAAAGATTCCAATCCTTCATTGGACATCATGAACCTTATACAAATAGCATAACCATTTTCACGTAAAAAGTAGTTAAAAATTAATAGGTTGCAAACCTACACATCAACATATTTTGTGCCCATTGAGAGAAAGAACATCCTCACTTCTATCGGTGTATAAGGTTCACATATTAATTATGCTCAAACAGCAATTACATTAATCAAATCAAACCATTAAAATTGTTCCTAAGATCAAATCATTTAACAAAATGCCACACTTTTCAATTACATGCTACAAGCTTTAAACATATATTGACCAGATCTTTGAGGCTAGCAGATAAGCAATGAAGAAATAAGTATTCAACTATAGTATTTCGATTTCAACAACAACCTCCCCAAACACTCTCTTTCATAATTAATACCGGTTGAATGTGATAAGCACACTAATCAATAAAATCATGATGAGACTATAAAGTTAAGGATAGATTATAGCATTCAGTGCAATGTTCATGATGAGAGGAATTAAAAACAAAGTTGATTAGCAGAGAAAAAATGCTAATACTGCATAATCTCCAAGAGATCCCTAAGCTAGTGTAAAGCTTAAAATCCTTGGTCAAAATAACATATATATGCCGATTAAAAAAAGGGTTGTACCTTGACTAAATGTACATTGTTTATGCAATCCTAGCAAACAACATCTAGTCCCCAAAACAACAAAATACATAATGATCATTTGTATTAAGTCGCATCGTCTATCCTCATATGGATCTAGTCTATTAAGAAATCAAAAGCTGGAACATAGAAACATAAATTATTCTAAACCTCGAAGGAAAAAGATGAGTATAATCCATAATCAGAATTTGTATAGTAGGCAATCAATAATCATATAATTATTTTAATTTGCTTTCATTTATGTTGCCAATCTGATTGTCGGTTATAACTTTGCCTTTGCCTATTCACAGCCAACATGGCAAAAAGCTCATAATATTTTTTTCTTAGGCTATAATGGCAAATCAATTCCTCAAGACATAATTCTCAGCTATAGCATCCATAGTAGTTCAAACTTAAAACAAAAAATAAATTACAGAGAAGTGTCGTACTTTCTCTATAGCATCACCAGTAAGCAAGTCTAAATTACCATAAATACAATTTCAAATTATAAGAAAAATAAGAAAAGCTTTTGCCTTCATCAGAAAGCTCACTAGCTCAAATTACCATAAATTCAAATTTCAACAAACATCATGAGATATTCAGACCAAAAAAAAGAAATTTAACTAACATAATATAAAAATTTAAAGAAAACAAGTTTGCTTGAACACATACCATTTAGTGTAGAATCTTAGCGAATTCTTTTTCTTATTTTAGTCCGTAATCGAGCTCACTGGAGCTTGACTGGCATGAACCCGACCACATCTAAAGGTATCCGATGTTGGGATGTGTCTAACAACGGTAGTCACGCGCTGAACAACCTCCGTTCTCGGCCTAGATCTGCACCAAAAATTGCGGTTACAATGATCCTCGATCTACTTAGTTCAGGTGAATGACGACCTGAAGAAGGTGATGCTGGACTCCCCTTATCAATAGGAGCTCGTTGGTGTAGGTAGTGATGCAATAGGCCATCATCGGTCACCAAAAAAAGAAGAAAGAGGGGTTCGGCAGGGAGATAAAACGGAGAGGAAGGAGGTGGTGTTGATGATGGGCTGATAATCAGAGAAAAGGACAGCGATAAGAAGATCGTCGATGGTCGGCGTCGTTGGCCAGCCACCTTCTTCCCCTAATCCTGATCTCCTCTCTCTTTTCTTTTTCCTTTTTTTTGTACATTTGTGCCTATATTCCTTCCTTCTAGAAAATTATAGGACTCCTTATAAATTAACATTATTATTTTTATGATTATTATTTTCTTTTCTCATACACCTATTTATATTAACCTTTTTTTTGTTACTAAAGTGTATTTAACACTAATTATAAATTCAAAAGCCTATAATTTATATATATTTTATTTATTTATTTTCCCATCACCCATATAAGTCTCCATTTTTCTGTTCAATTAAAAACCTCAATATTTTGGGACGTTACATGGTAGGACTGTCGTGGCTGGAGAAAGGAAGGGAAGGAAAGAAAAGCAGAGAAGAAAAATGAAGAGGAAGGCAATTTTTTTGGAGGGGAACCCGATCCTCCTGAAATAAATATAGGGCAACCTAATTAAACCCCACCCTAAAACGATGTAGTTTTGGGTGTGGAGGTTCAAAATTTCAATCTAGCCCTCAAATTTATTTATTATTTTTTTATTCACACTTAAACCCCAATTCAATTTACATTATTTCACTTCATCTCTATTAAATTTATTTATTTTATCTCTATTTTATTTTTGAGTCTAAACCAAAGTCGGGTTTAATTGACTAGTACTCAGGTAACTGGACTTGGGATGTTACATATTTAATGTTAGAATTTATTATATGTAATTTATTATATTTTATTCTTTCTCTTATTTGTTATTATATTCATTTTTTTCATACAACTAAGTATATATAGACCTGGTAAAATTGACCCAAACCCATGAGTCAATCCAAATTCACCTAAAAAATTGACCAAATCCAACCCAATCTACATAAATATCCATTGGATCAACCCAAAATTAACCTATTTTATTTTTTAACCCATTCCAACCCAATATCCAATGGTTCAACTCAAAATTAACCCATCTCACTTTTCAACCCATTGGGTATTAACCCAATAGATATTTTCAAGATTCAAAGATCTTGACCCATTGGGTATTAACCCAATGGGTATTTTCAAGATTAAAAGATCTTGACCCATTGGATATTAACATAGCTTCCATCATCCATGGGTCGAGGTCGGCTTTGGCGAAGGATTGTGTGCATAATTGCGAAGCTGATGATGCCATACTCAATCATTGAAAGTCGTTAGAATGTCACTTTAAATCCGCCTTTGGTATATATATATATATATATATATATATATATATATATATATATATATATATATATATATATATATATATTTATTTATTTATATGCATCGCTCATAAAAATTAAAAAGCCACCAAATAACACATTTTCAATAAATAATTTTCCTTTCGCTTTAAAAATACTCGTACTAATTTTCTTAATTTTGATCTATTTCTTGCTTAAATTTAGCTTCGATTAATTAATATATGCATCTACAAATAAAACACCTTTTCATTTCATTATGTTATTTTAAATTATTGCCACTTTTCTTCACATCTTTTAATGCTCAAATTATTTTATATTTTAATGTAACATATGTGGAATTTAAAGATCTATTTGACAAAAGAATATATTATTAATCATAGCCTTAGGGACCATTTCCCAAAAATTTAGTTTATATATTTTTAATTTTTTTGTTGAAAATACAAGAATTTTGATGGAATCCCAGTATCCCAAAAATAAGCTACACCTCAATGTGTTTTGTTGGAGAGATTAAACAAAAAAGAAAGTGATAATAAAAATGTCCTAGATTAGTAGAGTCGCAAGAAGATAGGATAGTGAGTGGACATAGCAGGAGAGAAACAAAGAGAAATAAAATAAATATAATATTATCTGACGGAGAGGTTTGCACATCCATGGGTCGATCCAAATCAACATAACCCATTAATGACCCAACTCATTAATGACCTATATTTTTTTATCCATTAATAACCCAACCTATTAATGACTCATCTATTAATGATCCAATTCAAACTCGTCCAACCCATCTATTTGCCACCTCTAAGTATATATAAAAAAATACAAGTTTTTAATTGGTTAAACTCAATCTAAATTGGCTAATTTGTTGATACTTATATTTATTTTTTTAAAAGTAAAAAATACCCCTACTTTCATATGTATAATATTTTATTAAATGGAGGATAATTTCATAGATAAATTTATATAGAATTTTTATTTGCATCAATAGATATAATATGTATGCATTATTATAATTATAAAATTATACACTTGTATATAATTAATTAATTAATTTTTAATTGTAGTTATATATAATTTACTTTATTATAATTAATATAATGTTCTAAAATTTAATTTGTCGATATATACTGTTTAGAAGTGTGTGTGTGTGTGTATGGAAATAGAGAATGTAGACTCATATTTGAGATATTTCAACTATATTAGTTGAAATTTGTCATTAAAAATAAAATATTTAGAAGTATATTTAATGTTTGAATTTATTATAAATTAGATGTTATTATCTTGAAAAGATTTAAAGTAGGTATTTTATTGCGTGTGTATGCACACACATACACACACACACATATATATATATCAACCTTCAAATTATACTCACTCGTATAGGAGCCTCAATAAATTGATCCTCGTGAACCGGTATAAAAAGTACTGCTCACGTATTAAAAAGTATTGTCAGGTGACTCAAATTTTGGGACGTTAGAGATCAAACTCTCCAATTTCATATCTTATTTCTTATTTCCATTAAGATAACTTACTTTTTTAGTATTATGATAAGTTCATATTTATTTAAATTTTTACCATAAGTTAAAATTTAATGAACAACCAATTCTACTTATTTGGATGCTAATTTTTATTTGATTATAGATAATTATGTGATCACACATAATGAATACATAATTTATTAAGATATGTGAAGAAAAAAGTCAATTTCACTAGTTTTGGAAGTAAATTATATTTAGTTAAATATATGGTATAATTATATAATTATAATATAATACGGTTGCAAGCGAAAAAATAAAAGTAAAAAATTATAATGTCCTTATCAATTTTCAATATTTTATCTTTATATTTAAAAATGATTTGATAAATATATATAATTAAAATTTATAATAATTTAATATTTAATCAAAATTTTACAAAATAAAAATAAATTATAAAAATTTTTATAATTATTTTAAATGAGATAATAAATTTTATATTACTAATTTTATAAATGTTTACTTTTATTAATTTTCATAATGTAATTATATAATAATTATAACAAGCAGTTTATTATTATTATCAAAAGTGTAAATTTTCTAAATAAATAACTTTAAATTTTGAGATAATTGATAAAAACTTAGTATCAAATTATAATATAATTTACAAATTTCTGTTTCAAAATAAAATATCTATTTCATATGATCTATATCAACAATACATGAAATGGAAAAAACTATCATTTCGTCGCTAATATATTTTACTGAAATCTAATACTATTAAACCGTTGCTAATATATTCTACAACTAATTTTACGAATAAAAAATAAAATAAATTAGCGACGGTTTTTGTAGCCAATCTGTCGCAAAATGCGGCACCTATATTTCCCGCCAGTAATTAGCGACTGGTTGTAAATCTGTCGCTATTGAGTTGCAAAACCTTCCCACGACGAATGTACAACAGTCGCGAAACCGTCACAAATTTGTGACAGAAAATATACCGTCGCTAATTTGCAATTTTTTTGTAGTGCTATTCACGTAGAGTTAAACTAGTTATAGGAGATTATTTTGTTAAATTATGTGACAAAATCTTAATATAAATCGCAAAAATAGGTAAGATAAAAAATGATACTGATAAAAGAAATGTAAACCTTCAGTCTTATAACCGTGTACAACAAATAAAAACTGACTGCAAATTTTGAATTTTTAGAACATTAAAAAAAACTCTCTAATTCTCTTAAGTCCTATAATTAACTTCTATGTAATAAGATTCTTATAATGATTGAGCATATCCATTTGAATACTTGTAGCAATTTTGATTAGGTAAAAGTTAGTTGATAATTATATATATATATATATATATATATATATATATATATATATATATGATGAAATTACCCTATTTTTAATGGTAGCATTATTACATTACTTTCTTTTGTAACTTCAATTCGTTGGGCACATGTCCTTTAACTATTAAACTTCAAAAAGACAATTAAGGATCAAAATACTGCTCAGAAACCATACCCAATGTGAGTTTACCTGGCTATTTTTTATTTGTTCCTTTATCTATACATATGCTTTTATCAACACTGCCTTATAAGCTCCTCGCTTCCTGTGACTAACTGTACTTAGTCTACTGTGATATCAGATTTAATAGTTTTCCATATATTCACTATTTTTCCTCCTAAAGTAATAATATGCTAGCATAGGAAACTAGCATCTGCCTTAAATATATGAACTTATTTTTGCATGAATTGGGTTAGGTGCTCTTAACAAGTCTTTACAAAATTGTATTTTCATTTTGTTTTCTTCTTTACAATGATGAATCTATTGTTGCATTCCTAGAGACTTGTGGGGAGAATGTATTCATGAACTTTCGTCGAATAACGTTCTAAAAGTACTCTACCTCTATATCTGGATACATGAGCTACATGTTGTAACATTTCAAAACTTTAAGGTCAATAATTGAACTGAAAAATAAAGATTTATACTAGTAATGGGATTAAAGAATCAATTTTAAGCTTGGAATTAATATTTTTATTTAAATAAAATATGGTAATAAATAAGTAATGAAGTAAAATGTGGTAACAAAAAATTAATTGATTAAATATATATGTATATGTGTGAAAAAGAAAAAATAATGATAAAAAACCAACTAATTTGAGGGATATTTAGGTCTTTTTACAAAAAAATTTACTGCCACAAAAAAAGAGAACAGAATGAAAAAGACAAGAGGCAGAGCAAATTGGGGAGGAGGAAAAAAGAGAGAGAGATAGGGGCTGAACGGATTCCCCACCAACTTCGCCTGGTCTCTACCGTCGGTGACGACCCTCGTATTGTTGTGCCTCCACCGTCGGTCAGTTGCTTTCTCCACCGCTCATAGCTATCATCAACCATTCACGCCGTATCTCTCTTTCTCATTTTTCTCTTCGCTGGCCACCCTGAGCAGCCATACTTTGAATAGAGAAATTAAATTGGAGAGTGAGAGTTAGTTGACCAAACTGTGAATTAACAAGAAAAGAAAGGAGATCTGAAATATTTTCTTTTAGGGATTTCAAATTCCTAAAATTTGAATTAAAGACGAGTAAGGAGTAAAAGCTGGAATTAGTAGATTTTATTCGTGATTTTAAAGATTTTGGGGAATTATTTCGGCATCAATAAGGTTAGTGGACCTCTAATTACATTTTCCTTAACTTTACTTAGGTTATATTTGTATTTGCGATTATAAACTTTTGGCTTTGATTAAATTTTTCTTAAAGGATTACTTGACATAATGTAATTTTCTTCATTTAGTTAAAGGGGCTTACCGTGTTTCATTTTCTTAAACTTTTTAGTATCTTCAATTGATCGGATAGTGGATAGAAAGGGGCTGCTATTTTTATCTCGATTAAGCCTTTTGATCAAGTTGGTATTGTTTGAATTGGTGAAGTATTTAAAAGTATAATTTAACTAAATTGCTCCCTCGATTAGGTAGAATAATTTTAGTAATTTTATTGAATTCGTGTTTTACTACATAAGGAAGTGGTTTGCTTTCTTGGTAATAGTATTTAAGGCCCTAGCAATTGAATTAATGTGATATTACTATTATTTGTCATGTGACCCTTTGATATTAATTCTTGATGATTGAACAAGAAGATAAATAATGGTTTATAAATAAAGAATCACTGGATGCATATAAAATAAAATATGATAATTGAGTGAATATTAAGTTGTTATTTGGGTAGATTATGACTCGAAATACGATGAGATATATGAGTTTGTGAAGTTGAAATTAAACCATGTTTGAGTCTTTAAGTTGTTTAAGCATCGGAGAGAAGGATCTAAACTGTACAAAATTTATTCTTGACGATAGTCATAAATCATGTTGAATTATTTTTAGTTAAATACTCATTTGATTCCATTTTAACTTATCCTTTAAAAACTCAAAATAATCTTGGGCCTTTCTACATAAAACAAAATAGGGAAATAAGTAAGTGATCTAATAGACTATAAAAAGGGTTAATTTAACATACATTGTTTTGGGATAATATGTACTGTACTAGTCATGTCTCAAGATATAAATATAATATGGCTTGGTCTGGTTAGCTATAAATATTTTGTGTGTGTACAAGACACCACAATGAGGTTACAAATGAGATGTATAATGTTTCACTAGGGATGTGAGTAGTTAAGAATATAATGTGATTTGAGTAGAGAGGTTGTATAAACATAAGACTGAATTATATATGATTTATATACGTATGTATATGATAGAGTTTGAATTGACATGAGAATGGTATGTATATGATAGAGTTTGAATTGACATGAGAATGAGGTGAATTGATATATATATATATATATATATATATATATAAAGTGAATAAACAACAATGATGTGCTACAGTCTTGAGTGTATCTAAGCATAAAATAATATGATAAATGACGTGCAAATTATATACATATAGAGATAAATATGCGAATGATAAAAAAATTTAATTTCGAAAGTAAAATTTATTTGATGAAAAGTGATGAGAAATGGATATTTGAGTGCATATTGTTATATAATGTGAAATCATAAAAGATAGATGGAATAATGATTTTATATTTGCCCTTAGTAGTTTGGATGAAAATTAGAGTAATAGGATAAGTTTGGCATGCCAATTAGGGAGTCTAGTAGTACTGCATCTTAATATGATTGTCGGATTGAATGGTTTCGCGAGCTCTTCCGATGAATATAATTAATTTAAATTTTGGACCGAATGGCTCTGAGAGCTCGATCCATATATGTATGGATTATATTGATAATGGTAACATTGTGAATGTCAATAATGAGAAAAAGGTTGAATTGGCCGAATGGTTCCAAGAACTCAATTCCGTATTTAAATTTCGCTTATCCAGTTCGGTGCAATTCCACTCGATTATAATTAGAGTGAGCATGGATCGGTTTATTAGCAAAAAAATTAACTAGTCTATTAATATCAGTTTTTTAAAATCACTAACCATTAACCAGTCCGTTGCATTCAGTTAATCAATCCATTGGTTTCAATTTTTTGGTTTGGTTAATCAATATTTTTCAGTTAACCATTAAAATTTATAACATAAAATTATAAAAAAAATTAGACGAAGTTCAATTCAATTTTAAATGTGTAAAGTAATTTAATGTAAAAATTACGCAACAAACATAATTTACTAGTCAAAATTCATGTTATATAGATTAATAGCTGATATTATAAAATAGATTTGATATTTGTTGAAAATTATAATATGTTTGATTTTAAGTTAAATAAAATTTTGAATAATATTAAATCGTATAACATAAACTTTAAAATATAAAAAAATGTAATTACATGATATTAAGTAAAATATGAACACCAATATATGATAAAAAAATAATATATATAAAATTTAATCGTATACTATGTATAAATATTACTATATAATTAAAGAGCATGATATAATATAAATTTAATTTAATATAAACAAATAATATATATAAAAGTTAATCGTATACTATATATAAATATTATTATATAATTAAAAAGAATGATATAATATAAATTAAGATATAAAAATAAAAATATATTTTAAAATATTATTTTATGTAAATTTTAGAGAGAAATAGAAAAAATTATATATATATATATATATGAATCGGTTAACCGTGAACTAACGGTTAACCGGTACCTAAAAACCTAAATCGTAACCATTAACAAAAAATATAAAAATTAAAAATCGTAACCGAATTTATTGGATCGGTTAACAATAAAAATCAGTTCAATTTCATATCGATTTTACGGTTAATCATATTTTCGTTTTTTTTCGTTCATCCCTAATTATAATAGGGGAAAATTCCGAAATTTAATAAAAGAATAAAATTTTATACACATATTTTACTTGGTGTGATTAATTTTGATTGTGATTAAGGTTAATTGTGATTAATTGGTATTTTATACAAGTATTTGTATTGTGATCACCGATCAATCGTGCGTTACATAATTTAGTATAACTTAGTGTAATTAGAAATGCGCACATTATATATATATATATATATATATATATATAATCTATGAGTGTTTGAGATGTGATATTCATGCCTAACTCGAATTACTTATTTATGAGAGTAAAAGAGTCGATTTTTGAACATGACGTTTAAGCTAGACTAGGCAAAATGGTATGAATGATTAAGAATTTTATGAAACTAATAAGATATACATGATAAAAGTGTTGTTTATATTATAAATTGCTTCCTATTCAATGTTAGGTAAATATAAATTGGTAATTAAAATTTATAAAAGAAATGTGCTAATACGGAACATTGTTTAAAGTGCTATATTGAGTTTCGAAATTGAAGAACTACGTGATTCTGATTTCCTAAATGGAATATGTAGGAAACTTCAAAATTGACATCTTAAGTACGAACCGAATTATAATAAAGTGACTATGCATATTTTGGCATGTACACCAAATCATGATGAAACAAATCTCATATATAAATGTGTGTGTGTGTAATTGTGTATATGAGTAAATGTTTGTAATTACAGTACATTAAGTTTTATTTTGAAGTTGATTATGTAAATTATAAATAAGAATAGTAATATTTTAAATGTGCATGTTTTTTTTTAATTGGATGAAATTGAACTGTGAATTATTGGAGGAAGAGCAAACATTGTGTGTTGGAGTTTGAATTGAAGATGGACGGGAGAATATATGAAATAGAAGTGTAATGAAAATTTTCTGACATGGGGATTTTAGAAAATTTTAGGGAAAATTATGTTGAATTTTTTTATAAAATAAGCAATAATTATACCAACAGTATAGATTTTAAATATAAAATTTATAATTGGCTTTCTTAAGATAATTTAAATTCAAGTGTGACATCCAGCATCCGGATCTTTTAACTGATCGGATATAGGGTGTTGCACATGTTGGGATGAATTTAGGAGTTTTTTATTTGGTTATTGGGTAAAATTGCATCAATTGGTTTTGATCATGCTTTGATGCGACTCATGTTTGCTAATCTTTCATGATTCTGATTATTTATTGTTCATATTTGAAGATGCTATATTCGTCTCTATTAAAATTTTTTGGTTTGAAGGGTTTTGTTGGGTTATTGTTGCTAGGTGAAGTAAATTTTAAATTATGTTCTTGCATTTTGCTAATAATTACTTCTTCAATAACTTTCTACAGTGAAAAAATCTAAAAAAAAACCATCCAACCATACAAAAGAACCAAGTCCTCAACATCAATCAAGTTACTTAAGAAAATAAAGAGTAAATCTGCCAAAAATACTATATTATAGCTCAAAAACAAACTCAAATGATATAATAATCACACCAGCAAACAAAAAAAATATCATTAAGAGCTTCTATAAATGAATTACCACTAAGCATTTGCTAGAACCTATGTTAGGTGTAACTGGATGATACATTCTTTGGCAAGTGAAGTCTATGTTCATGTCTTTTTAATTCGAAAAAAAGAATTAACAAAGGTTTTATGGAAAATATTTATTTTTGTATATTGCCAAAAAGCTAACATACCAAAGAGATGTAATAAATGCTTTGCACCATATATTGCTGAGGGAGAGATACCATCTTTAATTGTCTCGCTATACTGTTCATGTTCACTTTTGTACAAAAGCATCACTGGCAATGCCTTGTTGAAGTAGCAACATAAACTTTTTGCGATAGCTTCAGCTGCTTCATGAAACCTATATTGACCAAATCATTGAACAATGATCATGATTGACATATTTCTTATTATTTTCTTAATTCTTAAATATGTGTTTGAAATATATTTTTAAATGTTTTGTGATTCATATAATCGTAATTTTATTATATATAGATAATTAGATAGGGAAAAAGAATGAAAATAATGAAGAATCGAAAGATTGGTCTGATAGTAATAAACTTGCTTTTTAAAATATTTTATATGAAAGAGTTAAAAAGGATTCGAATGGAATGCCATCTGATTGGCAAGAAATGGATGACAAATTATTTATAGTAGTGGGAGAGAGATATGGTATTGAAAAGGTAAAGAAAAAATATAATCGTCTTCTGATAAAGAATGGACAATTTACTGAATTATTGGAGCATACTGGGATAACTTATGATTCACATTCAAACACTGTATTTTCTGTTAAAGAAAGTTGGCAAATGTTTTACAAGGTAAGGATATTATTAGTTTAAGTTTTTATTATTACTTTTTTACATTAAGGTACATATTACGGATATTAATATTTAAAATGTTTGTACCTTTTAAATTGTAGAAGCATGAGAATTTCAAATCATTTAAGAAAAATGGGTGCAAGCATTATGATCCAGTGGATCAAATTTCAGTAAATCTAATGCTATTGGGCATCTGCATCATGCTTCTGCACAAGTACCTTATACCTCAGATGACGAGCACCAAATTTAGGAAGAATTCCTTCAAATGGGCATTCATCATGGATCAGATGAGGAAAAATTGGTGCTTGTTGTTCAAAAGATAAGTGAGTTACTGCCGATTATATTCCTAGCTCTAATAGAGCTAAGAAAGAAACCAAATTTGAAAAATTAGATTCATGTTTGGAAATGTGGGCATTTTGTTTAAGTGCTAAAGTGGAAAAGGAATTAGCAAAAGTTAAAAAATATAAATTAGAAAACAATCCAGTTACAAGTGTTGAAGCTTATCTATATACTATAGAGGCATGTATGAATATTTTGGAAGAAATAGAAGATATTTTTAGTGTTGCCTATAACAAAGCACTGGAAAAGTTTGTCAATTTAGAATAGAGAAAAATATTTATCTTGATACGTGACAACATAATAAGAGATTGGATTGCAAGTTTATGCAAATGAACATTTAATATTTTTTAAATAATATTGTACTTCCTTGATTTTATTTTTTATTTGTTTATTTTATTTTTCCTCTAAATTTGATAAACTTATTTTTTTAAATTGATGCAAGATTTATAGATCAAAATTTACATCAAAATCAAGTATTAGTGTATTCAACTAGTAGTGATAGTTATATTAGTGATAATGATGAAGATATTTTAGCTTTACTTTTAATTAGATTTTTTATGTCTTATGAGTTTATAGGAAGGGTTCCTCACAGAAATTAAATACTTAGTGAAAAAAATTACATTATTGAAGTTCTTGTAGGAAATCCAACTAGGTGTTATGAATGGTTTCGTATGGCACCACACGTGTTTATAAATTTATGTGAAAAAATATGGATTTATTAAGAGATAAAAAGGATGTTAGCGTGGAAGTGATAGTGGCCATGGGTTTGTCAGTTTTATGAAATAATCTTCATCAAAAGATTATAGCGGAACGTTATCAACATGCACTGGCTATTATTCATAAATGGTGTAAGATGGTAATTAGAACATTGGCTACTTTAGGAACTCACTTGATCAAACATTTGAATAGATTTCCTGTGCAGCCAGAAATTCAAAGCAATCCCATATGATATCCATATTTTTAGGTAAGATAATATATTATTAAAATATTATAATTTTGTTATTTTATGGTATATAATAAAGCTATATATATATATATATATATATATAATATTAACTGTAAGTTAAATATTTTGCTTTTGTCTGGTAAAAAATGCATAGGTACAATAACAATAGATTGTACTCATATGACAGCTTGGTCACTGAATTTTAAACAAAAGATCTTTCGTGGTAGAAAAACAACACTTGTAACTTAAAATGTTACGGCTATATGTTCTCACAATATGTTATTTATATTTGTGTACACTGGATGGAAAGGGACATCAAATGATTTTAGAGTATTTTTTGATGCATTGACAAGACAGGAAAACAATTTTTTTTCCTTCCAAGTGGTTGTAAGAGTTTTTTTTTATCATTGCTCCCTTAATATTGATTTATGTTATTATCATTTGATTAACATGGATATTAACTTGTAGATTATTATTACGTCGTTGATGTTGGTTATCCCAATATACCAGGATTTTTGGCACCATATCATGCTGAAAGATATCATTTATATGAATTTCGTGAATGAGGAAGAATTACAAGAAAATATGAGTTATTTAATCAGAGGCATTCATCCTTATATAATGTGATAGAAAAGGCATTTGGTGTGTTAAAAACTAGATTTCCAATTTTAAAATGAATACTAAACTATCCTTTACGTCGACAAAAGCTTATTCCCATTGCATGCTATACATTGCACAATTTCATCAAGATGGAAGATAAAGCTGATCAACTATTTACATTATATGATAGAGAAGATTTAATAATGCCTGAGAAGTCACTGCTAGAGTACAACATGAGGATATTAATATTGATTTATCCAAATAAATGCAAACGAAAATAGTTAGAGGCAATTACTGATCGATTGTGGAACGATTATAATAATAATAGAAATGAAAAATTGATTACATTTTTTATGTTATTATCATTTTCTTTAAACAATGTTCATCATTTTATAAAAATTTATTTAAGTGATATCATTTTAATACACGTATAATTTAATCATATATATGTATTGTTTTAATTTTAAAAATATTAGAGTATAAATCTTTTCTCTTAATAATATATAATTTATTTTTTTAATTTATGAAACATTTTTCATTTTCAATAAATGAACATGTTTTCTCATTTTTTGTTTTCAAGAAAATATTTTTTCATTTGTTAACAGGTGACATTTTCCTAATTTTCTATAAAAATTAAGTATTTTAATTTTTTAAGAAAATAAAAAATTATTTTATGTAAGTAAACACAAACATATCATGTCAAATTTGAAAAAGTTTAAGGCTAACAAATAACCTCATCTCAAAGAGAATAATACATTTTATTCAGTGATTTCAAATTCAACTTGACTGTAAGTATTTATTTATTTTCTAAACAATAAGGTTGAAACAATAAATTAAAACTTTTGATTATCCGTAAAATTGATCAGAAATCGAATTATTTTTTTCAGTTAATCGATCCAATTGATTTGATTTCAATTTTTATTTTTAAAATTTTCAGTTATCGATTTTAATTTTAATTTTAATTTTTGAATATCGATTAACCTATATATATATATATATATATATATATATGATTTTTTTATTTCTCTAAAATTTATACAGAATAATACTTTAAACTTTAAAATATATTTAAATTATATTTTTTATACCTTAGTTTTTCGTATTTCTATATAAAATTTATATAATATTTTAAAGTACATTTAAATTATATTATTTTCTTTAATTGTATGGAGTAATTAATTTACTTTTGTATATGTTATTCATTATTATTATTATATTATATATACATGGGTGTTTATATATTTACTTGATAGCATTTAATTACATTTTTTAATATTTTATAGTTTATATTTTAACATTTAATTTAATCCAAAATTTTTCTTTTGCCTAAAATTAAGTATGTTAATTTTCAATAAATATTAAATCCACTTTATAATATTAGCTATTAATTTATTGAAATAATTAAGTATAAAAATTGAAACATGAATTTTGGCTAATATATTATGTTTGTTTTGTAATTTTTTTTGAATTACTTTGAAAATTTAAAATTAAATTGAAATTTATCTTTTTTTTTATAATTATATGGTATAAATTTTAGTGGTTAATTGAACAATAACGGTTAACCAAACAGAAAAAACCGAAACTAGTGGACTGGTTAATGGTTAATGACTTTAAACTGGTGCATACTCAGTTCTACTAAATAATTAGATTTTTTTTTTTATTTTAAACATGTGATAAAATTTGGATGCCGCCATAACTCTAAATATGAATAAAGTTTCAAATTAAATCAAATTAGTTTTGATTAATCTAATAAAAATACAAGTATCTTAATTTTAACAGAACAGTTTTATCATAACTCAAGTAGCATTTGAGTTATACTAGAGATTAGTCTCTAGTATATGACTGTTATAAATAAAGAATGAAAAATCAGTTTAAAGGTTTGTCAGATACATTCTACAATGAATTCAAAAATTCAAATACTATCTTTTAAATATTTAAAATTTCAAAGAGATTTTTAAACTGTGAAAAGTCGCTTCTATCCCGCATTAGTTGTAAACGAAATTTTCGCTTTTGTTATTTCGTTTTCTGCCTTACAAGAATTAAATATATTTAACTCTTAATTGATATAATTAGTTGTATTTTATTTATTATTGATGTGGATCACCCACACCCAACAATTTGCATACAGGTATTAATAAGGAAACTCATTTATAGCTTATACATTTGGGTTTAATAACTCCTAAAATTTAAACTTTAAAAAAGTTTTATATTATAACTAATTAAATTGATCCCATAAAAGTGTGAGAAATTTCGAGTTTGAAATTTCTTCTTTATTTTTTAAATTAAATTAGATACTGTAGTTCTATTGTAAAGTCCAAAAATTTGTGAGTATAATTATTTTTTTGTTATGATTAATTTAACCTCATTTTTTTTCACAAATTGGAACAAAACTATAATTTATGTTAAGGAAGATAAATAATATATAAAGTGTAGTAGTGAGTTTTAGAATATTTTTAATTACAATAGAACTCTATAGAAAATTATTTTTTTCAACTATATTGTGTCAAAATAATCATAGTTCATACCATTTATAGATTTCAAAAATAAAAGTTTTATAATTAATAACTACTGAAAAAATATTTTCAAGGCCCACTCAGGTCGGCCAAATAACGCTCAGTAGGACCCAAAATCCATCAACGAAAAGGACAAAACATGAGCTGGAAGACAAGACATAAAGGCGCAATGTCCGATCGGACTGATGGGACACCCTATCCTGTCTAGTCCACTGACACAAACAAGTGCCCATACCTTCTACCTGCTCCCTATCATATCGCTGCACACCTACTCCAACGTTAGTTATTATGCCCTAAGGTACTCAAGTACCCCCCCAAAAAACTCCTATAAATAGCCTAAAATGCAAAGGTTTTAGGTATTGAATATCTGAGACTCTCTTTCTAAACACTCTTTCTCTAAAAGCTACTAACTTAAGCTTCAGAGTGCTAACGCTCGGGTCCGATCAGGCACTCCACCTTGCAGGACAAAGCATCCGATCGGGAATTGCAGCCATAAGTCATCTACTTCAGATAAAGACATCTCAAGCTTTATCATTTGGTACTTTGGTTGAGAGGCGATGGCGGGTTCAAGATCCAACACAAATGAAGCTTTTAGAGACTGTGATCGCAACAGTCAAGGCAAATCTAGGCCCTCAGGAAGAAGAGAGAGATCTCCTAGATCCTCTACTAGGGGTAACCTCCTCCCAGACTTCAATGATGTATTCATGCGGCAATAAAAAGATACACCTGTTACTATTAGGGACATACGTGCCATTCTTAGTGACTTCACTAAGAGCATAGTCCGAACTCTAAAGAAGGAGAAAATGCCTAGGACTTCTGAAAGAGGCCATGAAATGGACTTCATGGTCGAAGACTTCGAAAGAAGAAGGAACAAGGGGATTTTCATCAACGAGCCAAGAGCTCATGATGGTAGAAGATTGGGGGCCAAAAGCCCAGGTAGATATGACAAGAGCAAGGGAAAAATGTCCTCAAGCAGAGATTCTCCATACATCCCCAGTAGATCTTCCATCTCGTCCATTGGGAATGATTTGTCTTTCATGTGCACGCCAAACAGCAGCCGCATGAAAGGGCAAAGAGATGAATTCGCCTCAACAGCAATAAGCAAGGAGGATAAATAGTTTAGGTAGAAGCTCAAGTAGTTTGGCTTAACAGGTTCCAAAAAAGGTGTGTTCGAAGGAAACACCTGTGGCAACACAGCCTCCTCACTTTGTAAGGAAATCATAGAGTCAGAACTACCTTTCAGGTGAAAAGACGTGATAATGGACAGGTATACAGGTAAGACTGACCCTGCCTCTCATCTTGCATAATACCTAACGAAAGTGCAGGTGTACACCTACGACGAAAGGGTTGCCTGCAAGATATTTCCCACCACCTTGGGAGGAGATGCCCTCATGTGGTTCTATGAGCTCCCATAGAGGTCGATCATCTCTTTTCGACAACTAAAGAAGCTGTTCATCACACGGTTCATTGTACAGATGCGAGCTTCAAAATCTGCGAGCAACCTGTGCAACCTCTATCAGACGATCGATGAAAGTCTTCGAGACTACATCGACAGATTCTAAGCCACAATATCGGAGGTAAGGAATGTAAGCGTGGAGATGACATCCACCGCTTTAGCCAACAGCACTGTTGATAGGCCGTTATTTGAGTCAATTATAACAAGGCCGCCAACCGACTTTTCCTATCTGATGGAAAGGGCTAGGCAACACATCCAGTTGGATGACGCCTTGAGGTCCAACCGAGGTAGAAAGAGCAACATCATGGACAAGCTCCAGCACCCAGACGGACGGTTGTTCAACCAAGCTCCAATATCCGAGCAGATTGTAAGGAGCCCCGAGAGAGCCTTTACTTCGAGAAATTTGGGAAAAAGAAAAGAGGCAGAGCGATTCAAGTCCGAATGGGGCAGTGGCCAGCAGGCTCAAACTTTCACTCCGTTCAACACCAATCCTGCACAGGTGTTGATGTGGATTAAGGAAAATCACCAAAAGGTGAGCTGGCCTAAGAAGATGGACGAGAAGAGCAGTGGGACCCGAAACCATAATAAGTACTGCAAGTTTCACAAGGATGCCGATCACACAACTGATGAATGTCACTAGCTGAAAGAAAAAATTGAGTGACTCTTACAAAGAGGGTACCTCAAGAGGTTTGTAGGCCCGACTAGAGGGATAAGTCCTTATAGACAGTTGAACCTCAAGAAAGATAATTATGATGACGACGATGACGAATGGAGAAAATCGAAGAGTGCGGATCCACGTTGACCGTACCCCGATGTCATAAACATGATCACTGGTGGGTCATCCTATGGAGAGGATCTCTCCAAAAAAAGAAAGGGGAAGGGTGTCTATGTCTCTTAGACATCCGAACGGCTAGCCCCAGTTACCATATCTAGGAGGATGCACGAGATATAGTATTCCCTCACGAAGATGCCCTTGTCGTTAGGGCACGAATCAATAATTTCGATATAAAGAGGATATTGGTGGACAACAAAAGTGCTGTGAATGTACTTACCCTACAAGCCTACAGAGCAATGGTAGGATCGGTTGAGTTATTTTTTGAGCTCAGCCAGGAAGCCCTCGCCCATGCCTGTAAGGTAACATTCATGGTCATTGATATGGTTTTTGCTTATAACGTTATTTTTGGTAGGCCTTTGCTCTTTCAAACTGAAGCTATCACCAGTATTCGTTATACGGTGATGAAAATCTCGACCAAGGAAGGCGTCGCCATCCTAAGAGGTGACCAAAGGGCATCAAGAGAGGCCTATATTGCCATGATCAAGCACTATAAAGAGGCCATGATGGTAGAACTAATGCTAGAGCGACTTGAGCAGGCGGAGGATCGGAGAATGGATCCTACAGAAGGTGCCAAGAGATCAAACTTTAGCCGCCGATCGGCTTGCCAAGATGTCTTCTTTCGAATAAGAGATGGTGGATGAAAACATAACCATCATCGAGCAATCGACCTCCTCCTTAGACGAACCAAAAATTATGAAAATTGAGCCAGCTCAAGAAACATGGATGAGCTCTATCAAACGTTACCTACAAATAGGGCAACTACCTGAGGATAAAGCGAAAGCCCTAAAGGTATCCCATAAATTCCTAAATTACTCTGTTATTAACGGTGAATTGTTCAAAAAAGTTTTCAGTCACCCCTGGCTCAAATGTGTAACAGAGAAGGAAGGAGACTACATCCTAAGGGAAATTCATGAAGGTATTTGTGGAGCACACGAGGCTAGTAGGGCCATGGCAAGAAACGTACTCCAAACTGGATACTTCTGGCCAAGTATCTTCAAAGACGCCCAAGAAAAAGTAAGGAGGTGCCAACAATGCCAAATTCATGGAAGAGTCATCAAACAACCGGCAGCGAACCAGCAACCGATTGGAGTTTCTTGGCCATTCGACCAATGGAGCCTAGACATCCTAGGACCCTTTCCCCAAGGAAAAAGGCAAATGAAGTTCCTCTTTGTTGCTGTTAACCACTTTTTCAAATAGATTGAGGCAGAGCCTCTAGATACAATCACAGCAAAAAGGGTCAAAAATTTTGCATGAAAGGACATCATTTATAGGTATGGCTTACCCAATATTTTTATTATAGATAATGGCAAGCAGTTCAACAGCTCGATCTTCATAAACTATTGCCAAAACCGCAACATCAGCCTAAAGTTCACCTCCGTCACCCATCCCCAGAGCAATAGGATGACCGAGGTCTCCAATCAAATGCTCTTGAAAAGCCAAAAGAAATGATTGGACAAGGCAAAAGGCAACTGGACTAAAGAACTGCAAAGCATCTTATGGTCTTACAGGATCTCTCTGAGAGTTAATACTCATCAAACTCCATTCTTCCTTGTCTACGACTCCGAGGCAATAATACCCATAGAAATTAGCCTCTCATCCTATTGGTCCGTATTCTATTTCGATCGGATGAAATCTTGAATAGATGCCAAGATTTGGACCTGGTTGAGGAAAGGAGAGAAGATGCCTACGCCAAAATCGTTGCCTACAGACAAAAAGTCGCTAGATACCACAACACAAAAGTAAGGGCAAGAACCTTTAACGTGGGGGATCTAGTGCTTAAAAAGGCAGATATAAGCTTAGAAAATGTAGGAGTTGGGAAGGCCCCTATGAAATTTCTAAGGTTTTAAGCTCCAGTACTTATAGACTTAGAACCCCCGAAGGGTCGGATATTCCCAGAAGCTGGAATGTCGAAGTACTCAAGAAGTACCATGTATAATCATGTATCAAATTCGCATTCAATAAAGAAAATTTTCTCTATTTTTCTCCATCTTCGAAAAAGGTATGTTTTCGTTTATTTATTTGTTAGTTTTGATGTTTGTTTGCAGGTCATTTATTTTACTCCATTCTACAAAAAATCCCGATTGCTAGTTGTAGTTCATCCGATCGATATTGGAGGATGATTATTCGCTAGGCTTGGTGCTTATCCCGAGCCCAAAATGTGAAAGTTTTTCTTTATCATAAGTTAGTCTGCTAGGTTCGATGTTATTCCCAAACTAAAGATGCAAGACGCCTCCACTTAATCTCTAACAACTCATTCGCTAGGTTCGATGTCTATCCCGAACTCAAGATGCGAAAGTCTACTAGTAACTCCAAAAGTCGCCTTTAATTCCGATCGACTGACACAATTTAAGGTCTACAAGTAACTTTCTCAAACCGTTTAAGGTCAAAATTTTTTGTTCGGCATAACTTATTTGCCAGACTTGATACAACCGAAGATGCGAAAGTTGGAGTCCATTCATCAGTGAGATAAGTACCTTCGCTAGGCTCGATGTTCACCCCGAGCCCAAGATACGAAGTGTACCCATTTAATCTCCATCGATTAATTCGCTAGATTCGAAGTCCATCCCAAATCCAAGATGCGAAGCTCGACAATTGAGTTAGTTATCTCTCTTAAACACTTGATGTGCAAAATCGCCAAATCTTCAAAACAATGTAAGACCGAAAGGTCATTTGCCATGCAAGATTCTCCTACGAATAGCCAATCTTTATATCCGATCGGATAATACTTCGTTCAAATTAAAGACTGAAAAGTCTCTTACTGCGCTTGACGCTATAAATCTAAGTCACAACTTGTGCCTCAATGAAAGGTTTATTTTTTAATCCGCTCGGTGAAAACGATCGTTGATCCTAAAAGAGTTGTGTACTAAAATGCTTCACAAATATCTTATGATTCAGGAAGTATTATACTTAGTCAATTTTTCATATTCTCCACATTCAATTCTATATACTCTCCTTGGCTAATTTTGTACGTTCTCCATGAAGGTTTTTGTTTAATCCACTTAGTTAATTTTATAACAAATCTTGCTCAAAATGAAAATTGCAGTACGAAAGCACAATGGAAGGCAAACCAAATTTTACATATATGAGGAATTTTACAAGTTACAAGGAAAGAAGAAAGCTATTACAAAGAAAAAATTAAAAGGAAAAATCCTAAGATTCTATATCTACAATTTCTATTATGATAGCGTTCGGGTCGACAGTAGGCCCTATGGTGGTGTCGGCAGAAAGTTGACCGGACCCGACAGCTTCACCAGTGGCAGGCTCCACTGGCAAAGGGGCAATATCTTTAGGTTCTGTTGAAGAAGGAAGAATGGCTTCGGGCTCGGTCGGCAAACTGACACCTTCCTGCGATGCCAAAGGTACTTCCCCTGTCGTTCCTTCAGTCTCTCTGATTGGAGATGCCTCCTCCTCATCATCGCTAACAGGAGGATCAGGAAGAACCCCTGGATCCTCCATCCAGTCAAGCTCGGCTTCAGGAAACCACTGTCTGGCTGCATAAATCAACTGAGTTAGTAGCTTCTTTTGAGCCTCGTCCAACTGATCAAGGACCTCCTTCCTTTGGGCATCCAGCTCTTTCCCCAATCCCTCAGCCCAAGCTGCCTCCTTCTCCGCCAGGGCTATCTCCATTGAGTTTTTCTCTTCCAAGAGCAGGTCGCGTTCTGACGGAGCCTTATCTTTATCTACGAGTGCTTTGTCTCTGTCAGTATTGGCTCTAAGGCAGTCGGTTGTAAGCTGTGAACACTCACCCCTCAGCCTACCTCCTTCCTCTTCATACCTCTAGCACAACGCACTATCAGCAGCAAGACGTGTGACATCTCCTTTCAGGTAATCCACCTCGCTCTGTCGTGTCTTGAGTTCTTGGGATAATCGGGTTCTTTCCCTCTTGAGCTCCTCTACTTCAGACTTTAAGAGCACAGCCGCATTTTTTGAACTATCACTGGCTGCCTCCACCTCCCTCCTCTGCCGAACGACATCTTCCCATTTCGATCGAGCATAGGCCGCCATACCATGCATATGAAACCTTTTTTATTAGCTAAAAAAGGAAGTGGAGAAAATAGTTAGCAAAAAAAACCCGCCAAAAGGCTTAAATTGGCCGATCGGACCCTTTGGAGGGGGGACAAATGATAACTATGAAAAAAATATCTCTAAGGCCCACTCAGGTCAGCCCAATAATGCTTAGCATGGCCCAAAGCCCATCAACGAAAAGGACAAAGCATGAGCTGGAAGACAAGATATAAAGGCGCGGTGTCCGATCGGACTGATGGGACACCCTATCCTGTCTAGTCCACTGACACAAATAAGTGTCCATATCTTTCACCTGCTTCCTGTCACATCACCGTACACCTACTCCAACGTCAGTTATCATGCCCTAAGATACTCAAGTACCCCCTCCCAAAGAACTATAAATAGCCTAAAATGCAAAGACTCCAGGTACTGAATATCTGAGACTCTCTCTCTAAGCACTGTTTCTCTAAAATCTACTAACTTAAGCTTCGGAGTGCTAACGTCCGGATCCGACTGGGCACTCCACCTTGCAGTACAAAGCATCCAATAGGGAATCGCAGCCACAAATCTTCTACTTCAGATAAAGACATATCAGGCTTTATTAATAATTAAAATACCATTTAATTATGCTTGTTTTATAATTAAATTTGTAGTTTTGAAAAATATGGTTTTAAAACATGAAATAAGTATATAAATGATATGCATGAAGTGTGTATGATTTTTTCAATAAGTTTATACATAAAATAAACTAAAGATATTATATCTTCAAGCTTTCAAGATGTACAGATGTATGAATTAAAACTTCCAATTTTGTTCTATAATTCTATTCGAATTAGAAATCACTATAATTGTCTTAATCTGTATAAAACATCAAAATGTTTTAAGTTACAATCAAAATTTAATTAGTTGAAATTGTAATCTTTTCAGCCAATAAAATTGGTTTGAATTTTTACAGAAAAAAGCAAATTAAATGTACAGTATAAAATTTAAATGTTTTCCAAAATAAAAAATACACAATTTTTTATTAATAACAACTTAGTAGTAATTCAGTACGTCTTTGCATCTGAACCAACCATACAATCGATAATGAGTAACCCTGTACAACGATCGGTTCGGTTCAATAACCGAACCAAAATAATCGAAAATCAAAATTTCAATATTTTTTATCAACCAAACCGAATTTATAGAATAACCGAATTAAAATTTTTTGTCGGTTTGATTCGATTAACCAAAAAATTAAAAATTAAAACTATTTAAAAAAAATAAAAAAATTGTATCTAAAAATTATAAATCATAATATACTAAAGTAAAAACATCTAAATTGTACAAAAAAAATTAAATTAAAAATATAATCCCAAAATATATAATAAATAATACAACAAAATTGTTAAATAAATTTTTTTATTTAATCGATTTTCAATTTAATCGTTAAAATTCTAAATTATCACCTAAAAATAGATATTAATAATTGATAAATGTACTCATATAATTTAAAATTTAAAATAAGATAATTTACATTTATAAAATAATTATTTAATTAAAAAATCAAAAATATTATATAATTATATAAAATTTTGGTTTGGTTCGGTTTTTTTGTGATTTTTTCTTTCAAAAATCGAACTGAAAAACAGAAATTTTCTAACAAATCGAATCGAAAAATGAACTAAATTAAAAAATCGATTGATTCGATTCAATTTTTTAATTTGAACTGAAATTTGCACACCCCTAACGATGAGCATTCGGATGATTCAGATATATGTTATCACATCCCACAATGACAATACCGGTAATTTTTTTTAAGAAAAAAGAAAATTACAACAATAATAATAACAAAAAGAAAATTGTAGTGGTGGTTTTTTTAGGCATGATTAGGGCTGCAAAATTCTTTATTGGACCTTCAGAGGCCCACTTCCTTATGGAACCTGAGCCTTCTCTACATATCTGAATTTATGGCAATTGAACCTTTAACTTCCATTTTCATTTTCCAAGCATCAATGTTTTATTCTAATTTTAATCCCTAAAATATTATGATGTGGTATTTTTCTTTTAAAAAACACACGAAAAAGGTATAATATTTAATTATAATTTTAAATATTATTAAAATATTGAATCTAATACCGTTTATACTTTTTAATAAATGCTGACAAGATTGTAATTTTTTATTAGTAAAACAAAATATTTTATCTACTAACATAATTTCACATTTTAAAGTAGGGCTGTGCATTGATCATGGTTTGGATCGGATAACCCGAAATTCATTATATATCTTCATCTGACCCTATCCTATTTATAGTTGAGCCTTTATTCTGTTCATCTGATTTTTTCGGGAGCCGATCGGATTAACCCGAATTTTTATTTTTTTACATTATATGTTTAAAATTAAAATCCAAATAAACAATATTCACCACCATAAAAATATTTTAAAAATACAACAAACTAAAAATTTAAAAATTACAACAAACATATAGTACGTAATAATTAAACACTAACAATAATAATAAAAATAAACATCCAAAATAAAATTAAACTTAAATAGAAGAACACCAATACACCATCATTTTGCTTTTTAATTTCTTCATGTACCACCTAATTTATAAATTATGAGAAATAATAAATTATAAAATTAAGAACAAATAGCAAATAAAATAAAATATAAAATGTACTTAAATTAAATTTACCATACTCAAATTTAAAATGTACTTAAATTAAAATTAAGAACAAATAGACAAACATATTGAAGAAGATATGCATTTAGTATGCTATCAATGCATTATGTTTTATACTTATTAGAAGATCCTCTTTCAGCTACCTATCAATTTATTTAGGATTGCCAATGATTTAGTTACTGCTCCACCTATCCACCCACATGGAGCTAACAAAGTTCCAGATTTCATCAACACAAGCTCATGCATCATACACTTGAGGTGGAATGTGATTATGTGATGATTGCTAATCCCCCTACTTGGTATAATTCTGCAAGTTTAAAGTAGGCATTTGATACTCATTCTACGTGCTATTCCCCTAAACACATATAATACACTCCCCTCACTTATTAGAAGTATCAATATATGATAATAGATTCAAATGCAATTAACAGCAAAACAACAACCTTTTTGGATGCCAAAAATAAGTACATATGCCTATTAATCATAAGATAATAGATGCAAATGCAATTAACAACAAAACAACAATCTTTTTGGATTCCAAAATTAAGTGCATATTGAAGTGAAGTGAACATATCATCAATACTCATTTTCTGTTGCACAGAATTCTGATAACACAAAACTTAGAGGCGTGTATGGATACTATTCTTAAGGATAATTTGCCAACACTAGTAATGAAATTAATATAAAGGCATATCCTCCTGGATTCAACAAGTTCTAATAAAATAAGTAGAAGAAAATCAACAAAAATTAGAAATCTAAAGAATACAGATTTATGGCGTGACAGAAAAATCTGATACTTTTCTGTTCACACTCTCACACAAATCTAGCACTTATTTTCCAAATAATTTATATTTTAAAAAGGAATATATATCCAGGATTTTTAGGCTTCCCATAACAACTATATTGAGGAAAAGTAAGACCAAAACGTTTAGTGGAGAAAAATTTGCAACAAAAAAATTAAATATGAAGAAATTGAAACAAAAAACAATTGACAGATTTTAGGAGAAAGACCAAGTCAAAGAAGACTATTTCAACAAATATTTTCAACAGTAAAATATTTAAAACATGTGTTAATTATCTAAATGCTTGTAAAAATATTTATTGCCTTTTGAAATATCATTAATAATAAAATATTTACAACATTTCCCCACATATTTCAAAAGGATGATGAAATTTCATAGTTGGATTTCTCTCTTTTAGATATAATGCATCGATTCTGGTGCCTTTTAGACTATAAACCAGAACTAGAAAGAATGATATATAACTTACAAAATAATTAGTGAAGCTTTAATTTTTATGAACCAATAATCCTTATTGTAAGTTAGAGATCTCACCAATTACATTATATCCCCACATTTTTGTTATTTAATGTGGTTGTGCACTAATAGGCCTTGTGCACGCCTGGTTATTCATGAGTGCTTTAGAGATTTTACCACAAGTCTCATAGGAGCAACCACACTTCATACTCATATAGGTCATTCCATCAAGTATATATTGTAGATTATACCCCACCTTTAAAAGATATGGAATTTGATTAAGAGTTTTAATTCATCCTTACTTTCATTGCAATTTTAGCACTATTTACACCATAAAAGGGACATAGATTTAAAGTGCTCAACATATCAAGTAACGACTTGTTATTACCCATATGAACCTACTTCATGGGATCACCAATCAAATAGGTTGTGTTACCTTTATTGTTGATATCTCATGTTGGTTATAGTCCTATTCCCCTCGATGTTTCATTTGTTAATTTTCTTCCCAAAGGTTTAGTCAGAGGATCGACCAAATTCACTTATGACTTAACATAATCAAATGATATTACCCACTCTTTTTATAGTTGCTTTATCACATCATATCTTAAATGAATATGTTTATTTTTACCATTGAAGGATTTATTCTTTGTAATAGCTATTGTTGATTGGCAATCATAATGCATAGACACTGGAGGTATTGGTTTTATTACCAATGAAATATTTGCTAAGAAATTTTCCAACCACTCAGCCTCAACTCAGCCTTATTACCAGCTAACTCTAATGCAATATATTCTGATTCCACAGTAGCTTTATCAATTAAAGTTTGTTTAGTTGACTTCCAACTAAATGCACCATCACCAAGGATGATCACATAACCACTAGTTGATTTTATCTCATCTAAATCAAAAATTTAGTTAGCATCATTGTATCCTTCTAATACAGCGGGAAATCCACGATATAAAATATTATAATTCAAGTTACCTCTCAAATATTTCATTAGTTTAACTAATGCAACCTAATGATCATGATTTAGATTTTCTATGTATTTGCTCAATCTACATACAACATATGCAATATCTGGTTTAGAAAAATTCATTACATGTATCAGACTTCCAATAATCTGTACATACTCAAATTGAGCAATTGATTCACTTGTATTTTTCATTAATTGAGTGTCAACATCATAAGAAGTACTCATCGATTTGACATCAAGGTGTTCAAACTTCTTTAAAAGTTTTTCAACATAATGTTCGTGCGATAACATTATACTAACACCTTTCTTTATGATTATAATATCCAATATCACACTTGCTTCACCTATGTCTTTTATATCAAATTTAGAAGTAAGAAAACATTTTGTTTTATGTACTAATTCAAAGCTAGTACTAAAAATAAACATATCATCCACATAAAAGTAGATAATCACACAATCACTCTCAACAAGTTTTGTATACACACATTTATATACTTCAATAGAAAAGAAACCATCACATAACAAAACTTTATCAAATTTTCCATGCCACTATTTAGGTATTTGTTTTAAGCTATATAAAGATTTAAGAAGTTTACAAACTTTATTTTCTTCACTAGAAACCACACAACCTTCAGGTTGTTGCATATAAATTTTTTCTTTTAAATCACCATTAAAAAAATTGTTTTAACATTCATTTGGTGAATAAAAAATTTGTGAATATAAGCCAAAGCTGTAAGAATTCTAATAGAAGAAATTCTGGATACAAGAGTAAAAGTATTAAAATAATCAACATTGTGCTTTTGAGTAAATCCTTTTGCAACAAGTCTAGTTTTATAGTTTTCAACTTAACCATCATAATTAAATTTTCTTTTAAAAATCTATTTACAACCAATGAATTTAGCTCCACATGGTAAATCTACCAGTTTTCAAGTATTATTATTTTTTAAATAGAATCAATTTCTACTTTAATGGCTTCCTTCCAAAATTTAAAATTAGATCTAGAAATTGCATAAGAAAAGGCCAAAGGATCGGGTCCAGAAATCTCATCAGAAAAGTTTTTAGAAATTTCGTTGGAAAAGTTCCTAGTATTTATACCAGAAAAGCTATTAGAAATTATGTTAGAAAACATTCTAGAATCATTTTCTGCAAGTTAAGTGTAAAAGCTATTTCCAAACGAAATTTCTTTTTTGGGCCTTTTAGATCTTCTTAAATCTCCATTTTCACAATCACTACAAAAAAAACAAGGAATTAGCAACAACAAATTCCGTTGCTAATTAATGAATTTCCGTCGCTAATTCATTTTAGCAACTAATCGACTGTTCGTCACTGTTTTCTGTCGCTAGCATATTTAACGACAAAAACAAAAACAGTCGCTAATAATAGCGACAAACTTTCCATCGCTACAGTAAGAAGTTCTGTAGCTAATTAACCCCTAAAATCAACAAATTCAGGGAATTAGCGACGTAAAATTCTGTAGCTAATAATACAAAACCGTCGCAATTTATTTTTAATATTTTATTTATTATTATTATTATTTGCAATTTAATTTTTTTGTTATTATTATTATTATTGTAATATCCAAAATTTAATTTATATAAATAACAATTCTTCAATTTTAATATATTAAAAAATATAATACCACAAAAATATATTAAATTGTATAGTATAATAAGATTACTAAAATAATTAAAAAAATACATTAAAAAGTGCTTTACAAAAATTAAAAAAAAACTAATCCAAGTTCGTACATAATTGCATCTACGAGCCATGTGCTAGTCATTGCTTCCATTGATATTCATCCTTTATGAAAGTGGATTGGTTCATCGATCGTCGGTCACCAGAATTTCGCCAACAATGCACTGCCACTAAATTTAATAAACTTCACAACTAAATTAAGTAAATACTGCAAACTAGTCTACTAAACAAAATTTAATAAATTAAACCTTGAAATCTATTAGATTTCAGTTATAAGCTTAACAATTCAATAAGTGCTATAATTAATTTTTCCATGTTCTTTACTTAATTTATGCCTGATACTTATAAGATCTCTATGCTTTATTTAACTATATAAATGTATCAACAGTTGTAAACCACAACTCACGATTGTATAATCTAAAAAAAAAAAAAGCAAACATAGCATTTGTTCAAGCTAAGCTATTACAAACAAAACACCAACCTTAAGCATGATTATAGGTTGGTGTCACAAGATTATCTGTTACATACCTTTTACAGATAAGGTATTTGAGCCTTAACAAAGCTTAACAGTATAGTTTTAAACATGACCATAACTAAGTACAGTCTTTAGTAATGACAATATATTTACGTTGGTTGGGTTCTCTTTAATTTTGCATAATAAAAATAAAAATTTTGACTTTATTTTTATAATAATACAAATATAGATGGGATGAGCTAAGTGCAAAGGGCTTGAGATTCAATGGCTCTACGTTTCAATCAGGCAACTAAATGCATCCTGTTTAAGATTTTCAACTTATTCACCAAATCAATATATAATAATAATAATAATAATAATAATAATAATAATAATAATAATAATAATAATAATAATAATAATAATAATAATAATAATAACAACAAATTATTCTTGGTTAGCTTTACGAATATGTCAAGTAAGAATAATTATAAAGTAAGAACAATTAAAAACAATGTTTTCATACTTTGATAATAAACTTTAGACAAAAGATAATACTTGCTCTAAACAACAAATTCTAAACTTATAAACAACACAACACTTATATTATACCTGCTTAACCACCGTAAGAACAACACAACTCTACTTTACTTGGCAGCAAATAAAATTTAATAGGCAACAGATTCGAATCATCAACGAGCACTGTATGCATAATATTTTATTTATTTTTTAAAATTTTAAATACATTTAAAATTGCTATTTATGGTAAAATAATAAATTTATTACCTAATCATAGATAATGAAATGGGATCTCTTCACTGCTTTTAGATAACTTGCTGATGCCTGCTGGTTTGATACCTGCACATGCGAAAAAGTGAAAAAAAAAAAGAAAAAAAAATTTAAATAATTTGTACTTTATATTATCCAATTAAACAATCAACTGATGATGTTTTGACCTTGTGTAGACAGTGTCCCTCTTTCTTAGAAGCAGCAATTTCCTACTAAAAAAAAGACAAATAAGGGCTTAGATTTTCAGGCAATTCCATCCAATTGAACAATAAACTTCATGTTTATTAGCATTTTTGTTATCAATTTTCAAATAAACTATAATCAATAAAATTCAGTTATACTTATATTAGTATTAATTAATCAATAAATTTTATGTTTACTGATATTGTATAATTAGTAAATTATAGATTACTAATATTTATATATATAACAGTTATAAATTTCAAATTATTTGTCAGTAAATTTCAAATTTATTAATAGTTATATCAAAATAAAAGCAAATTATTTTTAAAAATATATTACTTATCTTATACAAGTAGATATCCAACATTTCTCTCATTCTCAAATTGATATCTACTTTAGCGAATATATTTTAAAAATAACAAAATTTTTTGAAACATATTTGAGAAATAATATATTTCATACAAATTACATGTGAATAATTGTATTATAATTTTTCAGAATATTTCAAACAAGTGCATTGCACATGACAAATATATCCATATAGTAAATTGAAAACTGAAATATAATTTTACATTAAAATATTTGTTACGTAGATACAAAAATTAACACATTGATTTTAAAGAAATAAAAATATATAAGGATCAGGAACAAGTTTGTTAATATTAATATAAAATAATTAGTAAAATTCATATTTACTAATATTTGCAACAGTTAACAAACTTCATGTTTATTAGCATTTTTGTTATCAATTTTCAAATATACTATAATTAATAAAATTCAGTTCTACTCATATTAGTATTAATTAATCAATAAATTTTATATTTACTGATATTGTATAATTAGTAAATTATAGATTACTAATATTTGTATATATAACAGTTAGTAAATTTCAAATTATTTGTTAGTAAATTTCAAAATTATTAATATTTGTATCAAAATAAAATAAAATTTAAAAATATATTACTTATCTTATACATACAAGTAGATATCCAACATTTCTCTAATTCTCAAATTGATATATACTTTAGCGAATATATTTTAAAAATAACAAAATTTTTTGGGATATATTGGAGAAATAATATATTTCATACAAATTACATGCGAGTAATTATATTATAATTTTTCAGAATGTTTCAAATAAGTGCATTGCCCATGACAAATATGTCCATATAGTAAATTGAAAACTAAAATATAATTTTACATTAAAATATTTGTTATGTAAATACAAAAATTAACACATTCATTTAAAAGAAATAAAAATATATAAGGATCAGCTTGTAATCTTACAAAACAAATATTAAAATCATGATATTCTATACGGCAAAACCAAACCAACGAGCAAATTTCTTTTTAAAATCAAATATTAAAAATTTTCAAAATTTATGAATTAAATTTATTTATCGCTCAATTCTTGAAATTTAAAATTTCAATTCTTTCGAACCGAATTGTAATAAACCATCAGCTTTTAATTATCAAAATTTGTGATAGAAATTTAATCATACAAATAATGTGTTGTAAATAAATAAAAATAAAAAAGTAAAGACATAGATAATATGAGTGAAAAATTGTCTATTTATTTTTATATCAACTGAAATAATTAAATTAAAATATTTATAAATACAAAATTAAAAAAATAAACTTTTACTAAAATTGAAAAAAGTGATAGAGTTCAATCGTTATCCATTAACTTAATTTTACACAAAAATTAAATTTTTTATTTTTTTAAGATTAAGGATAAGTTTTCTCTTTATAGTTTTTCTTCTAATAAAAAAATTATTATTTTTTTGTCATTTTCTTTCTTAAAAATATTAAAATTATCAGTTTTTACTTTTATTAAAATTATCGGTTTTTACTTTTAAAAATATCAAAATAATAAGTTTTTACTGTATTAAATTGATCATTTTGTATATTTTTAGAACAAAACTTCAAGTTAGCTAAAAAAATAGACTGCATTTAGTTAAAAAGTAATAAATTAGTATTCATATAGATCAAATAATAGACATATGATATATAAGTGATAAAGCATGATTTGTCTTTATCTGTAAGGAAGAGAGCTGGTAGTTGAAGGTGTCCGGTCGGATGGCTGGACCTGTAAAAAAGAGTGCCCGATTGGACCAGACTTTAGCACTCTGAAGCTTAAGTTAGTAACTTTTAGAGAAAAAGTACTTAGAGAGAGAGTCTTAGATTATCAATACCTGGAACCTTTATATTTTGGCTATTTATAGGAGATAAAGGAGGGATACTTGAGTACCTCGGAGAGTGATAACCGGCAGTAGGAGCAGGTGAGCGACGATATGACAGGGAGCAGATGGAGCGTATGGGCATTGGCTTGTGTCTGTAGATTGACAGGACGTGCTGTCCCATCAATCCGATCGGACATTGCCTTCCTGTCTTGTCTTTCCAGCTTATGCTCTTGCCTTTTTGTTAATGGGTTTGGGCCATGCCAAGTGTTGTTGGGCCGACTTGATTGTGCTTTTGAAGATATTTTTTTCATAGTTATCACTTGTTCCCCCTCCGAATAGTCCGATCGGGTAATGGTGGCTTTTTGGCGGGAATTTTGAATTTCGAAAGGCGTCCATCTGAAGAGACACGTTTGTTCAGCTCAGACAGTTATTTTGCATTTTATACTCGTACGCCAGCACATGTGCCAAGGACGACACTTCGTTCTCTGCTATGCATTTAACGGATTGGAGACACGTGGCGATTATCCAGTAGAGAGGCAGTTGGAGAATTCTAGAAGCTTAGAGCCTATAAATAGGTAACTTTTAGGGTGATTTTTCCTCATTTTTCAGTGATCCTTAGTGAAACTCTATCATGCTTTTTTTACGAACTTTGCCATTTTAACAATTTCAGAGTTTTTGCAAGATTACCCTAGTAATTCCTCATTCATAACATCATTTTTTATTTCTTCCCTTCATCAGGGATGGTTTCAAGCAGCATCAAGTCTATAGATGAGGGTTTTCTTGAGGTTTATGAAGACCACGAGATCGTGGCTTGTTCTTTAAAAATCACGAAGGAAGAAGTGGCTGAAATCCCTTCACAATACGATCTTCCCGCAGAGGTCTTTATGATGAATTGCCCAGATTCCAAGGTGATGAATGAGGGGGTATTTAGGCATGAGAACAATAAGCCGTTCATTCACCACGTGTGGATATAGTCTCAGGGACACTGCAGCATAAGCATTTTTCTTCGTCATCGAAAGTCAAGACAACCTTTTGGACCATGCCTCCTTCAGCGTGTTTTAATTTTATACTATAATCTTGGCCAGATTCTGTGCGTTTTCCAATTACTATATCATCACTCTACGAATTGACATCAATGTAAGGAAAACCATCATCATCAAGGTTGTTGACACGTTCGATTTTGCTCTGTATCAACTTCAAATAATGGATCGCTCGTTGACTAATTGGGTGGGAGGTCTTCGGGTGATGGGGCCTTCGTCTCGCGTACCCGATCGGGTGATGCAGAAGTTTTAAATATAGAAACATAGGTTTTCCTTGTAATATTTTCTTCTTTGTAATGGTTTTCTCCTTCGTTTTGTAGCTTGTAAGAATTTTTCATACATAAAAGTCGATTCACTTTTCAATTGCGCCTTCGTACTGCAATTCTCATTTTATGCAGAACTTATCATGAAATTAGCTAAGGAGAATAAATAGAATCGACCATGGAGAATATATGAAATCGAATAAGGATAATACTTCCTGAATTTGAAGATATTTTTCAAGCATTGTAATTCCTAATTCTTAGGGTTCCGATCGATTAATCCAATCAGAACTAATAAGATAAGATTCGTTCGCTCTGGCGTTAGTTGCGACTTAGATTTATGACGTTAAAGCTTAGTAGGTGACTTGTCAGTCTTTCAACAGATTAAAGCATTATTCGATCGGATACAAAGATAGAATGACCTTTCGATCTTGCCTTGTCTTGGGCTCGGTATGAATGTTGAGCCTAGGGTAGGAACTTATTTTGTAAATGAATGGACTTCAACTTTCGCATCTTCGGCTATTTTAAGCCTAGTAGATAAGTTGCACCATATTGATTCATCGATCGGGATGCAGCTTCGATCGGAATTAAGCCTTCAGTTATTTTGCGGAGATCGTCTCATCTAGAGATATTTTGGCCAATTACTGGCTTTATGGAGATTATCCGCTTCGACGATATTTTATCCAATTATTGGCTTTATGGAGATTTGATGATTTTATACTTAATTGTAGACTTTCGCATTTTTGGTTCGGGATAGACATCGAACCTAGCAAACGAATTGGTGGAGATTAAATGAAGGCGTCTTACATTTTTGGTTCAGGAATAACATCAAACCTAGTAGATGAATTTGAAAATGGAGAAAAGCCTTCATATTTTGGGCTCAGGATAAGCGTCGAGCCTAGCGAGGGAGCTTTTTTATAATACCACGATCAGATTATGCAAATTAGATTTAGAAAATTCATCAATCGAGATTTTCATCAATTAGACAAACAACTTGTAAACAGACATCAATCCTAAAAACAAATCAACGAAAGTGTACCTTTTTTTTAAAAGATGGAGAAGAAATGGAGAATGTTTTCCTTATTGAATGTCAATTTGTACATGATTATACTTAGTGCTTCTTGAGTACTTCAATATTGTGACTTCTGGAGATTTTATAGGGACCTTTCCAGTTTGGCATTAGCTTCCCATTTCCGGCATTTCTCGTGCCTATATCTATCTTTCTGAGCATAGGCTTTCCTGGAGCCTTTATATTTTGGCTATTTATAGGAGATAAAGGAGGGATACTTGAGTATATCGGAGAGTGATAACCGACAGTAAGAGCAGGTGAGCGGCGACGTGACAGAGAGCAGGTGGAGCGTATGGATATTGGCTTCTGTCAATGAATTGACAGGACGTGCTGTCCCATCAGTCCGATCGGATATCGCCTTCCTGTCTTGTCTTTCCAGCTCATGCTCTTGCCTTTTTGTTAATGAGTTTGTGCCATGCCAAGTGTTGTTGAGTCGACTTGATTGGGCTTTTGAAGATATTTTTTTTTTATAGTTATCAATAAGTAAATATCAATTTATTATTTTTTATTAGGACTTCTATTCTATTAATTAACTCAATTTTTTGTAAATAATTAATGAAAACAAATTAATTTAATATTTTTAATGGAAAAGTGTCCATTTAATATTTTCAAGATTAAAATCTGACAAAAAAAATATTAAAAATATTTTCGGACAATTGCCCTTGAGCCTTCTCTCACTCTCAAAGTAGTAAAACATATAACGAAACAACTCCCTTATCCGTGGCAACTGGCAAGAAAAAATTCAGGCACCAATGGCAGCCTTAGTTAATCATCCCACCCCGACATTCTTCTTCCCGTTTCTTTGTTCACACTCTCCAAAGCAAAGTACTTCACAAGCCCGTTCTCTGTTTCATCAAACTTTAGCTGTTTCTGCTTCTCTTTCTTTATGTTTGATATGGTTCTCTCATTTCAGGGAATTATAGTCCATGGAGTTTTCTTCCAAAAACTGAGCTTCGGAACACCATAATCAAACCAAGAACACCACCTCTGATGGCCAATTCACGCAGTGAAGATTCCCCAGAAGCTATTCTTCAACCTGGAGAGCGGCTTTATCTAGGATTGGATTTTGGAACATCTGGTGCTAGATTTGTTCTTATTGATAAACAAGGGATTATTCACTCTGAAGGCAAAAGAGAATACCCTCTTTATGGGGTATGATTATTATTTATCAAAACTTGTACCTTCTTAATTCTTCTTGTATATGCATTTTACAGTTTAAGACCCTTTTGAAATGCTTTCTAAGGTCCTGATTGATAGAAAATTTGGTGCTTCTAAGTTGTTAGTATGAACATGAATTAGAGCATTCAGATATTGAAATTCTGGGAATTGGAGTTTTCTAACTCGAGTTATTTGAATGTCATAAGGGGAAACACCATCTTTTGAATTTTGCTAGACTCTGTCATAGTGGTTTCGTCTTCTGAATATTTAATGATCAGTCACCACTAGTACAAAAATCATATCAGCTGCTTTTCAAAATGAAGATTTTTAGTCTGTATGTTGTTTCATGATTTACTAATCAATGGGAATTTAAAAAAAAAAAATCTCAATTAATGTAACTCCAGCACCAATGAGCTTGGGTCGGTGGTCCTGTAAAATCCGGAATCTCTCCAACATTTGATGTTTGCAAGTTTGAACCCCAATCAAAGCTCTATAGCTAAAAGAATATGAGAAACAATGTAACGCCAGCAAAATTTAACTGACCAAATAGTTTGAGAATCTTGTTTCTGTTGTCTAGAAAGAGTGAAGAAACAATGGATTGGGCAAAATCTTGGAAAACCACACTTTTCTCTTTGCTAGAAGATATCCCAGTTCATCTACGACCTCTCGTTGCTTCTATATCTATTGATGGTACTTCTGCGACTACTATCATTGTAGATAGGTAAATGGCACAGTAGCTTTCTTCTCTAAATGAAAACTACTTTCAAATTAGGAATATGAAATTCTTTCTAAAACAGCACTACAGGAGAACCAATATGGAGGCCATTCCTTTACAATGAAAGCTGTCTCGTTGCTTTGCCAACTGTGAAATCTATTGCTCCTGCCAACCATACGGTTTGTTCGGGAACATCTACCTTGTGCAAGCTTGTTTCATGGTGGAACGCAGAGGGTTCGAACAAAAAATCAGCACTATTGTTGCACCAGGCGGATTGGCTTTTGTGGCTTCTTCATGGAACACTAGGAGTGTCTGATTATAATAATGCTCTAAAGGTATTTAGATGTCTAAGTTTTTGCATTTTGGATTTGCTTTCTATACCATTGATGCATGTAAAAGAACATCTATGTTGGAGAAATCACATTTTATGTTTTGCAGGTTGGCTATGATCCTGAAGTGGATTCCTATCCTCCGTGGTTGCTTGCTCAACCATATTCACAACTTTTACCTTCTGTTAAAGCTCCAGGAGCTTCAATTGGCTGTTTAAAAGTGGATGTTAGAACACAGTTTGGTACGCTTTCTTACTCTTAAGTAACCAGTAATTGTACACCAGTTTTTGTTATTCTCATATGCATTCTTAACATCAGTAGGCACTTGAAAACAGCAGGCACTTGACTGCATTTTGAGTGGAGTGTGTGTCATCTAATCTCCCTTATGTATTAATCCAATCCTTATCTGGTCTTCCACTAATGCGTAGACTGATTGCATGCTTCTTGAAATTGTAGCCATACTCAAGAGGATGAAAATGAAAGTGGCTTTTCCTTAATCTCATTGTCACTTAACAAAAAATTCAGCAAAATGATTTTTCTAATTTTTGACATTCATATTAACTTTCTTGTTTTATGATTATTGACATCAGCAACCTCTTTGAGATGGTATTAGCATCAAAATATTCAGCAAACTTCAATATAAATGCCAAAAGGAAATTGTAAGTTTAAGTTGGATTGGTATATCATAGGAGAATGCAACTTCTGAGCTCTTATGATTATTACGTGAACCTCATGGAAGAATTTTGTATGCTTCAAGTTAGTTAATATGCTGCATACTATGTTCGAGCTCTAAGCTTCTTTTCTCTGAAGCAATGAAAATACTGGGAATTTGCCCTGTGAATTTCTCTGCAGCCTGTCAATGGACTTTAAAACTGCTCCAAACAGGAAAATTTCAAGTTTTGTAAATGCAATCTGTTAGAGTGGGCTGTCAAGCTTTGCTACTTGATATTTTATATGACTTATCCTTGCAGGATTTTCAGAAGATTGTGTTGTATGCACAGGAACAACTGATAGTATAGCTGCTTTCCTTGCAGCACGTGCAACAGAACCTGGGAAAGCTGTGAGTGTTGTTTTACTCATTTTCTTGTTTTACTCATTTTCTATTTGTGAGCAAAAGTAGCACGTAGTTGTGTTCGTTGCAATGTATAGGATGATCTTGCTGCCCGCATACACCATTTTAGTAGTTGCATGGAAAAGTTCCCTAGAAAACTGTAAAGGTCAAATGAGATTTGAGTGATGTGGTTGTTAATTTTCTTACATTTTCCTAGAAGTCTTTAAGGACTGCCTTGTCTCTGGCATTGAATTTTGTGTTGTTAGTTTTTCAATTGAGACGGTGGCTGCAGCAGAATTCCTCATCTTATCGTCTAGAGATTAATAAACCATTTTTTTTAACAAAATATGTGCTCGTGTTTAGGTCACTTCTTTGGGCTCTACACTTGCTATCAAATTACTGAGCACTAATAGGATTGAAGATGCACGGTTTGGGGTATATAGCCACCGCCTTGATGATAAATGGCTTGTTGGGGGTGCTTCAAATACTGGTGGAGCTGTTCTTAGGAAACTGTTTACAGATGAGCAATTGGAGAAATTGAGTGAACACATAAATCCGCTGAAAGCTTCTCCTCATGACTACTATCCTCTAAAAGAAGTTGGTGAAAGATTTCCTGTGGCAGATCCAAATCTAGCTCCCAGGTATTGATTCTCTCTGTAATTCTTATCAGAGTTCAGAAGTGAAACCATAAGGCCTGTTTGACAGCATCAATTCCTTCTGCATATGTGCAAGGATATTACTTATTTACACCTAGTGATGCTGGAGTAATTAGAGCTCTAAAGCATTCTTATAAGATGGTAGTTTCCAGGAGCAGTCCTGGGCACAACAACCCCACCACCCAACCCATAGTGGTCACAAGCCAGTGAGAGAATGGAGTTGAAGGTTTTCTCAGATCATTCGGTGTCCTCCACTCTAATGGTGTTGGATAAGGTGTGTGCAATTTAGCTTTGCCTTTGATATAGGCATGTTGGCGTTTAGTTCTTCTTCAGAACTCAATCCATGAAACTTTACTGCACCAAACCAGTCGCAAAAAGTTTTAACGGTTTATGGCACCTTGGCTTCTGTTGTTTGAAGTCTAGAAATGAATATAAAGAAAGGAATGACTGAGAATTCAACTATCATGTGAAGCATTCTGCACACGCATAAATGAATACTGTTACCTTAGATCTCTATGTCCTGCTAATAACTTTGAAGAAGATTCTCAGTTCATATAAAGAGTAATGTTCTGTGATTTTCAACTGTGCAATTTAGTTTGATATGTGCTTGAATTGATTTGGCAAGCTGGCACAAAACCTCTTGCTTTCTAAGCACTAGCACTCGAGCATCCTGAAAGAAGAAAGAAACGGACATCTGCAGTTCAATATCTATGTTAATGTTTTAATATTATGCAGGTTACATCCACGACCAAAAAGTGATGTTGAATATTTGCATGGTATTTTAGAATCCATTGCACGCATAGAGGTACAGAGATTTTAAATTTATCAAAGCTCTATATCCAAGCTTTCTTTTTTTGTTCCATCCATGACAAGGACACCCCATGTGAATTCCAGGCCAAAGCTTATAAGTTGTTGAAAGAAATGGGGGCAACTCAGGTTGAAGAAGTATTTACAGCAGGAGGTGGAGCAAAAAATGAGACATGGACAAAGATACGCACAAGGATACTAGGCTTGCCTGTGAGCAGGGCAACGCAAACAGAGGCTGCCTATGGAGCAGCATTATTAGCATTGAGAGGCGCTGAACAGAATTTCCAGTGACAAATTGATGGAACCAGAAAAGAAATGTTCACTAAATAGATTTCTATTTGAAAGTTTGATGGCAAAATAAAAGGAAAGCTCAAATAAATTTATAATAATATACATGCTCTGAGTATCAGTATTCAATGGATCTTTATTTCATTTTATAGAGCTACAAACTATAAGTCTGGAGCAACTTTCGCTTAAATTCATCTTGGAGAGACAAAATGGTTAGAATTTTTTCTTCTTCTGAAACATGGTATTTTTCCCCCTTTTCAGCCAAAAGTTGAGGATATTGATGTGAAAAGAAAGGATGACATTTATAGGACATTAATGTTATGTAATGCAGTGGGGAAATACTTTCTGATCAAATAGCATATTTGCAGTCATAAACATATTTCAAAACAAGAGCAATCAATAAAGTGAACTATGTTGTGTTGTGATCAAATCAAGATATTTATAAGTTGTGATTTTGATGTATTATGTGGATCATATTGCTTGAAACTTCTGCTACTTAAGCTTATATTAATCTTTGTTTATAGGAAAGCATAGCAAACTTGCCAATTTCAAATATGATATTTGTGTTTGTTTTATTAATTCGAAGGTCTTCTTCCATTGGTCCTGAACAATGTTATTACAACCGGACCGGATAGAGAACCGGCAAGGCTGGAGGTTCGTGGTTCGACCGATTTAATCGGGTTCAATCGGATTTTTTTTTATTTTTAAAATATTATAATTATTATAATTTTTTTAAATACTATTATATAAAAATTAAAAAAATATTCATCAAATTTTAAATATATGTCACAAATATTCTAATAATAAGTTACAAAAATAATTTTAATTTTATTATTACAAGTGATTAATTATGGATTATTGAATATCATATGCTAGAAATATAAAAATACAATCATATCATGAAAATAATTTCATGTTTAGATGGAGTACTAATAAGGTGAACACAAAAAATATTAACCTTGCATATATGAGTATAATTATATTTAATTACAATAAATTCAAATAGATAATAAGTATATTAAATTATTAAGTGACACTTTTAGAATTTAAAATACTAATTTTTCAATAAATAAATAATAAAAATTTAATATATATATGTATATTTTAAATTTTCATTATTTATTTATTTGAAAAAAATTAGTATTTTAAATTCTAAAGATATTATTTAATAATTTAATATACTATTATAATAATTCAAATAGATAATAAGTATATTAAATTATTAAATGACATATTTAGAATTTAAAATATTAATTTTTTTCAAATAAATAAATAATAAAAATTATATATATATATATATATATTTGATTACAATGAATCAAAAATATAATAAATATATTAAATTATTAAGTGATATACTTAAAATTTAAAATACTAATTTTTTCAAATAAATAAATAAATAAATATATGTGTGTGGGTGAGTGGGTGAAAAAATTAAAAAAAAAATTGATTTTTTACATTTTTAGCAAAAAACCCGATTTTGTCCGGTTCACCGATTTTTCGGTTCAACCTGATTTTTTTCGGTTCAATTCGATTTTTTGTCAATTCGAATTTTAGTAGTCGAGCCAACCGGCTGACCTGTCGATTCGCAGTTAAATCGGTTCAACCATTCGGTCCGATTTTAATAACTATGGTCCTGAAAACTTGAGTGACATGTACAGAAGAGAAGATACGTTCATGGGTGCTTAGATTTTAATTTAAGTGCCTCTGTCGGAACATTGACCAAAGCTAAAATATTTATGCCCAATTCAGTTTCCCCAAAAGGTTAGAAGCAGTGATTGTTGTAAGCTTCTCCTACCTCTTTGTCCAGCCAAAGCTAAGCTATCCTCCATGATGAAGATCCAATTTTTAGCTGAAATAGATGATATTATGCATATTTCCATGCCAAGGATGTGTAGTTTAAGGGGACATTTTTTTTTAATAATGTGAAGTAAAAAATTAATTACCATTTTGGGGTGTGTCAGAAAAAACTTACGAATTTGGGGTTAAATTTGAAACCGCTAACACGTGAAACGGTTTCATCAGAAAAAGCAGGGAGGATAGAATGTCTGTAGCGTTTGAAATCACTGCAGACTGTACCGATTTCAGACTCTGAAATCACAACAGTCTGCAGCGATTTCAGACGGTGGCAAAATTCCTCCTAGATCCACGTGAAATTTTAGATTTGCTCCCCAGTCTGTGACACTGAAAAATAATTTTTTATTTTGTTCTTGAAGGGCAAAAGCCCTATATTAAGGGCATTCATCTGAGACAAAGGGCAAATGCCCTCTCCTTCTCCTTCCCTATCTTTTTTTACAGCCCCTCAAACCTCCAGGTAAGTTCCTACAACTTTGGTTATTTTTTTTGGTTATTTAATTTATAAATTAGAAATTATAATGTTAAATTTTTATAAATCAAGAAGTTATAATTTTTTTACTTATTTTGTATTTATAATGTAAATTTTTTATTAAATTATTGTACTTAATTTAAGTAAAATAGTGAAATATAAATAATAAAAATTGAATATGATAATTTGACTTGTTGGGAAAATTTAAAATAGTATAAAATTGTTTAATATAATTTTTATAATTGATTAAATTAATTAAATTGTTATGTTAGTAAAAGTTGCTGCAGTAAAAAAATAATCTTGCATAAATTAATTGTTATAAATAAGATATAGTTACAGTAAAGATTATAATAATATTTTTTAATTTTGTATTAATTTATATTTGAAGGGTATTATATATTCGATTATTTTGTGATTTGTGAAAAAAGGCAAGTTAATATATAATAATAAAATTTAAAAATGTTATAAATGTAGAATAAAAGGAAAAATAAAATAATTTTTTAAACGTTAATTAAACTGTCAACTTATTATTTAATTTTATTATTATTATTATTATTATTATTATTATTATTATTATTAATGTTGTTGTTTTTAATATTATTATTATTATTGCCACATTTAATGTAGGATATCAAAATTATTTGTACTGTATTGTGTTTAATTTATTATTGATTTATATCAAAAATTCAAAAAATTTTAAAAAATATCGTATATTAGTCATATAAGTCTATAAAAAATGAAACAATTTAGAAATCAGGAATATATTAATTCTGGACCAATCGAGGATGAGATCCTGATGCTACAACGCAGACATCGAGCAAACGCTGTTTGAAATGAAACGGTAAATGTATTTTCTAGTTAAAAAATAATTTAAATTAGCATACGTTATCATGGATAAATTACTAATAATTTATATTTTTTATTAGGTTCAATATAATATGTTGCCAGTCCGTCGAGCCAGTGTGGACAGTCATTAGAGAAATATTGACGAGCGAATTATTTTATATTTACGAATAACAGGTTTTTTTGGAGTTTTGCAAATTGGGAGCATGCATGTTAATGCTGAATTAATAACAACACTTGTTAAGAGGTGGCGACCAGAGATGCATACATTTCATCTTGCTGTAGGTGAAGCCATAATCACTCTTCAGGATATTGCTGTACTCATCGGGTTACCCATAGAAGGACGTGCTGTGACCGGGTTACCCATAGATGAAAATGATTTAAGGGGAAACACTATTAAATTAACATGACTGTCCAGACATTTTAATTTGATGCTTGTCGATACATCTGAGTACTAGATACAATGTTTTATTCGAGCATGGATTCTTCGTTGTATAGGTGGGTTATTATGTTCGGGATAGTCAAATAATCGTATACATTTGATGTGGCTCCCCTTATTGGAGAATGTACAAGTTGCTGGTGAGTACAGCTGGAATTTCGCAGTCCTCGCATGATTGTATAGAGAGTTATGTCGTGCTACGAAATCGAATGCAAATTCAATTGGGGGCTACCTTCAATTATTACAAATGTGGGTCTGGAAAAAGCTACCTAATATTCTACCCCTGTTTGTCCACCCTTATATTATTGATCAATCAATGCCTTATGGGTACAAATAAATTTTATTCTATATTTATGAACTAAATATGAACATAATTTTATTTTAGCTTTTTTAATTATTTTTCTTATAAAAATTATATTATGGATTGAACAATTTTGATCAGGTGGAGATCACAATTGGATCTCAACAAATATAATAGTAAAGACATTTTTTAGTACCGTTTAAATTTTGACTTACAGCGTGATGATCAGATTTGTATATAATAATAAATTTTCATTAAATTTTATAATTTGATTTTAAAAAAAAAACTCGTATAATATTACATATGAAATATTTTTTTTTTGTAGATAGAATGGGAGCCATACAAGTTAGTGCTACACTTATTACCATAATTTTGTACAAAAAAAATGGTATTTGGATATCAGTTGTGTCACTTGTATGTTTTAATATTATTGAGTGGCACCAGCCCGATTGATGTCTAAGATAATTTGGAATGGACCAACTGATACCACAGCCAGCCCAATATAATGATAATGTGCACTCAATCGATTTAAGGGGGCATACTGATCATAATTAGCCGTAGAAATTTTCTAGTTTTATTCACGAGTGGAATAATCGGCATACTCGTTGCATTATGTGTCCTCCTCTTTGTGCCCCTTATATCGCAGGTCAAAATATATGCAGTGGTATACATCACGCACGAAATAGTGGATAACCCCGATTGGAACCTCTATCAGTGCATCAGTATGATTTAATTTAATTTTTTATATATTTGAATAATAATATTGAAAAAAAGTAAGAACGTGTATTTTTTTTTTGCATGTAGGCTGATCACGCTGAACGAATCAAGCACACCGATATAGGTTCATCATCTACTACAAAATTTGGCATCTGTATGGCAACAGACAGTATATTGGGTGTTGTTGGTACATTTGACAGATGGTTGACTGATTATCCCAGGCAGCCTATTTCAAAGACAGTACAAATTCCATCGATGACCCATGCATTTGAGGATTTTCGTCAATCTAGGCGTAACCAGAAAGGAATGGGAGAAAGACATCCAACTGTTGAGTCTAATATACCTAGACTTCAATATGGTCTTGGACTTATGCAGTGGCCATATATTCATGATGACAGTTCTAGTTCTTTTGGTTGGCATCCAAAAAGTCATCATCAGTTATTTGATAGTGCGGGTGGATCACGCAGATGTAGTGACTTTAAAACTGGGCCATCCAGATTGAATGTTGATCTGAATATCAGTTTGTCTTCAGCCGATCAACAGCAATCTGATGTGCTTTCACAGACGGGTCCATCACTTCCATACGAGTTGATACCATATGACCAAAAGGGGCAACCTTTTCAATACCGCTCTGATCCATTTACCCAGGCTAACCCATCTATGGAGTAAGATGATTTTTTAATGAATTATTTAGTGGTACAAATCTTGTCAGTACTCAGGGCTTAGTTGACCAGCCACTATACAGTGGTGGTTATAGTGATGTCATGCCAGTTCCCCAATATCCAAATGAAGATGATACGAATAGTCAAACAGATATACATAGCACTTCAAGTCGAAGTAAAAGGTTTTGACTCATGTACTATTTGTGAATAAATATGATGATAAACTTTAAAAATTTTCTCGGAACCTTTGGTAGAAATTTATTTTAGTGTCATTACGTCGAGATACACAATATTTAATTTGTAAATGTTATAAGCACTTCATAAGTTAATTAATTTAACATAAAATTCAAACAAGATTTTAATACAATTTATTAACTTAAATAAATAATATAATTGTCAACCCCTAAAATATTGACTCGATGATCCAATTTCTATTCTGTAGGTTTTTTTTTGTTATGCCCCACATTACCACACTTGCTACAATGAGTACCTAATACCTTTTCTCGGCGGTCCATTTCGTTTCGAATGCGAGATATTTTTGGTCGACCTTTTTTCCTTTGCAACTTCATATCAGGAACTAATTTATTTCCCCTATATTCAGGCCAGTATGCTTTGTATTCCATAGGTTGGAATTGGCCATCATAACATTTGAGTGCCTCGGTAATATAATAACAATTATCTACAAATTGGAACATATCAAGATGCCTGTGTATGCAAGCTGTTATTGCATGTGAACATGGCATTTTCGTTCCCTGAAACTTATTGCACTCGCATTCATGTTTTTCAAGACTAACAATATATGTATCTGGCTCAACGTTTACCTCTGGTGCTCTGTAAGATATTATCTTGTACAATTTGAAACGGTTGTCATAATCAATGATAATGTGACAACGAGCCTTGTTAGCACGCTTTGACATTATATCACAACAGCGAGGCATGAACCGCAATCCTTGCCCCATTTTAGCCACGTACATATCCCTTCGCTGATTGAAAAATTTTACTAAGTGAGCAAAAACATGTTCAACGATGGCAATAATTGGCATCATACAAACATCCTTCAAAGCACTATTAACACTCTCAGCAATATTTGTAGTCATGTGCCTATATCGATAACCACCATCCTTGGATAGTGTCTAATGGTCTAATGATATCCTCATTGCCCAATTATGGGATTCTTTATCTATTTTTTTGATATTGTCCATCAACTACTTAAACTTGCGCCTTTGAAATTGTGTCCCTAAAAAAATATGGAATAATTATAACATACAATTAATTGAATTGAATAAGATATGTTCAAATGCATAACTCTTGCCAGTCTTGTAAAGTAGATATTTTATTGTTCCATTCCTGAAGTGTGTGTTGTAATTACTGACGAAGTGTCTGATAAGTGTGAAATATATATGGTTTTTAATATGTTTTTAGTTATATTATTTAGTTGTTTTGGTTTTATTTAGGTTGATTTAGAGTTAATTTGTTAATATTTATGATTTTAAGGTTAATTTTGTGTTTTGTTTGATTTTCAGGTTTATTTTGACATAAAAAGGCTTAAAGTGTAAAAAGGGCAAAGTTTAGGGCCAAAAGTACAAATTTGAAGAATTGATGTAAGAAAAGTTGGCGTCCAGTCTAGAGCCCTGAAACGTGACCACGTGAATTCTTGAAGAGATTCACACGTGGCCACATGAAGAACAAGCTTGAGAAGCCGTGGCCATGTGAAGTGAAAGAAGGAATTAAAGAGTAAATACACATGGCCACGTGAAAGGGAGAATTGAAGAAGACATATAAAGCACGTGACCACGTGTGTTCTTACACAAGAAATCACGTGGCCACATGTGGAAGAAGACTTACATGAGGCGTGGCCACGTGAAGAATAAGGAAGAGTGAGGCGTGGCCACGTGATTTGATTCTCCAATTGCGTGAAGGATTTACGAACTTCCTATTTTGAGCAGAAATTACTTCCTATTTGGTTTTCAGAGTTTAAGAAGGAATCCATGTCTTCTTTTACCTATAAATAGGAGTCCAAAACACAGAAGAAGGAGAGAATCATCATTCATCATCATCAAGCCTTAGAATTAGTTTTAAGCTTTCTTGTTTTAGTTTTTACATTTGTTGTTTTTACAATTTTTCCAAAACATTGTTTTTAGTTTTCAAGAATGTCTTGTGAGTAGTTTTCTTTACTTTTACTAAAGGATACTTGAATCCTTGACTTGTATTGACATGACTTGAGTTTGTTCTTAAATTTTAATACAAGTTGATTATTTCTTGGTTCTTAAAATAGTCTTGTCTTTTCTCAATATTGAATTAATTATTAACTTGATTAAGAATTGGTTAATTAATTGGTTTAAGTTGAGTAACGATTTGCATGCTCTTAGGTTGATTTAGTTGGATTAATACATGGTTATAATCTGAATAAGCTATAATTATGTGTTAATTTGAGTGAATTAAGATTAAGAAAAGTGTAACCAAGAATAGGTGGAAGTTAATTCTCTTGAAAAAGGTTTTAATAGACATCTAGGAAACTTGATTCAGTTCTTTATGCTAAGTTTTGAATTGTTCTGAATAAGGGAATTTAATACTTGGAATAATAATCTTGAACAAAGTTATTTGGGTTTAATAAACTGAATTTTCCATGATCACTTGTATGTTTTTGTTTAATTAAGTCATAGCAATACTTGTTAAGGTGGATAGTCCTTTAGTGAAAGTTGTTTTTATCATTGATTTTTAACTCATTCAATTTACTTGTTTTCAAATAGATCTCTTATTTACTTTAGTCTTTGCAATCATTTTAACTTAGTTTCCAAATCATCACAATTTTGGGATTTCTTTTCTCTTTTTACACACAAAATTGGTTTTGAAATTGAAATAGCACATGCAAGCACAAGTTTCCCTTGGGTTCGATATTTTGGGTCATAATTTTATTTTCCTATATTACTAAGCCGATCTAGTACACTTGCTAGACGCCGGTCAAGTTTTTGGCGCCGTTGCCGGGGAACACATTGGTGTTTGTTTGTTTACTTTGATTTTAAAGTGATTTTTGTGTGTTTTCTTCTCTTTTCCATCTCTTTTCTTATTTTCTTTTTGGTTGATTAGTGGTTTATGGTGAGAGACAACCCCATCTTGCCATTAGACCCTGAAATTGAGAGGACATTCCATAGGAACAGAAGAGGCAATATGAACGACCCAGAAATTGAACAACCTATGAATGATCCACCGCCTAGGATAGAAGAGCAACACATACCCCATCAAGCTCCCAGAAATGGGTATCGACCTAGAACCATAAGGGATTATGCTATTCCTAGGTGGAATGAAGAGCATAGAACTATTAGAATCCCTCACCACCAACCTTTTGAGATTAAACCTGCTACCATCACTATGGTACAAAGAAACCAATTTTCGGGTTCGGATATAGAGGATCCTGCACAACATTTGGATATGTTCTTAGATGTGAGTGACGCTGTGCAAATTCCTAATGTATCGACTGATGCAATTAGGTTGAAACTCTTCCCATTCACCCTAATAGGAAAAGCTAGAGATTGGCTTCAAATGCTACCAAATCAATCCATCCACTCTTGGCAACAAATGCAAGAGAAATTCCTTTGCAAGTTTTTCCCACCTACTAAAACCGCCCTCATTAGGAAACAAATTAGTGATTTTCAGCAGTTTTATGAGGAGCCATTCCATGAAGATTGGGAAAGATTTAGAAGACTCTTAAAAAGTTGTCATCATCATGAAGTTCCTATTTTTCAATTGATGCATATTTTTTATGCAGGTGCTCATCCATCAACAAGATCTTTGCTAGATGCAGCCTCCAATGGAAGCTTCATGAATCAAATTCCCGAGGACGCATTTCTACTCCTTGATGAAATGGCCACCAATGATGCTCAATGGGCAAGCTCAAGAGCAACTCAAAAGAAACAGGGAGTTCATAATGTTGATGAAATTGCAATGTTAAAAGCTCAATTGAAATTAATGGAAAAAAGACATTTAAAAGAAATTAATGAGCTCAAATCTAAAAATGTCTCTATGTTGTCTAATGAAGTTGATTCTTATGCAGGAATTTCGGGACATATGGGAATGAAGAATGCTGAGAATATGATGGAAGAAGTCAATGCCTTGAATCCATATAGCAATACTTACAATGCGGGATGGAGAAGCCATCCAAATTTTTCATGGAGGGAAGGTAATCAAGGATCTTCTTCTAACCCTAATCCTAGACCCCAATTCAACCACAATCAAGCTTCCAATAATCAACATCCATACCAAAACCAAGCTCCACCTCCTTATCCAAATCAATATCCTTCACAAGCATACCACCAACCACCCGGTTTTCAAAAAACTCAACCTCCCCCTCCACAAGAAAAGAAATCTAATATTGAGGAAATGATTGCAAATTTTATGGCTTCTCAAAACTCTATTTTAGCTAGTCAAGATGCTAGATGGAAGTCACAAGATATTTGGATGAGAAACCAAGAGGCATCCATTAGGAACCTAGAAAACCAAATGGGACAACTTGCTAGTTCTTTATCCAACAGGGCTCAAGGGATATTTCCATCTAATGTAGACCGAAACCCAAAGGAGGAAGCCAAAGTAATCACTTTAAGGAGTGGAAAAGAGTTAGAAAAGACTGAACTTGGTAAGAAATCTTCTGAAAAGGTGGAATCGACAATGAAGGTAAGTGTTCCTAACTCTGAAAATAATCAAAGAGCACCTCCTACGATTGAGAAGGGTAAAGGTAAAGAAAAGCTTGTATCCACTGTTCTTGATGAATCTCAATTTCCATTTCCGGTTCTAGCTAGGAAAGAGAAACAAAATGAACAATTAAGTAGATTTTTAGACATGTTTAAAAAGCTACATATAAACTTACCATTTGCTGAGGCTTTATTACACATGCCTAAATATGCTAAATTTATGAAGGAATTATGTACTAATAAGAAAAAGCTAGAAGGAATAGGAACAGTTCAATTATCCGGTAATTGTAGTGCTATATTAACCAACAAAATTCCTGAAAAATTGGAAGATCCAGGTAGTTTTACATTGCCTTGTGAACTAGGTGGAAATTTTGTTGGCAATGCTTTATGTGATTTGGGTGCTAGTATTAATCTAATGTCTTATTCAATTTGCAGGAAATTGAATCTAGGTGATTTGAAGGAAACCCGAATGACGCTTCAATTGGCGGATAGATCGGTGAAAAAGCCAAAGGGAATCATTGAAGACTTATTGGTTAAAGTAGGGAATTTTATATTTCCAGTAGATTTTGTGGTGATGGACATGGAAGAGGATAGAAGAGTGCCTTTAATTGTGGGGAGGCCATTCTTGAACACAGCAAGAGCTTTAATTGATGTCCATGGACAAACAGTTACTTTAAGATTTAATGAGGAGGAAATAATTTTTAATGTTAATAAAATTTTAAAACATCCCTCATATGATTTTGAAGAATCTATTTACTTTATTGATGAGGTTCAAGAATGTGCCAACACAAAGCAAGAGGAAATCATTCTCAAAGACAAGCTTCAAAGTTGCTTAATGCATCCAAAAAGAATGGACGAGTTGGACACGAAGGAGAAAAAATTGATACAAATTTTGGAACAAGAGCACAATGAGGATAAGGAAAAGGAGGATGAACCATCCCCTCCTAAGGGAGATCCTGAACTTAAAATACTTCCATCTCATTTGAAATATGTGTTTTTAAGTAATAATGCTAATCCGGTCATTATTTTATCTTTGTTGACAGATTTGGAAGAAGAAATGCTTATTGAAGTGCTAAAAAAGCATAAAGGAGCAATTGGTTGGGCAACATCCAACTTAAAAGGGATTAGCCCAAGCTATTGTACACATCGTATTCCCATGGAGGATAACTTTAAACCGGTGGTACAACCTCAAAGACGACTCAACCCAACTATGCAAGAGGTAGTGAAAAAGGAGGTATTGAAACTACTTGATGCAGGTATTATCTACCCTATCTCTGACAGTAATTGGGTAAGTCCTGTTCAATGTGTGCCTAAAAAGGGGGGAATGACTGTAGTGATAAATGAAAATAATGAATTAATTCCTACACGCACAGTTACAGGTTGGAGAGTATGCATTGATTATAGGAGATTAAATGATGCCACTCGAAAGGATCATTTTCCATTGCCCTTTATTGATCAAATGTTAGAGCGATTAGCAGGAAATAAATTTTATTGTTTCTTAGATGGATATTCGGGGTACTTGCAAATACCTATAGCCCCGGAAGATCAAGAAAAGACCACGTTCACATGTCCATATGGAACATTTGCATATAGGAGAATGCCTTTTGGTCTTTGTAATGCACCTGCCACATTTCAACGATACATGATGGCTATATTTCCTGATTTCATTGAAAAATTTATGGAAGTTTTTATGGATGATTTCATTGTTTATGGTCATGATTTTGCATCTTGTTTGCATAATCTAGCATTGGTTTTAAAGAGGTGTCAAGAAACTAACATTGTGTTAAATTGGGAAAATGTCATTTCATGGTTAGAGAAGGCATTGTTTTAGGGCATAAAATTTCTGAAAAAGGCATTGAGGTTGATAAAGCAAAAATTGATGTAATAGAAAAACTACCTCCACCAACTAGCGTAAAAGGCATTAGGAGTTTTCTTGGTCATGCTGGGTTTTACCGTCGATTTATTAAAGATTTCTCTAAAATTGCCAAGCCACTCTCTAATTTATTGCTTAAAGATGCTGCATTTAACTTTGATACTAAGTGTTTGCAGGCTTTCAATCTATTGAAGCAAAAATTAGTTAGTGCAACGGTCATTGCCTCACCCGATTGGAGCTTACCGTTTGAAATCATGTGTGATGCAAGTGATTACGCCGTTGGAGCGATTTTAGGACAGCGAAAGGAGAAGATTTTCTACACCATTTATTATGCGAGCCACACACTCACTGGAGCCCAAGTAAATTACACTACTACGGAAAAGGAACTCTTGGCAATAGTCTTTTCATTTGAGAAATTCCGATCTTACCTTTTAGGATCTAAAATTACGGTTTGGTCGGATCACACTGCATTGAGACACCTTTTTGCCAAGAAGGATTTCAAACCAAGACTTATCCGATGGGTGTTACTACTTCAAGAGTTTGATGTTGAAATAAAAGATAAGAAAAGAGCAGAAAATTTTGTAGCTGACCATCTCTCTAGATTGGATCATGCTAGTATCGAAAAGGGAGAAATTTCTGACTTATTTCCTGATGAACACATTTGTGCTTGTTTTACTTATGAACATTCAGTTCCATGGTACGCTAATATAGCCAATTTTCTTGCAGGTGGCTATCTCCCTAAGGAATTTACTTGGCAACAGAAGAAAAAACTCATAGCAGATGCCAAGCATTACCTTTGGGATGATCCATACCTGGTCAAGATATGTCCGGATCAAGTATTGAGAAGGTGTGTGCCGGAATCGAAACAAAGAGCTATCATGCACCAATGCTATGGGGGTGAAATTGGAGGTCATCATGGACCAAATAGAACAGTTCAAAAGATACTCCAATCAGGTTTTTTCTGGCCTACTTTATTTGAAGATGTAAAGTCTTTCATAGCCACTTGTGATAAATGTCAAAGAGTAGGAAACATATCAAAGAGAGATGAGATGCCTATGAACAATGTGCTAGAAGTAGAAATATTTGATGTTTGGGGCATTGACTTTATGGGTCCTTTTCCGAATTCATTTGGGTATGAGTATATCTTGGTAGCAGTGGATTATGTAAGTAAATGGGTAGAGGCAATAGCTACTAGGACATGTGACGCAAAAATTGTGCTGGAATTTATTAGAAAGAATATCTTCACTAGATTCGGAGTACCTAGAGCTATTATAAGTGATGGGGGCAAACATTTTGTCAACCATCAATTCAAGACCTTACTCAAGAAATTTGGTGTCAAGCATAAAATCACAACCCCATACCACCCTCAAGCCAATGGCCAAATGGAAGTATCTAATAGGGAGTTAAAGTCAATCTTAGAAAAAACAGTAAATAACTCTAGAAAAGATTGGTCTCTTAGGTTAGATAAGGCCTTATGGGCTTATCGAACCGCATTTAAAACTCCTATAGGTATGTCTCCATTTAGGATTGTTTTTGGAAAAGCATGTCACCTTCCGGTCGAATTAGAACATAAAGCATATTGGGCTACTAAATTTCTTAACTTTGATTTGAGGAATGCAGGAGAAAAAAGAAAATTGCAGCTCAATGAACTTGATGAAATTCAACAATGGTCATACACAAATGCTGCACTTTACAAAGAAAAGACCAAACAATGGCATGACAAGCATCTAAGGGTAAAAGATTTTGTCCCAGGAATGTTAGTGCTCCTTTATAATAGTCGTCTTCGTTTGTTTCTAGGAAAGCTAAAATCAAAGTGGCTTGGACCATATCAAGTGCTGACAACCAATAATCTTGGTGTAGTGACGATCAAAAGCTTAAAAGATGGACGTGAATTTACAGTCAATGGACACCGACTTAAACCATACCAAATCGGACAACAAGAGGTTGCTGAAGCAACCATGGTTCTTAAAGATACTTAAAAATCGGTTCGGAAAGTCTAGCTGGGGACTCCAAAAACTCAGAACTACATCTTTCTATCTCATTTATCTTTTCAGTCAATTTGTGTTTTTGCATGCTTGTGTGTTTTGATTTATGCATGTTTGTGATTTAGTGTTTTGATTCATGAAAAGAGTAAGTAAATCAAGGTTTTAAAATGGAGATATGTGCATTTAAAAGTCAAGTGAATGGGTATGTATCGAAGAAGATAGGCAGAAAGCAGTACCAACCCGTGACCACGTGTGGCTTTCCCTTTGCCATCACGTGGCCACGGGTTGGAAAAGGAAGAAAACAATTTTTAAAACACGTGACCACGTGTGTTCTTTTACAAGAAATCATGTGGCCACGCCTAGAAGTTCTGGAATCATTACTTTCATTCACGTGACCACGTGGAGTTTTTGTACAAAACCACACGTGGCCACGCCTTGTACAAGAGCAATCCCACACGTGACCACGTGTGGTTCTTCTTTGGAACTTCACGTGGCCACGCCCCAACTTGCTGCCTATATACATTTCACGATTTCATATTTTTGCTTCACTTCTCATTCTTTCTTCACTCTAACCCGTGTCCACGCTTCATCAACCCAAATCTCCACCCGTGCCCACGGATTTTCACTCTCTACCAACACTCCTCATCTCCATTAGCGTCCACCTTCAATTTCTTCTCTCTTCCATCATTCATCACTTGGTTTTTCTATAATTTCATTATCATTCTAGGGTTTTTGCACCTCTCACACACCATCTCCACTTTGCACTACAATTTTTGGTGAATTTCTCACTTCCAAGTAAGTATTTACTTCCTCTACTCCTTAATTATCATTTGTTTGGCATCAATGGTTGTATTTTGTGCATATTTGTTCAATAAAAGTTTAGATTTTCGGATAATTTGCACTTCACATATTGTGTGCATGTTTACTGTTTTTGCTTATTTGGATGATTATGATTGTTGATTACATGTAATAGTTGGTTAATATATAATGGGATAATAAACACTCTTGGTTATGCTTTTGAAATTCATGCTCAAACTTGTGCTCACAACATGTTCGATAAAATGCTTCAATGAGTTTTTCTTTAAGAAATTTTTTTTAACTTTCACTCTTTGGATGGCATGTTTATAAGTTGCATTGATACATAATGAATTCATTCACTTTTTGCAAGAGTTGTTCATGATCTTATTCACACATGTATGCATTATATTACATCCTCTTTGTGCTTAGCTTTTGCATACATTTTCTGCCTATTATGACATATGTTATTAACTTATCATTTCATCCACTTATGTTTCATTGCACTCACTACATGTTCATGCACTCATACTTTAGTGTGTTTTGGGTTATGAGTTAATACTTACATTGTGTTTTCTTTGATTGTAGTGGCACCTCGAAGGACTAAACACCCTGATGTCGCTAGTTCCTCTGGGGTACAAATTCCATCACATGTAGACCGGGCAAAGGTTAACAAATTTGATTATTTCAGTAAATGCAAATATGTGCAGCCCGCCTACTTAAGTCATTTGTTTTTCAATATCCCAGCTGGAAATTTGTGGGATTATGAGATCGAACCATTGCTTCAAAACATTGGCTGGGGGGAATTCATAAAAAAGAAACCAAAGGTGTATCCAGAGTTGGCTAGAGATCTTCTGTATTCTTTTGAATGTTATTTTAGAAGAGATGATTCGGAGGGCACAGTTGGTTTTAAGCTAGGTAAGAAAGGATACTCTTTGACCTTTACTCAATTTTCTGAAATCTTAGGCTTTGTGCCAACTGCTCCTTGGGAATTGGAAAATGCTTCACCTGCGGAGAATTGGGAGAGAATTAAAGATCTTGAATTGAATGAGCCTTGAGTAGGAGGTCAATGCAAGGTACATGCTCTACGAACTCATGCTTTGAGAATAATTCATCGGTTTTTAGCAAAAACTATGTATAACAACTTAAAGAATGCCAGTACTATTAGTGTCTCTCAAGCAATGGTTTTAAGATGCATGATGGATGGCATTGCAATTAATGGAGCCGGAATTATAGCTAGTCGAATTAAGGATTTGCAGAAAATGCCGGGTAACATTGATAATATTTCTATTGGATGGGTAGCTACAGTTTTGGCAGGTGCAGTTAAACATCCAATTTATAACGAGCCACTTCCAGGAGATTTGCCTTGCATTGATAATAGAATGTTGAAAAGGATGAAGATTCTGATACCTAGGCCCCGAGGACATTGGGCAACACGAGAAGAGTATTTAAAAGAGAATAATATTCGATTTGAAGAGCAGCAAGAGGAGCAGGAAGAGGAGCAGCAAGAGGAACCAAATGAGGAACATATTGCTACAGCAGTACCTTCCCCAATTAATGAGCCAGTAACACCAGAATGGGAAGCACCATTTAATCAACTAAGTGGACGGATGGATGCACAACAAATGCGACTCGATCAAATGCAAGGGCGATTAGATATACTTCGCGATACGGTCATGGAAGGAAATCGGAGGGTTGAGCATTTTATTCATCATTTTTGGCAGCGGTTTCCTCCACCACCACCGCCACCATAGATCATTTGCCGTGGGCAGCAATGTTTTGAGGAGGGGGTAGCCTCCTTTCAGGAAGTTTTTCTTCAACTTTATTTTTCTTTTTCATGAATCAAAATTTTGTTATTTTGTTATTCTGTGTTTTGTTTTGTTTTCTCTCATTGTGTTTATGTTTTGTTTGAGTTTGTAAAACATATTAAAGATTTATGTAGTTCACTCTTTTCATTTAATTTGCATGAAAACTTAGTTTGCCCTAGTTAACTTCAAAAATTTGAACACTTTGAACTTGAATATGGAGTATGCATGTTTTGGACCTTGGCTTAGCAAGAGAACATTTATGTTGTTTAATATGTCTTTGGATGGATTAATCTTTAACTTGATAAATATTTATTAGTTTCTAAATTCTTAAAAGCACTTAGACCAGTTTTTGACTTAGAAAAACTCAATACAATGAAGTAGTGAAGTAAGAAAATTTAGAACACTAGAACCTTCCTCATCACCCTTCAAAGCATATGAACAACTCAAACATCTTAGAAAATGATCTAGGCAACAATTTTCTTGATAAACTCTTTTAAAAGACTTATGTCCTACCTTGATAAATCTATCTTTTGTTAAACCATGTTGAGCCTATAAGGGTATGCTTAAGGCGTACCATTAATATTTTCTTGTTACACTTAATATTTTAACCATATAACATAAAAAGCTTTTATCTCACCCTATGGAATTAGCCACTTTAGGATTAAATGGATTAGGTGTAGTAAGAAAGTTTTAAAGTTATTGATGAAGTCAAATAAAAATAGACCTTGTATTACCTTGATGTTAACTTGTGAATGCTAGTTCAATAAAAAAAAGAAAAAAATGAGAAATAAAAAGAAGAAAAAGAAAGAAAAAGAGAATTAGCAAATATGAAAAAAGATAAGTGTGGGGTAGTATAAGGAAAAATAAAAAAATAATGACTTCTTGGTGAAGGAGCATAAAGAAAAGTTTGGAATCAAGGCAAGGATGAGCTGAATTTGTATTGTTTAAAGTTGTTGGGGTGTTTGTAATCTATTTGGTCTTAGAGTGGCTATATTTATTTTGATTATCTTTTATCCATTCTTTGATAAACATACCCTTAGCCCCATTACAATCTTTGTAAGACCTATGTGATTTTAAGTTTGATTTGAGTTGTTTAGCGGAGATGACCTAAGGGTTCCGGTGCTAAGGAAGAGGCCTATTGTGTTTCTAGAGTTTCAAGCACGAAACCGATTTTATGCTTATGCATTCATATATTCTATACTTCATTATTTAGTTGTGTTGATATTTTGGTTTTCAAAATTGCTTAAAATGATTTGGTCTTGCACACACTCAAGGAAACTAGTTTATATTCTCTTGTTAAAGTTAATCTATTTAGAGTTTATATTGAGTGCTTTTGTTAAAATGCTAAGTTTGATTTTGAAATTGCAAGGCTTTGTTCAAGTTTGATGGTTTTGAAGGAGGGTTTGTTCTAATTTGCTTGAGGGCAAGCAAGGTTTAAGTGTGGGGTATTTGATAAGTGTGAAATATATATGGTTTTTAATATGTTTTTAGTTATATTATTTAGTTGTTTTGGTTTTATTTAGGTTGATTTAGAGTTAATTTGTTAATATTTATGATTTTAAGGTTAATTCTGTGTTTTGTTTGATTTTCAGGTTTATTTTGACATAAAAAGGCTTAAAGTGTAAAAAGGGCAAAGTTTAGGGCCAAAAGTGCAAATTTGAAGAATTGATGTAAGAAAAGTTAGCGTCCAGTCCAGAGCCCTGAAACGTGACCACGTGAATTCTTGAAGAGATTCACACGTGGCCACGTGAAGAACAAGCTTGAGAAGCCGTGGCCATGTGAAGTGAAAGAAGGAATTAAAGAGTAAATACACATGGCCACGTGAAAGGGAGAATTGAAGAAGACATATGAAGCACGTGACCACGTGTGTTCTTACACAAGAAATCACGTGGCCACGTGTGGAAGAAGACTTACATGAGGCGTGGCCACGTGAAGAATAAGGAAGAGTGAGGCGTGGCCACGTGATTTGATTCTCCAATTGCGCGAAGGATTTACGAACTTCCTATTTTGAGCAGAAATTACTTCCTATTTGGTTTTCAGAGTTTAAGAAGGAATCCATGTCTTCTTTTGCCTATAAATAGGAGTCCAAAACACAGAAGAAGGAGAGAATCATCATTCATCATCATCAAGCCTTAGAATTAGTTTTAAGCTTTCTTGTTTTAGTTTTTACATTTGTTGTTTTTACAATTTTTCCAAAACATTGTTTTTAGTTTTCAAGAATGTCTTGTGAGTAGTTTTCTTTACTTTTACTAAAGGATACTTGAATCCTTGACTTGTATTGACATGACTTGAGTTTGTTCTTAAATTTTAATACAAGTTGATTATTTCTTGGTTCTTAAAATAGTCTTGTCTTTTCTCAATATTGAATTAATTATTAACTTGATTAAGAATTGGTTAATTAATTGGTTTAAGTTGAGTAACGATTTGCATGCTCTTAGGTTGATTTAGTTGGATTAATACATGGTTATAATCTGAATAAGCTATAATTATGTGTTAATTTGAGTGAGTTAAGATTAAGAAAAGTGTAACCAAGAATAGGTGGAAGTTAATTCTCTTGAAAAAGGTTTTAATAGACATCTAGGAAACTTGATTCAGTTCTTTATACTAAGTTTTGAATTGTTCTGAATAAGGGAATTTAATACTTGGAATAATAATCTTGAACAAAGTTATTTGGGTTTAATAAACTGAATTTTCCATGATCACTTGTATGTTTTTGTTTAATTAAGTCATAGCAATACTTGTTAAGGTGGATAGTCCTTTAGTGAAAGTTGTTTTTATCATTGATTTTTAACTCATTCAATTTACTTGTTTTCAAATAGATCTCTTATTTACTTTAGTCTTTGCAATCATTTTAACTTAGTTTCCAAATCATCACAATTTTGGGATTTCTCTTCTCTTTTTACACACAAAATTGGTTTTGAAATTGAAATAGCACATGCAAGCACAAGTTTCCCTTGGGTTCAATATTTTGGGTCATAATTTTATTTTCCTATATTACTAAGCCGATCTAATACACTTGCTAGATGCCGGTCAGTGTCGTAGACAGAACCTATGAAAGGATAGCGGTTCTTTTCACCCACTTCTTTCATCTCTAAATATTGCCATTATCCCAGCATATCGATTAGATATTACTGTAATGCCGACATGTTGAGTGACATGCTTCCTAAGCATGGACATAAATTAAGTCCAGCTAGATTTGTTTTCAGACTCAACAACAGCAAAGGCGACTGGGAACAACATGCTGTTACCATCAATTAAGCTTGCAATAAGCAGGGCTTGTTGAAATTTTGAAGTAAAAAATGTACCATCTATCAACAAAATAGGTTTACGGTGAACCAATCCATCTATTGCTGGTTTAAAACTCTAAAAAACCCATTAAAATTGCTTCACAGCGGAGTCTTGCGTTTCATGAACCACAAACTCGAAAATAATTTTGGGATTATAGGTTTGTAATGCAATTAAGAAACCTAGTAACTTTTGATATGATTTAACATAATTACCAAATATACACTCTATTACTCTCATCTTCGCATACCATGTCTTGCGATACGATACTTTAAAATTAAATTATTGCTTAACTGATGCAATAATAACATCAATAGGTAGAGTGGATTGTTTACTTACCATACCCATGATGCAATTGCGAATTATTTGATAGCCTAATTGTTGATGATCCATTGACACATTGGGAGCAAGGCATGAATGTGGTCCCTGAAATCTTATGATAGTCCAAAAAGGACTATTTCCTTTTTTGGATGCTCTTAATCTCCATCCGCAACCGTCATCCACCTGAGCACACCGGATAACCCAATAATGTGGTTTCGATTCTACAACTCTAAAATCCACATTCCTCATTATTGAATATTTTTTTCACACAAGATTTTACTTCATTCTTATTGTGAAAAATCATTCCATTAGATAACTTAGACACACCATCCCAAATTTTAAAATGGACATCTTCAAAAATATCAACTTGGGATGCTTCAAAATTAATTTCTGAATAATGTTCAGATAGGAACACAAAATTATCCTTGCCTGTCTCTTCAATTGGATACATGAATGCTAATGGATTGACAAATTCAGTATCATCATAATTCTTGCCATTACTATCCGTTTGCATGTTGACAGTTTCAACCTCTACATCATCGTTGGGTGAGACATAATCATTGAACATTGGAAGGTCTTCAATATCATCATCATCCCCCAAATGAATTAACGATTCATTTTTTCCATCTGCATTAATAGGATTATATCCCATATCCTTATTTGCATCCATATTTTGAGTATTGCCAAAAATGCTATCACATAGTAAATCAACATCTCTCCTATTATAAGACTGCCATTGCTGACTAGGACATACATCTGTAACTTGGTGAATATAAGGCTGTTGATTGATATCAGGAATATGAAATTTAGAATGGCATTGACTGTTATAATGAACATACGAACTGGAATGATGTTGACTATCAGCAGCTACATGAGAAACAGAACACCGACGACTTACATCTAGGACATGGGAAATAGAATGCTTGGGTTGACTGTCGAGCTGTGTAACATGACCTTGCTCTGCACCACTTATCTGAATAAAATTTCTCTCGGTTGAATGACTTTCTCATCTATTTCTAAAAAGTGATTTACTAAAAAAATCACCCACCCTTCGAGTAATTGACCACCTAGGTTGATTAATTCTTCCAGTAGGCACCTGACTAACTGATTATCGTAATTGACCTTCTCCTGAAGTTATACTAGTCTGTGTTCCAATTAAATCACCATCCCGTCTTTCATTATCTTGACGACTGATTGATTGTGTTGACCAACTAGGCAAAATATCATTAAATAATTGCTTATGACCTGCCTCAAAGTTTTTCCTCTGTAGTACCTCACTTGTAAATTGATATTTGTGTTTATATATTGGTCTACTGGCTCCTGCACCCCCCTCACCAAGTACAACAATTCATTCCACCAAGTTGCAATCATCATATCTCCTTAAATTATCATAAATTGAATATATGTCATTGTCATATGCCAAATCAACCGACGTCCAACATAACGATCCTCGGTTGTACATTGGGCTCATTTAAATAATTCTAGCAATCACGTCATTGATACCTAAACCCAATTTCATTTGAATTTTATGGATCAATTTTGAAAGAGTCGGCCTATTTTTAACTCTCATCCTCCTTGTAATGGCATTCGGACCAGATACATCATATTGAAAATTCGATGCTCCAATACTGATTTTTCCTCCCGTGTGCACATAAAAATCAGTATATGTCGACATCTTTCAATAACTTACAGATGATACAATATTATAATATATTATTAAATTTACATAATAATAATAATAATAATAATAATAATTTAATAATAATAATAATAATAATAATAATAATTTAATAATAATAATAATAATAATAATAAATTTAATAAAAATAAAAAAATAATATCTATAGTAACTAAAATAATAATAATAATAATAATAATTATTATTATTATTATTATTAATTATTATTATTATTATTATTATTTAATAACAATAACAAAATTAATTACTACAATCATATTAATAATAATAACAATACTAACATTAAGATTACTAACTCACAAAATATATATAATATTAACAACATAGAACGATAATAATAATAATAATAATAATAATAATAATAATAATAATAATAATAATAATAATAATAATAATAATAAAACACATATTCATAATTTCTATAATGATTTTCTATATATACATTATAAAAAATAAATATATTTAATTTATTAGCCCACCTTATTTTAAGAGCACAATTGCGATTTTCGTAATTTGTTATTTCAATTTCTGAATTTAATTCTGTATTGTAAAAAAAATAAATTCAACATTATTATATAAGCAACCTTAAATTAAATATATAAAATTATAGATCAAAATCTATTAAATTTTATTTACCTTTTTCAGAATAATATTGAAAATATATTATTGATCTGAAAAAACATATCTTCATAAATTATCAAATCTATGATAAGAATTTCAATGAAATGTAAACAATATAATTTGTTAACGTGAAAGCGATCGGTAATATTTATATAGGCACGAAAAAAAAAAATTTTCAATTGGAAAACTGTGGGAGGGGCCTGATTTCAGAGTCTGAAATCGCTATCGTATCTTGTAGTTTCAGTCTCTGAAATCATTGCAGAATTCAGCCATTTCAGGCTGAAATCGGACCCACCTATACTGACATTTTGGGTAAAACCGCTCCAACCCCAAACCCGTAAATTTTATCTGATACACCCAAAATAATAATTACTTTTTTAACTCAGGCATTATTAAAAAAAATGCTCCTAGTTTAGGGGGACTTTTTTAAAAATGGGTTATTTTAAAAATTTATTTGGACAGATGATGTGTGTGTGAGAGTGTAACGCCCTTAATGGAACCTTAACGGAATAGTTTACTCCGATATAAACTTGTACGATATGCTTGAAATTTTTTTTACACCGATAACCAATCTTATGCAAACACAAGTCATCGAAAATTCGGACAATATAATGGCTACCCAATTAATGACCTCCTGAAAAATCAAACAATACACAGCCTCCAAGAGGCACAATAATTTATCATATTCAACAGATACATAACATTTCATAAATCGCATACCAATCATAATCCTTTACTGAGATAACAAAAATTACTATTAATAAAATAATAATTCAAAATACAGTCAAGTCTTACTATCATTAACCGAGTATATACATGCCAAAAATACCAAAAAAATCTAAACAATTCTTTTCTTCAAGCTTCCTTTCGCTGTGTACTATACTCCAGCTTATCTTCAGAACCTGCACGTAGTAAAAACTACGTGCTGAGCACTAGATATACTCAGTGGTGACTACCAATCCTAGAATTTCCAAACTTCGCAATATTATCATATTTATGCTAATTTTTACGTTAACTTGTCAATTCTTATTTTGTCTTATCAACATTCCTTAATAATTTTGACATTATTTTCAGTTCATCAACATTATTTTTTTTGGCAAGCTTTTTACTTTGGTTCTAAACAATTCAATTTACTTCAAAACACTTTCTTTCATAATTTCAATTACAAAAGTTACGTTTCTTTTCTTACTTTTACTATTGCTCTTACTTGACTTAACTTTGACTTTTTCTATTCATTTTTTTATTTAATCAGATCAATATAAATATTAGTTCTTTGATGATTTACATTATTATTTGCCACTGAAATGATAAATTTTCTATTCAATACTTGATTTTTTCATTAGTCACGATTTATCCTTTTAATAGCAAACCTACAATTTTGCTATTCATTTCTTTATATCACTTTGGCCTTTTGATTTGTTTATCAAATGACAATCATTAACTCTTTAACATTTAATATCCAGTAATATTATTACTTAGCAACTTTGCAATTAAATCTTTATTTCATGATTTCATTATAAAATAGTACTGTTTAATTTATTTATTGTAATAATTGTCATTTCTACTTATTATTTGCAAAATGACTAATTTATTATTAATAAACTTATTTTTACTTTTTAAGCTAACAGTCAATGTACATTTAATTAATTTACACTTATTTTGTTATTTTTATGGAAAATTACATTTTAGTCTCTGCTGGACGTAAAACTTCATTTTTAAATAGTTTAGCTATTAAATAACTATTTTATCCTTTTATAAGCATTTCTTAATTAATTTTCTCATTGTTTACACTTTTTGAAAAAATTACTATTTTGTCCCTGAATTTATATTTTCTTTCACTTTAGTTTTTTTTTCTCACGATTAATCATTTATTTTCATTATCTTTTTATATTTTTAGCATTATACTTTCTTTATACTCCCAGTGCAATATGACATGACTCTCAAATAGGATATGCGGGACATGGACCCAAAGGTCCCACTGATAGAGAAAAGACCCCCAAGGGACCCTTTCTCCAAAGAGCACTGTACTAACACTTTCACTTTTACACTGAAGCTATGGAGATCAGGGATCCTACCCATAGCAAAACAAGTCGCTATGACTTGCGCCGCGGGATAGGATGTCCTTATGGCTAGCCAATTATATCCTGAATAAGAAAATTACTACCTGACTATTGCTAAAGAAAAAAATAATCAATTAATTTTCAGATTAATTTTTAACTTCAATAAATCTTTAATTTCTTCCATTTTTCTTTAAACAGAACACTTTGTCAATCATACTCTTTTTTAATGCTATTGACCAGACAATAACTTTTTCTTTTCGATTACTTTTTCTTTTCAGTCACTTTTGCGTGAATTATTTTACAATAATTCACTATTAACATTTATTATTCTTTCGATTTTAAACTACTTATTTTCTCAATATTTTTTTTTATATTTTATGAATTATGGCAGGATCATTCACTCTTTTTCTTTCTTTACACTTTTTGAATTATTTATTTATAACTCAAAAATTTACTTTTACAGTCATTTAATTTACTTTTTGACTTTTCACTAATCTTTTGCTTTTTCGATCTGAATTTGCGATTATTTAGAATTCGGAGTACTTTTATACGGATTGTAAATTATTTATAATAATTCACCATTTTATTCGAATTATGAATTATTTGATAATAATTCAATACAACTACTTAACTTACTATACTTTTTAATTTCCTTAAATCCGTCATTTGACTTTTTTTTTATTCTTTTTATACGTAATATAAATTAATTTACATTAATTTACTAACTTTTGCTTATTTATTGAATTATTTTTCAATAATTCAATATTTTCACTTAAGCATATTCAATATTTATATTTCAAAAATAGCGTCATAAATAACATAAATTCTATAAAAATTTATGTGAACAATATTCTTCAATTATTATTATTTTTACTCATTTTATAAATTATTTCATCAATTATTATTATTTTTACTCATTTTATAAATTATTTCATCACAATTCATCATTTACATTATATACTTATATTTGTCCTTAGCTTTAAAATTCTTGAATAAATTTCATAAATTTTTCAAAAATTCATGGACATTATATTTTATATTATACCTTAATTTATGGCTTAATTTCATCAAATTGCTTATCGTACACATTCTTTTTCTTTAACAATGAATTTTGGCCCTTAAGGAATTTCTCCTTAAATATTTATTTCAATTTAATTAATCTTACATTTAAGCTTAATTAAGGTTCAATTGCATTATATTAAGGAGAATTTCAATATACATACATTTTTCCGATTTTTCCTTACTTACATATTCAATAAATATTTTAAAAATATTCACATAATTTTTATAAATTTCACAAAAATTTATACATGCATTATTACACATATACTATAAAATTAAGCTTTAAAATCACTAAAATACTTAACAAATAATTTTTTTTCTCCCTCAAGAAATTCAGCCACTTCAATAAAATTTCCTATAAATTTTTTTCATTCAAATTAAACCTTCTAACACACTTAATTAAGGTTTAATTATACCATTATTCAATCAATTTCAAATTTAATCAATTATATAAATTTTTCCTTAATAAACCCTAAGGAAAATCATTAAATAAAATGGAAAATACTAAGATTTAGTAGTCACTAACCTCAATCTTGCCATTAACCTTGCACAAACTTTATTTCTCTAGCCTTGAACCCATGAACATCATTTTTCCTCAAAATTATCTTCCATTGCTGAAATTTTCACCTCATTTTTCACCAAGATAAAAATTATTTTAGCTCAAAATAACCATAAAAACATACTCTAGGCACCTAAATCTAGCTATAGGTGCCTTGAAATTAAATTAAATTAAAAACCAAAGATTTACTTACCTCATTTTGACCTCCATGCCTTTAATCATTGTTTTCTTTAGCTTTCCTCCCTTTAATCTTTGGTTTGAGATTAGATCCAGCAACTAGAGAGCCTGGAGAACATTTCTTGTGCTTGGATCAAAGGGAAAAATGAAGAAAAGATGATGAAAAATGGTGGAAAAATGAAGAAATATGATTTCGGTGGGAAAGGAAGAAGAAGAAACTGATTTTTTCTGCATTCTCACGATTTTTACTGTTCATCCCTCCTATTTATAGTGCTGATCATGGGCTTGGGTTTGGGCTAATTTAATTAAATAAAAACCCATTAATTACCCAATATTGATTCTAATTAATTTCTTTTACTTCTCAACTTCAAATCACTTTAAAAATGATTTCATAATTTTTATCACCCCGAAAATAGGTTACACGCAAAATTTTGACTCAATCGGAGTTCATTTTCGGTCCGGTTAATTAAATCTGTCCGATACAAAAATATTGACATTACAGAAAAATTTACTTTTTGCATCCAAAATCATCTACATATTATTTTAGGATTAACTGTAATTTTTGATAATTTGTGGAGTCTGTTTGCTATTTTTAAATATTTATTCAAATTTGAGTCAGTTCCCTGATAATAGAAATTGATTCGCTAATTTTTTCATATTTTTGACTTTTAGAGTTTCGTTTGACCTCAATTTTACTTTAAATTTCAACCACAGACTCACCATGACCAATATTGTCCGATGGTCCAATAAAATATTTTTCACTTTCAGGTATACTTTTCAGTCCGAAAAATACTATTCATTATCGAAAAATATTGTTCACGGCTAACCCGATGTTGAGGTCATTACAGAGAGAATTTAAGAAAATGGGGTGGACACACCCATTCCCGTAATGATAGGCTGCGGGAATAGAAGGCACGGTGGACAACGCGAGGTAGCGGTGGCATGTGGATCAAGGCGGTCAGATGACCACCTATTCCTGCAACAGTCCCCTACGGGAATAGGCAGACTTCTGCCACCCACCATGCACGCTGAACACTGATATTTGCATGAGAGCCGATATTTATTTGGTCCTGTGATGCCTTCATCCTCATTTATTTAGAAAGAATTCGTGTGCTTCCAAGTCTTCTTCTTCTTCTCTTTCTTCTTTTGCTTCTTCTCGTTTGCTATATCAGTGCTCTACTCTTAGCAAGGTAAAATATTTAGTAAGTAAAAATTAGTTGTAATTATTTATATTTATATGTAAATATAAATTATATATATATATATATATATTGTATTTATTTAATTATTTAGAAAGTATTAATGTCAAATTTATTGTAAAATTATGAAAAATAGTATGTTAATATATTGATTTATTATGTTGATTTTGAAATGTAGGTTTAATTTGTTATAAGTTTTATTGATTTGCTATTGATTATAGGAATATTTAAAATAATTTAATGTATATTGAATATTTATCATAGATATAAAATAATGATAATAGAAAATATTAATAATCACAACTAAATATAGTAACATTTAAAATAATCATAAATTAAGAAATGTTAATTCAAAAATTTTATGTTTTTACATTTATATTTTGTTTGTTAGGAAGAAAAAATATGAATAGCATGTAGTAAGAATTTTATATAAAGTAGTTATATATAGTTAATTGTTATTATAAAATTAAAGTTAATTAAATATTTTAATAATATATGTAGTTAATATTTTAATAATATATTATCATTTTTAAAGTACAATGAAATTTAGAAGAAATTTTATATAGTTAAAATTATGTTAACGTATTTATAATTTATAATTTTATGTTAGTTATATTTTACTTCGATATATTATGCCATTAAAAATTTTGTTAATGTAATATAATTATTTAAATATTTAATGTTGACATTTTGTTATTAAATTTTAATTTTATGTGATATTTATTTAGTTACATATTTATTATTTTTTTGTTGTTATATTTAAATGCAGGGTAAATAAAAATATGGAGCAGTTGCAAAATCAATATTTTATAAATCCAGGTTCCCGCATAAATGATCTATTAAAATTAAAAGAAAAATATCGCGCTAATGCAGTTTGGAATAACGATGTAATATTCTTGTTCTACTAATTTATTTAACTGCATATTAGTGGACATATGTTTGTGACATTTAATTTATATGCATAAGGTAGCACGTAATGTATTATTTGCTCGGAGAGCTAGTGTAGAGTCCCATTATAAGAACATTGATCCAAGAATTATACCATATTTGAGAATGATTGAGTTTTATGGAGTGTCTCGGATTGGGATAATGTTAGTAGATGTTAATTTAATAACTGTCCTTGTGGAAAGGTAGAGATCGGAGACTCACACTTTTCACCTCGCAATTGGTGAAACCACCATCACTTTGCAAGATATTGAAATACTAACCGGTTTACTAATTGAAGGGCGTCTGGTGACGGACAGTCTAGTATTTGATTGGCGAGCTGTCTGTAGCCAGCTTCTCGAACAAATTCCACCCGACGATGCTATAAAAGGAAGATCTGTTAAAATGACTTGGTTATCGATAACTTTTGATTTTCTTCCACCTGATGCTACTGATTATCAAATTCAATGCTATGTACGTGTATGGCTATTACATTGCATTTGTGGGTTGTTGTTTCCATGTCAATCTAACAATTTTATACATTTGATGTGGCTTCCCTTGTTAGAGAATTTAGATGAGGTGGGCAATTATAGTTGGGGTTCAGCTTGTTTAGCATGACTGTATAGAAAGTTGTGTCACGGTACACTGCCAGATGCTCATGGGATTGGTGGATATCAATAATTATTGCAGATGTGGGCATGGAAAAGATTGCCCCAGTTTCGTCCCCCATTTAGACATGAAGTTATGGTGGATCAAGGGATGCCATATGGTTATAGGTAAATTTAATATCTTGTATAATTTAAATAAATAAATTAATTTTAAAATGAATATATATATATATATATTTTAAAAATTCCATTTAATATTATGTTGAAGCAATGAATTATTTCATTTTAGGTGATGATATCCTATTGATCTAACCAATAATAATAGAAAAAATCTGCATAGATTTCGAGTCGAGTTGGACACTCAGCGTGCAGATCAGGTAATAATTTAATATTTTTAAAATGTAATTATAATAAATAATGTGTATTTAAATTGATTAAACCATTTTTACTTATTATTTATATTTCTTTAGTTTGATTGGGAACCATACGAGCATGTTATACATCTTTTGCCGTCATATTGTACAAAAGGACAACAAATTTGGAGATCAATTGTGCCTTTGATATGTTTTAATATCATCGAGTGGCACCATCCAGATTGCTGTCTTCGTCAATTTGGCATGAATCAACACATACCCGGTCCACCATTAATTGATGATAGCCTACATTCAATTGATTTGAGAGGAAATCATGAGCATAATTGGGATATGAAATTTTCTAATTTCATATTAGAATGGAATAATTGATTGCAAAGGGTTATTAGTGGTCCTATCCTCAGGGCTCCATTGCATATAAGATCACAATACATGCAGTGGTACATACTAAGAACAAGATTATGGATAACCCCTAAAGGAGCGTCCTATGGAGCAGCAGTATGTGAGACCAATTGAATTTTTAACTAATTTTATGATTATTTAGACTAAATGATTATATATTGATAATAATCTTTTTATTGTATATAGGCTGATGGTACTGAACATATTTATCATAGTGACATGGCATCATCGTCAGTGCAGAGTGGTGATTTTTTGACATAAGGAGCGATATTGAGAGCAGTTGGAGCTTTTCAGAGAACAGCTCATGATTATCCATGTCAGCCTGTACCAGATCCAGTACAAATTCATCATATGTCTGCACCATTTGTAGATTTTTTATCATTAAGAAGGAGCAGAAGAGGTATGGCAGAAAGACGGAGGTCGGTGCCCTTAATTTTGCCTCTATCAGGGATCAGTCAGGTCCCTCAGCCCATGTCATGGCCATATGATTATCAGGGGAGTTCCACTTCATTTGGTATGCATGACTTTAGTCAACATTCATTTTATGATACAGAAGCAGGACCTTCAAGATTTAATGTTGATTTAAATGTTAGTGTATTCGAGCAAAATCCTACAGGATATGCAGATGTTCTTCAGCCATACAATATACATGGAGGAATGGAAACTAATGTTAGGCGGGATGAATTTTTGGACCAACTCTTGGCCGATCCTAATGTTATGGAAAGTCAAATTTTTTCTGATCAACCGGTATTTAGCAATTAATGGAATAATTCACAGCCTGATCCAACTGCGCAAGACCCTTATAGTCATTTTTTGATAGTTTTTTAGTATGGTATTGTATGAATTATGAAATTTTATTATAAATAAATAAATCATTTCATTTCATAAGTACTAATTTAATATTTATATCAATTACATTACTTTTACTCTATACGAGGTATATATAATAACGAAAGTACTCATTTAATAATTATAACTTCCAGTGCCTTCATTTGATGATCCAGCTCGATTAGGATATGTCTTTTTATTGTGTTCCGTATTACCGCAAATGTTGCAATGTGCAATGTGTTGAGATTTTCTTCGATCCATCTCATTCCTAATTCTTGTTGTTTTAGGCCGGTCCTTCTTTCTCTGTAAAGCCATATCAGGTATAATTTTTGGACAATAATAATCAGGCCAAGTTGCCCTATGACCCATAGGATGGAATCTTCCTTCATAGCATTTTAGGACCTCGGTAATGCTATAACACGAATCAAAAAATGTGTACATATCGATATGTTTATGCATGCATGCTGCAATTGCATGAGAACATGGCATTTTTGCACCTTGAAATTTATCACACTCACATTCGCACTTGTCAAGGCTTAATATGTAAGTGTCAATTTCTGTATTATCTGCTTGTGTTCGGCCAGCTATGACTCAAAATAATTTGTACCGACTGTCATAATCAACCACCGTATGTTTTTGCGCCTTAAAAGCACGCTTGTTCATAAATTTAACACATTTAGGAGTGAACCACATTCCTTGACCCATTTTCATCATGTACAAACCCCTTCTTTGGTCATGAAATTTTACTAGTCGACCAAAAATGTGTTCGACTATAGCAGTGATGGACATCATATGAACACCTTTTAAGGCACTATTGACATTTTCAGCTATATTTGTTGTGGTATGTCCATATCGATAACCCCCATCTTCTGCTAAAGTCCATCGCTCTAAAGGTACCCTCATTGCCCAGTTGTATGAGTCCTCATCCAGCTATTTTATCTCATCTATTTGCTTGTTGAATTTATGCTTCTCATAGTTATTACCTGACAATGGAGTTAATTCACAATTACAAACAAATCACTGTATCGAACTATAATAAATAATACATACCAACCTTGTAGAGCAAATTTTTAATTGTGGGCTTTCTATGATGTGTATTGTAATTGCTTATAAAGTGACGCAGATATATCCTATGAAATGCAAGAGGTTCCTTCCAACCACTCCGTTCATCATGAAACACTGCCATGATTTTAGTATATCGATCTAATATAACAGTTATACCAATACATTGGGTGACATATTTTCGAATTAAATTCATGAACCAAGCCCAACTGAACTTATTCTCAGACTCAACGACGGCAAATGCAATCGAAAATAACATGTTGTTTCCATCAATAGAGCTTGCTACTAGCAATGTCTGCTGAAACTTTTTCGTCAAAAATATTCCGTCGATCAACAAAATAGACTTGCAGTGGTTCAAACCATCGATTGCAGGTTTAAAGCTCTAAAAAAACCCTTTTAAATTGCTTCACATGAGGAATATCGGTGTCTTCAAGCGCAAACTCATAAATTGATCTAAGATTGTAAAATTGTAAGGCATATAAAAAATCTGGTAATTTTTCAAACGATTCAACATAATTTTCAAATATAGCCTCAAGTGCACACGTCTTCGCATACCACGCCTTGTAGTACGAAACCTCATAATGAAATTGTTCCTGAATAGTGGCAATAACCACATCAATAAGAAGGCTTGGATTTTTACTTACTATTTCCATGATACTATTGCGAATAATCTGTGATCCCAATTGTCTGTAATCTTTTGAGAGGTTACAAGCCGAAAGGCAAGAATGTAGGCCTTCATACTTTGTTATTATCCAAAATGGACATATGTCTGTTGTCGCTGCTCGTAACCTCCATTTGCATCCAATATCAACATTCGCCCACTTAACAACCCATAATTTTATTTTAGCTTTAACGACTCTAATATCGATATTTCACGAGATTGAGTATCTTTTAATGCAAGACTTCACCTCATCTTTGCTATTGAATACCAAACCTTTTGATAACTCTGATGTACCATCCCACGTACCAAACTGTCCACCATGATCCAATTCAAGTTGTGCTACATCAAAATTAATAGCTATATAGTGTTCTGACGAAAAGGTAAAGCTAGCATTATTTCTTAATCCACTAACTTGAACTAATGCTAGCGGACTGACATATTGCGTACCTGAAGATTCATTGCCAGCATCGAAATCAGAGTCATCACTTTTGCCACTTAGGTTTGCTGTAACAGCCTCATCATTATCATTAGGTGAGACATAATCATTATTAATTGGACTGTCGTGATAATAGTCATCGCCTGCCAAATCAATTGATGTTTCATTTTTGATATCTGGACCATCTTATCGTCTTACTGACTGTATGCTCTGACTAGGATCAACTAATTGTCATTGATAGTTCTGTTTTGCAATTTAACTTCGTGATTTTCTATCAAATATGGATTTGCTAAAAAAATCACCAATCCTTCGACTGAATGACCATCTAGGTTGACTAATCACTACATCAGAGAAGTCGCTCATTGATCTCCTTGGCTGATTCATACAAACATCGAGCTGTTGTGTAACTAACCTCCTTGGCTGACTCATCCTAGCATCAGGAACATGGCTATATGATAAGCATAAATGACCTTGACCTGAACTGTCATCTACATCTCTTACAAGCAAGTCACCATTGCGACGACTTACTGATTGCCTTAACCGACTAGGGCAGGCTACTCCTTAGTGGCTAACTGATCTTCGTTGTTCACTTTGATCCATATTTCGTACTTCATCACCAATAAACTCATAGTAATTGGATTGAGAAAAACTATTAATATCATGGCCACTAACCGGTTGTGTTGGTTGACTGGGGCCAGCATCATTTTCAAAGCATTATTGCTTAGCCTCGACTGTTGCATTGCACAAGGTCTCATTTTTAACCGGATCAGCCATTCCATACGTTGATATATAACCTCCTATATCCATCTCGGTCACTTCAATACATAATTTCACTACATTATAATCATCGTATTTCCTTAATTTTTCATAAATCATGTCTACGTCATCGTCATCAGACATATCCACTGACGTCCAACATAATGATCATCAGTTGTACAACGGACTCTTGTATATAATTCTTGAAATGACATGATTTACATCTAAACCCAACTTAACATGAATTTTATGTTTCAATTCAGGAAGAGTTGGCTTATTTCTAAGCCTCAATCTATTTGTAACTGCATTTGGATCCGATATGTCATATTGAAAGTCTGCAACTCCATAACTTATTTGTCCATCCGTGTGCAAATAAAAGTCCGTATATGCTGACATTTTTAAATTATCTGTAATTGAAATAAATACAAACATTTATCTAACACACTTTATTTTTTAAAATTTTCTTTGTAAATTCATAGTTTTATAACATTTCTCTTTTCTTAAAATACACTTTATTATATTATAATTTATTATTTTTTATTATATTATGATAAATATCTAATAAGAAATAACAAATACATAAATAAATTAAAATTGAAATAATATCATTTTAAAACTAACGTATTTATTTAAAATTATAATATTATTAATTTTAAAATATTCAACTACTACTTTTTTATTATTTTTCATTTATATATAATAATGAAAAGTCGATAGGGTTTGTTCAAAAAAAAGTTAGAGCTTAATGCGTCATTTTTTTATTTATTATTCTTACTTAATTTTTAATTATATTATGACAAATTAATTTATTTTTAAAAAAATTATAATAAGTGTCTATTAAGAAATAAGAAATACATAATTACATTTAAATTTTAAAAAAATACCTTTTCAAAAATCTTCTATTCATATGCATTATATTCCTTCTATAGTTTGATATTTAAATTAATATCTGCATAAATAAAATAAATATAATTAATATTAACAAAAATATATATTTACTTCAATAATATTATAAATATTAAACAATATTTTCTTACCAAATATTTTTCGACGTCCTCTCTCTTAAAATATTATTTTCGCAAACTTCATTCATTTGAAATCCTCGTCTCATAATTTTTTTCAACATTCTATCTCTTAACATATTATGTTCGTGCTTCATTCTTCGGCTAGAGAGGTATATATAGCGAGTGGCAAAATTTTTTTCAACACGATTATCATGCTGGATCTAAATTATTTTCCTAATGTCGTAGCCTGTCATTGTGGTAATAAACTGACAGATATTCTTTTATTCTTATAATGACAAGTTGTAGGAATAAAAAATGGACTACACAGAATGCAATTTGATACTATCTCATTTCAGGCTATTTTTGTTTACTGTGCCATTCTATTTTTACAGTCTGTCATTGTAAAAATAGATATATTCATCTCACTTTTTCAATTTTTCTCACACACATCATCTGTTAAAATAAGTTTTTAAAACAATTCATTTTTAAATTTTAAAAAAGTCCCTAGTTCAAGGCCCTGCTAACTCTGCTTTACCGAAAAAAAGAAAAAAAATGGTTGGTAAAGAAGTTGATTCAAAAGGTATGAAAAGACAAATCAGCAGGATAAAAAGGTCACATTTGGGGTCAGTTGCAGACAAAAAGCAATTACAAAATCAATGCATTAAATGAAAGCAATCATATGAGATTACTTTCACTTCCCGATGCATCGAACCTTTCTGCTATCTGTTTCGATTGTCGCCACCGCCATTCCCAATTCCCCACTCAACAGATAAATCCTTATATTACTTAATTTATCTATTTTTTATTCCAAATTAATGTGTACACAGCATGGCTACACCCCTCTGGCAGACACGCCACCAACAGCATCATTCCGATAAGTGATGGATTGAGAAATTATTTATAGTGCAGTTAGACTAACATACTTTATCTTTTATTTTATTAGTAATCACAATACTTGTAAAATATGTCAAATCTATTAGGAAAAATAGATACCAAATAATAGATTTTCTTTTATTTTTATCAAATTAATTTTTATTTATTTATAATGTCATGCTAAAAACATCTAGTTAAAAATATTTTTATCTTCATTATCATAAAAAAATAAATTTAAATTTTTTAGTAATAATGGAGCATTTTTTTAACCAAATATTAAAAAACCAATATGTACAATTTGACGGAGTTGATCGATAAATTTAACTATTATTTTTAAAAATTATTTGGCTGTCCAAAATCTAATATAACAAATTTTAGATTAATATATATATATTGACTATATAGAGGCAAAATAATTTTTTTGAGTGGGGCAAATTAATACTTAATTAGGGACCTTTTTGAAACTTTTTAAATTTAGTAGGGCAAGTGCCCCCATTGCTCCCACTGTAAATTCGTCATTGATCTTGAAGCAATGGGATAACACCATCAGAAGGGTAGGTCCACCCTTGTCACAAATCTCACCCACCATCTGTGGCCAAAGCCGAGAGAGGCATCCATATTCTTTTTAATCCAACCATAAGAGGGAGGGTTCCAGCCAATCATTCTTTGAGTTCGATTCTCTTTATTATTAAAAAGAATCATGACATTACTTTAGTATACTCCTTCATCATGACTGTACCCTTCAAATAAGAACACCAAAACGAGTATGGTACGCTGGAACGATTGATAGCCGACCAACAGAACCAAACAACACATACCGCATCACTTCCATATTCCAAACCTTCAAATGAGATATTCTGATTATCTTCTTAATGTCCTATTCGGATCTACATGCTCCGACTCTGACATTGACACAGAACGTGAGTGTTATGACTGGAATGTGGGAGAAGCGCATACTGATAATCATGCATTGCATGCTCATGAAATTTATATCACTGGGAAGGATACTTATCTTGTTTTATTTTCGTGATGCAGCTGTAGGCGCGATGGCTAAAGGATACAACGTTGCTAAGCAATTGGTCGATCGGGCTAAGACGAAGATCGAAGCAGAATGGGCTGCCAAGGAGGAAAGGAGGTCAAAAAAGAGAAAATTCATGTCTTCTTTAGAAGTTCAGGTTTCAAATCCCTCCGCAAGTGCTTTCGTTTCTCGTCCCCTTCAGACCCTTTCAGGATCCATTGTTTCTCAGCCTTTGATGGAGGATCAGCATCCCCTTTAGGTGTTTGCTTTTGAGGAATGAAACTGATTCGGAAGAGGAGCATCCAAATCTACATCAAAGGGACTCAGCTCAAACAAACATGCCACCAGCAGATGAAGCTGCCCAAAGAAGCGCTGAAGAGGCAGCCAGGAAAAAATCTGCAGAACTGATAGTCGCAGTGGATGCAAGAGTTACCGCAAGAGGCAATGAACCCATCCGAGGTGAGTCCTCTCGGAGTGCTTCGGCAAGAATTTCTGTGCAACACCCGATAGTCGGACATTGGTCCGAGTACTAGTGTCACATAATATTGCGATGGTCCATAAATTATTATTAAATTATCCATCTGTAACATTCATTATTTTAACCATTAAGTTATGGGTCCCACATTCTAAAATATCTTATTAATTAATCTATAAAAATTCGGGCAGCGTAACGGCTGAAATCCAAATTCTACCTTCCTGTAATAGCTACAAAACACTCCCAAAATGTTCACAAACATCCAATCCAACCTCCACAATCTATATAAATACTCCACAAGATCAACCAAATACAGAACAACAGTCATTTTTAAAATTTTACATATAACCATGCATATATACAGTACAATTCTTATGCTTATTCTATCTACTTATTTACAGTACATAACAGATATATATAAGTCCAAAACTATACACAGTCCCCAAAACTAGTCATGTTGTCCTACAAGGCAAAATCCATAAGTACATGTTAAACAAAACCATAAAATGTTGGATTCTTCTTTCAATTTCCTTCCAGCACAAACTCAGTCTCTGTCTCCTATGTGTAGTATAAAATCACACGCTAAGCACAAAAGTACTTAGTGGTGAACATAAACTTAAAACCCAATAATTTCACTACAGTTCATCATTTGTTTTTCATTATAATACAAATTTTTGATTTAAGTCTAGATTTTTAATTTTATTGACAAAATTACTAATTTACCTTTCTTGAGAAATTCATTCTCAATTATAACTTTTCAAGTTTTATTCTCAAATTTTATCACTTTAAATTTGAATTTTACACTATAGGGATAAATTTTCACTTTATTCTCTAAAGTTTCAAATATGTACTTCTGTCCTAATTTCTTTGTTTAACAATTCTTTTAGGCTTTTACCCTTATTTTTCAGTACGCTTTTGTCCAAACAGTAGTTTATTCTCGCTTTTCAAGTTTTACATTTTTACTTATACAACATCATTTTATGCTTTAGTCAATACAATATTTTAATTCTCTTGCTCCTAGTATAGCATGAAAATATATCACTAATTAGGATGAGCGAAACTACGGATCCTATAGGTCCCAGTACTCCGGTAGTATCAATTACACACATATTATTTTTTCCTTTCTTTTTCTTTTTTCCTAAATACTTCAATACAGATGTGAAACCATATCAAGGTTATCACTATGCAAGTCGCCATGACTTGCTACCGTGGTTACAGAAATGTTCCTATGACTAGCCATGTACATCCTAATTTCTGATTTTACATATAATACTAAGGGCAAAATACAATTAAAATTTAATACAGTTTACAATAATGCATCATTACCGATTCATGGTAATAATTAGTCTACATTATTAAAAATAATCTCAGTATTTCAAATATACCAATTTTTCAATTAAAACCATACAATTCAATTATAATTATTTTATTTATTTATTTTATTTATTACTTTCTTTTTCAATTCATGCTCCTTACATGTCATATAAATTAATTATATTCTATTTTGTATTTATTTTGATTTATATCTCAAAATTTTATAAATTTTCTTAAGGTCCTTATTCGGTTACCTTATTTTAATTTCCTTATAAATTATATTTTCTACACAATTTAATCACAATAAACATAAAACCATCTATTTTTCATTTATTGCAATTTAATCCTAAAAATTACATTTTAGTCCCTAATTTTTTTAAAGTGACCAAATTTTTCCTAAAATTAAACTTGTCTAAATTTTAATTAAATACCATAATTTCACTAATTTATTTTCTAATTGCACAATTCTAAGTCCAATTTTACAATTAATTCGAAATTAATAATTAATCTAATTTTTTTTCTAATTATATATACAACATATATATTGTGAAATTAAAGGATTTAAAATTATTCACTTACCAAATCACTCAACAACTTTGTATTTTCCTTTATTTTTGGTTGGTTTGCTTCCCTCTCCTCGCTCTTCTATTGGCAGTAAATTCATGACCAAAATCACCATATATTAAGTCAAATTTTTGCTCAAATAATACACACAATACTATAATCAACACTTAATTACTCTAATTATCAAATAAAACTAAATTTTTCGCAACTCACCAATTTATTCACTTGAATAATTAGACTTTATTCACCTTCTTTCACCACCCATAGCAACCAAAGGTGAAGGAAAGCAAGATAAAACAATTTAATTGAGATGATGGTTGGAAAATCTTGTGAATTAAGCTTAGAAAATAAAGAAAATGGAGGAGAAGAAGAATAGAAGGGAAGGCACGGCAAAATGGAAAAGAAATGATCTTTGACCAGCCAAAACAAAGAGATAAAAGTCTCTTATGCCACATTTAATGATACACCCACTTTAGGACAAAAGAAATTAAGTCCTAAGTGGGTCTAATTCCATATATCACTATTTAATTGGTCAATACACTTTTAGTTGCCAGTTTTTGATAAAAATTATACCAAAAATTTCTAAAAATGTTAATTAGGTCATGTTTAAAAATTTGGATCAACTCGAGGTCGTTTCGATATCAAACTAGCCCCGAATATAAATTTAAATCAGTCCAAAAGCTAAATTTTCAAAGTCTTCAAAAAATTCATTTTATCATTTCAAAAATTCATATACATAATTTCTAGTTAATTGGTGTAATCGAAATAATTTTATGAAGTCCAGGGAATATTTTTAAGCTAGTCAAAGTTTTCAGTCAACTATATCGGTCCTATTAATTATTTTATTTTTCCCTTTTAGAGGCATATTTGACCTCAATTTCAGTCCAAATTATACCACCAGATTCGTTATAAATAATACTTTTCAATGGTGAAGAAAAAATTTTATGGGCCCACCGGATGGCATTATTCACCCCGAAAAGTACTATTTACATGATCGACGATTCTTGAGGTGTTACATTCTGAGAGGCGGGCTACATCACTGGGAAAAGTTTTGAAAAATCAATTTGACAATTGCTGGTCTACTGATAATAAAGTGGTATCCAGCTTTGTGTGCCGGGATATGCTTCAGGAGAATGACTTCAAGGTCATGGGAGATCCTAACACACTCATAAAAGAATATAGCCTTTTTCAACAACAGGATCTAGAGGTAAAACAAATAATTTCATTTTTTCATTTTGAATGATCTCGCCTTGCTCTTTCTTCTATCTTTTGTCTCATTGGCTAACTCGCCTTTCTTCTTCTTCTTCTTTTGCTTATTAGCTAATAAAAAGGGATTTGTGCTTGTATGGTATGGCCGCCTTTTGCTGAGGAAAATGGAAGGACGTCGATTAAATCAGGAGAGAGGCAGACGCTAAATATGATGCGGCTATGAAGGAGTGTCTGCTTACCCAGTCAGAGGTTGAAAAATTTAAGAAGGAGGCCGCTTGTCTTTCTTAAGATCTAAAAACTCGACAGAAAGAGGTTGACCACCTTAAAGGGGACGTGGCCCGTCTAACTGTAAAAAATACCCTAGAGCAAAAATTTAAAGAAGAGGCAGCTAGATTGAGGGATGAGTGCACACGTCTGTTTGTCGAATGCTCAAAGGCCAAAGATGAGCATGACCTTCTGTGGGACGAGTGGGATTCACTATAAGCCACCTTAGTAGAAAGGGAGACGGCGTGGGGTAAAAAGCTTGAGGGTGAGCTTGCCACCCAAAGAGAAGAGCTTCTGGATCAGCTAGGAGAGGTCCAAGGATGATTATTGACTAGATTAATTTAAGTAGCCGAGCAGTGCTTTTCTGAGGCTGACCTTAACTGGATAAAGGACCCAAAAATTTTGCCCGACCCTCCTTCTAGTGATAACAAAGAGGAAGCTCTTAAAAATCCCACGTCATCTCGGCCGACCCCTAGGATGCCGATCAAGCCAGAAGCTGTCGTCTCAGTATTAAGAGATCAGGTTCCTGTGGCAGCTCTAGAGTCTTTTCAGCCTTTAGCTGAGACGGATGTGCCCCTTGCAGCTGTAAAAATCATAGAAATAGAGATTTAGATTTTCTTTATAACATTTTCTACTTTGCAATGGTTTTCTTTTTCATTTTGTAACTTATAAAAAATCTTCATATATAAAGCTTGATTTGCCTTTCAATTGCATCCTCATACTGCATTTCTCAATGTATTTATCCTAAGAGATTAATTAAGGAGAAAATATTAAATCAATTGAGGAGAGAATATGTAAAATCAACCATAAAGAATGTACGAAATCGACTTAGGAGATTACTTCCTGAATTTTAGGATGCTTTTCAAGTATTGTAATCCCTAATTCTTAGGGTTGCTGATCGATTAATCCGATCGAAATTAAAATATAAGAATCATTCGTTCTGGCATGAGTTGTAACTTAGACTTATGACATCTAGCGTAGTAGATGATTTTTTAGTCTTTCATTTGATTGTAATATTATCCGATCGGATAAAGATCAACCATTTGTAGGAGAGTCATTATTTTGAAGTTTTGGCGATTTCGCACATCAAGTGCCCAGAAGATTGACCTTTGCGTGTTATGTTCGGAATGATATCGAACTTAGCGAATAAGTTGATGAAGATTAAACAAATGCGCCTAGAATCTTGGGCTCGGAATAAACGTCGAGCCTAGCAGAGAAACTTATCTTGTAAATAAATGGATTTCAACTTTGCCATCTTTGGCTGTGTAAAGCCTAGCAGATAAGTTATACCATATTAATTCATCGATCGGGATATAACGTTGATCAGAATTAAGCCCTTGATCTTAAAGTGGAATAGATTCATCAATGTCGATTTGAAAGTCATGTTATTAGGTTCGCGATTTGGCGGTTGGAACAATACTGAAAAATTAGTCAATGCCGTTAGTTGTTTTGTGGAGATTGTCTGCTCTAAAGATATTTTGGCCAATCAGTGGCTTTATGGAGATTATCCGTTCTGGAGATATTTTGGCCAATCAGTGGCATTATGGAGATTATTCGCTCTGGAGATTTTTGGCCAATTAGTGGCTTTATGGAGATTATTCGTTTTGGAGATATTTTGATCCATACTTTGGTGTTGGAATTGTTCGAACCGGTTAGGGAGAGATCTACAGGCGTTAGGGCTCTCATCTAGAACTTCCGATGGTAGAAAATATCTTTTCGATTCGCGCTGTGGTGGTTGAATTATACTAACCGATCGAGGAGAGGTCTACAGGCATTAGAGCCCTCATCTCAAATTTTTGATGGTAGGACTATTCGATCCCAAGATCATTTTGCAGGAGAGGAAGTTAATATATTTGATTAATGATGAGTGATAAATTCGTAAGTTTGGACACATACCTGTCTTTAGGTCATTTTTTTATTTCGTGGAGACACTCATTTTGTACGCATCAAGGTGCTATTTGTTTTCACGCGTTGCCTATGCCACACTTTCTTTATTATTGTATCTTTAAAAACTTAAAGATAAATCTTAAACAGTAATTAGATAAATCTTAATTCTGTGATTATTACAGGAGACTCAGAGATCATGAAATTTAGTACAATAAATTTGAGGGGAGTCAAATTACAACAATTGCACCTGATTTTGCCGTCATTCGGTGGCCCTTACAAATGGCTTGTGTTGGTCTGGCTTTTGTGCTTGTCATCACCATCTGAGCCGGTCGCTTCTTCCTCATCGCATGACTGCTTACAGAAGCTTTCCCATTTGTCGATTGAGTGCCCAACAGCTTTGTATAATTCACAACCTTTGTCGCAGTCTCCATTGTTTCTTATCTTGTTTGGATGCTTTAGGCCTGTTAGCTTTCATGCATTTTTTCTTGGTGCCCATCGATGCTTGGATGGGACTGACGCTGAGTGGAGTAAAAGTCCTAGCCAGCCAATTATTGTAGCGATCAAATGTACTCCGTTCGATCTTATTTATCCTTTCCATAATCCTCGAGAAGATTGACCTGTTAAGATTCCTCTATATCCAATTAGATAAAGAGGTTTTGTTGAAGGGCCGACCATCTGGATATTGCAATCTATCCATCACATTGGTCTTCCTTATTCTATTGGATCTGAAAACATCATCCAGCTGGATGTGCTGTCTGGCCCTATCCATCAGATCGGAGAAGCTAATTGGTGATCTTGTTGTCAAAGATTCAGAAAGTGGACGATCAGCGATGCCTCTCGTCAAAGCATTCGACGTCATTTTCACGCTTACATTCCTCACTTCTGACATCGTGGCCTGGAAGCGATTGATGTAGTCTCTGAGACTTTCATCAACTTTTTGGTAGAGGTTGCATAGGTCACTGATTGACTTTGGTGCGCATGTTTGCACAATGAATTGCGTGGTGAATGACTCTTTGAGTTGTCTGAAGGAGGCGATTGATTCTTGAAGGAGTTCATGGAACCATTTCAAGGCATCTCCTCCTAGGGTGGTGGGAAAGACTCTACAGGCAATTCTTTCATCGTAGGTGTAGACCTACACTTTAGTCAAATATTTCGCAAGGTAAGTAATGGGATTAGTTTTACTTGTATATTTATCCATCACCACGTTTCTCCACCTAGAAGGCAGCTCAGATTCTGTAATTTTCCTGTAGAAAGGGAGGCAGTGTTGTTGCTGATGCTCCCTTTAAACATACCTTTTTAAGGTTCTACCAAACCAAATTGCTGGAGTTTTTATTCGAATCATTTATCTTCCCTTCTTCCATTTACTACTGAAGTGAGATTTTTTTTAGATCTGCAGGAGTGGTTGTGTGTGTGCATAAGGGATGGATCATCGCCAAAGGATGGGGTGAATGATCTACTGTAGGTGTAAAGAGCATCCCTGCTCGAGGATATTGTCCGCTTTCCCTTATCGTATCTTCCTGGGGCTCTGACCCCTATCCTTTCGACGTTATGAGTTTGTGGTTCCTTCATGGAGATTTTCCTATTTTTCCTCCTCCGAAGTCTTCAGCCATAAAAACCATTTCATAACCTCTTTCAGAAATCCTAGGTATTTTATCCCTTTTTAGAGTTTGGACTACACTCTTAGTGAGGTCACTAAGAATGGCGCGCATATCTCCGATAGTAACAGGGGCATCCTCCGGCTGTCGCATGACCACGTCTTCGAGATCTGGGAGGAGGTTACCCCTGGTAGGTGATCTGAGAGATCTCTCTCTTATCCCTGAGGGCTTAAATCTATCCTGGTCATTGTGATTATGTTCCCTAGGAGCTAAGTACTCGTTGGATCTTAAATCTACCATGACTCTCAACGAAAGTACCAAATGATAAAGACTGAAAAATCTTTATCTGTAAGAAGGAGAGCTGGCAATTGAAGGTACCCGATCGGATGGCTGGACCTACAAGAAGGAGTGCCCAATCGGACCAAACTTTAGCACTCTGAGACTTAAGTTAGTAGTTTTTAGAGAAAGAGTGTTTAGAGAGAGGGTCTCAGATGTTTAATACCTGGTGCCCTTATGCTTTTTGCTATTTGTAGGAGAGAAAGGAGGGATACTTGAGTACCTAGGAATGTGATAGCTAGCAACTAGAGTAGGTAAGCCATAGACGTTAATTTGTGTAAGTAGACTTGACAGGACAGGGCATCCCATTAGTTCGATCGGACACCGTGCCTTTTTATCTTGTCTCCCAGCTCACATTTTGTCACTTTTGTTGATGGACTTTGGGCTCTGCCAAATATTGTTAGGCCGACTTGATTGGGCCTTGGAGATATTTTTTTCATAGTTATCAAGAAAGAAAAAAGCCAACATCAATAAGGGAATGCTCTATTTTTGTTTATGTTTACTGTATTTACACAAGAATTGGTTACAAGAATCAATTGTACTTCAAATAACATGGGGAATTTAAGGGAAAATGTACAAGCAAGGCATAAGAACACCAAGCGCTGATCAAATTTAGCAAATTACAACCAGAATCAAAATATCCAGAAAAATTACAAATGCAGTCAATACATCCAAAGAAATCCAATAGTCAAAGCAGTGAATAGAAAAAGCACTAACCTTTCTTTCTTCACAACTACAACCGGCGGCGGAGCTCAAAAAATGGGCAGCAGCAACAGCGAAGCTCAAGAATTGAGGTGGCAGCAGTTGCTTCAGCGGTGGTGGTCGAGGCTCCAATAAAAGAAAAAGAAGAACATAGTGATGAAGAATTCTAAAATCTATCTTTTGAAGATTTCTAAATTTCGTTTTTGTTTAGGAAAACAATTTCACAGAAATAAAAATTTCAATCTCTCTGCCGAATGCATTTTTATTTTTAAAAAAATAAAATAAAAATATGGAAATCACAACGATAATGAACGGATCCTAGATGAGGGTTTTAAGCTTTTAATCAAACTTCAAACAAATAGGTTTTGGGTTATTTAAGAAAAAAATTGTTTTTTTTTTTATAATTATATTATATGCGTGGACTAATAGATTTGGAAGTGGTTTCAAACAGGACTGCCTTCTCATTTCCTGGAGGTTAAATTTATTAGTGGCATTGAAAGAAATGATGAAGATGATACTTATATTTGGATTTTGTATGGCCTTCTTCTTTCTTCTCACTGTTACCACTTTCTTCACCCCATCAAGTAACATGCCTCTCTCTTCTATTTCTATGATTGTTCCATTAATATTATATTTGATGATGCCGTATTGCTTATATTATTTTACTATTACCTCGTATTTGATTATATTGTATTACATGGTAAAATGATAAATTTACTTAAATGCCATTAACTTTATAAATATTAGTTCCTCAATAATAATTTTGTCAACAATTATCAATTTACAATAGTATAAATGTAGAAAATAGTGAGATGGCATTTTGGTAATTAAATTAAAAGAGGATGAATAAAATTGTAAAATCAAAGAGGAGAATAACCCTCCCCAATGTATCAATAGTGTGTTGAGAAGAGCAAGTAAATTTTACATTTTTTTAGTCACCTAGGTGTGAATTTGACTATTTTTTTCAATAAATCCGAATTTCATTATTTTCTTATCTCAAAAATATAATTATAAAAAAATAACCTTTCCGGAAAACAACTTAAAACAATCTAAAATATTATGAAACAATATCATACAAAATACAAAAGAAGGAACATGATTTCCTATTGTCCTAATAAATAACACAATGCAATAGGAAACAGCAATTGAAAAGGCCCCCTGATACCCTTTCACCCTCATCACATCTTCTCATCTTCGTCTAGCCCAAATTGTACGTTTTCTCTCTTAAAAGTTGAGACCAGAGAAAGGCTAACACAAATTAATATTATGGTGACTTCATTTATTATTTTAATTGCTTTCTCCAGGAGAAAGAAATAGTCAGTTCTCAGATTATACTGGAACATATACCATCTCTGAGTGCATAATGCAGCATTGAATAATACCTGGATGCTTTAAAAAAATTTCATTTCACAAAAATATCTTAATATTTAAAATATTATAAACATTATTATTAAAATCATTTTGATGAAAATGTCACTATGCTGACACGTCAACTTAAATATCCATATTCTTAAGAATTTGATAACATTTTTTAAATATTCCAAGCTCATGTAACTATACTAACACTAACACTGGAATCATCTTTTTAATTTTTCGATATTTTTAATTTTTCTTCCATCGCTAGTATTTCAAAGATTCAAGTACTTTTGTGAAAATCAGGTTAAAACTAAAAAAAAAAATAGAAACTAAAATAAATTTTAATAAATGGAATAGCATTTTGAGACTAATTATCTTTGATTTAAAAGCTTCTTTTTCCCTATTAACAACGCTAGAACCATAAAAAGGCCCACAATCTAAAACATACAACTTACAACTCTTAACAATCGAATTACGTACCAAAATAAAACATTTTAATCATTTGAAGAATATATATATATATATGGTCTTGTGGACAAGTTAATTAATTACCCTTCTATATTCCACCAAAGTTATAAAGATAATAAAACAATTAAATTATAATGTAGAAAAAGGAACATAAAAGAAACCAAATTAGGAAAAACTTATAGTAGATTTTGACAGTAAATTGATGAAGGAGAGTGGACCCCACCACCAGCCCTTTGCAAGGAGTAGTGGGACCAGGTGCCAAGCTCCACCCTCTATCTCTTCTTGATCACACACTGCCCTCGAACACTAACCAAACCCTAAAACACAACCACACTGTTCCTCCTCATCAGAGCCTAAAACTAACACTCCACTGCAGCTTCCAACTAAAACCCTTCAATTGCGCTGCTTCCACTGACTAAGCTCTAATTAAACTTATATAGAAGACATTGGTCACATCAAGATCACCAAATCTAACGCTGACCTAAAGATTTGGTTTCCCAATTCTTCTCCCTATTATCTTGATCTTCACTTGGGCATTCGTACCATCCCGAGCAGGGCTAAAGGACACTGGCAAATAATCATCACTCTCGCACCCGAAGCTTGAGCTATGAAAATGCCTGACCAGCTCCTCCTTTCCCTGCATATTTTCAAATTTTATTGCCTAAGCTGAAGGAGATTGGGGGTTCCTATTTTCAAGAAAATTAATGATTGTACCTGAAGCCTAGCATAGGCTACGCGACAGATTTTATTGGACTGGAAACGACACCATCGCCGATTCTCAACGGCAGCCTGAAACTTTAACACTGCTTTTGGGTTTGTGAAATTTACAAATGCGTACCCTTTGTTTGCTTTCTTTCTATGCACCACCAAAAGAAAAAGAAACTATGAATAGAAAAGAGATGGGGAGACGGATGGTCTAAAACTGAATGAAATTAGAAACTGTTCTTGAAAAGAAAAGAAACCTACTCAAAATCCATGGGAAGGTATAAGAAATCAAAGGCTGACATCTGATCATTAGTAGTCTCAGAACTCGAAAGCTTCTTCACCTTCTCATTCTCTTGCATGCAGTGATTATCTAGGAATTCCATTAGCAATTCCCGCCTGCAAATGTTAATCAACAAACAAATTCCATTAAATTTCCCTCAAATTTTGCATTTTTTATTTTTTTATTTTTGTGCATACGTGTATTTGTTGGGTATATTCCTTATCATGACAGTAGTTTCGTGGCCATTTGGTTGAACCGAAACCGCAGGATGCTTATTATTAGGCCTTGAACCGCCACAAAAAGACCTTGCATTTCTTCTATACCCAAACCCTTGCCTCCTCTTGCAGTGTTTCTCACACTTTTTTCCTCCGTGCTTTTCGGCTCTTGGACTCACCGCCACCAACTGGGCCCGTTCATGAGAAGCTTCATCCAAAGAGGTTAGCTCGGGGTGAGGGTTGGGTGAGACCAGAAAGGGTTGTTTGTCTGCATAAAAAGCATTGGGGAATTGTAGAAGAGGAGAGTAGTAAATACAAGGAGTAGGGTTTGGTGATTGAAAAAGTGGAGGATTAGGAAGGAGACAAGACGGAAAAAGAGGGTGTGGGGTTTGATAATGGGGAAAAAACTCAGGGGCTTGTGGGTTGAGCTTCGTTGGCGCCGCCATGGTAACCATAGCCAAGATTTACAGGAGACGGACGAAGGCTATGTAATAGTGGAAACAAAAACTTGCATAGCAGTAGGAAAATACTTGAAAAAGAAGTTTTCCAAGCGCCCGACAAGTCCACATTCAAAGTACTCTCCCCACTCTCGAGGATGAGAAAAATTATCATTTTCCTTTTTTAATTTCAATCAATTCGTTTAATTTTTTAAAAAATTAAAATTAAATTTATAAAAAATTAAAATTAAATCCATCATTTTATTAAATTTGAATGCATTAAAATTCTAAATAAGCGTTGCAAGAATTTAATTTGAACTAAAATTAAAATATAATAATACATAATAAATATTAAATATGGATAAATTAATTTTTTTTATTAATGTTTCATTCAAATTTCTAAAGGAACCCTTAACATGAAATAAAGATAACTATTTTATAAAATTCAACACAAAATTTATCTTATATCGATTTAACTTTGCCTTGTTATAGTTGTAAATACTACATTTAATAAATTTGCTATTTTATCACACTTTTAAGTGATTAATCTCACATTAACACCGCAATTAATTAAAAATGGTTAGAAAATTTTATTTTTTTGAAAATGTATTAACAATTGAATAAATTGTTATTTTCTAATTTTAAGTATTTTATTTAATATTTTATATAATAAAAAATTAAAGTTATTAACGTGGTTATTTATAATAAATATTAGTAATCATATAATATTTACTTTCAAACTTTTAAAAAAAAAACACTTACACTAGCATAAAATTAAATGGTGTGACTATTCACTTAAAGTGGGATAGAATAAATAATATTTTTCTTTTTTTACACTACATTTAATAATTTCATCAATATATTCATAAATTTCACCTTTTTTATACTCTCTCGTCCCATTTTAAGAGATATTTTTTTCTTATTTTAATTTATCATACTCCAAATATTTTTTTTGAAATTTAAAAAATATATTTACATGTATACATTTTTTTATTATATAATTTATTAAATATTTATCTTTTTTATTACTTTCTATTTTTAACTAAAATTAAATAAAAATTCTGAAAATATAATTTTTGTCAATTACTATAACTTTTTTACGAAATTGAGATATTTTAATTATTTTTTTAATTTTCATAAAAAATAAAAAATATATCTTAAAATGGGATGAATTGAGTAATATGCATAATAGTTATCTTATTAAATGAGACGATACTAATGATAATTCAAAAAAATAATAATTATAAAACAAAATATTTTAATTTAATAAGTATCTAACTATTAGTATTTTCAATGTAAGTTTTTAAGAAATTAAAAATCCTTTTAATATTAATAAAATGGATAAAAAAAGTTAAAATTTGATGGGAGGAAAGAGATAGAAAACTATTAGAGCAAGCAAATTTGCCTAACCAAAATGTCTTGGTTCGTATAAAACTCTGAACAGATTGGATGATAGTTTGAACATTTCAAAATAATAATAATAATAATAATAATAATAATAATAATAATAATAATAATAATAATAATAATAATTATTATTATTATTATTATTATTATTATTATTATTATTATTATTATTATTATTATTATTATTATTATTATTATTATTATTATTATTATTATGCAAACCTGATCAAACTCAATCCACGCTCTTGACTTTTAAACATATTGTAGCGTATCTTTTACTTGCCAACTACTAATATCAATCTAAACAGGACTTGACCACAATTAAAAAAGTTTAAAATAAAAAAAAATATATATATATATATATATTTAATTTTTTTATATCCAATTAATCAATTCATCGATTAAAATTTATAAAATAAAATTATATAAAAAATTAAATAATATTTAACTCAATTATAAATGTAAATCAATATTAACAAATTTATTAATTTTTTTTATTCATTGATCAGTTAATCCATGCATGCTCACCTTTACTTTTTACATTTGTAATGTGTTGGCACCAAAAGTTCCAATACTTAATTTTGTTTAGAAAAATGTATTTTTGGTAATTTAACGTTTTAATGTGTGTAAATTTGTATACTTTAAAAAGTTACATTAGATTTTTGTATTTTTTTAAATCAATCTTATTAAATTAATTTAGATAGAGTTAATATAATTGGAGTGATTTATTAAATTTGTATGAAATTAACTTAAAATAAATGTGGAAACTATCAAAATATATTAAAAAATTATACAGTTATTACTAGCCATGTGCAACGGTCGGTTCGGTTCAATAAACGAACCAAAAAAATAGAAAATCGAACTTTTAATATTTTTATCAACCAAATCGAATTTATTAAATAACAGAATTTAAATCGAACCAAAATTTTCGGTTGGTTTGATTCGATTAACCGAAAATTAAAACTATTTTTTAAAAAAATAAAAAAAAATTGTGTCCAAAAATTATAAATCATAATATATTAAGGTAAAAATATCTAAATTGTACAAAATAAAAGTTCAAATTAAAGATATAATCTCAAAATATATAATAAATAATACAACAAAATCATTAAATAAAGTTTTTTTATTTAATCGATTTTCAATTTAATCGTCAAAATTCTAAATTATCACATAAAAAATAGATATTAATAATTGATAAATGTACTTATATAATTTACAACTCAAAATAAGATAATTTACATATATAAAATAATTATTCAATTAAAAAATAAAAAAACTATATAATTATATAGAATTTCTGTCCGGTTTGATTTTTCTACAGTTTTTTTCTTCAAAAAATGAATCAAACCGAAAAATCAAAGTTTTATGACATTCAAAATAAAAAACTGAACCAAATTGAAAAAATTGATCAGTTCGGTTCGATTTTCGAAATTTTTTCATCCCTAATTATTTCACATATGCAAAAAAGTCATGAATTAGCTTTTTATTAATTTTTTAATTTTCTTATGGATTTCATGATTTTTTTAAGTTTATTTCACACAAGACTAACAAACTATATGTTTCAATTTCATTTGAATTTTATGTGAATTATATATATTTGAAAATTATAGATATTTAGTGTTAATTTTTTAAAATACAGAAATCTAATGTAAAAAAGAAAAAGCTAAAACCATCTTGTAATTTTCTTTCAAACTATACTTTAAGGCTATGTTTGGTAAGATATAATAGATTGTAATGTATTGGGTAATGTAATGAATTAAGAAATGTAATATAATGCAATGTAATTGTGATTACATTAGTAATGTAATATAAATACTAATACATTTCTATATTTACATTTCTATATTTAGTTGAAAATATGAGTGAAAAATAGTTGAAAATTTCAAATGTATAGTACTTATATATTGCTTAATTAATGACCATAAATTGATCATCAAGTTTTATATCCAATAGCTATGATTAATCCACTTGTCCACTTATGATTGGTCTAATTTATTTTGTTATCAAAATTTTACCAAAATTATTCTAAAATTATCCAAAAATATTATTTAGGTTGGTTTTAAAATTTTAGCCCAAAATAAGTTCATTTCGGTATATTTCAGAGTTTGAAATTAAATCATCAGTTCGAAAATCAATTTTTTAAATTTATCTACAAATTAATTTTTTACTTTTAAAAATTTATTTACATTATTTCAAAAGATTTTATGCTATCAAAATATTTTTTTAAGATTTATAAAATAGTTTTTAGCCGGTCAAAATTTTGGTCAACTCTTTATGGTTCCGCTATTTATTTTTATTTTTGACTTTTGGGGGCCTAAATCAATTCATTTTTACTCAAATTATATCACTGTACTCTTCATGAATAATACTTTTCAGTGGTATAATAAAAATTTTACAATTTCCGACGATGCTCGGATAATATTATTCACCCTAATCATGTTAAAACTGGCATTAAAATAAATTAATTCATGTTAAAAATATATTATTTCATTAAAATAAAAAAACTAGCATCAATACTCCAATATCATGTTAAAAATAATTTGCAAAATCTTTGAACTCGTTAAAACAATATAATGAGAAATGCAAAATAAAATTGAAAGATTTGAGAATATATTAGTAAATATATTCACAAATACATTTGTAAACATGATTATATTATATTGTTAAAAATTTGTGTTAACAAACAAAAGATTAATTACACTTTGAATCACATTACATTACAATCTATCATACTAAACATTGCCTAAATGTTGTACTCTGCAAATTTAATGCCAACCCGATCTAGCTTGATCAATTGTGCATCTGTATTAATCAATTTGTTTTATAATCTACTTGTGGTACGTTAACTATCTATTTATATTATTTGTAATTTTATAATTTTTTATATAATATGAATATAAAATAATTATTTTTTATAAATTTTATAAAAGATAAAAGAATAATATAACTTATTTATGTCCCAACACATCAATCAATTTATAACTTGTAAGAATTAACCCATTTATAATCGCAATCAAATTCAAATCCATGAGAACCCAATTTACTACCTTTAACTTCTGTATAGTTTATGCTAATTAGTCAAATTGCACACAAAAAATCTTGTAAAATGTTTTCAGTTGGCCTCTTTTTAAAATTTGATTTTAGAAAAAGATTCAGCATTTTAATTATTGTTAAGTATCGCATATTCACGTAAGTGTCTTCTTAATTCTGGGCATGCATTTTCCACTCGCTAGTCCATTGGTGCAAAAAAGAATGCTAGAAGTCATTCATCAAACATCTATTTTTGATTTCCTTCACTAACTAGCAGCCATGAACTTCATATTATAAATTGATAATTGTTCTAAAAGCTTCTTATGCTTTCATGATTTGAGACGGAGGCGGAGCTATACTATATGGGTAACGAGGGACAGTGGCGGAGCCGTCGCCTTGTATCAAGCTGACGTACATGTACATGTGCATCCTCAGTTCTAGAAAATTTATAAATAAATATATTTAAATTACAAAGAGATAAAGTGAACTTTTATATTTGTACTATTTAAAAGATAATACTTTTCCTCCTATTTTTTTTAAAATCTATTTTATTCTTAAAACCAGTTTTTAATTCGAATTTACCCCAAAACTCAAAATTTATAGATACTTTATTTCATAATTATCGATCTAATATGCAAAAATTTTAAATTTAAAATAGATGAAGTGGCATACACATGGCATGCTAAAAATATTTAAAAAATAAAAAAAAACTGTTTGCTTTATGAGAAAAGGAAATTAAAAGGACAAAAAATCTGTTTGTTTCTTAAGAAAATGCAAGCAAAATTGCAGTGGAGTATTGTACGAGAATAAAGGTAGTTCTTTCCATCACCTTCTTCACTTCCCCTACTATCACCTCCTTCTCCATCAAACAAGCATCTTGTACAATTTTTAGATACAAGATCGTTCATTAGGCACTAAGCACACATGTCTGCCGCAAGTTTAACAAGCAGCTATAGCTAATCCGATGCTTGTCACCAATGGATCATAGTGAGATTTGGATTCCACTATCATGCTGGCGCTCGAATCGACAGCCATGACGGAAAGGAGCTCAGCTATGCCATATTCTTTAAAATTCTTATTATGAAAATGAAGAAATAAAAAATTATGAGGAACTACAGGGATAAAATTAATAAAAAGAGAATAAAAGAAATATATGGGATAAAATAGTCTTACTGATTTAAGCTTAAGAGCAGCGTCTGGAGACCAAGCAAGCTTTATTGTGCATCAATGGTGGAAGAAAAGAAATTGAAATTTTTTTTAAGAGTGAAAGCAAAAGGTGGTGTAATGGTGGTGGGCTTTTTAATCCCATTATTCTTGTTATCTATAGCAACACTCCTAGCCAATTCCAGCACCTATAAGCCACAAATTTCAAAATTATTATATGCAAAAATAGCGTAAATCAATTTCATTTTGATGAGTAACAGAAAATTAGGGCATTATGCTTAAAAATTTCAATTTCAACAAAACACCCTTCTAATTTTGGAGAATCAGATGAATAGAACAAAAAAAAAGATTTTTAGATCTGAAAATTCAACTAGACTAGAAAGATGGAACTTACTTCAGCAGTTAGGTGATGAATGGTCCATTGGCAGCCACAAAAGCGGCCATTTTACCCTTTTTTCTGATTGGATTGCTAACGAGGAGAGATGAAGATGACGTGTCAAAATGTGATCGATCGCCGTTAGCCATGCCAGCGTTCTGTCCATAATTGCAGGGGTAAAATCACATTAAAAAATTGACTTCAAAGGTAAAATGGGCTAAATAAATTTTGAGACAAAAATATTCTTTTTTACTTTTTCCGTTTTTTTTATTTGTCACTTTTGAGTAAAATTTAAATTCTATTTATCTGTTACTTTTAGACTTTTAATGTAATTTAATTTACTTTTTCAATTTATTTTTTTTCCAATAAAGTTAGAACCAATCAGATTTGATAATTTAATCTTAATCACGTAATTTAATACTAAATTTAAATCTATTTATTATTTCTTATTTCTAGTGAAAATAACAAAAGTAACTGATAAAAAAGAACGGAACGAGTAAATAGTAGAGGGGCAAAAATTCCCCTTATCCCCAATAACAACTCTTCTAATTTATTTTTAGTATTCTTAAATTTTAATTCAACAATAATTACATAAATTTTCACAAATCCTGCTATCCTAACTTCGCCACTAATGAGGGAGACTTTGTGCCTTGCGCAACCATGCAATTTCTTTTTTCCATAAAAGCTTCTTTTGATTTTATATTAAGTTTAGCGTATTTACTAAATGATCCTTTCAATTTTTAATTCCCTTAATTTTTTTTTATTTATATGATATTTAAATTATGGTCTCCCTCTTTTGTAAATTTTAAATTCACCTCTAATGTGAGACATGAGTTTCATAAAAATAAATAAATCAATCAACAACTAGCACAGATGAGTGCTTACCATCATTGTGATTTAGCAATGAAGGTTTTTCCATCGTTTCTACTACTACTACTTCAACTGTCATCCCAAATTGTGATGAACATGAAACACAATCTCCAACTTTTACCTACAAATGCCTGTTAAACGCAAATGCTAATATTATTGTCAAATCTGACTCTTAAATTTTATTTTCTTCTTAGTTCTCATTCTCTTCATTTCTGCCTGCTTCCCTTTTGTCACACAAGACTTCCTCGGGAGTCAAAAATGTAATGGCCTCAACATCGGGTTAGCCGTGAACGATATTTTCCGATGGTGAATATTTTTCGGATCCGAAAGGACATCTAAAAGTCAAAAATATTTTATTGGATCATCGAAAAGTATTGGTTATGGTGAGTTCAAAGTCGAAATTTGAAGTGAAATTGGGGCCAAATTAGCCTCCAAAAATCAAAAATACGAAAAAGGCAGCGAGTCAATTTCCTTAGTAGGAAATGTGACTTGATTTTGCATATATTATTAAAAATAGTAAACGAATTTCGAAAATTACCAGATTTTGCATGCCTACATGAATTTTTATATAGAATATTTTATTAATGAGAATGAAATTTTTCAGTGACATCGACAGTTATCGAATCGGACCGATAAGTTTAAATTGGAGCGATAACGGACTCCGATTGAGCCAAAAATTTATGTGCTAGCTATTTTTTATGTGATAAGAGTGATAAAATTATTTTTGGAGTGATTTGATGGCTGAAAGAGAGAGAAATTTGATTGGATTTTTACGAACCTAAATTAGGCCTTTAGAGTTAATTGGGCAAAGCCCATTAGTTTGGCTTAATTTTGGGCCCAATGGAAGGATATTTAAGAGCCAAAAATCTGTAGAGATTTCCAGAAATTGGCTAATCTTCTTCCTCATCTCTCTTGGCCGAATTCATCCTCCCTCTCCTCTCTCTCTCTCTCTTGCTTCATAATCACTCAAATTTCTCCTTAGATTCCAACTTAAGAGTTGTAGTTCCATCTTTCTAGATCACTAAAATAGCTTCTCTTGATTGATTTGGTCAAAGAATGTGGAGAAAACAAGTAGAGAAAGAAAAATGGGTAAGTTGGATCTAGGAAAATTTAATGATTTAAATTGATTCTTTAATGTTTTTCTATGAATTTTGAGGTGTAGAATGTTATTATGAGCTTGGATTTTACATTTGAGAACAAAAAAATAAAGAAAACTAAGCTTGAATGGCCGGCTCTATGTAGGTGAGCAAGAAGAGGAAGGTTTTTCAAGGAGTAAAGGCAAAGAAAAGGAGACTTAGGCTTCCTAATTCAAGTAAAAATTGTAAGTGGCTATTTGATCTTTACAGTTTCTAAGTTTATGAATTTTTCTTAATTATGTAATTAGGGTAAAAATTTTAAAAGTCATTAAATGATGAAATTTTTTTAGGGTAATTAAAATTAAACTAGAGAAAAGATGAATGAAAAGCTAAAATGGAAGAAAGAAATTTTTTTAAGGAAGAATTTAGTGATGGCGGAATTGTTTAGTAAGGAAAAGTAATGAGATTTTTGCATGAAAATAATATATGTTAGCCTAAATTGAGTGTAGAGATAATAAATGGTGTCCATGAATTTTTATTGAATTATTGAAATTTATTTTGGAATTTAAAGATTATGTAACCAATATGTTTATAATGAAAATTGTGAAATGTGGTGAAATAATTGATTATTTTGGTGAAAAATGATAGTAAATAATAAATAATGCATAAATAAATTTTATTGGGATTTATTGAAATTATTGAAATTTTATTGAAATTTTGATGTTAATATATGTATTGAAAATAATTGAATTATTAGTGAATAATTGCACAAAAATGTTGAAAAATGTGAATTTATATGAAATTAAATTATAGTCAATGAAAAAGAAATAAAAAGTCAACCGATAAATTTTTCAGAAATTAAAAAGATTAATAAAGTAATTGTAACTGTGCCCTTAGAATTAGTCTGGCAGTAAAAACTAGTTCTGGATATAGTTGACTAGCCATATGAACACCTTTTGTAATACCCTTACTGTAACAGTTTTATCGGACAGGCAATAAGTCGGAATTTTTTTTTTGTGCTTTACACTTAATTCTTTTAACTTGATAGCCTTCATGCATATATAAATTTCATTAATCATTAGCCTATAACTATTCGAAAATCACTATGCATTTAATAAAATTTGGCAATATAACGGCTATATTCTTAACTAGCCCCCTGAAAAGCAGACATTTACACAGTCTCTCAGAGGCACAACAGTTTCAATCCAATCATAATAACCCACAAATGTTATCAAGCAACACATACATTCCATCCATTTTCTGCAATTCCTCATCCATATGCTACTATACATAATACACAGTACGATTATTGCTACAATATTATCCTTACAAAACAAAACATAATAAGTATATATATATATACATGCCACACAAAAATATCCTTCTAACTCTTCAGCTCCAATTTTCCTGTTGTGTACCCAAGCTCCAACCTATCTGTACCTGCATGCAGTAAATCCTACGTGTTGAGCATTAAACATGCCCAGTGGTGACTAAAAATCATAGCATTTCCCTAATATATAAATATTTTTAATAATTTTGGTTTAAATGATTTATTTTTATTTTATGGACGACTAACTTCTCATTTAACTTATAACTTTCTTATATTCTCAATTTAGTCCTTGAACTTCTCTTTTATTTCAAAAATGCCCTTTTTATACTATTAATTACTAGTTTGCCCTTTTATTCCTTATTTTCTTATCTTATCTTATTACTTAGCTTATAAATTACTGATTAATTCTTATTTCAACCTTTTTTCATGTAAAATTATGTTTTAGTCTTTTAACTTTATAAGGTTGACTTTTTACCCAATTAATTGACCAAATTACCATTTTATCCTTATTACTTATTTCCCTTATTACTTTTATAAATTAATTTCACCTTTAAAAAAATTACCATTTTACCCCTAAACTTCTAAATCATTTTCATTTTAGTACTTTTTCATAATAAACTTTCATTTTAGCTTCTCTTTTACACTTTTAATATTTTCTTATCAATATGCCCCTAGTACAGACCCGGCAGAAAACTCTCAGACCGGATATACGAGACGTGGACCCTGCAGGACCACAACAGAATGAGAAATAACCTCCAGAATTATTCCTCATATAACATATGAACATATGACAGTACTTATGATAAATATACTATGGAGATCAGTGATTCAACCATAGTAAAGCAAGTCGCCATGACTTGCACCACGGTATATGTATCCCTATGGCTGGTCAATTATATCCTGAACTAGGTTTTACTGCCTGACTCTTTTTAAGGGCACATATTTTCTTAATTTTCCTTTTATTAGCTACTTTTTCATTTTTTTTCTTACTTTTCATTCCTTGTCAATACAGTATCAATACTTTATAATTACAGTCAATCTTATTTACACATACTACGAAATATTTCACAGTAGTTTACCATGTAATCAACAAATTATGCCATAGTTCATTTAAATTTCACATTTTTCAACTAATACCTAATTAATATTTATTCCGAAAATATTCATTTAATTCCCATAAATTTTCTAAAAATTCATAACTATTTATTTACATTAATATTAACATTATAAAGCCTAAAATCATGAAAAACACTCAAATTTACATTAGTTCCTTATGAACTCTTCATTTGGCCTATACTACATGTCTATCATATCATTGGTTTTAACTTCATTTAAAGTCTCTAATAGGCATATATAACTCCTAAATGCATGAATATAACATTACTTTCAATTATATCCCATTACATAAAATTTTTCTTAAGAAACCTAAAGGAAATTCACTAATTTAATAGGGAAATAAAAGGATTAATTAGCCACACACCTTTTTCTATGGATTAGCCTTGCCTAGACTTCCTTTCCCTTTCCTTTAGCTTGAGAAATTTGCTCCTCTTCTTGGATTCCTTCACAAAACGAATTTTCCATCAAATATAACTCAATTATTTTGACCTCAAATGCTAAATTTAACAGCAAAAATAAACTCTAAGCACCTAAAAATAGTAGTAGGCACCTAAAAACCAATTAAAAATCACTAATTTCACATACTTAACTTTGACACCTAAACTTTAACCCTTGATTTCTCTTGATTCCCTTCATTGAATCAAGGATTAGAGCTGATGAAGGTAATATAGAGAGGCTGAAATCACTTTAGTAGGCTTTGATTTGGTGAGAATTGATGAAGAATTGAAAGAAAAAGAGAGGAAATTGGTGAAGGAGTATTTCGGCCACTCTAAGGAGATGAAGAAGGAATGAGTTGCTGCTGGAGATTTCTGGAGAGTAAGGGCTTATATATCTCTCCAAATTGGGCCTTGGGTTGGGTTTTAAGTGGGCTTGAACAATTTAATTGTTTAGGCCCTTTAATTATCCGATAATTAATCCTAATTTATTTCTCCCACTTTCCAACTTCAATTATCCTCAAATTTGATTCCATTATTCATATCATATTAAAAATAGATTATACCTAAAATTTCAGCCCAATCGGAGTTCGTTTCGGGTTTGATTCAATTTTATCGGTTCGATTAAATTGAATTGATCCGATTCAAAAATACCAGTGTGGCCAAAAAATTCACTTTTTATTATCAAAATATTCTATACATTATTTTAGGTATATATGTAATTTTTGAAAATTTTTAGACTTCATTTGATATTTTTAGTAGCTAAAACGATAAAAAATTCAATTAAAAATTCTAAATCTTAATTTTCTCGGTTTTTATTTTTTTTTTTTGCTTTTGGAGGCCTATTTGACCTCAAATTCACTTCAAATTTCAATCTTTGACTACCCATGATTAGTACTTTCTAATAATCTAATAAAATATTTTTCACTTTCGGGTGTCATTTTCAGTCCGGAGACACTATTTACTGTCAGAAAGTACTATTCACGATCAGTCCGACGTTGAGGCCATTATACTTTTTACCGCAGTGCAAGTCATGGTGACTTGTTTTGCTATGGGCAGGATCTTTGATCTCCATAGTTTAAGTGTAAAGTAAAAGTGATAAGTGCAGTATTTGGGAATAATTTCTTGGGAATCATTTCCTTTTTAGTGGGGTCCATAGGATCCATGTTCCGTGTATCGGGTCTGAGATTTTCTGCCGGGTCTATACTAGGGGCATAATGAAAATAAATTGATAAAGAAGTGAAAAGATAATGAAAAGTGTGAATAAAAAGTGAAAAAGGACTAAAATGAAAGAAAAAGAAAGTTTAGGGGTAAAATAGTATTTTTTTCCAAAAGTGTAAAAAGTAGGTAAATTAATTGAGAAATGTTAAATAAAGATAAAATAGTCAAATAATAGTTAAATTGTCTAAAAATTGAATTTTATAGTCAATAAGGACAAAAATGTAATTTCACATATAAATGTCATAACAAGAGTATATGAATGAAAAATGCCTCAATTATTAGTCCAAATATTAAAAAAATAAGCTTAATCAGTGTAAATTGAAATTTGCGCAAATTAAATGAAAATATTATAAAGAAATTAAACTTGATGTTTTAATAAGGAAATTAATCGATTTCATGTATAAATTTGTATAAGCTATTATTTAATGATTAATGATGATAATGTTAGGAAATGTATCGATTATTAGTCACCACTGAGCATGTTGAGTGCTTAGCGTATAATTTTTACTGCTCAGGTAAGCAAGAGCAAGAATATACTTTACAAGACTTCTTTTAAAAGCTCTTGTTGTATAAATTTTGGCATGTATATATGTCTATAAACTTTACTTTGGATGTGTAATGTTAAACTGAAGTTATTTTAATAAACTGAATTAGGGTTATGAATGAAATGGAATTGATGATAGTGAATGGATATGGTTAGTATTATTGATTATTGTATCTCTGAGAGGCTGTGTGATTATCTGCATTTCAGGAGGCTTGTACTATATACAACCATTATATTGCAAAAATTTTATTAAATGCATAGTATTGGACAGTTATAGGTCATTGGCGTATTATTGTTAAAATAACTAAGTATATGTTAATGAATTGAAAAGAATAAGTTGGAAAAAAATTCGGTTTTCGGTACATCGATACAGTATTAGAAGTGTTAAGGGTGTTACATTTTATGGTATTAGAGCAGAGATTTAGACGATTCTAAGATCGGAGTGGGTGCAATGTTTGATTTAAACTAATTATATACATGCCAATTATTATTTTGTGAAGTTGTTTTGGAATTAATGTATTTTTGCTCCCTTTTGTTTTATAGTGAAAAGATGTCTTGAATTAGAGCAAGAAGAGGAAGGTTTTTCAAGGAGTAAAGGCAAAGAAAAGGAGGCTTAGGCTTCCTAATTCAAGTAAAAATTATAAGTGGCTAATTAATCTTTACATTTTCTAAGTTTATGAATTTTTCTCAATTATGTAATTAAGGTAAAAAATTTAAAAGTCATTAAATGATGAAATTTGTTTAGGGTAATTGAAATTAAACTAGAGAAAATATTAATGGAAAGCTAAAATGGAAGAAATTTTTTTAAGGAAGAATTTAGTGATGGCCGAATTGTTTAGTAAGGGAAAGTAATGAGATTTTTGCATGAAAATAATATATATTAGCCTAAATTGAGTGTAGAGATGATAAATGGTGCCCATAAATTTTTATTGAATTATTGAAATTTATTTTGAAATTTTAAAGATTATGTAACCAATATGTTTATAATGAAAATTGTGAAATGTGGTGAAATAATTAATTATTTTAGTGAAAAATGATAGTAAATAATAAATAATACATAAATAAATTTTATTGGGTTTTATTAAAATTTTATTAAAATTTTAATGTTAATATGTGTATTGAAAATAATTGAATTATTAGTGAATAATTGCACAAAAATGTTGAAAAAGGTGATTCATATGAAATTAAATTATAGTCAATGAAAAAGAAATAAAAGTCAATCGATGAATTTTTCAAAAATTAAAAAGATTAATAAAGTAATTGTAACTGTGTCATTAAAATTAGTCTGGCAGTAAAAACTAATTCTGAATATAGTTGGCTAGCCATAGGAATAACTTTTACCGTGGTGAAAGTCATAGCGACTTGCTTTGCTATGGGCAGGATCTTTGATCTCCATAGTTTAAGTGTAAAGTGAAAGTGATAAGTGAAGTATTTGGGAATGGTTTCTTAAAAATTATTTTCCTTTTAGTGGGGCCCATGGAGTTCATGTTCCGTATATCCGGTCTGAGATTTTTTACTGGATCTGTACTAGGGGCATAATAAAAATAAATTGATAAAGAAGTAAAAAGACAATGAAAAGTATGAATAAAAAGTGAAAAAGGACTAAAATGAAAGAAAAAAAGAGTTTAGGGGCAAAATAGTAAATTTTTTAAAAGTGTAAAAAGTAGGTAAATTAAGTGAGAAATACTTAAATAAAGATAAAATAGTTAGATAATAGTAAAATTGTCTAAAAAGTAAATTTTATAGTCAATAAGGATAAAAATATAATTTCGCATATAAATGTCAAAGCAAGAGTATAAGAATGAAAAATGCCTCAATTATTAGTCCAAAGATTAAAAAAAAAAGCTTAATAAGTGTAAATTGGAATTTGTGCAAATTAAATGAAATTATTATAAAGAAATTAAACTTGATGTTTTAATAAGGAAATTAATTGATTTCACGTATAAATTTATTTAAGTTATTATTTAATGATTATTAGTCACAATTGAGCATATTGAGTGCTCAGCGTGTAATTTTTACTGAGCGTAGGTAAGCAGGAGCAGGAGCAGGAATATACTTTACAAGACTTCTTTTAAGAGCTCTTGTTGTATAAATTTTGGCATGTATATATATCTATAAACTTTACTTTGGATGTGTAATGTTAAACTGAAGTTATTTTAGTAAGCTGGATTAGGGTTATGAATGAGATGGAATGGATGATAGTGAATGGATATGGTTAGTATTATTGATTGTTGTGCCTTTGGAAGACTGTGTGATTGTCTGCGTTTCAGAGAGCTTGTACTATATACAGTCGTCATATTGCAAAAATTTTATTAAATGCATAGTATTGGATAGTTATAGGTCACCGACGAATTGTTGTTAAAATAACTAAGTATATGTTAATGAGTTGAAAAGAATAAGTTGGAAAAAAAAATTTCGATCTTCGATACATCGGTACAGTATTAGAAGTGTTAAGGGTGTTACAAAAAATAATTAGGAAATCTCCCCAATGATTGTGTTTATAATGACTTTGACTGGTATTATTGGTTTCCATTTAATATCATTATATTATCTTATGGCCAAATTAAAAATTGTTGCGAAAATAAGCAACAGATAGAGCAAGATCACAGCTAAAATGAATAGAAGAGTAAATTATTGTACTACAAAATCATACGAGATTAATTTTCAAGAAAGACTGGAGGAATCACAGCGGTCCTACTTAAAACGTAATCTCCTCAGACAGAATTTAACTACAAGTATAATTTATGAGCACAATTTATTACTACAACTATAATAAAAGCAGCTAAAATAAAGATAATAAGGAACAAAGGAATTTAACGAAGTTTGGCCAATTATACCTACGTCCTCAGATGTTACTAAGTATTATTTTACTATAATAAGTTAAATAATACAAGAGAGAAGAAAGTGAATTGGGATGAGATAAATTAAAGGTAAAGGGATATATTTATAGTTACAAAAAACCCCTTTGTTAATTTCCCGATGTGGGATACTTTCTTTTTTTTTTCTTTTTCTTTTTATCTACAAACTTTGACTTCAACAATCTCCTTCTTGAAGATTTGATTGAGTATCAATCACATCTTCACATTATTCTTTCTCTCTTTATGTTGCTTATGTCTCCATCATGCCGTAAGAAGATCGACACCATAAAAACTCGTTAGTATTGATTGCCTTTGTCATAAAATATGCTAGGTTATCTTTAGTATGAATTTTTTGCACATCTACTATTCCTTCTTCCACTTTTTTTACGAATGAAGTGGTACTACACCTTTATGTGTTTGGTCTTCGAATGAAATATCGGATTCCTTGCAAGATATAAGGCACTCTGACTGTCACAAAACAAAGAAAATTTCTCTTATTTTTGCTTGAGTTCCTCCAATAGCATTTTTAACCATATTGCTTCTTTACTGGCTTGTGTAGCTGCTACATATTTTCCTTTTATTGTTGACGTGGCCACAACTGATTGCAGTTTTGAAACCCAGCTTATAGTTTCGCCAGCAAGTTTAAACACATAACCTGTAGTAGATTTTCTTTTATTAAGATCATCAGCATAATCCGAATCAACATATCCACTGACAATAAAGTCTGATCCTCCATAACATAATGCAACATTCAAGGTTCCTTTTATGTATCTGAGAATCCTTTTTATAATATTTTAATGCTCTCTACCAGGATTCGCCATATATCGACTAACCACTCCCATTGCATATGCAATGTCTGGTCTTGTACATATCATAGCGAACATTAAAATTTTCACTGCTAATGCATACGGTACTCGAGACATCTTCATCCTCTCTTTTTCATTGCTAGGACTCATATTTGAGGATAACTTGAAATTCACAGGAAGTGGGGTAGAAATTGGCTTACAATCTTGCATGTTAAAACATCGCAAGATTTTCTTCAAATAATTCTTTTGAGAAAGCCATATCTTCTTATTATTTCTATCTCGGTGAATTTGCATCCATAGAATCTTGTTTGCTGATACCAAGTCCTTCATATCAAATTCCCTAGCCAATTGAGCCTTTAACTCCTTGATGCGATCTTTGTTGGGGCCTGCTACCAACATGTCATCCACATACTGCAACAAGATAATGAAATCATCTACACTAAATCGATTGAAATATGCATAAGGGTCTGCATTTAGTCTGTTGTATCCAAGGCTCATGATGAAGGAATTAAATCTCTTGTACCAGCACCTTAGCACCTATTTTAAACCATATAGAGATTTGTTTAACCTGCAAACCAAGTTCTCTTTTCCTTTTTCTTCAAATCCTTCTAGTTGGAGCATATAAATTTTTTCTTCAAGATCTCTATGAAGAAATGCAGTTTTCACATCTAACTGCTCAAGATGTAAGTTAGAAGTTGCACATATTGCTAGGACTACTCGAATTGTAGTGAGACGAATCACAGGTGAGAATATTTCATTAAAGTCAACCCCTTCTTTCTGAGCATACCATTTAACCACCAATCTAGCATGATATCTTTCAACTTGATTATCACCATTCCGTTTGATTTTATAAACCCATTTATTGCCTATAGGTTTTCTCCTTACGGTAGTGACACTAAATTCCATGTCTTATTCTTATAAAGAGCTTTAATTTTCTCTTGTATTGCTGCCATTCATTAAGATATATTTGAACTATTCATTACTTTTTGGAGAGTTGATGGCTCCCCATCCTCAGTTAGAAGATAATATGCAACTTTACCCTTCATAATGTAATCTGAGTGCTAATTGGGCAACCTTCTTGTGCGAGTTGATCGCCAATTATTTGGAACTTCAAATTCTACTGGCTTTTATTTTGGTATAGCTTCAGAAGAATTATTGATTTATAATTCTCTTTCTACATATACTTTTGTAGTCTCTGACTTTTCTTTACTTTCTGCTTGCTCTTGATTTTTATCTTTATCTTCTATAAAGATAACATCCTTGCTGACAACAACCTTGTGGGTAGTGGGATCCCACAGGCGATACCCCTTAACTCCTTCAACATATCCCAAGAATATATATTTTATGGATTTTGGATCCAGTTTTGTAATTTTTTGGACATTGTACATCACATAAGCAGGACTTCCAAATATATGAAGGTTTGAATAATCCATCGATTTTCCAGGCCACATCTCTATTGGTGTCTTACACTCAATTGTAGTTGATGGAGCTCGATTCACCACATAACAGGCAGTGTTGATCGCTTTCACCTAGAATTTCTTATCTAAGCCTGTAGTTCTCATCATTGCTCTTGTTCTTTCCAACAAAGTTCTATTCATCCGCTCTATTTTATTGAGGAGTGTATGCCGTGGTTAATTATCTTTTGATGCCTTCTTGTTTACAAAATTCATCAAATTCTTTACTGGTGTATTCTCATCCATTATTTGTCCTCAAACACTTGATATTTTGGCCATATTCAAGTTTCACTCGCGCTTTGTAAACTTTGAATACTGGAAACACATCTGCTTTCTTTTTGATAGGAAACATCCAACATCTCCTGGAGTAATCATCAATAAATGACACAAAGTAATTTGCTCCTCCTAAGGATGATATTGGTGCTTGCCATATATTAGAATGAACTAATTCTAGAATGGCTTTGCTTTTAAAATTTGATGTGTTGAACTTCAATTGAAGTTGCTTGCTTACAATACAATGCTCACAAAAGGATAGTGAGACCTTTGTGAGACCTGGAAGTAGATTTCTCTCTGTAAGAATTTTCATTCCTTGTTCAGACATATGCCCAAGTTTCTTGTGCCAAGACATTGCACACTTTTCACTTGGACTGTTTATGGCAACTAATGCATCTCCTTCTGGCAAAGTCTTTCCCTTTATCATGTATAAATTTGCAGCTATCTTTTCTCCCTTCATAAGTACAAGCACTCCTCTTAATATCTTAAAGATCCCATTCTCTCAATTGAACTTGCACCCCAAATCATCCAATTATCCTAAAGATAATAGGTTCTTCTTTAGGCCCTCCATATGTCGTACATCTTGAATAGTATAAAATGTACCATCATACATCTTTAGCTTAATATTTCCATATGTCGTACATCTTGAATAGTATAAAATGTACCATCATACATCAAAATATGAAATGTAGCTCCTGAATCAAGAAGCCATACTTCAGCAAAACTTTTTCTGCCTTCATAAGTCGTTGTTTCACAACATAGAGTATCTCCACCATTGGAACTACTTGTCATATTTCCTTGAGGATTGGAATCCTTTTTGTTTAGATTCCAATAATTCTTCTTCAAATGACCCTTCTTGCCACAGTTGTAGCATTTAATATTTTTTTTACTCCTTAATTTGGACCTTTCCTGATTGTGGCTCCCACTTTGGCCACGTTTTGTTGATCTTCCTCTCATCATAGTCAAGACTTCTGCATGTTGTGAACTTGCCAACCTATCTTCCTTATTTTTGCACTGACTTTCTTCTTCTATAACAACAGTTGTAATATCTTCAAAGTTTAGACAATCTATAAGGATATTGTTGGTCAAATTGATGATGAGTTGATCATACGAATCAGGTAGACTTTGGAGTATAATTTTAGCACGTTTATTTTGCTCTACTCTATGTCCCAATGATGTGAGTTGGGAAAACAAAGTATTTAAGGTATTTAAGTGCTCTGTTACTGAAGTGAATTCCGCCATACGTAAAGTTTACAATTTTCTCTTAAGAAAAATCTTATTATGGAGTGATTTTTTCTTATACAATCTTGTGAGGTGATCCTATATCTCCTTTGCTGTCTTCTTCTCTTCTATGCTGGACAACACTCCATCAGCTAGTGCTAGATGAAGATTAGCAATAGCATTCTGATCCATCTCATTTCATTTATCATATGTAATTTCTATGAACCTTTGACTAATTGCCGCTAGACAATTATCATTCATCATAACTGCTTTGATCTTCAATTTTCATAGTGAGAAATTTCTTCCATTGAATTTTTAATCTCATATTTTGCCGCCATTGCTTCTATCACGAACTTCTCTGCTAAAAAATCAGCTTTCACTATTTCACATGAATAGTGATCGTATAAGTGAACAGTGACCGTATACGTGAACAGTGATCATATACGTAAACTACCCAAGGAAAAATATTTTCTGATGTGAAAGATCAGTCTATATTGCAATCACAGAACATACTAAGACAAAACCTCGGTTCTGATACCACTTGTTGCGAAAAATAAGCACCGGATAGAGCAATACTGCAGCTAAAATGAATAGAAGAGTAAATTATTGTACTATAAAATCATACGAGATTAATTTTTGGGAAAGACTGGAGGAATCACAGCGATCCCACTTAAAACCCAATCTTCTTAGATGGAGTTTAACTACAAGTATAATTTATGAGTACAATAAATTACTACAATTATAATAAAAGCAGCTAAAATAAAGATAATAAGGAATAAAAAAATTTAACTAGGTTCGGCCAATTATATCCTAGTCCTCGTATGCTACTAAGTATTATTTTACTATAATAAGTTAAATAATACAAAAGAGAAGAAAGTGAATTAGGATGGAATAAAACTAAAGCTAAAGAGTTATATTTATAGTTATAAAAAATTTATTCCCTTTGCTAATTTCCCGATGTGGGATACTTTCTTTTTTTTTTTCTTTTTCTTTTTACCCACAAACTTTGACTTCAACAAAAATGACTCAATTTAACGGTAACTATTTGATCTATTTATTTTTTGATTTTTAACTAGGGTATTTACCATCTACTAGTGATTAATTCTCTCGCTAATTTATAGGCATTTCGAATGATGAAACAGTTGATCCAAAGATTTAAGGCTACTCCGATCTATTTATTTTACCAAATTACCACATTTAATTTTGAAATCAATCAATTAAAAAAATTAACTATGTATTCAATCAACATAATTCATTAAATGTATTAATAATGATTAAACTAGTGATTGAATATGAAAGGTTTTTTTTTTTGAATGATGGAATATGAAAGTTAAATGTGTCTATTTTGCTTCTTTGAAAGGAGTTCAGTTGACTTGTTAATCAAATTCAGGTGCTTTAAGTGTGAAGTAGAAGAAAAAGTTTAAAAAGAAAAAAATTAAAATTAGAAAAAAAAAACTGAACGTAATCATTTGATGTAAGATAATTTAATAGGTAATTTTTTCAAAGTAGTATACATAATGAAATTCAAATTTAAAATGAAATAAAGAAATAAGGGGTGGGGGTGTTGCGAGAGTCGAACTCACGACCTCTCACACCGAAGGGAGAATCATACCACTAAACCAAATACCCTTGAGCCTGCAATTCCTTTTCTATAGAATATAATAAAATATAATCTTAATCTAACATTTCATCAAATCCTTTCATTACCAGAGCCAGACTAATTCATGACACGTAACGATAATGGCGGTAGCGGTAGCAGCAGCAGCATCAACATCACCACTCTCATTATCGACAACCAATTTCCTCCACAGCCTCCTCCGCCCATCCCCACCACAACCAACTTTGTTCTCTTTCTTCTCCAGACCACTTTCCAACATCCCCAGAAAAGCTCTTCTCTTTGAGGACACCCACCTTCTAAATCGCGAAACGCCCGCTTCCCATTCCTCTTTTCTCTATTCTACGCCTTCTAGTCACTCTATCCTCATTTCCCACTCTCTATCTTCATCTCCTGTTGCCCTTAATCCCTCTCTCTCATTGCAAGAACAAGAAGATGAGGAAATTGAATTTGATGAGGAAGATAGTAACGTTGGATCAAGTTATAACTTGAAAGATAACGGTGTTTCTATTGTTGATGATGATGGGTCTTCTAAAGGAGTGAAAAAAGATGTTTTAAAGGCACCGACTTTGACAGTGAAGGAGAAGAAAGAATTAGCCTCTTATGCTCATGGGTTGGGCAAGAAGCTCAAGTGCCAGTTGGTGGGCAAGTCTGGTGTTACTGATAACGTTGCTTCCTCTTTTATTGAAACCCTTGAAGCTAATGAGCTTTTGAAGGTGCATGCATGCACTAGTTTCACTGATAACTAAGTTATTTTTTTGCTCTTAACTCTGCTACCGTTGCTCCTTTCTCCAATTATGAAACGAATTGCAATAATTTTTAAGGTTTTATTAATGGTTGGTTGCTTGGAGAGGGCTCTTATTTGGTTCCTAAATGGAAGTTATTTTTTATTTAATTAGTTGTGGATATATTAATGATGCAATTCTAATATCTTTCTTCTAGGAGCTACGATTTTGTTGGTTATGACAAATTTAATTAAAAACAGTTATCACATGATTATACTTTTGCATGCAGAAACCATGTCTTTGTTGCGGTATACGGTATAAGTTAGTGTTTTCATGTAGTCTACAAGCAGAATTGGCGATGTGGTTATGTAATTAAATAAATATTAAACGTTATCGGTCTAATGGCTTGGAAAGGATCCTAACGTATCAATTCTGTTGTTCAGTTTGAATTAGCAGGACTTACCGTATAAACCCTGTCCGTGAAGCTCCAAGCTACAATTTGGAGTTCAATGCTTTGTAATGTTTGGAATTTTTTTTCTTTTTTTCATTTTTTTTGACAACTTGCATATGGTTGCAAAACGTGGGAGCTTTACTGTTTCTGTGACAATTTACATGTCTGGAAGAGCGATTCCTGAGGTTTATGACTGGCTTTCAGAATAACTGGACAAGTCGTAGTAATATCTAGGGAATAAAGTTGTTCTTCCAGCAAATCATAGTAAGTGGAAAGGTGATTGATATCTAGTACCTATTGATTATTTTTTGGTGGTAAAAGTCATTATTGATCATCTACTCTAGCATTTTGGTAGTTATCTTGGATATGGTAGTTATCTTGGATATGGCTCTGGGCTTCATTGACCTGTCACTGAAACAGAGTCCTGCCTAATAATATCTCAACATTGCTTGCTTGCCAATTAACTTTTGAGGCTCTTGATTTTGGCAAACGTTTCTACGGATAGCAATGGATTTCTGTTGCAAATTGAATTTTATCTTTATATCTCCATGATTGACTAATCTGCTTTACTTCTTGTTATATTGAAAGTATAAAAATGGTTTGGATTCTAAATTCTAAGCTAGTGCTTAAATGCTATGAGCAGATCAAAATACATAGGACTTGCCCGGGGGAGCTAGAGGATGTGATTCAGCAACTGGAGCACTTAACTGGGTCAGTGGTGGTTGGTCAAATTGGTCGAACAGTGATTGTTTACCGGCCAAGCATTTCCAAAATGAAGGCAGAGGAGAAAAAGAAACAAGCACGCAGGATTTTTGTGAGAAAAGATTCAAAATTAAGGCCAATGACATTGGTATAGCACAAGAAGAAATTTTGCAACTAGAACTCTTCTGTGGAAATCATTTATCCTTTCCTGATGTAAATCTTACTGATTTCTTTATTCAAATTGCAGAGAGGAGAAGTACAGAGATTGTCTGGGCGAGGTCGTCGGGGAAGCAGCAGAATATGAACATTATGTTTCTGATACTTCTGCGGGAAATATCAGTGGAGTATACGGTATAACCGGAGAAGGTCCTTGAGAAATGCTTGGAAAGAGACTGGTTGAATTTTTGGTGGCGAATAGGGTTGGCTGATGAAGTGAGTTCAATGAGGCTTTTGGTTGTTAGAAAGGGAATTTGTAACCCATTTTAAATGTGCATCTTCTTCAGATGTGGAAGGTGCTTTTTGTGTCGTTCCTGAACTAAAAGAATAACTATTGAACTTAATTGCTATATTGCACATATGGTTTTGTTAACGTCTCTTTCTTTCTTGCATCCATATATACACATGCATTAGAAGTTGAATGGCAGTGAAAATTGCTGGACTCATATAAAAGTTCCATTCTGCACTCTGTTTATGTGAAGAAGACTGCAAAGTTGTTTCTAATGAACAAAAGGGAAAAACTATAACGTGGTCAGTTCTCGATGAAGAAACGGTGAAGTTTGATGGTAAATGGATTTAAGTTGGTAAAATAGGGGCTATACTATTCATTTAACCATGTATCGGTCTTTGCTTCATTTGCAATTCTGTGATGATTTCAACCTTTGTTTCCAGTCGTTGCCTTTAGAAGAATGTATATTCCAGCTGATGAATTGTGCATGGTGCTTTGTATACACAATATATAATAACTAAACAAAGGTCAAATGTACATATCAATTCAATGCATCATCCTTCAAGACAGTAGCTTGCTAACCTGGATGGTTGGTCTCTTTGGTTTCCCTTCAAGTTGTTTGATTATGCCCCAATTCCGCAAAGATCAACTCAAAATCCAAAACACAACATAATTGATCAAATGTATTTTCTGATAGAAAGCATAAAAAGCTCAGTATAACATTCTTAATTTGAAGGCAGTGAAACTTTAAGTTGCACGAATGAATAACTGCTACATGCATTTCATATATTCTGGAAACATTGATCTACACATACAATATTATCTTAAAAGAACAATGCTTTTCCTCCATTTATATGGGAAATATTTTCGAAGAATCTTGATCTTGTATGCAGTATTATCAGCTTCATAGTCCATGCGCTTAACCTTGAAAAACAGCTCCTGACCTTCAGCTGCTGCAGGGCAAGCAAATGCTGATCCTGTAATGACTTGTATCCATCGGAATAGAATGGAATTAATATGATCAAATATACATAAATTCCGAAGCTATGTTGCTTTTAGCTTCTGTAGTTCTGGCTGACTCAGATTTTCAGAGAAAAGCATGCCATTAGGGGAAAGAAGGCGTTGGAGTGTAAGGAAAAATCGAGCCTGAGAAAAAGAAAAACAATCTCTTCAAATAAGTTGAAATTTTGCTCACATGTTTGATGAGGACGTTATTCTTACCCATTGAAAGCCTAGAAGCGTACACCAGCATCCCAGCAATCCATATCCTCTGCTGCTCACAATCTGATTAAAATAGGAAAACAATATTATTTTCAATGAGCATAACTCCAAAGAATCGAGCTCTGGAGACCAACATATGAATCCTTACCAACAGTGCTAAACTACCCACAGAAAAGCATCCACTCATTGACAAGCTAAGAAATTTAAGGTCCCGTCTAGCCTGCAGAAGTAATCGGGATTTTTTTTTTCAAAAGCTGAAGTATATAATTAACTCAAAAGCATTGCTAAATCTTTCCAGCATCATGGTTTTGAAAACTTAAGAAATAAGTTAAAAAAAAACTATCAGTCACAATAATGTATCTAAAATAGGAAGGTAAAATAAAATTTACTAGAAATCAGAATAAGAAAGTTTTTTTAAAGTATCAGTTGGGGAATTAGATTTAATCAGGACTATCAATCTCCTTTTTACATTTTCTCTCTTTTGCTTTCTTCCTTCTTTTAGCAACTTTGATTATTTCAAGATGATGACTTGATTACTGCTGCACATGCATATTGATCCGGAAGATATGAAAAAATTTATTAAATTTTTCAACTACAAACATACCAATAGTGTTCCTTCAAAGCTGAGAATGCAAGGTGTCACAGCTAGTGCCATAAAGAATGGTATCAAAACTTTGTGCATCTGTATCCACAAAGCTGATAATTATTAGATTCTGGAAAACATATCCTAGCCATGGGGTATTTGCAATTAATGCACGATTTACAGGTCCTTTTCTTACCAAATGAATATGATTTACAGGTGATTTACACTGCATTAAAATTGAAACCGGCAATTTAAGCTATCAAAATGGAGTAAGTTTATTCATCCAAGGGAAATTGGAAAAGACCATTTGGACAAATCTTTCAATTATCATACATATTGTGGACCCAAAAAATCAAGTAATCTTTCAAATGATTGGATAAAAAGAATAAAAAATTCTGTTTATTTGACACGATTAAACATGGACCTGGCTTAAATGTCAGTCTAAACCAAGTATTAATTTTTCAACATAAGAAACAGTTCAACAATCATAGAAAAGAAACAAATAGTTGGTTAAAAAGCTATAATTTTTATATCATAATCAATACAACTTGCATGATTCTTCCCAAGCTAATAATGCCATATCAGTCATGGTGATGTTGTATATCAATAATACCCAATTAAGCCAACGTGCGTTAGAGCATGGTATTAGAATCACCTCTAAGACTGAGAATACTGATATGAGACCTAACTAGAGCTCTTATACATATACATGTACGGTACCACAAACAAAAACTAACCTCCTGGATAACCTTCTGATCAGGTGTGAAGATATTGGGGAACAACCCAGGAACAGATGTTCCAACAATCGCCAGAAACAATCCAAGAATGGTTCCAATAATTACTAGTGATTTCAGGAGCGTTCGAGCCTGTTAAAAGTCATTTGCTCAATCACTTGTGCAAGAAAAATCTTTTACAGAGCTTCACCAACAGAGCCAATCTGTTGTGACTGCAGTAGATTATGGGACAATCAACACATACAAGTACAGAAATTTATCATCAATTAGAAATAGGTAGCACTAACCCTTGCCAAGCTTCGATTGCTTCCATACATTAACTCAGGCATAAATGACTGTGCAGTTTGAGAAAGAGGCTCACCCCACACTGTACATGTCATGAATGCTTGAATCATGACCTGAAGTAAACAATTTCATACGACCATTAGTTCTCCCGAGTACAAACAAGAAAAGCAAAAAGGAAAATATGACAGGTATGAGCACAACTAACCTGATGTGCAGCCAAGGAGAGTGTACCCATAGATGTAGCACAATATACAAGGAGAGAATAGAAAGCCACCTGGCACAATGAAATAACTTGTTTGAATAAGATTGACTACAAGCATATAGCTAATGTATAGAATCAAACAAAATGAAACAAACCTTTGACATCATCATTACAAACACCGGGGCAGCAATACTGACAATCGCCATAAGATCGGTAGGTGATGGAATAGAGACAGAAAATGCATTGTAGCCTTTGTTGTGCAGTGTATTAATCATCATAGATGCAGCAATAACCTGAAATGCAAATTGTGTGATGAGATCTGGAGTGCATACTAATTAGCATATAGTGGACCTCAAATAATAAGCTTATTATGAGAACTGGAATGTTTATTAAGCATACTTGTGAAACCATTGTAGCCCATGCAGCACCAGCGATGCCGTAGTCCAGAAATCTGCACAAGACTATGTCACCAATTCCATTTACAGCACTTGCGACTGCTAAAGCCTTCAATGGTCCCCAAGGATCTTTCATGGCAAGACTGGGATAAAATAAGCAAACGTTATCTCAATTGTCTTAAGCAAAATTTAAAATGAAAAAGCAAACCGTATGGACACCACAAACGTGAGTAGAGATCAATATAGTAGTTTCTTACATATTGCATTAGCAAGTCAAGAGCCATCATGCAAAAAACAAATTAAGGGGCTGCATCACATTTAGTAGATAATGCATAGGAAAGGTAAAGTGAATTTCCACCTTGCACTTTGGGCAACCCATCCAATAAGAATTGCTGGCCATGCTAAACCTCGAATCTACCAGTAGGAAAAAAAGAAGGAACAATTTATAATGCATTGAAAAAAAAAGGAAAGCATAGTTTAAACAACAAAAAATGGAAAAAAAAAATAAAAAAGAAGAAAAGAAAGAAACAAGTAGTCAGTACAGGATAGGAATTTGTACATTAAGTGATAGCGACAATGATGAAGATACAGCTAATGAAGCAGCCCACAGGCCCACGTTTTGGAGAGTGTATGCGAGAAGAGCCGAAAAGAAGGCTGGCCTTGGGGAGGACATTGACCTGGCCCAAGTTAGTTAGGAATGTATATTTATATATATCCTGTTCTGTTAGAGGGGGGGCATGAAAAGAATTTGCTTGTAATGGGAGTAAGGAGAGTGAGGGAAAGGAGGATAGCAGGCTGTTTGGCTGTTTTTCTTGTAGTTGGCCCTTGCTATTATTTTGCTTTATTTTTTTGGATTGTATTGTTGCAGAGATACTCTTCTGTCATTGATTTTTCTTCCTTATCAATATATATTGTTATTAGCATTCAGCCATTGCTGCTTGAGTTTGGTTGTGTGTTTATCTATTATTTATCATTGGTTCGATCTGCCGGATCTAATGGAGACGAGATACCAAGCTCTATCACTAAGAGTAGACGACAATGAAAATCGGATAGGCGAACTAGTAGCAGGTATCTAGGAGTTAACCAAATCTGTAACCGAAATGCAATCCTGTTTGGCTACGTCCCAACAGAGTGCTCAACTTGATAGAACAAAAAATGATGAATTCCGGACACTGGTTCTTGGTTGGATGAAGAGAATTGAGAAACAACCTTCCATGGGAGAGGAGCATAGCTCAAGAGGGGACATGAACCTTGAAGGGCCGGGGCAAAATTCAGCGCAGAAAATGGATTTTAACATCAAACCCAACTATTTTGCAGATTCAAATGGCCTTTTTAAGAAGATGAAACTTTTTAGTTTTAATGGGTCAGATCCAAGAGGATGGATTACGAAGACAGAAACCTATTTTAGAATCAATCAAATATCCTCTGAGATGAAGATTAGCTTGGCTGAGATTTGTATGGAAGGCTCTACAATCAATTGGTTTTCAATGCTTCTGAGCACACAACCAGAGCTAACGTGGGAATGATTCAAGCAGGAATTCATGTGACGGTTTAGTGGGTCCAGTCCATTTGAGGAATTAGCTGACCTCCACCAGCTGGGAAGTGTAGAGAAGTACATTGAGGTGTTTGAGCTGGTAGCTGCATCCGCCCTTGGCTAGCCTGAGGAATATTACATCGGGTATTTTGTGAGTGGACTTAAGGATGAACTCAAAGAATGGGTTAAGGTACATCAGCCAGAGGATCGGGTTGAGACGATGAGGCTGGCACGATCCATTGAACTTTGCAGTTAGGGAGGACTGGGTTGGGGAATTCCAGAGCAGCTGTTTCTTCGACGAATGAGAGCTCATTTAAAAATCAAATGGGCCAAGGTTCTTGGAATGGACCTAATAGACATGGGTTTTCCCATGGGTAACCAAACTCCCTTGTTGGCCTAACTCAAGGAAGATACCCAATGCAATTACCCACTTCCCAACCCTCACCCAATTCTTCTCCATCGGAAACAAACCGATGGGGCAATCGGAGATTGGGAGTCCAGCACCTCACCAAGACCGAATGGGAGGAGTGCCGAAAAAAAGGCTTTGGGTGTGTTTACTTATAGAAAACAGTTTTCTATTTTCTGTTTTCTATTTTCTTAGAAAATTGGAGCAGTTATTTTCTGTAGAAAATTTGAAAAATACGTTCACCTGTTAACAAATGAAAAATTATTTTCCTGAAAATAGAAAATAAAAAAATGAGAAAACATGTTCATTTATTAAAAATAGAAAATGCTTTCTAAATTAAAAAAATTAAATTATATATTATTAAATATATATATACACACACACTCTAATTTTAAAAATTAAAATAATATATATATATATAATTAAATTATAAATTTATTAAAATAATTTAATTAAATTTAATATTTATAAATTAACGACCATTGAATTAAAAATAATATGATAGTAAACTGAAAAATGCAATCGATTTTTAATTTCTATTATTATTATAATCGTTCCACAATTGATCATCAATTATTTTTCTAACTATTCTCATTTGCATTTGTTGGGATAAATCAATAGTAATATCTTCTTATTGCACTCCAGCGGTGACTTCTTCAGGCATTGTCAAATTTTCTCGACCATATAATGTAAACAGTTGATCGACTCTATCTTTCATTCTGATGAAATTGTGCAATGTAAAATATGCAATAGAAATAAGTTTTTGTCGACGTAAATGATAATTTAGTATTAATTTTAAAATTGAAAATCTAGCTTTTAACACTCTAAATGCCCTTTCTATCACATTACGTAAGGATGAATGCCTCTAATTAAATAACTCGCTACATGGGTATAAATATAGCGACAACAATGTACTCGCTAAATTTTAAAATGAATTTTTTAATTTTAATATGGATATTTTATTATTTAAATAATAAACAATAAACTAAAAATAACAAAGTTATATTTATAGAATATCCAACATTTAATATATATATATATATATATATATATATATATATATATATATATATATATATGAATAAATTGTTATTTACAAGAGCATATCATTGGTAATAATATAAGCAAATGATAAGGGGGAAAATTACAAATATTGAATGTAATGACATTCACAACTCACACATCAAGTGACTCATTGCAAGAGGGGAAGGAGGGATAACAGACTTGCTATCGATTGAATGTCAACAACAACTCCTTGTGCTTTCAAACTTCTTCCCGTTTGTCTAAACATGTCTCCAATTCTGTAATTTTTCTAGTGCTACAATTGTTTGCCAATTCGATGTAGGGCTGCCCAAAGAACAAAACTAAGGTGTTAAAAAATAGAACTGAACTGAAAGTTTCAAGTGGTTCGACTAAAAATTAAACCAGAATTTCTGCAAACAAATACGAAAAAATAGTACTTAATATGAACTACGGATAACTAATACAAGCCTTTAAATATATTGAAATACTAGGTAATAAAAATGATATGGAAACAGAAAATCTAATGCTATATTCAACAGAGCACTTGTTCAGTTTGATCAAAGTTTTCAGCATGAAAATCATAATAACCTATCAAAGGAAGTTGGATTTCATTCCAGGCTCTGTGCATGCTAAGCAGAAATTGCAGTGAGCGAAATTTACCTTTCTTTTTTTTTTCAAGTGTTTGAATTTGCCAACAAGTATAAAGCCACTTTCAAAGATTCTTGCCCTGTCTACTGCTCCTACTCAGGCTATAAGGTATAAAAGTTTAGCAACATTAAGAACATATATTGAATATATTATTATTATTAATTAACACAAATAAAAAAATTAATTAATTCTTATACAAGGATGAGTTGCTGTGGGCTGCAACATGGCTATACAAGGCAAGTGAAGACAAGAACTACTTAGATTATGTCTCCAGCAACCAAGGTTGGAGTCGGGCCGTGTCTGAATTCAGTTGGGACAATAAATTTGCAGGAGCTCAGACATTACTAGCCAATGTACATATTATTTTATCTTAATTTAAATAATTAAATCTTTATGTTAAATTCTTCTTGAGAAATGATAATAATTTCAATTTCTATCCAGGAATTTTAAGTTGGAAATAAGAATTTGGATAAATTTAAGACTGATGGAGAGTCATTTGTTTGTGCTTTGATGCCTGGAAGTAGCTCTGCAACTAAGTTTAGCTATGATATCAATTATTTGAATAAAGCAGCCCGCAGAAGAGGAAAAACATATCAAAATATATGTTAAAAGTACTTGCCTGCCTCATGTACTCCTTCGTTGTAAGAACCAACTCATGGTAGATGATTCATCTTGGGAGCACCTGAAATTAAACAAATAGTACAACATGAAACATATAAAAGATCTAATTCTCCATTTCTTAGAAGAGGGGTTTCTACAACTAATCTATATACATATATAGTACAACAAATGTGGACAGCATGAATCAAACAGATATCAGATTTGAAATAGGTGAAACATCAAGCTTAAATTTTTAATTAGAAGCAAGAAAAAAAAAATCTGACCTTTATAACAAACGCTGCCAATGCAGTGCCGTGAGGACCTTAACAAATACTACTCAAATTACTGCATGTATTCAAAAATATCATAAAGATCTTCACAAAAAAGCAGTATGATATATATATATATATATATATATATATATATATATATATATATATATATATATATATATATATATATATATATATATAGGTTAAAAACTTAAAATACAATATCTTGAATTATTTGGTGGGTGCACCAAAATAAAATCATGCAACCAATTTCATTGAAAAAGAAAAAATCGACAGATAACACAACAAACTAAATTTTCAGCTTCAATCAATAACATTAATAGAGAAAATTGCATCATCCAAAAACTAAATGAATGATAATCAGTATATCATTTAATGGCATGGACAAAGAAAGTCCATTTTTTAGCCAAAAAAAAAAAAAAAAAAGAAAACAACAATAAAATAGCAATAATATGACCCTATAACCAGCAGGCAAGTGGTCATGAGCAAATACCATCGCCATTAACATTTAAGAAATCGGGAGCTGACAGCACATGCAAAAGCATAATGGCACAACAACCATTTGAATAGGACCATTGGATTAAGGTATAATGCAAAACAAAAGAAAATTGAGATTACTAACGTAAAAAGAAAGCTAACCTTGAAGGCTTGCACTGTGAAGATTAGCACCAGCTAACAAAGCTCCACGAAGATTTGCACCAGTAAATTCACACCTAGCTTAGGAATAAAATGATTATCAAGAAAACAATCCAAAATACTAGTTTTATACAGTGAAGAAACCCAATATCAGTTCAAGTGTATACTCTCTCAAAGTTGCATTGTGAAATATGGAACCCTCAGCATCCGCATCCTGCAATGAATATATTAAAGGTTTGAACATGAAATTGTGCCCAGGTATCTATAAACAAACACTTAAACCAGATTAATTTATATCATTAAACATCAAGGTTATTTTAAAGCATTTCATGCATGAAAATTTGCTCATAGGAATACCAGTAATTACAAAATTCTTAGTTGTATCCAACTAAGATAGCAAGTAAGCAACGGAATTTCTTGTTATTAAAAATTAAAAATTTGAAGATAATTTGTTGTTACTATTGAAAAGAAATGATAATATGGAGCATCATGCAATGCAGATTCTGAAATGATAACGAAAGGGAGGAGATGAGGATAAATTGTGAATGATTCCAATTCTAAAATGATAAGGGAAGTGTTAAATTCATGTCTTAATGCAGAGTAAAGAATTAGTTTTCGAGTTCCCTCCAGCAAACAAAAGTATCCAAAATTTTCCCAAACCAAAGTCAGACGGAAAAAAAAAAAAAAACAGATCTTAAAAAGCAGGCAGCTAGTTCATCAATTGAAAAAGAAAAATCGAGGACAAGCACATTCCCAGGAAAAAAATCATCTTTACATTAAAAAAAACACAATCAAATTATCAGAAATGAAATAAAGAATCCACAGATAAAATTTTCCAAAAGCAAATAACAATATCAGAAAGAGAATTATTTGAGAACTTGACTAGACATAATGCCGGGCAATTTAGAACAGAAACCTATGCTGCAAATTTTTAATGCATCAAGTCACAGAGTTCTCAAGAATTCAATTTTTCTACAAGTGGAAAATGGCATTTGATCTGGACCGTAATTTTCGTTCAATTTCACATGTATCAAAAATTTATTCCATTGAATAGAAAACAAAGAAAATTTTGTATAACATGTTTGACCATTGCCTCATCAGTTCTCCATATTTTTCAAAACCCCTCTGTTTCTCTTTTCCCACTCACTTTTAACAAATAACAGACAATTAAAAGTCGCTTAAACTGCAATACACCGAAACAGAAAGGGAATGCAAGTAATCTAAAGACACTGCAAATCACCTATGCAAGTCAATATGCAACATTTGAATATATGTTCACACCAATATAAGAAAATTCCATGCACTTCTTTTAAATTTCAGTAAAAAGAAAATTCAACCAAAAGAAAGAAAGTAAAGTTTGAAAATTCCCTTTATCAATAGCTAGTCCTTTTATTTCCCTTGGGGATTTCCCGGGATCCAAACAAAACAATCAATTGACCGAACAAGAAGCGGTGAGAGAGAAAAAATTGTAAGTTACCTGAATTGAAGAGAAAAGATTGAAGAAAGGAAAGTCTAGGGTTGCCGAAAATGGAAAATAATCCCAAAGTCTAGGTGACAAACTATACAGAGCATACGAAATCTACACAAAATAGGAGACAAAAATACATCGGATTAAAACTTCAAGACTGAAATTTCAGCTAAATCCAGCTGAATATCTCCTTTGCTAACACAAAAATATTAAAATGAGAAGATAAAAAGAGAACAAACCTGAAATCCCCTCTGTATCAAGTGAATTTGTCTCCCAAATATCATAAATTCAGTTTAAATAGATACAATCGCGAGATGAATCAAGGAAATCGTTTCAAATTTGATTTCGATTGCAGCAATCGAATTTGTTGAGATAAATCAGGAGAAACGATTTTGAAAACTGAGAAGCAACAGTGAGCATAATATTGAAAAGAACAAAAAAGAGTAGTTGAAGCATAAGATGGGATACGAAGAAGATGGGAGCGTAAGTGGTTTCCGAAAAAAATGCCGTGTTTTCCATGGAAAATGGAAATTTTGGAGAACATCTGAAAGTCGTTCTCCGTAGCCTTTTATATTTTAGGAAATTAGGAAAATTGTTTTCTATTTTCCATTTAGAAAAATTTCACTATGTAAACATAATACTCAATTTTCTATTTTCTATTGAAAAATTTTCCGAAAAACAAGCCTTGTTTTCTACAAGTAAACAGGGCCTTTGTTTTCAATGTGGTCAGAGTTATTCTCCCCAGCACACAAATGCCCAAAGGCTCAATTGAAGGTGATTTTATTAGGGGAGGGAGGACATCGAAGATGAGGAAGAATTTTATGAAGTGGAGAAAGCAGAAGGAGAAGACCCAGCCGACGGTGAATGCAGGGTCCTTAACCTCAGTCAACTTCACCACCATGCGGTTGCTCCAGCTAGGAACGAGCGGGAATTACAGAAGATCAAGCTAGCGAGATCCATCAACGGAATTCCTATGGTGATGTTGGTTGACAGTGGAGCCACGCACAATTTTCTTTCTTCTCAAATGGCAGCTGCTTTAGGATTCCAGGTATGTCATATTAAAACTCTTGGAATTAAGCTTAATGATGGAAATCAGATTGAAGTAGATAAGAAGTGTACAGGCATTCCTATAACCATAGGTGACTACCAGTGTTCCATCGATGCACTGGTGATTGATCTTGGTGGGTTGGATGTGATTTTAGGCATCGAATGGTTAAGAACTCTTGGGAACATCACTAGTAATTGGGCATTAGGGAGTTAAAAATTCGAAGACCAAGGGACAAAGATAGAGTAACAGGGGATGAAAAGAGGACAATGGGAATCGCAGGCTTTGCAATCTTGGTTAGAGGGACATCTAACTCAGCTTACTGCCGAAGATAGCAAGTCCTCTCATGTACCATTGGACGGGTTGCAGCAACTGAGTGGACAGCAAAAGCAACAAATGCCTACCTTATTTTTAAACACAGTTCGGTTTTTGGGAACATGGAAGGCCTGCCACCCAAGAGAGAAGTAGAACATTTGATAACTCTCCTACCTGGTTAAGGACCAATGTGTGTGAGACCATACCGCTATCCCTACCATCACAAGACAGAAATTGAGCGACAAGTCTCTGAGATGCTAGACTGGGGGATTATCCGACATAGCCAAAGCGCCTTCAAGTCCGATTATTTTGGTTAAGAAAAAGGATCAGTTGTGGAGGATGTGCGTTGACTACCGTGCTCTAAACAAGGTGACCGTATCAGATAAGTACCTAATCCCTATAATCGAAGAGTTGTTTGATGAGTTGGGGGGAGCCAAATTCTTTACCAAATTGGATCTCAAATCGGGTTACCATCAAATCCTTGTTCGCAAAGGAGATATTGCGAAAACTGCATTCCGGACGCATGATGACCATTATGAATTTTTGGTGATGCCCTTCGGATTGACCAATGCGCCGGCCACTTTCTAGACTGCCATGAACGACATCTTTCGGCCCTTGCTTCGTCACTGTGTGTTGGTTTTTTTTGATGATATTCTTGTATACAACTACACTTGGGAAGAACACATGCAGCATGTGGAGCTTGTTTTAAGTATTTTGGCATTAAATCAGTATGTGTTGAACCCCAAGAAGTGTAGTTTCGGTCAACAATCAGTGGAGTATCTTGGGCATGTGATCAATGGGGAAGGGGTAATGGTTGATACCAACAAGGTCCGTGTTGTCCAAGCCTGGCCCACAGCCACCACAGTTAAGTGAGTGCGTGGTTTTCTGGGACTTACAGGCTACTATCGAAAATTCATTGTGGATTATGGGAAAATTGCTAAACCTTTGACAGAACTAACAAAGAAGCATGGTTTCAAGTGGAATACAACAGCTCAATCTGCATTTGAAGCTCTGAAACACAAACTTGTGACTGCTCCACTGCTGTCTCTTTCGGATTTTTCCAAGCCTTTTGAGATAGAATGCGACACTTTGGGTTGTGGTATAGGGGCGGTGCTTATGCAAAATCGCAGACCGGTGGCTTACTTTAGCAAGGCTTTGTCCCCCCAAAATCTGGCTAAGTCAGCTTAGTAAAAAGAGATCATGGCGATAGTTCTTGCTGTCCTCCATTGGCGGCCATATTTGCTGGGTGAGCCATTTATCGTCCACATTGACCACCAGAGCATCCGTCAATTACTTCACAAGCGAATCACCACCAGTGATCAGCAAAACTGGATTGCAAAACTCATAGGGTATAAGTTTGTAGTCAGATACAAGCCAGGAAGAGAAAACCGGGCAGTTAATGCCTTATCACGAGTTACAGGGATGGCAGGGGAGTTGTCAGTTTCTTCAGTCAGTCCTCGTTTGTTGGATGGACCCGAGTTGACTCATGGAATGGCACAAGACCAGCAACTTCAAAAAATTCTTGCTGATTTGCAACGGGATTCCCTCTCTCACCCCGGTTTTGTGGAACGCAATGGCAAACTCTTTTTCAAAAACAGGTTAGTCCTCCCTACTGCCTCTCCTTGGATTCCTATTCTTTTGGAATAGTTCCATTCCAGTCCTTTTGGGGGACATTCTGGATACTATCATACCTACCGACGGTTGGCCTCACTTTTCTACTGGTTGGGCATGACAAAAACAGTCCAAAGGTTTGTTCAAGCATGTGATGTTTGTCAAAGGTACATTGTGTCCACTTTGGTTCCAGGGGGTTTGCTCCAACCACTGTCCATTCCGAATCAAGTTTAGGAAGAAGTCTCTACGGACTTCATTATTGGTTTACCTAGATCCAAAGGGTTTGATACAATTTGGGTAGTAGTGGAACGATTATCGAAGTATGCCCATTTTATCCCCCTCAAACACCCTTTCACCGCCAGGTTGTTGGCTGAAATTTTCATCAGGGAGGTCACTCATCTACATGGTTTGCCTAAGTCTATACTCAGTGATCGGGATCCACTATTTATCAGCCGTTTTTGGCAGGAGATATTCAAGCTGCAGGGGACTAAGTTGCATTTTAGTTCCGCTTACCATCCTCAAACCAACGGTCAAACAGAGGTTGTAAACAGGTGTGTCGAAACCTTTTCGCGTTGTTTTTCTACTAAACAACCCAGGTCGTGGTCTCTCTAGTTGTCTTGGGCAGAATTTTGGTATAACTCCAACTACCGCGTGTCCATTGACAAAGACTTCCTTTGAGGTGGTTTATGGCCGCAAGGCGCCTATGGTATTCCAATTTGTCCCTGATGAAATTCAAGTGGTTGTGGTAGGGCGCGAATTACTGGACTGCGATGAAGCACTACGCCAATTGAAGTCTCACTTAGCTCGTGCTTAGTCAAAGATGAAACAGGCAGCAGATAAACATTGTCGACATGTAGAATTTGCTGTGGGATCTCACAGGTGTATGTGAACCTGCGTCCTCACCGTCAAGTTTCTGTTACTGCTAGAATTACACCCAAATTGGCTCCACGGTTCTATGGTCCTTTCACTATCAGCCAACGCACTGGGCCCATTGCTTACAAATTGGAGTTACCTCCTGGGGCCAAAATAAATCCAGTCTTTCATGTATCTCTCTTGAAGAAAGCAATTGGTACTGCTCCAGTAACTGCTTCTCTACTAGCAGGTTTGGAACCGGATGAGGTAACTACTCTCCAACCTTCTTGTGTTTTGGCCAAACGTAACATCTGCAAACATGAGGAGACGATTCCTCAACTGCTGATTCAATGGAGTGACGGGGGAATTGATAATGCCACATGGGAGGACGAGTTCGTTATCTATAATCAATTCCCTCATTTCATTCTTGAGGACAAGACTACTACCGCACCCGGTGCCAATGATGAAGATACAACTAATGAAGAAGCCCACAGGCCCACGGTTTGGAGAGTGTATGCGAGAAGACCCAAAAAGACGGCTGGACTTGGGAAGGACAGTGACCTGGCGCAAGTTAGTTAGGAATGTATATTTATATATATCCCGTTCTGTTAAAGGGGGGGCATGAAAAGAATTTGCATGTAATAGGAGTAAGGGGAGTGAGGGAAAGGAGGATAGCAGGCTGTTTGGCTGTTCTTCTTGTAGTTGGTCCTTGCTAGTATTTTGCTTTATTTTTCTGGATTGTATTGTTACAGAGGTACTCTTTTGTTATTGATTTTTCTTCCTTATCAATATACATTGTTATTAGCATTCAGCCATTGCTGCTTGAGTTTGGTTGTGTGTTTATCTATTGTTTATCAGTCAATCAAGGGGGACATGCAATAGCAGTCATAACAAAAGATAAATTATTCTCGTGGCAAACTGTTCTGGTAGCAATACAGAATTGAACTTGAAGGCCAAATGACCTTGATAAAGATTGAAGGTGATTAAGAGCAAAGCAATTGAAATCATGGGATTTTGAAACATTTCCCATAATATTGTAATCCTTCAATCTATGTGCATGTAACAATAACAAATAAACTGAACTATATGAAAAGCTTGACTTCGAATAGAATGAACCTGAACATATGTGTTTGCCACAGGGACAATATGTAAATTCTTGGAACCTGTAAAAGCTGAAAAATAATCAAAGAAAACAGAAAGAACAACACATTAGTCAGCCATGATTGTTCTCTGCTATTCAGAACGAGTTCACGTGATCTTGTATGATCACATACTAACCAAATAGGCTAATAAAGCAGAAGAAAAGAAACCAAAAAGATGTATCAGTTTCTTTTACCAGTTAATGCTGACATGCCAAAGAACTTTGTGAATAAAATCATTAGGAAGCCGCAAGTCAATCCAATGAAGAGCAACACAGCAAGTTGGTGCTGAACTTCATTCTTATCCTGTGCAAGAGAAAATAGTAACTCGTCCTTTATTAATCTAGAAATTATATTGATAAAAAAAGAGAAATTCATTGGACAGCAAATATATGCCTGGGCACAAGTTTTGCGAATGCACCAATTATGAGATTATGATTCGTCCCGTAAGGAAAAGGTACGATTTGGTTTGATTGTTGCATTTTGATAATATGTTTTCCTAATATAATTATTACTTGGATTGTATAAATATGTACATAATCATCAACAAAGTTAAGTGAGGAATATTTTCTACAATGATTGCTTTTAGTTGTATCTCAGAGTATTTTAATCAGCTACAGCATATTGATTCCTAAAACTTGCACTGGGCAACTTCAAATTCTTAAGGCTCGTGAACAGACAAAGAGACATATAAGATAGTCTTGTTTCTGCATCTGCTAATTAATTATTTTTTTACTTAATTTGACAGCAACCAACTATGTGAGGTACAAAAGCAATCCTGAACTTAAACACATTGAACATTAAAAAGGTTCAGAAGTTTAAGAAGCTAACCTGTTTGGCAAGGGAAGTAGCAACCATATTTGATGTAGAAATTGAAAGAAACATGAACACATAACTCATGTTGTCACACAAAACAGTTCCAGGACCTGTAAAATCCAACTAACTCACATCATCAACATCATCACCACATCCAGCCTAAATCAAATTACACAATTATGTTAGGAAGAACAGTTAATTTAAAAATGACTGTTTCCTACAGTTCTTGAAAACCAAAATGGACATTTTTTTTTTCCTAAGAAAAAGAACCCAATAAAATTTAGAAAGAAATACCCAAAGCAGCAAGCTCAAGAGAGCTTCCTTGACCAATAACAGCAGTATCAATAAGACTCATCAAGGGCCCACATATCCACAGCCCAGTGGCTGGTGCAGTAAACATTACAATCTCTTTAATTTGCTGCCATAAGCTCTGATTCTCCAATCCCTGCTTCCTGATATCCCCCTCCACTATATCTTCTTCTTCTTTTTCTTCTTTGACAAAGAATGAATCTTGAGCAATATCAGTACGATCATTGGTGAGTTCTTGGCCTGGACTTATGCAAGAAGCAACAAGTCTACTGTTTCTTGATTTAAGAATGGCTGAGCATGGAAGCAAAAAAGATAGATGAGGTTTCTTTAAATGAACTAAAGATTGAGAAAGAAATAATCTTGGGTTTTGGGTTTGGAAAAAATGAAGTGAAGACTGGGTATGCATTTTCTGATTAAAAACAACAAAGTTGTTAAAAGTACAAAAGAAAAAGCAAAAATGGAGAAAGTGAAGCAGAGAATGAGAAAGGGGGTTGTTAGAGATTAAGACAGAATTGAAGAACAAACGGTTTTTAAAATAGGAGAGTAAAATAATTAAGAGCCACAGAATGCATTAACGGCTAAGATAGTTTGAAACATCATTATATATATAGGATGGGCCACAGGGAGCCACAATAAGCCAACTTCGATGTCCAATATAAAGGGAACACCACACTAAATTTGAAGTGAACCCCATCTCTTGAGATTTGCATTTTTGACAAATCACGTGCTGTCGGTCGGATTATCCCATTTTGTGCATTTGCATCAAAACCTTCAAATAATTTTATGTAAAATAGGAAATATCTGAAGGACCAAACCCACATTATTCCATTTAATTTGCTCGAACATATATATAGAACTCTGTTATTCCATTTTATGAAGCTGCTTCTTTCCATCTAAATTTCCCCAAATGGGTAATAAAACATTGTATGAGAATTATAGAGTGATTTACAATTACAAACATTGAATAGGCATCATGAGCCGTGAACCAAAACACAACACACAGCAGCTTAAGGGCATATTGATACTTTTGAAACCCTCAGTCATGCTCCAAGACAATAATCATATGAAGGCTAAGACTATTGTTAACAATTTTGTGTCCTGTATTAATAATCTATGCAGCTTTCAGCTCCTAAATCTTATAGCGGCTCGAGTCTTCTGAGTACAATACGCCACTGGGAGAAAGAAGTCGCACGAGTGCAATTAAAAATCGCGACTGGAAAGAAAAAAAAAATTGTTAATTAAAATTTAGTATACTTAAAGAATTCACTAGTTATTAGTAGCATACTTATCTTACCTTCTCTGATTTTATTTTATTAAGAAACATCTCTTTGGATGAGATTTCCATCTAGAGAATAACAGCCAATATTTACATATTCTACATACAAATGCCTTCTACTCTTTTATAACTAACTTACAGTAAAACTAAATTAGTCATTTTGTAACTCAATAAAATAAAATTAGTAAAGCCTTTCAGATTTACTCCTAGGAAGAAACTAAGCGAAATAAGTATGCCAGTTGCAATGGACTAAAATGACACTTGTAAATTATATATGAGCCTATTTTGGTCATCAGTTTTATTATTAATTTGTATGCTATTAGACTTACCCATTGAAAACCTACAAGTGCAAACCAGCATCCAGCCAAACCGAAACCTCTGTTGCTCACTAACTGGCAACAAGAAAACAAAGTGATTACAATAAGTCACTGGAAACAGCAAAAACCTGAGATAGAAACTAGATAATCTATGGGTTGAACCGGACCATAAGTATGAGGCCACTGAAAGTAAGGCATCCAGTCATTGACAAGCTGAGATATTTGAGATCCCGCCCAGCCTGCACAAATATACATTTGCCACAATATAAGCAAATAGTTCCATGCTGCTTGATGTTCGGACCCTTTAATGAAAACATGTCAGGCCAGTCAAATTAGAGCAACACAAGTATCGTTTAATCAAATGGCATAACAAGCTTTGAGTTGGTCAATATAGAAGGACCCATTTCATTCAGCAATGATAAATTATGTACTGTGCCAAGCAGATCTAGTCACCAAATTATTAGATTCTGTTAACCCTGAAAAAAATACATTAAATTTCATTTTTTTCCCTTTTTATCTGTTTCCAGGTTAGTTCTTTTTTCTGTATTTTAATTTGTTCTATTTAGTACTGGAACATTCTTTCTCCTTCATACAAATTAAGTGGTTATAGGGCTGAAAAGAAAAACTCCAACTGAGGAAAATCTATATGTTGCATCTGGAAAAGAAAGCAACATCAAAGCCCATTTAAAGGTGGCCAACAAAAGTTGGAAAAAGGAACCACAAATCAAAAAATCAGTCCCAAAATAAATTTATCGAACCACCAAATCAGTTTCGGTTAGAACCGTTACACATGGTTTCAATTTTAACTTTTAATATTAGAAAACCAATGTTTCAACTTAATGTGTATATGAGAAGCACATACAATGTCTACTTAAAATTGATGCAGAAACCAACACATAAGATGACATGTAATTGTAAAAGCAGTTATCAAGAACATCCAATTGTAAAGGACATACCATCAAAGTTCCTTCAAGACTATGAGTGCTAGGGGTCACAACCAAGGCCATGAAGTATGGCAAAAGTACTTTGTGCATCTGCATGGCACAAAATTTAATATCGGAAAACAAATTCTGAAAATTTCTTATGATAGTAAAAGGTTGAAGATTATGTCCCACTTCATATAGATGTGTGATTTTTATCATCCCATTCTTCACAACTGAGCTAGAAGAATTAGACCACCAAGTATATACACTGAAGCCAATACACAGAAAAGAGACATGATATCATCTGTCTAAGAGAGAGTATATATAACGGGGAGAATCCTGGTTCAATTTTAAATATAGCTAGACATAATTAACAACCTTCTGGTTGCATTTCTAGGCATTGCCCATCCATTTATTAATAGATATAAATTTAAAATTGAAATTTAACTTTCATTCAACATGGATCCCGAAACATGAATTGAGCAGATAGAATTGTCACCTACTGTGAGTAGAACAAGTAGAAAAATTAGCTCAGTTTATGGTACAAGTGTTTCAGTGCAACCTAAATGGATCCATAAGGGTTGATGACAAATAAAACACAACTCCTAATCTTCCCTTAATCATGGTATCAGATATACTACAGCAAAAAATTCCATGAAAGTGAACAAAGAAATACAAGTCATAAGTAAGAACTAACCTCCAGTATGACATTTTGCTCAGATGTAAACAGATTTGGGAATAACCGAGGAACAAAAGTTCCAATGGTCCCTAGCATCAATCCAAGAGTAGCTCCAATTATCAAAAGTGACTTTAACAACATCCGAGCCTGTTTTGCATTATATAGCCTCTTTAAAACGTAGCAAACAAAACCTCCTACTCTGCAACTAAGATTATCTACACAATTACAGCAGTGAAAGGGGAGGGTACTAGCTCTGTGCACATGAAAAGAGTAGCAGATGCTGCAAATGTGGGGATAAAGCATTGTTCACCTTTGCCAAACTCCGATTGGAACCATATATCAATTCAGGCATGAATGATTGTGCAGTTTGAGAAAGAGGTTCACCCCATACCGTACACATGCTGTACGTTTGAATCATGACCTAAAATGAATATTTACTCGTCAAGGTGTACCATCATCATTTTTGAACTCTTAGATACAGCAAGATTAGAAAGGGCGATAACTAAAAATACAAGCATGAATACATCTAACCTGATGAGCAGCCACAGAATGTGTACCCATAGATGTAGCAAAATATATTATGAGAGAGTAGAAGACCACCTAGAAAATTGGCCTCACATTATGGAACTACTAAAATTTGACCAGATAAAAGTAAAGAATCCAATAGAACTCTAGCGTAGTTTCTCAGATGAAACCAAGAACATCAGACCAGATAAATGCACAGAATCAAACAGAAACAGCACCTTTGACATCATTGTTACAAAAACTGGAGCTGCAAGCCCAACTATTGCCATCAGTTCATGAAGTGTTGGAACAAAGATAGCAAATGCATTGTATCCTTTATTGTTCAGAGCTTCAATCATCATATAAGCTGCAATAACCTGGAACACATGTAGGTAATAGGAGACCCCCCCAGTAAAAAGGAACTGTATGCCATTATGGATACACTAGAATGACTAAATTAGAAGTTAAAACACAAGAAGAGTCAAAACACTAGGCATATTAACCACACCTGAGACACCATGGTTGCCCATGCAGCGCCTGCAATCCCATAACCTAAAAAACTGCAAAGTACTATATCACCAACACCATTTACAATACTAGAAACTGCCAAAGCCTTCAGGGGTCCCCAGGAATCTTTCATGCCAAGACTGGAAAACAGGAAAAAATCTAAGCACGAAATACACCAAGTGCAATAGTTAAGAATTTGAATTTCAGTAAAGTTAACATGAAACGGCTGTCATATCTCTGAGGCATAGATGAAGTTAAAAGAAGGATAGTGAATAAGGAAGATACAGGTCAAGAGTCTCACATGTTTAAGATGCACTCATCATAATAAAATCTCAGATAAAAGCAACCTATTACTAAGATCATTAAGCAACAAGTTGTACACACAGCTGAAAGTTCCATTGCCAATATGGACAAAATAATAAAATAACATGACTTGAGAGTCTGGTTTACTGTAACAAAAGTAATGTACTGGTAACTCACTGCTCAGATTAAGCATGAAAAAGTTATTGGCTAAAGCACATAGTATCACCTTGCACTTTGAGCAACCCATCCAACAATAACTGCAGGCCATGCATAGCCTCGAATCTGCCAGTAGAAAAAGAATTTTCAATTATTAAGTTAGAAACAAAGAAAGAAGAGCAAAATGAACAATCACTGGCAAGGATAATGGTCCTATTCAATCAGTAGAGAAATGTTGCATTGAACTGTCAATCAAATTTTTGGAAGGACCATGATCAATAAATGACCACTGTTTCTGAACCAGAGTCTTTATTCTTCTGGGCTAAATGCAATAGACATAGAAATGTAAGCAGGAATTTACATATGGGCACCATCATCAGAAAGGTTACACCAAAATTAACCGGTGCTAATATCACATGTTCCCAACTGGTTGTAAATAACTTAAGCAGATAATCTGTATAGCTAATACGTGCATGTTCATTTCCAAATGCAGAGCATAAGCAACGCTGACATCTTCACCACATTAAGCAGTCAACTAAAGCCTTACTGCAGGAAGCATATACAAGCATCCAAGTGGTTAAGATGAAAGGCATCAGAACAAGAAAAAGAAACAGGGAAAACTTCAATGGCGATATTACATATTCTCTACTGCAAATTTGTACTTGGTGCAATAAAGAAAAAGCACACATGAAAGATCTATAAATATTAGCTCAAACCTGAACATATGTATTTGCTGCAGGTACGATATGAGCATTTTTGGCTCCAGTAAAAGCTGAAAGATATGAAAAAAGATAACTCATTATTCATCGGTTTAGTGATCCTTATGATCTACTGAATAGGTAAAGTTAGAGTATGCCTCAATATGGAAAGAGGAATAAAAGATATACCACCCTTTATTACCAGACAATGCCCATGAACCAAAGAATCTTGTAAACAAAAACATGAAGATGCCACAAATCAACCCAATAAAAAGAAGGATAGATATTTGATTCTGCACTTCATTTTTATCCTGCATGATGAGTACTTTCCAGTCACAGTGAGTGATAAGAAATTCACAGTGAAAAATGCATAAAAGGAAGGGAAAGAACATAGAAACTTAGGACAGAAAACAGTAAGAAGTTAACTATTGGTAGTATTATGTCATGACACATCGCATATACATGTCCGGATACTGAAATCACTGGATTAACAGTTGCATCCTCTTCAATCTTATGTTGAAAATTATGTGATAACATGGAGAAAAAGCATTTCCCTTCCTTCTAGGATGAATTGTCTATGAACTATTCAATGCTTAGTTTGATAATGGAAATAACAAACGATTAAACTTTACAATACTAGACATATTCAGTCTCCAAAGCTTAATTCTCAACACATTTCAAGATTCAACTCGTTATATTTGGCATTTGAAAACATGATATTCTTACCTTTACTCTAACCCAAGAAAGGAAATTCTTTTTAATTAAAATATAGACAACAGGATCAATTAAGTTTGCATAATTGATAATCCCAAGTCTGGTCTCACTCCTGAGATATTAACATCTCCAATTTAACTTTTCAAAGTTACATTTTTCAAATTATTTAATTTCTTGGAGCATAATGAAGTACGATCATCAATACAGGGACTAACCCGACTGGCAAGTGAAGTAGGGACCAAATTCGAAGTGGCAACTGAAAGGAACATGAACACATAACTCATATAATCACAAACCACTGTCCCAGGTCCTGCACACCAAAAACTCACAATTAATACAAAAATCCACTCCAAAATAGAGTTTTTCATTGCAAGAAACTCAGAACTACCTAAAGCAGCAAGCTCAATAGAGCTTCCCTGACCAATAACTGCAGTATCAATGAGACTCATCAATGGCCCACATAACCAGAGCCCAGTAGCAGGCCCCGTAAACACTACAATGTCCTTCATTTGTTTCCATATACCCCGCTACTCCAACCTCACCCTTTCAGTCTCCACTTCTTTGGATTCTTCTTTCTCTTGAAATGAAGAAACTGAAGCATTATTACTGTCATTTGCTGGATCTGTTTCGGGATTATGATCAACTAATTCATGGTTGGGTAAAGCAATTGGTTATGTAATGATTTCTGCGAAATTTTGGCGCGGAAAGGCTTAAAGTCGAAGGAAAGCGACGCTTCAGCAAATGTAGAGATGGTTTGTGAAAATGAAAACTACTGAAATTAGGGTTATGAAGAGAAATGAAAGAAGAAGAAGAAGAAGAAGAATGAAGATTAAGGGTTTTGACATGCATAATTTGAGAATGTAACTGGGAAAATGAATTTGAAAAGAGGTTTTTGAGGAGCAAATAGAGAAGCGTGGCGTGTTGGGATTTTGGCTCTGTTTTTTCTTATTTCCTGTACTCACCCGTAACGGAATAACTAAAACGTCCAAAAACTGTCACAATCGCATGATTCTCAGCCATTGGATTTGCTTACCTTACTGCTTCAGTTTTTTGAAAATGAAGATTTCGATTTTTAACTAAATGTTAACGGTCCATTTTTCTAGATTCCATGGCATATGCTCAATCTTTCAATAGCAAAAAACATTGTTATTGTTTATTAAAAAAAATAAAAAATCATTGTTATTATTAACTTTGATTTAAATTCATTGTTGGAAGTAGAACAGGCAATGGACTGGATTTGGACGGTAAAAAATCCCTAATTATATAAATAGAGTGTTTTTGAGATGAAGATTAGGCATTCGCTTATGAACCACTTGTGATTAATTTATTTATAACAATTAAAAGATTGGTATTACTTCATTATGAAATTAAAAAGAAAAGGAGGATAAAATTGGTGGTAAGTCAAGAATAAACAAATGATATAGTGTTTTTGGGGGGTGAAATTCACAAGTTATTGGAGGAGAGAGACGTGGGCATATAACATTAATTGTGAGAAAATCCAACCCAAAATTTGGCAGCAAGTACAGCTTAGCTTAAAGCAGTTTAGAAATGAAAAGCTATTCATTTCATATTTCCTCTATTTTGAGTTTCATCAATAATTCATTATCATTTATCAACAAGATGCCACATTAGACTTTTCGACGGTTTGCTATTTTGGATTCTCGGCCATATGCTGCTAAAGGGCTAATGTTACTTGGAAAAATATTGATTCTTCTTCCTAATATTACAACTGAAGCATTTGAATGCTCTTTACCTACAAGAATTCAAATCACAGTTCATTTCCACTCCTGAATATAAGAATCGATTTTTACATATATATTCTAAGCTTGTACTCTTTTATCACATAATCCTTCGATACTTAATTTCTTTACTTTACAAAAACAAGTGCTAATTGTACTTTTCTTTTTTTTACATGTAGCTCCTTATAAACTCAATTTATATTATACTTTTAATCCATGGATGAGCAAAAGGGGCTAAGTAAAACAAATTGCTCCAAATAAAAATACAAGCACAAATAATGAGTCAATTTAATTCATGTTCACTAGATTTACGTTTAATTGCTCAAAAGTAACTGATTTATTTTTTGTGACTTAAATATCACTGAAATTATCACATTTTTACAAAAAAAATTATCTTGACCGATTTTCGACGATAATTCTTATCGAAATGTTGATATGGCACATCACGTTATATGCATTGATACACATGTTACGATACGTCAACAGCCACGTCACTGAAAGATGTCATATCACATAACATGTCAGCACGCTACATCATATACTTGGATACACCTGATCTATTCCGGTGATGTGACTGCTGACGTGTCATACCATATGTGTTCAGGCATATGATCTGACGTGCTACGTCAGCATTTCGACAAGGATTATCTCTAAAAATAACATTGCTATTTTGTAGGTTAAGGTTTATTTTTGCTAAAAAAATATATTAGGGGCATTTTAGCTCCATATAGATAACTTCCACGATATTTTTATACTTTTTTTCAAAAATAATTGAATATGTTGCAAGTGTGATATTTATTATACCCAGCGTACCCTTATATAGTGCATTTGAACTGTTAGACATATCAAAAAAAATACTAAAAATAAAATAAAAAAAAAACTAGACGAAGACTTTAGCCATTTCTTTTAAAAGAAAAAATTCCACTTGAGCCATTTGATTTCATTATGAAGCACTCAAATCAAGGGTTAATTTCATCTTTCATTATTTGGCCAATTTAAAGTTTTGGTCACAATAAAGCTATTTATATTAATAAAATAAAATAATTATTGTTGTATATCTATAAAAACATAATAACTGGATTTTAGGACTCCAACGACCAAATTGGATTCAATGTTGTGAATTTAATTATGGTTTTGACAGATAAACTGCATTGAGTTGAAGAGTTGGGGAGGAATTATTTATTTCTTGTTAAATCACAAATCAATTCCCAATTTGCAATTGGGATAGGAGCTTACCAGAACTTCCAAAATCCTGCTATTCTGACTATCAATACAAAATAATAATTAAGCTTATTTTATTACTATAGATCATTTTATTATAATCATAATATTAAATTTGCCATTATAATATGGCCGCAAATGAAATTAATCGCTCGAATCAGAATGAATGGTGGCTTATATCCATGATAGGATAAAGTAATTTACAAATAGGCATTGAATAGAAAGCATAATCTGCTTGGAATTAAAACAACAAAGCAACACGTTCATACCTTCTGCACTTTCATGTATTATTTCTAAGCAGCTTTCAGCTCTATGTCATAGCGGATCAAGTCTTTTGATTACAATATGCGATTGGGAGAGAGTAGTCCCTGGAGTGCAAGTAAACATCGGGACTGGGAAAACAATTGCCACTTAATATTTAAGAGTCGATTGTATAGCTATTTAATAGATCAGTTTTATTATGTTCATATACTTCCGAAGCTGTTAAGGCTTACCCATTGAAATCCTACAATTTTGGTCATCAATGCATGACAAACCTCTCTAGCAAGGGAAGTAGCAACAAAATTCGAAGTGGCGACTGAAAGAAACATAAACATGTAACTCATCATATAATCACAAACCACAGTCCCAAGTCCTGCACAAGAAAAACCACAATTAAACTAGCATATGAAAGACAAGCTTGTAAAATTAATCTCTGGCAACCAGAGGGAATAATATATATATATGTATTAAGCCAATAAAATTTCATCGGAGGAGAACTGCCAAAAGCAGCAAGCTCAAGGGAGCTTGCTTGACCAATGACTGCAACGCCGATGACACTCAGCTGTGGCCCCCATTGGCAGAGCCCTGTAGCAGGTCCAGTAAACGTTATAATCTCCTTCATTCGGTTCCATATACTCTGCTCCTCTAATACCTTTCTTTTAGCCACCAATTCTAATGCTTCTTCTTCCTCTTGAAATGAAGAAACTGAAGCATTATTATTAATGACTGGGTCATGGTTAGGGGTAATGCAATAGGTTATGTACCGATATATACGGCATTTTGGTGCGGAAAGGAGCGAACACGAAGGAAAACGAGAGCTGTAAATGCGATTGCGAGGTGTTGGTGAATGCAGAGATGGCTTGCTAAATAGGAATTGTAGATTGAGCATTGTCGAAGCTATTATTGAAATTAGGGTTTTGAAGAGAAATCGAAGAACAATGGTGAATCGGATTTTCGATTGGCATATTTTCAGTGTATAACCGGGAAATGAACTCGAACAAGGTTTTTTAGGAGGCAAATGGGAGATCCTGGCGTGGTGGGGTTTGGGTTTTAGGCCTTTTGGCTTCTTCTTTCGTCTCATTCCTATTATCAGCCGTTGGATTTGCAGACTTGTTATATTTCAATTTTTAACAATTTTCAACGATCTGTAATCTTTATCGGGATTCAAGAGATTAATTTCATTTGTATTCATATAATTGTATAATCAATTTAATATTGTGGTAACAATAAAATAAAATAATTTATATCAATAAAATAGTATAATTATTATTTTGTATCAATGAAGCAAAGATAGCAGAATTTTGGAGATTTTTTAATTATCGAAATTGTATCTAAAATTTTGCATTTAGTTATGATTTTGGTAGAAAAATGTCCTTTCCAATTTTCTGTATGTCAAATTGCAAATCAATATGATTTATCTACCAAAATCACAATTCAATTGGCAATTCAAATTTAACCATTAAGTCGGCATTTGTAGAATAATAGCTTAAGGAAGCTTGCATTGAGGTAATATAGGAGGTTTTGTTTAGTACTTGGCTGATATTAATATTGTATAACAGTTTGTTTGTAACAATCTAGCCTTTATGTGTAATGTTTGTTTGATACACGAACGATTCCTTAAGAATGGTTATATATTATTCAGATAACTTTGAATTGAGTAATTTGTAATTACTTTCTCTCTTTTTTTATGTGTCACTTTTATTATTTTCACTAGAATTAAAAAATAATAAATAGACTTAAATTTAGTATTAAATTGCATGATTAAAATTAAATTATCAAATTTAATTTGTTCTGACTTTATTGAAAAAAAAAATAAATTAAAAAAGTAAATTTAATTACATTGAAAATCTAAAAGTGACAAATAAATAAAATTTATATTTTACTCAAAAGTGACATATAAAAAAATAGAGGATGTAACTTATATTTATTAAATGAAAAAGATACTATTTTGGAGGTTTTTTTTTAAATGAGAAAAAAGGTATATTATTTCCTAAAATGGATGGAATTTCAAAAATTGAGATAAAAGTAGTTTGTAAATAAAAGATTTAATACATGTAAAAACACTTGAATCAGTTAGAAATAACAGGTTTAGAGAGAGAGATTTGAATTTGCCTTTATAATTCAATTACACATTTAAATTTTAATAATATTCTTTTTTTATATCAAAAGGAAAAAGGAAAAAAGAAAAAGTCTACAAAAACAAGCTAATTATACTGAGGGATACTAATCCTCATGTTATCATAACATAGTATATCCTTTAGTGTTAAGAGCAATCCATCCTGCTTGTGGAGGGGTCCAAACCGTTGAATCATTATCAACTTTACCTCTAAAGAAGGCTAGGGTTTGCAAAGAGGACAGAGCAAAAAGGTCTGCTTTAGTTTTTGATAAGATCGTCTGAATCTTTGTATGGGTATTAATCTTAGTGTTGTTAAAAACTTCATCATTTCTCCACTTCCAAATTTTCCAACTAGCAAAGCCAAAAATAGTACTCCAATCAATCATAAATCGGCCTTGAAATTTTCCTTAAAGGTTTTTTGTAAACCAGAAACTCCTTGTTAATGTGAAGAAAGAAGGAATATCTTGGGGATTAAGGAGTTCTAGCCAAACTGCTTTGGCTTTTGTACAATCCCATAAAACATGGATAATATTTTCTTCCTAATCCGTGCACAGTTGGCAGCCACTTGAAGTAGAAAGATGTCTTTTAGCCCGTTTTGCATTAGTCATTAATCTATTATGATAACATAGCCACAAGAAGCTGCGGATACGCTGAGGGCCTGCCCACTTCCAGATTATCTTCCAAATCTTGCTTTCACCACTATTAGGAGAGGTCATGAGAAGATTATAAGCTGGCTTAATTGTGAAGATACCTGAAGGAGAGGCATTCCAGACAATCATATCTGTCCCCATGCTATCCGATAGTGGGATAGAAGATAATACTTTTCCTGCTATATCTTTTGGAAGTAGATGAGCAAACTTTTTGACATTCCAAGTTCCAAAAGAAGTTATTGCATCCCGAACTTTCCACTTGGTGATCTCTTCTGGTATATTACTGAACGTATGATCCGCTAATCTGAAGCTACCACATCACTTGTCAAACCAAAAATCAATGAGTTGCCCATTTCGAACACAACAAGTGGAATTATTGAGAATGAAAGGCCAGACCCGAACAATAGCACGCTATACAGAGGTACAATTCTTTCTTTCTACATTTATAGAAGATTTTTCATCAAGAAAACCATATTTTCCACCAAGAACCCTGACCCACAAAGCACTTGGATTTTTTATCATTCTTCAACTCCATTTGGCCAAAAAGGTTTGGTTAAGATTGGCAATCTTCCTTAAACCTAGCCCTCCCTTGTCCTTGTTCTTGCAGATCTTGTTCCAGTTGATGAGATGAATTTTTTTGAAGTCAGAAGAGGAACCCTATAAAAAATCACGACAAAGAGCTTCTATTTTATTGCACACTACTTTTGAAAAAACCATGGTTTGCAAAGCATATACTGGAATAGCCATCAGAACTGATTGTACCAAAGTAGTTCTGCCTGCAAAGGATAGGGATTTAGCTTTCCAAGTACTCAATCTGCCCTTCACTTTATCTATTAGTTTGTCGAAATATTTTTTACTATTTCGGCCTTGAATGATTGGGATTCCAAGATGACTACCGAAGTTGGTGCTAGGAGTGAATCCAGAAATGCGACTCAAGATATGTACCAGGGAGCTGCTAACATTTTGGGAGGCAAAGAAAGAGGATTTAGCTTTATTAACTCTCAGACTAGAGCAATGACAAAAATCATCTAGGACATCACAAACAGTCAACATAGATTGCTCTGATGCCTCTGTAAAAAAAAATAAATCATCTGCAAAAAATAAATGAGAGAGTGGTTCTCTTCTTCTTCCCATTTTAATAGTTTTCCACAAACCCTCTGTCACTACTTTGTTAATGGCTTGAGAAAGACGTTCCATGCATAAAACAAAGAGATAAGGGGATAAAAGGTCACCTTGACGTACTTCTCGAGAAGTTTTGAAAGTCTCAGAGGACTTGCCATTCCAAATAACCTTAGCATTACTGACTAACCAGCTATTGACTATCACTTGAATAAATGAGTTGGGGAGTCTTGCATCAACCAGTGTGTCATAGATGAAATCCCATCTAAGCCTATCATAAGCTTTTTCCATATCAATCTTTATAATAATCTAGCCTGTTTTCCCACGTTTGATGTGCATAGAATGGACCACTTCCTGGGTGATTAAGATGTTGTCGATAATTTGACGACCAGGCACAAAGCTGGATTGAGAGTCACTCACTAACTTAGTTAGGCATGGCTTCAGTCTATTGGAAAGCATCTTCATAAGGACTTTAAAAACCACATAAAGAAGGTTAATAGGTTTAAAGTTGGTGATGGTCGAGGGTTTCTTTTTTTTAAGTATCAGTGTAATGATAGCTTGACATAATGAAGGAGGAATAGGGTCTCCCTTCATGCTTCTAGTAACAAAACGGCAAAGAGAATGCTTAACTAAATTCTAGTTTTGTTGAAAGAAGCCAGCACATATGCCATTATTTCCAGGAGCCTTGAAGGGTCTCATGATGAAAAGGGCATCATGAACTTCCTTTTCCGTGGTAGTAGTGTATAAAGACTCCAACATGCTGTCCCCAAGATTGGGGAAGCAACCTTTGATCAGGAAGGCAGGAGCATGACTGATATCTTCAGTATAAAGTTGAGAATAAAAACCCAAGACATGAGCTTTTAATTCCTCAGGATCAGAACTCCTTCTACATCTAACAATTGTAAGCGATTGATCTTGAGCTTTTGTTTCTTCATTCGAACCTTGTTATGAAAGAAGCTGGTATTTTTATCTCCCTCTGTCAGCTAATCAGAGTTGGCTTTTTATTTCCCAAGAAGCTCTTCTTGATGGACTACATTCTCATACTCCAGTCTTATTTGAGATTCAAGACGGTGCAGGCTAGTGGTATTATTGTGTTTAAGAGTACGCTCAATTCCACTGAGTCTAGCTAGTAAATTCTTCTTTCTCCAAAAAATATTGCCAAACACCTCCTTATTCCAAGAATCTGCTTTAGTAGCAAAATAATCCATGGCTTGGTCAATGTCCATTTCTGACTTCCAATTATCTTTGAAAAATGCTGGAAAATCTTTATAAAGGAGCCAAGGAGCTAAGAATCTGAGATATCTTTCTAAGTTGATCGAAGAATTGATGTTCAATGATAAAAGGAGGGGTCGATGATCCGACCTCATCCTAGGCAGATGTTAAATCCCAGCTCTGTCAAACAAAGTTTTCCACTGCTGAGAACATAAAACTCTATCTAGTCTTTCATGCAGATTACCTCTCTTCCAAGTGAATTTCGGTCATTGGAAACCCAGATCAAATAAGTTGCAACTGTTTATGCAATATTGAAAGAGAGGACAGGGTTTGCTACCTCTTCTTGACCCTCCTGTTTTTTCATGGGAAAAAAGAAAAGAGTTGAAGTCCCCTGCTAAGCACCAAGGGTCCAAAATCAAGGAATTCAGGTTCATAATATCGGCCCATAATTTTCTCTTGTTTAGAGCATTCGGGTCAATGTATATAGCAGTGAAGATGAACTCTGAAAAGTTTGAGCCAGACAGCTTGAAAGTTACCCATTGATAAGAATAAGAGAGGACTCGAACATTAAGATTGTTTCTCCATAGAATTCATGTAACGGCCTCAACACCGGGTCAGTCGTGAACAGTACTTTTCGATGGTAAATAGTGATTTCCGGGCCCGAAAGGACACCCGAAACTCAAAAATATTTTATTGGACCATCGGAAAGTATTGGTCATAGTGAGTCCGGAGTTAAAATTTGAAGTGAAATTGAGGTCAAATGGGCCTCCAAAAGTCAAAAATACTAAAAAGTTAGCGAGTCAATTTCCCTGGTAAGAAAGGTGACTTGATTTTGTGTAAACGATTAAAAATAGTAAACGAACTCCGAATATTACCATATTTTGCATGCCTACATGAATTTTTGTGTAGAATATTTTAGTGATGAGAATGGAATTTTTCGATGACACCGACAGTTGTCGAATCGGACCGATAAGTTTGAATCGGATCGATAACGAACTCCGATTGAGCCAAAAATTTGCGTGCTAGCTATTTTTTATGTGATAAGAGTGATGGAATTATTTTTGGAGTGATTTGATGGCTGAAAGAGAGAGAATTTTAATTGGGCCTTTAGGGGCCTAAATTGGGCCTTTTAAGTTAAATGGGCAAAGTCCATTATTTTAGCCCAATTTTGGGCCCAATATGGAGGTATTTAAAGGATGAAATTCTGGAGAAAACTTCAGATTTTTCCTGTGTCTCCTTCTTCCTCCTCCTTGGCCGAATATCCTTCACTCATCTCTCTCTCTCTTTTGCTTCTAAACCACTTAATATTTCTCTTAAATTCCAAGTTAGGAATTGTATTTCCATCCCTCTAATACACTAAAATAGCTTCACTTAGTTGATTTGGGCAAAGGAAGTGAAGAAATCAAGGAAAGAAAGAAAGAGGGGTAAGTTGGAGCTTAAGAATTTTAATGTTTTAAATTGATTTTTTAGTGGTTTTCCATAGATTTTTGGGTGTAGATTATGATTATGAGGTTGGTTTTTGCATTTGAGAACAATAAAATGAAGAAATCTAAGCTTAAATGGGCTGCCTATGTAGGTGAGCAAATTGAGGGGAGTTTTTCCAAGAGCAAAGGCAAGGGAAAGGTAGCCTAGACTCCCTAATTCAAGAAAAAATTGTAAGTGACTAATAAATCTTTACATTTTCTAAGTTTATGAATTTTTTCTTAATTATGTAATTAGGACAAAAATGTTTAAAGTTGTTAATTGATGCAAATATGTTAGGAAAATTGTACTTAAGTGAGAGAAATGATGAATGGAAGATGTAAATGAAAGAAATAAATTTTATAGGAAGAGGAAATGGGTTGGCCGAATTTTGTTTATTAGGGTATATAGTGAGAAATTGCATAAAAATAATAATTGTTAGCTTAAATTAATAGTAGACATGAAAATTAATTTCCATGAATTTTTAGAGAATTTTTGGAATTAATTTGAGAATTTTGAAGATTATTTATAGTGTATGTATATAGTAAAAGTTGTGATTTATAGTGAATTAATTGATTATTTTAATAAAAAATGATAATAAATAATAAATAATGCATAAATAAATTTTATTGGCATTTATTGAAATTATTGTGATTTTATTTAGAATTTAATGTTATTATGTATATTGAAAATAATTGACTTATTGGTTAATAATTGTATAAAAATAGTGAAATTGGTTAAGTTATGTGAAATTAAATTAATGTTAACAAAAAGAAATAAAAAGTCAATTATTGAATTTTTCGGACTTGAAAAGAATTAATAAAGTAATTATTTCCGTGCCCTTAGAATTAGTCTGGCAGTAAAAACTAGTTCTGGATATAGTTGGCTAGCCATAGGAACACCCTTTACCGCGGTGCAGGTCATGGCGACTTGCTTTGCTATGAGTAGGATCATTGATCTCCATAGCTTAAGTGTTAATGTGATAGTGAAAAGTGCAGTGTTCTGAGAATGGTTCATTGGGAATCATTTCTCTTTTTAGTGGGGCCCATGGGATCCATGTTCCGTGTATCCGGTCTGAGATTTGTTGTCGGATCTGTACTAGGGGCATAATGGTAATAAATTGAGAAAGAAATGAAAAGATAATAAAAAGTAGGAAAAGAAAGTGAAAAAAAGACCATAATGAAAGAAAAAGAAAGTTTAAGGGCAAAATGGTAATTTTTCAAAAAGTGTAAAAAGATAGTAAATTAAGTGAGAATTGATTAATTAAGGATAAAACAATCAGATAATAGTTAAATTAATTAAAAAGTGAATTTTATGTACAACAAGGACTAAAATGTAATTTCGCTTATAATTGACAAATTAAGTGTAAAAAAAATGTAAATGACTTTAGTTATCAGTTTAAAGATTATCATTGAGCCTATAATGGCAAAATTGTAATTATGTGACTAAATTGAATAACCTTATAGAAAATGTTAGGTTGTTTAAAGGTGATAATAATTGATTTTATAATTATGATTATATTTATATGCTAATATTTAAGAATAAAAATGGAAATGTTAGGAAATGTATCGATTGTTAGTCACCACTGAGCATAATGAGTGCTCAGCGTGTAGTTTTACTGCGCGCAGGTAAACAGGAGCTGGAGCAAGAATTCAGATTGCATGATTTCTTTTAGATTGCTCTAGTTGTATAATTTTGGCATGTATATATGAGTACAAGTTTTACTTATGGTTATGTAATGTAAACAGAAGTTATTGTACTAAGGAGTGTTGGATTGTGAACAAATGAAATGGATGGAATGAATGTATATTATTGTTATTTTTGATTGTTGTGCCTCTGAGAGGCTGTATGGTTGTCTGCTTTTCAGGGGGCTAGTACTATGTACAGCCGTTATATTGCAAAATTTTTATTAAGTGCATAGTAAATTGGACAGTTATAAGTCAACGGCGAAAGGTAGTTTTTGATTAAGTAAATGTCGATAAGGTTTTCAGGTATAAAAAAAAAATTTCCGGTCTTCGGTACGCCGGTACAGTTTAAGGAGGGATAAGGGTGTTACAATTTGTGGTATCAGAGCTGTGGTTTAGACGGTTCTAAGATCGGAGTGGGTGCAATGTTTGATTTAAATTGATTATATACATGCCAATTGTTATTTTGAGAAGCTATTTTGGAATTAATGAATTCTTGCTCCTTTCTGTTTTATAGTGAAAAGATGTCTGGAGAGCCGAGCCGTGAGGCAGGCGATGACAGGAGTGAGGCCTCAAGTAATATGGGGCAACAGGAGGTTCCACCGCAACAGGCACCTCCACCAGTAACGCCTCCTCCTCCTCTTCCTCAGCTGGATTTCCTTAACCTGATGTCAGATTACATCCAGCAGCGACTTCAGGCTACACAGGTTCAGGCACCGCCACCAGTGATACAGGTTCAGCAGCCTGCTCCGCCTAGAAGAAGACCTATATTGGAGCAGTTAAAAAGACTGGGAGCAGAGGATTTTTCAGGTGAGGACCCTTTGACACCAGCAGCTGCTGAGGCGTGGCTTTTTAAAATAAAAAGATTGTTTGAAATTACCCATAGTTCTGAAGAAGAGAAGCTTGAGGGTATCATAGCCTTGCTTCAGAGTTCAGTTTTTATTTGGTGGGACTCAGTTCGAAGACATACACCTACCGACCGTCTGAATTGGAAGTTCTTTATTGATCAGTTTGAGAAGAAATATGTTGGGTCTGAATACAGGCTTGCTATGCAAGATGCTTTTTGGAGGCTGAGACAAGGAAACCGTACGGTAGCTGAGTATGATAGAGAGTTTGAGCGCTTGAGCGCTTATTTAGATGAGGGCTTGGCTACAGAAGAGAGATTATGTCAGCGATTTGAGAGGGGACTGCATACTGAGTTGAGGCAGATCATTGGGGCCCAGAAATACCCAGATTTGAGAACTATGATTGATGCAGCTCTCAAGTTAGAAACTACTCAGGTTGAGCAAGCAGAGAGGTAGTCCCGATTTCAGCAAAAGAGAAAGCAGGAACAAAGCAGTGGAAAGTCAGGACAGAGTAAAAAACAAAAGGGTCAACAGGCACCTCAGGATCATTCACCAGCAGGCAGAGGATAGGGTAGTGCCTCCCGTGGCAAGTCTACTGCCACCACGACATCTAGTGCACCCCGAGGCAAGGATAGTGGGTCAGCAGTACAGTGTGAGCATTGTGGCAGGACACACCCTGGGGAGTGCAGATTTTTGACAGGAGCTTGTTTCAAGTGTGGGTCCCGAGATCACCAGATCAAAGACTGTCCCATGATACAGACTGCTTCAGTAGCTTCACCAGCTTCTGGTACTGGATCTTCTGCACCACGTGGCCGTGGTAGGGGAGCAGCCCCTAATCCGTCAGCCTCCAGACCAGTTGGCCAGCCGTCTCAGGGACAGAGGCGATCAGGGGGACAGACATATGCTGTGAGAGCTCGTGAAGAGGAGGATGCTCCTGATGTGATTGTGGGTAAGTTCATTCTGTTATCTGACTCTGTATATGCATTGATAGATCCTGGATCCACCCATTCCTATATTAGCACTGAATTGGCACGGGGTAAAGGGATGAAAGAGGCCTACTTGGACCAGGACATCTTGGTGAGTAATCCTCTGGGGCATAGTGTGGTAGTGAATAAGGTATATAGACAGTGTCCTATTAGTGTCCAGGGACATGTATTCCTGGCAAATCTTATTGAATTGCCCTTCCGTGAGTTTGATTTAATTCTTGGGATGGATTGGCTATCCGCCCACCAAGCGACTGTTGAGTGTAGAAAGAAGAGGGTTACATTACAGCTTCAGAATGGTGATGACATCATTATTGTGGGTGCGAGATTTGACTTTTTGTCAGAGGTGATATCAACTACTGCAGCAAAAAGATTGATCAGAAAAGGCTGTGAAGCATATATGTGTTTTGCAGTGGAGGCGAAGAAGGATAGTTTAAAGGTGTCAGATGTGCCTACAGTTAGAGAATTCCAGGATGTGTTTCCAGATGAGCTTCCAGGCTTACCACCTGATAGAGAAGTGGAATTCTCCATTGAGGTCACTCCTGATACTGCTTCTATCTCTATTGCTCCGTATAGAATGGCACCTGCAGAATTGAAAGAGTTAAAGATTCAGCTTCAGGAGTTGCTCGAAAAGGGATTTATCAGACCTAGCACTTCTCCTTGGGGAGCACCTGTCCTATTTGTAAAGAAAAAGGATGGGACTCTTCGACTGTGCATAGATTACCGGCAACTAAATAAAGTGACAGTCAAGAACAAGTATCCCCTTCCTCGCATCGAAGATTTGTTTGATCAGCTTAAGGGAGCGGGTGTCTTCTCTAAGATAGATTTGAGATCGGGCTATTATCAAATAGGGTTAAAAGAAATTGATGTGCCTAAGACTGCTTTTTCGTACTAGGTATGGCCATTATGAGTTTTTGGTCATGCCATTTGGGCTTACAAATGCACCAGCAGCTTTTATGGACCTGATGAACAGAGTTTTTCACCCCTACTTGGATCATTTTGTGGTGGTCTTCATTGATGACATACTGGTGTATTCTAAGACGCCAGAAGAGCATGATAAACATCTGAGGATTGTATTACAGACATTGAGAGAAAAGCAGCTTTATGCCAAATTTAGCAAATGTGACTTTTGGCTGAATGAAGTATCCTTTTTGGGCCATGTTATCTCAGCAGAGGGTATTGAAGTGGATCCTTCAAAGATTGAAGTAATTCTTCAGTGGAAGCCACCCAAGAATGTAACCGAAGTGCGAAGTTTTCTGGGTTTAGCTGGATACTATAGGAGATTTATCAAAGGCTTCTCCACCATTGCAGTTCCTATGACAAGACTACTACAGAAAAATGTCAAATTTGTGTGGACTGACAAGTGCCAAGAGTGTTTTGAGAAGTTAAAGACGATGTTGACAGAAGCTCCTATACTTACTCAACCTGAGTCAGGCAAGGATTTTGTCATTTATAGTGATGCTTCCAAGAATGGGCTAGGCTGCGTTTTGATGCAAGAAGGCAAGGTGATAGCTTATGCTTCTCGGCAACTCAAGACTCATGAGAAAAACTATCCTACTCATGATCTAGAGTTAGCAGCCATTGTTTTTGCACTAAAGATATGGAGGCATTACTTATATGGAGAAAGATGCTACATTTACTCAGATCACAAGAGTTTAAAGTATTTGCTTACCCAAAAAGAACTCAATCTTAGACAGAGACGCTGGTTGGAGTTGATCAAAGACTATGATTGCTACATCGACTACCATCCATGAAAAGCAAATGTAGTGGCTGATGCGCTCAGCAGAAAATTTATGTCAGGTAATGTTAGTGATTGAAGTGAATTTGTGCAAGGCATTGATAAGTGTAAATGATTAATAGTGATCTTTGCAGCTCTTCGGGCAATGAACACCAGCTTAAGTTTGGCTACAGATGGAGCTATAATAGCTGAACTGCGAGTTAAACCAGATTTTGTACATCAAGTGAAAGTGGCTCAGAAAGGAGATGACAAACTAAAGGCTATAGTGGAAAAGCTACATCATAACAGTGAAAGTGACTATTCATTGTCAAATGATGGAAGCCTTTATTTCAAAGGAAAACTTTATGTACCAGCTCAGGAAGAATTGAAGAAAGAGATTCTGACAGAAGCACACCATAGTAGCTATGCTATGCATCCTGGGAGTAACAAAATGTACCAGGATTTGAAAGTCTACTATTGGTGGCCAGGTATGAAACGGGATGTAACTGAATTCGTGGGTAAATGCCTGATATGTCAACAGATAAAAGCAGAACATCAAGTACCTTCTGGGCTACTTCAACCACTTGTTATTCCCGAGTGGAAGTGGGATCAGGTAACCATGGACTTTGTGACTGGGCTACCTATGACTCAGTGGAAACATGATGCCATTTGGGTAATAGTTGATCGCCTCACCAAATCAGCTCACTTCTTGCCAGTTCGGATGGATTTCTCTTTGACCCGGCTGGCAGAACTCTATATAAAGGAAGTAGTTAGATTACATGGAGTGCCTACATCCATTGTGTCAGACAAGGATCCTAGGTTTACTTCTCACTTCTGGAAGAGTTTTCAAGATGCTCTGGGTACTAAACTTCGCCTCAGCACAGCTTTTCACCCTCAGACTGATGGACAATCCGAGCGGGTGATTCAGATATTAGAGGATATGCTTCGGTGTTGTGTCCTTGAATTTGGTACTAATTGGGAAAAACATTTACCATTAGCTGAGTTCGCTTACAACAACAGCTATCAATCCAGTTTGAAAATGGCTCCATTTGAAGCATTGTATGGTAGGAAGTGCAGGACTCCTTTGTATTGGACTGAATTGAGTGAAAGAAAGCTTTTGGGTTCGGATTTGATTCGTGACTCTAAAGAAAAGGTTCAGATCATTAAAAGCAGACTAAAGGAAGCAATGGATCGTCAGAAGTCTTATGCAGATCTGAAAAGAAAAGATATCGAGTTCCAGGTCGGAGATAAGGTCTTTTTGAAGGTATCTCCATGAAAAAAAGTTCTGAGATTTGGAAAGAAGGGCAAGTTAAGCCCTAGATTCATTGGTCCGTATGAGGTACTTCAACGAGTGGGTCCCGTGGCTTATAGATTGAAATTGCCATCTACTTTGGAGAAGATACATGACGTTTTTCATGTGTCTATGCTCCGCAGATATAGGTCTGATCCGAGTCATGTGATTACCCCTGAAGAGGTACAAGTTCAGACTGATATGAGTTATGAAGAAAGACCAGTACAGATTTTGGCCAGGGAAGTTCAACAGCTTCGGAACAAACAGATTCCTTTGGTGAAAGTCCTATGGCATCACCATAATATCGAAGAAGCAACATGGGAACCCGAAGCAATGATGAGACAGCGTTATCCTCTACTTTTCAGTTCAGGTAAATTTCGAGGACGAAATTTATTTTAGTAGGGGAAAAATGTAACGGCCTCAACACCGGATCAGCCGTGAACAGTACTTTCCGATGGTGAATAGTGCTTTCCGGGCCCGAAAGGACACCCGAAATTCAAAAATATTTTATTGGACCATCGGAAAGTATTGGTCATAGTGAGTTCGGAGTTAAAATTTGAAGTAAAATTGAGGTCAAATGGACCTTCAAAAGTCAAAAATACTAAAAAGTTAGCGAGTCAATTTCCCTGATAGGGAAGGTGACTTGATTTTGTGTAAACGATTAAAAATAGTAAACGAACTCCGAATATTACCATATTTTTCATGCCTACATGAATTTTTGTGTAGAATATTTTAGTGATGAGAATGGAATTTTTCGGTGACACCGGCAGTTGTCGAATCGGACCGATAAGTTTGAATCGGACCGATAACGAACTCCGATTGAGCCAAAAATTTGCGTGCTAGCTATTTTTTATGTGATAAGAGTGATGGAATTATTTTTGGAGTGATTTAATGGCTGGAAGAGAGAGAATTTTAATTGGGCCTTTAAGGGCCTAAATTGGGCCTTTTAAGTTAAATGGGCAAAGCCCATTATTTTAGCCCAATTTTGGGCCCAATATGGAGGTATTTAAAGGATGAAATTCTGGAGAAAACTCCAGATTTTTCCTGTGTCTCCTTCTTCCTCCTCCTTGGCCGAATATCCTTCACTCATCTCTCTCTCTCTTTTGCTTCTAAACTACTTAATATTTCTCTTAAATTCCAAGTTAGGAATTGTATTTCCATCCCTCTAATACACTAAAATAGCTTCACTTAGTTGATTTGGGCAAAGGAAGTGAAGAAATCAAGGAAGGAAAGAAAGAGGGGTAAGTTGGAGCTTAAGAATTTTAATGTTTTAAATTGATTTTTTAGTGGTTTTCCATAGATTTTTGGGTGTAGATTATGATTATGAGGTTGGTTTTTGCATTTGAGAACAATAAAATGAAGAAATCTAAGCTTAAATGGGCTGCCTATGTAGGTGAGCAAATTGAGGGGAGTTTTTCCAAGAGCAAAGGCAAGGAAAAGGAAGCCTAGACTCCCTAATTCAAGAGAAAATTGTAAGTAACTAATAAATCTTTATATTTTCTAAGTTTATGAATTTTTTCTTAATTATGTAATTAGGACAAAAATGTTTAAAGTTGTTAATTGATGCAAATATGTTAGGGAAATTGTACTTAAGTGAGAGAAATGATGAATGGAAGATGTAAATGAAAGAAATAAAATTTTTAGGAAGAGGAAATGGGTTGGCCGAATTTTGTTTATTAGGGTATATAGTGAGAAATTGCATAAAAATAATAATTGTTAGCTTAAATTAATAGTAGACATGAAAATTAATGTCCATGAATTTTTAGTGAATTTTTGGAATTAATTTGAGAATTTTGAAGATTATTTATAGTGTATGTATATAGTAAAAGTTGTGATTTATAGTGAATTAATTGATTATTTTAATAAAAAATGATAATAAATAATAAATAATCCATAAATAAATTTTATTGGCATTTATTAAAATTATTGTGATTTTATTTAGAATTTAATGTTATTATGCATATTGAAAATAATTGACTTATTGGTTAATAATTGTATAAAAATAGTGAAATTGGTTAAGTTATGTGAAATTAAATTAATGTTAACAAAAAGAAATAAAAAGTCAATTATTGAATTTTTCGGACTTGAAAAGAATTAATAAAATAATTATTCATGTGCCCTTAAAATTAGTCTGGCAGTAAAAACTAGTTCTGGATATAGTTGGCTAGCCGTAGGAACACCCTTTACCGCGGTGCAGGTCATGGCGACTTGCTTTGCTATGTGTAGGATCATTGATCTCCATATCTTAAGTGTTAATGTGATAGTGAAAAGTGCAGTGTTCTGAGAATGGTTCCTTGGAAATCATTTCTCTTTTTAGTGGGGCCCATGGGATCCATGTTTCGTGTATCCGGTCTGAGATTTGTTGTCGGATCTGTACTAGGGGCATAATGGTAATAAATTGAGAAAGAAATGAAAAGACAATAAAAAGTAGGAAAAGAAAGTGAAAAAAAGACCATAATGAAAGAAAAAGAAAGTTTAGGGGCAAAATGGTAATTTTTCCAAAAAGTGTAAAAAGATAGTAAATTAAGTGAGAATTGATTAATTAAGGATAAAACAATCAGATAATAGTTAAATTAATTAAAAAGTGAATTTTATGTACAACAAGGACTAAAATGTAATTTCGCTTATAATTGACAAATTAAGTGTAAAAAAATATAAATGACTTTAGTTATCAGTTTAAAGATTATCATTGAGCCTATAATGGCAAAATTGTAATTATGTGACTAAATTGAATAACCTTATAGAAAATGTTAGGTTGTTTAAAGGTGATAATAATTGATTTTATAATTATGATTATATTTATATGCTAATATTTAAGAATAAAAATGAAAATGTTAAGAAATGTATCGATTGTTAGTCACCACTGAGCATAATGAGTGTTCAGCGTGTAGTTTTACTGCGCGCAGGTAAACAGGAGCTGGAGCAAGAATTCAGATTGCAAGATTTCTTTTAGATTGCTCTAGTTGTATAATTTTGGCATGTATATATGAGTATAAGTTTTACTTATGGTTATGTAATGTAAACAGAAGTTATTGTACTAAGGAGTATTGGATTGTGAACAAATGAAATGGATGGAATGAATGTATATTATTGTTATTTTTGATTGTTGTGCCTCTGAGAGGCTGTGTGATTATCTGCTTTTCAGGGGGCTAGTACTATGTACAACCGTTATATTGTAAAATTTTTATTAAGTGCATAGTAAATTGGACAGTTATAAGTCAACGGCGAAAGGTAGTTTTTGATTAAGTAAATGTCGATAAGGTTTTCAGGTATAAAAAAAAAAATTTCGGTCTTCGATACGCCGGTACAGTTTATGAAGAGATAAAGGTGTTACAATCCAAATCCCTCTCGAGAAACCTGTTGCTTCAATCCGAAAGAAATTTGCAAAACCAACATTTTTTATTACTCTATCTGCCACAATGCTACTAGTTCTAGTTTCCAACAATACTAGAACGGACACTTTAAACTGATTAAAAAAATCTCTAACAATATTAGTGAAGCTACTGGAAGCAGCCCCTTGACAGTTCCAAATTATAAATCTACAATCCATATAAGAGAGGAGAAGAAAAGGAACCTGAACAAGAGAAATTAGCTCTCTCTTTCATGGACTGCATTTGGTTGACAGTCACTGTCCTCATTTGTTGGAGAGCTATTGTTGATTGTAGAAGCAACCGCAGAAAATGCTGATGAGTCTGTCGCATTCTCCAAAGCACGCAACAAAGGAAGAGTTCTTGTTTTGTTTTTGGGTTTTTTCTTCATGCTCGTGTCAGGTGGTTTGCTGCCCATATGTTTCCCAATCTTCAAATTTCGGTGTGAATTAAATATTGAGGAAGACGATAGAGCTTTTGGTCTTTCAGCTGAAACAGCGATATGACTGTTCTCATTGAGGATAGAAGTCACCAAATTTGTTAAATTTCTTTCGAGAAGGGCACCCTGATTTGAGTTTAGGATCGTGGTATGATGGGGCTGGAATTCCATGTTTTGAATGCCATTTGCAGAGTTAAGAGTATTCGCATCCCCATTCGGTCCTGTTTTTTCATTAATTTCAGTTGGGGTATCATCAACCTTTCGCTGGGTTTTCATTTTGTCTTGGATTTTCGGTGAAGCAGCCTCCACAGTCCCTGTATCCTTTATTTGAGATGTGATCTAGGTTTCCATTGGTCTAGCTTGAGGAGTTCTAGGTTTAATTCTGTCGCTATTGAAGGTTGGTCTGACTTTCTGAGTTGTCTTATAATTGGTGTTGCGGTTCTGTTCATCTTGATTTGTGTATTCCTCATAGAGATCATTTGTTGTCAATACCTGGAATCGTGATCCAGTAGTCAAGTTGTTTGGGATCTTTCTGTTTCCATTGTGGCTTTTGTTGTGACTCCTGTTGTTCTTTTTTGACACTATCATCCAGGGCCCATAGTCGGTATCCTCAGACTCGTTGTTGATTGCAATGTTTATGATGGTGGTGGTATCTGAATTGTTCTGCTTGCTTTGGTCCTCCCCTCGCCATAAGATACAAGACTCTGATGCATGGCCATACTTCCCGCATTCGAAGCAGATTTTGGGTAATCCTTCATATTCAATTTTGTGTGAAACTCTATTGAGCATGAACTTGGATATGAGAGGTTTCGTGAGATCTAGTACAACTGCAAGTCATGCAAAGCAACCTCTCTCCGATCTCGAAGTGTTGTAGTCTATTTTAATTAGTTTTCCAAATATCTGACTAATTTTTTGAAGAACCCTCTTGTGATACATATGCAGCGCCAACCCAGGGATCCTGATCCAGGCAACTACGGTAGATAAATCATCATTGTAGATAGAGAAATTGGTATGCCATGGCTGTACCATAAGGTAATGCCCAAGAACCGTCCATGGACCTCCCAAGAGTGCCTTATGATAATCCTCATTGTCTGTGAATTGCACCAAAAAATAGTTGTTTTCCAAGTCGACTACCCTGTGTTCTTCCATAACATTCCACAATTTTTCAAGTTTTGAGCGTAGAAATCTGTAACTTATGTTCTTACCCTGCATTTTCACCACCACAGACTGTCTCCAAGGTTTTGCCAGTCTGTTCTTTAAGTGATCAGAAATCGAAATAGAAGGGAGACCATTGCTCCATTCTAGCTTGATTTCAGAGTCTTCTTCAAAGTCATTAGTTGCATCTGAGCCATAGTCTTCGTCTTCTATGTTCAAGGATTCATTGTCCTCATTGGTTCCATTGTCCGAGTCCCAAATTCCTTTAAAAGAAGCCTACATTTTGGGAGTTTTGCGAAGCAATATGTCTCTGAAGGACTGATTCTCGTCTAAATTTGTTGAGGAAGAATCTCCTATTTGTCTCGATTTCTTTGCAGATCTGTCATCGGGTGGTGTCGGGGGAGGCACCCTCTCCAGCATCTGAGCATTTTCACACTCCTTGAGCGTCTCCTCGCTCATCAGCAGTTGCCCTTCAAAACGATGAACAGTGCTAAAAAAATGATGAACAGTGTTGGATGAGAGAGAACGATGAACAGTAAACTCCTTGTCCTTTTTAATAATATTCTATTAAGTATTCATATCGGCAACTTTATAAATAATAAATATAAATTTATATTGATTTTAAATAATTGGAACATACGATACTCAACCGGATTAATATGGCATTCATTCAGTTGTGATGAAAATACACGCTCTACTTGTAAAGTAAAACTAATAAAAATTGAAAACAAAATAAGTTGGTTTCTTTTTGTTGAATTGATATTGTGATACAATATTAATGAGGTTAAATACCATGCAATCTAATTTGCTAAATATATTGTAAATTTGCATTTATTTTTTTCTAAAATGGATAAGTAAAAATACTTTGATAAGTTATTATTAAAATTCAAATTTTCAAATAAATTATAAAGTCAAATTCAGATATATATGTATGCACCAAATCTACATAAAATTAGGGATATAAATTACTCCTTAAACTATTACATTTTAATATACCACCTTATGAATTATTTGACTGTCAACTTATTAAAAATATAAGTAATAACCCTATACTATTAAAATATATACGAAAAATTCTTAAATTTATTAAAAAATATCGTATTATTTCTCTAAAACTATAATGTGCCATCTTCGTTTGTAAATTTCATACACTTTTTATGATATGTCACGTGTTTTTGTAGCAGTAAAATGATATTTTTAATAAAATTATGAATAATTTAGTACTCGAGTAATATACTGAATGGGGATAATCTATAGGGAAATACATTTATGGTTGGATAAAATTATATATAGTATTATGTGGCAAAATGAAATAGTTAAACAGAAAACAGATGCCTTTCCAACTTGGAACCCGCCCCTGCTGTTTTTCTTGGGCCTAAATAAGAGGCCACCTTCACATGCTTTTGGACAAGAATTTAAGGGTGCAGCCGCGAACGATTTTATTTTTGATTTTTAGTTTTTTTTTTAAAATAAAATAAAAATATATTCGATAAATTTATTTTTATTTTTATAAAAATTTAAAAGTAATTTTGATAACAAAAATAAAAAATAAAAATCTTTAAAATGTAATTTTTATGATTTTATTTTTATCAATAATTTAATTATTTTATTCTTATTATCACTATCGCTACCATCATCGCACCGTCGCCACTATCAAATCACCGTTAGTACCACATTACCGTCATTATTACTGCTACAACCGTCACACCGCTGTCACCACCATATTACCATTGTCATCGCAGTCATACCACTGCCGCCACCACCACACCACATTGCCACCATCACCATATCATAGTTGCCGCCACCACTACTACCGTCGTCACCACTACCACCGCCGCTGCCATTACTGTCGCTGTCATCTTTGTCATCACCACCGCCACTACATTACTACTGCCACTATCACCACTACACCATCATTGTCGTCGACACCACTGCTATCACCACTACTACCATCTTTACTGCCATCACACTGCTACTGGCACTACCATCACTACCACCCCGTCACCACCACCACCACTACCATCATCGCTATCGCTACCACTGCTATTGTCGTTGTCATCTTCGTTATCACCGCCACCGCACTGTCATCTCGATTACTGTTGTCGCCACCACCAAAATATCGTTGCTGCTATCACCGCCGCTGCCATCATCATACTATTACTGCTATCGCCACCGTCACCACCACTACTACAATATGATGATTTTTTTAATGTAATAGATTTTAAATTTTGAATTTTATTAAATATTTATTATTTAATATAATAATTAGATTATATATATGTATAATATATATTAATGGATATTAAAATATTTTTTAAAAAAATAAATAAATAATTTTTAAAAAATAAATAATAAAAATTAAAAACAGTTTATAAATTTTAAAAAATAAAAAATATTACCAAACACATCCTAACATCAGTTGAGCCATTTCTTTTTTCAAGAAACCTACTCCAAATTTTGGAGTATAATAGCGTGCGCAAGTATGTGCATGTGGTGCGGTTGCTTTCAATCAAAACGTCCAAATGCATATGCACCGTACGTGTATGTACCGAATTTAACACTCTAAAATTTGGCATTAAGTCCAGCTAAATCAAAACCAATTAAAAAATGGAGAGACATATATTCTAGTTTTAATAACACTATATAAGTGAAATCGAATAATGACAATAATTTTTAGAAGTTTCAAGTTCGAATATTAGATAGAGAGCACTTTTTAATATCCATAAATGAATTAAATAACAGAATAAGAAGCAAAATCCTACGACAGTTGAGGGGTAATTAAGCAAAAATTACTAGGCATACATTGCTTATTAATTATAGGCCCTTAGCCTCATTGAAACAATGACAAATCTTTGGTAAGTACGAAAAAAGAATATGCCTATTCAGTAAATGAAGTATGCACCTAAACAACCAAGTAAACACAGTGATTTTGTAATATTTGGACTAAAAAACTAAGTAGCTTTTAGTTTCCCAAGCCCATACTCCACCCCATCTTCGTCGCTAAGCATGCCATTTGGAGATAAAAGGCGTCGAAGAGCAAAGAAAAATCGAGCCTGAAAGGTTTGTGGTTTAAGTTAATTAATTTCATCAACCAAAAGTAAAAAATAAAAAAGAGTTAGCTATATTATTCTAACCCATTGAAAAGCTATGAGTGCAGACCAACAGCCTTCCAGACCATATCCTCTGCTGCTTACAAGCTGGTGAAAAATTACAGAGATCAATGTAATTAGTTAACTAGAAATTAATCAATAAACAGCAGATAATTGTTGAAATTGGAAATTTGTCTAACCAATAATATAAGAGCACCCAAAGAAAAGCATCCACTCATTGATAAGCTAATGAACTTGAAATCTCTTCCGGCCTGCATACAAAGAGAAATTTTTAGGTATTATAAATTGAAAAAAAAAAAAAAAACTATGGATAATAAATAAATAAATAAGTAAATAAAAGGTTAAAGTACCAGCAATGTTCCCTCAAGGCTGTGAGTGCAAGGTGTTGCAGATAATGCAACAAAGAACATAATCAACACTTTGTGCATCTGCAATTATATAAATATGAAATATATGATACACAAAATCCATATTTTCAGCCAAATTCTATAAATATTACATATTCTATAGCATTTATATCAGAATATATGTTTTCTTTCTTCCAGTTCTTGCAAAATACCAAGTATAACATTAAGAATATTTCAAAAAATTCAAGCGGAGACATGATAACAACGCAAGACCATAAAATAACAGTTAACCTGTTGTATGACATTAGGATCACGAGTGAAAGTATTAGGCAACAACCAAGGGATACATGCTCCGATTGTTGCTATTGTCACTCCTAGTATTGCTCCAATTATCATTAACGACTTCAGCAGCATTCGAGCCTGCCATTTTAATTTTTTAGATCACATATTTTTAACATTTTCCAAAATAATTTAACCAAAATAAAAAGAGAAAAGAAATTTAACAGAACCACTAACCTTCTCTAAACTTCTTTCAACACCATATAGTAATTCAGGCATGAATGATTGTGCAGTTTGAGAAAGAGGCTCACCCCATACCACACACATTCCATACATTTGGATCATCACCTATATCAATTGTTATTGTTATTATTGTTTTAATTTCTTAGTAGAAAATCTGAAGCCAAGACAAAATGAATGCAATTAATGTAGAAATATAAGTAACCTGATGTGCAGCTACTGTGAAAGTGCCCATTGCAGTTGCAAAATATGTCATGAGAGAGTAGAAGGCCACCTAAAAAACATTAAAAGGTATCCATTTAAAAGAAATTATAACTAGACAAAGATACAAGAAGAATCAGAGATGTTATCCTAAGCTATCGATATCTGACATTCTATTATCCCTGAACTTGTTAAAAATAATAGATTATTCCCGATATACCATAAAGAGCATATGAAATTAACTCACATGCGACGTATGAATTGTGACATTGATAATTTGGCATTTTTAATTAGTTCATGAGTTATTTCGTATAGTTTTTAATAGTATATAGATATTATTTGCACTTTTAATAAGTTTTAATTGAAGCATACCTTTGAGAACATTGTTACGAAAACAGGAGCAGCTATGCTGAATATTTGCAGAAATTCTTTCGGAGACGGAATAGAGACAGCAAAGGCATTATAGCCTTTCTTGTTTAAAGCTTCTATCATCATAAAAGCTGCAATTACCTTCAAATTTCTACTATTTTAATACTAATACCCAATTTCAATGAAAAATGGATTAGGAATTATGAAAAGAGATCAAAATTGGCATACTTGTGATGTCATAGTAGCCCATGCTGCTCCCGCAATGCCATAGCCTAGCCAGCTGCAAAGGACTAAATGGCCACTGGCATTTACAACACTCGCAACCACAAGCGCCTTTAAAGGTCCCATTGAATCTTTCATTCCAAGACTGAAAATCATATAATTCAAAAAGAATTATTCTGATAATGTTTCAAGAATTCACATTGTTTTAATAATAACGCATGTGTATCAATCAATGGAAACCTTGAACTTTGTGAAACCAATCCGTAAAGAACTGATGGCCATGCTAAGCCGCGAATCTGCAGACAGATTTACTTAGTTTTTAGCGACAGTAAGTAATCTGTCGGTAAGTAGCGACAATACTTCAATGCATCAAAATTCCTTAAATTTGATGTTGAACAAAATGTACCTGAACATATTTACTAGCTGCAGGCACAATATCAGCATTCTTCGCCCCAACAAAACCTGCAATCAGTGATATTGACAAATTCATCCTGCCCTTTGCTGTCTAAAGTGGGAAAAAATTATTCTGTAGAACCAGCCTTTATTACCAGTCAGTGCCCATGATCCTAAGAATTGTGTAAATAAGAGCATTAAGATGCCACAAGACAGCCCAACAAACAGCAAAATTGATATCTGATGCTGCACTTTCTTTTTATCCTGCATTGCTCATACAATTATTATAATTTTATTTAGAATGAAGCAAAACAATGGCAATCAATAAATTTCAACCCATGGGGAATGTATACCCGTTGGGCAAGTGCAGTGGCAACCATATTCGAAGTCGCAATCGAAAGAAACATGAACAGAAGATTCATATTATCACAGAACACAGTTCCTGGACCTGTTCACCATCCAAAAATATTACCATTAAAACCACCAAAAAAAAAGGCCATTGAAGCTGTATTGATCCTGTATATACATATATACCTAAAGCAGCAAGCTCAGTGGAGCTTCCCCGACCAATAACAGCAGTGGAAATAAGACTCATCAACGGACCACAGATCCATAACCCAGTTGCAGGCCCTGAAAACATCATTATCTCCTTTATTTGATTCCATATGCTCTGTTTCGCCAGTTCTTCTCTCTTCGACCTCAACTGTTCCTTCTCTTCACCATTATCCGTCGTCGTTTGCGGCTCTTCATTTGCAACTTCTTGGGTGGAACCAATACACGATGTTATAAAGCGCTTGCAGTAGTGATTTCTGGAGCATGAAATAGCTAAGCTGTGGTGTGAAACAGAGGACTTTAATCTTTTTGGAGGTGGAGAAAGAGGTGATGGGTATTTGGAGAAAATTGAAGAGCAAGAAAACGCTTTGAGTTTTGGGTTTTTAATTGGAGCAATAAGAGGAGAAGATGATGATGATGAGAAAGGCATCGTTTTGATCTGCATTTTGTTTAGTTTGTTGCAGTGATGGAAATTGGAGGAGAAAAAAAGAGAAAGAAGATACAGCGAAGAACAGAGGAATCAAGAGCGAGCCTGTGTTTTAGCTACCGGTTTTATGTACGTTGAAATTAAAAAAAAAAAAAAGAATAAATTTGAAATTCTGGTGATATTTGCCTTTGCAGAGTTGGTGGCTTCAGCTTCAGTTCGGCTTTCTTTCTTTTCTACTAACGGTCTCTATCTGTCTTTCAATGCAAAAATTAGAAATAAGGATGATCAATTAAAAATGGAATTTCTCGGTAATTTTCCAATTAAAAAAAATAATTTAGAAAAGAAAAAGAAAAACAACAAGAAGACCGGAAGAAAAAACTTTTCCAAGCCATTTAAGGAGATCACAGAAGCTAGCGGCTCGGCTCGGCTTATTAGCAGTAAAAATGAGTTGGTTTCCAAGCGTACCTTACTTTCTTTTATTTCTCGCTGACTGCATCTAACTGCCACACGGTTGGGCCCTACTTCCCATAACCGTATAAACAGCCGCTGCACCAAATGATCCACCCCCAACTCTTCACAAATTCATGGGAATTAAATTAATAGTTAGTATAGGAAATAAATAATTCATTTAATATATTACGTTGTATTAATAAAATTAAATTTATGATTTTTATATATCCTGATATTAATTAGGGTTTTTGTTAACTAGATTAGAGTGATATTAGAAAATTAAGGAATAATATCCTAATATTTATTATTAACAACATTAATTATGGATGAATTAGAAAGCTAAGAAACTATTTATACTCTCGAAATGAAAGCTAAACTATAAACTATAGTTTGAGACTGTGTAAAAAGGAGAAATGCGCATATATCTATGAGAGGAAGACTGGAAGAGGTCCCATATAATATATTAATTTAAAGACTTATTCCCCTATTTAATTAAATTTGATACTAATAGTTTCTTTGGGTAATTTGGACAATAACACTCTCAACTCTATGGCTTCTAACACTAATGTTAGAGAAGTTAAATTTACGTCCCTGAAATCACTTAATTTTAATTACTATAATCAAAAGATGCAATTAACTACTTTTTATTATTGGTTCCTTCAAATTAACCAATGATAAAAATAATTTTTTTCATAATTTAATAATTAATTTCTCCAATTTTGATTCAAACATCAAATAAATGCTAACGAAATAACCTAACATTTTTATCATTAGTTATGGGGAATGAGAGAAGAAAAATGCAAGTTGAACTCTGATTATGTCAAACAAGTTAAGCATTTGTTTGGATGGAATAGATAGGAGTAGAGTAAATGAAAACAACTTGAATTACTCTGTTTATTTTGTAAAAAATGAAGACTAAATAAGAGTAGAGTAAAGTAGATGCAAGTAACTAGTTACTCTATATCCCAAAAAATAGTTACTCCCGATTTGATATTAGATGGGAGTAACTCCATATTTATTCTAAATTTTAAAAAGTTATTCTCAATTACTCTATATCTATTTTAGAGTTATCAAACAATATATAGAGAGTAGATGAAAGTTACTCCCAATTACTCTACCTTCATTTACTCTCACATATTCTACTTTCATTTACTTTCATCTATCCCATCCAAATAAAGGCTAAAAGAAATTATTTTTGTCATTAATTTAAAAATCATTAAAAACTAGTTAATCGACTTTTTATTACAATAATTGAAATTAAATAATTTTAGTGTTATAAATTGAAATTCAGTAATTCCAATTGATAATACACAGCATTATTATATCTAAGTCCAGCCCAATAGTGCAGATCCATAATGACTCAAGTCCAATCGCTAGCCCAAAACCTAAAAGGCTCATTTACTATCTACACATATTTAACATTGTTGGATCGATTAGATCAAACCTGTCATATCCGTAGGCTATACAATACAACCTATTGCACCAGACGTTCTAAATCTGCAAACTGCAAATACTAGGAGATCTGATACTCAAGTACAACCGTCTTCTAGGCATCATATAAATATAGAAAGAGACTCATTAGAGAGATATCTAATACGCATCTCATCTCTCTATTTTCTCTCTAAACTCTCTCCGACGTATTAGAGTGTTAATCTCCTGCACACCGAGTCTTCATTTATTCTAAAGATCGACTACTGCCTGCTAAGAATTGGCATAAGCTTATTTCGCTTTACAACCGTTTCTTTCCACAAAGTTAAAAGACATATTTTGCAACTTACCGTTTTTTTCCTTTTGTATGAATGTTTTTCATCAACTCACAATATAAAAGAACATAATAATAATAATAATAATAACAGAATTCATATAAAAATAATTTAATTAATATTTGAACACTCATGTTCCCTAATATTTTAGGGAATGATTTGATACATCCAGGACACTGTACATCAATAAATTTGAACCACTAAATAGAAAGTAAAAAGTGATCTCTGAATTCATATTTGTTGATGTACAGTGATGTACCGAATTAATTGTCTGTTTCCAATAAACAACTTTGACAGGAAGACCCATCACCCATGCATCTCTTATTAAGAGGGAGTGTGTAACTAATAATCAAATACTTTATGTACTATTTTTGACTTGATCAGCTACCTTACCACTAGAACCTTTGAATCACGGCCAGAATAAGAATCTGCTGGTCCTTTTTTTTTTTTAATAAATTTTTATAAGGTTTGTTTGTGTGAATTATGAGTTATGACCAATAGGAGCAAACTTGCATAGAAACCCATTAACCTGCCTTGTCTCCACCCTATCTTTCGATCTCCACATCAAGCCTTTAATTTTCTAGAAAAAAAACCTGGATCCAACAAAATCCATAACCGAGATTCCGCACCAAGAATCCAAATCAACTGGGATCTTTCCAAGGCCACGGTTGTGTTGATAACGAAAGGATTTTGCAGATTAAGCGATTGAAATGGAAATTTAGAGGAAATCTGATATTAAGTAACTCATGTCCTTTAGATTGATTTAATACTTAAGATTTGGTTTACGTGGGTTGTTTGGTTATAGGTAGATCGTCGAAATCTTGAGGATTTGTGGTTCAGATGAGGAAATGAAGAATTTTCTGATATTTTCATGCCGATGTTCTTGAATTGGATTATGCTCAATGTGTGTGTTAATTTTAATCTTTGAATGAGAGAGAAAACCGAACGAGTTAAGGAGCTTAGTGGGGTTGAAACAATTGAGTTTACATTTGATTTTTAATTGAAATTCAATTTCAATTTGCATAAGTGATTTTGAGTTAGAGTTGAACAATTTAGGTTTAAATTGACTCTATTGATTTAAAAATTCAATTCAATTGGCTATTTTTCTCTCTCGCTGCGTGTGTGAGAGACACCGTAAAAGCTAGCTAAGGCCCAAGGGTGGCAAAAAAAATATTTAAAATTGAATTCATTATATATATATATATATATTATTTTTATTTTTATATCTTCAATTTTTATATTTTTTTATAAAATTTATATAATACTTTAAACTAAATTTATATTATATTATTTTTTTAATTATATAGTATAGGATTCGATTAACTTTTATATATATTATTTTTTTATCATATATTGGTGTTCATATTTTAATTAATAACATTTAATTATATTTTTTATATTTTAAAGTTTATGTTATAATATTTAATATTATACAAAATTTTATTTAACTTAAAATAAAACATATTCAATAAACATCAAATTTATTTTATAATATTAGCTATTAATTTATAAAATATAAATTTTGACTAATAAATTATATTTATTTCGTAATTTTTATATTAAATTACTTTACATATTTTAAATTGAATTAAACTTTATCTATTTTTATATAATTTTATATAATAAATTTTAATGATTGATAGAAAAATATTAGTTAACCAAACCAATGGACTGGTTAACTGAATGTAACGAACTGGTTAATGATTAGTGATTTTAAAAAATCGATATTAATGGACTGGTTAATTTTTTTTACTCATATACTGGTTAACCGTTCTATGCACATCCCTACATTTAATCGTATTTCACTCTCTAAGTTCATTTAGATAATATTTAAATACAATATGATTTTTTGATATATTAATTTATTGATACTTTTAGCTAGTGCTCGAGAAAAACTTTAAAATCGGTTTCTAAATTATAATTCAAACCGATTTTAGCGGTTTAACCAATCCTATTTGAGGTAAATATCAACTTTTAATTTTTAAAATTATTGTTGATGGACTTGAATTTGAGTATTTGTTTAACCGGTTGGTTAATTGTTAACTGACTTTATATGTAATTTATAAACATATATATAAATATAGGAGTAATATTCAAATGTATCTATATTCTGTCCTAATATTAGAAAATACGGTTGATAAATAAATATTTATGTAATTTTATTTTAGTATATTAATATTAAATTTGAATAATTTATATTGTATGTTTAAAATTCGAAACATTTATTTTTTAATTTGATGGATAGATGCAAATTTTTTTATCTGAAGGTTAGGATAATCATAATTATATATATTTAATTTTTTAATGGTTAATCAATAGTCCGCATTTAGCAATTAATCGATTTTTAATGGATTGAATTTGGACTTAATTTTGAAAAAACAATATTAATAGATTGTACTTAAAAAATAGATTATGAACCGATTAATTAATTCATACTTGCCTCTACTTTCAGCTAAATTTTTTAATTTTGAATATAATAGAGATGACATATTATTGCTTATTGCAAATTCTTAATAGTTATTTATAATTTATTTAATTATATTTTGTTTCACATTTTAAATAGTATTTTGTACAATTTAAATCAAATTTGTGTAATTTTGTTGATATTTATATTCTTAAAATTTTTGTTGATTAAAAATTAAAAATTATGTTTAATCGAATAATAAAAATTGAAACTAATGAATCAATTAACTGAAACAAACAGTTAATAATTTTAGAAAATAAATATAAGTAATCAGTTAATTAAATTCAAATACGATTAATTAATAATCAAAATTGCTAATAAATCAATAAATAGATGATGCTCGCTTTCCCTAAAATCTAGTAATAATTAAAAAACAAACATCAATATCTTTTTTTTCACCTAATTCAGTTTGTACCCTTTCCTATTTCCATGTCAAGTATTCCTCTTCTTTTATCTCCTAACATTTTGTATCCCTCAAAATAATATTTTTTAATAAAAATAAAAGATATATAGTTTAATTATTAATATAGAAAAATTAAAATTAAAATTATTCATACTTTTAATTGAGTAATGATAATCGGATCAAATCCACGTAATTATGCCCAAGAATTTTTTGTCAGATTATATTTCAGTCAAACTCAATTGTTCTGGTCTTTGGGTACAATTTTCACTAGTTTTTTTACCAACCATTTGGAGTTTGAAATCAAATCAAAAGCAGTAATTATATTTGCATTACCAACCACTAAAAATATTACTTTAATGACAAGACCACAAATTAATATTTATTTATTTATTCAGTAACTTACTTTGACTGAAATTTCGAATTGCTATTTTGCCAAATCTTCTTTGTATTGATTAAATATTCATCTGCCAACTGTTTCCTTACAAAGTCTGAATTATTAATTAATCACCCACTTTATCGCTATCATAATTCACTAATTAATGACATAAAAAAATAAAAATTGCACAGTACATATTATTTCAATTTTTTTATAATTCATTCGATATACGAAATTTATGATCCCTTTAATCTAAATTTATAAAAAAAAGACAAATATTATTGGTATGGTTAATTACTAATAAATTCGTATTATTTTATCTTATTTGTTAAGAATTCTATCTTTTGATGGTTGGTTGAGCACTGAGAAGTTGCATTCTATAATTTCATAACCAAAGGATATAAATAAAGTTTGGTGAGAATAAAAAATAAAATTAATACGAAGCTTCAGCCCATAAGTAATGCATTACTACCTAAACAATAAACCCGTGAAGCGCATATATCACAATTGATTGGAGTGTGGGGCACACAAAAATTGGCATATTCTTACTATTTAAGCTACTGTAGTGGAAAAAATATAAAAATATATAATTTTTTTTTGTTATAAATAAAATTAAAATTAGAACAAAATATAACAAAAATGACAAATATAATTTATCTGTTATATTATTATGTGTTTAAAATAATAACACTACGAGTATTTATGGTTAAAAATTTGGTTCATATAGAAAACAAATAAATTTAGCAAGCAAATGAATCTAGAAAATAAATCAAATAATAAATGAAATAACCAATAAGAAAAGTAATCTAAATAGAAATATTTCACAACATTTTCCTTCGAAAAATTCAGTGTGATAAAATTTAGCGTAATAAAAAGAATATAATATTCATATATACTTTCCTTAATAATAAAATAAATCACACTAAGTCTTTTAATTGGCGTATTTTAATATTGTATACATCCTTCTTAAAAATTGAATTTAGTAGGGCCTTTGTGAACAAATTTGTTGGATTATCACTTGAGCGAACTTTGCAAACATAGATACGTTCTTCTTTCATATGTTCATTAGTATAAAAATATTTTGGTGAGATTTGTTTGGTTCTATCTCCTTTGGTATAGCCACCTTTGTAAAATACATGCTGCATTACCCTCGTACAATTTGTAACCAAACTTTATGAGGATCTGATAGGTAGCAAACATAAGCATACCCTATCAATTCTGAATATACTCATTTTGGAAAAACAAATCCATTTCAAAAATGCCACGAAGATAACATAGAATATGTTTTATACCATTCTGGTGCTTTCGAATTGGTATAGAACTAAATCTTGCTAGTAAATTAACTGCAAAAGATATATCTGATCTCGTGCTATTTGTAAGATATAAAGTGTACCTATTGCATTAAGATATGGTGTTACAGGATTAAGAATCTCTTTGTCATCTTCTAGTGGACGAAATGATCTTTCTTGACATCAAGAGAGCGAACAACCGTTGGAATGCTTAATGGATAAGATTTATCTATATAAAATTATTTCAAGATTTTCTCTATATAAGATGACTGATGCACAATAATTTCTTTTGTTAAATATTCAATTTGAAACCTAATACAAAATTTTATTTTTTCAAGATCTTTCATTTCTAATTCCTTTTTCAAATATTATTCGGTAATAGAAATCTCTTCTGGAGTTCCTACTATGTTTAAGTCATCAATATAAACTGCAACTATAGCAAATTCTAAATTTATCTTCTTGATAAAAATGCATAGGCAAATTGAATTATTTTCATATCCATTTATCATTAAGTATTCACTTGGGCGATTGTACCACATGCGTCCAAAAGTTGCTTTAATTTATACAAAGATCTTTAAAGTTTAATCGAGTACAAAGATCAGTCATGCTTTTGACGGACTTTAAAATCATTAATAATATTACAAAATATCCTCCATGGACAATAATTATTTTCCTTTTCCATTTGATAATTCATTTTATCATTTTTAAGAGGTTACAGACATTCATAATCATGGAATTTATAGCATACATTTTCTCTTGAATGTCCATTAATACGTATTTTACCTCATTAACACCCTACTAGAAAAAATCTTATGGGATAAAAATTCAGTAAAGGAAAAAGAGTACGCAATATCTTTAATACACATCATAAGTTGTCTCATTAAAAAACTTAACAGAAAATTTCAGTGGAAAAAATATTAGTTAAAGAAAAAAGAGTATAACATATATTTTTTCCCTTATAATAATATCAGTACATAATTTAAAATTTATGCATGTAGAGTTTATATGCGTAATATTATAAAGTTTTTTTTCTAAAATGAGCCATATATTTTCTGGATATGCTTACCATATATCTTCTGGATATATTATGCATAAACTAAAAAATAACAACTAAAATTTATTTTATAAAATTACATGTTGTACATAAGCATGTACAAGTTCATTTACACATCTTTCATTTATTTAAGATGAGAAAGTTTATAAAATCTAATAATATAGTCATACGTATGATGGGTACATGATCAATGTACTTTTATATCATATCACAAATAAGTTATTCATTATCAAATGATTTTCTTAATTATTTTTATTCTTTATCTTAATTATCAATCACTTCTGGTGGTAAAAATTAATCATAGAATAGTTATAATTATCATTTCTTAAACATACCATTTTTATGGTCATAATTCTATACTATTTCATTCATTTCAAGAAATGAAACAAATGTAATAAAATAATTTCATGATACGTATATAACATAATCATATAATAGTTATAACAAATGAATTCATTTAATAACTTAATTCAAATATTTCTAAAAAATTACTTAAAGATAATAAAATTATCCAAATAAAATATATATGATTATATGAAAACTAAAATTGTTAAAACAATGTGTAATTTTAAGTAACAATTTGATAATTATCTTGTAATGCATTATTACATAATGCATCAATAATAATAATATATGAAATGAAATATGTTGTATCTAATAACTTTACAACTCTTGGAGTACTTAATGGAAGATAATATATAAATATATAATCACATTAAATTGTTCTTTCTTTCAATCAAATAGTATTCGATATTTAATTCGAGATAAAATTTAGTTAACAAAATTCGTTAAAGTATTTTAAACTTTTTAAGAGTTTCAGTAATTAAAATCATAAATAAATCATAACAATAATTAAATTATAACACTTTAAAATCATATATAAATAATTTATCATCACATAAGTAAATAATATCAATTAGTTATATACTAATATATTACCAAATTGACAAACAATAAAAACTTATTGCATTCATTATAAAAAAAAATATGTGTTTTTATAATTGATGTCAATCCATTGCAATAAATATCATAAGATAAATCATATTTTATGACTTTATTATTTATTGCATGAATATCAATTGTACTCTTTTTGTATCATATTTTTCAATATTTTAAACTGCAGGTTCAACAATTCATATTGAATGTAATTAATATCTGTATTTTTCAACATATCTAATTTTAAGATTCTCACTATATTGAAAATATCAACACCAATATTTTTATACAAAAATATTATCGACAACTTTATGCTTGTCGGTTCCTTTTAATGACAAATGATATATTGAGATCTCTTATTTAATTTCAGGTACCTGAACCACTTCTGTAATTTAAAAATTAGTTATGACATATATCTCTTCAACAGTACCTACCTCCATAATATGACCATATGAATTTATTTGCTCTTTGCCATTCAAAAATTTTATATTTATTTGGAACCGAATAATTGACACTACAAGATAAATTGTCCTACCGGGACATTATTCTGAATTATAGCATTTACATCTAATACATATGAGATTTAATAAATATCTACTCACTAATAAATACATTTGCATTATAATTAATTGATCTTTTGAACTTCGGGTTGGCGGTATGAGAATCTAAAATATACATAATGTATTTATTTATTTTAGCTGCTGTCTTCCCCTGATATTAGAAAAGCTATTAATTAATCAAAATGTAATTTTCAACTGAAATTGCAATTGAGCAATTTTATGATCTTTATTTAGATAATGCATGTAAGTATTACTTACATCAATTATATATTCATATATATAAAAATAACAATATTGTTCTCATAAAAATATCTAGCAATTAACTGAAAGCATTTAATAAAAATTTTTGCTAAACTTTGAAGTATAAACATGTATAAGGGGCTTATAACAATCTTTTAACCACGACGTATGATCACTAGTATTATCAAGAAAAATATCTTGATTGCATAATATGAAGTTAAGCACTTAATTTGAATAATCTCATAAACTATAGGTTGTGAGTTGATAATAAAAACACATGTAAATATTTTGTTGATGTATATTTCAAAAATATTTGACTATTTCACATGGTGGATAGTGGATCCATATATATTATCTTTATTCATTCTAGAATAAATGAAATTTAGTTCATTTATTAGCTAGTGATACTTTAGTAATATTTTTTTTAGAACAAGTAGGTTATGAGAATTTCTTAAATTGAACTAAAAGAAACTTCTGATTCTTTAATAAATATGTATGTATGAATTCTCAATAATTTATGGATTATAATTAATTCAGATTAGTCATGCCAAATAATCAATTATTAATTAGTAAACTTCAGATTTACTATTTTTTATTATATCAATATTTATATCAATTTATAAACATCAAGTTTTGTAATATTAATATCAAATAGTTAGTAAACTTCGTGTTTACTAATATTTGTGATAATTAATAAACTTTATGTTTATTAGTATTTGTTTCAATTTTCAATTTTACTATAATCAATAAACTTCAGGTTTACTGATATTAGTATCACTTAATCAATAAACTTTATGTTTATTGGTATTTTTATAATTGGTAAACGATAGAATACTAACATTTGTACAACAATTAATAAACTTTAGTTTACTAATATTTGTATCTATTAGTAAACTTCAAGTTTACTAAAATTTGTATCAAAATAAAATCAAATTATCTTTAAAAAATATATTACTCATTTTATACAAAGTAGATCTCGAGTATTTATCTTTCAGTCTCAATGATATCTATTTCAGCAAATATCTTTTTAAAATAAATTTCTGCAGGACATATTAGAGAAATAATATATTTCATAACAAATTGTATGCGAGTAATTGTATTATAACTCTTTAAGAGCCTTCAAATAATTGTATTACTCATAACAAAAATATACATATAGTAAATTAAAAATCAAAATATGGCTTTACATAAAATATAATCATCATATATATAATATAAGAATTAAAATATAATTAAGCAATGATCAATTTGTAATTATGCAAAATAAATCACTAAAATCATGTTAATGTTCACGGCAATGAAAATGCTATTCTTATTTTTTTTCTTAATAATTTCGTATATTGAACCTCATAAAATTTATTGTAAGGTACAATTACTCAACCTTTAATTAATCTCATTAACTCATAAGAATTAAAATAATTTAAAGTTTATAAATTAAATCTACTTACCATTTAATCTTATAAATTATAATTCTTGATTCCTTTGAGCTGGATTATTATAAATCATCAACTTTCAATAATCAATAGAGGCTATTGTGTTGATAATGTGTTATAAATAAAAGTAAAATTAGAACAAAATATAAAGAAAAATTAGAAGTATAATTTCTCTGTTATATTATTATGTATCTAAAATAATAATATTGCAAGTATTTATGGATAAAAACTTGGTCCATATAAAAAATAAATAAATTTAGGAAGCAAATGAATTTATAAAATAAATGAAGTAATAAACAAAATAATCAAAAGGAAAAGTCATTCAAATAGAAATATTTCACAACAATTTTCACTATTTAACATTGAAAGAAATTATATATATCACTATATATTACGAGAAGTAGATATAAATATCTTTCGAAGCGCAAATCGTTGAAGCGAAAGCAGAAATCGATTGTTTCACGTTACCGGTAAAGCCTATCACCCACTTGTCACGATCTACGGGATGAAAGCATAGATCTATGAACTAAAAACTCCTTAGACAAAGAGAATATGCAAGGAGACGAACCGATAGAGTTTCGGTATCTCTAACTTTCTCCTCTCTTTCAAATGAAGAAACTAAGCCCTTATATAGGGCTCTAATTAAGGAATACTTAATTTCCTTAATAATGATGAATTAAATTGGCAGTTACAATATTAATAAGGAAATAATAAATATGATAGTTATGAAATTAATATGTAACTGCTCATATTAATGCACACATAAATGGTAGATTCCGTAATTAAGTAAAAAATCAATATGGAACTAATTCCATATAAATTACTTCCTGTTTCGATATTATCTCTATTATATCGGGGCCAATTTATCATCTCGTGAGTCATGGGCGTATCCCAAACTCCTTCATCTCCCACTCACACATGACGAAATAATTTTCAGTCATTCTCTCCTATCATACAGGCAGATAGTTCGTGTGACCGGCATACGTCGAGAACACTAATGCTATACACCTGTTAGGGATATATAGCGTCACGAGAAACAAGATCTTCTTACAATTGTATACCAAACCCTAGATAGTTTTCTCACATTCGTTGTTTTATCTCATGATCTCATAAAAATAATTTTCGCGTTCACTATTGTGTCTCTACTTATAAAAACTATAATAGGTATACAGGTGAACCACGAAACTACCGAATGTGATCGAAAAATATCTTTTCCTTTTTCTATATACCTTTCATCATAGTCCAACTCGCTTTTTTAGTTAGATCCGCCGGGTTGAAATTCTTCCATAACCCTTTGGAGACTAACTAAGCTAACCACACTGAACTATACTTCAGGTATATGTTAAGAGTCTTGAAGGTCGAAAAAAATTAGGGTCTCACACTAAGAAAAATTTGAGATCATTCACATAAAATTCCCTTCCCTTAGTCAACTCAAGCACACATGGTATGATGCATGTGTTATGGTGTTCTTTTCTTTTCCTTAAAGGAACGCATATCTTATCATTATTTAACACCATATGGAAGCATAAGGTTGCAATGCACCGAAGCATTCAACTTTAGTTCTCCCACTTTAAAATTACTTCTAGCTTTTAAGACAAAATATGATAGTTACATTTAGCTTATCATAAGATACACTTAATCCAATTTAGATCTCAATCCAAAGCATACAACCTCATGTATATCTTTATTTTGCAGTTTTAACAAGTCTCATCTTGTAATTTCTGCAAGACGGTACTTTTATTTTGAACAGGTTCTCGAAATTCACTTTGTGTTCAAAAATCACCTCATCTTAGTTTTTGTCAACTCATTATCAAAAATAAGGTAAACACTCGTGTGAGTTGACTACTTTTCTGTCCGATATGCTCAATCATATAATAAATAACAGTAAATATTCACACTCATGTATTGCCAAATAATGAACTTTATTATTATTCATAAATAATAATGTTAAGGGATCACATAAACAGTACAAGTCAAATCCTACGCAACCTTTGAGATCTAATGTGCTCTCAAAATACATCTCTCAATATAGATTTTGTTAATATATCTACAATCACATCTAATGAGAAAATATACTGTAAGTTTAATTCTCTTAGTACAACAATATCTTTGATTTATTGATACTTAATGTTGATACATCAATTAACGACTGACTGTCACCATAGACTATCACTGGTTCCTCTAAGACAGTTATTCCCAAATGGTTCACAAATCGTTTCAACAAAAAACTGTCTCTTGTACCACAGCTGAGAAAGCAACAAATTCAGCTTTCAATGTTGATAGGCTACAAAGATTTATTTCTTGCTACTCCACTAAATGGCACCCTTGCCAAGCAAGAATACATAACCTGAAGTGAATTTTCACTCATCCATATCACTTTTCCAATCAACATCTGAATATTTTCTCAATTGTAGATCATTTCATTAAAAAATAGAGAGAATAAGTTACATTACCTCTAAGGTATCTAAGTATTGTTTTGACTACTTTCCAATGTGTTTTGTCTGGGTTAGACTGATATCTATTTACTATGCCCACAACATAGCATATATCATGTCTGGTACACAATATTGTGCACATTAGATTATCCATGGCACTGGCATACTGAACATTCCTCATATGTTCAATCTGCTCATATATCTTAGGACACATACTTTTGCTAAGAAACTGATTCTTAGTAATGGGGCTGTCAATGGGTTTACAATTTTACATATTAAATCGTTCAAGAACTTTGTTAATGTATGTCTCTTGAGACAATAACAATAATCTTCTCGAGCAATTCCTTGAAATCTTAACTCCAAGGATATAATCTGCTTGACCCATATCTTTCAGCTCATAGTTGGATCACAACCAATCTTTGATAAGATTTACGTATTTTATGTTATTTTTACTATTAGTATGTCGTCTACATACTAAGTCAAAAAGACAAATTTATCTTTAGAGCTTTTGTGATAAACACAATGGTCTTCATCAATCATGTTGAACTCATTTGACATAATTGTTTCATAAAATCTCAAATACCATTATCTCGAAGACTACTTTAGGCTATAGATCGATCTCATCAATTGGCAAACCTTATGTTCGTTGTCTTTTTTTTTAATGAGAAAAGCAATATTTACATCCATTTGATGTAGCTCTAGGTCTAGACTAGCTGTCAAGGTTAGAATTAACCTTATCAATGTAAATCTAACAACAGGTAAAAAAAGTCTTCTCATAGTCAATTCCTTCATGTTGTGTAAACCCCTTAGCAACTAGCCAAGCCTTATATCTTTCGATACTACCATAAGCTTTTTGCTTTATTTTGAGAACCCACTTATTCTCAATTGGTTTGTGTCCTTCAGGTAGATCAACCAGTTCCTAAACATGGTTCGATCTCATGAAAGCCATTACTTTTTCTATTGCCTTAATTCATTTATCTTTTGTTGGACATTCTTGTGGGATAATTAAAAAATCATCGACATGAAACACTTTTCCTTTTAAATTTTTTGTAATTCCAATTCTTGATAAACATGTCTCATATATTCATCATAGTTCAGAATGCTTTCACAGAAATTAAGCTCCACACTTCCACTTAAATAAAGATCTTGAATATCCATACTCCTACTGGAGTTAGACATGCTCATCCTCCCACTGGAGAACGGATCTCGAACATCTGGACAGTTAAGAAGAGAGTCTTGACCTTCTTCTTCAATTTTTCTCCCATTCGAATAGAGAGATCCGATTAGTTCATCTTTTTGAGTTTTATAAAAGTAAAGTATCAACTTACTTCGCCCAACTTAGAAAATTCATTTTCCAAAAATATGATATCTCGTGATTCAGATTTTGTTACTAAGCCATTTGCTTGTTCACCCATAAACACGTATCATTTTGATACATCAGAATATCGCACAAAGATACTCTTTTTAACCTCATGATCCACATTTATCAAATTTATTTGAGGTATTATGGACATAAGCAACACAACTCTAAGGTCATCAATGTCTCAGGTTGAATTACCAACCAATCCACAACTCATAATAAGTGGAAGCAAAAAACTTGGAGGGCATACAGTTTAAAACACAATTTTATTATGGAGTTCGAGGAATAGACAATCGATGTCCACTCCCTTTTTCATCACATAAAGCTTTAAATTCATCAGAAATATATACTCGACCACAGTCGGTTCTTAAAACTTTAATTTTCTTATCTAATTGATTCTCAACAAGATTTATAAAAGTTTTAATGCAACTAAATGCTTCAAACTTGTGAGAAATCAAATGGACATGTCTATACCTAATATAGTCATCTATATTAGTAATGAATAATAATAGGCCCCATGCCTTGCCCTAACATTCATTAAATTACAGACATCTGAATGGATAAATTACAATAGAATTTTGGTTCTAGTTCCCTTCTTTTGAATGATTTCCTCACTAATTTTCTTTTCGGGCAATGCTCATAAGTAGGTAATTCAAGCTTGTTCAAATCACCGATCAATCCTACTTTGGTTAACTGACTCATTCAGTTTTGGCCAATGTGGTGTTATCTAGCATGCCATAATTTCACATTATTCTCATAACAATGTGAAATAGAAGAAGAAATTAACGAAAAACTAGTAGTATTTTAATAATCAGGATCAATATCCATGATAATGAAAATGTTCAAAATAAAACCAGAACCGCATTAAGCATCATCTAAACATAAGTGTGTATTATTATCCTTAAAATGTAAATAAAACCTAGTTTCATTAAAGCAAAAATAGAAACTAACCAGACAAAAGAATCTTAATCCTTTTTATCACAAGGTTTATTATTTCTGGATCTATCACCCACAAAGGATGAAATTTAGTAAAAAGACATGACTAGATACACAGATATCATCCACTCATGAGTCAAGATAGTGTACCTGTTAGGACACATTAAAGTCTCTTATACAATGATTCTTTTATTACCTTTGGGCCTTATGTGATTCTATCTTATCTTTTCCCTTTTTAGACTCTCGAGCCTTTCCTTTACCCTTACCACTAAAGCTTCTATTCTTGTTCTGGTTAGAACTTATTCTACTAAAACAGAACTGTGTCATGTGTACTACGGCATTGATCTTAATCACCGCCATACAGTCCTTTTCAAGCTCAAAATGACAAGCGATATTTCTTAATATCTTAATCTTATCCATATGAGTTAGTTGTATCTTCATATGCTTCTAACTTTAGGGTAAAAAATGGATAATAACTTGGACCTATTGATCATTGATCATTTCATTATCAGATTCACTAAACTCATATATCATCTTATACATCTCTTAGATGTTTCTGCATTATATGATCAAACTCTTCTGATTAGTATCAAAATTTGATCACTAATGATCGAAACTGAGTCAGAAATGTATCCCCGAATTTTTTTGCAAAGCGATCCACGGATCCATTGCATTTTGACACTTGCAAAATTTGCTTACCGATATCATCATCCATTTGCACTTAGCAATATGACACGAGCAGTTGAACATCTCTTTTTCATGCCACGTACGCATCTCAGTCCTGCTTATTCTAGACTACAGTGTCATGCTTAGATTCAATCATAATCAAACTTAAGGTTTCTAAAACCTCTTGCTTTTCAAGTACATATTGGATGTACATATTTCATTTGGATCCTCTAATCACTAATAGAGTAATTGTTGCACAATATTAAGGAGATCAAGCAATACATGCTATTTACTATGCATCTAAAAAATTAACCTAATAAAACTGTCTATTAGGCCCAAATTTGAAAAGATTACTTAAAGTTTCCAATTACCCTCTAAGTCCTAATGTCTAACCTTATCAGTTAAAATTTCATGCATAGAAAATGTCAATTATTGGACATTAAGTTTTTAAACTTAATTCAGGATATTATATATAAGATAATCTAAGTCTTAACTCAATTATCATGCAATCATTTTGCATATAAAATATTGTTAAGCAATTAACAATAAATAAATACATTCATAATAAATGTTAAATGTCAATATAATATCTAAAAGATAAATAAATTTATTTATTTAATCAATCATTAAATATCCAACAATCTCAAAAAGAGGAAACAAAATAAGATAAAAACACACTTGTCTTTAAACTGGTGATGGAAAACATAAATCCTAACCACAAATCCTTTAACCATTAAAAAATTAACACTCATGTCAATAATTCAGGGAACCTAGAATGTGATAAAATTAGTCTCGTCACTGAAAATGATTTCTCGACCCTTACGAACAAATCAAGAGGTATGCCATAAAATTGATGATGAAGCCATGGACGATACACACAATGTCCGCTTCTGAGCACCATCTCAGATTTAATGTTGCTTCTCAACACTCCTATTTTGGTCACTAAATACAAAAACTGGATAATGGTTTTCTTATAAATTCCATTTTTCTTGATCCAGACATCAACCAACCAATTTCTCATATTTGGATGGCATTTAAAAGAGTCTTTCATCACCTTAAACAAGGTTTTGTCAACACCTCCTCGGTACATGCCATCAGTCCAAATGCACTCTTACATCTTTTTATATATACACATAATATGATGCACTATTACATCAATGTCATCAGCTCGAACCTTCTTATGCATCCTCATTTTGCAAACCATTTGCACTTTCGCTTCGATTTCTACAATTCCTTGAGGAATTTATGGACATTTAGAAGTCTTTATTTTTACCATTTCTGTCATACATAACAGAAAGTTAAACAGTAAGTGCACTCATGCACAATCATGTGTGATTGAAACTCATTTCAATCCAAAAGATAAAGATAAACTGTTACTCATAACAGAATATAAATAGTCAATACACTCATGTACAAACACACAGATGATTGAAACTCATTTCAATCAACAAACAATGAAATATCCACATAATATAATTTTCAAATAAATTTGAAAATTTAAGAAGGCAGAAAAAATAATTTTCTCAATTTTTATCAATTTTAAAATAATTTTTATAGGAATAAAATTCAAAAATATTTTCTGGTCCTCAAAAAATTTTCAAAAAATGACCAGAAAATAAAAAAAATTGTGAAAATTAGATTAAAAAAATTGAGCTGATTTGGAGGACGGAGGAGGCCGCACGTGCCATCACACGCCACACGCGCGACAGATGCACCATGCGCCATCTGAGGCACTCTGCCACATGGCACTGACTGGCATGACCCACTGCCATATGGCAGTTACTGACAGGTCCACGTGGCACCAACTAGATTGATAAAATTGACACGTGACATGACCACGATCTGCCAAGTATTAGCCAGTCATTGGCCCACGTGTCGACATGTGGCATGACTCAATAAGCCACGTGTCAGCACTGCTGGCTGCCACATAAATACCAGGTGGCATGACACGTCATGCCACGTGGCAGGACCCATGCCACGAGTCAGCCCCATAGGCTACCACGTGGTGACATGTGTCATAATGTGTTTGGTCCACGTGGTCCATGTGGCATCATGTGGACCCCCATTGACAAGTCATCTGACACGTGGTGCTTCACCATAATGCCACGTGTCAATTTTTCATTAGGCCACGTGGCTCAGTGACGTTTCACTCAACGCGCGTGGCTAGACGCTTGCTGGAGACGTGCCCTCTGGCACGTGTCTAGTATACTGGTGGTGCATGCAAACCATGCGTCGCCTTTTCGATGGTTTCAGGCTACCAGATTTTTTCTAGGGTGGGATTTTTAAGGTCCTTGAGTCCAATGGTGTGGTCAAAAATAAAAAATTTCCACTCGAAATTTTAATTATGGATTTTTAAATAATTATTTAATTTCAATGTCCAAAAATCACAAAAAAAAAAATTCAGACTAGAATTAAAAAAAATTACATATAGAACATATCTAATATGCACATCAATTCGGCCTATAAACATATTTGAATTTTCACAAAAAATCACATCTACATTATAGATATGCCAGAAAGCAAAAATATGGTCTTTGATATCAATGAAAGAAATTATATATATCACGATATATTGCGAGAAATAAACATAAATACCTCTCGAAACGTAGATCGTTGAAACGAAAGCAGAAATAGATTGTTTCACATTACCGGCAAAGCATATCATCCACGTGTCACGAACTACGGGATGAAAGTATAGATCCACGAACTAAAAATCCCTTAAATAAAGAGAATATGCGAAAAGACAAACCGATAGAGTTTCGATATCTCTAACTTTTCCCTCTCTTTCAAATGAAGAAACTAAGCCCTTATATAGGGCTCTAATTAAGGAATACTTAATTTTTTTAATAATGATAAATTAAATTGACAGTTACAATATTAATAAGAAAATAATAAATATGACAGTTACGAAATTAATATGTAACTGTCCATATTAATGCATACATAAATGATAGATTTTTTAATTAAAGGAAAAACCAATATGTAACTAAGTCCATATAACTTATTTTCTGTTTCGATATTATATTTAATATATCAGAATTAATTTATCATCTCATAAGTTATGAATGTATCCCAAATTCTTTCAAAAATAATAAGTATATGCCATTTTTAGACGGTAACCAATCCAAAATTGTCATATGGTCGGATAAAATTATTTTATTTCAATAATTTTAATGGCAAATTTTTATTATTTCCAAACTATATTGATAAAAAAAAAAAAAACATGATCTTATCCCTCACATATATTACCCACATAAGTATCATAAATGACACTTCTAGTTGAGACGGCGATGTCTTTAAGTGTCAACATCAACTATTAATGACGATGTTATGCTTGAGCACCTAAAGGACGAAATATCTATAAAATTTTGGTGGGGAGAAATTAAATTAATAAATTGTTAAAAAATATAAAATAATATCTAAAAATTAGAGTTTAAAGATATAAATCTATAAGCTTTATATAATGATTTGAATGTGGTATACTTATTTAACTATTGTGACTGTTCATAAAAATATATTTATTTCGTTCTTTTTTTATGTGTTATTTTTTATTAAAATTAAAATTTTATTTATATATTACTTTTAAATTTTTAATATAATATAATTTATTTTTTTAATTTATATTTTTTCAATAAAATTAAAATAAATTAAATTTAATAATTTAATTTTAATTACATAATTTAATATTAAATTTAAATTTATTTATCATTTCTTAATTTCAGTAAAAATAATAAAAATGATAGATAAAAAAACGAAAAGAGTATTAATTAGTAATAATTATGAATTTGTCGCAATAATGTTTAGATATGAATTCGGTATATTGATATTAAATTTATTAACAATCAAATTAAATAGGTTATTAATTAAAAAAAGGGCAGAAGTAGGAACATTGCCTCCATGAAAAAGGATGTTAAATGATTTTTTTTTTTTTAAATTCGTATTAAGTCTATGGTGAATTTCTTATTTGTATGAACCTACGAGATTGTTTTTCTGAGAATAAGTCATACCAATTAGATTTTTTTTTTCTTTTTAAATCTTTTGCCATTTTGACTATTAAGGCGTTCAATGCAATTCAACCACATTGGATGCAATTTTATTATTTATTTGACCACCATTTAATTTTTAAATAATTGCAAAATATAATAATTCACAAGACCCCATTGAAAGGCATGTGAAGATTTGATTAAGTTTTTTAGCTTTATGATCTTATGAAATGAGAGACTTTTTAGGTTTGTTTGATGACATGGATCATGGGATTGTGCTGTAAAGATATGATATTGTGATTATTGTTGATTTGTTTGAGAAAATTATATAGTGTGGTGTGATTTAATAAGTTTGTAATACATGTATGTTACAATATGGTAGAAGTTTTATAAATTAAATACATGTATGTATTAAAGGAAATAAAAATATAAAAAATTACGATAAAATCATGATTTGAAAATTTAAATAAAAATTTACCATGAATTAACCATCAAATATCATAATGTATTGAATTTTTTTTTTTTAAACCAATAGGCCCATATAATATCATGACATTAATATTTACAACCATGATTTAAATGAGTCAGGAAGATAATATTGTCATATTATTTTTGAAATTTATTTCAATCATTATTTTTTAATAAAAAGAAAGGAGAGTAGAGTTTGAATCTAACACCATTTAGTACATGAAAAACATAAAAAAAATTATTGGTTTGAAAGAAAAATAAAAATCGAAAAGGTCAAAAAAATGGAATTAAATAAATATAAATAGATGCTAACTAAGGGTAACATCCAATAAAAAGAATGTTGTTGAAAAAAAATCGAATGAAAAGAAAACTCCAACAACAATAATAATTTTCTTTTTTCTTTTTGACAAATAACAATAATAATTAATAAAATAGTAAATCATGAACGTTCCCCTCGCCCACCATTGCCCAACATGCCTTTAATGTGTCCTTTTTTAAAAACAAAGTAAAAAAAAAAAAAAAACTTTGCGTGTTTTCGTCTGCTTTTTAAAGACAGTTTCAACCTTTTTTTTCCTTTAAATATCTTAAATTACAAATTTATTTTTAAAATTATAATTCAATTATTATATGTCTGATATATTTTTTATTTCTTATATTTTGTTATTAATTAAAATTTATTAATTAAAACATATCAAATATTTTTTTTAAATTTGAAAAAAAAAGTTATTTTTAAGCCTCAGCGAGTATACATAAAAAAAAAAAAAAACAATAACAGGAAAGAAGATATATAAAAAATCTAAACTCAATATTCCACACCGTGACTTTTTATGTTAGCAGTTCATGGTTATGGGGTCTCTTTCACCTCCAGTGGCAATATGATCCTCTCAGTTGTCTGTTATATATATATATATATATATATATATCCTCCGTTTGGACTTCTTCCTTCTACAAATAGACTTTTAACATATTTTCTTTTGTAATCAGTTCCTGTCAATGCCACTCGGTCGACTCTGTAACTCGTGAATTGCAGAGAGATACTCCTAAATCTTTATTTAATTCCAACACGCCACATTGGACCAAACCCCTCGGTTTCATCTTCATTTTCTTCAGAAACCCATCACCCAATTCATTCACAATTTTGGGTGAAATTTTGTGTTTCAAAATTTTCTCCATTACCCATTTGGACTTTCGAGGGATCTGAAAATAATGGGGACTTTGGGAGCGATTTTGAGGCACCCGGATGATTTTTACCCACTTTTGAAGCTGAAAATGGCCGCCAGGCATGCGGAGAAGCAGATCCCACCACAACCTCATTGGGGTTTCTGTTATTCCATGCTTCATAAAGTTTCTCGTAGCTTTGCTCTCGTCATTCAACAGCTTGGCACTGAGCTACGTGATGCTGTGAGTTTTATTTATTTATTTTATTTTGTTCTGTTAAAGTTTGTATCTTTGTATTCTTTACCCGCTGTTTGTTTTTGGGTATTCGATTTTGGATTGGTTCTGGGACCTGTTTCATCTTACAATTATTGTAATGGGTGTGATATGATGCCAATTCTTTATTTAATGAGTATCCTCAGGATGTTCAGAAATTTGAATGATTCGGTGCTAATTCTTATGTGTCTGTATATATAGGGAAAAGAGAACGTGAGACAGAGCTAAAATTGTGTTATTGATCATTAAAATTTCTGGCTTTTAAATATGATTGCTACTGTTAAAAAAAAAAAAAAGAATTGCTGTGCTTATATAATTATATGGCCCAACCAGCTTGATTGATGTAGAGATTGAGGCTATACTGAGTCTTCTTTTTTGGAAATTGATTTACAAATCTACTTGCACGTGTTATTTCACGTCTGAGTCATGCTTTATTTCAACATGAAGGTTTTAAATCAAGAGCTTCAACTTTTCTATTTTCTTTTCATGAATATATTCCTGGAACTTTATTAAAGTCAATATCTGATATTCTCCTTAGCAACAGGTTTTGCAAGGCTTTTTCAAATTGTGACGCCACACTTGAGGAGTCTTTTCAGCCGTGTGAATTAAGAGCATTCATGTACATGCAGCATAATAGAGCACGTAATATAGTTCTTTAGTGTGAATTAGAAGGAGAATCATGTACGTGTAGTGTAACTGAGCACATGATCTAAGTCTTTAAACGTAAAATGCTTTTATTCTTTGCATGCGCACGAACATGTTGTTATCCTCTTTTTCGGTGGATGATCAGAGAATAACGTATTTCATCTCTAAAAATCTATAAAATAATTTATGATTTTCTTGATTTCCTTCTGTATTTTGCAGGTGTGCATATTCTATTTGGTTCTTCGTGCCCTTGATACTGTTGGTTTGTCTCTATTATCTCTAACCTTATAATTTCCATGTTATTTTTCTAAATATTTGAACTTGGATTTGTTGAATTTTAGACTTCTTAAAGTAGTGTTTTGTCTTGAGACACATTAGATATGTCATTTTTTAGAGTTCAGCTTTATAACGGGGTGCTAAATTTCACTAAAAGTTGCTTGCTAGCTCCTATATTAGTTTGTTTTACCACTCCGATGGGGCACTTCTAAACCTTTGCTGTTGGAACTGGAGATCACAAGTTCATTTCTTTTTTCTTTGTTTCTTTTTTATTTCTATTTATTTTTATTTTTTAAATCATAGTTCGCAAATGGAAACATCTATTTCTGTCATGGATGTATAAGAAAAATAACCTTGATTTCATTTTTAAATTCTTTTTGAATGTCATCTCCATGCTACAAAGATGGCTTGTAGGATCTGAGTCTGAGATAATATGTATGTTATGCATTGAAGCAATGGTTCTTGTTATTGTTGAAAAACACTCTCAAGGTAGGCTCCATCTGCAGTATGGCAGCACCCATACTTCATTAATTCACTGTTCTCTGCAAGTTAGAGAAGAGAAATGGAGCACTATTACTACTAATATTATTTATTTGGGGGTGATGCTATTTTACACAGGCAATCTTACCAAGAGTACCATGTCATTTTGCCGGTGGAATTTTTCTTGAAGCATCCTATGCTTTTTTTAGAAATTCCTCCCATCCCCCATTTTTGATGCTATTATTTGAGTGCACTCTTCTTTTCTTGCTTGATTGTTCTCGTGATATCTTTACAGAGGATGATACAAGCATTCCTACAGATGTCAAAGTGCCTATCCTGATAGCTTTTCACGAGCACATCTATGATCGTGACTGGCATTTTTCTTGTAAGTATTATTGTTTTGCTCATGATTTTCATAGATTATTCAGTCTGGATATTGCTTGAGTTGAGTCATTAAGTTGCCAAAACTGGTCTGATGGTCTCATAACAGTGCACTTATTGGAACTTAAGCATCCGCTTTCCTGCACTGCACTGCACTGCATATATACCAACTTATGTGTGTATTTCTCATAAAATAATATGTTCTCGGATTATCTTTTAAGCTGGTGCTTTATACCTTGTGGCCAAAAGCTTAAGCATTCTCATTAAATTGAATTACTTTTTTGTTTTTATGTTGAGTTAGTCATGGAAAATCTCCACGCTTCTTTTCTGTTCAAAGTTAGTCGTATAGTATATTCAACTTATTTTATCTCTTTAAGAAAGCTTCAAAAGTTTGTGCTTAACAGACTATGGTTTATGTATTTGTCTTTCACATGTTAACAGAAACTTGTCCTCTCTCTAATATAATTTTTTGTTTTAAGGTGGTACTAAGGACTATAAAGTTCTCATGGACCAATTTCATCATCTTTCAACTGCTTTTCTTGAGCTTGGAAAGAGGTTCCTTCTACATCCTCTGTCTCTCTTGGTTAATTGAAGAAACCTTCTATAGATTTGAGCATATATCTATCTTTTCTTGATATTGCAAATGGTCATAGAAAATATTATTCAACCAATGTGAGATACCAATTTTGGCTAAGCTATAAAATATATGGATCTATCGGAAAGAGTAGGAGTGAGAAAAAAAAATCGAAATTTTGATTAATCGAAAAACCAATATGAAATCGAATCGATTTTTAGATTAACAGAACCGAAAATTTAGATTTACGATTTTTATTTTTACAAACCGACGGTTAACCGATCAATATATATTTTATATATTATATTTTAAATTTTACACTTAAATTTTTCAATATTTTTATAATTTATAAATATTATAATATATAATTTTCTAAAATATTATTATAATATATATTTTTAGTAAATAAATATTGAAATTATCTTTTTATTACTATTATTTATTTATTTATTTATTTATTATATATGCATAATTCACTCAGTTGTTAGTTTCATATTAAATATATTTAATTTTTATAATTAATTATGAAAATTTTATTTTTTATTCTTTTATTGGATAATATATTTAATTTGTATTTTTTATTTTTAAAGTATTTTTAATTATTAAAAATAATATTACAAATTGCATAATTTATTAAATTTATATATTAAAATTTTTTAGTGGTTCACTAATAAACCGATTTGAAAAATTGGTTAAAAATCGAAACTGATATAGCGGTTAATCGAAATTAATGGATTTGTTAATAAAATTGTTAATGGATCGGTCAACCATTTCATGCTTATCCTTAAGTTCAAGGATTCATTCGTGTAATCTTTATGCTTTGTCTGTTTCATCTATAGTCTGTGTGATGTTCTTTAAGGTGTGTGATGTTCTTTAAGGTTCAATTGAGTGCATCTAATCACACGTGTGAGTATGCCATGTGAATTTGTTTACTTTCCCTCTAAATGACTTGCAGAGTTCATTTTGTGCTGCAGTTATCAGGAGGCAATCGAGGACATCACAAAAAGAATGGGTGCAGGAATGGCTAAATTTATATGCAAAGAGGTTAGAGGTTCAAAGCGGTCAAAGCCACTTATGGTAGAAGGAGGGAAATTGACACCCCCCCTTATTTTATTGAAAGAAAAAAGTCAGAATAAATTAAAATGAAATATCTTATTCATCCTTATAAAAATAAAAACTCGACTTTGAATTATATTAAAAAATGGATGACTAAAATTTAACATATTTTTTTAAGTTTGGATAAACGAAGTGTATAAAAATCGCTAAAGAAAAATAGAGTTTAAGATTTGGAATGACAGAGTAATTAATTTAGTTTTCAATCACTTTGAAATGGTTTTTTTGTTATATTTGCTAGTATATAATTTTATATCTGAAACTAATAAACCATGCTTTATAAAACTTTTACCATTAGGAAAGAGATCACAGATTTTTATTTTAATAATGATTTTGCGATTTTGCGATAACTATTATTAGGTTAATACCTTTATCCCTTGTTTTATCAGTTGTGATGGCTATTACCATGAATCCATCTCTTTTTGTTAAAATTATAAAGACTTGGTTACATAGTAAGGTGTGAGAAGAATATGGAGGCGGTTAATTGCTTGATCACATATAGTTAGAAAGATATAAATGAGATTATCATGTATTGCTATTGGGACATAAACATTCATGGAGAAATGTACATTTATTTTGGGTTCAATTTTTATATAAATTTTGAGTTTTGACCATAGTGATTCCTTATACTGCAACTGCTACAAAATATCTATGAAAGTTTTCCGGAATCATTATAAAAATTGTGATATTCACAAGCTGATGGAAAGTTTTGAGTAGAACAAAAGCCATTATTCAGATATATAATCCTGGACAGTGGTGAACTGAATATACTTGCATCACAGCATATGTCTAGTTCTGTAGCAGTTGAGGGTAGTCAGTTTTTAAATCTTTCTGAATTGCATAAGTTTTCTGACCTTGAATCATTTCCTTGTTTCTGCAAGGTGCTGACGGTTCAAATTCATTATCATATGATGCCACTGAGTTTTCTCTTTCAGGTGGAAACAATTGCCGACTATGATGAATATTGCCATTATGTAGCAGGACTTGTTGGTCTAGGTCTGTCCAAGCTTTTCCATGCCTCGGGATCTGAAGATTTGGCATCAGATGACCTCTCCAACTCAATGGGTTTATTTCTTCAGGTATGCATGAAATGACTACTACTGGATACCGAGGCAGATTTAGCCTCAGGTAGAGGGGTTTGGAGACAGAGAATCCATATAGCCAACCCATCTAGTATGAGATTAAGGCTTAGTTGTTCTTGTTGTATGCATGACATGACTAATGTGCTTCACATCAGTCTCAACTTTTATCATGATATGAAATTCTAATAGGACATGTGCTGCATTTGAAACACAGAAAACAAACATAATTCGAGATTATCTGGAGGATATAAATGAGATACCCAAGTCACGCATGTTTTGGCCTCGCCAAATCTGGAGTAAATATGTAAATAAACTTGAGGTTTGTAGACATTCACCCTTCTCACTTCTCAATCCTACTAATATCAGTACTCTTTAGTGCTTGTGTTTTTGTTCAATGATAATGTTTCCAACTTAATCATTAGCTTATCTCATCTTATTGGTCTTTCCTCTCATTTTGTTTGTTTTTTCTTACCTCTCATCTCAGGATTTAAAATATGAAGAAAACTCATTCAAGGCAGTGCAATGCTTGAATGATATGGTTACTAATGCTTTGATACACATGGATGATTGCTTGAAATACATGAGTGTACTGCGAGATCCTGCTATATTTCGATTTTGTGCCATCCCTCAGGTGAAATTTTTTTTTCTCTTTTTATTTTTTATTTACAAACGTTGGTCTCATGTCTTCAGCATATATAGTTGCTATATCCTTGTATAATATGACACTTGAAAAATAAAAATAATATAACTTGATATTTTCTATTTGATTCTTTATTTAAACCTACATTTTGAAGAAATATACACATCTTTAGTGTTGTTTCAATGTTTTGCTTAATGTTTTCATTATGAAGGTAACAAAAAAAAAAGGGATAAATTAACCTGGGGATTATTTACAGACAATTTAGGGTATAGCAAATTGAACCATTATTTTGGATGTTCTTGTTTAAGTTATTTTGTTTAATATTGTTAGTATATTTTAAAAATTGGGATGTATGACCGTTTTAGTAAATAATTTATATAAGTTATGTAATATTGTTATGAATAAAAATATGGTAATCATTAATTAAATATCCAGTTAGTAGTAAATATAGACGTGAGCTTGCTCATGAATCTAGAAATGAGTCAGCTCATGTGCTTAGTCCAGCTGAGTTGTAAATAGTAGACGCTGCTCATCTATATATATTTATATAACGCTTGATTATTTTGGAGAGGTTTTAGGAGACTCTATCCTTTGAGAAAAATAGTTATTTTTCTTCTCTTTATTCTCATTAACTGCTAATTGTTCTTTTCTCATAATTTTGGACATTGCTGATTATGAACTTCCATAAGAAGTCCATTCCATTATACACTATAAATACACACATTAACTCCTTGCATCACCCCTGCATGTCCATGCCATTTACTCGGAGAGCAAATTTTTTATTATGTTTTCATAATGCTTCATTTTTGTATCTCTTTCTTATTTTTGTAATCTTACCTTTTTCTTCCATGATTTTTCATTTTCTTTCAATGTAATATCAGAGGATTTATTTATTTACTTTTATTTTAGTCTTTTATGTTCTCTTCAAATCCAATATTAGAGGATTTTAAATAATATAATTTCCTAGCCATAACATTATATTTTACAACTTGATTATTAGTATAATATTTTACAACCACGCAAAGAGAGGTCTGACAACTAATTTATCAATAAACCTAAAGGAATGAGCTTGTTGGCTCATTAGCATTAATGAACGAGTTGAAATGAGTTTTATTGAGTCGAGGTCCAAGTTCTTAACAAATTATTTCAAGTGAACTCTTGTTCCAAATAGTTTACCGGTGGCTTTGACTCACTTGTAGCGCTAACTACGCTCTTCTCTTAAAAATATATGAGATACAACGAATAAGAGGATCCATTGATTTTTTTCCCTGTCAAGGGTTCAATGAGAAATCAGATGAAGTATAACAATGTTTATGCTTGTGTATGAATTGAAACGCTTGTTCTGAACTTGTGATACTTACTGAGTGGATGATTATTTGTTTCAATTTGCTACTTTATGAGTTCCTTTTTAGCTTTTGTTTCTATCTTTACAGCTCTTTGATTGGTCCAATATGTTTCACACTTCAAAGATGAGTTTTAAGTTTTCATTTTGCCATGGTATCTCCAGTAGTTATTTTGTTTCAACTGTTTGAAGTTGTATGCTCTTCTGGTTTCCCAGTATTATTATGCTTCTAAATGTATTCGTCTAAGTTAGTGACATACTCAACTCTATTCAACCTAGCTTTAATTCCAAACTAATTAAGTTGGCTATATGAATATTTTTTCCTCAATTCCTCTATAAGTTTTTGGCTGTTAATCTAGGAAGTTCTTTAGCTGCTGAATCCTTTTCATGTTACATTATCCAATATTTTCCCTTGTTCCTCTTCCCAATTATCTAATTGCTCAACCTTATAGTGAAGTATTTGTTGGCTTGTAAGCATATTTCAAAACCATCTCAATCTCCCTTTCTCTAATTTTTCTTCAATAGTTGCTACTTCCATCGTCCTATTGATGTGTTAATCTGTAGAGACAACATCCATGACATTTCACTATTTTTTCCTAAGTTCTTGTATTTGTTCCTCTAATGATTGTTGTGGATGCTTATGTGGAATCATGCTTCTTATTTTGCATGTCTCTATTGCTAGATCATGGCAATTGGAACCCTAGCATTGTGTTACAACAATGTTGAAGTATTTAGAGGTGTGGTGAAGATGAGGCGTGGTAAGTTCAATCGACAAATTCCTTTTTGCTTCCCTGACTGCAGAAACTGAGGTCTTTTTGCAAGTTCAATCGACAAATTCCTTTTTGCTTCCCTGACTGCAGAAACTGAGGTCTTTTTTTGTATGCATGGAGTAGGCTATTAAATTTGCAAAATCTGATTTTGTCTTATCTCATAAAATGATGAGATGAAAGCATTAATAATCTTACTATTTTCTATTTAATATTTCCCTCTTGTAATGGGTGGATGTAACATCCCATTTTTACCCTTTATGTATTTCTATATTATTTGTTGAAAATGCTCGTCTTGTATTATCCCATAATCCAATATTATCTCTATTTCTTCATACCATCTGTACCCTTTCTTCTGCTTTGTTTACAAATATGATTATTTGAGCATTCTGTGCCATCTGTTGAATTATCATTCCTTACGAGTTTGCAGAGTAGGAAAACTTGAGGTTTGAACATTCCTTGATCAATTTGGTTTAATGCTTTATCGACTTATTTGTAGGTCTTACTGCAAAGGTAATTGACAGAACAAAGACTATGGCTGATGTCTATGGTGCCTTCTTTGACTTCTCTTGTATGCTGAAATCCAAGGTATGATGCTTTTGTTTATTTGAAACATATGCTTAGGCAAGTTGGCTGGAACCTTTAATTATTTAATCTGTATTAGCAAATGTCTATTAAATACTATGCAATTTTAGTTCTGGAGTTGTTGATTTGCTTCCTTGAACTTGGAATTGTTCTGCATAAATATTGTTGTAACCTTTTTTTTTTTTTTTAACAATAATTATATGGATTGAAGCAATGTAGTTGCTGTTTGCAACCTTTGAAAATTAGCGTATCAGCATATTTCTGAATGATTATAATCCTTCGTAATAGGAATGAGGAGGGAAGCAATTGTAATTGTTGTTTCCAACCTATGAAATTTAATGTCTCTTCACATTTCTGAATGATCACTCTCCTTCCTCAAGGGAATGAGAAAATGGGTTTCTAAGATCTTATTTTATGTTATTAAGAGCTGGGTCGGTTTAGATATTTCTGAGTACGATGCATGGAAAGATGTTGGCAGTTTATGCCATTGTTTCTAGTAATTTTGGTGGTCCACATCTTCATCACATGTTAGTTGCAGGCCTTTTTTGCAATGCAGCCGGATAATATTCTGTGTAGGCTGTTTAGCATTGAACCATTGCTCATTGAGAATGTTCCATTGTCCACTGCAGGTTGATAGAAATGATCCTAATGCAGAAAAGACGTTGAATAGACTAGTAGCAGTACAAACAACTTGCAAGGAATCTGGGCTGCTACATAAAAGGTTTGTCCATCTACACATTGAACCTTTTGGATATGGTTTCCCTTTTCTTTTGCATGGCTGACATTTTTCCTTTGATTCAAAACTAGGAACTCTTACATAACTAGGAGTGAGCCAAGTTATAATTCTGCTTTGGTGAGATTCCCCTCTCCCCTCCTCACCCTCTCTGCATTTCAACTTTGTTTTTCTGTTAAATGATTGGAATTCTCTCTTTTTCTCGTCTCTCTCTCTCTCTCTCTATATACATATATATATCCCCCAATCTTATCCTTTTATGAATAGCTAATTGTTCATACAAATTTCATGCGTATTACTTGATTATTCACTGATTTCTGTTTTACAATCTATATACAGGTTGTTATACTGTTTATTATATTGGCAATCATTTTTGCGTATCTCTCAGCAAACCGACCAACTAAGAAACTGGTCGGGTTTTGAAGTGGGTTGCTCTGTGGGTATTATTACTGCAAACCTCGGTCATTTGTGCAGGATATTTACTTGGAACTTTCTGCACATATTCAAGGCTAGCTAGCTACTGAGGTGCTTTTGTTGTGTTGGACTTGTGATTTCTAATGTTTTGTATAGATATTGTAATGCCATCGCACTCTATGTGGCTAAGATACCATTTGATTACATTACATGTCAGGGAGATATGCATGTTTATAAATGATATTGAAAGGAAGCACTAATGTGAAATTCAAGCTTGTAAAGTTGAATGAAAGTTGTGTGTTCTGACTTTGTTTTCCACATTCTTCTATTGATATTTTGATGCAAGAACTCACCTATGAGATATTTCTCTTTCGCTTTCTTGAGATGTATTTATTAATCATGCTTAGCTAGCTTACTAAAAATAGTATTAACATTGACTTCATTTTCACCAAGTAAATACTACATCTGTTGAATAAACTCAACAGCTTTCAGCTCTTCACACAGACCAAAAAAAAGAAAAATTCATTAACATCAAATTCAGTTAATATTCATTATAATTCACTAAAATATCTTTTGATTGTCTATAGTTATATAATTTTATTATTAATTATCTCTTTTTTTTGTAATATATGAGGGTAAAATAAAAAATATATAATTAATATTTATTGAAATTTGAAAATTGTCTTGTGAAATAAAAAATATTAAAAATTGTTGCAAACAGTGGAACGAAGTACAAAAAAAAATTTATTGTTGAAAAGATTAATTACATCTTACTCCAACAACAAAAAAGTTTGGCATATATAAAAATTCAAAAACTTCAAAATTGCCTAAATTTCAGCATCACAAATTTCTTGTGTTTTAGTACAATAGCTTCTGCGTTTAGTGCAGCCAGGATGATTTATAGTTTTGGCGCCGGATACCACAACTTTTAGTGATGTTCGTTTGTTACATATTAGCAGTGCTATTTCCAATTTTTTGCCAATGTACGTTGAACATTTACAACTACTGTACAGCTTTTAATCAACGGATCTTTTGGACATTCAGCAACGAAATATAAGATTTAGCGACAGGCATGCTATTAGATGAGGATTTTTGCACAGAGAGAGATGGCATAAAGAGCTTTAGCAACTGGCATGTTACAAACTGATGGCGAAGAAATAAAACTTATAGTGATGTGCCTAAAGAAATTTAGCAACAAAAAGTTTCTTTCTGGCGACGAGATGGAACTTATAGTGCAGGACAGGTCATTTAGCAATGGTATTGTTGTAATTTAGGCGACTCCTTATAAAGCTTTAGGCAATGAATGTTTGGACATTTAGCGACAAATGTGCAATTAGCGACAGATTGGAGACTTATCGCAACGGTTTTTGTTGTCATGTAGCAACGGTTTTGGCAAATAGCGTCACATGATCTTTATAGAGACAGTTTTGTGGACCATTGCAAATGATAGACCTCTAGTGATGGTTCTCTCAGACATATAGCGATGGTTTTGCAACTATTAGCAAGTAGCGACCCTTTGTTTACATTTAGAAACAAATTTGTGGACTGTTTTTTACATCTAGCAAGAAAGTTAAACTTTAGCGAGGCCCCCTTGGACAATTAGTGTTTTTAGCGTCGAGTTTTCCACCTTTAGCCACAACATTTTTGAAGCTTTTAGTGACTTTATATTCATTTATTGACGATTTTGTTATCTTGCACTAGAAGTTTAAATTTTTGGTGACGGTGCATAAAGTTTTGGCAGTTTAAAAACTAAAGGAAAAAATACTTGCCATACTCAGATGTTTGAGCTCAAGAGCTTATTTTTGCTTAATTTTTTGTCCTAAAAATGCCCAAAACATTTTGGAAATACTACACATCTATCTATTTTATTAATACTAATAAGCTTCTAAGTGTTTTTTTGGTCCAAAAAATGTTCAAAACGTTTTGAAAATGGTACCCTTCTACTCATTTTTGTAACACCATTTAGAATTGCGTTACAAAATTGGATATATGAATAACATTTTCGAAATATTTTGAGCATTTTCTGTAAAAAAAAAAAAAATCTTTAGTACAAATAAACTCTTGGCTCTAAATATTGAGGGCAGAGATACTTTTTCCAAAAAATAAATAACAAAAGGAAAAAAAAAATGACTTTTTCTTTTCTTTCTTTTTTTCTTTATCGTAATTTGGCCGCTGAAAAGAAGACAGAATTGTAAAGAGTGGGATTCTTTAATCAATAATCATTCACAATTCAAACGATTTAACTCAAAATATTGCACCAGAAAAATCAACAAATAATAATATTTTCATATATTGATAACAACACAAGAAAATGTTGCCATCTATATCACAAGGGAAATTGTATTTGTAAGAATACATGCTTTACGTTTGATCATATTCAGAGCAAATCAAGCACACAAATCCTCAGCTCAAGAGCTACCACCAGCAGGAGCTGCTAAAATACTTCAGCTATTTTGCTCGCTAAAACACGTTCTCTTCTTTCGATGTATCCAAATGGAAACCAACCTGCTTTCCCTTTGCATTCTCCCTCAGCCCACCCATTGTTTGTAACCTATTAGAACAAATAGCAAGACTCAATCACTCTTGCACCGAATTCTGTAATTAGGTACAACACACTTTGACATAGGAGAGTATTAAGAAAGAAAATGTGTTATTTGGAAATTGCCAAACCTTCCGTACAACAACAAAGTCACCAACTGACAAGGTCAGCTCCACATCAGATTCAGCTTGATATGAATGTATAACCTACAGACAACAGCAAGTCACCATAGCATAAATAAAATCAGAAGCTGCTATGAATGTCACTTCATTCTTTTCTCTTTTTATTAGTTCAAATCATAGGTAACAATATAATGAAAACATGTTCAAAAATAACCTCGCCCAGAAAGTAGCCCATCCCATCTGTTGAACCGTTATTAGACTGAGAAGCATATATGCCATTTACTTCTTCATACGCAGGTGGGGGAGGCATGTTATTTTCCATACTAGCAGTAGGGGGTGCTTCAATTCGTTGTCTTTCAGATATCATCTAATAAAAGCATAGATCAAAATCATAAACTAAACAAACAGCAATAGGAATCATCACATTTTCATTCAACTTCAAATAATTGGGAAGGCTCAGTTGAAAGGCTCATGACTATATACCTCACTTTCAAGTTGATCAAGTATCTGAAGAACTTTCTGATGATAAGTACGTTCTGCTTCAACCTTGAATTAAACCATGAATGAAACAAAGCATAAAGCTCCAAACCAGATCTCCGTACTACATTTTCTTACTAAATTGAACCCTCAGAGAAATAGAGATATTTAAATTACCATTGCAATAAGGCGTTGGAGAGTTAGTCTTTGTTGTTGAGCTTCAACAGCAGCCATTGCTGCACCTGCTTCTTTTCCCAATACAGCCATGTTTGACTTCAGGTCATGCAGCTTAGACTCTGCAGCTTCCAACTTCATAGCAAGCTCGGGCGTTTGCATTTCTCTCGCTTTTACTTGGCGCTTGGAAACTTCAATGGCCTGTTTAGGTTTCAACAGAAGTGTAACTACATGATTTGGAAGGAAATAATCTTGAACACCACTGTAATGTTAGAACCACATATACAACAGGACAAAGAAAAGGAGAAAAAAAAATCTGCATGATTGCAAAAGTTGAACCAAATATGCAAATTTCATGAACAATTTACTGTTCTTATTCAAACAGGATTGAAAATTATAACACCCTTCAACAATCCAGCAAGAAGCATTTTTTGTTTTTTCTGGACGCACCTGAGCTTCAGCCTCTTGTCGCATTCTATCGTATCGCTGAGCAAGATGTCGAGCATCCTCCAATGGAGCTCCCATTACCATTGCTCTTAATGGCTCTGTAACCTAATGAATAAAACATTCAACACTATCATGCATCTGACTGAATGGAAGATGATATTGACAACGCCTTTCTAAAATGGCGAGTGTCCACTTAACAAAAATAAGATATATTTTTACACTTTATTTGAGTTACACCCTTGCTACAATAAATATTCGTTCAATTTAAAGTAGAGATAATATTTAAAACTTATCTTTTCAACCAACTTACTCATTAACCATTCCTTATTTTGGAAGGACAAATTAATAAAATGCTAAAGAAATTAATGAGTTTTTCTAATTTTGGTGCAAATATAAAAGTGCACACTTATTTGTAAATGAAAATAGTACGAATAGACAACAAACCATTAATATATTTGTGCAGCGGTGAGGGGCTATCACTAATTAAAAGAGGCAATAGGCCTAACAAAAGTTTCATCCTAACTTGAAATTTTTATCCATGCAAAAAGCAAAAATTGATAATTTAACTATTTTATCAAAAATGGTTTTCTCAAAACATGAGAGCCTTGTTCTTCCACAAAAAGGCTGAGTTGTTTTGGGTCCTCTCCACTCTTGAATACTTGGTATTTTAGCTACTTGGCATCAAGTTATACTTTGATGCTCTCTTGAAACTTTCAGTTAATGGGTTTGCCTCTCCACATAACACAACTTAGGAGTATGGGATATAACTGCCAACTACAGCACAACTTAGAACAAGTTATAGTCCAATATGTAATAATAGTGGAATATAACTGCCAACTAGTATTCTACCTAAGTCAAAATCAGAGATATTCCTTTTTTACTTCTCATTATGTCACAGGTTCCATTTTATGGTAACTTAAAGAACAAAATGTTCTAGTTAACCCTATTAAGATTCGTAGTTGATAGCAAGCACATTGTACCCAAGGGGACAGCATGCACTACAAGCTACCACTTGTACTCAGAAATAACAGCTTACCACGGTTACTCAACAAAATCTAGCAGTAGCAGTTTCAAATAAGGCTTTCAATAAATACTTTAGTCCAGATCGATAATCAAGTTCAATAAACACGTCCGATAACTGAATATGCTAGCATATGGAAAAATGAGTGCACCCATAAGTCCACTACATTTATACTATTTAGAAAATTAGATCAAGATATAAATGCTAATATAGGGTTCAAATCTGACTTGTTTACAGCCATAGATGCAGAATTCTACCCATATGCATATGATGGGAACAAGTTTCACATGCTATTTCACCAACATAAATCCCTTCATCTCTTCTCCATTGCCAGAACTTAAGTTGATGGGCAGATGAAGATCGTAATAAAAGAAAAACGGTCAATAAGTGTTACAAATGATTATCAAAATTCATTAGCCTCAACAATGATTTAAAATGATGCCGTGGCTCTGCATTTATTTCCCGAATTTAGAATCTTATTATAAAGAGAAAATATCAATCATGTCATATACTCTTTGTTGCACTAAGAGATCAAGCAGCACAATTCTCTAGCTGGAGCATGCTTCACCTTAGTCATGATTAACTTGGGAAATTTAATTTATTACATATCTTATTACTCTGATAGATTCTTTACGGAAAGTTGTACAAAAAGATATTTAAACTATCGACAAGTATTTTACTAAAGAACTGCAGAACATAATTCTAATATTTGTTTTCTAGAAAAAAGGCAAAACACAAAAATTGGTCAAACCTGTGTTCCAAAAGCTTTCAGCAGATTACCGCATTCCTTCTCCATCTGAGCCCTAGCACGCCCAAAATTCAATGCAGCCTTGGATAATGTATTACCACTCGTACATGTATTTTCAGCACCATATTTCCTGCTATCCTCTGACAACTTTGTTCCTGTTGAAAAAAATAGATTCTAACACATATAAAAACATTCCATCCTCAAAATTCATTTTAAAATGCTATAGATTGATTTTAGAGCATGCACTAACTACCTATTTCAACTTGCTTGGATCCTGTGACAATATATCCTTCAACACCACGTACGATATCCCTTTGGAAATGCTGAAATATGACATTTGTCACTCTAAAGTTCACAAACAGATAAAATTGAAGGTAAATCAGGAGTTGAAGGAATAGGCAACCTTTCCAGCACGTGTTGATATATAAAGCTTTTCGAGTTTCTGATGTTGCTGGAGTTCTGCCTCATCTGTAATAAGACTGTCTGAACCTCCATATCCTCCACCCCCAAACTGTTTGAGAACAGCCTGAGGTAATAACAGAGGTTAATTGACCACATCTTATTTGAGAAGAAATGAACTAACACAAAAGGGAATGAGAGGGGGACTGTGAAGCCAAGCAGTCATACATTAAAATCAAAGATGCAAAAAACTGATGAGTATTGATAATGGGGAATCACAAGCAAATAGATAATGAAGCTTAAGATTCAAGGGTGATATCCACCTGCATTTTACAGACAACTGGCAGGCAGAAAAAATTGCTACAATAGATGTTGCAAGCATAACAATTAGACCCATTGAACAAAACCATCCACACAACTCAGAGTTTCTTTCTTGAAACTCAAAGCCATTTGTTAGGCATATTACTTAAATAACCAATGGCGATCGATTCACCAAATAATAATAGTGGCATTCTTCGATTGTCAATAAACAATATGCGGCAATAACTACCAATGAATTGGGAAATAGGAACCGCTTTAGTGAATCAGTGTCATCTACATTAACATGAATGTTTTCACACCACTAACCCATGCAAGTGTTATGCATCTGCATGTGGCCACTATTAGTTACTAATTAAATCTGTTGCATAGAATCAACAGAAACCTAGATGCTTGACAAAAATTAATACGACCCAGAGATCCACTATCACCAGCTTCAATGCAAAAGTAATAACCAACCAACCAACAAATCACATGAAATTAGAATGACATAAATTTAAGGTCCAACATCAGAATCAAAAGTACGGGTGTTTCAATCTCCTATAGATGGAAACACTAGAATGATATTGAATACCCCACAAATCATAAACTTTCCCTAATGAGAATGCATTAACATATTACACATGAAACTTAGGTTTTCCTATTAGTTCATGATCAAGCATCATTGTGTAATTAAGCAAATCCAAAACAACCAAGTGGAATTTCTCAATATCATTTACATCAACAAGCAGCACCAAAAGAGCCAATCATCAATAACCACAATGTAACTAAGCAAACTAGCCTTTTTTTTGGCATTGGCCCAACATTACCAGAATTGTAATGATAATAAGACGTCACCTTTCATAACCCATATTCATATACATTTAATCAACTATTAATTCTCACCATTGATCGACTTCACTTGGACTAATACAAATGCATATCTTTATCTACAACCATATCATGACTACTTTTCAATTCCCTTTATACTAAACTTTAAGATATTAATTCCACTTGTAATCCAGTCTATATGATCAAAATATAGACATCTGTAATAGAACATGCAGCTGAATTTGAATTAAGTTCTACAGAGAACAATTTAGCTATGAGAATAAACCTTGTATTTCAAATTCAATTGAATGAAAAGAGCAATGTAATACCTAGACTTGCCACTATCAAAAGGATGTTAGCTACCAAGAAACTAAGAGATCACTTTTTTTTTTCTCTAATTCTGCCTTTGCCTCGGTCTCCGGTGATAGAGAAAGAGAACCACAATATTACGGCCGATTATGGCTAATGGGGGCTGACAATGAATAGTGGGTAATTAAGGTTGGCTAAGGTGGAGGGAATAATGAATTGCTACAATATCCACCTACATTTTACAGACAACTGGCATGTAGAAAAGAATTGCTACAATAGATGTTGTAAGCATAACAATTAGACTCATTGAATAAAACCCATCCATACTTAATTCGGAATTTCTTTCTTGAAACTCAAAGCCATTTGTTAAGCATGCTCTTAAAGAACCAAGCGTAATTGATTCACCTAATGCTAATAGTGGATTTCTACGATGGTCAACAAACATCAGCTACAATAACTACCAACGACATCAATTCAATGACTCGGATAGTAAGAAACTGGGTAGCTAGCCAAGTCAGAAACTAGAAAACCCCATTATACATTCTAAAACCAGCTCATATTTCACTAAATCAATCCATCTTTTGCAAATGAAATTTCTAGTTCTAAGAAACTGGGTAGCTAGCCAAGTCAGAAACTAGAAAACCCCATTATACATTCTAAAACCAGCTCATATTTCACTAAATCAATCCATCTTTTGCAAATGAAATTTCTATCACTCTATGAAATTCATCAAACAAATAACAATTCAAACTTTCTTCTGAATTCCACTTTTGGCTTGCGGGGCTCTCACGAGCAAACAACAGCGTAATAGATAGAGAACAAAAGGCAGGAAATCAGAGACCAAACAGTAAAAATATTAGAACCCATCAAAAGAAATGATGCAGAGAAAAATGGGGAAAAAGAAAAAAGAAAATTTGGATCTGATAATTTAGGGGTACCTGTTGTTGCTTAGCGACCTGTTCTCGAAGCTTTGTAGCTTGTTTTCTTATAGCTTCCATTCACAGTTGTTGCTTCAAATTTTGATCTATTGTAGACTAGAGCTGTCAGCCTCAGGAGATGGAGAGAGGAGAAGAGAAGAGCGATGTGATTTGGCAATTAGGCAGTAAAGGAAAGAAAGAAAAACCAAGGCCTCGCAGTTTCGACGTTCTTGTACAGGAGGCATTTTCTTTTGCTTATTTCAAATTAGAGAAACCCAATATGTTATCTTGTGGCCGTTCTCATTTTACCTTTATCTGCATCTATTCTATTATGTTTTCGGAGCCTTTAACTTTGAAAAATACAAAAAGTTAAAATTTTATATAAATATATGCCAAAGATGCAATAATCTCTTGAATTTTGACAAAATGTGTAATTTTATCTCATATATTTATTTTAGTATAACATTATTTTTAATATTTCAAAAAACTTTGTTAAGAAATTAATTTTAATTTGCTATATTTACCGATATTGTTATATAATTCACTTTTACCTAATTATTTATCATTATATATTAGCTATTATTACGTATCATCCTTTTATCTTGTAACGACATGGCAATAAAATCATTTTTAATTAATTATCACTATCACTCATTTGTGACGTATATCTCTTTTCTCTCTTTTATTTTTCTTATTTTCTCTCTCTCTCTTTCCAAGAACTAGAATGTATATCCAAGAGGCTGGGGCCAAGAGATACCTAAACCGAACCCACTAGGAATACGCTAAGTAGTACTATTGACATTATATTTAGCTTTAAAATTTTGCAGCATAAGAGCTGATTTTTCAGTCAAGAATCTCCACGTAAGCGTCAATGGGAAAAGCTTCATTACACAACTTTAATTTTTTTTTATGCCAACACCACCCTGGTCCACCAATTTGCAGACTTGATCCCAATTAACAAAATGGACTTTGCGGCTTTCATTAGAAGAGCATCAGAAAAAATGACGACACAATTGTTCCATTGGCTCGCATGTAGAAACAAGAACAGCAACTGATTGCATGGCATATGTCGGGATGGCCGAGAGCATTGATTTAACAAGGGTCAAATGGTTAGCTAGAGAGAGGGACTCAGCCTGAGTTTTCACTTTATCTACCAAATAAGTGTAGAATTTTGAACTTGCTAGAGGCAAGTTTCAGAGATTCAATCATATCCCCAAAAAAACATTTCTGCAAACTTAAAACATCGTCTTTTCCCTATTCACAAGCTTACTAGAGCATTCGTCAAAGGCCTCCAAAACCCTCTTAATCACCTCCATTTGATCGTCGCTTTAGCAAACAATACTAAATTATCAGCAAAAAAACAATAAATCATATAACTTGGCTTTATACGCTGCTTTATATATTAATTTCATGCGCCAGACATTCTATACAAAACACACACACACAAAAAAAGGTCTCCCTTATGAAGTCTCTTAGATGGTTCTGGAAAAATATTATATGTGATTTTACAAGCCAATAGTTGACTTATTTTATCCATACAAATTATTTTTTTACTACAACATTATAATAATTAGAGTTATATGATTACGGATAAAATTAATTTTTTTTGTTACTGCGATTGCCATGTAACTAATTTGTTGACTGCAGTCTCTCAATTACAGCCATTATAATTTATTGGATACAAATAATAATTGTTTTATTTTATTAATGTATATATTTTTAATGATCATAGGATTGTAATAACTATAGTTATAAGATCGAAATTAGGCCTGCATTTCTGTTGGACCAAGTGTTCTTTAGGCAGCGGCTAAAAGTACTGCACTTTTGTAGTCTTAATTAAAACCAACATTAATCATTACATAACATGTCTAAAGCTTCCACTTCACGTCTATTTCTATTTCTAAATTCAAACCGTAAGTCGGAAGTTTCTCATCAGTGCATCGTAGCACTGTCCAAATATGATTAGGCAGCGTATACGCATCCATCGCGCATCGAATCGCGACTCAAATTTTTTAATGTCTACTTTATTTTTAAATTTAATTTACTAAACTTTTTTATTATGTTTTTTTTTATGTCTCAATAAACATAATAAAAGTTGAGAAATTAAATAAAAATAGTTTAATAAAACACCACTAAATTTAATATTATTTTTCTATAGAATAGAAAAAAAAACTGAAGATTATTCATAAAGTGTCAATGAATTTATTTTTTAAATATTTTGGCCAAATAAATAAATTAAAAAGATGTAATTTTAAAATACTAAAGGTACATTTTATACTTAAACATACATAAAAATGTTTAGGTGGGCACTTGTAAATGGGTGAAGATATCATATCATGTTGGTGGATCCTTAATAAGGTTTGCACGTTGCGTTCCTTTTTTTTTTCTTTCATTAAAATTAATTATTAGTCTCAATGTTTATTGTCAATAATTACTAGTCTCAATTTTTTATTAAATAATAATAATAATATTTAATTTTCTCTTATCCGCATGGATATTAAAAAAAAATCCACCATGAATTAGGTGTCTTTGTTTATCTCGTTATTATTCTTATTTTCAAAGGTAACGTTTGTTAACTTTGAAAATATTGGAATGAAAAAAAATAAAATTATTGCATTATTTTCGATTTTTTTAAGCTTTTGTTAAACAAAAATGTATCTCATAAATAATTTTTTTTTAACTACCTATATCTTTAAATATCAAGATATGCATTAATGTATTTTGACAGATAAGAAATAATTAAAAAATTGAAGAAAATATATTTTTAATTCATTTCAAAAAATTTAATACACAATTGGAAAAAAATTTTGAAATATTTTTGAAATTTATCTTGATTATTTTATATTTTGATTTAAAAAATATTCCAGCTTTATCTTAAAATTACTTATTTATGTTAATTTAACAAAAACTGCCTAATAAAAGAAACTCCAACAACATTGCTGAGAAGCAGCTTCAGGAGATCCTGTGAAGCTTTAAGAAAGATTGAATAGGCCAAATTAGCATTTACCAAGCCAATTAGCACAATAATTACAAAGGAAGAAGGGTTTAATATATAAAATAGCCTTTGAAATTGTAAAAAAATAACATATCCAATCACTTAATTTTTTACTATTTTTAATTTACCCTCTAAAAAAATAATTACAACAATTAACCGTTTCATTAATTTAAAATATTGACGAGAGTAAAATGAATATTACTTATACATTCTCTCTCTCTATATATATAGATTTTATAATATCAGGGTTTGAGCGTTGGATCTATCGACCAGCTACACAAAGACATCCGATCCTATCGGATTTTTCCAAGAGCAGGCTCTCCATCTTTTGATATTTCATAACTTATTAGTAAAATTGATTTGTTTTACAAGGCTGAAAAGTCAACTTATATATTTTGCTATCTAATTATTCTTGTACTCTTTCTTGATTTCTTGACTTTTTTTTTCAATTATGTGGTGTGTTATAATTAAATTAAGACTTGCACTCCTTTTTTTTTTTGAGAAAAAAAAAAGAAAATAACAACAATCCACTGGTTAGGAACCATCATAGAAAGCATATTATCCATGGCATCACTAGATTATTCTTAAGTTGATTTAATAGGTTGATTTAATAATAGTTTATTCTTATGTTGATGATGTAATCCGTTGACTAAAGTTTTAGCATTAAGAAGATAATGCCGAATGAGTAAAGCGGAGGAGTGAGCCGCCCCACAATTACAATGCCCTGTCGTTGCGAGGGTGCAACTATGATTTTCTTTTCTACAGCTAATCCTTGGCAGATTTTTTGTCTCGACAATTGGATTTCAGAATGTGATGAAAACCATTAACAAATTTTTGTAGGAAAAGTTAGGTTAATTTCTATTACTTAATTATTCTACTTTTGATCCAAAAGTTACAATATAAAATATTTAAATTTATAAAAATATTTTTAAAACATTATTTTAACTGAATTTTAAAATATAGCATATTGAAATTTCTTATTAATATACTGCATATATAATACATAAGCTTTCATATCAAATTGTCACATAAGATAAGTGTCATATCAGCCATCATATCATAATCACGCCACATCTTTTCGTTGAGTGTAATATAACGGTTGATATAACACCCATTTTACATAATAGGTTGATGTAATGACCAAAATGAAAATATATGATCAATAATTTACATATATAGTTTTTATTATAACTATCTGATATTTAAAATTTATTTTCGCAATTCAAATTTAAAATTTTTAATTAATAAAAATCCAATCCGTAGCATATTATCTCATATAGCTTTGTCATTTTTTAGGTTTTAGAACTCATAATATAACCGTGCAAAGTTTGACAGGTCTAGTATATATATATATATATATATATATATATATATATATATATAGGAGGTGAAAATAATCAATTCTTTAATCTTAAAATAGAGAGTCAAATGCTAATTGATCTCATTCATTAATTTATTGATGTAGGGCAAGAATTATTGAACAAAAAAAAAATATATGTATATAATGAAAAAGAATATCATAGTGCACTAATTTATGGAAGTAGTTGTGCCCTACACTTAAAGGTTATGCCTACTATTATTACATCATCAGAATGTGAAATCATGAAGATTTGGTTTCAATATAGATAGGACCTAATAATTATGGCTAGAAACAAAATAAGTTTGCAAACAGAGGCTGAATTACTGTCAAAAATGGGTAAATAAAAGTGCCGATTTTCATCTGTTCAAGCGGCCTATAGTGTCAAATAATGGCACATAAACATGCCGATTTCTGGCAAGATGGATCCCATGCATCAGATACCGACATTTACAAATATCGATTTTCAGCATACCTTGTTTCTAAATAAGTTTATTGTATTCTAATTATTTTCAAAATTAGCCCTATTTTCAAAAAAAAAAACCCAAATCTCATATCAAATACTAGGGCTACGCTTTGTAAGTGTTAAATCAATGAATTACTGATGATGTATTCATATTAACTTTTTGAATTTTAAAGATAATTTGTTTTGTAGGTGTGGTTTCACACTACATATGTACTAAATACATACTTGTAGTGGGAAATATATAGAATATAGTCTTTGAAGAGCAAACTGTGGAAATAATGGTGGCAAACTTTTTTAGTGGGAACAAATTTACACATTTCTATATTTATGAGGAAAATAAAAAAAAAATTTGGAGCGGGCATAATAGTAAAATATTATATAACAGAAATAATTACATAAAAATCTGGGTGTTTTTAAATTTAAATCTTTTTTTTTCTTAATAATTCAAGCCTTATCTACGTTGTCGTTTTAATTCAAGTGAATCGATCGTTAAAATTTCCATCCATTTAGCGAATGGAGACGATCCTGACATTTTGTTGGCAGAAAGATGGTCACTGCATACATGGAAATAATTTAGATTGTTTTTACATTTCTTTGAGTTAACTTTAATTGTTTGTAACTAAACTCTTGTGCTATTATTTTAAATATTCAATTATACATAGTAGTATAATAACTCAAGCCATATTTTAACTTCAATTATTATTTCAAAATAGTATCCAATTCTAAATTAATCAATTTTATAAATTTAAAAAAATCAAAGTGAACAGCTGAAAAAGTAATAAATAAATAAATAAATAAATATAAATTTATTAATGAATTTATATTGGAACAATAAATACAGACAAAAGCTTATGAGCTCGAATTATTTAAAAAAAAATAGTTAGGACCTAAATTGAAAAGCAAACAATACAATATGTTAATTTTTTTTAGTATCGATTCCGTATGCTGGTATATAGTGTGCTGCGTATTATTCAATTGGCCAATCAAAATATATTAACTGTTTTAGTAAGCTAATCGAACGGTGTGTAGGATGCAGTGCACTCGTACATATGCCCAATCGTCTTCCCATTAAATATTGTCCCTTTTGTTCCTATAAGTACCTAACAAATTTTGAAAGCAGCATGTAGAATTTTGTTAAAACATGAGATGTAGTTTGAACATAAATTGTAAGAGCAGAAAAATATAGAGAATTTTTATTTCAAACAAAAATGTTAAGCTTTACATTATTTGATTGTCAATTTTCAGAATTTGTAGATCAACCAATGCTTTTCTCCATGAAAAATCCACACACATATCTTGTCCTTCCAATTTTATTTGCAGAATCACACCAAACAAAAGACACTATCAATAATGCTACCGTGGCCCCCTCTTTCCACTCCATTGTATCACCCCATTACCAGTTATAAATTCCACCGTCCTTGGTTGGGTTTTGATGTTTCTAGTCTCTTCTCCAATGGTTTCTTGCCGTACCTACGCCATTGTTCTTCTTCTTGCTCTATTGCAGAGTTGGGTCCTTCTAACTCTTGCTAAGACCAAAGTGGGTTTTCTTTAAACTGCTTCCCTTTTGTTGTGTTTCTTAGTTACAGTTTGTAGCAAAGTTTAATGCTTTCTTTTTTCTACATCAGGTTTACATTGTGTATATGGGAGATAGGCCCTATGATAAACCTGAGCTGGTTCAGGACTCCCACCTTAATTTTCTATCAGATGTTCTTGGGAGGTTTAATATATTGCTATATTCTCTTTATGGTTATGACAATTGATTTTTTCTTTGTATTTTTTTTCTTTTTTTTTTAATATTATCATGAATTTATGTTTCTGTACTCCCACAACTGGAAAGTAGAATACTAATGAGATTCTTGCTAATTGCTATAACTTGTATCACTTAATCCCCTTGTAATCTAATCTCCAATGGCTTTTACACTCATACTTTATACTGATTCTGTCTAATTCTTATACGCTGGGTACTTTTTATCTACTGATTTGTTTTAGCGAATCAATGCATATAATTCTCATATATTAAGACCCTTTTTTCACTTTATACTCGTTTCCATACCTTGAGAATTATAATGTTTTACTTTCCTGATTCTTTCACGTGCGTGTGTTCTGTTAGCATAAGGACATTGTTAATTATGAGCTTGGTCCAATTGCACATGCTAATTGCATCCTTGATTTTTGCTTTTAGAAAACTCAACATATTTTCCCTTCTGGATGTTATGTTAGATACCATGATAGTGATAGATATCTAAGCAGAATGACATCCTATTATTTGGCTTTTGCCAGCAAAGAACTTGCAGAGGAATCAATTCTATACAGCTACAAGCATGGATTTTCAGGATTTGCAGCGGCTTTAACCAAGTCACAAGCAAAACTTATTGCAGGTGTTACAATGGTGCTGCACTGTGAACTCATTTGTCCATGAAATCGTGACTTCTAACCAGTTCTATGCTTAATTTTCTCTGTAATGATGGGATGCTGCAGAGTTCCCTGGTGTTGTTCGCGTAATACAAAATAAAATTTTCAATCCGCATACGACTAGAAGTTGGGACTTTCTTCAAGTGAAGCCTTATCTGCCGAATGGAATCCTTTCCAAGTGTAATTCTGGGGTTGGGTCCATCATTGGTATAATGGATACTGGTAGTTGCAGAGATCCTATTTTACTTGTTGGTGTAAACAATTTACTTGATTTTGTTTCAACTCTCTTAAATTTTTCTTTTCTCATTACTGTTTTGGGTGTAGGTATATGGCCCGAGTCAAAAAGCTTCATGGACGAGGGTAACGGAGAGGTGCCATCACGATGGAAAGGAATATGTCAGGAAGGAAAAGGATTTAATCGCTCTCATTGCAATAGGTCTTATTATTATCTGTACCTATTTATATGTTCTTTAAACCCATTTTATATCTTGAATAGCATGTTAAAAACCATCTATTTTGTACAATGTTGGTTGCGGAAAGACCAGGATTTTCAGTGCAGCATACATCATTCTTTAACTTTTACAAATTCTAATGGTAGGCTGTATTTCACCGGATTGAAGTCTTCAAATTTGTTGCTTTGATACTTGGGAACAGGAAAATCATCGGTGCACGCTGGTATATTAAAGGTTATGAAGCTGAATTTGGAAAACTCGATACCAGTGATGGGGTTGAGTTCTTGTCTCCTCGGGATGCCAGTGGACACGGAACCCACACTTCATCTACTGCTGCTGGAGCTCTAGTGGAAAATGCAAGTTTTATGGGACTAGCTCAAGGAATGGCAAGAGGAGGTGCACCATTAGCTTGGCTGGCTATCTACAAAGTTTGTTGGGCTACTGGTGGCTGCAGCTCTGCTGATCTTCTTGCTGCATTTGATGATGCAGTCTTCGATGGTGTTGATGTGCTTTCAGTATCTCTTGGCTCAAATCCTCCACTTGCGACTTATGTTGAGGATCCAGTAGCCATTGGTTCCTTCCACGCTGTAGCTAAAGGAATTTCTGTAGTATGCTCTGCAGGGAATTCCGGTCCTCATCCGCAGACTGTCATAAACACCGCTCCATGGATTGTCACTGTAGCAGCAAGCACCATTGATAGAGCTTTTCCTACCGTCATTACCCTGGGAAACAATCAAACTGTGGTGGTAACTATGTTCCTTTTCGGTTGTCTTTAATTTTTGCTTTATATTTGCATTCTATGGGCATCTAGATCATATAAGAATACATCCTTTTTCAGTAAAATTTCATATATAAACTATTGCCTTATAGACCTAGAAGTAAATTTGATTTTCTCAAACAGGGTCAGGCTTTGTATACAGGGATGAATATGGACAATTTTTACCCTATTGTGAATGGAGAAGATATAGCGGCTTCTGATGCAGATGAAGAGAGTGCAAGGTACATTATCTTGTTTCTTCTTTGCATAAAAATGTATGAGCATTTCTCAATTTCAGTGGTCATAAGCAAGTGCGTATTCTGATAGTGTTTACCTTCAACAGAGCTTGTGACTCAGGAACCCTTAATTCCACTTTAGCAAGAGGGAAAGTAATACTGTGCTTTCAATCTAGAACCCAGAGGTCAGGTCCCACTGCCGCAATAACTGTATCAGATGTTGAGGGTGTAGGTCTTATCTTTGCACGGTTTCCCAATAAGGATGTGATTGTCTCCATGGGTATCCCATTTGTCCAAGTTGACTTTGTAATCGGAACATATATTCTCACATACATGGAGGCAAATAGGTAAATATGTACTAAGTTCATCTATTGGTAATCAAGTACGATCATCATATCTTTTAATGTCACTAAGCTATGAACTGGTGCATGTATGAATTGCATTAGCTAACAAAGCATTTCATTAACAGAAATCCAAAAGTTAAGTTTGGCTTCACGAAGACAGCCGTTGGAAAACAAATGTCCCCGGAAATTGCTTACTTCTCTTCCCGAGGACCCAGCTCCCTCTCTCCTACCATATTAAAGGTATTTATTATTATTTATTCATTTGAAGAAATGTTGTTTCAGCAGTCCATATATTTAACATATTCATTTGTTTTATGCAGCCTGACATTGCTGCTCCTGGGGTTAATATCTTGGCTTCATGGTCCCCTGCTGCAATCAATAATAAGGGAGCTCTTCTATACTTCAAACTCGAATCAGGAACATCCATGGCTTGTCCACACATATCTGGTATTGTGGCTCTTCTTAAATCTATATATCCAAAATGGAGTCCTGCTGCGATCAAGTCTGCACTTGTCACAACAGGTAAGAAATAAATTTGCTCGTTGGTTCCTGCCATGACTACGTTCCATAATCAGTGCTATTTGTCTTGTCAGCTTCTATAGAGGACATATTTGGTCAAAATATTGTCGCCGAGGGAGCTCCACACAAGAAAGCTGATCCATTTGATTATGGAGGTGGTCATGTTGATCCTAACAAAGCTTTATTTCCCGGCCTCGTATATGACATGGGAATATCTGATTATGTTAGTTTTCTTTGTTCAATGGGCTACAATAATTCTGCCATTAGCTCAATGACTCAAACTCAAACTGTGTGCAAGAAATCAACCAGCTCCCTTGTAAATATTAATCTACCTTCTATCACCATTCATGAGCTGAAGAAGAAGCTAATCGTATCAAGAAGAGTCACGAATGTTGGTCCTGTTAATTCTGTCTATGCTGCTCGTGTTCAAGCTCCAGTTGGCACTCATGTGAGCGTTAAGCCATCAATATTGTCGTTCAATTCTTCAGTAGGGAAGCTCAAGTTTAAGGTAACCTTTTATCCCCAGTCAAGGGTTCAGGGAAGATACTCATTTGGAAATCTATTCTGGGAGGATGGCTTCCATGTAGTGAGAATACCTTTGGTAGTTAGAATTGTAATTGATAACTTTTATGCAGAAACATGACATGAATGTGCCTAACTGAATCACATCCGAATGTTTTGTTTAGTTGAACATAGAAGTGCAAGAAGAGAAAGTGATCATATCTATATGCTGATTAGAACTTCCATGTAGAGAAAGTAAAAAGAAGGTAAATGTTATTATACATGAACTACCAGGTTGTTATTGAAGTCTCAAATTCTCGGATTCATGGAGAGTGTTGGAAAACAAAATAACAATTTTGAATTGCATTACAAGATTCAAGATTTGTGAATGCAAGAGCTTGTAATACAATTGTTTTATTTTTCATTTCTTTGCTTGTAGTTTTGAACAAGTGAAATACATCAATGTTATATTTTAGGAGTAATAGTACCATGAACTAGGAGTGTTAAAAAATATGATAACTAGGCTGTCCCATTTATAATCGTTAGGTGGTGCAGGTAAGCAGCAGTAACCAATTCCTATCCACTTCTAGGTACATGATATTTAAAAATTACAAATGACTTTAAAATTTGAAATTTCAAATAATTATTTGGAGTTACATCAACGAAGTTATATGTGATGCTGCTCTTACATTGATAATATTTGTTGATACCTGTTTTGGCCGTCCACTGTTATGGCCATATGCGGGTTCCATGATGACAAATCTAGGTACATCGAATTCAAAGCACTAAACCAATAATATATAGATATACAAAAAACTGTTTTTATAATTTTTATAAGCGTTGATATACCGAATAGTGAATATTAAAGAGATTGATTTTATAATAGTAATAATAATATAATATGATTATAAAAGTTTGACAGAGAATTGAACTAAATACTTCACAGTATATTGCTCTCATTGGTTGATTTGACACTTGAATAGTTGAAATAACTGATAAATCTTCAATTCAGTGGTACTGGTATAATATCTGGAATTCAAATGCTAATAAATTTGGTAATGGTTAGAAGAAAAGAAGGTAATAGATATAAGTGAATATGCAAGCAGCATCTGGTGAGTTGATATGGTGAATGGTGGGGTGGGAGTGTTTGGTTGCAAGAGCAGGAAAATAGGTGAATGAAAGGGACTTTGTTTTTACTTTTAGCACTCGAATAGGAATACTAGTGTAGTGGAGTGGGACATCCACATGGATGCCTCTCACCCCACTTCACTCAATGTTCATCCAAGGAACTACCCAATTAAATTGAGGAGCTATCCAATTTTATATAAATAATTTTGAGAGCTATGCTTATTACTCTAAAACGTATTTTTTTAGATAAATTTCTAATTAATTTTGAATGGATAAGAATGAAATTTAAGTAAACATGTGGAAAAAAAAAGAATAGTTCGGGGGGCTATTACTAATATTTTGAAAAATATCATAAAAATATATATATATTATTCAAATTAAAAACAGATAGAACAAGAAAAAAGCAAAGAAAGAAAGCAAAAGGGGTGAGTGCTTAATCCAAGAAAGTACGTAGGAAATTCGGGATGCTAACCAAATGGTGATTATGTCCGATTCTTGTCGTTTATTTGAAGCTCCTCCCTATTTTCCTTCCCCTTTCTCCAACAAAATCAGAAACGATAAGTTACTTTTTTAATTTTTTAAAAAATAGAAGGTGCTATTTTATCTCTATAGTTTGTCAAATTGTTAATTTGCTGTTCGAGTTTTGTTTTTTTCAAAAATATTCTTAAAATTTTAAAAACTAGTGTTATTTTACTCTTTTATTGTAACGTTATTCGAGGAAAATTAACACAACCAAAAATATATGTATATCTTGACGGATTATTCCGTCCCTAAATACTCAATTTGTCGCTAAAATGTTAGCAACGGATTTCAATCTGTAGGTGGTATTCTTGTTGGTACCACTTTTAGCAAGAGTTTATTTCCGTCTACAAAACTGTGACAGAAATTCCCATCCTAAAATAGAAAAATTCGTTGATATTTTCATTTAAATTTAGTCCTATAAGACATCAACGACAGATAAATCCGTCACTAATTGGAATATTGAAATTCTTTTACCAATGTAAATATCCATTCTTAAATGTTTGAAAATTTTTAAAAATAATGTATTGACAGAAATTTACGTCGCTATTTTTCACGCAACAAGAAGAAAATTAATAAATAAAAAGATGTTTCCTTGAAAAACTATATGCAGCAAACAAATTCATTACATCATTAATTTACAATTTACATTCCTACATTACTATATAATACAAAAAATAATGTGATGTAGCACTACGAAAAAAATTCAACTTGATCACTTCTTTTTCTGTTGGTGAAAACCTGTTAAAACATTTAAAAATTAGAAAGAAAGCAAACGAGTTTTCTAGGTTTCTACAACTAACTGAAAATCTCTAAGAAGTTGAAGTTAATGCATATTCAAAGGCCACTGGATAATAATTTCACACGAATTTACTATGATACTAAACAAATTTTTAGACCAAACTACAATTTTTTTAATGGAAACAATATAGCATTAACCAATGTAATGATTTAAAATTCGATGGCTAAAATAGATTTTGAGTTGAAAAAGAAAAGTAAGAATATTATTTACTTTAATTATATATTATATATGAATATGAGGTCAAATACTATTGATCAGCCACCAAATATTTAGGTAGCGTTTGTTAAATCGACCCAGATAAGAAGTTTTCAGATAAAACTGGAATACTTTTCGAACCAAGATATGGAATAGTCAAGATAACACTGGAAAACATTCAAAAATTTTTTTCCAATCATTTGTTAAATTTTTTGGGATGAATTAAAAATAAAATTTCTTCAATTTTTTTAGTTATTTTTTATCTTGAAAGATCAAGATATGCATATTTTGACCCAATATCAAGATATGCATATCTTGAAATATCAAGATATAGGTAGTTAAAAAAAATTGTGGGACTCATTTTTTTTAACAAACGCTTAAAAAGATCGAAAAAATTGGAATGATTTTATTTTTTTTTTCATTTCAACCTTTACAAGGTTAACAAACACTACCTTAATGTAATTGATTTGTCAGCTAAAAGACAACCCTATCTCAATAAAGGATTATTTCAATGGCATCTTTTTTAAGTTTAAGAAATTAAACCGAGTTCAATTTTAAGGATCTTAGATTATATACATATATATAAAAGAACGGTCAATTTACATCGCCTGCTTAACGTCATAAATAGACTTTGCCCTCTACTATCTCATAGATTAAAAAGAAATTATTTTGCAAAAAAAAAAAAAAGATAGTTACTTTATCATTAACATTTTTGTAAAAATCATATTTTATTATCCAATTTCTTTGTTTTTAATTTACACTTTATTTTCTATTAAATTTTCAAAAGTAATATACATATTTTAAAATAAATATAACGGCAAGAATATATAACAAATATTTAAATAATATTAAGTAAATAAATAAAAGTCCTGTAAAAAGAACCAATATTAGTTAGTTTAAATAATTCGGTACTTTTTCAAGCTAATTCTCATATTTCAGTCATATGAATAGAAAAAAAAAATCAATTTTGTGAGACTTTCATCCCATAATTGATCGATCAGACTAGAATTGATTAGTTAAAACTCGCATGCTTTTAACTTAAAAAAGATACTCTGAAAATGAAAATTTATATTAATTTAACATGTTTTTAATTAGATATTGCTATTTTTAGTTAATTTTTTTTAATGTTTTGAAACATTCAGTATTTATTTAAAAATAATAATATCTAAACAAATATTTTAAATAATAAAAGTTTCAATATTTAGACTACTTTTATTTTTTTAATTTGTTAAGAAGAAGATTTATATATTTGTTAACTTGTTATGTTACTTTTTAAAGTGCGAATTAAACTTAAGTGTTTTTTAGTAGATTTTAGGAAGAAAAATTCGGAAAACAAAATAATTTCTTTTGCAATATAATATCTTTTTAACTATGAATTAATAAATAATAGACCATATCAATAATGTGGACAGTGATGTGAATTTATGATTGGAAAAAAACTATATTTTAGTCTTTTCAAGAAAAATACATTAAATCTAAGATTGAGAGGACAAATAATAATATAAAATACGCTGAATTAAAGTTGTGTATGCTTTAACGGAATACTGTTGTTTTTAAAGTTATTTTACACTTAATGTATTATAATGGATAAATTCAGGATCTATTGTATAATTTTAAAAATATAAAAATATAATATATAAATACGTAAAATTTGAGAAATTAAATGTGTAATTTTAAAAATATAAGGATTAAACGTGTAAAAATATTAAAATTCAAATATTAAATTATGGGTTTGACCTTTGAAATTTGTATACGTGTATCGGCATATACATAAATATTGTGAGCCTCTCCAACGCGGATGAAAAGAAATTAACATTTTTAATTTTTTTTAAAAGAAAACTTGAAAAATAAAATAGCAATCCTTGACGAAACTACATAATAAAAATAAAATACTCCTTTGGTTTGATGAATGTAGGTTTACTTTCCAATTTAGTTTATTTCACCGCATAATCTTCTTTATTTTTAAGATTATATAAATTGTCGGATATCTCATTATTTAACTACCTTTTAATCAACAATAAATTTATTAAATTTTTTATGTTTTCTATTTTTATTTATTTAAATATCTTAAATCTATGTAAATTATAATATTTTTATATTCTCACAACTTTTCAAATAAATGAAACAATTGTCTGGATTTATATAATGTACTTTAAGGAAAAAATACATATTAATTGAGAGTATATTAGAAAATATATTATCAAAATTTTATTTTTAAAATAAATAAATAAATTTTCTTAATTTATATAAAAAAGAAACAATTATATGGTCAAGAGAGGAGAAACTATAGGTGGCAAATGGGCGGGTTGGATAGGTTTGGGTTGGGTCATTAATGGATGGATCATTAATGAGTTGGGTCATTAATTGATAAAAAAATATGGATCATTAATGGATTGGGTTGATTTGGATCGACCCATGAATTGAACGATACATATAATTTATTTGAAATATGATTATTTTTTGTATCAACTTTTTCTTTTTTTATCCATTCTTATCGGTAAAGTAAATTATTTAAAATATATTGATTTTATTTTTATTTCACATAACAATCAACCATATCAATTTTCAAAATAAAATATATATATTTTTAATAAATTTAAAAATAAAAATATTAGTTCAAATTTTAAATATAATTAATTATTAATTATTTAGTTTCAAAAAGGATAAAATAAAAGTCAATTTTTAAAAGGCAAATTGATAAAAAAAATAGAATAATACATAAATTAAATTATTTATTTATTTATTTATTTTGTTGTGAAAGAAGAAAAGTTGATAAATGGATTTAGTAACCAAAGCTGTACATTTCTTTGAAACAACTAAAATACTGGCGATGATGATGATGATGGTCATCATCATTGTTGGTGCTCTCGTATTGGAAATTAAAAGTCATTTATTAAATAAGCCCAATAAAAAGAAAAAAAGAAATGATTAATTACCGAAAAGCAATAGATGAAAATCAATATGATTATATATTTACATTTATATATTATTCGCATTTGATTCTTTTTATGGATAGAAATAATTTTTTTACGAAAACGTAAATCCTATTAACGATGGTTTTTTATGTATTTATTGAATTGAATTTGTAAATTAGCAGCTATCAGTCATTAGGTTAATATCCAATGAGTTAAAATCAAAATTTTAACAAATCACATAAAATACTCATTTGGTTAATACCCAATGGATCAAAATCTTTGAATCTTAAACACCCATTGGATTAATATTCAATGATCTAATTGATTGAAAAGTGAGATTGGTCAATTTTGGGTTGATCCAATGAGTATTGGGTTAGATTAGATTGAAAAATAAAATGGATTAATTTTGGATTATGCAATGGATATTCATTTAAATTTAGTTGAATTTAAATTAATTTTTTTGAATGAATTTAAATCGATCTATGAGTTTGGATCAATTTTACCGGTTATGCGAGAAACTTTCAACTTATTGGAATAAAATAAAAGTGAAAACAGAAAAGAAAAGAAAAAAACAAAAGAAGGTGGCTATTTGATCATGATTTTGGTCCACAATAGGCAACTTCGGCCCATTTTTGCTTACGCGCTAAGACTTTGTTTGGTAATAATATAATATTAATCTCTAACATTTGCCAGATCGCAATAAGAAATGGCTAAGATATTACGCTCGCTGATAATGCGCGTGACATGAAGACACTGAACCTTCAGATTAAAAACCTGATTAAATGATGGTCTTTTTTGTACCGGGCACGCGGTCGAGGGTGCGAGTGCGAGTAGGTAATAATTAAATACATAGATAAGCGGGCAAAAATGGTGGCCGCAATTAACGCGGCAAAGAGACCTAGTTCGGTCAATAGCTCAAGTTTGAGGGGCAAACTTTCAGATTTGAAAGGCACAAAATAATTGAGTTTTGTTTTAAATTTTATCGGGCGCCATTTGGAGGAAATTCCAATTTGGCAATTTTGGCTTTTTTTTTTTCTAATTTTGAAACTGATATTTATAAAAGTAAAAGTCTCACGCGGAAATAATACTTTTTTTTTTTTTCAAAATACTTGTATTTGGTTTAAATCAGATTGATCCGTTATAATAATTTTTTTAATCATTACTTCTTTGATTTTTTTTTATAAATTATTTTTGTTGTTTTCACTAAAAATTAAAATTTATTTTTTTTTATTTTTTTATTTATCACTTTTAAATAAAATTTAAATTTTATTTATCTATCACTTTTAAATTTTCAATATAATTTAATTTAATTTTTAAATTTATTTATTTTTTAATAAAGTCAAAAATAATTAGATTTGATAATTTAATTTTAATAATGTAATTTAATACTAAATTTAAATCTATTTATTATTTCATAATTTTAGTAAAAATAACAAAAGTGACTAATAAAAAAATTGAGGGAGTAATAAATAGACTTAAATTTAGTATTAAATTATGTGATTAAAACTAAATTATCAAATCTGATTGGTTCTAACTTTATTGAAAAAATAAATAAATTGAAAAAATAAATTAAATTATATTGAAAGTTTAAAAGTGACAAATAAATAAAATTTGGATTTAACTCAAAAGTGACAGAAAAAAAAAGAACGGATAGAGTATTTTTTTATTCATAACACTTAAATATTAAAAATTACCTATAATTTAAATAGTTAACTTAATCCATTAATATTAATATAATAACACCCTTTTGGCGGTACTATATCCTATTTTTCGTAATTTTTTTAAACTATAGTATATTTGATAAGATGTTCAAAAAATATACTATATAGTATATTTGATAAGATGTTCAAAAAATATACTATATAGTATATTTGATAAGATGTTCAAAAGTGATACTCAGCTCTATAATTTCAATGGGCGATATCTAATGTTAAAAAGAATGGAGGTTTTTAAATGAAAATGAACAAAAAAAAAAATATTGACCATTATTATTATTATTATTATTATTATTGAATTTGAAGATTGACCATTGTTTAGGATATTTGTAAAAAAATGAAGGTTTTAAATGAAAATGCACAACAAAAATCAATATTGACCATTATTATTATTATTCTTGAATTTGAAATGGAACATTGTTTAGAATATTTGTCTTGCATAAAATCGACATTACAATATTAAAGTTAATCTCCGTAGAAAAGAAACGAATGCATAAAATCATGAATTTAAATGCCATTACTCCCTCCTTATTCCTTCAAATCACATATAAAATTATGAAAATTGCAGGATTAATTCAAGGTTGCTGGATATTGTCAATTATTAGAGCATTGGTTCAATAAATTACATATTCTTATAAAAAAAATCATGTTAAGTTAAATTATTGAAAATTCATATGTTAAAAAATAAAAATAAAAAGGGTTTCTCAATTACAGTAGCAGCCAGTAATTCAATAAATTTTGTAAATTTTATATGTAATTTAAAAAATAATGTTTGTTTGATATTGGTATTAAAATAAGTAGAAGGAAAGAAAAATAAATAAATAAATAAATCCATGAGAGCATAAATGAGGTTTGAAAGTTAAATTGGCTTAGTTGGAGCGCAATGAGCGTGCAAAAGGTATGATGAAGAAGATTGACATTTTGAAATGTGGAAGCTGTGGATTCGGTCCATAACAATCCAAAACCTTATTCTACTAATAATAAACACCATACAATCCTCCTCCTTCACTTTCCCCGATCCTCTCTCTCTTTATCTCTCTCTCTCTCTATATAAATTATTATTATTAATTTTTTTCATTTATTACTCTTCAAATAAAGGGAGAGATAAAGATAAGCCATCAACAACGCACCGGTTTCGCCCACGAACCAGCCTTCATTTCAGTGCCTCAACTACTTTTTCACCTTCTTCTTCTTCTTCTTCTCTATCGGGTAATTTCATCTTTCTCATTTTTCCTTTTTTTCTTGCTGAAGAATTTTGAGTTTTATTATGCTAAAAAAATTGGTTCAATTTGAATTTATAGACAAACATAGGTATATGGAGTATTGCATGGAAGCAGAAAGAGCTTTGAAATCATCAAGTTTGAGAGGAGAATCGCTGCCGCCTTTCAAATCCGCTCATCAACATGCTATCTTTGACGATTTCTTGTCCTTTAATTCGAATACTATTGCCGCCGACGATTTCTCTGTTGACTGTTTCTTTGACTTCTCTAATGGCGATATTAATCAAGAACAGACATTTTTAGAAGAGGAATACGAGGAAGAAGAAGAAGAAGAGGAGGAGGAGGAGGAGAAAGATTCTCTTTCTGTTTCTTCACAGGACCGTGTTGATGATGATACTAATTCTAATTTCGCCTCTGAACTTGCTGTTCCTGTGAGTGTTTCTTCAATAATTCACTTTAAAATGAAACCTTGTTTTCTAAATTTGAGAGGAAATCAACAATTTAATTTGTTTCTGCAGCATGATGATTTGGCTGAGCTTGAATGGGTTTCACAATTTGTGGATGATCCTCCTCTCCAATTTCCAGTTCTTTACCCATTCCAACCAGAGAATCAATGTTCAACGACCCGGTTTGAAAACGAATCTCATCCGGTTCTTACCAAACCTTTATGTTTTTTCCCCGCAAAAATACCAGCCAAGACAAGATCCAAACGGGCCAGGCCAACGGGTCGGACCTGGTTATTTGGTTCATCTCTCACAGACTCATCGTCGTCATCATCATCGTCATCGGTTTCTCCGTCTTCTCCATTATCATCAAATTCTTCAACGCGTTGTCTTGTTGCGGTTCAAACAATTGACTCAGTTCAACCGCCTATTAAAAAACCAAAGAGAAAACCGGCCACACAAATTGGTGGGTCGGGTCAAGTCCAGCGACGGTGCTGTCATTGCCAAGTTCAAAAAACTCCACAATGGAGAGCCGGTCCACTGGGTCCCAAGACACTATGCAATGCCTGTGGGGTTCGTTACAAGTCAGGCCGGCTTTTCCCGGAGTATAGACCGGCTTGTAGCCCCACGTTCTCCGGTGACGTTCACTCGAATAGTCACAGGAAAGTGTTAGAGATTAGGAAGAGAAAGGAGATGGTGGGACCAGAGTCCGGCTTGAACCAGATGGTTCAGAGTTTTTGAAGGTGTAGGCTGAGTAGGTTAATTTGAAACGGTAAGCAAACCCGGTTTAGTCCGTAAGGTCCGGTTCACAGGTTGCGGGGGGATTTGTAACGGTTGATAGGTAGGTAGTTTTATTTTCTTAATATAGATAGGGCAGGATCTATTTCCAGTATTTTAAATTCTTAATCTTAATTATAATTTGAATTTTTTTAGGCCTAATTAATGAAAAGGGTAGAATTTACCGATAGAAGTTAGTTGGCATTTGTGTCTAATCCCTAATTATTTTGTTGTTTTGTGTTAGTTAATTTGGTTAGACTTGTCCCAATCCAAATTATTTTTATTTTTAATTATGTAAGATATTATTTTCAATTCCATGCACTGTTTCGCACTTGGTTTGGAACGTTGATAATTAACAATTGTCAAGTATCCGGTACATCAGAATTTCAAAATTCCAAAAGGAAAAGTCAAGATCAAGAGGAAGAAGGTTCTTTGTATTCCGCCCGAGACTAGTCAAATTGGAAAATTAGACAATGATGGTGATTGCAGGATAATAATAATAATAATAATAATAATTTTAAATGAAATAAAAAAAAAATCAGAAATATTATAATAGAAAAACTCTGAACCAAATTTCAATGGGATTTCTTATAATAGAAAAAAATAAAATTTCCTTGTTTTTATTTTATAAATCAGTGCGAGACTATTCAAGGAAACTAAAGTGACATTGAGAGCAACACATTGGCCAGCATACTACCCCTTAATTGGGCCGACACGGTGCGAACGAGGATTAGTCTGGATGTGGTACGGGCTTAAAGGTGCCTTCCACAGTTGGAGCCCATCCAGGATATCCCGTGCATTTCGCAAAAAAAAAAAAAAGTGACATTAAGAGCACATAATAATAAGATAAGACAGGCAAAATAAATGATGCGGACATCCAATTGGATCTAAAACACAACTTGCATAGTGGCTTGGCTTGGCTTGGCTGCCCAACTGCTGACTCATTGCAGGCCCTCCTAAACGAAGAAATTATTGAGTCAAGTGTCACGAGTACCGAGTCAAGTCAAGACCGCTCCCAATTATTTTCTCCATTTTTTTATTAATTATTTTTATTAAAATTAAAAAATAATAAATAAATTTAAATTTAATATTAAATTACGTGATTAAAACTAAATTATTAAATCTGATTGGTTCTAACTTTATTGAAAAAAAAATAAATTAAAAAATAAATTAAATTATATTAAAAATTTAAAAGTGACAGATAAATAAAATTTAAATTTTATTCAAAATTGACAAATAAAAAAAATAAAGAAAATAATAATCAAGATTAAATTAAATTCGGTCACATGAATCCAAAATCAATTTTCCTACAAGTGGACTCTTCAATAATAAACTTTTCTATTTATTTTTATTTGCATGGCATAGATGTATAGGAATTCTCAATAAATAAAACTACTTCCTTCCTCCACATGCAATGCAAGGGCTGCTTCAAATGTTATAAATATTTTATGCTTCTTTTATTATTCTCCTGTTGGGTTAATGACATATCCTGCAAGATAAGTTAAGGAAGCCAAATAGGTATTTTAGAAAATTTTCTTAAGGACATGTCACAGAATACCAATTATTTCAACGCAATGGCAAAGAGAAAAGGAAGAAAAGTTGAAAATAAATTTAAAGAAAACGCGTAAAACCTTAAGTAGGGTTGTGCATCGGTCGACTCCAATCGGAACTTTTACACCTATAGAAAATCCGATCTGACTCTATTTAGAATTGGGTCTGAACTTGTTTAATCCAAAAATATTTTGACCTCCAACCTATTAATTCCAAATAACTTGAATTGAACTCAAAATAAAGGCATGGACATGGAATCCCAAAAAACCCAATTTCGCCCAAAATGATTAAAAAAAAATCAAAGCCATCAATTTTTCACAATTCAATAGCAAAATACAGACTTGTCTATAATGGATGCAAATTCAAATCGAAACTCAAGCCAAGGTTTGGCGCCATTGCCACAACAACAACAACCACCATCGGACAATTTGCCCTTGCCACAGAAACCACCGCAATCAGAAAACTATGTGATGCCGCAACAAGTCCCCTCCGGGTCACAAGTTGGGTTTTCGCAACAGCAAGACAAACCTACACCACCAAAACCAAAATTTCGTCACATTTATAATGGTGATATCGGTACATTCACTCATAAATATATTGGATAATAAGAATTATTGTACTTAAATTTTAAAATAAAACAAATATTTATGAAGGAATAAAACTGAATTTTTCCTTATATTGATCTTATTTTAATATTATCCTTTTATTTGTTTATTTTTTTAGAGTATTTTTTCTTTAACAATAGAACAGATTGTAATATTTGTTACAAATCTATTGCGTAATGCTTAAAGAAGTTTCTAATTTTCTAGTGGGAAATTCCAAATTTTAATTTGAATAACTAGCGGCTGAATCATCTACTTAAAGATTATGTACTTTTTATTTTTGGACAATTATAATAAATATACAAAAAAATATTATTAAATATTATATTATCATTACATAATATAATATATATTGTGTACATCAAGGCATACATTGTATACATTAAGTACACATTATGTATATATCAAGTACACAAGTTTTATATACTATGTACATACCAAGTACACATTGTGTATACGTAATATACAAATATTTGACTACTTTTTTAATTGACTAGAAATCAATTTTTATCCCTCCCGACTCCAATAATAATATAATTATATATATTAAAAAAATACAGCCAACTATAACTAGAAGAAACTTATATGGATTGAATTCATGAAAAAAATAGTGGACTGAATTAACTGTACTCTACAGGTATACAAAATAATTATTTTTTCATACATAGAAAAAATATAATTGATTTATTTTAAAAATTTTTTCATAGACTTAGTGTAAGAACTTTCCATTATGATTTTAACGTATAAATATATATTTTTTGCAGTTGAAATATTGGTGTTTGTAGTCTTTCATGCTCCGAAAATAAGGAATATAAGATCATACGCAAACTATAATTTAGTAATAACTAAATAAGGTGAAGATTATATATATATATATATATATTATTTAGAAATTGCTGGCCAGCAAACATTCCCAATAGCGATCACCTTGCATGGATGTAGTATTGAAAACTACAGCTAGAATGTAAATTAATAATAATAATAATAATAATAATAATAATAATAATAATAATAATAATAATAATAATAATAAAGTACTTCCTATAAAAACAATAAAAATAATATCAATTCTTTATGCGATTACTTTGTAAGCAGCAAACATGTGATCTCCTGCCAAAAATTGCAACTCTTTCCCCGACTCCCATCTCCAAAAACAACCGCCAATTTACCACCCAGTTAATTAATTTCAGTTGCTCAAAAACCCAACTACCTTCACAAATAGGTAGTTTCATTTGTGACACTCCAAAACAGACATGAAATACACCGACTTTTAAAGGCATAGATAAATAATATCTCATGGTCAAAATATAATAACAGGAAAGATCTCAATAAAAATAACTTCAAAATATACCTTATAATCAATGTTGTCTGCGATATGATCTTTCAGATTAACATATAATAAGGGGAAATGCTTGTCTAAGGGAGCAACCAAATGCATCTATCTGACCTGGAAAACTTCAACAAGTTAAAATTGCGAGAGGAGTAACCAGCATCACATGATACAGGATATACATAAGTCTACCTGTGCTTGTGTCTCCTCGATTAGTTCTCTCATGTACGGTATTGATGAACTCGTGACCTCTTTTCAATGCAATGTGACAAATTTAACGAACCTTCAAATGTAACAAACAACATCAGAACTTCTGTTCAGTTCACATGACAACTGTTAAAACTTTTTCAAGGGATCTAACAAACCTCTTCAGGAACTGTTGCTGAAAACAAAAGCGTCTGTGGTTGCTTTGGAACAGCAACAATTATCTTCTCAATGTCCTTACGAAATCCCTGGCCACCGTTTGAAACATGGGAGGCGGAATCCTCTGGTTCTGTCTTTCCCTTAAATTGTTGAGCTCCATTTTCGTTTTTTTCTTAACAAATAGGTATCATTGTGGGAATAGTGGTTGATAAAAGACCACAATGGCTTTGAAGGGAAGAGATTAGCTGTTGCAGGCTTTATTTGTGAAGAGTAAGCCATCTAATAAAAATAGAAAGAAAAAAGTTATATTTTTGAAAAGATAAATTATTTTTTATATTAAAAATTTTAAAAATTATATTAATGAAAAAATTATGAAAATGTTGTATTTTCTGTTATTTTTATTTTTATTTTTTGTAAAAATCCCTAAAATTTATAGAGGTCTAATTATATATTAAAATGCTTGGTTATAAGTTAACATGGGCTTCCAGCCTAACTATAAATTCACATAGCAAAACATGAAAAAAAAAAAAGTAAAAATAAAGCACATATAGCATGTTGACAAAAGATAGTCATTTTTCATTTTAACATTTTTGGAGGTGTTTCATGTAACTTTTACCAAAATATTACTTGTACTCTTTAACAAATTAAAAAAAAAAAAAAAACCAATTAAATCAGAAGATAGAAGGATAATATGTTAAATGGTAATAATTTAAAAGATAATTAAGGCATTATCCATTTATATTTGATCAAACGTAGACATGCATGCAGAAGCACATACATTCACTATTTAATACAGCAGACCCTATCAGATCTCATGATGCCCAACCTCCAACATGTTCAAATTCCAAAACAATCGTATCTGAAGAAATTTCGGAACTTCACACATCCATTTCCACACAAAATAAGGCCCTACCGGCAGAGATATCTAAGCGCATTACTCAAGTCCAGCAACTTCTCAACATCCGCTTCATAAATCATTAAATCCAAACACATGCCCTACAACCAAAAAGAATATCTGAATTATTAGGTCCTTAGAAAAATAAGTGCTCCACATCATGCATTATAACATCCTCACCTATCAACTAGAGTTTCGAAACGACTCAAGGATGTCTATTAAGTTTCAACATTCAATCAACCTAAGAAAAACTAGTTGCGCAATCAGAGTTGAACTAAAACACGTGCTGCCACCATTCAATCCAATGTCCATCAGTAGAATCTCCGAGGATAGCGATCCACCATTCTTCCAGAAGGGCACTCAAATGCACGATGTCCTCGTCCCCCACAATTGTGACAAATCATTAATGGACCCATGCAGTCCTTGCTCATGTGCCCATACTGGTGGCAGTTTCTGCAAACAATGTCCTGGTAACCTGAGCTGCGACGATCTCCAAGCATATTGGCTTTTGGGCAATGTCTAGCCACATGACCAGCTACATTACACAAGTTGCAAATAGGTTCATTTTGACAGTCACGGGCCAGGTGACCTGTCTTCCTACAGTTGTTACACGCCTTCTCATTTGTACAATCAGCTGCAATATGACCCTGCTTATAACAATTGTTACACAACCTCAAGTCCCCCGGTGGCAATGATGGAGCAGTACACTCCTTTGCACGATGTCCACCCTTGCCACAAGTGTGGCAGATGCCCTCATTTGGACAATGGCTGGCCATGTGACCAGGCTCCCGACAGTTCCAACACAGTGATTTTGTGGTGCACTCTGAAGCAATATGCCTGCCATAGAGTTCGGTCTCAGTCAATCAAAATAAATATCATAGGTGTGTATCAATACCTGTCACATACTTGCACTGCCTGAATATCACTAAAAAATGCAAATTACCAGATTCCTTCAAATACACACTTTTGTTTCACATGCATATGCACACTTATTTCCCATTCTTCTAACAATTGCAATTCTAGGATGTAACATAAATGTAACTTACGCCCATAAATGTATCTTACGCCCATATTTGTTCAAGATACACTGCCCCATAAAAGTTTTGAACTGAATGTGGACAACAAAAAGAACAGGGGTGGGGTTCCCATCATAACCACCAAAAACAATTAGGGGAAGGCCCTTGTCTAGGCACAACTTGGATGGCATGGGGGTGAATTTAATGACAATTGCCAAAAAACTTGTGATAACAAGAAGTGCTGGTCTTATCAATTGTCTAAAGCAACAAAAGTAATTGATAAAAAAGACAACCCAAGATCGATACATCTGTACATGATAGAAAGCCATCTTAACCATGATCATCACATACAATACTGCACATGACACAGTCAAAGCCATTTAAACAATGATCATCTCATGCAAGAAAGAAGGTAAGCTAAATACTTAGTCTGGCAATACACACAGCATATGAAAACAGCAGCAAAAATGCTGGAAGACTTCAATACTGTCAGTCAATTAAGCCATTAGGCATAAATAACTTGCTCTCTGTGGCAGTTAACATATTTAAATTGATGACAGCGGCAGATTTTCTAGGTTGAATTAAAAAACTTCAGATAAAAATTAATAACAGCAGCTGTCTATTCGGTACTAGAAGAAAATCAACCCATTTATAATGCTGTCACCTTCCTTCTCATTAGATTTAAAAATAAAAAAACTCCCTCTCATCACTTCATTGCAAACACAATTATCTTCAAGCTCTACCATCTGCAGCTTCTTGTGATTGTAATGATAGAATTCACCTTACAATCTGCTTAGCTTTCACCATTCTAGGCAACTGAATACCTATTTCTCAATTCTTTTGAATTTGGTGGTAAATTGATGGGTTCTTGAAACTAAAGTAATACTTTAATTGTCACTGGCGTGGCTTAGCTTCCAACATTTAGCAAAGGCATGTATATATAAATTGACTAGCAATTGTAAATGTGGTCCCTACTAATTAATTAAGTTTTTGGACTGACACATAATGCTATTTTATCTTGCTAGTCCATTAAGAAGGAAAATAAATAACTAAATGTGGACCAAATTCTCCACACCCATGATTCATGTTTGTGAAAGTTCAAAATCAATTGGAAAGATTAACAATCATCACTCAGCATATGTTTGATGTCTTGGACTAATAGGCATATAAAAAATACTAATTTTAAGAAAAAAAAAAGTTCATATGACAATTAATGCTTGAATCCTTTCAAAACATTTATGAATTTCATCATATATACATATCAGACAGCTGAAAAGATTATTACATAGCATGCCTCTTTATGTAATTAACTGTTCCTCAATTTGACATACAAAATTCTATGAGAAAACATCAGCCTTTTAAAGCAATAACTTTATTGATTAATGTTTACACTTCGTCCATATAATGTAGTTGTAGCTCTATAGAAAATAAATATGCAAAACTGCACAAAGCCAGCATTATTGCCTATTGGGAGAACCAATAACTATTGTCTCCCGTGCAACTGATAGTACTCTAATGTCCGAATACTCTTAAGGTTGTTAAAAAATTAAAGCCTCCAGACCAACTAACTGTAATATTAGGACCTTGCTGCTTAAGATTCTATGACAACAAAGAATATTAGAATTACGAAATACAGTGCAGCAGAAAGGAAGTACATATGAACTGAGCGCGGCATGCAGAAAATTCTGAAATCTTAATTCCATAATGAATGAACTCCCACCTAAATTAGTGAACTACCAGGACTTGGATTATAGATATAAAATGTAAGAAGAAACAGGTTTGCTTAGCAATAAACCCCCACAAAATATCCTTATTTTCACTTGAAAAATGCACTTAGAAACCTTAGTCGTGAGGTGGCTTTGACAATTTGGGATTTATCTTTTAGCATCTCAATTTTTATAGAAGCAGAGGCTGTCCAAATCCTTCAGGACTTTGTCTTAATTGAAGAGATTTTGGAAGCACAGCACATGCCAAAATCCAATGGAACTTTGATTGATCCTTTCTTTCTTTTTCCAATGGATTATTTGGAAGGAGAAAATGCTTATATCTTCAAAAATCTGAATAAGAATTCTTGTCAAAAAAGGAGGTTTTAGCTCCTATGTGAATTATGCTTCTAGAGTTTCTTGCGGAGTGTCTATGATTGTTATCCATGATCCAACTTAATTGCGGAGGTCGCATTGGTAGCTTTTTTTCATGTATCTTTCAATCATCATGCAAGAGATCTCAAAAAGGAGAAGCATCAAGAGATATTAGATCGAGGAATAAGAAATTATACATCAAAAGCAAGATTATTACTTATGAAAAAAAATTAATAATAATAATTAGAAAAAAAAAGAATAGGCTGATAAAATTGATCCCCACAGGTTGGGCCATCTAATACTGTCAAATGTGAAAAGCTTCTTAAACAGCGAGTAATCTAACCAAGCTCTATATTAGCTTAAACAATTACTTTCTTTGCACTAAACAGGAATGCAATAAACAATTAGATTAGTCAATCATCAGTCTTACAATAGATATCACAAGGAGGACCTCAGCAGCAGTTTCTAGTTCAATACACAAGGACTAACTTAAAATTATTAAAAAGATAAATAGTAATACTTTAAGCCTAGCTCAACCGGAAAAACATCTATGGCCATTCTAATATTGCTGCATGTATTATGGTGCACAAATGTGTTAGGAAAGAAATGTCATTCATCCCATACCCTTGGTAATTACATTAGCTAATTTTCTTAGCATTAATAGATTGTGCTTTGTGGGTGTACAATGGCTTTTGTATATCATTAACAAGTGAACTTGAATTGAGGCAAAAATGCAGAGTTGAAGAATGGTGCATTGACAATTGTTGAGGCATAGGCACTGTAGTTTTAAGAAAACACACACAAACATATATATGCACTCAAGTAATGAATACTAACATAAATATATACATAACTATATATTTAGAGACATCAAATATTACCAATTTGTCAAATAAAAATCCCAGTTTGGTTTGCAAGTTCACTGTTAAAATAGCTATCAAAAGTTGACTTAATCATGATATGTATCCTAATCAAAAAGGTCTTTGATATTCTAATATCATTTTCATAGTCCTAGTGCCATTCTAAGAGTGGCCTGTTTTTCAGTCTCCATCCAAATAACTACTTAACCCAAACTAAGAATTCTTCCAGCATATAAATATAGGTGTGTTGGATACGCATATGGGCTACAGAATTATGGTCATGCATACTTCAAATAAAATTAGATGCAGGATGAGAATCCATACCCAGGTAGGCCACAATTATGACATATTGCCACATTGGGGCACTCTCTAGCAAAATGCCCAGGCCTTTTGCAGTTCTTGCACAGATTGCTTTGGCTGGTAAGAAGAAAGAAAACTCAATAATAAGTAGAAACCAAGCAGGAGTTGGAGGACAGAATCCCCATCAAAATAATAATTGTAGTAGTAAGAATAATAGCGTGGAAATGTTCACCACGAACCAACAAGACATATTCCACTTCTGTGTTCCAAAATTAATACTTTAATAACATTTATATGACACAACATGACCTTCTTGTAATCACTTAACAGCCACGTTTGAACTACCATGGGAAAACCTCAACAATTCTATAAAAAGCTCAACCTAGAACATGATTGCTAAAATTCACAATTTTTACAGTCTCCAATCATCTAACCAAAAAATATTGCTCAGCATGAATAGAAAACTTATCAAATACAACAAGAATCTCTAAAAGCACACTGAAAAATTTCTCCGAGAAACAAAAGATGCTTTGGGGATCAAAAATCAGAAAACCTGAAACTCCGATGTGACTCTCTTCTGTAAGGTGCACCACGATAGGAAAAGCGATCAGAGCGGATCTTACGATCCATTGGACTCCTGCTGTCTGAGCTCATGATAAAAAACAATCTTGTTTACAACTACCTTCACCAATCAGCAACAACACCACACCACCCAAAAACCAAAACAGCCGCTGCCTCCTGCCTGTCCACATTACAACCACACACTCAAGATCATCCATTAGCTCAAACCCGAACCCCTACCATCCCCTCCTAAACAATAACACCAAACCCCAATAATAAACAGCATTAAATTTCAGCAACATTCCATCCAAAACCAACTACATCAACTTCAGAACCCAGTTCCTCAACCACATCCTTAACATGAAAACTCAGGCCCCTCTAAACAATCATTCCCCCCAATACAACATCAGCTTGAAGAATTAGAAATTACTCAACACAAACTCCATCTTCTTAACGAGCCAGTCAAATCAGGACTGCAACAACCAAAAGAGAAAAGAACAGGAAGAAATAGGGCTCATATATGTATATGTCAAGGGATCGTAATGTAACTCAAAAGAGTTTCAAAAGAAAAAAAAGAAAGGGTAAAGACCTACATAGGAAGAAGTCCACAAGTTGAAAATAACTCAAATAAATAATTGCATATAAGAGAGAAAAAGAGATGAACATAGACAGATACTGCATTAGCAAGCCAGCTATTTCATCCATAGAAAAGCAAGTATGTGTAGTAATACATGCCAAAGTTTCTTGAGTAGTTCTTGACTATATTATGTGCACAGGCGCCAACAGAAAGTAGAACTCAGAGTTCCAATACGTCCTAGGAGGAACAAAATCAGAAGAAGAACAAAACAAGTATGGGCTTTTGCAAACCCTAGGAAGACTGAAATTTTCACCTACACGTAGATGGAGGTTCTGAACAAATAAAAGCAAGTCTATTCCATCTCCGACATGAAAAATTATGGCAGGAGGTTAAATATAGTAATGTTCTAGAATTGCTCTGCCATTTCTTCATGTGACCATATCTGCTGTTGCCGACCTCTCTTTAACACTTTTGGATAAGCGAGAACTTCCTTTAACCTATTTTTCACTAATTCATGATGCATAATAAGAGACATACTGATCTTTGAATTTTCCCAATACAAAATGCTTCCGGTTAGGATAAAAGCTTCAAAAAACCACCCAGCACACAACAGGGGAAATAAAAAGAAAGAAGGACAAATCAAGCAACAAAAACCCCAGGCAGTCAAACACTCCTTTAATTGTTTATTGAGCTAAAGTAAAAATGGATCGTGCGAGTTATAAACGAGACATTGTACACCAACTATAATACAATTCTCAAAAACAAATATGCGAAAAAACCACACCGACAAAACACCCAATCACCCAAGCAATCATCGATCGATTTCAAATTCAATTGCAAACCAGAACAATAACGGCGACAGCAATAACAATAAAGATACGAAGTACCAATTACCTGAAAACCTTAACCAACCATCCATAACCCTAAATTACAATAAAATCAGGAGTAAAGAGACAAACCTGGCAATATATATCCGGTAACGGTGTCGCAGAGAACACTGGCTCAGATAGAGAGCAGCAACGGAGCTCAAAAGCACGTAAAGATTCCGATTGAGGATATTTAGGTAGCAACTTGGCCGACGCGTTTTCCGGAAAAGCACGAACGGGATCGGGTCTGATTACAGAAAAGATGCGAGAGGATCTGGAGCCTAATCTTCTTTGAACATTTCCATTGGGCCGAAAGGTCCATTTTTAAACCAAACAAAACAGTCAATTAATTTAAATTTACACAAAATACTTTTTTTTAATCCTTACTTTATAAAAATGCATTTGTTGAATTTTTAAACTTTAAAAATACCTTTTTTAAATTTATATTTTTAAAAATATCTCTTTTATCTATTACTAACATTCTCACCTATAATATTCACACACTGAGAGCATGTTTCTTTATAAAAAATTGCTCCAATTATCTAAAAATATTTTTCATAAAAAATAGAAAATAGAAATCATTTGTATACATATAGATATACATATATATATATATATATATATATCCACATGTATGTATGTATACATACATATGGATATACATATGTATGTACACATATATATACTTATGTAATGCATATACATATGTATGCATGTATGTATACATACATATGTATGTGTATGTGCATGTGCATACATACACATACATATGCATATACATATACATGTGTATATATATGTATGCACATGCATACACACATATATATACATATATATGCAAGTATATATGTACATACACATACATATACCTATGTAATGCATATACATATATACAAATCTATATATACATACACATATGTATATATGTATGTATGTGTGTGGATATATGTACACACATATACATACATACATATATTTGTATGTGTGTATACATATATACATACATACATACATACATAAATATGTATATATGTATGTGCGCGCGCGCACACACACACACATACATACACACCCCCCCTCCCTCCCTCCAACACACACATATATATATGTCTGTGTACCTATTATACATATATATGTATGTGTGTGTGTTTGTGTGTATTATACATACATATGTATAATATATGCGCATATGTACACACATATACATACATACATACATACATATATTTGTATGTGTGTATACATATATACATACATACATACATATGTATATATGTATGTGCGCGCGCGCACACATACATACACCCCCCCTCCCCCCCCTCCAACACACACACATATATATGTGTGTGTACCTATTATACATATATATGTATGTGTGTGTGTTTGTGTGTATTATACATACTTATGTATAATATGCGCGCGTGCGCACACACGCACATATATATGTATGCACATACATGCGCGCGCATGCGCACACACACACACACACACACACACATATATATATATATGCAATTATGTTTGTACATACACATACATATACCTATGTAATGCATATACATATATACATATTTATATATACACATACATATATGTATGTATATATACATACATATGTATGTATGCATACATACATACATACTCATTTAACAACATTAGCTTTAATAGATAGTGGAGCATATTAGAATTGTATTCAAGAAGGATTAATTCCAACTAAGTATTATGAAAATGCTTCGGAAAGATTAGGCACCGTTAATGGATCTAAACTAATAATTAACTATAAATTATCAAAAGTCAAAATTTGTAATAAAGGATATTGTTTTAAAACTCATCTAGTTTTAGTAAAAAAAATCTAAATTCAGGAGTTATATTACGAACATCTTTTATTACTATGTTATATCCTTTTTAAGTATGTGATAATGGAATCAAAACAAAAATATTAGATAAAGAAATTCTTTTAGAAGTTGCATTTCCTATAATATTCAGAGAAATTAGTCACGTTAGAAGAATATTCAAAAAATTAATTTAATAAAAAACAAACAAAAACACATTAAATTTTTAATTCGAGAAATAGAAGGAAAAAGAATAAAAGAGCAATTAGATAGTTTGGAAATAAAGAAAAAGGTAAAGGAATTTGAAAATACAGTTCTACCTTATGATGAATTACCTCTTTTTGCAGGAATTCGATATTGCATTTAAATCATTTTCTGAGTAATCGATGATTTCATCTTCACTGTTGAGGTTTCATTAATTAAAATTTTTGCTATCTCATTTTTTAATTCCTTTGAGACATCTAAATTATTAATACGTTTTCTTATTCTACAATCTCTTGAATAATGTTTTTGTTTTCCACATTTATAACGAATTACTATATCTTTCTTATTTGTCTTTGGTTTAGATTTTTTGTATTTTGGTTTTTTCTTAGTTGGTTTCTCTTGATTATAATTTTGTTTTTGCTTATAATTTCCTTTCTTATGAATCTACCTTCTTTTAGATTTTATTTCTCTTTTAGTAGAAGACGAAGCTCTAATATACTGATAACCATATTGTTCACAAAAAGATCATAATTCTTTTCTTCCAACTGTACTATCTTTTTTCAATTTTGCTTCAAATTTTAAATCAGTACAAATTGCTAATCCTTTTGTTTGTCCATAAGTTAACTCATTATATGGTATTGTACCATTATAGTCTGTGTTTAACCTATTCCTTATTCTTTTTGCAAACAATTTTAATAATCCTGCTATAAATCTTTCTTTCCAATAGATATTATTACAATTTGTTCTATCATTACTTTTTTTAGGAATAAATCTTTATACCATCTAAAATCTTGTAATTTTGGACGTGTCAAATTTTGAAGAATTTTTTAGCTTCTTTCCCGATATAAACGATGATCACCTATAAAGTTTTTTGTACCGAAAACTCAGGATCGGATATTACTATAGAATTTTAAATTTTATTCTTACTAGTTAGCATATTGGAATATATTTTAAATTTTATTCTTACTAGTTAGCATATTGGAATATATTTTTTTATCAATTTTTAATTTACTAATTAAATATTCATTTCATTTAATCATATATTTAAAAGTTTATATTATTCTGTGATAATCAGTAAAAGGAGTTAGAGTTAATTCTTCTATCATAATTATTTCACTTTCTAAATTTGCCAATCTAGGTTTAAGTAATTTTAATTTTTCTTCTAATTCATTTATTAAACGATCTATATTTTTAATTTTTTTTACTATTTTTCATAAGATTTTATTATCTTAACAATATTCTATTAAGCATATTATATTGTCTATCTATTAAATATTCATTACGTTGTATCATATGATTATAAGTTTCTACTAATTCATGCCATTCTACAACTGGTCATGGTATTAATTCTTCTATTACAATTACTTCTCTTATTTAATTTTTCTTTCCTATACTTTAATAGTTTTAATTCTTGTTTAATTCTCTTTTTTGATAATCAATTCTTTTAAATAACCTTTTAATATTGCCCATATTATAACTTAAATATTTATGATTGCATTAAAAATCTTAACATTAAATTTAATAATTTCATATTGTGATTACAATCTCTACAACCACACATTATTTTCATGTAAAATATGATGATAAACAATAAGAAAAACTTTTATTCTAGATATCTGATCATTAATCTCGCAACCTTTTCTTTTAACATTAGAAATTTATCTATAAACTTCTAAAAGGTTTTGTCTTTTTCTTTCTTTAGCATTATTTGAAATATATAATAAGGAAATAGAAGTTTTGGTTGAATTAGATAATCTGAGTCTTTTAAGAAATATATTCTATTAAGATATCCAGATTAAGATTATTTGATTAAGAATGATTTAAAAAAATAAGCAATTAAGAATGTTCACTGAGCAATGAAACGTTGGTCAGCCCTGAATGCTTAGCATTGGTAAGCCCTTGGAAGCTAAGATGACAAGTTAGTGGTTCCATTTAGCTAGGTGGTCCCGTGATTCGCATAGGCTTATTCTTAACTGTTTTTATTTTCAAATTAATCTTAATTAAATAAACTTATACGGATATATTAACTAGAATAATTTATATTAAAGATTCAGGTTCTAGTTCAAATAATGAAGACAATATTAGAGATATAGAAGATATAAATTCTGTAGAAGTTAATGTAGAAAAGGTAGAAAATGATTTATTTGATTGGACTATACCTAAACAAGATATTAGAACTATTTACTCATTAGGAACCTTTGAAATTTTCCAAGATTATTCTATTAAGCAAAAAGAGAAAACAAGAACAATTAATCAAGAACATGAAACAATTCAATTATTATCAGAAAAGGCAACATCTGAGCATAAAAAGAAAAAATATAGATTTTTGCATATAGGATCAGTCAAGATAGCTATAAAACCTCTATTCAGATTAGGATTAGACACTCCTGTTTTAACGTGTTTAAGAAATGCTAGATATATTAACTTTTCTAATTCTTTGCCTGCAATGGCAGAAACTAATTTAGCAAATCGACCAGTTTATTTTAATTGTTTTCCAGGATTTTCTATTAGTTTATATAATTCTAATATATTAGCTACTCCAACCTTAATAGTTAAAATAAAAAATTTAAATTTTGAAGGAAATATTAAGGCGGGTGCAGTAATATATAATATATTATAATGTAATGACTACTACAATAAATCCTAAAACTAGAAAATCTTTCAAAAGAAATGAAATTTTATTATTTGAAGCTAATAGATCTCATTCTAATATTCAAGTTCCAAGAAAACTTAGATGGGATGAAATAATTAGTTTAGAAAATTGGGAATTAAAAGAAATATGTGAACCTAGACTAATTAATATTAATAATCAATTTTCTCGTATACTAGTATATAGTAATAGATCAGTTCAAATAGATTTTTTTTCAAACGTTAATTAATCTAGTAGAATTTCTACTTATTCAAATAATTGATTATCAGTAAGTACAATTCCTAGATCATTATCTGCATGAAATTTAGAATTAAGTGTTATAGATTTTAATACAAGTAGTCCAAAACCATTATATATAGAAAAAAAAAAGAAAGTGAATATTCTGTTAGTCTAACTAGATCCCAAAGGAAGCTTTTTCTCAAAGAAAGCTTTTTCTCAAATTAATCAGTAAATATGGCTAATTTTGAAGTAAAAAAAATTTTAAGAAATGATTTAAAAGCATAATATAATAAACAAAAAGGTGGAATGGTATTTTAATAATTTTCCTCAAGATGAATTAAATAATTATAGAAAATTATGGTATAAAAGAAATGGAAGATAAAAAAAAAGTAAATATTCCTTTATTTTTATGATTTGAAAATTATTATTACTATAATAATATAAATTATCCATTTCAAAAATAAATTAACATATTTTCAAAAGTAGGAAAACGAAGGATTTCTATTGAAGGAGAATCAGTAATATCTATACATCCTCTATTAGATAGTATTAAATTAAAGAATAATGACAAAACTTATTTTAATGAACCATTTAAAGAAATAAAACCAGATACTAAAGAAGTAGGAAAGTTTTACAACATGTAATATTACAAAATATTTTTTCTAATCAAATACTTGATACTATAACTAACCAATTAAATAAAGTAGAAGAAATAATCAATTACTGTTAGGGGATCCTGATATTTTTGAAAAAAGAAGTAGGCTTTTGAGAGGGAGAAAATAATTATCTTCTCTAAAAAACTTGGACTCTGTGCAATCACTGTTATAAAAAACTACACAAATCTTTCTCTTATTTTAAACACGAAAATCAAGGATTGAAGCAGAGATCGTTGCTTCTAGTTCATAAAATTGAAAAAATTTTGAGGGTAATATTTTAGGCCTCAAGCCTCTTTCTCTCTAGGATTTATCACATGATCAAATAGTAATTTTTCTTTAATTTTATCTTGTGATATTGCATTTATGTTGTTTGATATATGTTTATGACATCTGTGATGCCATGATTTATATAATGACTTTTTAGACGTGTAAAAAACATGTTATATTCTACTTTATGTATGCTCTTCCATTGATGTTTGATAATGTTATTTAGTTTATCTCTTGTATTTTTCATGATTAATTTGTTTTGGAGTATTTAAGTTGTTTATTATTATTATTATTATTATTATTATTATTATTATTATTATTATTATTATTATTATTATTATTATTATTCTCTTAATTCGGCATGATTCAGGATTTTAAAATTGTTTATGTAGGGTTTAAAATTTATGTTGCTTGTTTTGAGTTAATTTCTACTTTCTGTGTTTATTTTTCGAGTGATAGACGAAAAAAGACATCACAAACGGCCATTTGTCAGTGCAACAAATGGAACATCGCGATGCCCTCTTCTCATCCCATCTCTCTTCTTTGTTTAGGGCTTCTGTCCTTGTCTTAGGGGCATCTGTGACCCCATTTTCTTTCTTTTTAAACATACTTTAATACAATTTCATTAGGATAGGTTATTTTATTTATTTAGATGCATTTTAGCTTTTTTTTTGCATTCTATATTTCCTTATTTATTTATTTATTTATTTATTTATTCCAACATGTGTTTTATAATTATTTTTAATTATTTAGTTTGTTTAATGTTAGATTTATTTTAACATGCAATTAAATTTGCTTTGTTTTTGTACTTGTGAGTTGTTATTTTTATGCATTCTCGGAGCTTTTTTTGGAGGGTAATCTTTCATTGGAAGCCGACCTTCAATTGGTTCCTTCTCTATCTCTTTTTATCCTTGTTATTGCATTTAAATTATGCTTCATTTATAAGTTTGTTATTTATTTATTTTTGGTACTTTATTCATTTTTTAATGTATTTCATTTTTTTGGGAATGTAATAATTTAGCAAAAAAGAGATTTTTAGCATGCTAATTGATAAAAATCATTAAATGTTTTATAAAAGTCATTAAATATTTTATACTTAATTAACTTGTATTTTCATTAACAAAATGAACCAATATTCAATTTTCATCCCAAAATCACATAATAAAAAAAGGATCTTATTTTTATCAAAATTAGAATCACTCATCCCATCTTTTCTTAAAATTGACAAAGGCTCTTCATTTTTTATTTTGTGAATATGTATGCGGGAATCGATGTTCCCAAACTTAAAGAATGACCTATTTTATGTATGATATTTTATCCTTTTTTGTTGGAAAATTTGCCCTTGTAATAGATTTAAGTACGAATTATTTTTTTTCCTTTTATTGCTTTATTTATTTGAGTGGTGTGTTTATTAATTTCTTTGCAATGCATCATGTGAGAAGGGAGGTAGTGAATTAAAAAAATAAAATCTAATTATAAAATAACACCTAACCAATATGCCAAGTAAAAGCAATGTTTCAGACACCAATCTTCGTTTAGATATCAAAAGGTCAAGATTCACTTCTCAATATTCGGTTAGGTGACGATTCCATGATACCTACCTTTTTAAGCCCATATTGGATGTCTTCATAGATTGACCATCAACAATAATTTGGATCTAATCCTTTTTTTATTATGAAATGGCCGATTTATGGCTTATAGTGAGCCTCATTCGATCTTGAACCCTAAAAGAAGGCCTTCAAAAATCCAATTGAAAAAGAGTGAGCTCTGGTATGCGTCACAATTGTGACTCCACTGGAAAACTAAGAGATCTTACTTCTAAAATCATTTTGGTTAAGTTATTTATAATCGGATTTTTCTTATTAATCTTATCTCCTTTCGAAATTGCATTTTTGCATACATGCTAAAGTCTTCAAATTAAGTTAGGCATCATTTTTTAGCCCCGGTACTATACTGAAGTACGCTCCTATGTTCACTTAATGTGGGAAGGTGTCAAGGAGACATACTAGCCCGAGTTTAATACTAAATGGTATATAAAATGGTGATCCATCGATCGCTATACTTGTGATGAGCTAGATCTATTGGCATGAACCATATGTGACGCGCTAGAGCCATGCTCAATTTCGGTTGGGTTCTCAAAGGCCTATTTTTTGGATTCAAGACTAGAAAAGGCTTATTATAACTCATAAATTGGCTATTTCTCAATAAAAAGTGATCAATCCCAAATTATTGTTAGTAGTCAACCTATAAAGGTATCTATTAATAGGTTTAAAGAGATAAGTCTCATGAAATTGCCATCCAACAGAACGTTGAAAAATGAATCTTGACCTTTTTTATGCCTAAACAAAGTTTGATATTCGGGATATCACTTTTACTTGGCAACTCGATTATGTGTTGTTTTATAATTGGATTTTCATTATTAATCTACTCTCTTCTCTCACACGATGCATTTACAATAAAATTAAATAAACAATCCAATCAAATAAAAAAAAGATAAATAAAGCGATAAAACAAGATAAATCCTACTTAAATTATTACAAAAGCAAATTGTCCAACAAAAAAAATAAACTAAATATATAAATTAGGCATTTATTTAGATTAAGAACATTAGTTCCCTTAATGCATAATTTACAGAAAACTCTTTTATTCTTTATGTGATTTTTGGTTGAAAAATTGGACATTGGTCCATTTTATTTAGAAAAATCTTAATTTAATTAATAAAAATGATTTTAAATGACACTTCCATTTAAAACATACAGAAAAATAATTTTATTACTACTTATTACATCCCTAAAATGAAATACATTAAAATAATCATATAATAAAAAATAAATAATAAGAGAGCAGGTAATAAAAATAAAGTTCTCCCAAGGCACTTAGTCCAAAGTTCTCCACCTAAAAAATCTTCTAAAGTTCAATGCACAATAAATATTAAATGCTCACAAATGCAAAAGAAAGTAAATGGTTAGTAATGTAACAAAGAAAAATAAATAATAAACATTAAAGATAAAATAAAATAATTCTGGACTAAAAAATAATAAACACATAGAATGTGAAAAATAATGTAAGAGACATGAAAAGGACCGAAAACAACATTCATATATGGCCTAAGGGAAGACAGATGGCCAAGACAAGGGTGAGAGACGGGACAAAAAGGAAGTCCCATGATGTCCTATCTATCGCTATGACAAATAGATGTCTATGGGACTTTCTTCCCATCTGTCACTCGAGAACAGATAAAAAATGCAAAAAAAACACAATAAACAAAGAAAATATATTTTTAACTTATTCATGCATATTTCTACATCTTAAAACATGCTAAATCTAATTCTAAAACATCCAAAATATATTTATATAATACAATGGCAATTAAATTAATCATAAGATACAAAATTTTAATCAAGAAGAATAATTATGCATCAATAGTGAAAAATCCTAAAATATGCCATTCTACATGTTTTTATCACATTTATATAATCATGATGAAATAATGAGATAACATTTAACTAAAATAATCATGGCATTAAAAATAAAAGCAAATAGACAATACTTTTACATAATGAATTAATATATCTACATTTAATTTATTATTAAAATTGATAATTAATTTATTATTAAAATAAAAGTAGAATAAATGCCCAAAATATTACCCTCAATAGCCTTTTCAAAACTTTAGAGAATTGTGCTCCAAATTCATCTCCAATTGATTTCCATAATTGATGAAAAGAATGGAAATATTTTTTTGTTTGTCTTATGCAAAATAATGATTTTTCCTTAAAGTGAATGGGGGAATCTTTGCCTTGTTTGGAAGAGATAAAAATCAGATTTTTTATTTTCCAAAAAGGAGTGGCAGCCTCTCTCTAGTTCCTCAAGAAGAATTAAAATTTTTTAGCCATCCAAAAAGGAGAAGTAGAAGAAGAGAAGAAAAGAGAGCCCTCCAAACCCTAGAATTTTTTCTATTTATTTGAAGGAGTTTTTGAGTCCCATTAAAACTCTCCTTTTTAGGATTCAAAATCCTGATTGAAATCCTCTAAAGATTGGATGAGATTTGAGATCAAAATCCCCTAAAAATCCCTCATTTCTCGCTCAAAAAATATGAAAATCGAGCAACAGGTAGGATGGGTGTTTGTCATAGAAGAGAGTTTATCATGGATAGGTGTCCATCATAGATGGGAGTCTATCATGGATGGATGTCTATCACAGATGGAAGTCTATCACAGATAGATGTCTGTCATAGACGAAAGTCTATTACAGATGATGGGAGTTTGTCACAAATAGATAGCTTGTTTGTCATCGAGAAAAGGTGATTTATGCCATTAAAACTCTATTTTAGCTTCAAAAAAATGCAAAAGGATAAAACCAAATGAAACCTCAAAAAAATTTATGGAAATCAAGGATAAGACTCAAATTCTTCATTCTCCGTCCGTAATACGAATAATGCTTCCTCATTGAGTAACTTTGATCTGAGCTACCTCAAGACCTAGTATTTACAACTATCCTTAATTTTGGGGAGCTTAATGCACTAATGCCTAAATAGGCCAAAATTCAAAGTAAAAGGAAAGAATGCATATTTGAGGAAGCGAATCTCTAAGTTGATTTATTATTGAAATATGTACCACTTGAGATAGCAAGTTTCTGGTCATTAGATTAGAGCTAGTCTCTTGTCATGCAGAATCGAGATGAGTTTGTTTATACCTAATTAATGCCAATATCTTGGCATACAAAAATCAGAATTTGAGATGCACTCCATCTAAGGTGGCGAGTCTCCAATCGTTCGATTAGTGCTAGTTTCTCGGTATATAGAATCGAGATGAGTTTGTTTATACCTAATTAGCACCAGTTTCTCAGCATGCAGAATCAGAATTTAATGGATTCTATCTAAGGCGGCGAGTCTCCAGTCATTTGATTAGTGCTAGTTTTTCAACATGTAGAATTTTCTCAAAAGTCATATACTGTTCAAATTCTTTTTAAAAGTTAATTGATTTCCAAAACCCAATGATCATTGATAAATGTCAACGCATGTTGAGAATAAGCCCAAAGGGCATTGATGAAACTAAACGGGCATTGATCATGTATCATGCAGATTTCATTCTAATAGTTCAGAAACTATAAACAGGCTTTGAATACTTTCAATGGCCGTTGAATCTTATAATCTCGATTTAATTTCTTTTCGTCCAGAAGCAATCAATGGGGTTTGATATAATTCAACGGCCGTTGATGCCAGTAAATCCAAAATCCGTGCTCCACATAGACATTTCCAACGGCCAAATGCCGACGTGAACGGCGTTGGTATACATTCAATGATATCTAACGGACATTGGTTCAACCCAATGGCCGTTGACTTACCCAGAATCATAGAAACTTCAGATTTTTTCATATCAGGTATTCACTACAAATTTTACCCAATGATTCAATCCAACTCTTAAACACTCTTTCCACATAAATATCTCAAATTTATGTCCCAAATAAAAAACTACACCAAAATTTCACATAATAAGTGTACACAGATATAGTTGAGTAAATTTCCAAACCTCAAATGAGAGCTTGACAGAATCTTTCTTCTTTACTAGTTTCCTTCATTCCTTCATTTGCCCTTGTCTTCGTCCTTTTCTTCAACTAAAAATCATAATAAACATAACTAAACTCAACATTCACAACACAACTCGAGTTCCTTCAAGAACTTAAAAGAAGTATGGAAGAAAAGATGAAGATGAAAAAGATGGTATTCCGATTTAACAGTAAAATCAAACCATTAACTTACCTTAATCCTTTTCTTCAAACCTCCAATTATCAAAAAATCACCAATTTCCCAAAAACCCAAGAGACTTCTGGTGTTATTTCATAGGAGAGTAGAAACCGAAATCAAAAGGAAAAGAATTCTGGTTTTCGAAACTTTTTTCCCTCTCTTATTTTATATTCTTCATTGTTCTAGAAATCTCCGCATGTCATTTTCCTATTAATTCATACATCAAATTTGCAATTAAGTTCTTTAACTTGTTACTAATTAATCTATTTCCCTTATATTTACTTATCTATTTACAAAATTACACATCCTTTTTTACCCTTAATAATTATAATTAGCCAATTATTTTATTAAGGTGAATTTGGGGCTTTACAACCTGGTGCTGTAAATCGCCTTGGCTGGAATTTATCAATATTGACCCCTTCTCATTTAATCATTTAATCATTCAATACATAATTAAAATGGTAAATGTACAAAGTTATCCTCTCTACTTTTCCGCAATCTAACTCTTCTAGTTTACTTAGGTGTGATATTACCCTTGAATTTATAAAATTGGAGAAAATTTGCTGCTCCGTTAAAATTTATTGATTTATGTCCGTTGATTTTAATATATTTTTGCTAAAAGTGCAATTTAGCCCCCCTTACTTTTATTTTGGTGCAATGGTACCTCCGAAAAAACGTTCAAAATTATAACAATATTTCTCTCTATTAACTATCTTTTAAAAGTATACCAATTTTTCATTTAATACCTACTATCTAAATCATCAATAAATAACATAAAGGATATGATGTGTCCTTTATACATACAACACATGGCAAAAAGAGAAGTAAATGACAAAAATATCTATCTAAATTAAAAGAAAGAAATTAATTTCTTTTATTGAAATCATTAAATTTTTAGGAAAAAAAATACTAATTTTATGTGCTCTTTTTACACAAGGAAGAAGAAGCTATTACGGAGGCCAAGATTTTGATTCCTAAAGATTACTTCATCAAAAAACAGAGTCTTCCTAAGAGAGCCTCCCATTTGGTTTACCATGGCAACAAAGATAGCCCCAATTTTGTAAAGAAGAATGTGACGATTTTGCAGGAAAAAGAATCTCTTAATTCTAAGACCAAGAGTACTTTATTTATGAGAATTTTTAGTAGAAAGTTCTAATTTTTATATGTGCCATTTTCTATTATATTGGATTTGCAGATTTGAAATTTTCAAAGGGGGAGCAAATAAAGGAATTTTAATTTATTTCTTTTTTATTTTAATTTTTTTCGAGTGACAATGTAAAATTGGAATAAGTCACATTGTTTTTTTTTTTTAAATAATAAGTTAGATGCCAAGTGTTAAGGTCAATGAGCAAAAATTAATCTAACTTAAAGGACAATTAATGAATGGACAATATTGCTCAAATTTTAAAATTTCGCTCAAATTTTAAAAGTAGAAAAGTTACATCGCATATTTAGCGAAAGTAGATATTAAGGTACATGGATGGAAATCGGTCAACTTTAATAAACAGTCACAAAAAAGTAATATTATTTTAGTTTTGAAAATTCGAAAGTAACATTGCATCAAATAAAATAAAAAAGTTGCATTGGACTTTTGATCAAAGTAAAGGGGCAATTTTGCATCACCACCCAAATTAAAATAAATATAAGTAACAAAATTATAATCAAACGTCCATGTTTATGAAGATAAATAAAAATAAATCCAAACTTCAAAATAAATCAAATTAAACCCGATCATAATAAAAATTAATATCTATTGAAAAAAATACTAAAAAGATTGTATATTTTATACTCAGGTTGAGATAGCAGATACCCAAAGGCCTAAAGTCAAATCCTATTCATACTGGACACTTGTAGTAAAATTACTATTTATATCCATTCCAAACTCATTTATTCATCACACTAATCCGTTCTATTAGGATATGGTAGAGTTGGGTACCCGAAAAAAATTCTACCAAGTGCCACCCTCATTTTTGCCTAATAAAATTTTCCAATTTGTTAATCGGCTCGGTTTCAGTTGGTACTGTTAGCACAAAATTTGGGTTGGTTTAAATTTATAATTTTTTACCAAAATTCAATTTTCGAATTTTTCATTTCAATTTGGGTATAATTAAAAACCAAACTATACCCACCCCTAGTAAACAACATGGTCTGACAAAACCATAAACTCATGCCTTCAGTGAAAAAAAGGAAAAAAAAAAAACCAACAGCAACAAAACAAAAAGGCCCCAAGGACAAGATCAAGATTTTAGCAGCAAACAAGCTGTAGAGGAGCAATTTTTTAACGTAAGTGTAGACTGTAGAGAGAAACCTGATGCCTAAATACGACAAAGTTGCAAGTATGAAGATAATTTTACACTCACTTCTATAAAGTACAATATAATCATCTGGTCTCTGTTCACACGGTGTAGGCTTGCTGAATTGTGTCGATGTCCAAACCTTTCAGTCTCACCACCGATTCAACATGGCCTTTCAGGGTACGCAGTTCTCTTAGTCTGCACCCAACAAAGGTAATTTCCACTTCAACAACTAAATAGGCATCTAGCATTCAACTAAGTACAAACCTTATGCAGATTAACTCATGTTCAAGTTTTACAAGACTTGGCAATAATTTGTTTGACCATTAACATGATCAAATATTAATATGTAGAAGTGACCATGGACCTGATCATGGGCCAGGCTTGGATACGAAAAATGTTTAAAATACCATGTAAGCCCGGCAAAAACCCGGCCCATGAATAGTTCATGCTAGGGACTTCATTCCATGGGGCAAAAACCCGGCCCATGAATAGTTCATGCTAGGGACTTCATTCCATGGACTTAATCATTAGGTTCTAGACTTCTAGTGTATGTATAACTTTATGATAGTGTATGGTTCTCTTCGGATGTCTTGGGCTTGCTAATGCAAAACAAAAACAATGCTTTATAATTTGATAAAGTTATTTTATCTAGTTGAATACGCTCAAACATGCTAGAACAAAGAACCTTTAGTATATAAGAGAGTTCACTCAAATGCAAAAAATGAAAATATCAAACAAATTCATTGTGAGCCATTATACCTTGCAATTTCAGCTCGTCTTTTCGCCTCTTCAGCCATCTGGTTAAGTTCTGTGTAACTACCGCGGTCATTGAACATTTTAGTATCGGGTGGATGCAATCCATGCAGGGTCCTTTGTGCATGTGCCCATTTGAGCTCACGTTCTTCCTTACCAAAATCCTTTTTCCTAGTAAAGGCAATCTGCAAAACATAAAATTTCACAACAAATATTCAGCAAGAGGCTCCACAAACCAAAGTATCTTTACGGAACAGTTTCATTTGTACCCTTTGCTCAATGACAAGATCCCAAGCCTTTCCACTGAGTGCATATCTAATGAAGAACTTGATAAAATCAAGTGGAAAATAGAAGATAAGGTTGTAGAGCCAGACCACGCCTGCCCAACCCCATCCGATCCCTTCAATTGCAGCAAAGCTCCAGTTTGCATAAACAGCAATCAGAGTAGCAATCTAGTCATGAAAAGGAAAATAATAAACAAATCATTATCTCTAGTAGCACTAGACATATATAGAAACATTAACAGAGGCCAAAATCAATATTCACTCACCAGCTGAGCAATAACAAAAGCTGAGAAAAGGAAAAGTCCAGGGCGTTCAACCAAAGACCAACTCCTAGCCCGAGTAACAAATATGAGGGCCTGACTAATGGTGCTCACTTGCAGGTAGACTGCTGAGGCGAGCTTTCTGAAGTCATCTTCATCCTTCTTTTGAAGGCTTGAAACCCCAAATTTTTGCTGAGGAGTGCATTGTAAGCAGTCAGCATTAGCAATGAACATAAAATGAGATTTTAGCTAAGTTAAAATCACTGAATAAATAAGATAGCATTTAGTATCATATTCTGGACAGAAGGAATGAAAAAAAAATTAATACTTTAACAGTGAATAGGTTAATGAAATAACAGTGAAGAGAGTGGAAATGGGATTTGATATAATGAAAACACATCATGAAAATATATAAACATGACAATTGTTTATCTTACAGGAAAGAAATCTGTCCTGTATGCTGCCCAGAAGAAAATGACAGTCATCATAGCCAAGTAACCGCCAAGAATAATCCCAGTCCCAAAGATCTCTGCCAACTTCCAACAGTCTGGCTGAGGAGATGGTTTCACCCTATCCTTAGATATGGTCATAATCGTGCCTAGCAGAGTATACATCTAAATATTAAAAGAAATATTTACCAAACCTCAAAAAGTTATAGCCTGCTAAATCAAAGGACACATACCATCATTAAGAATAGCAATGATCAGCACCATGAAGGGTGGGAAGTCAAACTGCCATATAAGTGCCAATAACATAAAGCCAAGCTGGCATAAAAGAAATCCATGAACTAGGTCAGCTGTAATAAGAGAGACATAAAATACTAATGCTTATTGGATTATATTAACTACAAGTTCTACAGTTATAGCTGATAAATCCAATAATGTTATTTGAATACAAGTTTACTAAGCCAACACCAAACAACTTACCACAATACGGATTGTGATAGAGACTGCATATATCTGGAATTAAAAAGAAACCAACTACATTAGCAAAACATGCTACCAATGTAACTTTTAAATTTTTTAAATGGAAAACCTGAATTCTGTGACAGCAAGGGAAATGTAACTTCTTTTTTGAATATAGGCAGTCCAAGCTGTGACAACTTCTGAATAAAAGCAATCTTTTGATGATTGGAATTTAAGCTTACCGTATAATTTTTCATCCTTTGGAATATTGCACGACTAGTTAGTACAGCACTAATGATGACACTGAGGCCAGGTTCTGTTAGAACAATGTCAGAAGCACTACGAGCTGCATCAGTTGCATCAGCAACAGCTATGCCAATGTCAGCCTTCTTAAGAGCTGGAGCATCATTTACTCCATCACCAGTCATTCCACATGTGTGTTTCCTAGCTTGCAAACGTTTGACAATCTCATATTTGTGTTCTGTTAGAAAAGTGAAGGGAGGCAAATCACACAAGAAAGAATATCAAACTGAAGGAGGAAAAAAAAGGGATAAGAAGATGGTATCGCAGTAGGGTTCCAACAGATATATCAAAAACAGTGATAGAAAATATAAAACAGGTATTAGGTTCCCTAAATAATTATGCAATGGTCGTATGAATCTCATTTGGAATAGCTTGATTCAACTAGTAGTATGTAAGTGAAAACACTGGGCATGCAGTCAAGTAGCATTTAGCTGCTTCAACTTTAGAATTTAGGTAATCAAACTGAACCTCAACAGCAGCTTGACATGGGTGCAAATTAACTAGGGTAAAGTTACATAAAAACATTCAGCTTGAAGGATGAAATACCAGGGAAAACACCAGCAAATCCATCAGCTTTTTCGATAAGTTCGTCAACTGGCAAAGCAGCAATTGATTTGTCTTTGTTCTGTCCTAACAAGGCCGAGGAAGGATACATGTTGGTTCCCATTCCAAGACGGCGCCCTGTTTCCTTTGCTATTGCCAGTTGATCACCTAGCAGAGATTCAGAGGATCACTACTAGTCAATCAAATGACCAAAAAGTTGTCAACAAAAGATTGAACTATCCAAGAAGGACCAATGATATATGCAGTTAACAAGCTTATGAGGACTATCCAAACTTTGTTTTGATCATATGCACCTGTTATCATCTTCACATTTACCCCAAGATTTAACGCTCTTCTTATAGTATCTGCACTGTCATGTCTAGGCGGATCAAACAGAGGCATAAGGCCAACAAATTGCCATGGTCCTCCTGAGCTTTCCTTCCTACCTTCAGGAACTTCCTGTGTATAAAATCGTCACAATAACCAATAGATTTAACTGATTTACTAATATGACAACAAATAATTACAGATTATTACTTTACCTGGTATGCTACTGCAAGAGATCGTAAACCCCGTTCTGCAAACTTATCAATCACAGCATGAACTCTATGTTCTATCTCTGATTTGTTGTGCGCAAGATTAAAAATCTAATTGATCACAGAATTTGAGTTACTCTGATGTGGCATCACAAAAACATAAAAACAATATATTGTTGTTGAGGCTCATACCTGTTCCGGTGCACCTTTGCTGACCCGATGCATTTTGTGCTCACTATCAATATAGGTCAGAGCTGTACGTTTGTCAGTTGGGTTGAAGGGAAAGAAGTGAACTTCTTGAATACCAGCTCGTGCCTTTGTTAGTAGTTAGAAGCCATAACAACATATAATGAGAAATAGAAATGCAAAGACTAAGTAGGATGATTTACATCAAATTATTTATAGCGACTTAGAAAAGTATATCAGCCAAGCAAATTTAATGCAGAAAAGAATTTATATTAGCTATCAATCTACCTCCTTTGGATCACCCAGCATTCCCACTATAGCTGCATCTATTGCATCCTGGTTTTCCATTCGAGAGGCCCTGGCTGCCATCAGAACCACAGTATCTGTGTCCACCCCTTTAGTAAAGATCTATGCATTTAAATCCAAGTAAAATGTTAAATGAATAAATAAGAATGACAAAAAACCAGAACTTGCAGTAACACGCAACCAACCTCAATCAGATTCTCATCAACACTAAGTTTGTTGAGAGTCAAAGTTCCAGTTTTATCACTGCAAAGGACATCCATGCCTGCCATTTCTTCTATTGCTGTCATTCTTTTTGTGATAGCTCCCTGCAACAATTGATAAACTAGAGCTTATAAATACCACAACCATCAAATTTAAATCATCTAAGATCTTGATACTAATATAGACAAAAATTACCAACCTGCTGGGATAATCGATGAGACCCAATTGCCATTGTTACAGATAGAACTGTGGGCATTGCAATGGGAATGCCACCAATGAGAAGTACAAGTAAATTGTCGATTCCTGGGCGATACTCCCGGTGTTGAATTGGGTACATGACAATTATTTCTGTAATAATCCCCACGGCTATTGAGCATATACAGAAATTTCCAATAGCAGTCAATACCTGTGAAGGAAAAGCAAAAATGATTAAAATATTTAAAGAAAAGAGATATTAAAGAACACACTTATAATTTTAACACCTGGTTATTAATAGAGTGGTTAAAACCACCAGCACTATCCAATTAACAAACAAGAGGTATTAAATCAAGACAGCCATGTTGAATCAAAGGATGCTTTGCATCTCTTTACCTTCTGAAAGTGTCCCACTTGATTTGTTGTATCGACAAGATGCGCAGCCTTGCCAAAGAATGTATGGACGCCAGTGGCAATAACCACAGCTTCAATCTCTCCTTGCTTGCAAGTAGAGCCTGAATAAACACTGTCACCAGGTCCCTTTGTCACTGGAAGAGACTCACCAGTAAGGGTAGACTGCAATCCCAACAGAAAATAAGGCAAAGTAAGTATTTCAGCTTAACCAAATCTAAATTAAGGTCCAAATACAAGAAACTCACAAAACCTACCTGATCAATTTTCAAGGGATCGCCTTCGAGGAGGCGACCATCAGCAGGAATGATATCTCCAAGCTTAATACTGATAATGTCACCAGGAACAAGAATGGAGGCATCCTCCTCAATCCACTTTCCATCTCGAAGAACCTGACATAATTTGGTTACAAACAAATGACACCAAAAATTTAGCAAAAAGCAACCAAGTATAAATCATACCGAAATTCAGAAATTAAAGAACCAACATAACAAAGAATAAGCAAACGAGTTTCTTGTATCTATCCACACCTTGGCTTTGGGAGCAAGACGGGCCATGAGAGCAGCAGCAGCATTACCAGCGTTGTTCTCTTCTATAAAACTTATTGTAGAGTTGATAAGAAGCAAAGTAATAATACCAACAAAATCTTGCCAATCAGGTGGTTTCCCCTGAAAATTTTTGATAAGAGATATGACCATGAAGTTCAGATATTAAACTAGCGAGGAAGTTATATATATATATATATATATATATATATATATATATATATATATATATATATATATAAAGAAGAAGAAAAGTTCTCACCCCTCCATTAGCAAGAGCAATAGCCATGATAGCTGCTGCCTCCATGACCCATGAGAGAGGGTTCCACATAAAACCCAAGAACTTCAAAATCTTACTCTCCTACAGAAAATCAAAAGAGATGAAAAAAACCAAAAGATACGCATCAGCAATTTTTTTCAAAACGTGCACAAATAAAGATGGAAAAGAAAAGCTGGGTTCTTAAAAGCACAAACTACTTAATATTCCTCAACCTGCTTTTCTTCAAGCTTGTTATATCCAAAAATGGTAAGCCTCTGTTGTAAGACCATTTAAATTACACCTAAGAGTTTGAAAAACCTCTTCTATTGGCACATTCTCCTGCAGTCAACAGAAAAAAGTTTAGAACCAGAATGTAAAAACCAGCTACCAAAGAAAACCCAAAATTCCAAGAATAACAGTAAAAAGGTGAACTTTGATGATCAAGTATCAAAGGAAAAAGGAAGGAGAAAGAATGGGTTGGCTGCTCTGTTTCTCTTTGGGTAATCTTACCAAATCCACAGCTTCCTTCAATACAGCCTCCAGAGTTTCAGACTTGTCAGCCATGTTTGCAGAGCTCTACAAAAACAAAATTTTATCTTCTAAACAAAAATCAAATATCAGAAGAAGAAAGAATATTCAAATGATTAAATACAAAGAAACAAGAGCCAAAGTACTACGTTTTAGTTCTTTGTCTGCTATGCTTCGCCTATAATTAGCTCTCTCTCTCTCTCTCTCTCTCTCTCTCTCTCTCTCTCTCTCTATATATATATATATATATATATATATATATATATATATATATATATATCTATAATATTGGCGTGGCAGCTTTTCTGGGCACGATTGTTTCTTTGTAGCGGATAAACAGCTCTAAGTTGATCATGTACTTGGTAGGTACACTCTGCTTCTGTTATATATTGTTCACATTATCCTTCTTTCTCATTTTTCATTTTTTTTTATTAATTTCAAGATGATAATGATGATGATAATAATGATAATAGTAATAATAATCGTAATAATAATAATATATTTTAAATTGACATTGCAGGGGACAGCTCTCTGTTTATATTTTGGACACTTCTTCCATCTTCTTTACAGTTCTCCCCCTTGACAGATATGCCCCCAAAGAGTTGCGAATTTTGGCGTCCAATTTATTCCTCTATGCTTGACAGCAAAAATTGTTATTTCCTCATTTGTTCTCGTTGACATTGTAAAATTTAAATATATTTTAGGCTTGATAAATATTATAGCCGCTGTAGATGCTCATTCTCTTATTTAATTTTTTACATTCATTTTTTTTACTTTTTATTTGTCCTATTTGTTTTTTTCATTCATGTAATTTTTTTAATTAATTTTTCTTGAAAAGATTTGGTATCGGATTTTAATATTTTTTGTAATACTCACATTAAATATAATTTAAATGAGATTGATAAAAGTGAACGGTATTTTAATAATTTTATGTGAAGTTAATTTAAAATAATAGTATATACCACTAAAATATAAAAAAGAAAAAAAAGAAAAGAAAAGTCAATTGATAGTATTTTGCACGCCTGAAATAACTTTATAATTTGCCACTTTTTTATATTTTGAGAGATTTCATAATTATTTAAAAAAATTTTATAGTAAACTCAAAAATTAATTAAGAAAATAAGGAGTTTACATCTTCAGTAATAAAAGAAGAGAGAAAAGCTGAAAAAAATTCAACCCAAATAGAAATAGGATCAAAAGAGAAACATCCCTTTGCAAGGTGATGGGGATCTTGGAGCAAACTTCCAAGAACATGACACAAAATTCTTGCTTAAGCGCTGGCAGTCGGCAAGAATAGAACCCAATCCCGATCTCAACTCAGCTTGGTCAGAGAGCTTATCCACCACGTATTTGCAATTAGATTCAACCACAATATTTGGAAAATAAAGATCTTTGGCAAGTTGGAGACCAAAAGAAATGGCCAATGCTTCAAAAGTATAGGAGTTCCAGTTATCAGGAAAATGTTTCGAGCAAGAACATTGCCATCCTAGTCACGAAAAACAGCAGCTAAACCAATCAGATTGTCGCCCAAGATACCTGCATCCGAATTCAATTTAACAAAACCAATCGAAGGTGGCAGCCAACGATGAATCGGTAGACCATGAAAGCACATAGAGCCTGAACTGTTAACCACCATCACAGAGCAAAACTCGGCAGATGAAGCTTCAGTTGACGCCACAATTTGCTGCAAATTAACCAACTTACCTTCAAAACACCATTTATTTCTTGCATACCAGATCTGATAGCAAAAAAAAGCCAAATTTAGTTAATTCAAATGAAGAAAATCTGCAAAAAATTTAATCAAGCCACCAATTGAAATTCTGCCCAGATAAATCCACCACATACAAAAACCAGCTAAAGCCCATACATCTCTAAAAAATCTACAGTCACGAAAAAGATACAAAGTACATTCAATGCCACCACAAAGAGAACAAGCAGAGGAGACATGACAACTTTGACGATTAATAACCAATTTGACAAGTAGAATATCCAGAGCTGCATGCCAAAAAAAATTCCTATGTTTTGGAGGAAGATGAAGGTTCCACAATCTTTTCCGGAATATAACAAAGTTAAAGAAGAGGAAGAACTACCAGCAAAATGGAATGCCATTCTATAACCACTTTTCACTAAATAATGCCCACCGGAATGATGATCCACATTAATAGGAGAACCCGAGGGAATAAGCTTAATTCGCTCCACATCAACAAGAAGAAAAACACTGTTAATTAAATCCCAATTCCACAGGCTCGAATCATTATCATCAAATCCACCACCGTAGCATCCATTGAAAGAACAGGCATAGGGAGGTAATTTCAATATTTTCAGAAGCGGCTCGGACATCGACTCGACTTGCCAACAGAGTTAGAAGTCAATTGATCAGATCGGATTGACTTGGAGTTTTTTTTTATTTTTTTAAATATAGTTATTTATAAAAAATTAAAAATATGATATGTCAAAATACATTCAAAAATATATTAGTTACCAAATATCAATATAAAAATATTAAATCCAACAAAGTTTCCAAGTATAAAAATCAAATAAATTGTCCAAACACAAATAGTATATATCTATATAAATTCACATAATATTTAAATAAATTCATTTAACATGATAATGAACAATTATCATTAATCATCAATCTTCATCTTCATCTTCGTCTCCATCATCATTTTTATCTTTATTTTCATCAATTTTTTGAATTAAATCATGCTCCATGACATCTAAAATTTTTAAAACAAATATATAATAAATATTCTATACACAATTTTTAATATTCTAAGCTAAATTCATATTATATAAAAGAAACAAAAGTTGCACACTTAAAGCTCCATCATCTTTTGGATGTTCTTCTTCAACCATCCTCTCAAGTTCATCGTAGTCAAACTCTCCTTGTCCTTCTTTCTCCATAACCCAAAACTCAATTTTCTCAATTGATTCATAATCAATTGGATCATATGCCTTTTTAGAATTTGCTAACCTAATAATTATAAACAATGAAAATATTATTTTGAGGTAAAGCAAAAAATATAAAGATAATTCTATGGATTAGGAACAACTGACCTATTTTTCAATCTCAAATTGTAGTGAACATAAACAAGATCATTCAATCTTTCATGTTCCAATCTGTTTCTTTTTTAGTGTGGATGCGTTCAAATACATTACAATTGCGCTCACATCCTGAAGAAGAAGCAGTTTGGCTAAGGATTCTTATGGCCAACTTTTGCAATTTTGGATCATAACCAAACATTCTCCATCATTCATCTTTTATTAGACATGAAAAGCAAATAATATAAAACTCTTATTTAATTTTCAGAACATAATATATATATATATATACACACACGCGCGCGCGCGTGAAATGTAGTATTATGAAATTGATGCTTATTTGGTCTAGTGATTTTACTGCTAACAAGTGTCCTTGGACAAGAAAAGCTCATCTCACGTTCTTGAAAAACTCTTAAGTCATCAATTGTTGGTGCATTAGTACTTTCAAAATTCTCTACCTTATCAATTACATTTAAGATACCACGCATAATCTCCGACTCCTTACACATAAAAGATTGATCATACTGAAAAGCAGGATTCAAATAATTAATACGTTGCTGCATGAAGATCTTGTCGCAACATGCGATTGCATCTACTGTCTATAATCTCAATGTAGGGTTTGTACATTTTTTTCTTATTTTTAAATACATTCATAATTCTCATACGTGCTCTATGCGTGCCCTCATAAATATATCCTAGAGATGATTTTTTTTCAATATCACATATCCTCAAAAAGCGTATTAATAGAGTTATAATCCTCACAATCATCAAATAATTTTCCCAAAACTTTTCATCCAATACAATCTATTTTACTTCTTTACCCTTTTGCAATTTAAAAAACTGCTTATACTCAGCATTAACAACCAAAGCTTGCAAATCCTTCTTATGTGCATGTAAACTTTGCAAAGCAATAAAGTTTGTTGCAAAACGGGTTGCACCAGGATGAATAATTTCTCGCCAACCCTCTCTTTTTCTCAACCAACTGAAAGTACTCTTATGATTATACACAAAAATAGTCACTTCGAAGCAAGAAAGCATAAACTTTCAACAGTAGGCATTTGTCCAATATCTTTAAATATTAAATTCACACAATGAGCTGTACATGGTGACCAAAAAATAAAGGGTATTTTTTCGTAATTTTTTAATAAATTAAGAAAAAAAAAGATATTGTCAACTATATTTACCAATAAATTTAATTATAATTACATGCAAGCATATGTATGATAACAATGAGAACAGGTCTTGCCCATCTAATTATAATTACATGCAAGCATTCTATTATGATTGTATTTTTCTATTTACACTTGTATTCTTATTCTAACACATTACTTACTGTATATGTTTGTAACTTTGATATTGAATGAAATCAAGTCTTCCATTTCGTCATGTATATAAACACGCTAACTAAAGTACTCTATTATAAGAAATAACAGGAACAGATAAAGCTTTAAGAAATTATAAGTAATATATTACCAGTAAATCATAATTAATACTATGATTTGATTTACAAATTGTACTCTAAGAAAGAGAATAATTAATTTATCTCAATTTGATTATCTTTTGTGATAAAATCTGCAATTATAGATTTTGCAATTGAAGTTGAAATTAGAACATAAGTTTGATAGCATTGATCTTAGATCTACTAAATAAGTAAATAACTTATCATTAATAACTTTTTTCACTTATATGACAAATCTGCAAGTAAATTAAAACATATGATATTAATAATATATGAAATGGAAACATATCATGCAAAATGATAGAAAAAGTAATAACGAAAAAGTATTTAGCACGTCTTCACCTATTAATATATGTTTACTTTGTCAGTATGTTACATTTAGTGGTGTTAATGTAATGCTAAGTTTGAATTCCGACGCCCTTAAAGAATGTACACAATTTTCATGAAAAAATTTAACTAGAAATTTCAAAGTTTTGTTATCTTGTGTTCTAATGGAAATGGGAAAAAGATAGAGAGATTTAGGCCCATATCAGAAAATGGAAAATGTGTGTATAGGATGGTTGAGATTAAGCAATCAAAAAACAAATATTGCGTAGCCGACACCAAAATGAAGGCATCCGTGTAAACCAAGAAAGAAATGAGGAATTGGAATAAACTCAGATTTTTTTAATAAACATTCTATATGATAATTTACCCAATTTATTCTCTAGACCATTGAAAATCCTATTTAAGCCAAGGGCAACCATTGAAAATAAGACTGCTCATCACTCACGAAGCATTTCATTCAAAAATGCTAGAATCAACTTTATCAATAATCAAATTTATAATTATGCAAGAAAAATGCAATATCAGTTCATGATTAACAAGAAAGTGAGAGAACTTATAGATTACAAAATACAAAAATGAATAAAAAATAGCTAGATATAAAGGAACCAAAAGGTCTTGCTATTACAGCACTTGAATTGAAGGGATAAACATTATTGAGATTCTTAAGAACATTTGCCCTCGAAAAAAATGTGAGAAAAGCAAATCTCTAGTTTCTTCAACAACACAATGGAACAATGTAAGAAAGAAATCATTCAATTGATATGATACGAGAACAAAAATTAAACTTACAGTTAGAAAACATATTATCTTAAACCAGCAGAGTAGAGGAGAATACAAGATTTGCAGCAAAGCAGAGAAGAACACAACACGATAAAGATAACAAATTAAAAATTACAAGATAAAATTAAGAAACTTACTTCAATCGGAAGAAACCGCACCTAAAGAAACACAAATCCCGCTCCAGGTGAAGAAGAAATGAAGAAGTGAGAAAAGGAGGTGGCTGCATGAAATGAAATAGAGCAGAGAATGGAAATTAGGTATTTAGGGTATTTTTCTTCAAAACGCGACACTTAAAGGTTGAACTGGATTCGATCTGAGTCGAATATTTTTGAGCCAACCCGATTTTTCTGATCCAAATTGAGTTTTTACTCCTTTCGATTTTCATGTTGGATCGACTCATTTGCTTGCCGAATTATGGTCCAGCTGGTCCGACCGATCGAGTCAACCTAAGTTAATAACCATGGATAATTCTAAAAGAATACGGTTGTGCCGTTGTGGTATCCATCTATCTTGCTAAACGTTTATAGATTGTCCATAATTATTTTAAATTGACATTACTTGAAACTAATAAATGATGTATTTTAATTTAACAGTTTCATTTAATATAAATTATCTGAAAAATATATAAATTCAATATTACTCTTTCAAATATAAAAAAAATTAGTGGTTTATTATAAAAAACAAGCCTCAACTATAGATTACTTTACAATTTTGGATCTCATCTAAAAATCTTGCAAAAAATAATCTAAACTATACATACCTTACAATTTTAGTATCTGTTGCTATTCCGTCATTATTGAAGGGAGAATGACCTAATAGCGATGGAATACCAAAAATGTAAATTATGCTACAGTTGAAGCTTTTTTTTGCAATATTTTTATATGGAATTCAAAATTGTAAGATATCATATAGTTGAAATAATTTTTTGTAATTAATCCAAAAATTAATATGAAAAAAATTATAATTCGGGATCTAAAATGCATTTTTTCATTTTTATTTTACTAAGCCATAATCATTCACGTGGGGGTGTAGCTTGACATTAGCTGTGGAGAGTCCATGCGCATCAATAAATACATGTCCATACGCATCCATAAACACATGAGGTGACAATTGTTGACGCTCAACTCTTAGTTTAAGACAAAATTTTTTCGCTTTTAGCAAAGGTTTGTACCAATGTTATTAAAATCGAACTAGTCGATTGAACTGATTTAACTGTAAATCATCAATTGATTCAATCGATTTAATGCATAAAAATTAAACTTTATGAACCGGTCAAAATCGGTTAAAATCGGTAAAAAAATTAGCTAAAATCGAAAAAATTGGATGGAATAAATTAAAAACTAGTTTGAATTTAATAAAATCAAATTTTATCCAAAATATCTATACGATAATATTTTTACGGAAAAAAAATAAAATATAAATATAAATATAAATATAAATATAACTATAACTATAAATATAAATATAAATATAAATATAAAATAATTGAAATTTAAGCAATTTTAATGAATTTTTTATGAATAAAATAAAAATTATAATTTATATTTGATGGTTTTTTTTGAATATTTGCATTTTTTTACTATATTTATCTTAAATTTTTGTTATAAATGTTGAATGATTAAAAATATTGTTAATTATTAATATGTGATGATAAATGTATTTTTTTAAAACTATTTTTAATTTTTTATATAGTGTTATTTTCATAATATTTATATAAAACTTAAAAAATAATATTATTTAAAAAAAATAAAAAATTCAATTAAATCCCAATGAATTGGTTGAACCATGAACCCTTTACCTCCCTGGTTTTTTATCCGGTTCGATTTTAATAACATTAGTTTGTACAAATAACGGATATTTCACCCAAACCAATGGTTTTACAATAATCGATGACCGCCACATAGGGATGAGTATGGATCGGTTAATTGGTACATTAGCAAAAAAATTAATCAGTTCATTAATATCGATTTTTAAAAATCACTAACCATTAACCAGTCTATTGCATTCGATTAATCAGTCCATCGATTTCGGTTTTTTGGTTTGGTTAACCAATATTTTTCGGTTAACCATTAAAATTTATAACATAAAATTATTAAAAAAATTAGACAAAATTCAATTCAATTTTAAATGTGTAAAGTAATTTAATACACAACAAAAAAACTGCCAATTAGCGCCTAAAATTAGCGACAGCTCAATTTCCGTCGCTAATTTTGCGACAGATTAGCGACTGTTTTATCATTGCGTCGCGAGAATGATATTTGCTATTTTTTTGCGACGAAATAGCGACGGAATTAACAAACAGTCGCTAATTATTGGCGGGAAGAGTACGCGCCCTGTTTTGCGACGGAATTAGCGACAAATTTTCCGTCGCTAAATTTTATAATTTTTTATCCACGAAATTAGTTCCAGAAATTTTAGCGACTAAAATTTTAGTCGCTAATTTTGGCGGGAAAATTTAGCGCCTTTTTTGCGACGGTATAGCGACGGAAATATATCTGTCGCTAAATAGTATTTTGTTGCTGTAATACGATTAGCGACGGAAGTATTTAGTCGCTAATCTGTCGCAAATAAATTAAAAAATAAGTTTTTAAATTTCACTCCTATGGTTTATGTATAATTTCAAGTAATTTTAATATACACCATATAAAATGAATATTTTCTTTTGTAACAGAAAATTATAAATTATTTTATAAGTTAATAATTTTTTACCAATTTATACCAAAATCTAATGTTATTTATTTAGAAAATTTACATTTTTAATCATAATAATAAACTAATTATTATGATTATTATATATTTGCGTGTTCAAGATTAATAAAAATAAATATTTATAAAATTTATTATTTCATTCAAAATAATAATAAAAAAATTTGCAATTTATTTTTATTTTAAAAAATTTAAATCAAATATTAAATTATTAAAAATTAAATTGATTTGTTTATCAATTATCCCCAAATATAAACTTATTTATTTAAAAAAATTACATTTAAATAATAATAATAAAGTAATTGTTATAAGCATTATATAGTCATATTATGAAAAATAATTCCTAAATTTAATTTCTATTATTTTTCTAAATGAATAAATTTTCTAATATTTATATACACACACACACACACACTTTTCAATTTTATTTCTATTATTTTTCTAAATGTTCAAAGCTCCATCTAAACTCATTCTTACCATTTAACTTCACTACCGCGGTTACCTAATTGAGTGTTATGGAAGACTAAGTAAACTTACTGATTTGAAAATGGAGAAATGGCTTTGAAATTCTAAACATGGCCAGATTAATAAATAAGTTAAGATATTATCTGATAAATCCAAATATATAGTCCATTTGAATCTGCATATTTACGGTTTGGTTGGATCTTCAAATACAAATTGAACAGCTTTTATAAGGAATAGTGTAAGTAAAGATTCAACGGTTAAGTATATGCCGTTAGATCGGCCTGATTTTTGGTGAGTACGTTTGAAACTTCTTGTTGTTAATTTTGAATGGTGAAGATTAGTTTTTAAGGTCTGTAAGTTCAGTTTTTATTGCAAAAAATAGACTATTTTCTGAATTTTTTACGTAATGACCAGTTTTGTATATGAAGACGATCGGAAAATCATTTGCCGTTAGATTGGTCTGATTTTTGTGAGTACGTTCAAAATTCCTTGTTGTTAATTTTGAACGGTAAATATTAGTTTTTAAGGTCTGTAAGTTCAGTTTTTGTTGTAAAAAAGAGGCTATTTTCTGGATTTTTTACGTAATAACCAGTTTTGTATATGAATACGATCGAAAAATCATTTTATCCCATCTATCCTTCACCGTATCAGCCACCTTGACAAACTCACATCATTCTATCTTCAATTAACTTTAGATATACAAAACCATTAAGTGATCCCTACATTACATTCACTGTATACAATTATCATATTAATGAAATTTTACCAATTAATTTAATTATATGAGTATATAATTACCTCAGTAATTAATTTTATTTTATTTTTCAGTATCATTCAACTAATATTTATCTATTTTTTTATAATACTTATACGAGTAATTGAGTATACTTCATTTTATAAATTATTTGATTAATACTTTTAATTTAATAGTTATTTAAAAATATTTTATATTTACTTTGATCTTTATAAATAATAATAAATATAAATTATTTTTTATTGGTAAAAGATTGAATTTAAGATTAAAATTAAATTTAAAATTTTTTAAAAGGGAATTTTTTTTATTTTGAATTTTTGGAGTGAGTAAAAAATTTAATTAAGTAATTAATTATACATATTTACCAAATTATCCTTGAATATAAAGGCAAAATGATCAAAATTGGGAGGGATATTTTAGTATTTTCAAAATACTAACCCTAGATATAAAAGGCAGTGGTGTGAGTGGCCACAAATTGAGAAAGAAAAAGAAAAGAATTAAAAAAAGGGGGAAAACGCAGCTTCTCTGTTTCTTCTAGCTCCATCAAGCGGTTCCTCCTTTTTCCGGTGACTGTCAGCGACGAACGATGAGACGACCACCGCCGGAAGACTCCCAAGGACAAGATGAATCATCCGACGCCCTCCATGGCCCCTCACTCGCCGGCAGCAGGGAGATCGGCGAGGAGAAGCTGTCGATCGTTTTGCTGGATTTTCGACGAAACGGCAGCCTAGGTAGGCGCATGACCACTGGAAGCAACATCTTGAGACTCCGATCTTCACGATGATAGTATTGGTGTACACCGGCGGACTCCGGCGAGGATCCGGCGAAGCTCCGGTGAATAAAGTATGGCACTATGTTCTCTTTATGTCCCACGCTCTCTCCTCACTGTCACTCCCCGTCTCTCTCTCTCTATCTCTCTCTCACTGTTCGAATTCGAATTCATCCACTGTTGTTGTTGATAATTTGAGAGCTTATATGCAGATTATTGATGTAGCTTCTATTTTGGGACTGGAATGTGATATTTCTGATCATGCTTTTCAACTATTTAGGGATTGTTGCTCAGCTACCTGTCTGAGAAACCGCAGCATTGAAGCTCTCGCTACTGCTGCTCTTGTTCAGGCTATTAGGGAGGCCCATGAGCCCAGAACGCTTCAGGTTTATTTAATTTTCAGCTTATGCTTGTCTTTGGTTCTGCTCTGAAGATCCAAAATTTTCATATTTGCTCAAATTTGCCTTCGTGTTTGAAACTGTACTTCCTAGTGGATTAGCTTTGTAATGCCAAAGAATAGGACAAATGCTGCCCAAGCTATTTCTCGATTGAAAACTCAGCTTAAAAAATTACAACAATCTAAGACTTTGCAGCTAGATCTTATTCATTAAATAATGAAAATAAACAAATATAATTTACTAGTTCTTTTATTTTATAAAATTATTATGTGTATTAAACACGTTTTTTAATTTTTTAAGCTATCAAAAGAAGCAAAAAAAAATCAGAATTAGAATAGGAAACAAGAAAATTTGGAATATGTAAAAAAGTTGCCCAAGCTAAGGAGTGAGATGCTAAGTTTGCACTCAGCCTAATGCATTGGAAAGACACAATAGAAAAATTGGTCTTCAAATTGAGACAACCTGAGATGAGACATCCAAGATCAAAGGTGGAACTTAAAAAGTTATTCAACTTCCTTAAGGCAGGAAAAATGCTTTCTTAAACAAAAAATACTAAGTTGTAATTGGAGGGAAAAAATTATGAATAAAACCAAGAAAACAATTAACAAAACCTCCTTCATAGTCCCTCAAGATAGCACCAAAACCCACATCCCGCTCTTCATTAAAAATAACTGCATCAACACTGCACTTTAAGAAGCCCATTTTCAGCCTTTGCCAACAAGAAGAAACTGACACGTTGCGGTAAGAAGAAATATTCACGTGAGCTACCTTTGACAACAGCTAGTTGTGCATAAACATGGTAGCAAGATTGGTCTCATCATTAGTCCAAGAATCCCTCATAATTGAGATGGAACTTCCATTTCTAACTCTCCATCAAACGCATAACTTAAGTAGATTTTTAACTTCATAAATAACAAACTGATTTATAGCAAACTGATTTTTCTTTTTTTACTTATTTTCCAGGACTGTCATTAGAAAAATGATCTTCTTCTTTGATGGTTGGTGAGACTTAAAATAAAAAATTTCTAAAATTAGAATGCCTTTAATCTAACAAGGAGAAGTAACTATTATCTCCTACTTCATTTGCAATATCTGAAATGCAATAGGTATGAATGCCATAACTATTTTATACAAAACCCACACGTTATCACCATTAAAGTGTAGAGCTATTTATATCCACGTAGCAAATTCAACAGGGTGCTGGAGCTCATATTAAAGTTAGCTTTGATCATCTAATATATTGACCTGCTGTAATTTTGTGGTTTTAACTCAAATGTCCTTTGTTCTTTTAATTTGCAGCTGTATATATATTAACACAGCAACCTGTCTTTGAAGGACTAGGTATGGAATGGATTTGGATAATCCTAATTGACAACATGCATTTTCTGAATTATTACATGCTATTCAGGTCCTTAAATTGTCTTCCATCTTACTGGTTGTTCCAGGTACATCCAGTAAATTAACACCACTGTGATTAGAAACCTCGCTGACAGAGGGGAACACATCAAGATTCTGGTTGGTTAGTTCTAAAACTTGTACTAGTTCTTTTATTTGCCAAGAGTGACCTGTGTGTTTACTTTCCTCCAATGAAACACATGTTCATTTCTTGGTGGACACATACACTTGATTGACTAGGAAACCTATTGGTTTTGGGCTTCTGCTGGTCAGTGATTTTGTTTCACATTTAAGTAGCTCATATCTTATCATGTCACAAGAGAGATAATCTTGCAGCTTGTTTTGTTCATTGAGCTCTTTCGTCCTTTTGGTTTCAACTTGACGTGCTTAGGAATTAACTCAACTTAGGCAAAGTTGCAGAAACCTTCCGTTAGAGATTGGTTTATCTTGGGCTTACAGTTATTTAACTTCTCTTTTAACTTGCAATCTGTGATTTGTCTTTCTACTATTATTGGTTTAATGGCTTCCTTGTACTTTTTCATTTCATATTTTGGCTAGCCTTTTCCATCTGGCAAGTGCAAGACAAACGTTCCACATTTCTATGCATATTTTATATCTCCTTGTGACAGATATTCAAACAAGAACCTATCATTTGGAATTGTTGATCTGGGACTCTTCCCAAATGCAGCAGAAAAGTTTGGAATATCTCTTACTGGTAAGGAATACGTATTGTAAAGCAATTTTTTCAGTGTTCTTTCTTTTTTTTGTTCAATTGTCCTCTAGAAGATGGCTATGATGATATCTTGCACCTATAGAGGGGATGAGCCAGCTTCCAACATATATATTATTTGAGAGTGTTGCTGAGGTTACACGCTTTCCAGAGTGGAATTTTGAAGCAAAATCTTCACGTCCTCCGATTACGACGGTACTTAGCCAACTTATTTTTTAGCAGATAACTTTTATGTTGAATATCTTTCCTCATTCCCTATCGTCTAATGGTAATAATCCCTCATATATTCCTTGCACGCTATTTTTATCTATTGGTTGCACAAGCTTTGTCTTTTTTTTCCAAATCTTACCTAACCGATAAATTTTCAAATCCAGTTGTTGATTTTGAGACCTGGGTTTGAATTGGGAAGTGGAAAGTCCGGTGATTCTGATTTTTTTCCACTAAGATGGAAATACATTTCATGCTTTTTCTTAGGAATTTACTGTTAAACTTTGTCTTGTTGCTTTATAATTGATTATAATTTGTGATGTTATTTGCTATCATATTCTGTTTATGGCTTTCTTAATGTGATGATTGTGATTGGTGGTTTTTCTAATTATTGCTAAATATTCAATTGCTAGGCTCTTCTTTGAAGCCCACTGATCTGTGTCTTTCATCCGCTAATGGCTCCAGTAAAGCCAAGCTTGCTGTTTATAAAACCCCATTTACAGTTCGAGCAAGGTACAACCTCGTTATTTTTCATATAAATTCTCCAAAAATAAATCATTGACTATTACATGTAGATAAGAAATTCCCATAATTATGTTTCTTTCACGACAGGATTCCATGGAAAATCGTGAACAAAGATGGCTTGGGAAGACCAATTTTGTAAAGATTTTCGTTCATTCTGGCAGATTTTTAGGAGTTTTGATAGGATGTGGACCTTTTAATTTTGGAAAATAACACTGTTGATGCTAATTAGTATGATATTATTACTATTTTGTTGTTTTAAAATATATGGTTTGATATTATGTATGTTTTCAATTACTATTCTATATATATATATGTGAGTGTGTATTTTGGAACATATTCTGATTTGGAATAAATATATATTTGTATGTGTGAAATTATTGTTATGTACAGGTTGCAAATAAATAAATAACCATTATTTTATACAGGATCAAAATTTTCAAATACAGCAAAAGAAAAAATTAAATTATGAAATAATTTAGCGACGGATATGCGACAGAAAATCTGTCGCTAATATGTAATAGATATAATTTCAGAAATAATTAGCGACCAAATTAGCGACAAATTTTCGTCGCTAAATTTTATACTAAATTTTTTATTTAGCGACGGAAACTTTAGTCGCTAAATATTATTATTATAATTCGACGACTAATTAGGAATATAAATTAGCGACGAAAAACAAATTTTGCGACGAAATATTTCATCGCTAAATTAGCGACTGAATTTAAAATCCGTCGCTAATATATTAGCGACTGGCCTATTAGCGACTGTTCGTCGCGGCGTCGCTAATTTTAATTAGCGACGGAAAACAGCTAATTAGCGACGGAATTTGCCGTCGCTAATCAGCAGTTTTTTTGTAGTGATATAAAAATTATGAAACAAACATAACTTACTAGTCAAAATTCATGTTATATAGATTAATAGCTGATATTATAAAATAGATTTGATATTTGTTGAAAATTAGAATATATTTGATTTTAAGTTAAATAAAAATTTGAATACTATTAATTGTTATAACATAAACTCTAAAATATAAGAAAATGTAATTACATGCTATTAAGTAAAATATGAACACCAATTAATATATGATAAAAAAATAATATATATAAAAGTTAATCGGATACTATATATAAATATTACTATATAACTAAAAAGAATGATATAATATAAATTTAGTTTAATATAAAAAAATAATATATATAAAAGTTAATCGTATACTATATATAAATACTACTTTATAATTAAAGAGTGACATAATATAAATTAAGGTATAAAAATAAAAATATATTTTAAAATATTATTTTATGTAAATTTTAGAGAGAAATAGAAAAAATTAAAGATATATATATATATATATATATATATATATATATATGAACCGGTTAACTGTTGACTAACGGTTAACCGGTACCTAAAAATTTAAACCGTAACCATTAATAAAAAATATAAAAATTAAAAACTATAATCGAGTCAATTGAATCGATTAACTATAAAAATCGGTTCGATTTCGAACCAATTTTACGGTTAACTATATTTTAAGTTTTTTTTTTCTCATCCCTACCGCCACAACTCAAATCTTGAAGGAAATGAGAAGGTATTCGTAGAAATACATTTTCCATTGCTCATAATGGGCATCATAAGCTAAATTTCTCGAGTCGTCCTTCAATAAAAAAATTAAAAAAAGTTAAAACATCGCATAGAACTGTATCAAAAATATATTCGAAACTCTACTTTTATTTATTTAAGTTTACTTTTAAATTTTAAATTATTAATTTTATCTATCACCCTACACGCATTGATCTTAGCATTATAAAAAAAAAAAAAATCGCACTCATTTATTTTGGAAAGCGGTAAGTTGTATTATATAAAATGCATGTACCACAGCATGTCTTGGTGCAATGAAATAAATCAATTTCTAAGCATATGACATATTCATACATTAAAGTGGACCCATTTATCTATTTTGAAAACTTTGATTCCTTCATACATTTTTTAATATTTGAACATTAGTCCCTCGTGAAACTTATATTTTTATTGTCATTTCTGATTAAAAAAATTAAAAACCATTTTATTATCAAAACACTAATTAAATTAATATAAATCTTTTTGGATAATTTTTAAAACGTATGAATCATTTTATTTTCTACGGAAAGTAATAAATAAATGAATTAAAATAAATCTACTAAAAATTGCTTGTTCAGCTGCATAGGAAGAACAACACGAGCATGTTTATGAAAACAGATACAGCTGTGTTATCCTGCAGGATAACGATCCTCGACCTAGTAGGGAGGCAACATGGCCGTGCTAACATTTAGGCACACAACCATGCCTATGTGGCATGAACAGGTCCCATCTAAATAGCAACATAAAAAAATCTTAAAAGAGGAATTTCAATCTAAAGCCATAAACAATAATATAAACTTTAAAACACTAAAATAAGATCAAAGCACATTTAAATATAAGACTAAAGCCTTTTTTTTTGGTTTTATACAAACTTTACCCATTTAAACCAAAGTTTTAAAAACAAGTAAAAAAATCAATAAATATCAAACCCATAACACATATACAAACGCCTAATATAGTAAATATGCATCATCATCATCAACTATCATTAAACCCTAAATCTACTCATGCATTAAAATTAATAAAAGCACCGAGATGAACATTTAAAATACCAAGATGAACTTTAAAAAGATGAAAAGGAAGATAAAATAAGGTTTGATTCATCACATTCAATTATTGAATGCATGAATCAACCCAAAAGAGTTTAAGGTGGAGAAAAACCCAATATGATTTACCTTTAAGTGTACTTTTTCAAAGATTCAAAAAGTTTTTCAAGAGTCCTTTTGCATGATTGGATCAAAGGAGGTTTCTAGTGTTTGGCAAGACAAATAAAATATGTTTGGCTAGAGAAACTGATCCAGAAAATTAATTTCCAACCCCTAAAACCTTCATGTAATCCCTTATTTATATGTGATTAAGGAAATAGGGCAATCTGGAAATTGGTCTCATATGGTCGCGGTGTGATCGACGCCATACAAAACACACATCTCATTTTAATGAAATACTATCAGACAATGCTTCTGAAAATATTATTTATTGTATATTCTATTTCAATAATTGAGGCTTAAAAAGAAATTATAAGACTACACATGGAAAGTAAAAACTATACACGAAAACTAGACAAATTTCCTATACTTACAACCTAGATTTTGGTAAACTTGATTCTTAGGATTAATTAAAGAAACAAAATAAATTACACCCATAACCAACTCATGCCAGCACTTTCCCTTAAGTTGGAGCATATATATCTATCATACCCAACTTGTCAATTATACCATAGAACACCTTTCCCAAAATTGCTAATTTGAGTATATCGGCTAACTGACTTTCTAACTGAATAAATAGAAACTATATAATCTTTTGATCCAGTTTCTCCTTGATGAAATGTCGATCGATTTTAACATGTTTGGTGAGGTTATGCTACATAGGATTCTGTGCAATCTCAATGGCTATCTTATTATTACAATGAAGATTTATAGGTTCTGCATATTCAATTCCCAAATCCTTCAGTGCACTCATAACCCATAACAATTCACATACACCATAAGCCATACAACAAAATTTAGCTTTTGCCCTTAATCTCGCCATAACCTTCTATTTCTTACTCCTCCAAGTAACAAGATTACCTTCCACAAAAGTAAATTAACCAGATGTGGACCTTCTGTCAGTTTGATCACCTACTTAATCAGAATCTGTGTATCCTTTAATATTAAAGACATTATTTTTGAAATCAACAAACCTTTGCCTGGAGCATTCTTCAAGTATTTTAAAATTTGAGATATCGTATTCATATCCTCTTCATTAGGTGCATGCATGAACAAACTTACAATGCTCACTGCATAAGCTATATCCAGTGTTGTATGAGACAAATATATTAACCTCCCAACCAACTGCTGATAATGACTTTATCTGTTGGAGCTTGATATGGAACAACTCTGAGCTTATGGCTTATCTTTATAGGTGTTTCCACTGGTTTGCAAGCAAGCATTCTAGTTTTAGTTAAAAGATCTAACACATATTTTCGTTGTGATAGAAAAATCCTATGTTTCAATCTTACTACCTCAATTCCCAAGAAATATTTGAATTATCCAAGATCCTTTATTTCAAATTTAGCAGCCAAATATTTCGATAATGCTTTCATTTCGCATGGGTTATCTCCTGTTAAGACCATATCATCAACATAAATAATTAAAATTGTTACCTTTTCTTCCTTATGTTTTACAAACAAAGTATGATTTGAATTACTTTACTTATAACCAAAGGCCTTCATTGTAGATGATAGCCTCCCAAACCATGCTCTAGGTGATTGTTTTACCCCATACAATGACTTTTTTAGTTTACAAACTTTATTCTTACATGAAGAATTACATTTAACTCCTTGTGGTAATTCCACATAAACTTCTTCCTCTAAATCTCCAATGAGAATAGCATTTTTAACATCAAATTGTTGTAAAGCCAATCTCGATTTGTTGCTATAGATATGACGATGTGAATTGTATTGATCTTAGCTACTGGTGAAAAAGTTTCTTGATAATCCACTCCATACCTCTGCATATACCCCTTTGCCACTAACCTGGCTTTATATGTATCGATGCTAAAATCTCTTTTGAGTTTCACCATGAATACCCATCTATAACCAAATGTCTTCTTTCCTTTTGGTAATGGAACAAGCTTCCAATTAGCATTCTTTTGCAGAGCGTCCATCTCTTTGTTCTTCGCCTTTGTCCATTTTGGATCTTCCAAAGCATCTTGCAAACTACTAGGAATAGATACCATAGATAATTGATTAACAATAAATGTATATGATTTAGACAATCTATAGGGGGACACATGGTTACTAATAGGATATTTGGTCTTGGATTTAGGATCAGGTTCGTAATATTTCTTTGGGATTCCCTTATTTGATCTGTAGATATTTAGGAATTATATTCTCTGCAGGAATAAAAATTTCATTAGACTTATCAAATGTGGGATTCAAAATTACCTGATGAGGAACACTTTAGGTTAATTCATTGGTTAATGGTGTAGATATGGGCAACTCTGGTAAATATGCAGTGCCGGTATTGGAAGCTAGTGAGGACGTGGTAGCAGGACCACTCTCAATTTTTTGCTTTATAAAATGTAATTCACTCTCTTCATTTTTTAAAATCTACTACAATTCACTTTCTGTATTTTGCTGCCAAATAATTTGCTGCTCATTCACTTTTTCTAATTCTATAAACTCATCTCCTCCCCTACCTTCTTGTAACACATTCTTTTCACTATAACTCTCATTCTGAAGAGAAGACCTAAAAACTCCCTTTGAATAATAAGGTTCTAATTCAAGAAAGGCAGCATCCAAGGTTACATATAATTTTTGAGTTTGAGGCTTATAACACCTATATCCTTTTTGAAATTCAGAATAACCAACAAAAACACACCATTTTGAATATGTATCAAGTTAACTTCTTAAATTTTTAGGAATGTGAACATAAACAGTACAACCAAAGACACGTGGTTTAAGATATAAGAGGTAAGGGATTGGAAGTAAGGACTGTAGCTTTTGTTAGAGGGGTTTCAAAGTCTATCACATGAGAAGGTGTTCGATTGATGAGGTAAGTAGTAGATTTCATAGCCTCTCCCCAATAAAATTGAGACATATTCATGCCAAAGAGAGAAGCATGAACCATTTCCAACAATTATCTATTCTTCCTTTTTGCCAAGCCATTCTATTGCAGGGTATAGGTGCAAGATGTCCGATGTCGAATCCCATGGTGACTCAAAAACTTTTCCAAGGACGTTGTATTTACAAACTCAATACCATTATCGGATTGTAAAATACGAATCTTCTTTTGGTATTGAGTGCTCACCATTTTATAAAATTCCTAAAAAGCTATGCAAACATCATTCTTTTTGTCAAGTAAAGCCACCCATATCATCCTAGTGCATTCATCAATAAATGTGACAAAGTAACGAGCTTTAGAAATAGAAGGGAATTTTGCTAGATCCCAAAAGGCTGAGTGAATAACCATAAAAGGTTCTGAACTTTTATTCACACTTGGTAAATAAGAAATATTGTGGTTCTTAGCCAGTTCACAAGTTTCACAACGAAAATCCAGATCATTCAATATTGAAAAAAGATGTGGTTTTAATTTTCTAAGATAACCAAAAGAAAGGTGTCCTAGTCTCCGGTGCCATAACCATACAGTTGCTTGAGTTTTGTCTTCGCTACTAGTTTAATTAGGTTGATTGAACTTTGGTCCCTCTTTTTATCAGCTCCGGGTAGTAGAGTTTGCCCCGTCTAACACCATAACCAAGAATCTTTCAAGTTAGAATGTCCTAAAAACATAAAATTAGGGGCAAAAAATTACAGTACATGCAAGGGTAGATGTAATTTGGCTAACAGACAAAAGATTATATTAAGGGATGGAACAATAAGAACAATATCTTAATTGAGGTATTCAGACAACATAATAAATTCCTCTCCGATAATAGTAGAGGTATTACCATTTGTTGTGGAGATAACAGATTGAGAGGGAAAAATAACGAATTGTAACTGATTTGAGTCCCTAATCATATAAATGGATGCATCTGTATCAATAATCCAAGTATTATTCTTAGAAGTTGCAGAAAATACAGATGCCTTACTAATAGTTTTGATTAAGCAACATTTGCTATAGGTGGCGATAGATCTTTCTCCACAATTGTCACTATGGCTTTTCCTACTATTTTCTTATGAGGTTTCTTTGTAAAATCCCACCACTTAGGATAGCGAATGATTTCATAACATCGCTGTTTTGAATGACCTGTTTCACCACAATAAGTATATACTAAACCACCAAACTTTTTAGTTAAGTGATTATTTTAATTTTTTTTTACGAGCTAGACAATGATCTTTTTTGGTTTACAACCATAGACGAGCTTTCAGAGATTAGACAAGAGCCTCCCATTATCTATCGTTATTGATATTCTCTCTTAACATATGCATAGGAGTTCTCCAAATCAAGTTTTGGGTCTTTGCAAAGTATCTCTTCATGAACTTGATCAAATTTGGATTCAAGTCCGCTGAGAAAAATATGAACTCGAAGCCTAGTCATCGTAGAATGCAATTGAACTACCCCTTCAACAATGCCTTCTTGAGAAATAGTCCTGTGATCAATTTCCTAGAAAATAGCAACAAGTTCATTATAGTATGTTGACAATCGTCGACCATTTTAAGTGGTAGAAAAATGTCTTTGGTTTAATTCAAAAATACAAGTTTCATTAGATCAATCATAAAAGGTTTTAGATACAACATCCCATATCTCCTTGTCGGTGGGAAGATGAATAAACCGCTGCATCAGCGATGGACTCATTAAGTCAATAAGCCAACTTTTCACTTTGTGATTTTCGATAATCCATGTTCCAAGATTTGGATCTCTGGGTGTAATTTTTTTATTTCTTTGGTGAGATATCCAGCTTTGTTGGGAGCACCAATTCGTATTTCCATGAGTTGGGATCATATGAATAATTGGTTTCATCTAGTGTGATTCCAGTAAGAAATGCAGAGTTGTCTTGTGAACAACAATATACAATGTTGGTTTAGAACTGATTCAATTGAGGTGTCGGTAGTGATGGCCATGTGATTCACAATGGATTTACCATGGTGATATTTGGCATATGAGTTTGATTATTTTAGAGTTCTTAAGAATTAGATGTGCTCTGATACCATGTCAGACAATGATTCTGAAAATATTCTTCATCGTATATTCTCTTTCAATGATTGAGGCTTAAAAAGCAAGTACAAGACTATACATGGAAAGTAAAAACTATATACGAAAACCAGACAAATTTTCTATATTTACAATCCAAATTTTGGTAACATGATTCTTAGGATTAATTAAAGAAACAAAATAAATCACACCCATAAACAGTTCATGCCAACAAATACTACATTCCAGATAGAACCGAGACATGGTCGTGGCTCCCAACAAACAAGCTTTGCTTTACTTTTGAAGTACAAACCATGCATTTCAGCAAAATGTGTCTTTTGGCTAGGGGACATGGGCATACCCCCACACCACACACAATTATGTGGCCCACTGACCTTGACTTTTTAACTAAAACATTTTTTCTTTGTTTAATCTTTCAATCCAATCAATCATCGGGTTTCCTGAAACTCTTACCCTTTTAAAAGATACCTTCCTCATTAGATTTATCTGAACTAGGGAGTAACAAGACGTGTGCGGCGAGACAATCCAAAGTTCAGCAAAGAAAAGAGAATCATACCCTTTTAGGCAACTGCATCAAATGTTTTCAAGAACTATCCCCTTCTTTTGTGGGGATTGTTTGTTAATCGGAAACATCTTCCTTTGGACAAGAGCTAAACTCCCGATACAAGGAAAAAACTTCCATAACTACGCTAAGATGACTACCTTCAGACTTCCAAGAGGAAGAAAACCTCCTGAAGCAGGGATAGAGAAAAACTTTAGATATGGGTATAGATCTGTCGGCCGAGGGCATCTTCCTTGTAAGATGAGTTAAAATTCTATTGTTTATTTCAATTACAAATTGAAACTATTATTCGCATTATAATTTCAAAAGCAACAAACTTCTTAAAAAAAAAAAAAATTCCTTAATAATAGGCTACGTAGATTATTGATTAATTAAAATGGCATAGACTCAAGTAAAAAGGAATTAAATTTTAAAATAAGAAGATTATTGAATTCTTATTAAATTTTAGTAAAAAGGAAGTAAAAAAAGGTTACTGAATTATATTTTAAAATAAATAGATTATTGAATTATACTTTAACTTTGATATAAAAAAATGAGGTTAATGAAAGGTACACCCAAACCCAGCCCATTCTTTTGGAAAAAGAAAACTAATTTCAAATTTTATTAAGGTTATTTTTTTAAGTTTATATTTTTCTTCTTTCCACTTTTAGATATAATCAATGTTATTAAAATCGGATCGGATCATTCAGTTAGACCGATTTAACTACGAATCGATAGCTCATTCGGTTGGTTCAATGCATAAAAATCGAAATGACTAAAAAGCGTAAAGAACCGGTATGAACTAGCCAAAATCGGATAAACTAGTGAAAATCAACCTGAAATCGGATAAAATAGGGTGAAAATCAGAAAAAATCAGTTTGAATCAAAAAAACCATTTTTTTGTCCAAAATATATATACAACATTGTTTTTTACTGGAAAAAAAATATAAATATAAATACAAAATAATTGAAATTTAGCCAATTTTAATGAAATTTTTATGAATAAAATAATAATTTATAATTGAAATTTTGAATATATCTGTCTTAAATATTTGTTATGAATATTGAATAACTTGAAAATATTGCTTTATTATTAATGTTTGATGATAAATGTATTTTTTTAAAGTATTTTTTTTTATTTTTTACATAGTTATATTCTCATAATTTTAATAGCAAATTTTAAAAATAATATTATTTTGAAAAAAAAGTAAAAAACCAGGTTGAATCCTATCAAACCGATCGAACCAAAAACCCTTTGTCTCTTCGGTTCTTTATCCGGTCCGATTTTAATAACATTAGATATAATACAGATGGATAGAAGTTTAATTTAGATCCCAATTTTTTTCATAAAATAAAAAGATTAATTAGATAGAAGTTTAGTGTAAAATCCACATTATAACTAAAAAACCATTTCTATTAAATTATTTAAATCTTGAATAAGATTTACAATAAAAGTTACACTTGAAAATTTGAAAAAACAAAAAACAAAAATGAGAGCCCAACGGCCTATGCTATTTAGTCAATTCCAATAGACCTATTTGGGATTTCTATATAAATTCCCAAAAAAAAAACTCTTTGCCAGCTTTTACAATAGCCATTTTTAAAAATATAGTTGTAATAATTTCTTAAATCCTCCTTTTTAAAAGTGTTCCGCCTTTTACTTAACAATTCCAACTCAAACTCTATTTGTTTTCAAATAAAATTTTCTTTCAATTTCTTTTTCATTTTTCGATTTCTTATCAGTTTTATTATTGAGATTCTATAATTTTAGTATTCTTTCATTCTCCATATGCGATTTTACCATCCTACCAACTTAATTTCTTAAATTTATAAATTACGAATCATCTAGTTCAAGATTTAATTAATTAACGTGCAATTTTTCATCCATTCCATATGATTGATTTATAAAAAGACTTAGCATATTTTATTTTGTTTATTTCTTCTCAACCCATCTCTGATTATTGATTTCTAACAATTACGCCACAAAAAAAAAAAAAGATAGCAACGGTCAAAACCGTCACTAAAAGCATAAATTTCATGTCTATACTTTTTTTTAATTTTTTGTGACTGGGCGACATCAGTGTCGCTAATTCGTTAGTTGCTAAATTTTGGCAACGGCACCTAAATTTCAATCGCTAAATGGTGAAAACAAAAACCATCCAAACAGTCGCCTAGCCAATTTGAGACAGAAAATAGCCTCCAAAGAATTAATGCAAAACATATAGCGATTAAACTATCGTATCCAATTTTGTAGCTAAATTTTGGCAAAAAAAAAAAATAGGAGCTAAAAGGAATTTGTGATAAATCTAATTGAGAATTTTTGCCATGGTATTTTTGTTGCCATTCTTTCCTAATTTTTTTTTAGAAAAAAAACTTGCCTATATTAATACCATTCAGAGAGAAGAAAATGCTCTCGTACGTACCCTTTTATTGAAAGATCACTTAATATAAACTCAAAGTATTTAGAAAAAAAAAAAAACACTAATCCAAACCAAATATATAGTGTTTGTTAGCTTCACCAACAAGAAGCCGTTTACAATATGGTAAAAAAAAAAAATTAGAACTTCACAATAACTTTCTAAATTTTTCATCATTTCTCACAACTAGCAACACATGCCTTTATGTTCTTCTTGTTATCATAAGGAACATTACGTCCAATTCCAGCATACAAGTCCCAAAAGAAACTTTCAAGTTATTAAGATACCAAAACATAGGCTAATTAATTTAATTTCTATTTGATGAACAAATAGCAACACTTCAATTATTAAAGAGAAGTAAAACTCAAAGAACATTCAATCTTTCATAATCATACTTAGAAAAAAGTAAGCTTAACTGCAATAATACATGAAGCTAATAAAAGGACTAAATATCAAGCAACTTATAAACAATATAAGCCAGTATAATGAAAGCTCAGTTGGGAGCCTCTAATATGAAAATCATAAAGATATATACAAATATCAAAGTTCAAATACTTCCATATGCGGTCAATGTTTTCACATCAAACTAAAAAGCTCAAATGCAGGAAATGAGATTAGACATGGTTTTTTAAAAAATTGAGCTAGGCGTTAAGACTTACAATTAAATGATGTTTGTCCTACAAGACGAAAATAGACTGGGATCTTAATCACTCCCTGTGCCTAATGCTTTCCTTCCTCCCGGTACCCAAGGACCCATTAGCCTTATATGCAGCTGCCTCTGATACTCAGCAGTGCTGCCTAATGCATAAAAACCAAGTAAAAAACCCCAAACTTCTGCCTTAATAGCAAAAACCACACCCTACCATTTCTGTCAAGACAATATTTGTCCAAGGTTGAGCATCTTGTAGAAATCCAGTCAAAGGTTGCTTACCTTTTTCATATTTTCAACCAAGAAAAACAATCACTTATTTAGACATGAGCAACAATCACGTATATGCACAAACAAAGATAAAATTTATGCTGATATATCTTTAACTCAAGTTGAACTTATCCAATTTCAAAACAAGTGTACAACAGCAAATATGCAAATAATGAATCCACCATGAGACTTTCCTCTTTTAAACTGAAGAACATTAAAACTGAGTGCCTACTTGGTGAAAATAAAGTATTAAAACCTTCCATCAGAGAGACTAAGATTCAAAGAATAAATTCGTAATAATAATGAAAATATAAATAAATCAAATAGCAAGTATACTAGTTATGTTCCGGAGACAGATTCGCTTCTTTTACTATATCATCTGTTTATGTGGAAACGGTGAAAGATTAAAAAAGAGAAAAAAAAAACAAAGAGGAATAATATATAATGTGATTAACAACAAGATTGCAGCTAATAGATACTTCAATCATATATAAACATAATCTCAAACAATTGAAAAAAAATTATCTAAAAACAATATAAAAAAAATTGTAAAAGTTAATTTACTTTATGTTAGGATTTGATGAAATTATTAATTTTATCCGTGGTCACTTAATTTTGGCTATTGCAATAATATGGTCACTATATTACAGTTTATAACGAAAAAATAATTCCACTATTATTTTGTAACAGAAAAATCATACTAGCCGGAAAATGGATTTTCCGATAATCAGCACGTGCATTTCACGTTCACCCACATGTGCACATCATTTCAGTTTCCATGTGAGCTTGTGATTGGATGCCAGCTAATTTCTTCCGTGATCACTCAACCTTGTCAATTTTGATGATATAGTCACTATACTACGATTTGTAAGAAAAGTCATAATGGCAGGAAAATGGATATTCTGATAATCGGCCCACCTGTCCACATCATTCTAGTTGCCATGCAATGCTACGTGACAATAAGTTAAAAAAAATTGATGTGAAGGCTATGACTATAATGGTTTTCAATTTCCGATGAAGAAGAAAAAAAAGCCATGAAAGAACAAAATGATGCTAAGGCTATTGATTTTAAGGCAAAACTTGAGGAACAAGAGATGAGAGTGAGAGAGCATAAGGAGAGCCTGAGAGACATAGAAGATGAAGAATTTTACAATGAGAGAGCTCAAAGAGAGAGACAGAGTAAAAATATGATTTTGTATTTTTTCTTTAACTTATACCATGTGGCTTCCAATCACATGCTTACGTGGCAATTGGAATGATGTGAACATGCGGGTGAACATGAAATGCATATGTCAATTACTGAAATACCCATTTTCTATCTATTATGACTTTTGTCTTATAAAATAATAGCTGGATTATTTTTTCTTTACAAATCGTAGTATACTGATCATATCGTTACAATCATCAAAGTTGAGTGATCAAAGATGAAATTTAGCAGCGTCCAATCACACACTTCTGTGGCAACTAGAATTGTAACACCCTATACCCAATCCGTTAAAAGATCTAAATATCGGATGTCACACTCGGACATAGTTTCCTTTAAGGGGACGAATTACAAAATTATCTATTTAAAAACCTTATTACTTTAACAATTACTTTTTTTTAATAAAAATTTCAGTGGAGTTTTCCCCAAAATTCCCTAAAAACCTCTTTGCAAGAAAATTTCCAAAACACTTTTATTTCGTTCTATCCTACCATCCATCTCCATTTCAAGGTCCCACACACAGTGGTTTGCCTATCCTCTAATATTTCATAACTCAATCTCAGTCAAATTAAGACATAGCACATTTAATATTCTACTTATCCTCAAATATAATTTATATAACCAGTTCCATAGCAACTAATTTACAATGCCAATACTCATAAATATATACATAAAATTTACTTAACCATAATATTGTATACATACCAAAATATTTTAAAAGATAACAAAAGAACTTGAGTTGTGCATCCACCTTAAAATCTCTCCACTCTTTCTGATGTGACTCAGATTTTGTTTTAGATCCACTTCCACCTAACTTTAAAATTCTTCCGAACCTATATGCGGAAAGAAAACCACGCGCTAAATATTTTGCTTAGTGGTGTTCAAGCAATTCTACTTTTCCACCAAATATAAAATAATTGACTAACACATGCTTATATTTTTAGAAATTATAAACACAATTATTTCCATTTGTTTCCAAGCGTAAAAGTGTTAAACCCATTATATATTATCTAAACATGTGTACTTTTAATATTGACTTATGTTTTGTTCAATTTAAAGTCTAATTAGCTTATAACTTGTGCCTAACTAACTATTTCTAATCAAGAATTCCTTATTTATTTATTAGCACTTATTATTTATTTTTTATATTTTCCTTGAGTAAAATCCAGTGAAATTGGCTCCATCCGGATTCTCATAACCATTCAGTCCATCATTTTATTACTATATATATATATATATATATATTTACACATTTATGTGGATAAAGCTCTCGGAGCCATTTAGTCCACGATTCAAATAAGCATTCTATATCGAAGCAGAGCTCTTGAAGCCATTCTGTCTGATCTAATCTATAATGTTGTAATACTACTATATTCCCTTAATTGGCATGCCAATCCTATCACATACATTCAATTCCTATCTAGTTTTACTAAGGGCAATTATAGCAGAATACATATCTCATTTCTTCTTTTAATTTAGTCTCACCTCATAGCCTTTTTTGTGATCATTATGTTGTAGCAAGTTATCTAATTTATGTTCTTATCCATGAGTTTAAAATAAATCCCTCATATATACACAAGTTTCCCATAAAGCATTTCAAGGTAATACTTATAGGCAACTTCATTAAAAGCATGATAAAATTTCATACATTAAAGCCAATTAACATGATTTATTATTAAGAATCACTTGTATCGTACTTAAGATCAAATAATGACTTAAAAATTTAATTTTGGTTTTTATTAATGTCTTTCTTCAATTACACATTTATAATAAATATTTTTCCATCCAATTAACCAAACCATGTATGTATTATAGATCTAACAACTAACATAATATAGGTAAAAATGACAATTTTGAAATCTAACCCTTATAGCTCAATTAAAGTGCTTCGTACCACTTATTTAACATTTAATTAGTTATTTATAACATTAATTTCATATAATCCTAATTCATTCTTCAAAAAATGTAACTTACATAATATGTATCGTTTGACCATTTGTAAGTTAAACCCCGATAATTTAATTAAATCATCTCATATTATTCATTTAACACTCAAATAATATTTTATAACATCAATTCTTAAAAATTCTACTCCATATAACACAAACCTTTACTTACATGGTACACAATTTTAAAGAAAATAAAATTGCATAAACACATATCAATTTGGATGTCAATTCCTTCAATTCCAGTCTCTACAAGCTTTAATTTGTCAATTTGTGTCCATTTCTTTTTCCTTCATGCTCAATTCTCATTCTTTTTCTTCATAAAACTCAAATTCAACATAACTCTTTTAATAAAAAAAATATAAACTCTTAAATTGAAGCAATTCTAACTAATTATTTATTCAATCACCCAAATAACTCAATAAATATTCAAATCTAATATTTTCCCCAATTTCCTAAAATCCCTAAATATGAATTTTCTCCGTTATTTCTTTAAATTTTAGTCATAATTCGTTAATTAAGGAAAGAATGAAACTTACCTAATGAATAAATGGGGAGAACATCAAATATATTAGATGAAATAGTAAGGGAACTAAATCAAAGAATGAAGGGTTGCATGGGGAAAATCGCAGACTACTATCGCACGAGGGAAAAGAGGAAAAAAGGAGAGGAGGCAAAGGTGCCAGAGGCTGCAACAGTGGAGAAACTGTGGCGGGCACGAACTGTGGCCAAGTGATCGAAGAAAGGAGAAGAGCAAAAAAGAAAAAGAAAATTAGCAACGGAATTCTATTTCGGTTTCTATTTAGCAACGGAAATATAATATTTTAGCAACTGAATATAAATTCCGTTGCTATTTTAGCAACCGAATAATCCTTCGTTGCTAAAATAATAACGAAAATTAAATTTCGTTGCTAAATTAGCAACAAAAATCATATTTTGTTACTATTTTTCGTTTCAATTTTTTTCGCCACCTATTGGCACCTTAATTAGCAACGGAATAGTGATTCCGTTGCTAATTTTCGTTGCTAAATTTTGGCGCCAAAAACTCCATCCACTTTTAGCAACGGAAGATAACCAAAAATTTTTCCGTTGCTAAATCTACAATGTTTAACCAATTTTAGCAACGAAAATTATTTTCCGTTGCTATTTGGTTTTCCGTTGCTAAATTAGCAACGGAATCATTTTCGTTACTATTTTTCCATTGCTATTTCCAGATTTTCTTGTAGTGATGTTCTGCTTTGACCTATTGACACTTTAGACATTTAGAAATATATTATGCAATGTCTCTTTTCATACCTGGCAATTAGTAGTGTGTCTTCAAGTTTTGGTGCATTTTTGTGCTTCCTAGGTGCGTAGCATATGGACTACTATGGGCTTCCTTCATGATTTTATTTTTCAGGTCATCAACATTAGGGACACAGATTCTATTTTTAAAGTATAAATAACCATGCTCCATGACTTCACATTCGTTATCCTTCCCCTCTTGAATTTGTGTAATGATAGCAACTAGCTTTTCATCTTGCTTTTGTGCTTCTTTGACTTGTTACACCAAGTTTGGTCTAAGCCTTAACTCTGCTATAAGGGCACCATCACTTGCTATAGATAATTTGACATTCATAGCTATTAAAGCTAGATAAAAATATTTAAATCGTTATTCATACATAACCTTAATATGTTATAAATTTAATAGTTTAATTTGATTATTTAGAATTTACTTGATAATGATTTTCTACTGAGAGCATTGACCATAACATTTTCTTTGCCTGGGTTATAATCGATAACACAATCATAATCTTTAATCAATTCTATCCATCTTCTTTGCCTTAAATTCAATTCTTTCTATGTAGGCAAATATTTGAGACTTTTGTGATCTATGTAGACATAACATTTTTCTCCATATAGATAATGGATCCAAATATTTACAGCAAAAACTACAGTTGTTAACTCTAGATCATGAGTTGGGTAATTCTTTTCATAAGGCTTAAGTTACCTGGAAGCATAAGCAATTACATTTCCCTCTTGTATGAGTACACAGCCAAGCCTATTATGCAAGGCATCACTATAAATAATGAAATATTTACCAGGCACGGGTTGTGTAAGAATAGGTGCTTTAGTTAACATGGCCTTTAATTTCTTAAAGCTTTCTTGACATTTGTCACTCCACATAAATTTTGTGTTCGTTTGAAGTAACTTAGTCATAGGTGCTCCAATAATAGAAAACCCATTAACAAATCTTCTATAATACCCTGCTAAAACTAAGAAACTTCTGATTTCCTTAACATTCTTAGGTGGTTTTCATTCCATAATAGCTTTTATTTTCTTAGGATCAACTCTAAACCCATCAATCGAGATAACATGGCTAAGAAAAGAAACTTCATTCAGCCAAAACTAACACTTGATGAACTTGGCATAAAGCTACTTTTCCTTAAAGTCTGTAAAATGATCCTCAAATGCTCGTTATGCTTCTCCCAATTCTTGGAATAAACTAAAATATCATTAATAAAGACAACAATAAATTGATCCAAATAATGATGGAAAATACGGTTCATGAGATCCATAAATGCTGCTGGGGCATTCGTAAGTCCAAAAGGCATCACTAAAAATTCATAATGCCCATAGCTGATTCTAAAGGCTATCTTGGGAACATCTATTTCCTTTACCCTTAATTGGTAACACCTTAATTTCAGATCAATTTTAGATAAGATACTTGCACCTTTGAGTTGATCAAACAAGTTATCTATTCTAGGCAATAGATATTTATTTTTCATAAGCACCTTATTCAACTACTTGTAATCCACTCAAACCTTGAGAAACCCATCTTTCTTCTTGACAAATAACACTGGTGCACTCTAAGGAGACACACTAAGATGTATAAAACCCTTTTCAAAGAGTTCTTGTAGCTAAATTTTTAATTTCTTTCATTATATGGGCACCATTCGGTATGGTGCAATAAATATTGGTGCAGTACTAGGTAGCAGATCAATGGAAAATTCAACTTCTCTTTTTAGTGGTAACCCTAGTAACTCGTCAGGAAAAACATCCTAGAAATGATATATCTTGAATTTTAAAATTATCCTTTATAGCTTTAAGCACACAAGCTAGGCAAGTCACACACCCCTTTCTAACAAGCCTTTTTACTGTTGTGGCTAATATAATATTTGAAAGAAAATTTAACCTTTCACCAATAGCTGTGATCTCATTATTGTCAGTTGTCCTAAGGGTAATTCTTTTAATATGAAAATCTACCATCACATGATGTCTAAACAGCTAATCCATATAAAGATTCACATCAAATTCTCAAAAGGGCAACTCAATCAAATCACCGAGAAATTCATGGCCTTGTATTTTTAAAGGACAATTTTTCTAGACCTTATTAACAACTACACTATGCCCCAAAGGATTTGTGACTACAATATCATGCTCAAGAGTGTTAACATACAATCTCTTATCATTAGGTAATGATATATATATATATATATATATATATATATATATATATATATATATATATGAATGAGTGGACCTTAGATCTATCAATGTATGAACATAAATATCAAATATAGTAAAAGTACACGCAATCACATTCGGGGCATCCTGATCATCACGAGCTCGCATAGCATATACACATAATGGAATATGGGTATTAGGTCTCTCAACCATCTCTGATGTGATCCTTTATTGATAGGAGCTTGAAAAGCTCATAAATATTGTGTGTTAATGTGTGGTTTTGTCCAGTATTGTGTTTATTATTTTGGTATTTTATCTATATTTTGTTGCTTTTATGTGTTTTGTGTATGTGTAGTTGTTTTATTTGTTTTATAGGAGAAGGGGATGATTTAGAGTTTAAAGGAGTCAAGTGAAAGAAAGAAAGCCAAAGGTGAGCTAGAAAGGAAGTATCGCGAGCGCGACAAGGGCGCGAGGTCGCGACAGCATGAAGGGCAGAGAGCCAGGCCAATCCAGCATAAGCGTGCCGAGTCGCGAGGGCGAGAAAGCAGAAGGGCTAGCGACAGCCAGCGGAGCCAGCCAAGCAGAGGCGTGTCTTGTCGCGAGCGCGACAGGAGTCGCGAGGGCGCGACAAAGTGCGGATGAGCAGTTAGAATTCTGAAGTGATGCAATTTTCTATGAACAAGGACAACTCTTGTTAAAGGACATCTTGAAGGGACACAATTTTTAGATAGGCATATATATGCCATGTGAACAGAATTTTAAAAGAGGAGGAATTTTTTATAATTTGATTTTGTGATCCTAAGAACAATTCTTTTCTTGTAGTACTTTAGTTTTTATTTTTATGTTTTGAAGAGGAGACAAGAAGCAAGGAAGAAGAAATCTTGTGTGAAGGGAAAAGGGTTGAGAGATCCCCTTCTTCTTGTTCTTATGTTTTATTTTTCTTCCTTGTAATCTTTACATGAATATTATGTTTGCATTTGATTATATATGAACAAATTTCTATTTCCATTTATAATATTGATCTTTGGTTGTAGTATTTTCTATTAAAAGTTTATTGGTATCATTATAAGTTAAGGAAGACGACCTTCAATGTGCAATTCCTTTTCTGAAAATTAACATAATGGTCATAAATAAGGGAGTTAGCGAGAGCAACATCTTATTGAAAGTTAATCGGAAATTCATTATCGAAGCATAGTTAGAGAGATCACATGTGGAGATAATTGCTATAGGTTGGTAGATAATCTTAAAATGTGTAATTGAAATCCACTAGTTCATTAACGAGAGTTGAGAATTAGTACTTTAATTGTATGTTTTAGGCAATCTAATTCATGTCGAGAGAGTGGTTTAGAAATTTATTCCAACTTGGCTTACTAATAAGATTAAAATTTATAATTAGAATAATGGTATCAAATGCATGATTATTTAATTTCATAATATTTATTGTCTTCTTTGATTATACTTAACTAGGATAAAATTAATTTTATGCAATAGATTAGTTAGAATTAACTTGCATTTTTGAACATCGTAAACAAGATTTAAATTGAGTAGTAATAGTGGATGATTAAAATCAACATTTCCTTGTGGGATCGATATCTGAAGTACTATAACCGGTACACCGTATATTTGCGGTATTTAAGCTTTAGAAAAAGCATATCATTTATCCACCAGTATCAGAATTAGTTCCTCTACTTCTATCTCTGCCCTTTGAAGCTCCAAAAATTGTTATATTTAGTTGACTGGCTGCTGGATACTATCTACTGGGGTAATCTTTTTGGAAATGTTCTATGGACCCGCATCTAAGACATGCTTCAATCTTTTTCCAATACTAACCTCTATGTTTCTTCCTATAATACTCGCATAGAGTAATCTTTCCTCATCCTGAGCCACCTGCAGTACTAGCCATAGATGGGGTTGGCTATCTTAACCTAGAAGATAATCTCTGACTTTTGATAAAAAGATTTTTGTGATTGTATTGGAGTCTAAAAACCTAACCCTTTCTGCTTTTTGCTAGCTGATGAGGAAGAACTAACTTGTCCCTGAATTCTCTTTTGCTGGCCTCTTCTCTATTTTTATTTCTCCATATTAGCTTTTTCAATCTTTAAGGTACTTTCACCAATTTTTCATAATTCCTAATTTGCGGTGCAACAAGGAGTTTCTTAATTTCATGATGAAGATTCGCCTTAAATTTTCTACACCTATCAGCCATAGTAGGAATGAACCGCTCGGCATAAGTACTCAATCTATCAAACTCTTTTTCATACTCTATTACCATTCTGGATCCCTATTTCAAATGGAGAAATGCTTCCTTCATCTCCTCTATATAAGCCTCTTTCATATTTTTATACTTAACCTGGGATAAAAAGTACTCCCAAGTGAGATCTTGTGGCACAACAAACCACTTTGTAGATTCCCACCATCGATAGGCTGATCCTTGGAGAAGATAATCCTCACACTCCAGTCTTTCTTTAAGTGTAAAGTAAAGAAGATCAAAAGTCCTCTTTATCCTAATCAACCAAAATTCAGCATCTAGAGTAGTGATTAACGACTCCCCCATAAAGTTCTCTGCTCTTAATTTCTTAGTTTTCTCCAGTGTGAGTTTCAATGGTGGAAAGAGTGGTTGTGGCTGTAGCTGTAGCTGTAAAAAAGGTGCAACAGCCATTTGCTATATCATATATTCCATCATTGTTGTAAAGAACTCTATCGAATTTGGCATTGGCTTAGCGATAGGTGGTGGCACCGGTTGTGCTGGATGCTTCTCCTTACCCCAATCCACATCACCGGTTGAAGAATGAGTTTCCACTTATTTGGTATCTCTTCTTAAGCTTGATTCCATTCTTTAATCTATAACAGATGAAAATAGTGGATTTACATTAGAGTCACATCATATTCACATTTAGCTCAACTTGTCGTGTACATAAATCTCCTTTTAATTATTTAGTTATTAGTCCAAAATCGTCTAAATCGAGCTCCAATACCACTAAATGTAACACTCTATACCTGATCCATTAAAAGATTCGGATACCAAATGTCAAACCCGAAATTAGTTTCCTTTAAGGGGACTGATTACAAAATTATCTATTTATAAACCTTATCACCTTAACAATTACTATTTATTTTTAAAAAATGTTCACAAAGTTTCCCCTAAAGTTCCCTAAATACCTCCCTACAAGAAAATTTCCAAAACATTTCTATTTCATTCCATCCTACCACCCATCTCCATTTCAAACTCCCACAAACAATGGTTTGCCTATTCTCCATTATTTCATAACTCAATCTCAATCAAATTAAGACATACCACATTTAATATTCTACTTATCCAAAAATATAATTTACATAACCAATTCCATAGAAACTTAATTAACAATGCCAATACTCATAAATCTATACATAAAATTTACATCACCATAACACAGTGTACATGCCAAATATTTTAAAAGATAACAGAAGAATATGAGTTATGCATCCACCTTAAAATCTCTCTACTCTTTTTGATGTGACTCAGATTTTGTTGTAGATCCACTTCCTCCTAACTTCAAAATTCTTTCAAATCTATGCACGAAAAGAAAACCATGCACTAAGTATTTTGTTTAATGGTATTCAAAAAATTCTACTTTTCCACCAAATATAAAATAATTGACTAAAACATGCTTAAAGTTTTAGAAATTATAAACATAATTATTTCCATTTATTTCCAAGCATAAAAGTATTAAACCCATTATATATTAGCTAAACATGTGTACTTTTAATATTGACTCATGTTTTGTTCAATTTAAAGTCTAATTAGCTTATAACTTAATTTGTGCCTAACTAACTATTTCTAATCAAGAATTTCATATTTATTTATTAGGCACCTATTATTTATTTTCAATATTTGTCCTAAGTAAAATCCAGTGGAATTGGGGTGGGATCTAATTCAAGATCGGGTTCTCGAAACCATTCAGTCCATTATTATTTCTCTTGGCATATTATTATTATTATTATTATTATTATTATTATTATTATTATTATTATTATTATTATTATTATTATTATGTATGTGTGTGAGTGTGTGGACAGAGCTCTCAAAGCCGTTCAGTCCGGTCTAATCTATAATGTTGTAGTACTGTTATGTTCCCTTGATTGGCATGCCAACCCTATCACATACCTCCAATTCCTATCTAGCTTTACTAAGCACAATTATAGCTAAATCCATATTTCGTTTCTCTTTTAATTTAGTCTCACTTCATAGCTTTTTTTTGTGACCATTATGGTGTAGCAAGTTGTCTAATTTATGTTCTTATCCATGAGTTTAAAATAAATAACTCATGTATACGCAAGTTTCCAAAAAAGCATTTCAAGGTAACACTTAAAGGAAACTTCCTTAAAATCATGATAAATTTCATGCATTAAAGCCAATTAAACATAATTTATTAAAAATCACTTGTATCATACTTAAGATCAAGTGATGATTTACAATTTTAATTTTATTTTTATTAATATCTTTCTTCAATTACACATTTATAATAAAATATTTATCCATCCAATTAAACCAAACCATGTACGTATTATATATCTAACAATTAGCATAATATAGGTAAAAATGACAATTTTGAAATCTAACCCTTATAACTCAATTAAAGTGCTTCTTACCACTTTTTTAACATTTAATTAGTTATTTATAACATTAATTTCATATAATCCTAATTCATTCTTCAAAAAATGTATCTTACATAATATGTATTGTTTGACCATTTGTAAGTTAGACCCCTATAATTTAATTAAATCATCTCATATTATTCATTTAGCACTCAAATAATGTTTTATAACATCAATTCTTAAAAATTCTACTTCATATACCACAAACATTTACTTAAATAATACACAATTTTAAAGGAAAATAGAATTGCATGAACACATACCAATTTGGGTGTCAATTCCTTCAATTTCAATCTTTACAAGCTCTAATTTGTCAATTTGTATCCATTTCCTTCTCCTTTATGCTCAATTCTCCTTCTTTTTCTTCATAATACACAAATTCAACATAACTCTTTTAATATAAAATATAAACTCTTAAATTATTGCAATTCTAACTAATTATTTACTCAGTTACCCAAATAACTCAATAAATATTCAAATATAACATTTTCCCTAATTTTCTAAAATCCCTAAATATTAATTTTCTCCTTTCTTTCTTTAAATTTCAATCATAAATCATCTACTAAGGAAAGAATGAAACTTACCCAATGAATAAAATGGAAGAAATCAAATATATAGGGCAAAATAGTAAGGAAACCGAAGCAAATAAAGAGGGGCAGCAGGGGGAAAATTGTGAACTGCTGTCACACGAGGGAAAGGAGGAAAGAAAGAGAGGAGGTGATGGCACCAGAGGCTGCAACAGCAACGGAATGGCAGAGGTGTAAATGGTGACGAGGTGATCGGAGAAAGGATGAGGGTAAAGAAGAAAAAGAAAAATGAAAGGGCGGTGGAGAGGAGGATCGTTCCTTTTAGAATTTAGGCAACCAAAAGAGGAAGAAAACTTAATAACCAAAATTATGTAGTTTTGGAAAAAATCCAATTTGGTTCTGAAAAATTCCATTTAAGCCATCTAACTTTTAAATTCCTTTCATTCAAATCCATTTCTTTCGGTGTTGTTATTGTTGTTGTTGTTGTTTTATGTTCTTGGATCACCTCTAAAATCAGGTCGACTAATGGTATTATCTAGGTAATTATAATTCGGGACATTACAATAATATTGTGGATAGATGGGTTAATGTGAAATGCACATGCTGATTATCGAAATACCCATTTTTTGGTAGGAGTAATCTAAAATTTTAATTGGATTGAACTGAACCAATCCAATTGTGTTATGAATTAAATTTTTTATATTGAATTGGTTGGTTTATGTTGGATTATATGATTTATGTTAATTGTTTATGTTATATTATAAACATATTAATTATAAAATTTTCATATTTATATATATTTTAAATATAAAACATTTTATTTTTTTATTTATTTAAATACCACATGCATGTTTTAAATTAAAAAATATCAAAAATAACAAAAAAAAATTAATAGTGACCTAAAATTTAAAATTAAATATAAATTATAATACATAAAAAAAGAAAAAAAATACATATATAAAAAAAATTCCATGTAAGCAATACATCTTCCATTTGGCTTAAACATTCTCTCCATCTTAATTGGAATCATTCATTAATTGGTGAAGATGGTTCCATTATTATTGAAGATCTTACCCCTACAAAATTTGCATCAACATGATAATTAAAGTCACTAAATACTTATTATAAGATAAATCAAAATATTAAAAAAATTAAGCATTACATGTCTCAATTTCTTCATATTTTTCTATTTCATCCATTGTATGGGAAAGGTCAATAGGCATCGGTATTGACCTCAGCCAATTTTGACCACACACTAGAGCTTCCACTATCATTGGACAAATAGAGCTTCTAAAAGGATCAAGCACTCAACCACCTATGTTTAAAGCAGATTCTAAAGCTACAATGGAAATTGGTATTGCTAAAGCATCTCTAGTTAGAAGAGAAAGAATCAAAAACTTACATAAACTTTTTCTTCATGAACCTAAAATATCAAAAGGATTGACTATAGGTTTGAAATCATTCGATAAATATTTTGCCACTTCTGATTAATTCTCTTTACTCTCTTCCTCTTCTAGATGCTTATAAAATAGGCTATTTCATATCTCCATACCATCCACCTCTTCGTGATTTATATTCACGTCACCAACATTTTGACTCCAATCATATAAACCTCTTATATTTTTCTCAGTTGAACTACATTTATAATAGCAATTATATAGTCGAGTCAAAGTTGTTTCCACCCTATCTAACATTTCTTTAGCCTTTTTTGGTAAGTTTTTCTCAAGAAAAAATGTCAAATATTTCATTTTATAATGAGAGTCCAAAATTACAGCAACATATAGCAAAAGATTTAAATTATCCATATTATCCCAATATTTATCAAATTTCAACTGTATATTTTTTGCCATGGCACTCATTATGTTATCATTACTAAAACTCAACTTGTTAATCATAACATCCAATTACTTTCTACTAATTTTTACATGCATGAATCAAATGTGAAACTATTCTTTAAGATGAATTATGAATTTTAATATGTTATTTAAAAGAAAAAAATTCAAAATCAGAATTGTTCCCATGAGAAAATATAAAAATAAATGAATCTTTATATACTCCATAATGCAGGGTATTGTGGAATATAATTCCATTGGTAAGCACTAGAAGAGATAGTTTTATAATATAACCAATCGATATTAGACAGTCAACCAAATTAATTCTAAATAAATTGAAAATAATTCTTATTTAAACTAAATCCATAGAATCATGCACTAGTCAAGTTAATGGAATGTCATGTAAAAAATGAGTTACAAAAGAAATTAGGGTCTTTTCTTTTCTTTCCCTTATTTCCCCATATGCACCTTTTCACCCGGTATTATATAAATACTACACATGCCCATTAACCTTAATCACACTATTTTATATTTAATAGTAAAATTAAGCTTTTGCCTATAACTTTTCCAACAAAATCACAACAAAATGTCAAATTAATGTGGAGGGAGTTTAGGAATTATTTATTTCAATTTTATAATAAAATGAATTGAGGAATTTCAACAAATAAAAGAGAGGAGATATGAAGAACCTAAAAGAATCCTAATCTCTTCATGAATGACGATCGATGATTGAAAAATGGAAGCCAAGAAAGGTAATTGGCAGTGGAGTTAGTGAGAGTGAGAGTGAGAGAAACAAAAAGGAGCAACTTTGAGTGAGAATTTCACACATTTAGGGTAATAGCAACAGGGATTGTGGAAACTGAAAAATTGGGCTATGGACTACATTTGAGAAATTGAGTTGGTTATTAAAAAAAATGGGTTAATTGGTTGGGTTATATAATAACCCACAACTCATATGTATATTTTTAAAATTTTATAATGGATTGTATATGTTATAATAACCCAATATAATTGTAATAAAAATGATGTATTGGGTTAAATGGGTTATACCAGATTTGAACACTCCTATTTTTCAGCTATTATAACTTTTCTGTTATAAAATAATAGTGAAATTATTTTTTATTACAAATCATAGTATAGTGATTTTATCATTACAATTATCAAAGTTGAGTGACCATGGATGAAATAAGCCTTTTAATGAAATAACTTACAATTAACATAAATGTTCACATTTGTACATGACATTTTAAAGCAAACTTGAGAACAAAATAAAAAAACAAATAAAAAAGGAATCAATCTTTGATATAGTAAGCACATACTATGATTTCTTATTTACTTAGTTCTAATGATCCCATAACTCCAAGGTAATAGAATGTATATCCCTGTATATAATGCCATTTGATATAAAGCTAACAACATTCTACCCCAAAAATTTTAAAGCAAAACATGATGAAACAAAATGTTGTATAAATAAAATAGTCTACATTTATTTGATTCGACTAACTCTAGCCAAAGTCTTGCCATTCACACCAAAAATAACAAAAAAAAAGACATTTTTTAATTTTTCTCTCAAACACTTAGTGGGCATACATTCTCCTTAACTTGATTCCCAACTCTATTTATGCAAAAAAAAACCCAAATTCTCAAGCATTTTCTCTTAAAGCCATAAAAATGCAAAGTATCGATCAAAAGAAGACAGAAAAAATTGAATTTTATTAAGGGATTTTTACACAAATGATTTAAAAAAGAATGAAAATAGAAGAACTTACATGAAGTAGAAAATCATAATCTAGATATCCATAGGCAAAGATAAAGCAAGAGAGAGGTTAAGAAAGAGAGAAGAAAAGTGCAGCAAGAGATTGTAAAGAGATGATTTTTGAACGAGAATAAAAAGTAGAAAGATGACATAGAGATGATGAAGAAGAAGATATGGTTTTTGAGAAAGAAAGAGTATTTTTGATATATCAAAATCTATAAAATTAAAAAGGGATATTTTTGAAATGTAAAAATGCCTAAATGAAAGTAAGAATAAATCAGATTAAATTTTTGAAAACATAGTAGAAAAAAAAGGAAAATGGTGTAATTTTCCATACTTTGATGACTAGTATTGAATCATTTAAAATCAACCAAAACAAATGCCAATAGTTTGTCTTGTTTGTATAAAGAGATGAGTGAAAGAGATAGGAGAAAGAGATCTAAATAGACATTACTAATGGCCAAATCCAAACACAAAAAATATTTAGAAAAAATATAGGGTTTTTACAAAAATATACATGAAAAAATAATAATAACAAAAAGAGAAAACGTATTATTTTCAAGTTTCCAAATATACAACATTTTAAACTATTAATTTCATTTATACAACTTTTAATTATAAATATACCACTTTTACATATTATCAATCAAAAATACCATTTTTCAAGCTTTCTATCTTCCTCTTTTGTAAAGCTCCTTCTAAGTGCATTATACCGATACCATATATATCATGTTAAGAGTAATCATAACCTAATTACTTATCCTTTTTGTCCATTATTGAAGAATCTATCAAGTTTGCATATTATAAAATTCATGTATAAATCCCTAGGTCAAAATTAAACATGTCATATGTATGTTTACATACCTAACTATTTTCAATATATGTACGATTATACTTTATAAAATTTAGGTTTATCCAATAAATTTTACACTACAACATTTCTTTATAAACAAATTACCATATACATAGAAAAAGGAAAAAAATATAAGATTCATACTTCTAACCCTTTTTAGGTCTTATATGGCCTTCCTGCTGCAAATCACATCCCTATGGAAGAGTCCTAACTTAGGTACATATACGGATAAACATCCATGAGAACAATTAATTCTGAACAATCACTCACAACGGTCATTCCCAAGCACACAAGCATAAATATGATGTAATTCATTTGCATTAAACCATAAACCAATTATATCAATTAATTGAATGAACATTGCCATGAAAATTTCATATTATAAGCCCAATTATATAATATATCACTATTAGCATATAATTTATCTTTTTATCATTTTCTATAATTACCTGCTTAAATTCTATGGGTGTAGATAACGAGTATTGTGAATACCCGAAAGTATCGATCATGTAAATATCCATAGGTATTAATCCTGTAGATATCCGAAAGTATTAGACATGTAGACCTAAATGGATACAAACTGTGGAAACTGCAAGTATACCCTATATGTGTGGGTATGTGTATGTATGTATGTATGTATGTATATGTAGATATATACATACACACACACACACACACACATATATATGTATATATGTAGATATATACATATACATACATACATACATACATATATGTGTGTGTGTGTGTGTATCATCAGAAAGTAGTACTCCTCCTATTCGCCATGCACTTGAAGATTCTCAAGACCCATTTACAGATGTTAAATTATAAAATATAAAAGTATATTGTAAAATGTAAAGTGTACATGTAATTGTAAGATATAAAAGTAAATGCAAAAGGGTAAGCAAAAAAAATAAAAAAGTCTTAAGTCTTAAAGTTATCTTTTCTCCCGATAAAACTGTGAGGCCCCTAATATGACTCTAGTTAGAAATGCATGTTTTAATAGAGTTATAATTAATTGAGATTAATTTAAAAATATGAATTTCATATAAGGTGTGGGACAAGTGATAAATTCTTTTATTAAATTAATTGCATGAAAGAAATTAAATTATTGTTTTGGTTTAATAATGGTCAAGAGTGTAATTGAAGCATGAAGTATTTAATTTAGGGGTCAATTTATAAATACGGCATTTTAAGGGTCAAATGTGAATAAAAGAATGATTGAGAGGTTGGTTTAAGGGAAGGAATAAATGGAGAGGTTAATGTATCACATGCAAAAATTATAGAAAGATTTGTGAAACATGCAATTTGTTAAAAGACTATAAGGGAATTTTTCTACTATTATATATAAGTTGATTTTAGTGGAAAGAAAGAGAAATGGGAGAGTAGATTGAGAGAGAGGGACGGCATCTATGGCAGCCTTGAAAGATTTCTTCTTCATCTTTTACAATTCTATCTTAATCTCTCAATTTATCTAAGAATTCTTGAAGAAAATTTCATGCATGTGGGTTGTTCAAGAAAATATTGATGTAAATTATTGAGGTATGGTTTTAATTTTGGTTATCATCATCATCTTTTTCTTCTTCTTATTCTTCTTCTTCTTCCTCTATTTGGAATTCGATTGGGAAAGATGCTGGAAATGATTGATTAGAGAATGAATTAAATTGTAGATAAAAAAGGTGAAGGTAGAAGAGACAAAGGAAAAGGTCTTACAAAGGATTAAAAGGCTAAGGAAATTTCGGCCAAGGTATGGGAATTAGGGTTTTCATACTTCCATGTAGATAATTAGAGTTGAAATGATGATTTCAATGTTTTATATGATTAATTGAAAAGAGAAATAATTTTATGAAGTGTTACAACAAGTGAAGACATGAAAAACCTTATGGAGTAATGGCTATAATTTTATCATAAATTGAGTTATAAAACTCTAATTGAGGCCATTACAATTTCTAAGGTCATATAAGAGATATGTCTACAAATTTGTATAAGGGACCTAGCACTAAATTTGCCTTTAAGCTATTCTAATATTTAATTGAAATTCATGAGAGCTGTTGTTTGTGATTCTAGAACAGTTTGTAGAAATTATAGTGTATTTTCGTGTACAGTGGTTGGAATGTTATGAGATCAAATTCTTTGAAAAATAGACTTCTAAGTATACATTTCATATGAAGGAAGTAATGCCTAATTTTATTCCCAAGCATGTCAAATTTTAGCATGAAACTCGTTGAATCTATTTGCACTGTTAAGGTACAAATTTTGGTATTTTGGGCATAAGTATTGGTAGAGGAGTCAAAATGCTATGCCGTAAAATTTTGGATAAACTAGATACCTAGGATCATGATTTTTATGAAGTAATGTTGGCCTAATTATTTTCTCATTTTATTCTATGAATTTTATGAATGGTGATAAAAGAAAAATATAACTATTTTTGGTAGTATGAACAGCCTATAGTTTTTCTCGAATATCTTAAGTTAAAGATATGATATTAAGATGAATCTTGATGTTTTGGAAACTGAACACATAGGGGAATAAGTTTGTAGAAGGCCATTTGGCTTAAAAATGACGTTTTCCAAATAAAAAAATGACATGCAAGTTGGATCCAGAATTCTGCCCTGTGCAGAATTTTACAAACAGAATTTTTAATGTATTTTTCTATTAAGGTTTAAATGTGGCTATGCTAAATATGTAACTATATGAAAACACATTGAACTATATATGGTATATAATATGATTTTTGATGAAGGTTTACATAAATAATCTTATATATACGTAAGTAAAGAGTAATGTTAATGATATAAAATAATTATACATGATTAATCTTATGTACATGCTTATTATATGCAATTAATTTTGCATATTCATACTCTAATGATAGAGTAAATTTTATTTGAACATGCACTTATACTATGAAATAAGAAATAATTTAGTATGACTATGTTCACGTGTGGTGCTTGAATGATAATAAGATAAAGTATATTATTATGATGATATATGTTCAATTTTCGATGCTCATATCGTTATATGACTATATGAATAATTGTGTGTGTGTGTGTGTATATATATATTCACTAGGGATTGTGTATTTGTATACATGATCACATACATACGATATGCTATATTGTAAAGTTTTAAGAATGAGCACTTGAACAGGTATGATGCATTACTTGATTGTCATATCATGATTATGCTAATATGAGATATCTAATGATAGTATGTTAAAAAGTAATCGCATCATTAAATGAACTTGCATTCAAAATTATGCCATAGTAACAATATATCTATCCTATGATTATACATGTGCAAAATGAATAATATAAGTGCAATCATGATATATGTAAAGAAATAATTAAATAGAGTATTGCCTGCAATTAGAATTCAATTGTGGATAGATAGGCGCCTATAGGGAAATTGCAGCTGCCATAGTTGACCTATTTAGGTCTAAAGTACAATTGATCTTACTGGATCATGAATAGCCCCATTTGGATTGTTGGCTGACCCTATTTGGGTTTGCTTAACCGATCCACCGTACAGTCAACCCCGTTTGGGTTTATAGTTTTGATATCCTCGAATATCCACCGTTTTGATACTCTCGGGTATCCACCGTTCCTGTTATCCACCTTTAGAACTTAAGCAGGCCGAACTTGAGTATAAATACATCACAATTAATTATAGTATAATGTATAACTTTTGCATATGTTATATGGGATAGTTTGTTTAACCATGGTTTCCAATGCATGTATATATATATATATATATATATATATATATATATATATATCAATGTGCAGATCATTTATATAGTGGTGATAATTATGGTTGCTGAAATGAATGTATGATTATGTTGTTTAAAATTTCATACCTTATCATATACTTATCCTTAACATGTTTTATTTAATGTTTCAATTGATGTATGATATATAAAATTTTTGACAAACACCATGAGTGGTTGTTTTCCATGTTTTAGTTTTTCCCACTAAGCTTTATAGCTTAGCACGGGTTATTTTTATCCGTGCAGGTTATTTCAGGAATGTACTCTGCATTAGGACAAGCCAACACCAGTTCATAAAAGTTGATGTAGGGAATTTTGGTTAATTTTGTATAAGTCCTTTCATATGTTTAATATGTATAAAAGGCTTTATAATATATGTAAGTCATATGGAAGATAATGTTATAATAAGCTCACCATGAGAAAGCAAGTATATACATGCATAAGGAGCTAGAATGCTCATATATATATATATATAATGATGAGGGCTATGCATGAAAATGAACAGACTAAGATAGTTATATCTAGCATTTATATGTTAAATGGGTTTCTTGAAGAGTCATTATACATATGGGAGTAAAGAAATGAAATTTGTGTGAAAAACCTAATTAATTTACAAGTTGTCTAATTAATTGGACCATTGAATATGATTATTGTTGATTTAATTTGGTTAATAACCTAACATAATATAGCTTAAATATATAGTATAATATATGTTATAAGCTTTTTATTTAGGGTGTTTCAAAAACTTTTAAAGGAAAAGATAAAATTTAACTTTTCAAAAAAGACTTATCTTTTCATTTGACATAAATTATTATTACCAACTTCATTTTTTCAACGAAAGATAAAAGTTATCATTTCAAGATACGAGTTTTTCAAAAGGTGAATAATATTTTCTGACAAAGGATCATCATAATGCTTTACCACCTTATCAAGATCATCATTTCATTTAATGAATGAGGTAGATAATTATGTTCAACAATTTGAAGACTTACTATCTTTAAAAGGCAATATTTACAAAAAGGCAAGGCAGAAGTCCCGACCGTAACCAACACTTCAAATCCAAAGAAATTGGGGTTCAAAACTCAGCCAAGCTACACTCATACTACCTTCATCAGGCTTTGATACAAAAAAAGAAGGATCGAGGCTAGGGGTGTTACTAAAAGCTAATTTCTATTTTGAAATTAATTTATGACAGAGTTATAGCTTATGTAAAAGAGAATTATAAAAGAATTATATCATTTTATCCTAAAGGTATTCTATTTATTTTATTTTTTAACATTCGTATTCTTAAATTATTCGTTTTTATCATAAATTCTAAGCTTTTTATTCTTTGATATAAATTATAATTTTGAGTTAATTCAAAAGTTTCTACAAATCTCTTAACTCTATTTTCTCATCTTAATTGAATTTTTAATTCTCTATTGTATTATATTATATTATCAATTCTAATTTGTAATTCAATTATATATTTTCTTAGTTTATCCATTTTTAAAGGTCTGATATTACTTTAAAAAATTTTAACATTAAATTTATTAATTTTATATTATGATTAAAATCTCTACAATCACATATATTATTTTCATGTAGAATATGATGATAAATTGTAAGATAAACTTTTAATTTAGATACTTGATCATTAAATTCACAAATTTTTTGTTTAACATTCCAAATTTTTCATATCCTTCTATAAGTTTTCATCTTCTGAGGATGTTGATGATAATAAATTGACAATTAGATTTTTATTTGCATTAAAACTATTGAAGGAGTTGATGACGAAGCTGTAGACATTCTTTGTTCAAAATAATTGATAATTGCTTGAATATCTGCCTTTTTGACATCAAAATTATCCCACCATTTTATCCTAAACTCTCTATAAAGAATAGATAGCTGATTAACCTATTTAGAAACATGATATGTCCACGAAAAAATCCATGAAACCTTGAACATCGCATAAAACTTTAAAAGATTGTCAGGAGTGCCTGGGTTGTAATAAGTTGTAAACTTAATGAAAGCTTCTTTGATTTGAAAAGGAGTTGCTTCAACTATTAATCCAAAATAACTAAACCATCGGATGAACCAAATTGGAAGAATGGCACCGAACTTATGAGAAAAGTAAAAGAACCACAAATGTTAAAAATTTCTTAAGTAAAATGCTTTGTACCAAGCTTTTTGATAATCATAATAGCTATATACCAACTTTGGAAGATACCCTAATAGAGTCTTTAATCGATACGGCTTGTGTCCCCATTTTGATTGCATAATAACACGTATAATTTTAACTTTACTATAAGTAATCCTATTTTTCTCTCTCTCACAATTATTATGTTCTATCTCTACATATTTAGTGTCTACTAATATGGTTTCATAATATTCTCTTGATTTACTTTGGTCTTCTTCATGAAAATGTCAACTATTAGAAAAAACATAATCAATCAACCTATAAAAACTTTGATTCTCTGATATACTAATTTCTTTTGGTTTTAAAATTTTAATAAATAATCTTTTCTAATTCAAAAAATAAGGAGAATTACTTTTAGTTTTGGATGTAGATGGAGAATGTATAATAGAAGAAGTGGGAGAGGAATGAGAGGCTAAAGCTGATGAATATGGTCAATGAGGTATAGAGGGAGAAAATGTTTGAGGCCTTTGGAAGGGAGGAAATGATAGTAACGGAGGATATAAAGGTTTAGATATAGTTATAATAGGAGGAGGTGTAAGTGGAGGATTTTGTTAATAATTTCTTGATGATAATGTGGCTTTTGACAAAACCTTTTTATTTGAACTCATTTCCCCTGTAAGAATTCACGAGAAAGAAAATCAGGTAAACTATTTTCTTTTTCTTTAATAAATTCGATATCAAAATTGAAGTTACTTCGTAAAGCTTTCCATCTTGCAAAATTTATTTAGAAATTAAATTTTTAACATCTTTTTCTAAAATATATTTTGCAGACAAACAATCAATACGTAATAAACACTTTTTCATGTATAAATAATCTTCAAATATTTTAATGAACAATGCTTAAAATTTCTTTTTTAATAGTAGAATAATTCTTTTGAGTCTGATTCCAGCTTCTTGAATAAAATCTCAATAATTCTTATTTATTATTATTTTGTCATTTTTATTTTAAAATACCTCCATAGCCTATATCACTAGAGTCCATTTCTATTATAAAAAAAGCTTTTGGATGAGGAATATTTAGACATGGAAGACTTTTAATTTTTTTTATTTTTTAACTATACTTGTATGTTTCTCTGTTCAAGGTTTAGGTTTCTTTTTTAATCTATTATATAAAGGTTTCCAGAGTTTTCCTAAATCCTTGAAAAAATCATGTACATAATTTAGACATCCTAAAAATATTTGTAATTGACTTTTATCTTTTATTTCGTTTGAAAATTTATTAGTAAATTTTAAACTCCCAGTAATGGGTTTAGTTCCTCGATCAATATCATGATCTAAAAATCTAAATTTAGTTATAAAAAGATGCATCTTTGGTGTAGAAATGACTAATCCATTTTGATGAATTAAGTTGAAAAATTTTTTCAAATGTTTTATATGTTGACTTATAGAATTGGAGAAAATAAGTACATCATCAATATATACTATTGAAAATTCATGTATTGGTCTTAATATATCATTCATAAAAAAAACAGTCAAAAAGTCAAAAATTTAAAAGTCTTAAGTCTTAAAGTTATCTTTATCAATTCTCCTAACAAAACTTTTAAAGGCAAAGATAATATTTAACTTTTCAAAAAAGACTTATATTTTCATCTAACATAAATTATTATTACCAGCTTCATTTTTTCAACAATTATCTCTCTCTCTCTCTCTCACACACACACACATGCCCTGATTCAAGTTTTTGTCTTGGTATTAATTATTCTATAATTATTACCTCATTAATTAAGAATCTTTTTTAATTTTTAATATTTTTAGTTTTTGATATAACTCATCCTTTGACGATTAATTCATTTATATATATTTTTTATATTTTCCATTTTAAAGATTTATGATTTCACAAAAAGAAATTAACATTAAATTTAATGATCTTATATTACAATTAAAATCTATACAATAACACATATTATTTTCATGTAAAAGATGATAATAAACAATAAGATAAACTTTAATTCTAGATATTTTATTATTATATCACACAACAATAAGATAAGTTTTTTGATAATCATAATAGCTATATACCAACTTTGGAAGATACCCTAATAGAGTCTTTAATCGATACGGCCTGTGTCCCCATTTTGATTGCATAATAACACGTATAATTTTAACTTTACTATAAGTAATCCTATTTTTCTCTCTCTCATCATTATTATGTTTTATCTCTACATATTTAGTGTCTACTAATATGGTTTCATAATATTCTCTTGATTTACTTTGGTCTTCTTCATGAAAATGCCAACTATTAGGAAAAACATAATCAATCAACCTATAAAAACTTTGATTCTCTGATATACTAATTTCTTCTCGTTTTAAAATTTTAATAAATAATCTTTTCTAATTCAAAAAATAAGGAGAATTACTTTTGGTTTTGGATGTAGATGGAGAATGTATAATAGAAGAAGTGGGAGAGGAATGAGAGGCTAAAGCTGATGAATATGGCCAATGAGGTATAAAGGGAGAAAATGTTTGAGGCCTTTGGAAGGGAGGAAATGATAGTAACAGAGGATATAAAGGTTTAGATATAGTTATAATAGGAGGAGGTATAAGTGGAGGATTTTGTTAATAATTTCCTAATGATAATGTGGCTTTTGACAAAACCTTTTTATTTGAACTCATTTCCCCTATAAGAATTCACGAGAAAGAAAATCAGGTAAACTATTTTCTTTTTCTTTAATAAATTCGATATCAAAATTGAAGTTACTTCGTAAAGCTTTCCATCTTGCAAAATTTATTTAGAAATTAAATTTTTAACATCTTTTTCTAAAATATATTTTGCAGATAAACAATCAATATGTAATAAACATTTTTTCATGTATAAATAATCTTCAAATATTTTAATGAACAATGCTTAAAATTTCTTTTTTAATAGTAGAATAATTCTTTTGAGTCTGATTCCAGCTTTTTGAATAAAATCTCAATAATTCTTCTTCATTATTATTTTGTCATTTTTATTTTAAAATACCTCCATAGCCTATATCACTAGAGTCCATTTCTATTATAAAAAAAGCTTTTGGATGAGGAATATTTAGACATGGAAGACTTTTAATTTTTTCTTTAATTTTTTTTAACTATACTTGTATGTTTCTCTGTTCAAGGTTTAGGTTTCTTTTTTAATCTATTATATAAAGGTTTCCAGAGTTTCCCTAAATCCTTGAAAAAATCATGTACATAATTTAGACATCTTAAAAATCTTTGTAATTGGCTTTTATCTTTTATTTCGTTTGTAAATTTGTTAGTAAATTTTAAACTCCCAGTAATGGGTTTAGTTCCTCAATCAATATCATAATCTAAAAATCTAACTTTAGTTATAAAAAGCTGCATCTTTGGTGTAGAAATGACTAATCCATTTTGATGAATTAAGTTGAAAAAGTTTTTCAAATCTTTTATATGTTGACTTATAGAATTAGAGAAAATAAGTACATCATCAATATATACTATTGAAAATTCATGTATTGGTCTTAATATATCATTCATAACAAAAAGTAAAAAGGTCAAAAATTTAAAAGTCTTAAGTCTTAAAATTATCTTTATCAATTCTCCTAACAAAACTTTTAAAGGCAAAGATAATATTTAACTTTTCAAAAAAGACTTATCTTTTCATCTGACATAAATTATTATTACCAGCTTCATTTTTTCAACAAAAGATAAAAGTTATCATTTCAAGATACGAGTTTTTCAAAAGATGAATAATATTTTCTAATAAAGGATCATCATAACGCTTTATCACCTTATCTCTCTCTCTCTCACACACACACACACATACCCTGATTCAAGTTTTTGTCTTGGTATTAATTATTCTATAATTATTACCTCATTAATTAAGAATCTTTTCTAATTTTTAATATTTTTAGTTTTTGATATAACTCATCCTTTTGACGATTAATTCATTTATATATATTTTTTATATTTTCCATTTTAAAGATTTATGATTTCACAAAAAGAAATTAAAATTAAATTTAATGATCTTATATTACAATTAAAATCTCTACAATAACACATATTATTTTCATGTAAAAGATGATAATAAACAATAAAATAAACTTTAATTCTAGATATTTTATTATTATATCACATATTTTTCTTTTAACATAAGAAATTTCTTTATAACCTTCTAAAAGTTTTTATTTTTTTGTGCTCTATCCTTTATTTGAAATATTTAAAGATCAAGAAAACATTCGACTGGAATACTTGAAATAAAATCAATTAATATATCAATTAAATTCATTTTCTTATGAAAATCTTGACAATTGCAAAATTCATCTAAGTGCAAATTTTCATGCATCTCAATTAAATGTTCTTTTAAACTTATTAATTCTCTTTTTAATAAAAACATATCTTTATCATTATCAAAATCAATAGAACATAAAATATCTAAAAGTTTATTTACACACCAAGACATAATTAGAATGAAATACTTGATGAAATATAATCTAATGATAATTTGCAAACAAAGGGAGCTGAAGAAGGTGAAGAGGGGTATAAGTACATGCTTGGAAAATATAAACTGTAAATCTAAGGTTTTGTTACGAAGAGAGATAGATATTACAAAAGGTTTTTATTCTTTTCCTTAATTTTGAATTGATGATTGAACTGCTCTCTCCGGTCCTGCCTTTCATTTGATGAAAATGTCTTTTAATAGAGAGGGTAGATGAGCTATTAAAGATACGTGAGGTTGAGAATCAAAAACTATTATAGACAATTAAAATGATTGCGAATCTTGGCTACTAGTGATAATTGAAGATGAAACGATAACTCTTTTTGAAAATAAAAGACTTGAATGATAACTTGCTTTTGAGAATAGTATTTTTTATTAGGAGAATACTATTGAATATACTTTTTACAATTTACCTTTTTTAACTTATAAGATTATTTTTATAATTCAATATCTACATATGGGTCTCGTGAGTCTTCAAAAGTTTGGGGAGAAGGAGGAGTACCACTTTTTGAGGAGCTTCCTCTTTCTATTAAAATCCTGTTGATAATATTATTGAATTCATCTTATGAAGAGGCTAAAGTTAATAAATTCACAATCTTATTTTTATCTACGTCAAAACTTAACTGCGAAACTGACGAGGGAAGTGTAGGAGTCTTTTGTTCACAGAAACTGATGACGGCTTGAATGTTTACTGGTTTAACTTCAAAACTATCCCACCATTTTATTCGAAATTCTCTGTAAAGAGCAAGAAGTTGATTAGTCTATTTTGGTGTATGATACATCCAAAATACAATCTAAAGAACCTTGAAAATTGCACAATATTTAAGAAGATTATTTGGAGCATCGAACTGGCAATAAGTCTTGATTTTATTGAATACTTCTTTGATTGTATAGGGAATTGCTTATATTATTAATCCAAAATAACCAAACCATATGATGAACTAATTGGAAAGAATACTACCGAATTTATGCAAAAAATAAAAGAACCATGAATGTTGAAAATTTCTTAAATAAAAAGCCTTATACCATGCATCTTGATAATCATAGTAGCTGTACACCATCTTTGCTAGATATCCTAATAATGTCTTTAAAATATATGGTTTGTGTCCCCATTCTAATTGCATAATAACATTTACAACTTTGACTTTACTGATCCAATATCAACTAAAATTGCTTCATAATATTCTCATGATTTACTATGATCTTTCTCATAAAAATACCCACTATTAGGGAAAATATAATCAATTAATTTATAAGAATTTTAAGTTTCTGATAAATTAATTTCTTTTGGTTCTAAAACTTTTATAAATAATTTTTTCTAATTAAAGAAATAAAAAGAAGTGATTTTTGTTGAAAATGGAGAAGGAGAATATATAGTAAGAGAAGAGAGAGAAGAAGGTAAGGCGAGAGCAAAAAATGTATTAGCTAGGAGGTGTTAAAGGTGAAAAGATTTGTGGTCTAGTGAGTGGAGTAAAAGGCAGAGGAGGCATATACCAAGGTCTAGGTATAGGAGTAAGGATTCTAATAGGAGGTGGAGTAAGTGGATTATTCTGTTGTTAATTTCCTTATGATAATGAACTTCCTGATGATAATGTAGCTTTTGTCAAAACTTTTTTATTTGAACTCATGTTCCCTGTAAAAATTCACGAGAAAGGAAATTAGGTAAACTATTATCTTTTCCTTTAATGAATTCGATGTCAAAATCAAAGTTACTTAATAAAACTTGCCATCTTCCAAAAATTTGTTTAGAAATTAAATTTTTAACATCTTTTTATGAAATATATTTTGCTGATAAAAAATCAATTCTTAACACAAACTTTTTCATGTACAAATCATCTTCAAATTTTTTAATGTATAAAATAATGCTTAAAATTTCCTTTTTAATGGTAGAATAATTATTTTAAGTTTGGTTCCAGCTTCCCAAATAAAATCTGACTAATTCTTCTTTATTATTTTTTTCATTTTTGCTTTAAAATTCCTCCATAACCTATATCACTAGCATCTGTTTCAATTATTAAAAAGCTTATGGATGAAGAATATTTAAACAAGGTAAACTTTTAATTTTTTCTTTAATTTTCTTAATTATGTTAGTGTGTTTCTCTATCTAAGGTTCGGATTTCTTTTTTAATCTATTATAGAAAGGTTTACATAATTTTTTTAAGTCTTTGAAAAACTCATGTACATAATTTGGACATCCTAAAACTCTTTGTAACTGATTTTTATCTTTTATTTCATCTGAAAATTTATTAGTAAATTCTAAACTCCTTATTATTGGTTTTATTGTTCCCCTGTCTATATCATGTTCTAAAACTCCAACTTTAGTTTGAAAAAATTACATTTTTGGTGCAAAAATAACTAATCCATTTTGATGAATTAAATTGAAAAATATTTTCAAATGTTTTACATATTGACTTATAGAATTAGAAAAAATAAGTACATCATTAATATATACTATTGAAAATTCATGTATTGGCCTTAATATATCATTCATAATATTTTAAAATTCTAAAAGAGCATTTTTTTTAATCCAAAAGGCATAACATTCTATTCATAGTATCCAAAAGGGACATTGAATCCTGTCTCATATCTATCTTCTTCATCTATTTGTATTTGCCAAAATCTTGATTTCATATCAAATTTAGAAAAAATATTTTCATCATATAACTTTGTTGATAACTCTTTTTTATATGGTATAGGATATCTTATCAATTATAAAACTACATTTAATGGATTATAATTTACTACTAATCCAGGTGTGCCTTTTTCTATTTCTATTATATTCAAAACATAAAATGTTAAGCAAGACCAAGACGATTTTGAATCTCTTATTAATCCTTTATTTTTTAAATCTTGTGTTTCTTTTCTACAAAATTTTTTCTAAATCTATTGACATTTTAATAGCTTGAGCTTTTGTTGGAATTTTCTTTTCATCGAAATCTTTTATATAGGGTAGTTTTACTATATGTTATTTTCTATTCCAAAAAGCATTAGGAATTGGTGCACAAATTTCTTTTGCAAATATATTTTTGAATTTTTGAATTTTTTATTTTATTTCTAGATTATCTAATTGCTCTTTTATTCTTTTCCTTTTATTTCTTAAATTAAAAATTTTATATGTTTTTTGCTTATTTTTCAATAAATTAATTTCTTGTACATTCTTTGTAACTTGAATAATTTCTCTAGATATTATAGGAAATGCAAACTCAAAAAGAATTTCTTTATCTAATATTTTTGTTTTGATTCCATTATCTCATACTTGAAAAAGATATAATATTGTAGTAAAAGGTGCCCCTAATATAAGTCCAGAATTTAAATATTTTATTAAAATTAGACGAGTTCTAAAATAGTATCCTTTATATTGTAAATTTTTACTCTTAATAATTTATAGTTATTTGTTAACTTAGATCTATTAGTAGTACCTAATCTTTTAAAAGTTTTTTCATAGTATTTAGTTGGGATTAGTCCTTCTTAAATAAAATTTTGATCTGCTCCGCTATCTATTAAAGCTAAAGTAGTTATACGAAAATCATCATTAAGGACTATATCTAGTTTTACATACAACTTTTGATAATTTACTTGAAATATACTATTTATATATTCGTCTTGTGTTTTCTTAATAATTATACTAGAAGATGTTATTCCTTTTAATTTTTTTCTTCTTTTATCGAATTATTAAGACTAACTTTTAAACTTTCTTCTTTAATATTTTGAACTTTTCCTTTTAATATACTTGCCTCTTATTTTAATATTTTAATTTCCTCATGAAGGTCTTGTATAATTGATTCTTTTTTAATTTCAAATCTTTTACATACTTCTGCTAAATTATAAGATGTAAAGTCTCTTTTTTCTTTTGTACTTATTATATCTTTTAATCAAAGTAAATAATTTATTTTTATTTTAGGATCATCTATTTTATCTTTAACGTCTAACAAAAATTATTTTTCATTACTTAACATATTTATATTGTTACATTGACATGGTCATATACAACTACAAAATTCTGATTCAGAATTACTTTCTAAGCTATTAGTTTCATATTCTTCACTTGTTGCATTTAAATCATTTTTTGAAAAATTAGTGACTTTATTATCACTACTAGAATTTTCATTTATTATTATTTTAGCTATTTCATTTTTAAATTCTTCCGAGACATCTAAATTATTAATTCATTTTCTTACCTTACAATCTCTTGAATAATGTGTTTATTTTCCACACTTATAACAAACTACTTTATCCTTTCTGTTTGTCTTAAGTCTAGATTTTTTATATTTTGTTTTCTCTTAATTGGTTTTTCTTTATAATTTTGTTTTCTCTTAATTTTGTTTGTCTTTTTGTTTTGCAAATGCGTTGGTAAAAATAAAAATGTTGCAAAATGGTGAAATTTTTAGCGACGAAAGACAAAACGGTCGGTACAATTGTCGAGATGTCTTAACGCCATTTTTTAACGACGATATATTCCGTCGGTAAATTTATCAAACATTTTTTCTATGCACCGATCGAAAGTCCGTCAGAAATATAATGTATGCCTTTATTTTAAATGTTTTACCGACAGATTAGAGACGAAAATCCTAATTCGTCAGTAAAAAAAGCGCCATATTTTGGTGGCTTTTAGCAACAGTTAGTATCGTCAGTAATCTGTTGCTATTTGTTTTAATAATACAAAATAAATGATTAAAATTTAATTTTTTAATAAAATATTGTTTTTATATATAAATACATTTTTATAGTAGAAATTAGTCTATATTATTTGTGAGAGGATTTTCTATTGGTAAATCTGTTGGTATTCCTTTTATTATTAAAATTTAATATTTTAATAAAATAGTTTTCAACATTGTGTAATTGTTGACATAAAACCTATGTAGGTTTATTGTCAAGCTTAACGACAAACAGGTGAAGTAAAAAAATTTAAAGGAGAGCCATGTAGCCAAACAAAAATTTTAAAGCGCCAAATGAAAAAATTACTTAAGATTTATATATATGTGTGTGTGTGTGTGTGTGCCGAAAGAAAGGGAGAAGAGGAACCATACCAAAATAAATGGTTAAGGTTTATAAAATTTGGAATTTTCGATTTCAGTCCATGGTTTGAAAAAATCGGCGATCCACAGTTTGAACATATTGTAGCATATCATGCTCATTGTTGCAGTAATTAATTTGTAGGATAAAGACATGCACGGAGATCAATAGTGATACGTTACTACTACCGGCAGAGCTTAAATGCTGAATTAACTATTATTAAATATTATTTCACTTTAAATGATTATTTTTTTATTTTTTTCACGATAATCAAAGAAATAATTATAATACATCAATTTTATAAAAAAAATTATAATTATTGATAAAAATATTTTTATATTTTAATTTTTTAAATTCTAATTAAAATAAAAAAATGATAAAAAATATTTAATAAAATATATATATATATATATATATTTTAAATTTTAAAAAATATATTTCAAGTGTGATAAAGTAAAAGAGTAAAAATAATATTCTAAAATGGTACAAAATGACTGTTTTTTATGATTGAATTTAAAAAGCAAGCTGAAAATTAAAGTGCACTCATAATATAAAATTAATTTTATTTTTATTTTTAATTTAAATTTTACTACTATTATTATTGATAATGATATTTTCATTATGAAGATTATCATAGATTTATTTTTATTTTTATACAACTAAAAATTAATAAATACACACATTGTTTATTAATGAATATTTATTATTATTATTATTATTATTATTATTATTATTATTATTATTATTATTATTATTATTATTATTAATTCTATATTTTTTATTTTATTAAAATTTTTATGCAAAATTTTAAATAGTTAAAAGTTCTTATAATTTATATTGACTAAATTACCTCTGCATTTAAGGAGAGAAAAGCAAAAGAATCACGGGCATTTAAGTATTTTCTTGCGTCTCCTTTTTTATCTTGGTATTTTTTTTTGTTAAATAATGAAATTCTCAATAAGATAAAAGTTTATTAAAGACTACAAAAATCGAATTTTTACACATTCGTGGTTTCTCAATTTAGTGCATATTATTTGTGAAGAAGTAAAATCACATCCTAAATACCAATGTTTTCAGAATCGGTTCGGAGATCGATTCGGTCTACCAATTGAGTCAAGAGTCAACTGGTTGGATCGGGTCGACTCGGAGTTTTTACTTTTTATTAAATATAATTATTTATAAAAAAATAAAAATATAATATATCAAAAGACATTGAAAATTTTATTAATTAATAAATATCAATGTAAAAATATTAAGACCAACAAAGTTAGTTGTGTTTCTAAAATTATTTGTATGCTACTTATATACCAATTGTAACATGATGATGCTTAATTAGTCAACATTAATTGTCCTTGGATGGTGCTTATCAATATCTAATTGCAGCTCCATTAACATGCAATTTAAGCAATCAAAACTTAATCCAATTTCTTACCGGCTTTTTATTGCTTATAAACTAATTATATATTCAAAGATTTCTATCGTTCCAAAATTTTCAATCATAATTACCAATTCATTAGTTGTAATTACTATCAAAGGATTTTTTCGATCTATATATAATAAACTCTTATATATAAAAAATAATAATTAAAAAAATTATCTACTGTTAGGATTAAACATAAAATTTTTTATGGTAATTCAATTCTACATTTAGATATGTATTATAGACATTATTTTTGTATATTTTGAATATATATAATAATTTGTTATGGATTTAGTTAAAAGAACACATTATAGGATCTTTAAATTTTATTTTTTTAATTATATCACTGTATTTTTTGGGAATTTAGGGATTGATTTCTTAAAATGCAAATTTTTTTGGTTGAACCGGAATCCGGTCCGAGTCACCGAGTCACCGGTTCAACCCGATTTTTTCCGAGTCAATCCGAGTTTTTATCTTTTCCGATTTTCATGTTGAATCGACTCGGATTGCTTGCCGAGTCACGGTTCAACCGGTCCGACCGCCCGAGTCAACCCGAGTTTAATAACCATGCTAAATACCAATAATTTCCTGTCCCTAAAATAAAGGCATTAGGCGGGATTGATTGATGCTCCCCTGAAAAATAAAAGATGAAATTTAACAAAACCTAAACCAAATTTAACAAATGCTAGGTTTCTCTCACAAAACCCTTTGATATGGGTTTCGGACTTCATAGAGGTGCTCTTTCGTAGCATGGCTCTCAATCGACGGATGCCTTCTTCCTCGTTCCACCTCGACAACTCCGACACTGCTTACTCCACCATCATATACATTGTTTTAATTTTGAACTGGGTTTTATTTATTAGTCTTTTCTTCTCAAAATCCTATAATGCATTTTGTCAAATTTTTTTCTAAGGGTTTTCTCAATTCTTTTTATGTTGTTGCAATTGACGCCGATGTGGACATCAGAAACCTCGCTCGAAGCTTCCATTAGGATTCGGTGGCAAAGCACTGGTTTGGCTAGTGGAGGCAATAAAAATTAAAACCGAATGATGCCTCTATTTCATAATAATAGACTGCCCAACGGGGATTGATGTAGGGTTCATTATAGCCATAACTTTGCCCAATGAAGCAGTGTTAGTGGCAACACCTGATATAACGAGTCTGCGAGATGTAGATAGAGTGATGGGGCTTTTAGAGTGCGATGGGATTAGGGATATAAAGATGAATGGTTAGGTTAGTGTTTAATTCTTTTTTATTATTTGAAGTTTCAGTTTTTGGTGCGCTAAATGGCATTTCTAAGCCTATATTGTCGAATGCTATTGGTTTTTGCTGTTAATTTAAGGGAAAAGAATGCTTATGTCATGTGTTCAATTTGCTTTATGTCATTGTTCATTGTAAATTAATTGCTTCCGATTTGAGCTACAATTGGTAGAGATTATACTATTGGTTCGTGAGACTGCTGGTATTTTTTTTTCTAGTGAACATTTTGAACATAACTATGTCGTGCACTCGATATAATGTGAATCTGATTTATTCATTTCAATAGGAAAATTTGCACTATAGTATCTTTAAAACATTGTTTCAATTATTGAATAGGAGCTTTTTGTTGACCCTGAAAGCTGGATCACGTGTTGAATGACTACGATTTTGGTGAACTAGTTTATTTCACATTTTTACGATCATTTATTATTTTCTATATATTTGTTTAGTTCTCGTCTTTCTTCCATAATATATGCAATGCATTTTTTGCTTGCTTTGTTTAGGTTGCTGTGGATGGTATTTGGAAAATGTGTCCTGCAGGCGGTGGACCTGTTCAGTTCCCTAAATTTAATGGTAATCATGTTGTTCGATCTATTGATTGTGTGCCTTTCAAATGGCATCTGTACATACCATTAAATGTTGTTTCCTATTCATTTATTGGTACTTGTATTTGCAGTGGAAACTTAGAACTTAAGAATCTTCTATTCTTTGCTAGATGGGTTACTGTCCTTCCACTCTACATGTACATATCCCATATGAAAGTATCCAGTTATACTTGTTTCTATGTTAATTTCATCAATAATTAGTGCAAATTAAAATTGATTTGCCAACCCATTTCCATTTGATAGATATTTGCATTGAATCATTACTAACCTATAATATTATGCATGTTAGCATTTATGAGATGCCATACATTATTATAAGCAGAGAATGAAAAGACTTGAAACTTATATATATAGTTGAGCCAACATTGGTTTTCGTTTATAAATTTTATGAAATGTAATCATTCAAACCAATATAATAAAACACTTGCCCATCATTCATTAGTATATGGTAGTTTTATTTTAGGTACTTTAAGTTAAAATGTAGATACTTTCTACAACACCCTTCTCTTTAACCCATAAACAACAATTATTCATGTAAGTTAACTTAATTTACAGTCAATCAACCTGTTCATATATTGCAATTCTATGCTAAGGTTTAGCAGTAAATCTAATCAACTAAAATAAATTATACTATCACAACTTAATATTCATATAAGTATCTTTAGCTTTACAATAATTACTTTTTACAAATGTTCATCAATAATATACAAATTTCAACATAAATTAAAAATATCTTGACATCAATATAATTTTGGACAGCACTTTTCTTAAGTTCGCATATGATAACACTTCATGATCCTTTTGCAATTCATAGTAAGAGTTACTGCTATAGCCTTAACCTTTTACTAATATTCGAAAAACTATTGATAAATCTTTCTATAAACATTAATTCATCTCAACTCCATCTTAATACAAGATTAAAACAAAAGCTTGTTCCTAGAGCCGTAAGCAAAACCAATTATAATTTTAAAACATCACATGCAAACCCGATTTTAACTCTCACCAATCCTTTAAGAAAAATTATCTATTGATAAATCCTTAACTGTTACATCTAAAATCCCAGACCAGACACTTGATTATTTTTGCACTTCTTGTTCTCGAGAATTTGCTCATGCAATTTAGACTTTTCTACAATGATGGTGTTGTCAAGGGAGTGGAACATATATATTCTTGCTGTCAAGAATTTGTTATTATTATTATATTTTGAATAAATAGATGACACTTATTCCAAATTGATACTTGATTCTATTATGCATGCATTTAATTTTATTCAATGTTTATCTATATCTTAACAATTTAAAGCTAATATTGAATTAGAATTTGAACTATTTGAAATTGTATTTCTAATTAATTTAAGTGCAAGAATTATTTCCATTGGTAGATATATTGGCAAATCTATTTCCAAATCTGTCACAGGGTAGAATATTTTATTTACTGTTCTGTTAACAAAATTATTTTTTTGTTAACGATTTCAATAATTATTTTGTATATGAAAGTATTTTATCAAATTAACATTAGAATATTCTCCAGCTGTTTCAAATTTAAAAATAATTTTCCATAAATCAGTGTTTTGATATAGAATTTGCTGGTACTTTTTTGTTTCAGTTTTGGTTGAATTAGAAATTCTTAAAATCTTTTTGGCAAAATTTATGATTTGGATTATCGAATTTTGCTTTTTTAGGTCATGACTCCCGAGTACAATGCATATCAAGAACAAGTTCTTAGTAACAGTTCAAAGTTTGTCCAGGTATCCTTGGTGGGCCTTTCTAGAATTGTGCTTGTGCAAGTATGCTGCAGATATCTATATTTATTTTTTAAGCATAGGAATGTTGTATCTCATTATCTTACTGAATGATTTAACTGTCGGGGGTTAAGTTTGTTTTTACATGCAGAGCTTGCTAGAAAAGGGCTACGAACTGGTATCTGGTGGAACAGAAAACCATTTGGTTCTGGTCAATTTGAGAAACAAGGTACAAGGAATAGTTATTCTTTCTTCGATCTAACTTATTTATATTAGAAGCCCTCTTTAAAATAAAGTGGACATTGAGGTGTAATTCATATAATGGCAGTGCGAGGTATTTCTCAACGTCTGATGATTTCCCAAGAAGAAGTTTTTAGGTTTAGTTTGGAGAATTTTTCACAAGATATTTGGCAATTGGAATAATTATGACAAAAATAAACACCAGTAGCTTGGAATTCTGATGCCTAAACAGTGTTATGGGTAGCTTTGAGCAAGAACTTGTGTAATTTAAATTTCTTTGTTTGTTTTCTTAAACCTTGTTGCTCATATAAATTCTGCATTTCTGTTATAATGAAATTGAAAACCTAAAAAAAATAAAATTTTGGCTGGATTTCATTTGTCATTCTTGGAAAACTATCTGTTTTACTGATGTTGCAGTAATATGATGTAAATGAGCAATTTCATGGGACTAAAATGAGTCATATGAGATTTCCAACCTTTTTTGCGGAACATCTGTGCTTCTTGGTGGACTGGATTGCATTTGCAATTTTTTAGATCTTACCTACTTACATTATGAGATTGGAAAATTATGTTAATCTGCACTTCTGATTCTCCATTCCTATAATGTCTTGGCTCATGTGTTTTTCTAGCAAATTGCAGATATGGTGTGAGTCCTCTTACACCACTGAAGGGGCTTTGTATCCAAGGTCCCATCTTCGTCAATTTTTTCTTGGCAGTAAGACATTAAACAACATGCTTTGTTACATGTTATTATATTGAAAATATCCTGAACTGAATAAAATCGTTCAGAATAGTCTTCAGTTTAAGTGCCTCTAATATGATTTATTTTTTTTCCAAATCTCAAACATGGCTGAAAAGATGCCATCCTTTACAAATGGAGCATATTGGTTTGTTGATTTGAGTACCCCAGATAGTCTATATATCTTTCCACTTTTGATAGCATTGACTTTTTGGATAACTGTGGAGGTATGTTTTGTTTCATCAAATGAAGTAAACTAATGTTTTTATTGTTTTACATTTTCTCTTTTGCAATTCATTTGATTCTTCATCTTGTTGCCTTCAGCTTTCTTTAGTGGCCTCTTTATATAGCCAATGTGTAATTATCTACCTTGTATTTCCTCAGTGCAACATGCAAGAAGGTATGGAAGGAAACCCAGTTGCTGGTACCATGAAAAATATATCTAGGGTCTTTGCTGTGCTTACTGTTCCATTGACCATGAGTTTTCCTAAGGTAATCTAGTGAGCACATCACTGAGGGCATTGCATCTTTTATAAGTCTTTTGTGAATCACAACATTTGCATCTCTTCAACTTGCCATGTTGATGGTGCTATGAGATCATGTTTACATTGTCACGTAGCCATGTTACATGCTTACCTCCATTTATGGTTGTGCCCTCTTCTTAAATTCTGCTGCATAACTTGGACTATTGAGCATAAAGAGTTTGTAAGCCAAAGTTTCAATATGGAATGCATTAATTACTTGTAGTGAGAGTATGTTATAATTGTTTGATCATTGTGTGGTAGTGAAGAAAGAGTTATCAAGTGAGTTCAGATGAAGAATTAATGTGTGCTTTGAATGAAGGCAAACAATTAAGTTCGCTTGGTCTTTACTTACAGGCTATATTTTGTTACTGGATCACATCCAACATATTCTCTATTGCCTATGGCGCAGGTGAGTCCTCGTTTCTAGTTCATGAGCAGCAACTATACTTTATTATTTCTCTGTTGAATTGGATCTTCATTAGCAATCGATTATTGGCCTTTATTTCAGTGCTTGAGCTACACTTTAAATTCTTTAATATTTATTTCAGTAATTAAATCTCCTGGGGTGAAAAAGTTTTTGGTCGTTCCTGAAATACCTGTTACTCGAGCAAATACTGCTTCACATGCTCCTCCTTTCAGTCTTTCCTCAGCAGTGAAGCAAATCATGGCAGCAAAATAGAAAATGCTACATCATCACCTCCTGAATCAGCATCCAAGAGTTCAGATCAAAGAATATCATCAAATTTAGTCTTAGTCAGAGGGTTAGAAGTCTGAAGAAACAAGTAAAGAGGAGGAAAAAAATAAGAAGAGGTAATAGAGTTTCAAATTTTGGCAGTCCACACATCTTATGATAGTCATATAATGCTTGTAATACTTGTGCATTTGAATAGAATTGCAATAATAAGTAATATATGTATCATACATATATATAACAAATAAAGTACGGGAAGAATTATCAAATAGGGATCAGCAACCTACCACAGACCCTTCTGCTATTATGGACAACCACTGTACATCCTAGCTAGTGCTTCTGAATTTACATAGGCTGTTTTAGATAATTTTTTATATAGCACTGCAAAACTTTATGCACAATACCGATATTGGTATTATTTGCATAGCTATTAGACTATTTTAGATGCTTTTTATATAGCACAACAACATTTCATATACAATACCAATATTAGTATTACTTGCATTGCAGTTACAAATATATAATTTTTTGTACAACTGTAAATATTGTGCACTATACAAATATATTTGCACAATAGTTATTATGTATATTATTTTTGTATATATTAGAATTATCAATTAATATATATCTTTAATTTAAATTTTAGACTTTTTATATTTAGTTTATTGTGTTTAATTTGAGATTTTCAAACAGGAAATATATTATTTTTTATAAAAAATAGGAAAAAAATCAAACAAAAAAATTAATGTTACCGATAACTTACCGACGGCAAAATCCGTCATTATCATTTAAATTGCATTAAATATTTATACTAAATATATTTCTCGACAGTTTTACCGGCGAAAAAAACTGTCGCTGTTTATATGACAAATTAATCAATAATTTATTTATTAATTTTATCGACAGTTTACCAACGGAATATTTTGTCGGTAAACGGTCAACGCGACAAAACAGCCGACGATTTTTGGTAAAATTACCGACGAAATATTTTTAACAATTCCATCGGTAATATCCGTCGATAACATTACTGACGGAATTTTCTGTCGATAAATTGGTACCTACGCACGTTTTAGGGACGGATTTATTCTGTCAATAAAATAATAAAAAACCGTCGGTAAGGTCATTTTTCATCGGTAAAAGCACAAATCCGTCGATAAAATACATTTTTTTTTGTAGTGACTATACTATCTTTTTTCAATTTTTCTTTTAATTTTAAATCAATACAAATTGATAATCCTTCTATATTAACAATATTTATTAACTATCCATAAATTAAGTCATTATAGGATATAATACCATTATTATCTCTTTTTAATCTACTCCTTACTCTTTCTACAAATAATTTTGATATTTTTTTCTAAAAATCGTTCTTTTTATAAGTATTATTACAATCTGACCTAGTCACTATTTTAGTTAAAAATAAATATTTATACCATCTAAAGTCTTGTAATTTAGGACATGTTAAGTTTTAAAGAATTTTTGAACTCTTTTCTTGATATAACCGAGGATCTCTTACAAAATTTTTAGTAATAGCAAATAGTAAAGTATTTATTATATCACACTGTTCAATTTCTATTTGAGTATTGTTTTCTACTTTAATAATCTTTTTTTATGCTGATAGTATATGAGCTTTATCTATATCAATAACATAATGATCCCACCATCCTTTTAGCTAACCAGTAAATCTCATATTATCATTTGAGCTATAGTTGCCTCATTATTATTTTTTGATTTATAAGCACTAGTTGCCATAGTTATTTCTTGTAATAAACTTAATACCTGATATTCAGTTAAACCATCTATATTCCATTCATATAAAGAAGTACCATCATATCTTAATTTATATCTATTTTCTTCGTAATGAGTATTTAGTGGTGTAGTGCATGGATAATAGTTACGAGTTTTTGGTCCAAGTGTATAAGTATTTAAATGTAATTTTTAAATTAAAAATTCTTCCTCATTATTCGATCTAAAATGTCCTTCTATATTTTTTATTTCTGATGTAGTTTTTATTTCTGATATAGTTTCTTCATTGATAGTCATAATCTGTTTATCTTTAATACTTAGTTATGCTATTTTTTCTTCTATTTTTCTTAATAAAGGATCTTTATCCTTTAAATTGATAGTCATTGTAATGATCCAAATACCGAGTTAGTCGAAAAAAATATTTTTTGATGATAAATAGTGATATTGGGGTGAATAATACCTCCCAAAGTCGAAAATATTTTATTTGATCATTGAAAAGAGTATGTTAGCAAGACCTGTGGTTTAAATTTGGTATCAAAATGAGGTCGAATGAATCTCCAAAAGCTAAAAATTTCATGCTTTTTGTTCAAATAGTGCCCGAATTGACTAAGATTTGAACAAAATTTTAAAAAAAGTAAATAACTTTTAAACATTACCAAAATTTTCAGATCTACATTAAATGAGATTTAGAATCATATGGTAGTAAAAAATTAATTATTTTGTGATTTTGAAAATTGGGTTATCGAACTAAAAAAAATGAACCAAATCGAAAAGTAGTCTTTGATTGACTCAAAATAATTGTAGAGCCTAATAAATATATTTTGAGAATTGTGAAAGTATTTTTAGGAAGATTTGAACATAAGAAGTAAGAGAAAAATGAGGATTTCAGTTTAAATAGTAACCTGTTGACCTTGGATTTGACCAAAACTTTAAAAATAACAAATGATCTTTAATAATTGTAGGAAGTTTCATTTGGGCTGTAATTACTATTTAAAATTATTTGATGGTAAAAAATTAATTTTATGGTAACACTGGAAATTTGGCTAATCGGCCCGATTTGAGTGAACCGAATAAAAAATGAACGGGCTGAAATTTTTTTATGGGCTCAATTATATATTTTAAGAATTATGAAATTTAATTTGGGATAAATTTAGCTTGGAAGGTGTGAGAAATAAATTAAGGCTATATAAAGAATTAATTACTGGTTTGGGCTAAATTAGTTTGGCCCAATTGGCTAGACCATGGTTTGGCCTATTAACAGGAACTATATAAAGGTTGAAAGATCTACTCCTCTTCAAAATATTTTCCTCTCTGCTCCCACTCTCTATGGTTGAATGGTGTATTCTTCAATTCTCCATAATTTTCTTCATCCTTCTTCCAAAGTTCTTACCAAATCCAACCTTCTTTAGTAATATTTAGCCCCTCTTTTCATTGGTGAAAATCTCTAAAGCTCATTTAAAGTGAAAGAAATTAGAGAAAATAAGTAGAAAAGATTATATATTAAAATTAAAGCAAGACATTTTGAGGTTTTAATTTGATTTAATGGTTACAGTTTGAAAGGTGTAGAGCATGTATATGTAATTATATTGAATAAAGAAAGCAAGGAATTAATGGATTTGTGTCCTTGTATTTTTGGCCATAATAGATAACAAGAAAGGAGAAAGAGTTTCCAAGGTTAAAAGCAAAAGATAGGAGGTTTAGAGTATGAAAAACAAGAGTACAAGGTAAGTGGATACAATATCCCCTAATTTTTAGTGATTTATGGTTATGTATATTATGCATGTATATTATTGATGCATGAACAATTGGGAATAATTGTTATAGAAATGGTTAAAAGGCTTAAAAGTGATGTTTTGATTAATAAGAAATGAAAGAAAATAAATTTAAAGTAAAAAACTTAAGATGGCCGAATAGAGTAATTAGGTTTACTATAATGATTTTTAATGTGTATGATCAATTAATTATAAATTAGTGATAATGATTAATTAATTATATAGATCAAGTGTTAAATAGATCAAAATAAATTATGTGTGAAAAATAATTGTGTTGGCCGAATATATATAAGTATACTTAATGTATATTTTAATTGCAAATGTATATTAAGTGCATAATATAGATTATTGGTATGTTATGAAGTTAAACTGCTGAAATAAGAAAAAAACAAAGAAAGGAAGATTTAAATGAAAGAAATTACAAGTTCAGGGGCAAAAATTATAATTTGTAAAATATTGAGAAAAAATGATAAAAATGGTAAGTCGAGTAAGATAAAGGTTAATTAATTGAAATGAATAATTAATTGAGTGTTAAGTGTGAATATATATATATATATATATATATATATATATATATATATATATATATATATATATATATATATATATATATATATATAATGAAATCTTGGGACTAAACCAAATTTTTATAAAAGAATAGTGAATTATTACTGCAAAATATAAAATAGTGAAAATTTTGTAAATAAAAACAACTAAATGGTATCTTTGTAATTTAATAAAAAATAAAATGGTAATTCAACTATTCTAGGAACTAAATTGTAGTTCCATAAAAGTATAATGAATTAAAAATATAGAGTATAAAACCGATGGCAATTTTGCAAATAAGAATGAACTAAAGGGATAAATCCATAAAGAAATGAAGTTCAGAGACTAAATAGTAATTTTCCCTTATATAAAAGTTTAAGTGTGAAAAAGAAAAAATAATGGTAATGTGAATGAAAAATGTAAAAAGTAAAGTAAAAATTAGGTTTAGAATAAAAAGGGACCTAATTGAAAAGAAATGAAAAGTTTAGGGGTAAAATGATAATTTCCCCAAATAATAAGTTTAGTGAGTAAAAAGGACAAAGAAATGAATAAAGGATAAAAATGGAAAGAAATAGTGGGCAAATTGCCTGAAATGAACTTTTTGTGAATTGGAATGACTAAAATGAAATTTTTGCATGAAAAGTTAAAATAAGGACCAAATGGTAATTTTGTATGCCAATAAATGAATACAGAGTGAAAATAAGTAAACTAGTGGTAGTTTTGTAATTAAAGTATAAAAAGAGAATTTTTGCAATTAAATAAGAAATTGAGGACTAAATTGAAAAGTATACCAAAGTTGTAAGGCCCCTAACATGACCCTATTCAGAAATACATGATTTTATAGGGTGCTATGTGATTAAAAATTAATTAAACATGTGAATTTTGTATTAGAGGCATAGGACTAGTGATAATTTTATTTTATTATATTAATTGCATGAAATTATTTTGGTATAAAATTATTCAAGGGTATAATTGAAGTATGAAATATTAATTGAGGGGTTAATTAGTTAATATGTTAATTAATGGGTCAATTGTGAAATAAAATAAAGAGAAGAGGGGTTGATTTAAGAGAAATAAATATGGAGAGTGGTCAAAGTATAACATGCAAAACTAGGATAGAATTATGTGTAATATACAAAAATTATGAAGAACCAACAAGGGAATTTTTCCTACTATTATAAAAGCTAAATTTAGTGGAAAGAAAGAGAATTATGAGAGTGGATAGAGAGAGGGACGGAAACTCTATGAGAAATTTCAGAATTTCTCTCATTTATATCTTTATTCTACAATCTCATTAAGAAATATTGAAGAAATCTTTTACATGTTGGTTGTTCAAGGATAAGGTGGTGTGGATTATTAGGGTAAGGGCTTTAAAACTCAATTCACGCCATCATCATCATCTTCTTCCCCTTCTTATTTTTGTTTAGATTGATTGGATAAAATGTTGGAAATTGTGAATTAAAGAAATTAAATTATGTGTAGAAGAAGAAGGAGAATGAAGAAAGGAAGAATAAGGGAAAAGGCCTTGTTAAAAATTGAAGACTAAGGGATTTTGGCCATGGTATGGGATTAGGTTCTCATGCATGGATGTGATGGTTGTTGGTAGAGACATGATTTAATTATAAGCTAGTTTGATTAAATGAATGGAGAAATAAACTTTAAGAAATGGTAATAAAATAAAGATAGGAAAGTGATGAAAGTCTTATGAACTAGTGGATGTAATTTCAGCATAAATTGAGTTAGATAACTCTTTTTGAGACAATTTCAATTTCCATAATTACATAAGATATGTGTCTACAAAATTGTAGAAGGAACATGGAGCTAAATATACCATTAAGTCATGCTAATAATTTTTGGGAATTTAATTGTGCTGTTGAATTTGGTTCTGGAACAGTTTATAGAAAATATGACATATCTCCTTGTACTGTGAACAAAATGCTATGAGGTTAAATTATATAAAAAATAAACCTCTTAACCTATTATTTTCATGAAGAATGCAAAGCCTAAATCTGCCTTTATTCTTATCTAATTTTAGCTTGAATTCGGACCTGTACACAACACTATCACAAGGAATAATACTTAGTAAAATATAAATATCTTGAGTTTTGGACATGACATTGAAATGATTTTTGATGTTCTAGAAATTGGAAACATGGGGAAATATTTTTGTAGAGGATATTTTTGCTAAAAATGACATCTTTCAGGTTTAAAATGGCACATAAGTTTGATCTAGAATTCTGCCTCTGTGGAGAATTCCAAAGACAGAAATTTAATGTTTAATGATAAATATTGTTATGTTTACTAGCAATACAAGGAACATATATTTATTGAGCCTATGAATATGAACATTTAAGGCTTAAATGATAATATGTTTACAAGAAAATTACATTGAGATTATGATTATGAATTATTTTTTTTATTGTTTAAAGGTTGTTATGTTTAAATATATGATTACATGGAAATACATTGATTTACAAACAACATGTATAATGATTGATTGAAAGGTCATATATATATATATATGTATGTTCAAACATATGTACATGGCATGCTGTATTAAATTATGATTATGAAAAAAATATATATAATAAAATGACAGTGTATATTTGTATACAAATGTTCACTATGAAATTGATTAAGAAATGTTAAAGCATGATAAATGGAATGTATATAAATAAAGTTTTTACCTGCTGTTAGAATTCATCTGTGGATAGATAGGTGCCTATAGGGATATTGCAGATGCCATGCTATTGACCCCATTTGGGTCCACTGTTTGTCCTTCGGGACCATTGTATTGACTTGTTTGGGTCTACTGTTTGTCCTTAGGGACCATTGTATTGACCGTTTAGGTCCTCTGTTGTGATATCTTCGGATATCTATTGTTTTGATACCTTCAGGTATCCACTGTTCGCGTTATCCACCCTTAAAACTTAAGCAGACTAAAATTAAAGTCTAAATGCATTACAATAAAATTTTAATATAATGGTTAATTGTACTGTATGGAATAATATAATGAGCAATGGTCGTATTGAGTGCTTACATGTATAAATGCTACGAGCAATTTAAGTTATTTGATTTATAAGAATGCTAAATTAAAAGTTAGGGTTTATTGTATGTTTTAAATTATAAATCTTATTATACATTTTCTGTTAAGTGTTTAAATTTTAATGTTGCAATTAATTTATGTTAAGTGATTGTGATGATTGATGTAATTAGTAGTTTCCATGTTTGTTTAGTATCCCCACTAAGCTTTTATAGCTTAGCATGGGTTATTTTATCCGTGTAGATTTTGTAGACAAAGCTTTTGTATAGGAACATTCTCTGCATCAAGACAGGCCAACACCATCTCATAAAAGTTGATGTAGAGGCTTTTGGTTAATTTTGTATAAGTTCATTAATATGCTTAATATGTGTATGTATGTATGTATGTATGTATGTATGTGTGTGTGTGTGTGTATATATATATATATATATATAAGCTATATAACATATGCGAGGATAATGTTATACTAAACTAACTATGAAAATGAGTTGTATGTGCATGCATATAGGAGGTAGATTGATCATATGTCATTCGAAATGCATGATGCTATGTATGAGTATGAATATGGAAAACTAGTGTAGATGTAGCTAGCATGATTATGATATATAGTATGCGATGGGCTATTGAATATATGAAGTAAAGTAATTGAAGGTGTAAGAGATACTTATATTACTCACAAGAATACAAACAATTAAAGTTGCTTCTAATTGATATGCATGATGACTAAATTAGTGAATCATTTTAATGACTAATGTTGGTTATTGGGTTAACATCCTAATGTATATGATTGATACGTATGGCATGGTATATTATAAACGAAATAAATATAGGGTGTTTCAATTTGGTATTAGAGCCTAGGTTTTGTCTTTTCTAGGCAACATGAGTATAGGATTCTATAATATGAGATTGTCTCGTGTTGGCCTAATGTAGAAGTTTTTATTTTTCTTATAGAATAAAGATGGAGAATACTTCTAGAGATGCTATAGATGAATCGTCTGAAAGCAATTTGCTGGTTAGATCTAATCTTTCCAACCCAATGTCTTAATCATCAAATTAGAATGAAATTCCTACGGCTATTCTTGGAGAAGCTCTGTTAAAAATTTCTCATGATATAGCCTAAATTCTGTAAAGAATGACAATGCCTAAACCTCTAATATCTGAGATCAGGAAGCATGAAGCATAGAAATTTTTGGAAACTAATTTATAACGGTTCGAAGAAGCTGAGTTCTATTTAGAAAAGCTGGAGAGGATATTTGATGAAATTAATTGTCCTGCTGATCGTAAAGTATCTTATGTTGACTTCAAGGCATGGCATATGATTGGTGGAAGCTGGTACTAAGATAACCTCAGCTACCTAACCCACTTATCTGGGGATTTTTTGAGGCAGAGTTCAGAAAGACATATGTTACTGAGGCATACAAGGAGGAGAAATTGAGGCAGTTTTTGAATTTAAGACAACGAGCTTTATCTGTGGCTGAATATGAAAATGAATTTAGTTGTTTATACAAGTATGTTCCTAAGGAGATTCTCACATAAGCTTTTAAATATAGACAGTTTGAAGATGGATTGAATGCTCATATCAAAGAAAAGTTAATAGGGCCTACATCTTTATATTTGGTGGATTTTACTCAACTTGTTTTCGCAACTATCAAGGTTGAGATGCATGAGTTAGCTAAAAAAGAGAGAGAACAAAAAAATGATGCTAGAGGCGGATCTTTCACTGGAAAGAGATTTAGAGGAATTCAAGGGAGTCAACCTGCAGAGTTTGTTTTTAGCTCTGTTAACAAGGAAAAAAGGCAAGAATCAACTAAAATGCCTAAGTCTAGGACAAAAGCTACAAAAAGATAGAGTGGGGGTCAAGCACAAGAATATCCTCATTGTTCTAAGAATCACTGGGGTAATTGTAGGAAATTGGCTAAAGAATGTTATAGATGTGTTGGAGCAAATCATTTTATATCTAACTGTCCTTTGAAATGGATCAAGGTTTCAGGCAACAACTTAGCAGGGGAGCTTCTAATGCACCCCCATCTGGCAGAGGTAGAGGCAGAGAAAGAAGTGGATCGAATCATAATGGATCTCAGTCTAGGAATGTGTCAAAATCAGTTGATTGACCTTCTGCTCAAATGGTTTTTGATCGGGCTTATACAATAAAAGCTCGTTAAGAATAGAATGCTCCAGAAGTTATAGCCGGTACCTTTTCTCTTTATGATTATGACATACATGCACTTATTGATCTTGGCTCTATTCATTCTTATATTTGTATTGGGGATTTGGGTAGAAATATATCAAAGATACAACAGTTAGATTTTGATGTTTGTGTGACTAGTCCATTGGGACATAGTGTAATTGTCATTAAAGTATGTAAATATTGTCCTATAGTAGTTCAAGGGAAAAAGTTTTCAACAAATTTGATTATGTTGCCTTTTCATGAATTTGATGTAATTCTGGGAATCGATTGGTTATCTAAACATCATGCAGTGGTGAATTGTGAAATGAAAATAGTAACTCTCGTGGATGATGAAGGAAAGGAAGTGATAGTTGAAGGCAATTGTTCTAAGCCAATTACTAATGTTATATCAGCAATGCAAGCGAAATGCTATCTTAGAAAAGGATGTGAAGCATTTCTAGCTTTTGTCCTTGATTCAAAAAGAGATACAATGAAGCTTCAAGATATAACTATTGTGAATGAATTTTCAAAAGTGTTTTTGTCTAGTCTTCCTCCAGTAAGAGATGTTGAGTTTTCAATTTATCTTTTACCTGGTACAACTCCAATCTCTAGGGCAACATATAGAATGGCTCCAACTAAAAGTTCAGTTACAGGAATTATTAGACAAAGGTTTCATCAGGCCTAGCGTGTCACCTTGGGGTACACTAGTTTTATTTGTTAAAAAGAAAGATGGATCGATAAGGATGTGTATCGATTATAGATAGTTGAACAAAGTGACAATGAAGAACAAATATCCTTTGCCTCGGGTTAAGGATTTATTTGATAAGTTGAGAGATGCTGGTGTATTTTTTGAAAATAGATCTGCGATCAGGTTATTATCAGCTCAGAGTTAAAGATGGTGATATTCCTAAAACTGCATTTAGAACTCATATGGACATTATGAATACTTAGTTATGCCATTTGGGTTGACAAATACACCTGTTGGATTTATAGATCTCATGAATAGGGTATTCAGACTCTACTTGGATCAATTTTTTGTCGTGTTCATTGATGATATATTGGTTTACTCCAAAAATGAAACTAAGCATACAAAACATTTGAGAATTGCGTTGCAAACCTTGAAAGAAAATCAGTTGTATGCCAAGTTGAGTAAATGTGACTTTTGGCTTAAAGAAGTTTCCTTTCTTGGTCATGTTGTATCGGCTGAGGGTGTTAGGGTGGATCTAAATAAAATTAAAGCTATTATTAATTGGAAACCACCCAAGAATGTGCATGAAATTAGAAGTTTTTTGGATTTGGCAGGTTATTACCGTCAGTTTTTGAAAGGTTTTTCAGTTATTGCTTCGCCACTCACTAAACTATTAAGGAAAAATATTAAGTTTGAGTGGTTTGATCGTTGTCAAGCAAGTTTTGATCAGTTAAAGAAAATATTGACTGAAGCTCCAGTGTTAACTTAATCAGTATCAAGGAAAGAGTATGCAATGTATAGTGATGCCTCCAAAGTTGGCTTGGGTTGTGTATTAATGCAAGATGGTAAGGTGGTAGCATATGCATCGAGACAATTGAAACCGCATGAACAAAACTACCCGACTCATGTCTAGAATTAGCAGCTATGGTTTTTGCTTTAAAGATTTGGCAGCACTACTTGTATGGGGAAAAATGTAGAATCTATACCGATCATAAAAGCTTCAAATACTTGCTTACCCAAAAGGAGCTTAATTTGAGGCAATAAAGGTGGTTAGAGTTATTCAAAGATTATGATTGTATAGTTGATTACCATCCGGGAAAAGCAAATGTGGTAGTTAATGCTCTGAGTCGTAAGATAATGGCAGTATTGATGTTAAAGCAGTGCAGATGAAAATTTGCATCGGATGGTACATTGGTAGCACAACTTAAAGCTGGGCCTAGGATTAGGCAAATAGTGTTAAATGCTCAGAAAGATGATGAAAAGTTACAAAAAAATTTGAAAGCAATATATGAAGGAGATCAATCAGATTTCATAGTGAAAGAAGATAGAGGTGTATACTACCATAACAGGTTATGTGTTCCTAATGACAAAGAAGTGAAAAGAATACTATTACATGAAGCGCATAACACTGTATTTACTATGCATCCAGGTGGGACCAAGATGTATCGAGAATTAATATAGTTTTATTGGTGGCCTAGCATGAAGAGGGATGTTGTTCAATATGTCTCTAAATGTTTAACATGTCAACAAGTGAAGGCAAAACTTCAATTCCTTTTGGGTTTTTTAAACCCCATTTTAGTCCCACAGTGGAATTGGGAAGACATTACCATAGATTTTGTAATCGGTTTGCCTCTTACTCAAAGAAAATATGATGTTTGGGTAATAATGGACAAGTTAACAAAATTAGCTCACTTTTTACCAGTTCGAATAGATTATTCTATGGATAAATTTGCAGAATTGTATGTGAATAAGATTTTGCGGTTGCATGGTATACCAGTATCAATAATTTCTAATCAAGACCCAAGATTTACATCGAGATTTTGGTAGAGTTTACAACAGGCCTTGGGAACTCAGCTCAATTATAGTATAGCTTTTCATTCTCAAATGGATGGACAATCTAAAAGAGTTATTCAAGTTCTTGAGGATATGATGAGGGGATGTGCTTTGCAATTTTTTGGAAGTTGGGACAAATATGTGGCTTTAATGGAATTTTCCTACAATAACAGTTATCAGAAGAGTATTAAAATGGCATCATATGAGGCTTTGTATGGCAAAAAATGTAGAACTTCAGTCTGTTGGATCGAGTTAACTGAATGCAGAATAAGCGATCCTAACCTTGTTAAAGATACAGAGGAAAAAGTGCAAATTATCAGATAGAGGTTGAAAGAAGCTAGTGATAGACAAAAATTCCATGATGATTTGAGAAGAAAGGATATCAAGTATCAAGTGGGAGACAAGGTATTTTTGAAAGTATCTCCCTAGAGAAAGGTACTTAGATTTAGGAAAAAATGGAAACTCAGTCCGAGATTCATTGGCCCATATGAAATTCTTCAAAGAGTTATACCAATGGCTTATAGATTGGCTCTTCCTATGGAATTAGCTAAGCTTTATAATGTATTTCATGTGTCCATGCTCTAAAGATATCATTCGGATGAATCACATATGTTACAAGTACTAGATATTCAAGTACAATTGGATTTCATGTATGAGAAATCGAAGGAAATTCTGGCTAGGAAAATCAGACAACTAAAAAACAAACAAATTCCTCTCATCAAAGAACTTTGGTAGCATCATGGTATACAAAAAGTAACTTGGGAACTAGAGGCATCTATGAGAGAGCAATATCCTCAATTATTTAAATCATATAAGAATTTCAAGGACGAAATTCCTTAAGGAGAAGAGAATTGTAAGGCCCCTAACATGATCCTAGTCAGAAATGCATGATTTTATAGGGTGGTATGTGATTAAGAATTAATTAAATATGTGAATTTTGTATTAGAGGCATGGGACTAGTGATAATTTTATTTTATTATATTAATTGCATGAAATTATTTTGGTATAAATTATTCAAGGGTGTAATTGAAGCATGAAATATTAATTGATGGGTTAATTAGCTAATATGTTAATTAATGGGTCAATTGTGAGATAAAATAAAGAGAAGAGGGGTTAATTTAAGAGAAATAAATATGGAGAGTGGTCGAAGTATAACATGCAAAACTTGGAGAGAATTATGTGTAACATGCAAAAATTGTGAAGGGCCAACAATGGAATTTTCCATACTATTATAAAAGCTGAATTTAGTGGAAAGAAAAAGAATTATGAGAGTGGATAGAGAGAGGGACGAAAACACTATGAGAAATTTCAGAATTTCTCTCGTTTATATCTTTATTCTACAATCTCATTAAGAAATACTGAAGAAATATTTTGCATGTTGGTTGTTCAAGGATAAGGTGGTGTGGATTATTAAGGTAAGGGCTTTAAAACTCAATTCACGTCATCATCATCATCTTATTCCCTTTCTTATTTTTGTTTAGATTGATTGGATAAAATGTTGGAAATGGAGGATTAAAGAAATTAAATTATGTGTAGAAGAAGAAGGAGAAAGAAGGAAGAATAAGGGAAAAAGCCTTGCTAAAAATTGAAGACTAAGGAAATTTGGCCAAGGTATGGGATTAGGATCTCATGTATGCATGTGATGGTTTTTGGTAGAGACATTATTCAATTGTAAGCTAGTTTGATTAAATGAATGGAGAAAAAAACTTTAAAAAATGGTAATAAAATAAAGATAGGAAAGTGATGAAAGTCTTATAAACTAGTGGCTGTAATTTCAGCATAAATTAAGTTAGATAACTCTTTTTAAGACCATTTCAATTTTTGTAATTACATAAGATATGTGTCTACAAAATCGTAGAAGGAAAATGGAGCTAAATATGCCTTTAAGTCATCCTAATAATTTTTGGGAATTTAATTGTGTTGTTGAATTCCGTTCTAGAATAGTTTATTGAAAATATGACATATCTCCTTGTATTGTGAACGAAATGCTATAAGGTTAAATTTTATGAAGAATATACCTCTTAACCTATGATTTTAATGAAGAATGCAAAGCCTAAATCTATCCTTATGCTTGTCTAATTTTAGCTTGAATCCGGGCCTGTACACAACACTTTCACTAGGAAAAGTACTTAGTAAAATGTAAATATCTTGAGTTCTGAACATGATATTGAAATGATTTTTGATGTTCTAGAAACTGAAAACATGGGGAAATATGTTTGTAGAAGGATATTTTTGCTAAAAATGATATCTTCCAGGTTTAAAATGGCACATAAGTGTGATCTAGAATTCTGCCTTTGTGTAGAATTCCAAAGACAGAAATTTAATGTTTAATGTTAAATGTTGTTATGTTTACTAGCAATACAAGGAACATATATTTATTGGGCCTATGAATATGAACATTTAAGGCTTAAATGATAATATGTTTACAAGGATATTACATTGAGATTATGATTATGAATTATTTTTTTATTGTTTAAAGGTTGTTATGTTTAAATATATGATTACATGGAAATACATTAATTTAAAAACAACATGTATAATGATTGATTGAAAGGTTATGTATATATATGTATGTTTAAACATATGTACATGGCATGTTGTGGATAGATAGGCACCTATAGGGATATTGCAGCTGCCCCTGTATTGACCCCATTTGGATCCACTGTTTGTCCTTAGGGACCATTGTATTGACCTATTTGGGTCCACTGTTCATCCTTAGGGACCATTGTATTGACCATTTAGGTCCTCTATTGTGATATCTTCGAATATATATTATTTTGATACCTTCAAGTATCCACTGTTCCCATTATCCACCCTTAGAACTTAAGCAGGCTAAATTAAAGTCTAAATGCATTACAGTAAAATTTCAATATAATGGTTAATTGTACTGCATGGAATAGTATAATGAGCAATGGTCGTATTGAGTGATTACATGTATAAATGCTAAAAGCACTTTAAGTTATTTGATTTATAAGAATGCTAAATTAAAAGTTAGAGTTTATTTTATGTTTTAAATTATAAATCTTATTATACATTTTTCGTTAAGTGTTTAAATTTTAATGTTGCAATGAATTTATGTTAAGTGATTGTGATGATTGCTGTAATTAGTAGTTTCCATGTTTGTTTAGTATCCCCACTAAGCTTTATAGCTTAGCACGGGTTATTTTATCCGTGTAGGTTTTTTAGACAAAGCTTTTGCATAGAAACATTCTCTGCATCAGGACAGGCCAACACCATCTCATAGAAGTTGATGTAAGGGCTTTTGGTTAATTTTGTATAAGTTCATTAATATGCTTAATATGTGTGTGTGTGTGCATATATATATATATATATATATATATATATATATATATATATATATATATATATATATATATATATATATATATATATATATAACATATGCGAGGATAACGTTATACTAAACTAACTATGAAAATGAGTTGTATGTGCATGCCCGTAGGAGGTAGATTGATCATATGTCAATTGAAATGCATGATGTTATGTATGAGTATGAATATGAAAACTAGTGTGGATATACCTAGCATGATTATGATATATAGTATGCGATGGGCTATTGAATATATGAAGTAAAGTAATTGAAGGTGTAAGAGACATTTATATTGCTCACAAGGATATAAACAATTAGAGTTGCATCTAATTGATATGTATGATGACTAAATTAATTAATCATTTTAATGACTAATGTTGGTTATTGGGTTAACATCCTAATGTATATGATTGATACGTATGGCATGGTATATTATAAAAGAAATAAATATATGGTGTTTCATAAGTAATGGTATTAATTGGTATGGAATTTATATAAATATTTTTTAGAATAAAATTTTATTATGTTTGAAATGAAATTGTTGAATTATAGTGAAATAATTCATAAATTGAGTGAAAATAATGAATTATAATGAGATAATTCATAATATGTGCAAATGTGATGAAAAAGTAGAATGGTTAATGAATGAAATGTAAGAGCAAGTGAAAATATGAGATGTGTAAAAGTGAAGAAAGAACTGAATGAACAGTATACTGAAATGACAATAAAGAATTGAAAATATAGTGTACTGAAATGAAAAAGCAAATGAAATGTCAAAAGTGTGAAAAGTGATTATGGAATGAGCAAAGAATGTTGCCCTTAATAGTGGTCTGACGGTTTAAATCTAGTTCAGGATATAATTGGCTAGCCATAGGGATACCCATATTGCGGTGAAAGTTATGGCAACTTGCTTTGCTATAGTAGGATCGTAATGATCTCCCATAGTTTCTATTCTGGCTACTATGTTCTGGTCTGATCTGAGATGGATTGGTCATTCGAGATTATCCCTTACTGTACTGTACTGCTTTGGGCTTGTAGGGTTCACTTTTTGTATATCCGGTCTGACGATTTTTTGCTGGAATGTACTAGGGGTATAATGGTAATAATGATATAAAAGTGCAAAATGTGAAGTGTGAATGGAAATAAAAGTGAAAAATGAGTGATATGAATTTAAAGTCAAAATGATAATTTACCCAAATAATTAATTTAATGGGTAAAAGTAATAAAATCGTGAATATATGAATAAGGAATGATAAAATAGTGAACGAACAACTTAAAAGTAATCATTTGTAGTCTTAGAGGACCAAAATGCAATTTAACATGAAAATTTTAAATGAAGATTATTTGATAAATTGTATGCTAAATAATGAATTTAAAGTAAAAATAAATGAACTAATAGCAAAATTGTAAATAGAATGTTAATTAAAAAATAAAACTGTGAATGAACCCTATTATATAGTAAGATAGGGATCAAAAGTAAAAATATGGACTAAATCATAATTGTTTATGTCATAACATGTATTAAAAATAAAAAAGATGAACAATTAAACCTTAAGAGTAAATGTGGCAAAAATAAAAAGATCCTTTTTAAAATAAATGATTGGATAATTGTCTAAATGACTGAATGAATGAAGATATATCCGAAGGATTAAATGACTGTTTAATGAATAAAAGAATGAAGATAATTTCCGTAGTGAAAATGGAATGTGAGTGAACGTATCTGTAAAGAGTAAAAAGAATCAGTATTAAAGTGTAAAATGACAAGAAAATAGCATGTTAAGAATCGAAATTGTAAATTGCATAATGAACAGTAAATGAAGTGCTTGGAGGAGTTTAATTATCATTATTAAAGTAATTAAATATAATTGAGAGTTAATATTGTAATCAAATGAAAGATAATCATAAAAATGGCAATCACACTAAGTGATGTGTTAAAAAGATAAAATTGATAATTGTATCCTACTGAATGATTTAAACAGTGTTCTATGTTGATTGCATGTATGCATGAATGTATGATGTACATCAAAATGATAAAACGAATAGTTAAGGTTAAATAATGCTCATGGAAGCACGCATGTGTGTATGTATGTGTGTATGCATGCATGTATGTGTATGTATGAATGATATTTTTGTGGAAAGTTTGGGATATGTATCCACCACTAGGCATTTCGATGCTCATCGTGTAGTTTGTTGACTGTTCGCAGGTTATGAAGATAGAAAGATGGGTAACCGAGGCTACAGTGTTGATCGGGATCAAAGTGGAGTTCAAAGATGTTAGTTAGCATGGCATGTATATATGTGTATACTGGAGGTATAACGTATGAACTGTACTTATGTAATATTGTGACACCCTATGCTTAGTCAATTTCCTAATATTTTATTATAGTTATTATTACTGTACTTTGATTCCTTAATTCCTCTATCACCTTGAATACTCATTTATCATTATTAAATTATTATTATTATTATTTATTTGATGAAATTTTCAACAGCATGACGGCTTAAAATCATGCTACCAAAACCTGTAAAAATTCAAATTACACTTCCAATAACAGTTTCCTCCACCTCCAGAACTTCAGTCAACATCACAACACTTCTAAATTCAGTCTCACACAAGTGCATCTCAAGCACACAATCACATACATCAATTTCACTAAGTTATAATATCATTTATTTTACATGCCATATTTATGTAAACATATTAATATAGCCTATTACAATTTATACAACCCAGTCAAAATCAAAATGTCAAGGAACTCTGTAACACCCTATACCCGATCAATTAAATGATCCAGATACTATATTCTTGCAATTAACTGTTTATTTTATAAAAAGTTGGGTAACCGAGGCTATAGTGTTGATCATGATCAAAGTGGAGTTCAAGGATGTTAGTTGGCATGGCTTGTATATATGTGTATATTGGAGGTATAACGTATGAATTGTTCTTGTGTAATATTTAATTGTATTTATGTTTTCCATATGGATATGTTATATGGAACAAATTTATTTGTGTTTTAAGAAAATTTTTTTAGCAAACTGTTTAATGCAGACATATTCGTTATCGTCTTTCTGTTGTGACATCCGATCATTGTACGTTTAATACAGTGGTATAAGGGTGTTACAGTTGTTCTTGATGAAAATTCAAAAGTTTTAAACAAATGTGTCTCTAGTTCAGTAAGTGGCGTTTCTGGTTGAGGTTTAGATTGTTGATCGATTTCCTTTTGTAGTTTTGGTGTTTGAACTATTTCTTCTACTCTATTTAGTTAACTAGGAAAGTATCTAATATTTGATTAGAAAATTTATTTTGCAATATTACATGCTGTAAATTTTTTCCTAGATCTTTACTTTCTAGTTTTATTTCTTTAAATGGTTCACAAAATAAGTCTTATTTTTATTTTTTAATTTAACACATTTTAATGGAGGATGTATAGATATTACTGACTCTCCTTCTACAATAATCCATTATTTACCTACTTTTGAAAATACATTAACTTCCTTTTGAAATGGATAATCTATTTTATTATAATAGCAATAATTTTCAAACCATAAAAATAAAGAAATATTTACTTGTTTATCTTCCATTTTTCTATACCATAAGTTTCTGAAATTATTTAATTCTTCTTAAGAAAACTTATTAAAACACCATTCTACCTTTTTCTTATTATATTCTGCTTTTAATTTATTTCCTAAAAATTCTTGATTTATCTAGAATTTAACCATTTTTATCGATTAATTTGTGAAAAAACTTCTATTTGTGATCTAGTTAGACTAACAGAATATTCACTTTCGTTTTCTTCTGTATATAATGGTCTTAGAATATTTGTATTAAAATCTACTCCTCTTAATTCTAAATTTCGTGCAGATAATGATCTAGGAACTATACTTACTAAAGGCCTATTATTTGAATAAATAGAAACTCAACTAGATTGACTATTATCTGAAGAAAAATCTATTTGAACTAATCCATCACTATGTTCTAATATTCTTAAAAATTGATTATTAATATTAATTGATTTAGGCTCACATATTTCTTTTAATTCCCAAATTCCAAAACTAGTTATTTCATCCCATCTAAGTCTTTTTGGGACTAGAATATTAGAGTGAGATTTATTAGCTTCAAGTAATAAAGTTTCATTTCTTTTAAAAGGTTTTTTGGTTTTAGGATTTACTGTAGTAGACATTACTTTATAATATATTCTATATATTATTGCTACTGCCCTAACACTTTCTTTAAAGTTTAAATTTTTTTGTTTTAATAGTTAAAGTATCCAATATATTAGAATCATATAAACTAATAGAATATCCTGGAAAATAATTAAAGTAAACCGGTCTATTAGTTAGGTTACTTTCTACCATTACAAGTAAAGAATTAGAAAAATTAATATATCTAGCATCGTGTAAACATATCAAAATAAGAGTATCTACTCCTAGTCGAAATAACGATTTTATGGCTATCTATACTGATGCTATATGTAAAAATCTATATTTTCTCTTTTACATCCGTTAATTGTTTTTTCAGATAATAATTGAATAGTTTCATGTTTCTGATTAATTGATATTGTTTGCTCTGTTTGTTTAATGGAATAATCTTGAAAGAATTCAAACGTGCCTATTGAATATATAGTTATTAATATCTTGTTTAGGTACAGTCTAATCAAATGAATCATTTTCTACCTTTTCTATATTAACTTCTATAGAATTTATATCTTTAATATTATCTTCAATATTTGAACTAGATCCTAAATCTTCAGTATAAAATATCTAGTTAATTAAACTTCCTGATGATAATGTATTCACTGATGATAATATAACTTTTGTCAAAAAAAAATTTTTTTTGAACTCATTTTCCCTGTAAAAGTTCACGAGAAAGGAAATCGGGTAAACTATTATCTTTTCCTTTATTAAATCCGATATCAAAATCAAAGTTACTTAATATAGATTGCCATATTGTTCAATCAGATCAAAATAATTATAGTTTCGTTAACATATAGGTATAGATCTTTTATTATTTTCTAATTTTTAATTAAGTATTCATTTTAATTAATTATATATTTAATATTTTCTATTATTCTATAATAATCTGAAAAAGGGAGGTAAATTTAAATTCTTTATTACTATAATTTCTTTTTCTAATTTAACTAATCTAGGTCTAAGTATTTTTAATTCGTCCTTTAATTGATTTATTAAGCGATCTATATCTTTAATCTTTCTTTTAATATTTTCCATACTACTAACCTATTGGTATTTTACTAAGTATGTTATCTAATCTTTCTATTAAATATTCATTACGCAATATCAAATTATCATAAGTTTGTAATAATTCATACCATCCTGATTCAAGTTTCTGTCTTCATATTAATTCTTCTATAATTATTACCTCATTAATTAAGCTTTCGTTTCTAATTTTTAATATTTTTAGCTCTTTATATAACTCATCCTTTTGATGATTAATTCATATATATATATATATATATATATATATATATATATATATATATATATAATATTTTCCATTTTAAAGATTTATAATTTCATTAAAAAAAATTAACATTAAATTTAATAATCTTATATTATGATTGAAATCTCTACAATCACACATATTATTTTCATGTAAAAGATGATGATAAACAATAAGATAAACTTTAATTCTAGATATTTTATTATTTATATCACATATTTTTCTTTTAACATCAGAAATTTCTTTATGACCTTCTAAGAGTTTTTATCTTTTTTGTGCTCTATCCATTATTTGAAATATTTAAAGATCGGGAAAACGTTCGGTTGGAATACTTGGAACAAAATCAATTAATATATCAATTAAATTTTTTCTTATGAAAATCTTGACAATTGCAAAATTCATCTAAGTGTAAATTTTCATACATCTCAATTAAATGATATTTTAAACTTATTAATTCTTTTTTTAATAAAAATATATCTTTATCATTATCAAAATCAATAGAACATAAATCATCTAAAAATTTATGTATACACAAAGATATAATTAAAATGAAATACCTAATGAAATACAATCTAATGATAATTTACAAATAGGGGGAGCTGAAAAAGGTGAAGGAGGGGTACAAGTGCATGCTTTGGAAAATATAAGATGTAAATTTAACATTTTATTGCAAAGAGAGGTAGATATTACAAGAGGTTTTTTATTCTTTTCTTTGATTTTGAACTGATGATTGAACTGTGCTCTCAAATCCTACCTTTTATTTGATGAAAATGTCTTCTCATATAGAGGGTAGATGAGCTGTTGAAGATAAGTGAAACTGGGAATCAACATTATGTGTGTGTGTGTGTATGTATGTATGTATGTATGTATGTGTGTGCGTGTGTGTGTGTCTGTGTGCACGTGTGTGTTTGTATGTATGTATGTATGTGTGTGTGTACGCACACACACATATACATACATACAGATATATATGTACGTATGTATGTATACACACACACTTACATACATGCACACACGCGCATATATGATGCAGAACCCCAGCCTATATGCCAAACTAGAACGCCAACATACCATGAATATTGAACATAAATAAGATAATAAACCCCCAAACAAGATTGATTGGAAACGCTTATGATAGATTGATTTAGAAAACAAGAAGAAGAAGAATCAAGCATACATTAATCATGCAAATAGCCTAAGTCTAATTCTTCATGCAATAGCAAGAATCAATAATAAATTAACTCTCACAAATTCGGCCAAGTCAAAGAAAATTCTCATTAATCAAAATTCAAGTGTCTTACAAATGAAGAATTCAGCCCTTTATATAGGCTAGGCAGCCACCCCTCCCTAGATGAATTAAAATCAAACACTAACTTTAAGAGATAAATAATGAAATAAATAACAAAGATAATTTCTAACCTTTATCTACATGTATTTGGCCATAATATGGACTAAGTACATGAAAAAATAAAGATAAATACAATCTGAAAATAATCCTAAAAGCTGGTGATAAATATGCATGATTATCTTAAGAAAATGAAGGAATGAATGTAGACTTAATCTTGGCTAAAAGTGGATTTTGGCCAGCCCTTTAAAGATATGGTCAAGCTATTATTTCTCCCTCAAACTCTACTTAATAATATCCCAAAATAATAAGTATTTATCAAGGAAAATCCATTCCTAAAATTTAGGACCCTAAGTTCACCAATGTAGGCCTAAACCTAAATCTGACCCAAACCCATTAAAATTCAATTCTCCCATGTAAAATTCGGCCCCCTTAGGTATTCTAAGCCTCAAATAGTTATTTTGGCCCAACTCTTTAGAAGAGATAAGCCCAACTTTAGCCTACCCACTTAAACCACCCAAAACAGTAAAATAAGCCCAAAATAAAACAAACCTATTCTAATAAAGCCCAATTCGTTTTCCTAGGTTCTAGGCTGTCCAAATATACTTTATTAAATGTTACATAAAGAATAGAAACTAAATAAAGTAGCTTGAAGGCCCATTGCACCATTCGGCCTAAACTTGTCTTCATAGTCCAATTCAGCTTCTTTCTCTTCTTGAACTTGCATTTTCTCCACATAAGGTTTCATGAATGCTTGTAGGACTTCTTTAAGCTTCTTTGACCTTGCTCTTGTTATTGGTCCTTGAGAAAATGCTAGTTCATCTTTCTTGTTGCCATTGTGCTTGGTCGTGCTCATATCAATATATATATATACACACACACACACATATATATACATATATGTATGTGTGTGTGTGTGCATACACACACACACATACATACATACATACATACATACATACATACATATATATCAAGATCGGTGCTCATAAAACTTAACTTTACTTTAATATATGCTATACAATCATATCAAAATAATTATATTTTGGATATTTGTTAACATATAGGTATAGATCTTTTATTATTTTCTAATTTTCTAATTAAGTATTAATTTTGATTAATCATATACTTAATATTATCTATTATTCTATAATAATCTGAAAAGGGAGGTAAGTTTAAATTTTCTATTACTAGAATTTCTTTTTCTAATTCAGCTCATCTTGGTCTAAGTATTTTTAATTTGTCTTTTAATTGATTTATAAAGTGATCTATATCTTTAATCTTTTTTTTTAATATTTTCCATATTATTATCCTATTGGTATTGTACTGAGTATGTTATCTAATCTTTCTATTAAATATTCATTACGTAGTATTATAGAATCATAATTTCTAATTAATTCATGCCATCCATCTATAGGTCTAGAAATTAATTCTTCTATTACAACAACTTCATTATTAAATATCTTTTTTTCTAATTTTTAATATTTTTAGTTTTTGATATAACTCATCTTTTTTATGATTAATTTGTCTATATATATTTTTTATATTTTCCATTTTAAAGATTTATAATTTCGCTGAAAAATTTTAACATTAAATTTAATACTCTTATATTACGATTAAAATCTCTACAAGCACACATATTATTTTCATGGAAAAGATGATGATAAACAATAAAATAAACTTTAATTCTAGATATTTTATTATTTATATCACATATTTTTCTTTTAACATCAGAAATTTCTTTATAACATTCTAAGATTAGGAAAACATTCAGCTGAAATATTTGGAACAAAATCAATTAATATATCAATTAAATTTATTTTCTTATAAAAATCTTGACAATTGCAAAATTCATCCAAGTGTAAATTTTCATGTATCTCAATTAAATGATCTTTTAAACTTATTAACTCTCTTTTTAATAGAAACGTATCTTTATCATTATCAAAATCAATAAAACATAAACCATCTAAAAAATTATTTATACACCAAGACATAACTAATATGAAATATCTGATGAAATATAATTTGATGATAATTTACAAATAGGAGGAGCTGAAGAAGGTAAAAGAGGAGCATAAGTACATGCTTTTTAAAATATAAGCTATAAATATAAGGTTTTGTTACAAAAAGAGGTATTTATTACAAGAGTTTTTTTATTCTTTTCTCTAATTTTGAATTAATGATTGGACTACTTTCTCCGGTCCTTCCTTTCATTTGATGAAATGCCTTTTTATATAGAGGATAAATGAGTTGTTGAAGATAAGTGAGGTTAAGAATCAAAAATTGTTGAAGGTAATTGAAATGAGAACGAATATTGGCTGCTAATGATAATTGAAGATGAAATTATTACTCTTTTTGAAAATAAAAAACTTGAATGATAACTTGCTTTTGAGAATAGTGTTTTTTATCTAGAGAATACTATTGAACATACTTTTTACTATTTACTTTTTCACTTTTTTTTAAAAAATGTATCATGAAATATGATTTTTATAATTCAATATATGCATATGGGTTTTGAGAATCTTTGAAAGTTCGTGGAGGAGAAGGAGTACCACTTTATAATGAGCTTCCTCTTTCTGATGAAATCCTGTTGATAATATTATTGAATTATCTTCTGAAGAGGCTGAAGTTAATAAATTCACAATCTGATTTTTATCTATAATAAAACTTGACTATGGAACTGACGAGGGAAACGTATGAGTCTTTTGTTCACAAAAATTGATGACAACCTAAATGTCTGCTTTTTTAACTTCAAAACTATCCCACCATTTTATTCAAAATTCTCTATAAATAACGAAAAGTTTATTAGTTTGTTTTGATGTATGATACATCTAAGATACAATCCAATGAACCTTAAAAATTGCACAGTATTTGAGAAGATTGTCTGGAGCTTTGGGCTGGTAATAAGTCTTAAATTTATTGATTGCTTCTTTGATTAGAAAAGGAACTGCTTCTATTATTAATCCAAAATAACTAAACTGTCCAATAAACCAATTGGGAAGAACACCATCGAATTTATGCAAAAAATAAAAGAACCATGAATGTTGAAAATTCCATAAATAAAAAGCCTTATACCATGCATCTTGATATCATAGTAGCCGCACACCATCTTTGTTGGATATCCTGATAATGTCTTTAAAAGATATATATAGCTTGTGTCCCCATTCTGATTGCTTAATGACATTTATAATTTTGACTTTACTATAAGTAATTATATCATTCTCTTTAATTATAATTATTCTTTATTTCTACTGATCCAGTATCAACTAAAATTGCTTCATAATATTTTCATGATTTAATCTGATCTTCCTCATGAAAATGCCAGCTATTAGGGAAAATATAATCAATTAATCTATAAAAACTTTGAGTTTCTAAAAATTAATTTCTTCTGGCTCTAAAACTTTTATAAATAACTTTTCTGGTTTAAGAAATAAGAAGTATTTTTTATTAAAGGTAAACAATGAGAATATATAGTAGCAGAAAAGGGAGAATAAGGAGAGGCGATAGTAGAAGAGTATGGCCTAAGAGGTGTTGAAGGTGAAAAGGTTTATGGTCCAGTGAGTGAAGGAAAAGCTGAAGAAGGTGGATACCGGGGTCTAGGTACAGGTGCAAGGGTCCTAATAAGAGGTGAAATAAGTGAATTATTCTATTGATAATTTTCTAATAATAATGAACTTCCTGATGATAATGTATCTTTTGTCAAAACTTTTTTATTTGAACTCATTTTTCCTGTAAGAATTCATGAGAAAGGAAATCATGTAAACTATTATCTTTTCCTTTAATAAATTCGATGTCAAAATCAAAGTTACTTAATTAAGCTTGCCATCTTGCAAAAATTTGTTTAGAAATCAAAATTTTAACATCTTTTTCTAAAACATATTTTGTTAATAAATAATCAATTCTTAATAAAAAATTTTCATGTATAAATCATCTTTAAATTTTTTAATGCATAAAACAATGCTTAAATTTTCTTTTTTAATAGTCAAATAATTCTTTTGTGTTTGATTCTAGCTTCTTGAATAAAATCTTACTAATTCTTCATTATTATTATTTTTTCATTTTTGCTTTAAAATTCATTCCTCCATATCCTATATCACTAACATCTATTTCAATTGTTAAACAAACTTTTAGATGAGGAATATTTAAACATGGTATACTTTTAATTTTTTTCTTTAATTTCTTTAACTATACTAGTGTGTTTCTCTGTCCAAGGTTCAGGTTTCTTTTTTAATCTATTATATAAAGGCTTACATAATTTTCCTAAGTTTTTGAAAAAATCATGTACATAATTTAGACTTCCTAAAAACCTTTGCAATTGATTTTTATCCTTAATTTCATCTGAAAATTTATTAGCTAATTCTAAACTTTTAGTTATTGGTTTTATAGTTCCTTGATCTATGTCATGTCCTAAAAATCTAACCTTAGTTTGAAAAAGTTGCATTTTTGGTGCAAAAATAACTAATCCATTTTAATGAATTAAATTGAAAAATTATTTCAGATACTTTATGTGGACTTATTGAATTAGAGAAAATAAGTACATCATCAATATATATTATTGAAAATTCATGTATAGGTCTTAAGATATCATTCATAACATTTTAAAATTTTTCAAGAGCATTTTTTAATCTAAAAGGCATAACATTCCGTCATAATGCCCAAAAGGAACATTTAATCATGTTTTATATATATCATCTTCATCTACTTGTATCTACTAAAATCCTGATTTCATATCAAATTTAAAAAAAATATTTGCATCATATAACTTTTTTAATAAATCTCTCTTATAAGGTATATGTTATCTTATCCATTGTAAAACTGTATTTAATAGTTTATAATTTATTACTAATCTAGGTGTCCCTCTTTCTATTTCTTCATAACATAAAATGCTGAACAAGACCAATGATATTTTGAATTTCTTATTAATCCTTTATTTTTTAAATCTTGTGCTTTTCTGCAAAATTTTTCTAAATCTATTGACATTTTAATAGCTTGAGATTTTGTTGGGATTTTCTTTTTATTAAAGTCTTTTATGTCAGGTAGCTTTACTATATGATATTTTCTATTCCACAAAGCAATAGGAATTGGTGCACAATTTTTTTTTTGCAAATATATTTTCAAATTCTTTAATTTTTTCCTTTATTGCTGGACTATCTAATTATTCTTTTATTCTTTTTCCTTCAATTTCTTTAATTAAAAATTTTATGTGTTTTTGCTTATTTTTTAGTAAATTAATTTCTTGTACATTCTTTTTTACTTAACTAATTTCTCTAGATATTATAAGGAACACAAATTCAAAAAGAATTTCTTTATATAATATTTTTGCTTTGATTCCATTATTGCATACTTGAAAAGGATATAACATAGTAACAAAATGGTGTTCTTAATATAACTCCAGAATTTAAATTTTTTACTAAGACTAGATGAATTTTAAAATAGTATCCTTTATTGCAGATTTTTATGCTTGATAATTTATAGTTAATCATTAATTTGGATCCGTTCGTAGTGCCTAATCTTTCGGAAGTTTTTTCATAATACTTAGTAGGAATTAATCCTTCTTGAATACAATTTTTATATGCTTCGCTATTTATTAAAGCTAAAGTAATTAAATGGAAATCATCATTAATGACTATATCTAATTTTATATATCACTTTTGATAATTTACTTTAGATAAATAATTTATATATTCGTCTTGTGTATCCTTAATGATTATACTAGAAGATGCTAGTCCCTTTAATTTTTTATCTTCTTTTATTAAATTACTAATGCTAACTTTTAAACTTTCTTCTTCTAAATTTTGGACTTTTCCTTTTAATATACTTAACTCTTGTTTCAATATTTTAATTTCCTATTCAAGATCTTGTATAATTGATTCTTTTTTAATTTCAAATCTTTTACATACTTCTGCTAAATTATGAGATGCAAATTTAGTACTTATTATTTCTTTTAGTCTAAGTAGATAATTTTTTTTTATTTCTGGGTCATCTATTTTATCTATAAGGTTTAATAAAAAAAATTCTTTTTTATTGCTTAACATATTTATATTGTTACATTGACATGGTCCTATAAAACTACAAGATTCTGATTTAGAATCACTATCTAAGATATTAGTTTCAGATTCTTCACTTATTGCATTTAAATCATTTATGAAAAATCAGTAACTTCTTCATCTTTACTAGAAGTGTAATTTATTATTATTTTAGCTATTTCATTTTTTTAATTCTTTTGAGATATCTAAATTATTAATTCATTTTCTTACCTTATAATTTCTTGAATAATGTCCTTATTTTCCAAACTTATAATAAATTACTATATCCTTTTTCTTTGTCTTAGAACTAAATTTTTTATATTTTGATTTTCTCTTAATTGGTTTTTCTTGATAATTTTGTTTTGGCTTATAACTTCTTTTTCCAGGGACGTATTTTCTTTAGGTTTTATTTTTTTTATTAGCTAATGGAGCCCTAATCTATTAATAACCATATTGTTCACAAAAGGAAGCTAATTGTTTTCTTCCTACTATACTATCTTTTTTCAATTTTGCTTTTAGTTTTAAATCAGTAAAAATTGATAATCCTTATTTATTAACAATATTTATTAATTGTCCATAAGTTAAATCATTATAGGGTATTGTACTATTATTATCTCTTTTTAGTCTACTTCGAACTCTTTCTGGAAATAATTTTGGTAATCCTACTAGAAATCTTTCTTTTCAATACGTATTATTACAGTCTAACCTAGTCATTACTTTAGCTAAAAATAAATCTTTATACTATTTGAATTCTTGTAATTTAGGACATGTTAAATTTTGAAGAATTTTTGAACTCCTTTTTTGATATAACCGTAGATCTCCTACAAAATTTTTAGTAATTGCAAATAGTAAAGTATTTATTATATCTATTGTTTTCTACTTTAACAATCCTTTTTCGTGCTGATGGCATATGAGCTTTATCTATATCAACAACATAATGATCCCACTATCCTTTTAATTGACCAGTAAATCTTGATATTATCATTTGAGCTACGGTTGCCTCATTATTTCCTTTTAATTTATAAGCACTAGCTGCCATAGTTATTTCTTGAAATAAATTTAATATATGATATTGAGTTAAACCATCAATATTCCATTCATATAAAGAATTACCACCATATCCTAATTGATATTAATTTTCTTCGTATTAAGTATCTGGAGGTGTAGGTCTTGGATAATAGTTATGAGTTTTTGGTCAAGGTGTATAAGTATTAAAATGTAATTTTTTAATTAAAAATTCTTCCTTATTAATTGATTGAAATTATTCTTCTATATTTTCTATTTTTGATGTAGTTTCTTCATCTATAGTCATAATTTGTTTATCTTTAATACATAATTAAGCTAATTTTTCTTATATGTTTCTTAATACAGGATATTCATCTTTTAAATTGATAGTTGTTCGTAGAGAAAATTCAAAAGGTTTAAACAAAAGTGTCTCTAGTTTAGTAGATAGCATATATGATTGAGGTTTATATTGTTGACCGATTTCTTTTTGTATTTTTGGTGTTTGAACTATTTCTTCTACTCTATTTAGTTGACTAGCTATAATATTTAATATTTGATTAGAAAATTTATTTTGCAATATTACATGTTGTAAATCTTTTTCTACATCTTTACTTTCTAGTTTTATTTCTTTAAATGGTTCGATAAAATAAGTTTTATCATTATTTTTTAATTTAATACATTCTAACGGAGAATGTATAGATATTATTTACAGTCCTTCTACAATAATCCATTGTTTACCTATTTTTGAAAACACATTGACTTCTTTTTGAAATGGATAATTTATTTTATTATAATAGCAATAATTTTCAAACCATAAAAACAAAGGAATATTTACTTATTTATCTTCCATTTCTCTATACCATAAGTTTCTGAAATTATTTAATTGTTCTTGATAAAACTTATTGAAATACTATTTTGCCTTTTTCTTATTATATTTTGCTCTTCATTCGTTTCTTAAAAATTCTTTATTTATATGGAATTTAACCATTTTTACTGATTAATTTGTGAAAAAGCTTCCATTTGTGATCTAGTTAGACTAACAGAATATTCACTTTCTTTTTCTTCTGTATATAATGGTCTTGGAATATTTGTATTAAAACCTAGTCCTCTTAATTCTAAATTTTGTGCAGATAATGATATAGGAACTGTACTTAATAAAGGCCTATTATTTGAATAAATAGAAACTCTACTAGATTGACTATTATCTAAAGAAAAATCTATTTGAACTAATCCATTACTATGTTCTAATATTCTTAAAAATTGATTATTAATATTAATTAGTCTAGGCTCATATATTTCTTTTAATTCCCAATTTCGTGAACTAGTTATTCTATCCCATCTAAGTCTTTTCAGAACTTGAATATTAGAATGAGATTTATTAGCTTCAAATAATAAACTTTCATTTCTTTTAACAGGTTTTTTAGTATTAGGATTTACTGTAGTAGACATTACTTTATAATATACTCTATATATTATGGCTACTGCCTTAACATTTTCTGTAAAGTTTAAATTTTTTATTTTAACAGTTAAGGTTAAAGTATCTAATATATTAGAATTGTAAACTAGTAGAATATCCTGGAAAATAATTAAAATAAACTGGTCAATTGGGTAAGTTAATTTCTGCCATTGCAAGTAAAGGATTAGAAAAATTAATATGTCTAGCATCTCTTAAGCACATTAAAATAGGAGTCCTGATCTAAACAAAGGTTTTATGGCTATCTGTACAAATCATATATGTAAAAATCTATATTTCTTTTTCTTGTGTTCGTTTATTGCTTTTTCTGATAATAATTGAATAGTTTTGTGTTCCTTACTAATTGTTATTGTCTGTTCTATTTGTTTAATAGAATAATCTTGAAAGAATTCAAAAGTGCCTATTGAATATATAGTTTTAATATCTTGCTTAGGTATAGTCCAATCAAATAAATCATTTTCTACCTTCTTTATATTAATTTGTACAGAATTTATATCTTCTATGTCTTTAATATTATCTTTAGTATTTGAACTAGATCCTAAATCTTTAGTAAAAAATATTCTAGTTAATTTATCCATACAATCTATTTAATCAAGCTAAATTTAAGAAGAGATTAAGAATGAACCTGTGCGAATCACTAGACCACCTAGCTAAATGGGACCACCAACTTCATTTCATCGCTCCCCGAACATTCTTAATTTTCTTAAACTTATCTTAATTAAATAAACTAGTATGAATATCTTAATAGAATATTTATCTAGAAAGATTCAAATTATCTAGTTCAACTTCTAATAAAGTATATATTTCAAATACTGCTATTATAGTTTCACTTAAAGTAAATTCTCAAAGAAACTCGGGTTCAAAATTTACCCAAATTACACCCATACCCCGTGTGTGTGTGTGTGTACGCATGTATGCATGTATGTATAATATGTAAACGTAAGTGGATAGAACTCTCGGAGCCATTCAGTCCGTTTGCAACTTTAATGATGTAGTACTATAAATTTTCTCTTAATTGGCATGCCAACCTTATCCTATTACTCCAATTACTATCTAGCTTTAACCAAGGCATAACTAATAGAATTTCACTTTTTATTTTAAAACATAATCCCATAACATTTCATAAGTACATATATCAAAAATTATTTCTATTCTTTCATTTATAATTAAATTTAGCTTGCATCATTTTTTTTCTTAGTCCTCACCAATTCAAAACTTAGGATCATTTGTAATCTTTTTTTAAGCATCATAATAATTATTTCATGTTCTACCAGTTATAGCTCAAATAACAAAATTCACTCTTCATAAAATTGAATTTTCACGGTATATAATAATTAAATATACCCATTTAAACTTGAATTAATACCTACATCATGAATTCTCTACCGCACATAATTCGACCACTTCGTACATAATTCCTTATTTTCCATTTTGCTTTCATTAAATATCTTAATCATATTCTTATAACATGCTAAACAATTTTCATCTCATCAATTATTCATTATAATATACATATCAAATTTCCAAGTTCAAACATAATGTAAGTGTAGGAATTACCAAATTATACCTCTCAAAATTAATTTAAACATGCCATACATCTTATTTAACTCCTAATTCATTAATTATAACATTAATTTTATAACCCCCCAAAGTTATCTCAAGAACCCTAAGTTGCATATTAAATAATTTTAGGAAAAATAAAATTGTATGAATACATACAAATTTTGTTGTCAATTTCTCCAATTTCAATCTCCATTTCCTTCTCCCATATTCATTTCACCTTTTTTTTATAAATCCACAAATTAACATTAACACCTCAATTAATTATGTAAACACATACTTTAAAGCAATTTTAGTTAATTATTTACTAAAATTTTTAACTAATTCAAAGAATGATTAAATCTAAAATTTTTTTCCCAAATTCCCAAAATCCTTAGGTGAAAATTTTCTCCCATTTTTTCCTCAAATTTCAACCATAATCAATCAAATAATGAAGGAATTGAAGCTTACCTCATGATTAATGGGGAAAATGGCAGTAAAGGGAGCAAAAATTAAAGAAAAACTGAAATAAAAAAGGAAAAAATGGGCAAGGAGTGGTGGGCATGACAAAGAGGAAGAAAGAAAGAAATAAATAAATAAAAGGACATCAAAGAGGCTGCTGCAAGCAAAGGGCAATGACAACGTGACCGGAAGAGAGGAGGAATAAGAAAAGAAAAAAGAAAATATTAGAGCGGAGGTCGATCTCCACTGTAAAATGTAGCCAAGAATTTAAAGCCTATCCTCAAAACGATGTAGTTTTGGAAAATGGGTAAAAGTTTCAATTTAATCCCCCAAAATTCCCATTTGCTCCTTCAATTACTTTATTCTAATTTTTAAATCCCCTTTTAATATGAATTAAAATATTAAATTTTTTCCTCTATTATTATGTTTATCATTTATATTAGTAATCATTTATTTTTATTGTGTTTAGGCTAAGGTTCGACTAACGGTATCATCTAGATAATTAAAATTGATGAGTGACAAAGGAGGTGCTGGCATCATGATTTATGGCCCTCTCGACATTATGGTCAAGCACACAATAAAACTAAGTTTTAAAACATCCAATAATATTGTAGAGTATGAAGCACTCCTTCAGGGTCTGAGGTTGGTCAAGACTGTCTAATAGAAAAGCCTCAAGATCAAAAGCTATTCACAATCGGTGATGAGTTAAATAATCAAAAGTTTCCAAACCAAAGAAGAAAGTATGAAGATAAAATTGACCAAGGTTAAAATAGAACATAGAGAACTGGAAAATGCTGAAACCACTTAGAGACTAGAGAAAGCATCAAGAAAGAAAACTTGGCTAGCTAATTGGCTTGAAAAAATTGTTGCCCCAGATGAAGAGTTGATTGAAGAGGGCATAACAACCTAAAAAATGCTCAAGCTTTCTTTTGATGAGCCTAAAATGATAGAGATAGATTAAGAGGAAGACACATAGATGACCTCAATCATTAAATACCTCCGATAAGGAAAGTTGCCTGAAGATAAAGCCAAAGCAAGAAAGATCATTATAAATTTACTTAATTATTCCATAATTGGTGATAAATTATATAAAAAAAAAGACATTCAATCATCCTTTGCTTAAATACGTCTCGAGGGAGGATGAAGATTACATTATAAAGAAAATCCATAAAGGTATTTATGGAGCCAATAACACCAGTAGGTAATAGCTAGAAAAGTTTTACAGATTGGTATTTTTAGCTCAACATATTTTCAAATGTGTTCAACAAAAGATGTCAAAAATGTTAGATTTATGGCAGAATCATAAGGCAACCAACATTTGAGCAATAATCGATCAAGATATCTTAGCCATTTAACTAATAGGGACTAGATATTCTAGGCTCATTCCCATAACACAACTGCCAGATAAAGTTTCTAGTTATAGCTGTCGATCACTTTTCCAAGTGGATAAAAACTGAGCCATTGGCTATGACACAACCTAAAGGGTTAAGAATTTTGCATGGAAATAAATTATCTGCAAGTACAGCCTACCTAAAGTTTTTATCACCAATAATGGTAAACAATTTGATAATGCAACCTTTAGGTCCTTTTGCTCCAATCTGAAGATCAGTCTAAGATTTATCTCAGTTACTTATCCTTAAAGCAATGGAATGATAGAAGTCTCCAATATAACTATCCTCAAAGGGCTAAAGAAGAGGCTGGGTGAAGCCAAAGGTAATTAGATTGAAGAACTGCAAAGTGTCTTATGGTCCTATTGAACTTCACAAAGAGTTGGAACTACACAAACGTCTTTTCTCTCCGGTGTACAAATTAAAAGCTATTATATCGATGGAAACTGGAAACCCTTCCTATCGATTAACATTTTTCTCCAATCAGAATAATGAGCAAGAAAGAAAACAAGATCTGGATTTGGTCGAAGAAAGAAGGGAGGATGCCTATGTTAAAATCACAACCTATAAGCAAAGAATAGCCAGATACTACAATAATAAAGTGAGATCAGGATCCTTTAATGTTGGCAACTTGATCTTTAGAAAAGCTGAGATTAGATTGGGAAACATATGAGTCAGAAAGTTCATGCCTAATTGGAAAAAAAAAACTTATAAAATCTTTAGGGTATTGGGCAAAAGCACTTGCAGGCTCAGAACCTTGGATGAATCGTGCATCACCATGTCTTGGAATGTGGAATTATTGAATAAAAATATGGCATAATGTGTGAATTGTAATTGTAACACCTTTCATCTCTTCGAAATGATCGATTAATAAATCCCCGATCAAGGTTTTCCTAATCGATGAAATTGATCCCAATCAACAATTTATGTCTTATTAATGATTGAATTTAATTTCATTCCTAACATATTATTCCTGAAAGTTTAAATAGCAACCTTTATTCTAGTGACAATCGGACTATGATGTTTATTAACTTTCAATGTATTAAATTGATTACCAAAGTTAAAATGGCAACCATCTTTAAAAAGATTGAATTCAAAGCATATTAATTATTGAGATACCAAAATAAAATATTTTAAGAAACCAAAATCAAATTAAAACATTGAAAGCTTGAGATCGGGATCAACGTAAAAATAAAAACTAGATAAAGTAAAAGGATAGGATAAAAGGTACTATTTCCATTGATAAATTTGTTGATTACAAAATATGAAAAGAAAAAATAATAAGTAAATTTCTAATCTATTATTGTGTGCCTCTGCTCCCATCACCATCACCTTCGATCAGAAACTATCATCATCACCTTATAGAGGAACCTCAGGCAAGCTGGTTGGATCTTCTAGAAAGTTAAAATCCTCAACCGAATAACGTTGCTTATGAGCAACCAAAATTCAAGTGATAAGATTATTTTGGGCTCAGGCTACAATTGATTTCTCTGCACCATAGCTCTTTTTTATGTGACTTGTGGAGAAGATCCAACTTGGCTTAAAAGCCTTTATTGATAGATTTTATAAAGGCCACTTTCTTTTTGAGCTTTTAAATTTAAGCTGAGAAATCTGCGACCTGTACAGAATGCTACAATCAAATTTTTTAAAGGTCGACCTCATTTTTCACTTTGAGCTCCTCACGCTCCTTCTTAAACATGTTGACCTCAACCTTTAGTTTACTCTCTAATCGGATCTTCTGAGATAACTTATCTTGCCAGCCCAAGTTCTCTCCATAAAGGCATATGCCTTTTTGGAAAGGCTGTCCTAATAAACAACTGTGAGATTAAGTGTCGAAAGGATTAAAAAAATGTCATTGAACTCTTCACCAGGTGACTTGACTGGCCCAATATCCCTCATATCCTTCTCACACATGAGGCTTAAGCTAGTGAAGTCCAGCAATCGACTGTCCTGAAAGGGATAGTCTTCCCCTAACTTTCTGGATAGGAAATCCTTTATTGTGAGGGACTCCATTGCAGAAGATGTTGTGGGAGGAGGAATGCTAGGGAAGAAAGTTTAGCCCTTAGAAATGGTCCTATCAAATGAAGGAGGAAAATCCCTTCTGAAGGTACCTCAAGTGCCTCAGGTATCGCCGCCAGTAAAGTAGCTAGATGAATGAAAGCTTGGCCAAAAGGCATCTGAATACCCTCAATTTTAAATGATCAAGCTTTAATTATGAATATCTTGGCCTTCGAAGGCCTCTTGCCTTAAGCGAAAGATTGGGAGGATTACTTTTTCTCTAACTCTTTTGCTCTCATCTCGGAGCTTCTTGGTCTATTTAGCCAACTCATTTAAAAGTTAAGGATCCATTGAAGCTATAAAATTAAAACCAACAATTAGAATTTACAAAGAAAAAGGGAATGCATATGCATGAATAAATAAAAGGCTCACATTCAGCCTTAGCCCTTAAAGGATCGGGAGAATCATAAGGATCAGAAGGATTAAAAGGGTCGAAAAGACTGGAAGGACCAACATCATCCTTAGCCAATAAAAGGTTCATAGACACGAGCTCCTTCTCATGTCTTTTGACATAGTCCATGAGTGCCTCTATATTCGATGCGTACACATCAAGCCACGAAGCCAGATCTTCAAAATTCTTGGGCTTGACTAATTAGATGAGGCTTACACCAAAACTTCCTTTTTACCCAATTAAAAAGAATTTACCTTTGTAACCCTTTAATAAAAAGGGAAGAGTGAAGAGCTTCCTCTTTGCTTGTTGGTGAAATAGTATTCTGATTTGTTATCCTAATTGGATGTATAGAATAAATGTGTAAACACATATAGGGATGGGGCAATATACAAATTCTTGCCTACCATCTTAAAGCCATCAATTGATCTTCATCCATTTGGGTTGATCTGAATTAAATCTAACCCATATTCCTTGAGGATTCAAATGTCGAATGCCTTCAATGGAAATTGCAAACCAGCACCCAAGTTTGGTTGGTAGTAAATAAACCACTTAGCAGGGTTCCTGAATGGACCCTCCTTTATAGGTATAGAAAGAGGGTAAGCCATAATAGCTAATTTGCTGGGAAGATCGTACTTCTTTTTTAGAAGGCACATAATTTCAAGTAAAAGCTTTGTAGGCCTATTTACAATGGGTTCTTTGCTATATGGAATCATAAATGATGTATCTAGTTCATGTGCAATTGGAAAAATTAGATTACCATTGCTGGTAGCCATTTTTAATTGAAAAGGTTGAATAAAAGAATACCTAAGTTGTTATAAAGGGATAGATAAAACCTCACCAACAAAAATAGAAAAAGAAGAATATTCTAAAGAAATTTCAAAAATATCTGAATACATCGAAGATTTTAAAGAAATTTCAAAAATATCTAAATACATCCAAGTAAAAAGAAATTATTTGGTGGTTTTGGCGAGGAATTAACGGAAAGAAGATAAACACTGGGACTTAAAGCACCCTAAGAAAAAATCGAAGAACTTTAAAGAAAATTCAGGAAGCCTTAAAAGAAATTCAGAATAGAGATAAAAGTTTTGCAAAAAAGTGGAAGAATGAAACAAACCCACCTATTTATAGGAAAATAGTGGCTTACCCTGCAAGCCAAACACAACCTTCGAGAGAAATCCCACCAATCTGCCATGTGTAAACTTAGCATTAACTATCCGAATGACAATCACATTGAATGAAGAGTCGCTATTAATGGTGCACCTGATGAAAAGTTGCTCATTATGACAAATAGTTATCCTATCGAGCACATGAAATGTCACTTCTTTTGAAATTTATAGTTCAAAGGTGATCATTAAAAATTGTCACTCTCTAATCTGATTGGATCACTCGAGAGGCGGACAAATGATAATACCATTATCATACAAAAGCCTATCTCGATCCAAAGCCTAAAGCCCATATCTAAAGGTGCTTATCCACATGAAAAGTCCCATTAGATGCATGTAATAGTCCAATCTAGCCTACAAACCGCCCAACTAATCTAATCAAACTGACAAGCCACTCTCTGTCTGACACACTCAATAGGTTATGCATAGTTAAATTACTATATGACCATACCCTTTGTCTACTTACTACCCACACTTGAGCACACCTACAAGTAGTTTATTTCTCTTTCTTTCACACTATAAATAACCCAACCCCTAAGGGCTCCGAGTATTGAATCTTTGACTCTCTCTACATTATCTCTCTAAACTTACTAACTTAAGCATCAGAGTGCTTATGCTCGATCTGACCTGGTAAATTTTGTCTTGCAGATCTTATCCTGACCATCTGATCGTCTTAATCTCCTTACTCCCTATCTTTATTATTTTCGATATTCTAAGAATATCAATATTTTTAAGAGTTTATAATTATTCAATGTTCGATAATTGCATATATAGAATTATAGTCCAATTCATACATTAAATTTCTAATATAAAATTAAAATAGGTTATTTTAGACTAATTTTAAATTTGATAGGGGGTTAATATGGTTTAAAAGAGTTTTTACCTATTTTGTAATTATATATATATATAATATAGATTAAGGTAAAATTTAAATGAAGAATAATTTTAACAAATTTATATATTTTAATTTAAAAAAAAGGTGTCGATTCCCTGTGTAACACCCTTGTATCCCTAAGAAAGAATATAGGGGTGCTCAACACAATTCAGTATATACTTGAAACAACATTATAACATAGATTAAAGAAGTAAAACATTGTGTGCGATTACCACCTGACAAGCTCATGTTTCAAACAAAATAAGTTAATTAGCCAAATCAACTCCAAATGCATAGACATAAGCTGTAAAAAAAATAGTTTATTTACAATATTTGGTCTTTATACATATTTCATAAATTTGAATATATGACATAACAAAATTAAGTACCCAAAAATTAAACTTCAAGATTTCTAATCTTAAGGCCCACAGATGTTAACCCGTAAACCCAACCTTCTAATCTTGCAAACCTATATGGGACAACACCTATGTTAAGTAAAGACTAAATGAAGAGATAATATAAATAATACAACTGAACTTCTAATGAAGCTAAAGATAGAAACGTTTATAAACCACCATAACATAACCCTTATGTATTATAAGAGAGCAATAAAAAGGAATTAAAACATGACATTAACTTTGTCTCTAACACGTATAATCAATAGGTAACCTATGAATTCCATTAACACTCATAGTAATGAAATCAAAAGATTTTGTTAGCGTTTTGATAATTCCTTACACTATTGATGATAATGCATTTAACATTCCCTTCTAGCTAGGTTGTTATTACTACTAGAATTTCAAATTAATTAAAAGTATTAAATAAAATGGATACTGTTATACATATCATTCATTGTAGGGGTGTGCAAATGGTCGGTTCGATTCGATTTTAGACCGAACCGAATAAACCGAAAAGCAAACTTTTCAAATTAAAAGAACTAAATCGAAAACAGAAGTTTTTAGAACCGAAACCAAATGGACCAAATTAATTTTGGTCGGTTTGATTTGGTTCAATCGATTCTGAATCAATATAAGCTTATTTTTTATTGGACTTTTAACTTATATGGGTCCATAAATTAAATTAATTTATATTCAACAAATAAAATTATTTAAAATAACTAAAATTAAAATAATATAAATAAATTTATTATATTATGTCTATAATAAATACTAATCAAAATTATATTAAAAAATATACTATTAAAATAATATTTTAAAAAATACATGTGATAATCACTTAAAATCTCAATTGATAGTCCGTTTTAAAATACTATATAAAAATTATAGTTACATTTCAATTTTCTACACTAATTGTGGCCTCCCATAGAGTTATTAGTTAGAATCCAATGTGATTTCCAAACTCATAGACTATAGGTTTGGTTGTTAAATTAATAAAAACAATACAAATTAAATTTGAATATTTTCATTTTCTTCAATTTTTTTAAATATCAAAGGATGCCAAACATTCCATTTAAGGTACAAAAGGTATTAAATTCGGCTTTATAAAGTGACGTGTATAATTATAATTAAATATTCTACTTTTCTTGTAACAAAAAAATTCTAATAGTTTGATACTCAATAAAACAAAGAAAATGATATATCCTAAATAAAATTAAAAAAATAAATTTATTTAGCATAATGACATAAATAGTATAGTGAAAAAGTACACATATACTCAATTATTAATTAAATTAACGATTCTTAGAAAAATTTCTTCTCCAACTATTAAATAAATATTATGATGATTTTAAAAAATAACAATGATTTAATGCTAGTGGTTCATGTTATTTTTCTCAAAATACGATTACTAATTAAACAATAAAAATATAATAACAAATTAGCTAATAAAAGATATAATAGAAAAATTGTTCATATATAAGAATAAAATTAAAAATTTGAGAAAACAAAAAAGATTAAAGTAAAAAAATAAAAGTAGAAAAAATTAGTGAATTAGATTTTTGCAGAGTAAAAAAATTGAATTAGATTTTTGTAAAGTAAAAAAATTGAGAAAATAAAAAAATTAAAGTAAAAAAAAAAGAAAAAGCTGCAAAATATGTGCCTTTTGGGGGGTTTGAACTTGGGACCTTGAGGTTTTGTTGTATTTTTTTACTGTGTCTCACACCACTGAGCAAACTTTGTATTCTAAAAATCTACTACTCAAAAATATATATGTATTAAAACTTCGATCGGTTCAGTTTTTTCAGTTTTTCAATTTTAAGAACCGAACCGAACTGATTAAATCCATTTTCTATTTCAGTTCAAAATCGAAGGAATTGAAAACCAAAATAACTGAACCAAATAGACCAAAATCCATTCAGTTCAGTTCGATTCTCGATTTCGACTCGGTTTTAACACCCCTAATTCATTGGAGATATAAGTCTCGATGCACTGGATACCAAATGGTATCAAAACACTAGGCACCTTTTGGTGCCACACTGATGTCATGTAAAATGTCTATCTTTTTATGTGTGTTTTTCTCTTATTTATGTAGTAAGTATGTAATATTATATGTGTTTTTATGTGTTTATATCCCATTTATGTGTTTATGTTTGTTTTTAGGTCAAATCATGGTGAAGTGTGAAGAAAATGAAGAATCTGGTGAAGATTCGAAGAAGAAGATCACGAGTCGTGAAATGAATCACGACTCGAACATGAATTCACGAGTAGGAGGGAGATGCACGAGTGAGGCAGAGAAGAAATAATCACGAGTCGACAGATCCCATCACTAGTCGGCAGACAAGTCACGAGTGGGATGCAGTTCACGAGAAGAATCACGGCTAGAGTTCACGACTCGTGAAGGAATTCACGAGTCGGACAAGCATCTGTTTCCAAACCGTTGTGTCTTTTGCACATGATTTTTCAGCCAAACATCATAACCCTCCATGGCAACTTTTCACATTCACAACCATTATGAAGAGACATGTCTATAGAGTTTTCTCTCTATAAATATGGATGGCATTAATTAAAGAGGGGATCGAGAAAGAAGAGATCAATCAATGTTTAGTTTCTAGTTATTATTTTGGATAAATATTTTTACTTAGTTTTTATTAGATGTTTACAAAGGGACAAGCCAAAGGAACATGAGATAGTTTTCTTTCTCTTGTTTGTTTTTAATTCAAATATGTATTTGGCTAGTTTCCTTTGTACATTATAACTATGTACTAGAATTTGTTTAAGGTATGTTTATTCTTATTATGAATGAAGCATGATTTACATCCATTTGTGTGCTTTGATTTGCTTTGTATGATTGGCCACCATATTTAGCATGTTAGTCAATTTGTTCGCAATGAGAGTTGGAATTCTTTGATGGAAAAACAAATGAATGTACTTGAAGCATTGAATTTCTTTCATGTGACTTAAGGAATTCACTTTGAGGGGTTAAAGAATTGGCATAGAGCTTCATGATTCTTATTTATCTCTATAATGACATGAGAATGCTTATAGACTCTAAATAAGAACATTCTTTATTGACAACGAGAGTTGCTTTAAAGAATCTTGGCTAAATTCTCCAGTCACTTTATTTATACAATTACTAGAACTTGTTCTTAGATGAATTACTATTGCATATTTGTAATGTATGTTCATACTATCATTTAAGTCATCTTTAATCCAAATTCATTAATATATGCAAAGTAGTTTAGATATTTATTTAAATACATAATCTACATTTTATTTGCTACCTATCCATCTACTCTTTGTGATTTCAATATAAAATTTACCCCGTTCCCTTTGGAACGATACCCTACTCATCCTATACGCAGTCTAGTGAGACTAAGGGTTCAATTAAATCCCCATCAGATTTTGGCGTCGTTGCCGGGGAACGGTTTGAATGAATTTTTATTGATTGACACAAAAGAGTAGATGTTTTAGGATTCTATGATATAAATTAGTCATTTTGATAAATGTATTTTGTATTGTTTTTGTTGTATCCTTCATAATTAGAGTTTTTGTAATGATCTCAGACCAAAAGCATTTGTGATTTTAACAGTTAATTTATTAAATTCATTTCTTGCACAATAATCTTTTTGTTTTGGATTAGTTTTTTTTAGTTTAGATTTTATTTGTTTAGGATTATTCCTGGTCATATTTTCAGTATTTTATCATTTTCATTTTTCTTGTCTTATTTTTCCTCTGTCTTTTTAACATTTGGAATGAGATTGGTCAAATTTGCAGAAAAACTGCAGCAAAGGGAAGCTTCACGAGTCGTGAACATGTTACCGAGTCGTGCATAAAATTATCGATTCAAGAAGAGTTTCACGAGTAACACAACAAAAGGAATTCTTCACGAGTCGTGAATGTTGGTTCGACTCGTGAACCCTTTTACATCTGCCGAATAATCCAATTTTCACGAGTCATGAAGTTGTGTCCGACTCGTGAACATGTGAACATATGCCTAACTTCTATTCTTCTATTATTTGGTATCTTCGCCTCCACCTTCACCACGATCATGAGGGGAGTTTTCTTTCCTCTATCATTTAGTTTATTTCTTTTTGTTTTTGTTTTTGTTTTGTTTCTTCACATTGAGGACAATGTGTGTTCTAAGTGTGGGGGAGCATATGTTGTGTGTTGCATGTTTCGTTTCACATTGTTATTTTTTGTTTGGGTGTGTATCTTTTTCTTTATTTAGACTAACCTTTTTCGTAAGTTTTATTAGAAGTATTACTCATATTGTATATAATATAGGTTGTTATGAAAAGTCATTTGCCTTTTATGCTCATTTGATTAGTTTTTCAAAGCTTTTGGCATGTATTTTATGTTTTCAAGTTATCTATTTTTACTTCTTTCAACATTTTAGGTTATTTAATCTCTTTACTAACTATGCTTTAAGGTTGGAATATGCTCATTTAGTTTAAGATTTTAGGATTTTAGTTGTCTTATGGAAACTATATCCATAATACTTACTTTTAGGCCTTTCAATAATGGATGAGGACTAGTAAAAAAAAGAGAAAGAAAAAAAAAAGATGAAAAGGAAAATAAATAAAATAAAGCAAGATGCATACTCAAAAGTTCAATAAAGTATGGGATGGAGCGTAAAACGCACCCAATACTACATTTTCTTGCTACTCATGGGATAAAGTTTAAAAGTATACCCATGATAAAAAAAAACAAAAAGAAAAGAAGAAAAAGATGAAAAACATAGTCTAAAAATGCCATGAGATTGGTTTAAAGGTATGTGTGCTTGCAAATTGTCCTAAAAGGCAACTATAGTCTTAAACTCTTAAGTTTTTATGATCAATATTCTTTCTTGAGCATGGTTAGTTTTGAGACTTTACATTCTTGATGTTGGGTTTTGTAAACTTAGGTGACTTGCTAACTTAGAATATATATCTTAAGACTTGATTTACTGAAATTTTGAGTGTTTAAGATATTTGACTTCATTTCAATCTTATCTTAAGTGAAAATTGAGCAATACTTTATAATGTAACTTACTTAGTTTGACTTGAGATTAAATTTTCTCACTTTTCTCTTGCTTGGGGACAAGCAAGGTTTAAGTGTGGGGGAATTTGATGTCATGTAAAATGTCTATCTTTTTATGTGTGTTTTTCTCTTATTTATGTAGTAAGTATGTAATATTATATGTGTTTTTATGTGTTTATATCCCATTTATGTGTTTATGTTTGTTTTTAGGTCAAATCATGGTGAAGTGTGAAGAAAATGAAGAATCTGGTGAAGATTCGAAGAAGAAGATCACGAGTCGTGAAATGAATCACGACTCGAACATGAATTCACGAGTAGGAGGGAGATGCACGAGTGAGGCAGAGAAGAAATAATCACGAGTCGACAGATCCCATCACTAGTCGGCAGACAAGTCACGAGTGGGATGCAGTTCACGAGAAGAATCACGGCTAGAGTTCACGACTCGTGAAGGAATTCACGAGTCGGACAAGCATCTGTTTCCAAACCGTTGTGTCTTTTGCACATGATTTTTCAGCCAAACATCATAACCCTCCATGGCAACTTTTCACATTCACAACCATTATGAAGAGACATGTCTATAGAGTTTTCTCTCTATAAATATGGATGGCATTAATTAAAGAGGGGATCGAGAAAGAAGAGATCAATCAATGTTTAGTTTCTAGTTATTATTTTGGATAAATATTTTTACTTAGTTTTTATTAGATGTTTACAAAGGGACAAGCCAAAGGAACATGAGATAGTTTTCTTTCTCTTGTTTGTTTTTAATTCAAATATGTATTTGGCTAGTTTCCTTTGTACATTATAACTATGTACTAGAATTTGTTTAAGGTATGTTTATTCTTATTATGAATGAAGCATGATTTACATCCATTTGTGTGCTTTGATTTGCTTTGTATGATTGGCCACCATATTTAGCATGTTAGTCAATTTGTTCGCAATGAGAGTTGGAATTCTTTGATGGAAAAACAAATGAATGTACTTGAAGCATTGAATTTCTTTCATGTGACTTAAGGAATTCACTTTGAGGGGTTAAAGAATTGGCATAGAGCTTCATGATTCTTATTTATCTCTATAATGACATGAGAATGCTTATAGACTCTAAATAAGAACATTCTTTATTGACAACGAGAGTTGCTTTAAAGAATCTTGGCTAAATTCTCCAGTCACTTTATTTATACAATTACTAGAACTTGTTCTTAGATGAATTACTATTGCATATTTGTAATGTATGTTCATACTATCATTTAAGTCATCTTTAATCCAAATTCATTAATATATGCAAAGTAGTTTAGATATTTATTTAAATACATAATCTACATTTTATTTGCTACCTATCCATCTACTCTTTGTGATTTCAATATAAAATTTACCCCGTTCCCTTTGGAACGATACCCTACTCATCCTATACGCAGTCTAGTGAGACTAAGGGTTCAATTAAATCCCCATCAGATTTTGGCGTCGTTGCCGGGGAACGGTTTGAATGAATTTTTATTGATTGACACAAAAGAGTAGATGTTTTAGGATTCTATGATATAAATTAGTCATTTTGATAAATGTATTTTGTATTGTTTTTGTTGTATCCTTCATAATTAGAGTTTTTGTAATGATCTCAGACCAAAAGCATTTGTGATTTTAACAGTTAATTTATTAAATTCATTTCTTGCACAATAATCTTTTTGTTTTGGATTAGTTTTTTTTAGTTTAGATTTTATTTGTTTAGGATTATTCCTGGTCATATTTTCAGTATTTTATCATTTTCATTTTTCTTGTCTTATTTTTCCTCTGTCTTTTTAACATTTGGAATGAGATTGGTCAAATTTGCAGAAAAACTGCAGCAAAGGGAAGCTTCACGAGTCGTGAACATGTTACCGAGTCGTGCATAAAATTATCGATTCAAGAAGAGTTTCACGAGTAACACAACAAAAGGAATTCTTCACGAGTCGTGAATGTTGGTTCGACTCGTGAACCCTTTTACATCTGCCGAATAATCCAATTTTCACGAGTCATGAAGTTGTGTCCGACTCGTGAACATGTGAACATATGCCTAACTTCTATTCTTCTATTATTTGGTATCTTCGCCTCCACCTTCACCACGATCATGAGGGGAGTTTTCTTTCCTCTATCATTTAGTTTATTTCTTTTTGTTTTTGTTTTTGTTTTGTTTCTTCACATTGAGGACAATGTGTGTTCTAAGTGTGGGGGAGCATATGTTGTGTGTTGCATGTTTCGTTTCACATTGTTATTTTTTGTTTGGGTGTGTATCTTTTTCTTTATTTAGACTAACCTTTTTCGTAAGTTTTATTAGAAGTATTACTCATATTGTATATAATATAGGTTGTTATGAAAAGTCATTTGCCTTTTATGCTCATTTGATTAGTTTTTCAAAGCTTTTGGCATGTATTTTATGTTTTCAAGTTATCTATTTTTACTTCTTTCAACATTTTAGGTTATTTAATCTCTTTACTAACTATGCTTTAAGGTTGGAATATGCTCATTTAGTTTAAGATTTTAGGATTTTAGTTGTCTTATGGAAACTATATCCATAATACTTACTTTTAGGCCTTTCAATAATGGATGAGGACTAGTAAAAAAAAGAGAAAGAAAAAAAAAAGATGAAAAGGAAAATAAATAAAATAAAGCAAGATGCATACTCAAAAGTTCAATAAAGTATGGGATGGAGCGTAAAACGCACCCAATACTACATTTTCTTGCTACTCATGGGATAAAGTTTAAAAGTATACCCATGATAAAAAAAAACAAAAAGAAAAGAAGAAAAAGATGAAAAACATAGTCTAAAAATGCCATGAGATTGGTTTAAAGGTATGTGTGCTTGCAAATTGTCCTAAAAGGCAACTATAGTCTTAAACTCTTAAGTTTTTATGATCAATATTCTTTCTTGAGCATGGTTAGTTTTGAGACTTTACATTCTTGATGTTGGGTTTTGTAAACTTAGGTGACTTGCTAACTTAGAATATATATCTTAAGACTTGATTTACTGAAATTTTGAGTGTTTAAGATATTTGACTTCATTTCAATCTTATCTTAAGTGAAAATTGAGCAATACTTTATAATGTAACTTACTTAGTTTGACTTGAGATTAAATTTTCTCACTTTTCTCTTGCTTGGGGACAAGCAAGGTTTAAGTGTGGGGGAATTTGATGTCATGTAAAATGTCTATCTTTTTATGTGTGTTTTTCTCTTATTTATGTAGTAAGTATGTAATATTATATGTGTTTTTATGTGTTTATATCCCATTTATGTGTTTATGTTTGTTTTTAGGTCAAATCATGGTGAAGTGTGAAGAAAATGAAGAATCTGGTGAAGATTCGAAGAAGAAGATCACGAGTCGTGAAATGAATCACGACTCGAACATGAATTCACGAGTAGGAGGGAGATGCACGAGTGAGGCAGAGAAGAAATAATCACGAGTCGACAGATCCCATCACTAGTCGGCAGACAAGTCACGAGTGGGATGCAGTTCACGAGAAGAATCACGGCTAGAGTTCACGACTCGTGAAGGAATTCACGAGTCGGACAAGCATCTGTTTCCAAACCGTTGTGTCTTTTGCACATGATTTTTCAGCCAAACATCATAACCCTCCATGGCAACTTTTCACATTCACAACCATTATGAAGAGACATGTCTATAGAGTTTTCTCTCTATAAATATGGATGGCATTAATTAAAGAGGGGATCGAGAAAGAAGAGATCAATCAATGTTTAGTTTCTAGTTATTATTTTGGATAAATATTTTTACTTAGTTTTTATTAGATGTTTACAAAGGGACAAGCCAAAGGAACATGAGATAGTTTTCTTTCTCTTGTTTGTTTTTAATTCAAATATGTATTTGGCTAGTTTCCTTTGTACATTATAACTATGTACTAGAATTTGTTTAAGGTATGTTTATTCTTATTATGAATGAAGCATGATTTACATCCATTTGTGTGCTTTGATTTGCTTTGTATGATTGGCCACCATATTTAGCATGTTAGTCAATTTGTTCGCAATGAGAGTTGGAATTCTTTGATGGAAAAACAAATGAATGTACTTGAAGCATTGAATTTCTTTCATGTGACTTAAGGAATTCACTTTGAGGGGTTAAAGAATTGGCATAGAGCTTCATGATTCTTATTTATCTCTATAATGACATGAGAATGCTTATAGACTCTAAATAAGAACATTCTTTATTGACAACGAGAGTTGCTTTAAAGAATCTTGGCTAAATTCTCCAGTCACTTTATTTATACAATTACTAGAACTTGTTCTTAGATGAATTACTATTGCATATTTGTAATGTATGTTCATACTATCATTTAAGTCATCTTTAATCCAAATTCATTAATATATGCAAAGTAGTTTAGATATTTATTTAAATACATAATCTACATTTTATTTGCTACCTATCCATCTACTCTTTGTGATTTCAATATAAAATTTACCCCGTTCCCTTTGGAACGATACCCTACTCATCCTATACGCAGTCTAGTGAGACTAAGGGTTCAATTAAATCCCCATCACACACTAGCAGCTGAGGTTAACACCCCTGTATAGGCATATTCTAATATAATACCATGCATTCTCGGGGCATTTAATCACTTAAACATTGTCATTCACTTATACTACATAAATCTATCATTATACATATTTGAGTATGCATCATAATGAATTTTAGAACATATCAGTTAGCTTATAGCAAATTCATTCAAGTTGACTAACAATCGCATCAGAAAACACTTATCATATATTTTCTTATATTAATATACCTTATAATTACATTTTTTAATGATTAACAGATGAAAACATGATAGTATATACAAAATATACACATAATGAACCTTATTTCACCCTTAAAAATATGTTATCAATGTTACATTTATGTCCTAAAAGGGTTAGATGAAGTTCAATAACTTTTGGAGTGAGGTTCAACAATGTTTAGGGATAAAACACAAGTGATCCGCCTGGTATAGCCTTTGGCTTGGTTGGGTTAGACCATTCTGCCTAATCAACACTCAAGTGACCTGACTAGGATAGCCTTGGCTCAACTGGGTCAATTCATTCTACCCAGAACTCAGTAGGCAAACTTCTAGGTCCAAATTGTACATTAATTTTAACCTATCAAACATGCTTTTCTGGAAAAACTCTCTTCTAAACATTTGTCCCACTATGTATTTAGTTTCCATTTAATTAAGAATCATGTAATTTAGAACACTACATAAACAGTTATACATAAAATAATATAGAATGCTCCCATCGACAAGGCAATAGTCATTACTCAACTTCAAGCCGAAATTCGATAAACTTAGAGGCAGAATTCAATTTTTGTTTCTTTTACAAATTTTTATATCTATGTCTTAAATTTCATATCCAACTAGAATCAATTCATTTGAGTATTTATAGGGCAAATTATAGCCTTTACACTAAAACTTGTTCAAATGAATCCTATGACATATTTTCATTATGTAATTATTTAGGACTCTAGTCACCTTTTTCATGTATTTCATCATCATTTCTAGGCTTTGACATCAATTACACATCAACTACATTATATTCATCAACTTAACTCTTTAAATATATATGCAAAAGAGAATAAAGAAGAACAAGAAATTTTATGCTCATTCAAGCTATATTACTTACCTTATGAACTCATGTGTTCTTTTCTAATCCTCTCTCTACCCTTAAGCTCAAGGCAGCAATTTGAGAGGAATTCAAAGAAGAAGAGAGAAGAATAGAGTAGGAAAAGTTAGAATTTCCTCTTTTATATTGCCGGTTACTCATCTTCTTAATGTTGATATTTTCTGCCTAATTAAATTAGGAAGAGCTCTAAAACATAATATGTTGTCCATATCTCATTGGTCCTAAGTTTTTAATCCTTGGATAATTTACTTTCAATCCCTCGCTAACTTTTGTTCATTAATTACTCTATATTATCATTTCCTCTTTCAATTTTATCCTCACTTACATGCTTGAATAAAAAATTAATAATTTCTTATTTGAAATCTTTAAAAAAAGCATTAAGAATTCCTATTTTAACTTCTTCAATTTTCTTTATTTTACTCGATGTTTTCAAATTAAGCTAGAGTATTAGCAATATAGAAGCAAAGCCAACCGTTTGGGTTTTAGCTTTTGGTTAGCATATGAAATGATTTAGGGGAAATTAGTTTTCTTCTTGATTTAAAATAATATCTTAAAAGTTTAAAAATGCCACTTAGTCCTTTTAAGGTCACTAAATTGCTCAAACAAATATTTAAAAACATATAATGCTTTTGTTTTTTATGATCTTTATAAATAAATATTTACGGTGTGGTCAGTATAATTGTAGATTTTTAATTTTTTTAAAGTTAAAAACTATTTTCAATTTTTATTATTTATTTTTAAAAAAACTATTTTACATATTTAAAAACTACATTAGATTTTTCATGTATATATATATGTGTGTGTGTGTGTGTGTGTGTGTGTGTGTGTGTGTGTGGCAAAAGTTGCAGCGATGGCAACAGCGACAATGATGGTTGTTTGGTGGTGGTAATGGCGATGGCAATGGCAACAACGGTAGTAATGGTGTGGTGGTGGTAGTAGCGATGACGGTGTGGTAGTGGTAGCAGCGTAATTAAATTATAGACAAATTAGTGGTAAAACCCTAAAAACCACACTTTTGATGATTTTTATTTTTTGTTTTAGGTGTAAAAATCATTCTTTAAATTTTTGCAGAAGTCAAAATGGAAAACATTCTGCCGAATGTGTTTTGATTTTATTTTTGAAAGAAAAATCGAAAGCAAAATTCTCTCCCAACGTACCCCTAGTATATGTGAACAAAGATCAGTTTATTTTGCCGAATTGTATTAATCATACAAAGGATAAGTATGGATGAAGCATTTATAGATTAAGGTGTTACCAATATTGTGAGAAATAGTTAAAGTCATTTACACAAATATAATTTGAAAGATTAAGGCGAAGTGATGAAACATATCTAGAATATTGGTATACTAAAATTCAGAATGAAAATCCTCTTCTGGATATTAGTATCTCAGTTCATATATCAAATTTCAGATTTTGTATTGATTTATAGGACATATATTTGATTAAAGTTAAGTATCTAACTTTTTCAATCAATGTAATACATAAAAGATATGTGTGAAATTATATTATTTCTTCTTCAATTCCAAGTAGAATTTCATACTATTATCACCATTTATTTTCAATGAATAATTTTTATCAAGATACTTTATATTTAAATAAGCATGTTATACAATGGTTTTCGATTAATTCGATATTATGGCCATGAGATGTTCATAGCTGCAAGCATTTTGAAATAATACTCTTTTAATTTCAAAACTTTCAAACTTGTTATTATCATTCCATTCTTCTTTAAGTTTAATAAAAATTGAAATGTTATCCATTCAATCCCACAAATAAGAAATGATAAAAATTCTACATTGAAAAGTTGATAAAATACAAATATAATTCATTAAAAATTAATCATTTTGTAAAACATTACTTTAAGCTTTAATTTTTGTAAGATTTTCAATCAATTGATTAGAACAATAAAATAAAAGAAGCAGTGGAGTCAAATATCAATTTTTATGTGAAATAGTTCATATAGATATTTTCACAAATATTTTGCATGCAATGAATGAAAATGTTATATATTGAGCTCTCATCAAATATTAAAACCAAATAATATATTAATTACGGGAAAAGGAAGTCAAATTGAAAATGAAGATGAATTAGAGCCAATATGAAATAAATTAGAAACCAAAATGAAGCAATAATAGATTCAAAAAAAAGAGAAAATGAAAAATCAAATTGAAGAGCAAAGTGAAAACTTGCATGAGATTGGGTGTTATTGCCAGAGATGCTGCAACTTCAACAACAGGATACAAGAAAAAAACTCAGTATCAGTAAAAGAACATGAATTGCCAGAAATAAGAATTATAATTTTGAACATTTAACTATAAATTGAAAGCAAAGTCATTTTATGTAAAGCAATTTGAGCCCTAATTCATTCTAGAGAGAAAAAAGCATGTTGGTCCTTTTAGCTCCACCCTGTTCATGACGACAGAACCCGATTTTAGAAAAATTAGCTGAAATTGGAGTCGATCTCCAATAGGAGTTTGTTCTTGATGGGAAAATAAATTTGTTTTTCAATAGGAATTTATGTGCTAAAAATAGTTAAATGTGACATTTTTAAAAAGGGAAAAGGGAGATTTTTAAAAATGAAAATTTTAAACAAAGCAATTTTAAAAGGAAAAAAAGGCATTTTAAAAAAGTGTTCCACTTTTTTGAGCATTTTTCTCTTTATTGTTTTATATTTTTTAATTTTTATATCTCATCAAATTCATCTCGTAAAAAAATAAATAAAAAATAAATCGTGAATTGTCTAAAATATCCTTATTTAATTTTTCAATAATAAGTAAATATCATACAATTATTTGTGGATACTTGTATTTGAATAAACATTCAAAGTGTACAATGTTTTATGAGAAACATTATGAATTTGCAATAATGTTATTTTTATTATATAAATAATTTTGATTTTATTGTTGTAAGAAATATGATATGATAAATATAAACTTATTAATAAAAATTTATTAGTGAATTGCAATTCAATTTACTTAAATTTAATAGTAATACAACTGAGGCAGAATGTAATTTATTTAAATTTTGTTGGAATGTACATTTGAATTATTTAGTTTAGTTAGAACAAAAGAATAAGAGAAACATACGTGATTTGTGTTTTTTTTTTTCCTTCTTACAAAATAAGAAGAAAAATATAATTTTTATTGACCTTAAAAAGTTAGATTAAACTTAATGATTTCGATAAGAAGTGATACTTTGAGACAAAAAAATAATTTTTAATATTTTTAAATAAAAAATAAAATCTCTCGCATCGATATATATTTTAATGTTAGAAAATTGAGTTCAGAGAAAAATTTTTTAATAGGGAAATAAAAATCACCCAACTAGGTGTAATTAGCATGCTCCATCTAGATATTTTAGCATATGGCATGTTACCCAAGTTGGGGTGTAAGGATTAGCATGGCCTCCTTAAATCTTTTTCAATTCAAACTTTTAATTATAATCATTAAATTTCTTAACAATATATATAGTTTATTTTTGAAATTTCTATTCATTCCAATACGTCATTGGAAATTATATAATTCACTCTTAAGGTGGTTTTAGTATTGATTTTTAATTGATTTTTTAGAGAGAAAAAGCAATGATTATCTCTTTTAACCAAATAATTCAGTGCCTATTTTACATATGAAGGGATGAAAGCGAATAGAATTTAGTGACCAACTTTATTGAGTATTGAATTCTAGTAAAATAGATTATAATAATGAATAAATGAGTTTAGAGACTATGCTGCTGGCATTGGGCTTTTCTAGGTGATGGGCTGAGTTGATGATGTTGTGTGTATGTAATGTTAAATATAATTTTCTATTTAATGGCATGGAGGTTGGTCTTATAATTCCTGAAAGGGGGCTTCGTTAGAGAGATATAATTTCTCCGTATCTTTTTATCATTTGTACTAAAGGTCTATCGTGTTTATTAAAAGATGCAGAGAGAATGAGTCTTACCCAAGGTTGTTGAGGTAGTCTGAGGGGTCCTAGAATTTCTCATCTATTTTTTACGGATGACTCTTTGTTCTTTTTTAAGGCTAATGAAAGGTTGAGTATGGTGATCAAGGATATCCTTAAAAAATATGAGCGTGCATCGGGTCAGTCTATAAATTTTCATAAATATGAAATTCTTTTTAATCCTAATATCAGTCCAAAGGATAGGAAAGTGGTGTCTAATCATCTTGAAGTAAATGCACCTCTTAATCATGAAAGGTACTTAGGCCTTCCTTCTCTTATTGGTCATAACAAGAGAGCTATTTTTGGCTCCCTTAAAAATAAACTCTCTAGGAGAATTAGTGCTTGGAATAATAAGTTTTTATTTAAATCGGGTAAGGAAATTATGTTAAAATCTGTGGCCCAATCTATCATTACTTATTATATAAATGTTTTCATGTTCCTTTTTTCTATCTGTGATGAGCTCCAAAAAATAATGAATTCATTTTAGTGGGGAAAGGAATCTTCATTGGTTGTCCTAGGATAAAATGTGCAACAGTAAAGATATGGGAGGGTTAGGCTTCAGAGACTTGTATTGTTTTAATCTTGCTATGTTGGATAAATAAGGTTGGCATTTTATTGCTAATAAAAATACTCTTACTTTTAATGTTTTCAAAGCCAAATATTTTTCGGGGGAAAATTTTCTTGATGCTAAATTGGGATTGAATCCTAATTATACCTGGCAGAGTATTTTTAAGGCAAAAGAGTTATTAAAGCAATGTTTAAGAAGGAGTGTGGGGTTGGGCAATCTATTTTATTTAAAAGAGACCCTTGGATTTCGAGAGAGTCTAATTTTTTTTATAAATGAAGGGATCGACTTTGTGGATGATGAAGTTAGGGTTGAGGCTTTTTTGAATAATGAGGGAAAAGAGTGGGATATTAATAAATTAGTGGAGTTCTGTAATCTTGAGGATGTTCATGATATTCTTAATATCCCTTTATCTATGTTTCATATAAATGATAACCTTATGTTGCATTTTGATGAAAAGGGTGTTTACTCTGTGAAGAGTTGTTATCAAGTAGCTATGTGTTGGGTTAGGGATGTCCACTTTCAACTTGGTAGTCTTTGGAAATCTGTTTGGAAATTGCAAATTCCCCCTAAGGTGTAAAATTTTATTTGGAGAGCTCTTTGAAATATCTTGCCTGTTAGAGCTAGACTAGCTTAAAGAGTAATTCCTATCTCTTTGAATTGTGCTTTTTGTAACCGTGAGGAGACTGTTATTCATGTTTTATTCCACTGTCAATTTGCAAAAGAGGTGTGGCACTCTTTTAATCTTAATATTCCAGGTGATGTGGTGGATTTCGATGCATTACTTACTAAGTTATTGGTGATTATTAGGAAATATAAGTTTGAGGAAATATGTATTGTTCTTTGGCAGGTTTGGAATGTGAGAAGCAATTTGCTTTGGAAGAATGTTTTAATGGCTCGTTACGTTATTGTCAATAATGCTCGAAACTTTTTTAGAGCTTGGAAAATAGTTAAAGATGTATTTAATAATGCAATTTTGCCTCTCAGTGGCAGTAGTCAAGGTGTTCGAACCTCTTTGTCTAATTCTGAAGTGATGTGGCGATGTTTTGTTGATGCCTTTACTTTTTCAGATCAAAGGAGAAGTGGCTTTAGGGCTATTTTTTGGGATCATGAGGAGCAATTTATGTATGCGATTTCAGGTCATAGCTTGGGTGTGTTTGTCCCTTGAATTGCAGAAGCTTTAGCTTTTCTTTCAACTCTCATTTGGATTATTGAACATCTTCCTAATAAAGACATTGTCTATACTGATGCTCAGAAGCTTCCTTTGGCTTTTTATAATTTGCAAGGTGATTTTTTTTTATTTTGGTTCTGTTATTTTTTACTGTAAATCCCTTTTGTTGGGTAGGAGTGATATGTTGATGTTTAAATTAACAAGTCAAATAATGCAGAAGCTCATAAGTCAGCTAGAGCTTCCTGTTTGTTTGATCAGTTCTATTTTTGGGATATTTTCCCTTCTTGTATTTGATCTCTTCTATTTATAAAGATCAGATTGTTGTTTTAAAAAAACACTGAATAAATGAGTTTATTAGAGATATGCATAATAATTTCACGATCTATAATGGGGAATGGATGGAATTAAAGTTAAGACATTTGGGTACTTGGTATCTCAATATAGATATAATTTTTTAAGTAATAAAAGCCAAATTTACTATTAAATATTAAAAATGATCCACATTTGCTATTTGAATATATTTTGAGTCAAATTTTTTCATAAAATATTAAAAATAGTACACATTTGCTACTTAAATATAGTTTTTGGTCAGAATTACTCTTACTATTCTGTAACTGACTCAAATTTACCATTGAAAATAATAGAAGTCCGAATAAGTAAACAAAAAACACATAATAGGCTAATTAAAAACCATATAAACTTGCCACATGTGTATTATATATTACAATATTTTTTTAACTCTCGAAAAGATGATTAAAATTTTTTATAATAAACTTATTAAAATAATCGAACTCCAATTAATTGAATAAAAAAATATTCGATGGTAAAAATTTTTAACATTTTTATTAAGAGTGCATGTGTCAAATTTGTGTGATTGCAATCAGTTTATTATAAGTTGTGTTTTTCTTTACTTACCCGTAACTCTGTTAGTTTCAATAGTAAATATGAATTGGCACAAAAGCATATTTAAGGGGTAAATATGTATTATTTTAAATATTTTAGGTTGACTTTGGTCGAAAATATGTTTAAAGTGCAAATATGTACAATTTTGAAGAGTTATTCGGAGGTAAATTTAGTCATTTTTAATTTTTTTGATGGATTTTTTTATAATGATTTGATTTAGGGATGTATTTTGATGTATGCATATATGTGATGCACATGCACCTGAACCATTATAGCGAATAAAATGCATAACTAAACAGTTCAAATGTATGTATAACACATAGAGGTGGCAAATGGACGGGTTTGACAAATTTGAATTGAGGCATAAATGGGTGGATTATAAATGGACGGATCATAAATGAGTCAAAAAATATGGATCAATGTCCAAATGGGTTGGATGGGTTTGGACTAATCCATGGGTTTAATACATGTTAGTTTATTTCTTATTTGTTTATCCATTCTTATTTTATTTTTCTACCAAAATTATTCCAAAAATTTCTAAATATTATAATTAAGATGCTTTTAAAATTTTGAGTCAATCGAAATTTGTTTCGATAGGTTTCAATGATCGAAACTTTTTCAGCTGATCCGAAAATCCTAAATTTCAAAAGTATTCAAAATTTTAATTTTCACTTCTGAAAATTAATATTCATTATTTTAAGATATTTCATATAATCGGAATAATTTTTGAAAGTTCGTGGAATATTTTCAATCTGGTCAAAATTAATTTGATCTTTTTTTGGTCCCGTGACTTATTTTTATTTTTGGAAGACTATTTGATCTCAATTTCAACTAAAATTATACAATCGGACTCGTCATGAATTATATTTTCTAATAGTGACATAAAAATTTTTTGGACCTTGGTGGGCTTGATATGGATCAGGTGGCCCATATGGGTTGTATTTGTGGTCAAGATAGATCGCATGCAGCCCAAATATGGATTAATCAATTTGACCAATTTTTTTAATAAAATTAACCCTCAATATAATGTAATATTAAAATTACTGCAATAAAAAATATGATAATCCAAACGAGTTATTTTTGAATTAGCCCAATGGACATCATAATTAGACTCATTGAATATTTTGTAAGAGGTCCATTGGATAAATTTTGTCAGCCCTAATAACACATGTATACGTACACTGAATTACGATTTTTGATTTAGTTTGATTAATTTTGAGCTTTAAATTTAATTTAATTTATTTAGACATTTATGTATATAGTTTAGTTATTAATTTTTTATTTATATTTTTTATTGATGTTTTATTTTAAAAAAATATTAATAAATAAATATTTAGACAATATCGGATTTATTAACAATTGGATTTAAAATAGTATGAAAAATGTTATATTAATTTTAAACAGACAGTTAAAAGTTAGTTACCATGACTAATAAAAGAACTCACAATTTGAGCATCATCCATTGTCCACCTTAATAAAATTGGATTTGGAGATTTTTTTTTAATAGTATTGGGAGATTTTTCTTTTTAAATGTGGGTGATAAAAATCATATAGGCATGTAACGAAAAAAAAGGGGTTTTTACAAAAATATACAGAAAAAAAATAAAAATGACAAAAAATACAACAATTTTATAATTTTTTCAATAATACAATTTTTTAAATTTTAATAAAAAAAATACAACTTATATCTTTAAAACATACAACTTTTTTACATTGGTGTTCTTTTCCTAGTGTCCTCACTCTCCATCCACGATTTATTTCCCTTGGCCAAAACTTTTTCTCTTTTCGGTGACTTACGATGGTAACTGGTGCACACAAGTAGCATCGACGTGTCCCCAAGGATGAGGTGCTTGCCTCGGTGTCCTCCATTCCTTCCCATTCGCCGGCAAGAAGCAGATCGGAGAAAGAGATAGCAGGTAACAAACCCATTTCTATCTTTTTAATTACTAAGAAAATCATAATTTCTTCCTTTTTTATTACTAAAAAACCCCAACTAACCGCATTTTACTTATTGGCAATACAAATATGAAATCTTAGTGCTTTTGAGTATTTATTTCATTTTTGTACATATAATTTATTACGCTATACTGTGATGTCGTTGGAATAGATATTTGGATATATAGTTATTGGTGCTTTGCCGGTTTTAGGGGTTTATTTTGATCTAAGTCTCTGGAAGTCAGTGAGATTTGAAATAAGTATTTGGATTTTTGGTAACGCTTTAGTTTCTAGGAGGACCCATGGTTTGTTAAGCTTCGAGGGAGTTGCAGTAAATGCTTTGTTAGTGGATAATTTGATATGGTAGTCGAATTATTCAGCTTCAAGAAAAAGCGTGTATAGTTACAATATTGGAGGGAGGAGGTGAAGAGGGTTGTTGTAAATGGGAAAGCCATTATTTTTTGAGATTGTGGAAAAACCAGCTACTAGGTGTATAACATGAATATACAGTGCCGTATGGTTTTACATACAGAAGAAAAATATTGGGTGCTCACAAGTGGGATTTCAATATATATATAAATTGGTGATTGATTTCAATATATATATATATATATATTTACCGGTATTGATTTATTGATTTTAATTGTGTATATTACTAATATTTATTTTAACTATGTATATTAGTCTTGCAAGAATGAGCTGTGTGCTTCACCAATCTATTGGTTCACTTGGCAAATTTCATCAAGCTTGGGCTTTTATATATCATTGTAAACATTGTGTTCTCATTTTCTTCAAGGTACAGGTTGAACATAATCAAAACAGGTATTGGAGTTGGCAATGACTTTTTGCACTCTAGATAATACGATTGCAATTCTTGCTGTTAAATTGAGGAGAGGGCACGATTTGGAAGCTAGAATGAGAGCATAGATGCATATGACAAGCATGGAAAAAATCGATGGTATGTAGCTTGAACTCATTGAACTTCAGGACTGCTTTTAAGTATATAAAATCTATTTTGAACTAATTTTATAACATGAACTGATGAATTTACCTTTCGGATTTCTTGAAATGGAGGCTTTAGAATCTTGATTTAGATGCATACTCTTAAAAATAAAATATATTTTTTTCTTACAATTGGATGAGCAGAAATTTTTGAGTTATATTTAGATTTGCCTTATTGTTTTTGCTTTGCTTATCTAGTGGAATGCTTGGACTAATTGTTTATTTTTCTTGCATATTCATCATTTCCTTCTCTTAAATAAGATCTTTTGCTCTCAAAGTGGCCGGTAAAACTCATGTAATACACGCAAAAGTTATTTAATGATTAAGAAGATGACATGCAAAATAATAAAAAATGGGTAATGTCATGTGCTCTATTTTATAACAACATCTTAACGACTAGCAGGAAGGAAAGCTTTCACTTTCACTTTCAATTTTCGATCTCTTTTCAAAACTCTAAAATCTATCTTTACACATGCCCTTCACCATTCTCCAACTACTTAATCAATCTCTTCTTCCATTATTTCCTTATTTTATCATCTTACATATATAATTTTATGTTTCAATAAACTTGATGAAATTTAAAAATGCTCTCTTTTCAAATTATTGTATTTAGAAATTTAATATGTTCTAAATAAAAAATAATATCATATCCGTTACATGATGGAATTAGTATGTTATTTCTAACTACACATATTGGCTGATTCTTGATCCTTTTTCTTTGCTTAATACGATATTATTTTAGAATATTAAAAATTAGAAGCAGTTTTTTTAAAAAAAAAGAAATTTAAACTTTAATTATTAGACGGATTTATTTAGTTATTGGATATGGATGACTACTAGCAATTTTGATTAATTGAAAAGAAAAAATATTGCCGAATTTTTTTCAAAATAGATTTCTATGATCTATTACTTGAATTAGTTTGTTTGCTTGTGTTAGTTATTATTGGAAGTCAATTTTCATGAGGGGGTAAGTAATACTTGATAAAATTAGCAAATTTATTGGTGTTGTTGGCTATGCAAGTGGATTTGAGTTTTAGGCATACATTAATTCGAAATTTGGCATTGTTCTTGTAGTTTAGCTTGACAAAATGCTTGAGTTTGAGTCATTGCTAATTATTTATTTGAGATTGATATTGAAGTTGATACATTTGTGTTTGAGGTCTTATGAAGAACTTGATTTTATTTTGGTTATGTTTAAGTTAATACACACCCTCCAATTGAATGTGAGCGGATGTATATAAGTAAACTATTATAAAATTGAATGACTAAATTCCATTTCACTGTATACACCGTGTGCATATAATGTATACACAGTGTATACTATCTGTATACATCGCATGTACTAGCTATGTACACAGTGTGTACTAGCTATATACACCTTATGTACACGTTGTATACACCATGTGTACATGCTGAATACACAGTGTGTACTAGCTATATACACCTTATGTACACGTTGTATACACCATGTGTACATGCTGAATACACAGTGTGTACTAGCTGTATACACTGTGTGTGCTTGGTGTATACACCATGTGTACATGATATATACATAATATGTACTAGCTGTATACACCTTGTGTACATGTTGTATACTCCATGTGTACTAGCTGTATACACCATGTGTACTAGCTGTATACATGGTATGTACTTTCCGTAGATGTTTATTTGTTTTGTGGCCTAATGAGCTCAACTTGAATTGGTTGAAGATGAGAAATTGACCAGTTTATTCTATTGTGGCTTAACCAGCTCAAATTAAATTGGTTGAATTGGTGTATACATAGTGTGTACAAGGTATATATAATGTGTGTACTTGTTGTACACACAGTGAATACAAGGTGTACACAGTATGTACAAGGTGTATACAGTGTGTACTTGCTGTACACACAGTTTGTACTTGGTGTGTACACAATGTATGGACTTGTTGTATATACTATATGTACAAGGTGTATATAGTGTGTACCAAGTACACACTGTATATACTTGATGTGTACATGGTATACACTGTATATACCAAGTACACACTGTGTATACTTGATGTGTACTTGGTATATACAATGTATATACAGTGTATACTTGGTGTGTACACAATGTGTGAACTTGCTGTATATACTGTATGTACAAGGTGTATACAGTGTGTACTTGATGTACACATAGTGTGTACTTGGTGTATACACAGTGTGTACAAGATGTATACAGTATGTGTACTTGCTGTACACATAGTGTGTACTTGATATATATGTAGTGTATACTTATTGTATACAGTATGTACACACAATGTATACCTGCTGTGTATAGTATGCACACTGTATGTATATGATGTACACACACTTTGTACTTGGTGTATACAGTATGTACACACAATGTGTACACACCAAGTACACACTGTGTATACCTTGTATTCGTAAAAGTGATGTATCCTACAGTCCAGTTGTTCATGCCTTTGCTATAGGGACGTCCAATTCAGCCTTTCTTTATGTGGATAAGAGAAAGGTTTCTCTTGAGGTAAAAATTTTGGAATTTACTTCAATTCAGCATGTCTTCATGAACTGTAAACAGATGTTGGATTTTTTGAAACTTAGATGTGTTTATTTGATTTTTCAAATATTTATTTTTCCATTTTCCAATTTGTTTTTCATTAACTTATGTTAAATTGGGTTGTGTATAAATATACATATGTGCAGGTAAACTGCTATGTAATCAACGGTAATACATAAGCTGCTGAGCAGAGGAACTGTTAGGATATCTGTCATACAGTGTGTGAGAACCACCAGAGTTCACACCCATAGAAGCCGCTCCTAGGCCATGCTGTTCAGTCAGCTGTACTAGAGCTTGACCTGATAAGCCAGATGTAGCTGCTTGGCTTAAGCTAACTTGACGATGATAAACCAACAAATCAGCTGCAGAATAACCTTGGTTAATGCCAGTTGATGGAAGGATCTGATATGGTTGAGTTACCTTATATGACTAATAGAACTATTATTATTGCTCTAAAAATTATATTTTTTTCTTAGGTTCTATTATCTAATACTTGGCTCCAGCATCAATAAAATAAAATAAAATAAAATAAGAAAAAAAAGAAAAATGAAAAAGAAAAAAGAAAATTGGTTTTAACATCACAGGACTGCTACTCTGATACCATACATATTAAAGAGAATTGATTTGGACTTAATTCAATCCTAAAAATTGACTAAGTGAAGCAAAAACCATCAAGCCATTATAAAGATAGCATATTCTTATAACCAACTGCAAGATCTCAAGAGTAGGTAGTACTGCTGGTTTTGGCCTTTGCAAAATCCTTTACATGCTTATCACCTCCTAACCATACACCAAAATAGAAAATTTTGTATTGTTTCTTGGCGGACGACACTCAACAACTGAAAACAATCAATCATTGTTTCATGGCATGATTAAGTTAACTTTAATCCCAAATGAATGCCAATGACAACTGGAATTATGAGCCAATTTCCACTAGAAGGATGGATTGGCCTGGTTAATGCTGTAAATATCTTAAAACATTTTAGGAAGTCCAACACAAATCAAAAGATAATCTCCTAGATATCTAGGTTTGCCTGGACTGAGGATGAGAGACCGCAAGTGAGGAAAAAGAAGGCTAAAAGTTACTATCAAATGCAAATGTCATAAAAGCATATGCATAATACTCGATTATTATTAAACAAGAATATATCCAGCCTGCCGAAAAGATTACAAACATATAATATGCAAATGGCGGACAGGAACAAATTAAAAGCAATCAGTTTCGCATTGTTGTCAATGTAGTCTATGATTCTTTTCAACCCTTTGGTTCCGAAATTATAACAAAGAAAACATCCTACATTATTTCTTGCTCTCCTCAGTAAGAGCCTCTAAAAGAGACTATAATAAAGGCATCGAGACACATGTAAAATAGATAAAGTTGCGCATTTAAGAAGACTATAAAATTGTGACTCGAGCTTATCATATTTATATCACTCGGTACCAATCCATAACTCTGTGGTTGCCACCAGAAAATAGATGAAAAATGACTCTACTTTCATAATTTTGTTTAACTTTCTTCAATATAAGAACTAATATTTGACATAGTTATAAGTTTTGAAGGTAAGTATATCAAAACAACCAAACAGAACCGAACAACAAAACAGAGGATCAACTAAGCCCCGACCAATAAGCCGACCCCGTACACCCAACCTAAAATCCAACTGCATCAGAGTTCAAAGAAGAATTGCAATCAATAAATAAAATGGGTGAAAAAAGTGAATGAAAACAAGACCAAATGACGTGATTAGCAGACAATATGACTGGCCGAGCAAGCAAATGAGCTGCCATATTTGCTAAGCGCTCCATCCATGCCACCGATCAACAAATCAACCTAAAAAGGAATCACCTACAATGGAGAGAGAAGAGAAGATTGTCGGAGAAGAAAAAAAATGCTGATAACAGTGGAATGAGAAAGACAGTTTTTATTTAAGTAAAAAAAAGTTGCATTTTTTAAAACAAAAATTTAAAAAGTAAGGTTTAGGAAAAATTAGAGAAGAGGGTTGTATTTTTTGGAAAAGAGGAAAAAAATCTGACATTTGGGGTAATTTCCTCAAAAAAAACACACAGCGAAAACGAACCCCAGAGTTTCAAATTTAAATGTCGTTTTGATTAAAAAAAAAAAGAAAACCGTAATCGAAAGTCCAATGGAAACCTCACCTCTCTCAATTCGAGCTAGCTCCACTTTTGCTTCTTATGCACAGTCTCTTCATAAAATGCTTACATTTCTCTCCTACTTCGAAAACGACACCAATTTCATCTAAAACTCAAAACCCTAACCTTTTTTAGGGTTTTCTTAATTTCAAAACCAATATTCTCTAATGGAAACCGAAGAAGAAGATAATTCGAAGCTCTCTCTTCCACTCCGGAATGACTCTACAATGACGACTGATACGCCAACTACCACCGTAGAGCCTAACGACCTCCCGCACGCCGAGCCTAAATGTGAAACCCCCACGGAGGCGGAGGTGGGCGAGCCAGAGCTCGGTTCTGGCGATGGCGAGTCACAGGTTATACCAGCTGAATCCGAAACAAAGCTCCTCGATACACGCGAATATCGGGATGTGGTTGCTCCAGAGAATTCGCCTGCTGTGGTAGTTAGCGAGTCGGAAGTTGGTGGAGGCGTTGGCGTGTCTCAATTGCCTCCGTCGCTATCACCGCAACTTCCGGTCGCTGAGAGTGCTGAGGACGAAGAGAAGACTGCTCCGTTTGAGGGGGAGACTCCAGAAATTCTGCAAGAAACCCCTGGAGAAGATAAGAAAGATGGAGATTTGATTCCTAGTAACGATAGTAATCCGCCTATTAGAGAAGATAGTGATGTAGTAGAGGGCAAAAATAGCGATGCGAACGCTGGAGTTGAGGTTCATGAGGTTGACGAGGGAACGGAGACCGAGAAGGATGTTGTTGCTGATGTGGCAGAGAACTCAGGAATGGCAGTGAATGAAGAGGTCTCTTGCATGATGATGGAGGAACCAGACACGGTTGTTGAAGAAGAAAAAAATAAGGAGAAGGATGCGCAGGAGGAATCAAAGGAGGAGGCTGCTGATGTGGCTGAGGGCGGCGAGGTAGCTGACATGCCAGAGAATTTGGCCGAGGTGAAGGAAGAAAATGAGGGTGAAGCTGTGTTGAAGGAAGAAAATAAAGAGGGAATTGAGTTGAAGGAAGAAAATAAAGTGGGAATTGAGTTGAAGGAAGAAAATGAGGTGCAGGCAGAAAATGAGGAGGAAACTCAGGTGCAGGCAGAAACTGAGATTGAGGAAGAAAAGGAGGGGACAAGAGAAGAATCCGTGTTGGCAGAGCAGATGGAAGTGACAGAGCAGAGGGAAATGGGTGACGTTGCGGAGGAAACAAATGCAGCAGAGGCGGACGCTAATGAAAGAGGGGAAAGGGATGAGATGGAGCTAGCAGACAGGATGGAGGATCATGATGAAGTTGATGTGGATCTGGCTAATGCAGAAGAGATGGAGATGGCAGAAGAAGGTGTGGAGACTGAAGAAGCTGAGAACGTCGAGGAGATGGAATTAGCAGATGGAAATGAAGCGCTGGAAGAGGAATCGAGCAGAATTGCAGGCGGGAAGAGGAAGAGAGGGAAAAACATTAAAGCTCCTGCCAGAACTTTATCGAGGAAGAAGGCGGAGGAGGATGTCTGTTTCATTTGCTTTGACGGAGGTGACCTTGTCCTATGTGATCGCAGGTCAAAAAGGAACATTCTTTGTAATGCAGTTATTTGGCTTCCGATGACTTCTTATTTTGTTGTGGTTTTTAACTATTTGTTTAAATATGTAATTGATTCTATAGGGGGTGTCCCAAGGCATATCATCCGTCCTGTGTTAATCGAGATGATGCATTTTTTCGAGCAAGGGGTCGATGGAATTGTGGTGAGTTGCCTTTCTGTTTTTCTATTCCTCTTGATATTATTAAGTTTTTAGCAACTTAATTTGATGGTCTATTTTTGTTTGATTATTTCATTGCATGTTACACAATGGTGTTTCAGATGTTTTGTTTCTGCTGATCACTGGACTTTTAGGATGTGGCCTTTCTTAGCCTTTGCACTTTTTTAATTTGCTGTTAGAAGGATGTAAGAGATACCGACAAATTCTTTAGTGCTGATGCCAAGTTTAATAATTTGCGTGCGGAGTACTTGATCTTGCAGTAGATGCTAGTAACTTCCTCTCATTAAGAGTGAGAAATTTAATTTTTCTCAACTATATTAAAGGACTTAAGAACATTAACCAATCATACTGCTTCACATTTGCCCTTTGCAGCATATTCTTGTTATGGAATTCCTTTTTAAGTATTGAGCTTTTGCTTTTTTTTTTCTTTGGAAAAGGTTTTATGTACACGACAGCGCTTGCAGTAGCAGACTTGTGTGAAGGGACAGGAAGCTGTTGCCCAGCACACTATATAAGTTTTGCGAGCTCATCGACTTGGTTTACTGTGCGTTATCTGAAATGTAACATTTTCTCCACTGATTTGTGTTCAAGAAAAGTCCTGAAGCCAATTGCAGGCAGTAGCCTTTTTCTAGTCTGAAGCCGAGGCAGCAAAATTTTGATTACTATGTTGGGAAGTAATAAGCTTTTAGTGTCTAGATGATAGAATCATGAAAATATCCAAAGCCAATTGTTAATATGGGGGCGATTGTACTATTAACCTTACTTTCTACACCTTGTGAAAACCAATTATTATTTTTGGACCTTGGGACATGGTTCAGACTTGGACTTACTGTTGACAATGAAAGCTATATACTCTGCTTTTATTAGATAGATTGTATATAAACTAAATAGATATTTATTCTTTGTTTAGAACTCTCACATTCTGTACAACAAAAGGTTGAGAAGCTGGAATGATTGTCAGTTTTTTATCAACTTATTTTAGGGTGTGGAAAAGATAATGTTGCAGGCGCACAAACACAACTTTTTTGCCAAAAATTTTCCTGCTCCTTTCAAGCTCCAATGCTGAGAAATGGCCTCTGATGGAATTAATAGAGACCGATAGAATAATTTTGATAGGGGGGGGGGGGGCAAGTGGGATAGTAAGCTAATCTCATTTTTGCCAAATATCACAAAGGATGGAGCTGGATGGTTGCAACTTCTGGATTTTGTTACTTCTTTAATCAACTACTCCTTGCCCTGCGATGACCTGCTTGCTGGCTTGACTATCAATTGTTTTGGCCCTAATGGAACAGTTTTTTTGAGCTAAAACACTTACTTTGCAGAGTTCAACTTTTCTCTTTTTCTTTTCTTTTTTCAAGGGTCTGATTACTTTTACCAAATTGGTCTGCGAATAAAATGGCCCAATCATTGAACATCATGATATGTAGGATGGTTTGTGCTACTTAGAGAACATAAATTTGCAGTCCTCAAATCCATTGAAGAAGTATGTTAGACAATGGATAATTTCATAAATGTTTAAATGGGGTCTAGGTCATATGTAGCTTTCTGCTTCAATCTGCTACAATGCTATGCCGTTGTTCTCTTTGGTAGAATTTGACAGATAGTTGTGCTATCCCATGAATGTTTGTGGTGTCAAATGCAATGAGTGAAGCAAATGAGAAATTGTTCAAAAGCTACTTCATAGTCGAGGTGTTCTTTTTTATTTTTTATATTTTGTTTTTGCATTTTAATGTGTTATAGGGTGCTTGCTTACATAAATGCTTTTGATGCCTTTTTGACATGATGCTTATGGTTTTTATGTGAATTGTGGATTGGGTTCTATTTTATCTTTTAATCAACAATGTTCTTTGAAAGTCTGTTTTCATCTTTGTATTTCCTTTTTTTTTTTTTTTTGCGTTGATATATGAACATTCTTTTATTTTGCTTCATTATTATTAATCTAATATGAGGTTTTGATCTTCTTTGAGTTCAGGATGGCATCTATGCAGTTTATGTGAGAAGAATGCCTACTATATGTGTTATACGTGCACATTCTCCTTGTGCAAGGGCTGCATCAAAGATGCTGTCATCCTATGTGTTAGGGGTAACAAAGGCTTCTGTGAGTCCTGCATGAAAACTGTCATGTTGATTGAAAGCAATCAGCAGGGTAATAAGGAAACGGTATGTCTGTGCCTTTTAGGTTTTCCATTTGAGTTCTTATTTTGTTGGTTGCTGTTGTCAATGCTATGAAGGATGCGTACTTGTCAATTTTGTGGTGTCCTGCTATGATTTATGGAACTTGGGAAAAGGAAACAATAATAATAACATTCATGATGTTAGTTTGGTGTTGTATTAGCTGATGAGAACAGTTTGTTTGACTATGGTGATCTTGAGAAATTTATTAAGGTATCATTCTTTTGCTTTTGATGTCCCTAGGTGCTCCATTTTAGTTTTTGTTTATTCTGGGCCTGCTATAAGATAGTCCAGGTATTGGTTTGATTAGAAATTTCTTTTCCACTGTTGCTACAAAATATGCTAGGATGGGGTATCTATCTGCATGGTTAGAATTATGATTTCATCACCTTCGCTGGTTGCAGTTCCTGTGCATTTTATTTTATTTTTTCATTTTTATTTTATTTTTTCATTTTTATTTTACTTTACAAAATTGATTTTATTTTATCATTTTTATTGTACATTTTCAAGGAAACGTATGACTTGTAGTAAAATGTATTAGTGAATGTAGGCATCTTTAATAAGTCTAGCATTAGACTATTCACCACTTTCCTTGTCCATCTTGGAGTGGGTGGAGAATGTAATAGTATCTCTGCACTTCCATTTTATGCCTCTGCTGTATTAACTTGTGACAGATTGGATGGAGAATGTTGTCTGTATCAAATGCTACTAACCAAAAAATTGCTTTTTCCTCATTTCTAATGTCCTTTGCTCATTTGGTTCTTTCTAGATTTTTCTCCATGAAGTATTTTATATTTGTGGTGTGTCCTGCCTGACACATTTCCTTCTCATTTCATTTATTTGTTATAATCTGGTTAGCTGCTTCCTTTTTTTTTTTTATAATTTTTTTTATCTCATTTGTTTATCCTGCTCTTTTGCTTTGCTTTGGTAATGAGCAGGCCCAAGTAGATTTCGATGACAAAAGTAGCTGGGAGTATCTCTTCAAGGATTACTGGACTGATTTAAAAGGGAGGCTATCTTTAACTTCAGATGAACTATGTCAGGCTAAAAATCCATGGAAAGGATCTGAGTTATCTGCTGGGAAACGAGAATCTAGAGATGAACTTTATGATGCTCATAATGATGAAGGATCTGGGTCAGATAATTCTTCTGGAAATCAAGGAGCAACTCCCTCCAAAAGAAGAAAGGCCAAAAAAAGGTTGAAATCTCATCCTAAAGAGAGGGGCTTTTTGATCACCAGAAATGATGCTGAAGAGACATTAGCTGAAGGTACAGAGTGGGCATCAAAAGAGCTATTGCAATTCGTTATGCATATGAAGAATGGTGATCGATCCGTTTGTTCTCAGTTCGATGTACAAGCACTTCTTTTGGAGTATATAAAAAGGAATAAACTTCGTGATCCCCGACGTAAGAGTCAAATCATTTGTGATTCAAGACTTGAGAAACTATTTGGGAAGCCACGTGTGGGGCATTTTGAAATGCTAAAACTTTTGGAATCTCACTTTCTTTTGAAAGAGGATTCTCAGGCTGATGATCTGCAGGGCAGTGTTGTCGATACTGATGCTAATCAGTCAGAGGCTGATGGGAACTCTGATGGTTTTGCGAAGGGTAGTAAGGATAGGAGACGCAAGTCACGCAAAAAGAGTAACGGGAGAGGACTGCAATCAAATGTTGATGATTATGCAGCCATCGATACAAACAACATCAATTTAATTTATTTGCGCAGGAGTTTGGTGGAGAGCTTAATTGATGATACTGAAACATTTCATGATAAAGTCGTAGGTTCTTTTGTGAGAATAAGGATATCTGGCAATGCTCAAAAGCAAGATTTATATAGGCTGGTTCAAGTTGTTGGTAAATATTTACTTAATGGTCTACCTTCTGCATAATTTTTGGCATGAGTCTACAAGAAATAAATCTTGTAAGATCTTGAAGTTCTTTTCTCGATATTGTATGCAGGCACAAACAAAGCTGCTGAGCCATATAAAGTTGGCAAAAAGACAACTGATTTCCTGCTGGAAATCTTAAATTTAAACAAGACAGAGATTGTATCAATCGATATAGTTTCTAATCAAGATTTCACTGAGGTAATCAATTATTGTATTTGCTTGTTCCCCTTCCCCTTCTTTCTTATTCTTTTTTGGTCCTTTTTTTTTCCCACTTCTCTAGGGCTTACCTATGTGATCTAGAGGTACTCATTTGCACTGAAAGTTCAACCTGTTAACAGTTTGCTTGAGTTAGTTGCTTAAGTTAATGAGCCAAAGCTCATTTTTAACTCTTGTTTAAGAAACAAATCAAGCTTGATCTAGGTGAAGCTCTTTTCAAGGTCATTTTAGCTGGTTAGCTGATTTGGCTGCAAGCTCAGGAGCTAATTTGTATATATATTTAATTGTTAATTTGGTTTTGGTTATCTTTGTTTACATATACATAAAAAACCAATTATCTTGAACTATGTATTCGAAGAAAAGCATATGAAAACTTTATTCTTTTTCAGAGAAAGAGAAAAAGAAATGCTCGCAGAGTAGGTATAGGCAGTTGCATGTTTTATCATAGAATGAGTGTGATTAGAATAAGTTCTGAACGACATTTTTTCATAGCTCAAGTGAATTGAAAAAGACTTGATTTTCGCTATGTCTAATAATCAACCCATATGCAAATGAAAGTCAATTAATAAGTGTCCCTGTGCAATCCAAAGGTTGGCTTTACTTGGCTTATTATTCAGGCTTTCCTTTTAGTATCTTGCCCCTCTGTGATTTCGAGTTAAACATGTGATGTTTAGTGCTAGATATTTTTTTGTTTGTTTGCTGTAGATATGAGCTTGACAGTAACATAGTGATTTTGATGGTTCTAGCCATGAAATATTCAAAACTTATTTCTTTCAGCAATTTCTCAGCTGAAAAGTTTTAAGTTTGTTTTCAATATAAAAAATAATTCTCTTACTTTCCAATAAAAATCCTAGTTGATATCAAAATGAAAGTAAAGTAATAGTAATTCCATATCTTCATGTAATTATGAAGTGGGATCCAATCAAGGCAGCTCAATCTCATTCATTCAGGTTTTGAGCAAACATTTGGGTGCTTTCTTAGCTCATAGTTGTTGTGTCCTTCAGCACTTCAGGGGATGATAAATTGAACCACAAAGCAATTCGATGTGATTTTCAATTGCTTTTTAGTGTAAATAAAATCCAATATTGATATTCTTAAAATCATCTTCTTCATTTTTTTTTAGTTTTTTTTGTTTTTTTTATTATTATCAATCTTGAGTTGAGATTTATCATTTACACAATTCTATGTTAATGAGCCATTTTTGCAATTGGCTTTGACTCGGTTTTTTTTCCTGCATTAATTAAAACTCGGTTTCTTGCTATCTTTTTTGTTTTATTTTTCCTCAAATTGTCATGTAAAATTGCTAGACTTGTTGTCAATTTCCACTCTTTTCGGAAGGTTGACATGCATCTAGACATCAATTGTTAGGATTAAATCCTAACAGTAGTATGAGGGAGAAATCCTGAGAATTAATCCCAGAACTTACAGATAAGAGAGAGTAGAAAGAGAAAGAAGAAGAGAGAAAAGAGTAAGACAAAAGAGAGATTTGGGAAGAGAAAGAGAGAGGAGAGAGGAGAATATTCAGTAATGATTGATGATGATTGTGGTCCCAAAAGGGACGATACATATAAAGTAAAAAAGGAGAGGAATTACAGCTGTACTAGAGGCAGTTGCACATGCAAACCTCACCCTAACAAACCAAAATAACATATTTCTATAAAATAACAAAAATCCTGGAACCAACTTACAAAACAACAATTTTAACCAACTTAACTAACTATAATTCAAATGACAACTTTGCCACTCCTAGTATACTTAACAATACCCTTCCCTTGAGAAACTTCTTGTCCCCAAGAAGTGAAAAACTTTGGAAACTGATGCCGGATGTAGTGGCCATCTTTCCAAGTGGAATCAATGGAAGGTAGGCCTTGCCATTTGATGAGGAGTTGCCTGATATGGTTACCACCGGTGAAGATGGTTCTAGTATTCAGGATCTTTTCAAGATGGAGGGAGAATTCACTATCAATGAGGGATGGTTGTGAGGGTAAGGGGTGGAGGTTGTCTCCAAGTTTCTTTTTAAGGAGAGAAATATGGAAGACAGTGTGAATTCTGCAAGTGGGCGGTAATTTCAGTTTGTAAGCAACAGGGCCAATTGTAGCTAATACCTTGAAGGGGCCATAGTACTTTGTTGTCAGCTTAAGAGACTTCCGAATAGCTAGAGTAATACGCCTGTAGGGTTGGATTTTTAGGTATATCATATCCCTCAATTGAAACTCCCTTTCAGTCCTTCCTCTGTCGGCATACCGCTTCGTCTTGTTCTTGGAGATTGCCGGCTGTTCTTTGAGGAAGTCATAGACTCTTTAGATTGTAGGTATTCTTTTACCACTGCTACTGAGGCTGGAAGAGAGGGTACAACAGGTAGGGTAGGAGGTTTTCCATAAACTGCTTGGTAGGAACTCATTTTAATGATTGTATGGAAATTGGTGTTGTACCAATATTCAGCCAAACTTAACCATTTAAGCCATTTGCTTAGCTTGTGGAAGGTCATGCATCTCAAGTAGCATTCCAGGCTCTTGTTGAGCCTCTCTATTTCGCCATCTAATTGGGAATGGTAGGCAATTGTGAAGTGTAGCATGACCCTTAACAACTTCATCAATTCTTGCCAAAAACCCTAGTAAATAATGTCCCTGTCGGTTACAATAGTTTCTGGCATCTCATGTAGCTTGAAGATGTTATCTAGAAAGGCTTGGGCAATAGTGGCAACATTGAAAGGGTGAGCTAAGGGTATAAAATGACCCATTTTAGAGAACCGATCGACTACTATCAGTATGGTATCATGCCCCCCTGATCTAGGTAATCGCTCAATAAAATCCATAGAAATGTCAACCCAAAACTGGCTAGGAATTGTAAGGTGTTGAAGCAATCCAGGGGTTGCTATAGATTCTGTCTTGCACCGTTGACAAGTGTCACACTTAGAGACCCATTCCACAACCTGTTTCTGCATAACTGGCCAGTAAAAATTCTGTTGGAGCCTTGTTAAGGTGCCTCTAATTCCGGAGTGACCCTCAAAGGGAGAGTCATGGCAAATAGTGAGCAGTTGTTGCCTTAGTGTGGTGCTGGAACCAACATACAGCTTGACTTTATACTGAAGAAGGCCTCCATGTAGGGTGTAATTGTGATTACTTGTAGGGGTAATGGCCAACTGTGTGATTATGTCTTGAATCCTTTCATCAGCAACATAGGAGTGAATGACTTCTTTAAGCTAGCTAGGGGTAATGATAGAAATAGCGTGGAGTTGTGAAACGGGTTGGTCCTCAAATTGCCTAGAGAGTGCATCAGCCACCTTGTTGTGAATGTCCCTCTTGTATTGAATGCTGTAGTCAAGGCCCAGCAGCTTGGTAATGCCCTTCATCTGAACATAGTTGTGCAATCTTTGCTCCAGTAGGTGCTTAATACTCTTATGATTTGTTTTAATAATGAAAAGGCCCTGCTCCAAGTAATGTCTCCATCTTGTGACAGCAAAAATGATGGCCAACAGTTCTCTTTCACAAGTAGAGAGTTGTTGATTCCTTGGGCCGAGAGGCTTGGAAATAAATGCTATTGGCCTATTTTGTTGTAGGAGGACAACACCTAATCCATTGTTGCTAGCATCACATTCTAGGGTGAAAGGTTCCTGGAAATTAGGTAGTGCCAGAATAGGTGCATGTGTCATTAGTATTTTTAGTTGGTCAAAGGCAGATTGTGCTTTAGGCCCACCAGTGTAAGTTGTCCTTCTTGAGCGGGGTAGTCAAGGGCTAACTCACTACTCCATACCCTTGAATAAACCTTTGGTAGTATCCAGAGAAGCCACGAGCCATTGGGAATATGAACAAGCAAGCAGGCCAAAGGACGAGCATCAGAAGAATCTACAGTTTCAGCGGAGTAAATGGAAGAGCACCTGCGATCCGTGAGTTCCAAACTGGAAGAGCAGGGGGCTATGTTCGAGACTCTAAGCTCTAAGCTCCAGGAGATGCAGCAAGAGCAGATCAATCTAAGGGTTAACCAGCAGAAGTGTTAGAACCAGTATGAAGAGCTCAGACTTGAGAACTAGAGGTCTGTAGCTTACCTGGCTCAATTGATTCAAGGTTACCCACCAACTTCTACTTCTCCCATTCACCATCCATCCCCTGCTAGCAGTAGTGCTAGGGGAAAAGAATCCCAAACCCATACTTTAGCCCCGGATATAGGAAAAGGCCTATTGCCTAGACCAATAGGTAGAGAAGGAACTGATTTAGTGGTACTGGAGAGACCTTATTTCAATAAGCTCCTCCCTAAATGTGACTTACCCACTTTTGAAGGAGGGGATGCTGGTTCCTGGATCATCAAATGTCGAAAATATTTTCAGATCTATAAGGTGCAAGCGGATAGACAAGTAGATCTTGTTAGCCTCTTCTTGGTAGGAAAGGCTGAAGCATGGTATCTGAACTGGGGAAGGAACCACGAAGGGTGACTTGGGAAGAGTTTGCTAGGGCCTTACATGATAGATTTAGAGAAGGGGGAGATTTGGATGTAGTAGAGAAGGGGGAGATCTGGAATGCTACTTGAGATGCATGACCTTCCACAAGCCAAGCAAATGGCTCAAATGGTTAAGTTTGGCTGAATATTGGTACAACACTAGTTTTCATACAACCATTAAAATGAGTCCCTACCAAGCAGTTTATGGGCAGCCCCCTACCCTACCTGCTGTAGCCTCTTTTTCAACCTCAGTAGCAGCGGTAGAAGAATACCTACGATCTAAAGAGTCTATGACTTCCTTCTTCAAAGAACAACTGAAAATCTCCAAGAACAAGATGAAGTAGTATGCCGATAGGGGAAGGACTGAAAGGGAATTTCAATTGGGGGACATAACATACCTAAAAATCCAACCCTACAGAAAGATTACTCTAGTTGTCCGGAAGTTCCTTAAGCTGACAACAAAGTACTATGGCCCCTTCAAGGTATTAGCTAGAATTGGTCATGTTGCTTACAAACTGGAATTACCCTCCACCTGCAGAATTCACCCTGTCTTCCATGTTTTTCTCCTTAAAAAGAAACTTGGAGACAACCTCCGCCCCTTACCCTCACTACCACCCCTCATTGATGGTGAATTCTTCCTCCATCTTGAAAAAATCCTGAATACTAGAACCATCTTCACTGGTTATATCAGGCAGCTCCTCATCAAATGGCAAGGCCTACCTTCCATCGATTCCACTTAGGAAGATGACCTACATCCGACACCAGTTTCCAAAGTTTTTCACTTCTTAGGGACAAGAAGTTTCTCAAGGAGATGGTATTGTTAAGTATACTAGGAGGGGCAAAGTTGTTATTTGAATTCCAGTTAAGTTGGTTAAAATTGCTGTTTTGTTAGTTGGTTCCAGGGTTTTTGTTATTTTACAGAAATATGTTATTTTGGTTTGTTAGGGTGAGGTTTGCATGTGCAGCTGCCTCTAGTACAGCTGTAATTCCTCCCCTTTTTTACTTTATATGTACTGTCCCTTTTGGGACCACAATCATCATCAATCATAAGTGAATATTCTCCTCTCTCTTTTCTCTTTCCAAATCTCTCTTTTGTCTTGCTCTTTTATTTCTTCTTCCTCTTTCTACTCTCTTATCTGTAAGTTCTGGGATTAATTCTCAGGATTTCTCCCTCAAACTATTGTTAGGATTTAATCCTAACAACTAGCAATTTTAACCAACTTAACTAATTGGAATTCAAATGACAACTTTGCCCTTCTAGTATACTTAACATCAATGTTTATATTCTAAGTGATGTTTCTGTATGCTGAATGTTGGCATAGTATTCGAACAATGGTACTAGTTCCTTGTTGCTAAGAAATATTATGGCTTTCCAGATGAGCATCAAATATTTACCAATTTGATTTTGAAATATCCATGTTCTAGTTGATTATTTCTTTGCTTAAGGGGGTTTTCTTTCTTTGTTTTCTTAGGATGAACTGAAGCGGCTGCGGCAGAGCATAAAATGTGGACTTATCAATCGGTTGACTGTGGTATGATCTATTAATTTCTGTTTTTTGTTTTAGCTTTTACATTTGTGTCCTGAAAAGACATCTTGTTTGTAGGGTGACATTCAAGAAAAAGCCATGGCGCTGCAGGCTGTCAGAGTTGAAGATGTAAGATTTTGTGGAATTTTGAATTTTTCATTAGGCAATTATTACCCTTGATACTTGAAAAATATGTCTAAAAATCTTAACTTGATTTTTATTTTGTTTTATCATATTTCTTGCCAAGGTAATTTATTTGTAGGAAAAAACATTATTTTCCCATTGGTTGTGTGTCGGTGGTGGTGGTGATGGTGATGAGGGGTGGGGGTGGTTCGGAGGCTGGAGAAGTTCTCTCTCTCTCTCCCCTCCTTAATATGCATGCACACACCTGTAGGTATGTGCACACACTTGCACATAGAATGGAAAAAAGGAAAAGCTCCTCTTTATCCTTTCTGAGCTTTATTTTGGGGATCCTTGTGTAAAAGAGTTTATTGCTGCTATAACCTCTATGCACTATTGTTGTAATAAGGTGTTGATTATACAAAAGCTTGGCTCACTTATCCATGGAAAATCAGATTTGAATAAATAGAAGGACAAATTATGGTAGTCTTAGTTCTTTACACATTTTATTCCATGTATTATGCTTTTAGTTGTTAATTACAGTTAATATGACTAAACTAGTCTATACTCTGTGGTTCTAAACTCCATAAAAATATTAAATCATAGTTAATTAGGGAAGGTTGTCTTTGACCATTAGGAAATTTCCTTTGGAAGATGTTGTATACCTGGTAGTTTTTATCGGGCTTAACTTTTTCTTAATTAATCAACTGGAGCAGTGAACTTTGCCCTTTGTTGCTGTCAATACTGTATAATTTTTGTTCCAGCATTCGTACCTCTTTCAATGCTGAATGTGTTTGGGGAGACTATTTAATTACTATCTTGAACTTACATGGTTTGGTTATTTACTTGGCATCTTGGTAACAGTTGAATTTGTCTCTTACATCTGTATTCATCCTTCATGCTGTGTAGTGTAGAAGTTTAAAGATTCTTTATCCGAGTCCATCCTTCATGCTTAATTAATTCTTTTTTGGGGTTTTCTTAATGTTTACACTTTTTATTTAATGCAGTCATTAGAAACAGAGATCACTCGTCTCAGTCATCTTCGCGATCGAGCTAGTGATTTAGGACGGAGGAAGCAATATCCTTTTCTTGTAAAATTTTATCATTAACTTAACCTGTTTACTTCTTCCAGTTGGTTTCTAGTGATTCATGTGATTACCTTTTTACTTCCTGGTTATGCATTCCTAACGTATGCTGCAGTAAGGCTTGAGTGTCGTATAGCCTCTTTTAGTATGGATAAATGGTAGCCCAATAATAATACTCATAATGATAACAACAACAACAACAACGACGACAATAAATGATTAGAAAAGCCAAACCCTTCAGGAAATTTTCAGTTTCATTTGATTATTTAGCTTTCAGTAGTTCTATTGTAATTGCTTCAATTTCTTTTCAATTAAGCCTAAAAGCGAAAATTGAATATATTAGCTTTTTTAATTTCTTATAAGAAAGAAAACTTAATTTTATTTTTGTTTTTCCTTTTCCCAACTGCTTCTCCTTCCTTTCTTCTTTTCCCTTCCCTCTACCCTCTTCTTCTTTCTCTTCCCCATTTTCTTGATCTTTCTGAGTCACTATGTTGGGTGAACTATTTTGGAAGCCTCAATGGCTTATCAGAATCAGAGAGGAGCATCTTGTCACACACACACACCCCTATGGCCTAAAATTAAAATTAATCAAGGCAGTTTGGATACAGTTGGCAAATTTAAAATAATTGGATAAAATTGCAATCGTAATAAAGATTTGGGTTCATTATTTGCCTTTTAAAATTGAAACCTATTCTTTTTTCTTTTCACACAATTTTAAATCTAAGATTCATAGGTCCTTTGCATTTACACTCTCAAATTTTCTTCCTTTTTGGATGAAAATCTGATGTGTAAATGCTGTTGGGAGGTGATACAGTTTCTGAAATGGGGGTCCTAGCAACAATTCTACCTCAAACTTTAATTCTTATCACAATATTTGATAATTTGGTTTGGATGAAGTGCTTTTTTGATTTAGCTTTTGGAAGGCAGTGGTCGCTTTTTTGATTTAGCTTTTGGAAGGCAGTGGTCAATGGTTAGACACTTGATTGTGACAAAAAATATGTTTGGTTAAATCATACTAGAAAGGCACTGATTATATTTTTAATTACTAGTTTCTTCTGTCCTAAAAGTTGAAAATCTAAGTTTTTGATTAATTTTATCTTCATTTATACTGTCCTATTATAACTAAAGAAGATATATAACATGTAATTTAACAATCAAGAGTATTAATAATGTCAATATAAGTGGTGCTCATATGTGATTGAAATTGTAATATGCATTTTTATGTATTTATGGTGAAGTATTTGTTAGGTACACCATCTCAATATATGTTCAGTTATTTATTTTTATATGTACTTTGCATAATAAGATATATGTACATATGTAATGGAGCGTAAATGTCAGTTTTTTTTTTCTAATTTATAATTTTCTTAAAAATTTCACCGTAACGTATTAACATTGCAAATGATTATAAACCAAACAGTTTGCTGTTCCCAGTTGCTGCGGAGCAAATAGGTTCAAGTATGGTAGCTTGATAGGTTTAGCAGCTAGGATTGAGAATCTTACATCTGCAAGACTACTTTTGTTTTCACAACACCAGAACAATTAATGCCAACGAAATAAGACTAACATCTTTAGCCAAATTTAGAAATATTTCCAATTTGCTGAAAGTGCATTATGACGGCCTTTTCATGAATGATAACGGCCTTTTCATGCATCAGTTACAACATAAGGTTTATTTGTCCCTTTTCATACGATGTGTCTATTGTAATAATTTTTATTCAATATCCACATTATGCTTTGGTTGGAGCCTATGTTCAACTTAGTAACTACTTTCAAATGAAAAATACATTCTCCCTGTTAAGTATCGTTACATTATATTGTGACCTTGAAGTGGTGTTATAGACTCTGCATGATGCTCTTTCATTGCTTTGTCTTGATCATTTGCTTACCATCAAGATTTTTAATTATAGGAAAGCATTCGGTATGTAATGATTAAGGCTTTCAGTTTATGGTAAAGCATGTGTTATGGGTTTGGAAAAACTTTTAAAAAAGGGCTTTAATTCATTGAATTAGTCTGTAGACAATCTTTATTCCTTTAGACTTTCCCTTCTCTCATTATATGATTTTTTCAATAATCAAATTTGTTGTCTGTGATTCTGCTTTCTTTTTATGTACTTAAGGTTGGCCTGTGCATCTTGTGAGGAAAATTGAATTTGAAGCTGAAAAGCAACGGTTCTCTAGGTTTGGACTCTTAAATATTGCTGTGGGAAAAAAATTCGGTGCCATGTATACATTATAACTTCTTTTCTAAGCATTGTTTTATGTGGCACTTTACTATTGGTTTGGTCCAAAAAACTCTCATGGAATAGGTTTTGCCAAGCATTTTCCTATATCTGTCTAGAAACTGTAAAAACAGATAGCCAGAAATGAAACAGAAGAACCCTGACCCTAGAAACTGTGAAAATAGATTGACAGAAGATGTAAGAGGAGAACTTACACACCAACCCTCAATCCCCCTAGTGATGGGTGGTAGGTTTTAAGATGGGTTGTTTTTTAAAATGGAATCTGAATAGGGAAATTTGTGAATCTAATGAAAATATATAATGAAGCGAGCCTTTTAATGAGTTTGGGGTCATGTATTAGATGAATGTGATTATTTTTGTGCAAGGATGAATGACCATGCTGATAGTATTTTTCCAGGGAAGCAATATGGAAAATAAAGGTGGAATGGAAGAAAGTACATATCCAACAATGCCCTTAATTTGTCAAACTTTTCATCTTTACATTATTTTGAGAGACTTTGCAAACAAATCATATACATATTAGGAAAAAAAAATTAAATGCTGAAAGTTGGTTATAAAATGGGCATTGCTTAATTAATTGATAATTTTCTCTGCAAGAATTGGTGCAAATTGATAAGTATGTGAGTTCTTATTGGATGTTGCTGTTATTGTTATTCATATGTTATGTGGAGAATTAAAGACAGGAAATAGAATCTAGGTGAGATGTTGACTGTAGATCTTGGCAAAGCAAATATGTGAGTTCACTATTTTCACTGTTGTGTGGATTGTTGAAAGTGCAATTGGAGAACCTTTGGGTGTACCTTTTTGTGCAAGTGCATCAAGTTGAAGTTACTGCATATCTTTCATTTGCAGAAACACTGTTTTTTGGTGCTCAATATTGTCTGATACTAAAATTGTATATTGATTTTGCATGGGTGATATCCACTTTGATGTGTTTTTTTCCCCTTTTTTTGTTGCTCTGTTTTAGAAGAGCTTCTGATTCCTTGAAATCCATGAAAATATTACATGATGCCTGCATATGTTTCTAGGTTCCATCATGCAGAAGGAAATGGATACTTCTACGAATATAATGTCTGGTGTTGGAACTATAAGAGTGTATATGCGATTCTGAAGTGGTTTGCTGCCAGCTTTGCCTTTTCATAGTGATTATTGGATTATGAAGAAGTAGCATGCTCCAAAAATGAATATGGCTGAGATTAGAATGTTAAATGAAATGCAAACAAATGAATGGATAAGGAATAAATGAGGTCGAGGATAAAGAGAGAGAGAGCTGCTCTTTATTTGGGGATAAAGTGAGAATTTTTGGGCATGTGCCACATAGGACTTGTGATCTGCTTGGAATATTAAGTAAACTTAAGCGGTATGATCATGAAATAAGATAGTCTAGTATCAAATTTACTCAGAAATATGTCCAGAAAGGAGTTCCCATTGAGCCAGAATACAAGAATTTCATGGGTTGAGTTCTAAAGTTTTGATGTTATTATTTGGGTTTGTTTAGTTTAGTATTTAGTTGAACTGGAGCATTGTCGCTTGCTAGATTTACGAATTTAGAGCTTTTTCATGTGCTCAAAGTACACGTGGTTCATTGTCATGGTTTATGCACATTTGAAGTAGACACTAGGGCTTATAATGTAGATGGACATGTGTAAACTCAGGCATAGGAAAGAAAGGGGCAATCATTTGAGAGTCATCCGAGTGAACAAATTGACAAGATTTACTGTAGCAGCGGGCATCAGCAGGCAATTGCTGACTGCCAAGCCCACTACCACAAGCTTATATTTGAGAGTAATGATTCTTCATGCTGTTGAATTTATTTGTCATGTCAATCTTGTATTATCACCGTTTTGAAATTACCCTTTTTTTTTAACGAAAATAGTTTGCAGTTGTCCTTAACTTTGTTCACGCTCAGAGAATGTGTAGAGAAATTGCAGCTTCTAAAATCACCGGAGGAGCGCCAACGCAGATTGGAGGAAATTCCAGAAGTACATGCAGACCCCAATATGGATCCAAGTTATGAATCTGAAGAAGATGAGAGCAAAATGGATGATAAGAGACAAGGTCTTTTTATATTTTCTCTCTTTCCTAACTTGATTCTTTCCTGGGTAAATATTTTGCCTTTCGTCATTCAAATTTTATGATGTTTGGTGTTGCAGAAAACTATTTGAGACCTGGAAGTGGTAGCTTTAACAGGAGAGGAAGGGAGCCAATTTCCCCTGGAAGAGGAAGTTTATCTTCAAACGATTCTTGGTCAGGAACTAGGAGTTACTCAAGCACAAATCGGGAGTTGGGCAGAAGCTTGTCGAATAAAGGTTTCTCAATTAGGGGTGATGACGTTCCAGGAGCTGGTGAGATACTAAATGAAAACTTGTGGAGTCAAGGAAGAGACAAAGAAACACTGCAATCACAGAGTTGGGAGAGGCCAAAATCCGCTTCAAACATGGAGACTAGGATTGCGCATTCTTCGCTACCAGCAGAGTCAATTCCAAGTGTTAAACAGGAGATTGCAGTGGTTCCTGCAGTGGTAGCACAATCTGCTACCAAAATCAATGAAACAGACAAAATATGGCATTATAAAGATCCATCTGGAAAAATCCAGGGTCCATTTTCAATGGTGCAGCTGCGAAAATGGAATAATACTGGATACTTCCCAGCAGATTTGAGAATATGGAAAACTACAGAGAAGCAAGATGACTCTATACTTTTAACTGATGCATTGGCAGGAAAGTTTGAGACAGAGACTCAATTGGCGGAAAAAGGTTTCCTGAAAAATCAATCAGTCCAAAGTCATCATCTGTCCTCATATTCCATGAATGCTGGAGAAAGTTGGAAATCTCAGCATGAAATCAGTAATCTTACTGGCCAAGCTTCTCTAGCTCCCCTTGATATTTCTAAGTATTCCACTGATAAGTGGGATTCTGAGACAAACCTCCCTTCTCCTACTCCAGCCCAAGCTGCCAGAAGTGGCACAAAGGGGCAACCATATGAAAGTAAATGGTCGCCCACGGTGGCACAGTCTGCTGGTTCTCTTTTGGGAAACAACTCACTTGCAGTCACAGGTGGTACTGGGGAGCTGCGACACCCTGCTGTAGTCATCTCTGAAAGTGGCCAACACTCGCATTCTTCAATTCCTTTGTCATCCTCTTTACAATTGTCAGGTTCCACAAATTCTGCCCAGATGCATTCGCAATCGATGCTTCCTAGTGAATCACCAAGGGTACAGGTTACTTCCCAACTGCTTCCAGTACCTGATTCAAGTGGTGCTTCAGTTAATGTTGCTGTTGATGGGAAAAGTCTTCAGAATTTGGTTCATCCTGTGGCTGGTAATAATCCCCTTGTTGGGACACAAGGATGGGGAACTGTTTCAGTTTCAAAGCCAGAAATGGGTGCTTCACAAGCAATACCAGGTAGTGGTTCAAAGGTGTGGGGAGGTGTTCCATCCCAGAAGACAGAACAGAATAATTCAGTTTCGACATCTGCAAGGCATGGTGCTTATGGTAATTGGGATGACATGCCACCACCTGCCTCATCCATCACTGCAGGAAACCCTACAATGGCTTCCTCTGGGCCAGCCACATCTGATCTTTGGAGAGGTGCAATAACTGGGCAATCGAACATTCAACCTTCTATTCCATCCAATGCACCATGGGGCATGACTGTTACTGATAACCAAACTGCCTCTTCTAGACAAGGGCCAGACAATCAAAACAGTGGTTGGGGACATATTCCTGGAAATCCGACCATGGCATGGGGAGGATCTGTACCTGTGAATTCAAATCAGAGTTGGGTTGCATCTGGTCAGGGACCTGCACCTGGAAACGCAAACCCTGGATGGATTGGACAAGGGCAAGGGCCGGTGCCAGGAAATGCAAATCCAGGTTGGGGTGCTCCTGTTCAGGGGCAAGCACCTGGAAATGCATTTCCGGGTTGGCTGCCATCAGGTCAAGGTCCACAGCCTGTGAATGCCACCCAAGCTTGGGTTCTGCCTGGCCAAGGGCCATCTCATGTAAATGGACACTCTGGCTGGACAGCACCTTCAGGGAGCACGGGCTCCTGGGGAAGTGAAAAGAGTCATGGCGGAGACAGATTGTCAAGCCAAAGGGACAGCGGTTCTCACTCTCAGAGTGGTGATTCTGGTTACGGTGGAGGCAAGCCATGGAACAGGCAGTCCTCATTTAGCAGAGGAGGAGACTCTTCTAGGCCTCCCTTGAAAGGGCAGAGAGTATGCAAATTCCATGAGAATGGGCATTGTAAAAAAGGAGCAGCATGTGATTATTTGCATACTTGACAGATTTAGGAATTTTGAGCAGTTTCATTATGTCTGTATAGTAATTTTATTTGAAAGAGGTCAGACGTCGCAAAATCTTTTTATCACATGGTTGTATAAGCCCTGGGCAGTTTAGCAGCTTATTCATTTTTCCATCTCTGAAACTTTTTTTTTTTTTAATCCCCTTTCCATTTTATTTATTGCCTCCTTTGCGACGGAGTATCAGTAGGAAGTGGGGTCCCCAGTGTTCCTGGTTTCCAACAGCAACACAAAGGATCGTTCATTTAGAAATTATGTGACAATAAAATGATATTTATTATTGCTGGAAATCTTTAATCTTGAGTATGTTGTCCATTAACAGTACCGACCCTCAGAAAAAAAAAAAAAAACAAAAAAGGAGTTGGTGCTGAGCTTCTGGAATTTGTATTTTCTGACATCGTGTTTGTTTCTAGCGTGATTAATGACGATACAAAAATATCAATATTCTATTTGATTTACAGCAGTATATGTTACAAGTGGAAAATATGAAAATTAATGAGTCAAAAGGTTAACATGTTACTTTTCAATGTCTGTGATGATCAAATCTATTGCATATGCTAACCCAATTCTCAGCAAAGATGATATGAATGATTCTAAGTTGTTAGTATGTGAATGGAAGTTAGTATTAGGGTTACTCATTGAATGGTTAATGAGTGCATGTCCTATTTTTCAAGTTAAATTCATTAATATTGATTTTTTAAAACTAAAGTTTAAGTTTAGCCCATTAACAATGGTTGATGGTTGACTGATTATAGATTAAATGTGGTTGGTTAACTATTAACTATTTAGTTCACTTAAAAAAAATTAAACATATGTAATTTTAATTATTCTAAATTTCATGTAAAAAGTTTTTATTAATTAATTAAATTAAAATATAAATTTTCAAAATTTTAAATACATAATGGAATTAATTTAAATTTAATATAATATAGTAAAATAAAATTAGATAAATAGCAATGTACATTGATATTGCTATTAAACTCTTTTTGACTATTCATTTTTCAATTTATCTAATTATATTTTATTTGAAGAATCAAACTCATCATCAACGAATCCTCATTATCATTTTAATAGTCTCCCTTACAATTCGTATTCAAATTTCTAATTCTAATTTTTCAAAAAATTCTATTTTTTAAGATAAAATCACCAAATCTAAAATAACTATCGAGTAGAACATGAAAAAAAATTCACCACTCTACTTAATAAGATTACACTTTGATCAATAAATAATTTTTCAAATTTTGATTTAAAAAATTCTTACAGTTACTCCATCCGTTTTTATATGTTTAATGTTTAGCAGTTGTTAAAAAATTCTTTTATAAATGACTTTTTAGATTTTTGATGTACTTTTGGTTAATTTTTTTTTTCATATTTATCCTTATTTAATTAACCTATATAATTAAGAAGAGAGAGAATGTTAGTGTGAAAAATAGAGTTTTAGGGAGAAATTAATAAGGGTAAATTAGTCATTTATACAATATATTTAATAGATTATTGATTTTAGCAAACTATCTTAAATGTCAAATATAAAAAATGGAGGAAGTAATTAATTTACTCTTTTTTTTAAAAAAAAATTTAAGTATAACATTTAATTTTTACTTGATAAAAGAGTAATAAAAAGAACTCATAACGCGTGAGTTTTCTACTTATCATAATTTGAATCCCATCTAATCCCACTTAAAAAGATGTAATTATAAAAAAGTTTAAATAAATACCCATCAAAATTTAATTCGATTCGCAAATTTGACCTATATGACTTGCATTTTTAACTCAAACTCGATCCAGCCCGTCAATAATTTATTTATAATATGACCTATTTGACTTGACAAATTTTCAACCCAATCTGTATATATATCTTTAAATCATTTTATATTTTTATTAACTTTAATTTTTTTATATAACTTAAATATAAAATTAATTTTTTATACACGCATAATGTTTTACTTTTAATGAAAGTTTTTAAAAAAATTGTGATCGACAAAATTATAACTCATTTATAACCCGATCGGATCTAAAATTTAAATAAACTTCATAATTTTATTTTAATTTTTCTCTACATTAAAAAAATTAAAGAGAAAAAAAAAATTTTCCCTCACCACTCCAAGGAGAAACAAAGGGTGGTGGGCAAGTAATTGTGAACCCAGCGCACGAAAACCAACTAATATGTGCCAAAGCAAAATTTATCCATAAATAACTCTCTACTTCCTCTCGCCGTCCAATTTTGATGGCTCTTTTCGCCAAGTTTCGATCCATTAATTCCTTTCAGCGATTCGAGTATAGACATATATCGCAACTTGTTAAACCTAATGGAAAGCGTGCATTTGTCGTTGATACATTGGCTCTGGTAATTTAATCTTTCTTTTCTTTTATTTGTTCTTTTGATGATTTACTGCTACTGAGGATGGATTTTTGTTTTTCTTTTTAAAAGGTGAGGCATTTAGAAGCTCAAGTAGTGCCCTCCAAACAAGCCGAGTAGGGGTGTGCATCGGTCGGGTTCGGGTGAATCCGACCCGAATCCGATTAATCCGAAAACCGAAAATTACCTATTTTCCTCATCCGATCCTACCCTAAATAAATTTCGGGCCCCTACCCGAAGAACCCGATTTTTTCGGGCCCCGACCCGAATAACCCGAAATTTTATTTTTTTTAATTTATATATTTAAATTAAAATCCTAAATTAATATAAATAAATAATATTATATACCATAAAAAATATTTTAAAAATACAACAAACTAATAATTTCAAAATTACATTAAATATATATTATATATTAATTAATATTTTAGAGAAATTAACTTTTTTATTTATTTTTTTTAAATTCGGGTTGTTAGGTCTGGTTCGGGTTTCACCCGAACCGAACCGAACCCGAAATACCCCTAATATCCAAAACCGAACCGACCCTACTAACCCGATTAACCCCACCCGATTTGATCGGTTCGGTTCGGGTTGGTCGGGTTGATCGGGTCGGTTCGGTTTTTGCACACCCCCAAAGCCGAGGCAATAACTGCCGCTATCACTGAGGTCTTAAATGATAGCTTAGAAAATGTAGCGCATTCTTTTGTTTCTAAGGCTGAAATGCAGAAGCTAATCACACTTTGTTTTGGTTTAGCTCTGTTTTGAGTTTTTTTCTATGTTTTTATTGTTAAATTGATAGGTAATGTTTTTGCATGTGTTTGGGACACCGTAGAGTGAGATGTTACAAGAGTCAAATTTGTCCAAGTTTAAGTCCGAAGTGCAGAGTTCTCAGGTATTTTATTTTCTGTTGTTTGAAATCAACTGAGGTTTTAGACAGATACATATACGTATTTGGTTATTGTCTGTCTAGGTATCGATAGCATTTTCTTTATTAATTTGTTAAGGAAGTTCTTTAATTTGCTCTTGGAGATCTTGAATTGTTTAACCTTGTCCTCTGTCTCTAACCCTCCATCCCTCCCTCTCGTCTCTGATATATGAAATATGTAAAATGTATATTCCATGCCATGTTCTGCAATTCTCCCCAATATTAAATTTGTTAATCAACAACCCTTAAGTTAAGGCATCATCTATGATTGAAAACTGGAGCAAATGTTTGGTTTTCAAGAGAGCTTAAGTATAATGCGTTGTTTTGATTCAACTTCGTGTGCAACCATGCAAATCAAAGACAGCTTATAACTTAGCTCTAATTGTTTGGGAAGAAATCCGCAAGGCAATTATCCTTTTTATATGTTTGGGGCCACTTTATACATGGGTTGTCTATCTCTGTCTCATGTGGACCAGGGACACCTAGAGCATGAAAATGCCATTCTCTTTAAAAATTGCACTCTGCCTTCTGTCTATCTGGTCATTCTATTTCAAATTTCCTTTTCCATTATTTTATTTGCTCATAAAGCATGCATTTCATGAAATAATTTGTTTGAGGTGTAATATTATAGAAAACAATTGTGTTGAAAATTCCATTACAAATAAATTTGCTGTCATCTGAAGTTAAATTATTGATTCTTCTTTGATAACGAGGAGCAAAATAGTGGATTTCCCAATTTGACAATGTGATAGTTTAGTAGGAGGTAGGAAGAAGGGTATATAGATACAACTAGGATCAAGTGAAGATAGTGTCTAAGGTTCTACAATTGGTAGATATTGATGCGGGTCTAGCCTTGGACAGGGGGTTTGGAGATAGAGAATCCATATAGTTAATTCCATTTAGTATGAGACTATAGCTTAATTATCGTTGTAATTGTATCTTCTTTTTATTTATTTATTTATTTTGGAGAGAGGGGCATTGCACGTTATGAGTATATCATTTTGATATGGCTTTAGATAGTAGTTACATTTTCAAGGCTTTGCTTTGTTACATTTTCAAAGTGATGTGGCTTGATGAATTGAACGGGCCTCGCTTTTTTGGATGAGTTGTTTTTAAAACAAATTTCTTGGGATATATTGTTTTTACAAAAGTTTACGTGGATATGATTTTCTTACACAAGAATGGTCTAATAGGCATCTTTGGATCTCCAAAAAACTTATTAGACCAGTGTCATGTGGCAAAGTAAAATCACAATGAAACTAACAGTGCAATCAGGATACCAAGTGATATCAAGGATGATGTCGAAGCAGTACAAAAATAACAGTCTTTAAGACTATTTTAGGTATTATTGATTGAGCTGAAATAATTTAAAATCTGTGAATGGAATGACATTATCATTTTAGAACCCAGCATTTTTTTCTCTTTGGGTCAATTTTCTAGAACACAGTGCTTATTCTTTAGATGAAATGATATACCAGGTGGCTTTTGAAACTGAAATAGTTTTTTGCTAGCTTTAGATACAATAATTGAGATCTTCTATTGTGCAGGAGCATCATTTTTTCTTGTTGCAGCGTGAGATAGAAAAACTGAGGGGTGATATAGAGATAATGCGCAGTGAGTTGAGGTCTGTGTAAATAAGTGGTTGCTAACATTTACTTAATCATTTAATGTTCCTACCTCCACAATTTAACATTTTTCTTCTTTAAATTTTAACACTTCTCTTCTTTAAACTAGATATAAAATTGATATAGTTACAGCCAGGTACAAAATTGATATAGTTACAGCTGGACAGCGTGGATTTAAATCTTGAAAGAGGGTGAGGAAAATAAACTTTAGTTATTTACCAAGTCATATAAACTGCCTGTGTAGTGCTTTGATTGTGAACTAGCAGCAGCTACTGTGCACAAGAATGTTAATGTAGCCCATTCATATGTGGATCATATCTGGAAGTTGAACTGATTTCAAGGTCTCATTTCATATCTTGTCAATAATGCAGTGGCTTGTTTGACTGGAAATATATTAGTTTAAATTGCTTTTTCCTTTTTTTTTTTTGTTTTTCTTTTCAAGGGCTAGGGCTGGGTTTAGATTCATTTTTATGACTGAACATAGAAATAAAAATGGATTGTTATCCTATGAAAGAGATACATGGCTAGGTCTTGTGATATCATTGCATGAGTAATTTGATTTAAAAAAATATTGATAGTTAATTGATTTGCTCTTTTTTTTTTTAATTTTAAGTATACCATTTAATTTTCACATTATAGAAGTAAATTTATCACTTTATTAAATGTAATTATTTATAATAAATTAAAACATATATGTAAATTTTTTGTTATTTAAATTTTTAAAAGGATACTTAAAGTGAAATGAAGTAGAAAAATAATTGTTTAAAATAAGACAAAAAAAATAATAAAAATCACTTGTAACATGTGAGTTTTCTGCAAATTTAACCTATATGGCGTGCATTTTTTAATCCAAACTCAATCTAGTTCGTTAACGATTCATTTATGATATGATCTGTTTAACTTGTTAAATTTTCAATCCAATCCATATATATAATTGTTTAATTCATTTTATTTTTTTATGAATTTTAATTTTATATATAACTTAAATATAAAAATAATTTTTTATATATACATAATGTTTTACTTTTAATGAAAATTTTAAAAAAATATGAAATAATATCATAAAATTTAGTTCGACTCATCTGCGACCTACAAAATCTTGACTCATTTATGGCTATCGGATCTAAAATTTACATAAACTTCATAATTTTATTTTAATTTTTCTCTACATTAAAAAAAATTAAAGAGAAAAAATCCTTTCTGTCGGCCACTAAACAAGCAGAAACAGACGCGTTGTGGGCAAGTAATTGTGAACTCAACGCACGAAAACCAACTAATAGGTGCCAAAGCAAAATTTATCCATGAATAACTACTATGGGTGTCACATCTTAATATGCACTACTAGGGGTGAGCATTTGGTAGGTTCGGTTCAATTTTGAACTGAATCGAACGAACTAAAAATCAAACTTTAAAAAATTTAAGAATCGAATCGAAATCGAAGTATATAGAATCGAGAATCGAATGAACCGAAATAATTTCGATCCGATCCGGTCCAATCGGTTCTGGGTCATATTTAAGCTTTTTTTAATTGGACTTTTAACTTAAATAGGCCCATATATCCAACAAAATAAAACCAATTAAAAATACATACAACATAACTTAAAAATTACATTAAAAAATAAAAATTAAAAAATTTTACAACACATAATTAAAAAGGCATTTAACGTCCTCTAATTAAAAAGCATTCCAACAACACATAATTAAAAAGCATTCCAACAAATTAATACAAGTCAACAACATAATGATCGATGAATTTTTCTCGCGAATTCAACTTTTTAGACCTGCATTCATATAAACAGAACAATAATTAAATAAATTCAATGAAATTGAAGAAAAATAATACAAAATAATTAAAGTATAAAAATATTTTACTGTATCAATATTAGCCTCCAAATGCATTTTTTGAAAATCTGCAAATAAAATGTAAACATTAATTTTTTATAAAAACTAAGTTAAATAAATAAAACAAAAAAATATATATATACACACACACACATACCTCTCTCCATTTGAATCACATCAGCTTCTCCCATTGCTATTTCAAGTTTTTCTGAGTCAGTAAGCCAATCTTGAGTACAAATAAGGGCTTGCACAATTTTAGGAGTCAATGAACTCCTAAATGCATCAAGTAATCTTTCGCTCGAGCTAAATATAACCTCTAAAGGCACAGTAGAGATGGGAATAGCCAACACATCACGAGCTATTTTGCCGAGAACAGAAAATCTAGGACTGCTTACTTTTCACCATTCTAAAATATCAAATTTTTCCTTATCAGCATACTCAATTTGCTCACTTAAATATCTCTCAATATCAGTCATCTTACTTGAATTCTCACCTAGAACTTCACTCTTATATTTCGATTCAACAATTATTTTCAACTTTTCTGTTTCATTCAATTGTATTAGACTGATAGGATCATCTTGTTTCATAGGCTCTGTTTGACTGAAACTTGAAATTAAATTTTCATCTTTATATTTTTCATACAATTTATCCAACAAATCTTTAAATGTAATTTAATTTGAATTTTATTTTTTAATCATTTTTATTATTTAAATGTAATTTAATTTTTTAATTTTATTTTTTAATAAAAATTAATTAATTTATAATCAATTAAATTTAATAATTTAGTTAAAATTATGCAATTAAATACTAAATTTAATTATAATTAATATTTTTTAATTATTATAAAAATAATAAAAGTGGTCAATAAAAAAAATGGATAGAGTAGCTTTCTATTGTTCAAATTAAAAAAATAATTAATATATTTTAATTTTATAAAAAAATTATAATTATTGATAAAAATATTATTTTATATTTCTAAAAATTTTATTTAATTTAATTTAAAATAAATAAAAATAAAATAAAATAATTAATAAATTATATAATAAATAACGGTATATATATAATCCTATCACATATTTTTTTAAGCTATAATATATGTAAACCAATTACACAAATTTTGACAGGACATTTTAAAGCGGAAAGCGAGCCAAAGTCCAGACTTTAGAGCGTAACAAAGCAAAAGCAAAATAGGAAGCCTCTTTTATTTATTTATTTTTTTTATCCAAAAAAAAAAGAAACGTTTTTTTTATGATGATGCGAAAAGAGTATCTTTTTTATTTCTCAAATCTTCAGCTCACTACTTGTCCTCTCGCCGTCCTCCGCTCTTTTTCTTTTCCTTAAATCCTATTGCCCGCCAATTTCTTCTAAGAAATTGATATTGCCAATAGGAATTTTGATGGCTTTTTTCGCCATATTTCGATCCATTAATTCCTTTCAGCGATTCGAGTATAGACATATATCGCAACTTGTTAAACCTAATGGAAAGCGTGCATTTCTCGTTGATACATTGGCTCTGGTAATTTAATCTTTCTTTTCTTTTATTTGTTCTTTTGATGATTTTGCTACTGCTGAGGATGGATTTTGTTTTTCGTTTTAAAAGGTGAGGCGTTTAGAAGCTCAAGGCGTGCCCTCCAAACAAGCCGAGGCAATAACTGCCGCTATCACTGAGGTCTTAAATGATAGCTTAGAAAATGTAGCTCATTCTTTTGTTTCTAAGGCTGAAATGCAGAAGGTAATCACACTTTATTTTGATTTAACTCTGTTTTGAGTTTTTTCTATGTTTTTATTGTTAAATTTATAGGTAATGTTTTTGCATGTGTTTGGTACATCGTAGAGTGAGATGTTACAAGAATCAAATTTGTCCAAGTTTAAGTCCGAAGTGCAGAGTTCTCAGGTATTTTATTTTCTGTTGTTTGAAATCAACTGAGGTTTTAGACAGATACATATACGTATTTGGTTATTGTCTGTCTAGATATCGATAGCATTTTCTTTATTAATTTGTCAAGGAAGTTCTTTAATTTGCTCTTGGAGATCTTGAATTGTTTAACCTTGTCCTCTGTCTCTAACCCTCCATCCCTCCCTCTCTGCTCTGATATATGAAAGATGTAAAATGTATATTCCATGTCATGTTCTGCAATTCTCCCCAATATTAAATTTGTTAATCAACAACCCTTAAGTTAAGGCATCAGCTATGATTGAAAACTGGAGCAAATGTTTGGTTTTCATGAGAGCTTAAGTGTAATGCCTTGAGCATGTGCAAGTATCAGCAGAACAAATATTTGCTTTGATATGTAACTGTTCATTGGAATTGGAATTTTCAGGTGGGGAATGGTTGTTTTGATTCAACTTCGTGTGCAACCTTGCAAATCAAAGACAACTTATAACTTAGCTCTAATTGTTTAGGAGGAAAGCAAGGCCATTATCCTTTCTATAAGTTTGGGGGCACTTTAAACCTGGGTTGTCTATCAATGTCTCATGTGGACCAGGGACACCTAGAGCATGAAAATGCCATTCTCTTTAAAAATTGCACTCTGCCTCCTGTCTATCTTGTCATTCTATTTGAAATTTCTTTTTTCATTTTTTTATTTGCTCATATAGCATGCATTTCATGAAATAATTTGTTTGAGGTTTAATATTTTAGAAAACAATTGTGCTGAAAATTCCAGTATTTTGAAAATATTGCATGTGTTGAATGGTCATTAAAATTATGAGATTATAAGCCTATCATCCAAGCCAACTAGAGTTTCTTCTAATGTCTTGTGATCTAACAAATATATGTAACATTGCATGCCCCATTGATGTCATATGTAAGATGACATGGATTCAATATGTAAAGTGCTAAACATATATATACATGACACGGATTCAATATGTAAAGTGCTAAACGGAATTTTTAGTTTTATATATTTATGTTTATTAATGGATCCTAGATTTACCAATTGGGAAATGTGGTAGTTTAGTAGAAGAAAGTACGGAGAAGGATAGAGATAGGAATAGGATCATGTATAAGGACGAATTTCACTGACCGCATCCAAAATTTCTATTAAGTCTCTAATTTTTTTATATTTGTCCACACAAAAATTTAGTTTTGCTCCCCCTACTCTATTAATCTATGTATTTTATTCATGTGTTACATGAAAGGCAATATAGTACAAATAAATTTGCTGTCCTTTGAAGTTAAATTATGGATTCTTCTTTGATAACGTGGAGCAAAATAGTGGATGTCCTGATTTGGAAATGTGATAGTTTAGTAGGAGGAGGTAGGAAGAAGGGTATAGATACATCTAGGATCATGTGAAGAGATAGTGTCTAAGGATCTACAATTGCTAAATATTGATGCGGGTCTAGTCTTGGACAGAGGGTTTAGAGATAGAGCATCCATATAGTCAATTCCGTTTAGTACAAGGCTATAGCTTAATTATCGTTGTAATTGTATCTTCTTTTTATTTATATATTTATTTTGCAGAGAGGGGCATTGCACGTTATGAGTATATCTCAGGCTTTTTTTTTTTTTTGACATCTTCATTTTGATATGAATTTAGGTAGTAATTACATTTTCAAGGCTTTGTTTTGTTACATTTTCAATGTGATGTGGCTTGATGACTTGAATGGGGCCTCGCTTTTTTGGATGAGTTGTTTTTAAAACAAATTTCTTTGGATATATATTTTTTTTTACAAAAGTTTATTTGGATATGATTTTCTTACACAAGAATTGTCTAATAGCCATTTTTGGATCACCAAAAAACCTATTAGACCAGTTTCATGTGGCAAAGTAACATCACGATGAAACTGACAGTGCAATTAGGACACAAAGGGAGATCAAGGATGGTGTTGGAGCAGTACCAAAATAACAGTTTTAAGAGTTTTTTAGGTAGCATTGATTGGGCTGAAATAATTTGAAATCTGTGAATGGAATGACATTACCATTTTAGAACCTGGTATTTTTTTCTTTTTGGGTCAATTTTCTAGAACACAGTGCTTATTCTTTATGTGAAGTGATATCCTGATTTTGTAGCGATATACCAGGTGGCTTTTGAAACTGATAGTTTTTGGCTAGCTTTAGATACAATAATTGAGATCTTTCATTATGCAGGAGCATCATTTTTCCTTATTGCAACGTGAGACAGAAAAACTAAGGGGTGACATAGAGAAAATGCGCAGTGAGCTGAGGTCTGTGTAAATAAGTGGTTGTTAACATCTACTTGATCAGTTAATGTTCCTACATTCACAGTTTAACACTTTTCTTCTTTAAACCAGGTATGAAATTGATAAAGTTACAGCTGGACAACGTTTGGATTTAAATCTTGAAAGAGGGTGAGGAAAATAAACTGCCTATGTAGTGCTTTGATTGCGAACTAGCAGCAGTTACTGTGCACACAAATGTTAATGTAGCCCATTCATATGTGGATCATATCTGAAAGTCCAACTGATTTCAAGATCTTATTTCATATCTTGTCAATAATGCAGTTGCTTGTTTGACTGGAAATGTATAAGTTTAAATTTGCTTTTTCCGTTTTTTTTTTCTATTAAAGGGCTAGGACTGGCTGTGGATTCATTTTTCTGACTGAACATAGAGATGAAAATGGATTGTTATCTTATGAAAGAGACCGGTGCTAGGTCTTGTGGTATCATTGCATGAGTACCTTACATAGTTTTTATGAATGCAGCAAATCTGTCATACTGAAATTATTGTCAATGGTTACTAAAAGATGGGACTTGTCAATTTTGGTCATATGAAAAATTGTACCTGTTTCACTTACAAGGCTTTAACTTGAGAAAATTTTATTACAGGCATTATCTTGATTATTGGTTGAATTTTAAGAAAATTGATTGCTCGGCATTGTTTACACCACTACTTTAATGTCTAGAAAAAGTTTGATCATAGGCATTTTGCACCATTTCACGTGTTTATGATGGTACATGTCAACCTCATTTTTAACAATTGAATATCTTTTCTTCATCCCACTGCTGCATATCATACTATTAATTGGATGCAGGCGCATACGTGATGAGCTAGCTAATCAGAATGCAGAAACCACCAACTTGACGAACAAACTCGATCGGGTGAGTATAGTGACATCAAGGAGATAAATATTTGCTCCAAATTTTGTGGAGTAAGTGATTGAGGGTTAGTTATTCTAATATTTTGGGTTTTTCAGGAAATTCATGCATTAAGAGCCCAGTTGGAAGCAGCAAAATATGAAGTGATCAAATACTGCATAGGTACTCTAGTGTCTATATCTGCCGTGGGGCTTGCTATTCTCCGCATCTTGTTGTAGTTTTTCATTTATTTGGGAGATTAACGGCATACTACCTGTAAGAACTCTAACTTATTCTTTTGGACAAGCGTAGAATGTTAAGCATAATTTTATATTATTTCTTGGGAGAGAGGCGATGCCCAGATGATCAGGATAGTTGTCCAGCAGAATTTGTTTTGCTCAATTATATTCACATGATTAGGCTGTAACTTTTGCTTGATAACTATGATTATAATCGACACAACATTCATAAAATTTTCAATCTCAAAAAAGCCACTGCTTCTGTGAATTCTGATGGGAGTCTGTCTAAAGCCAAGTTAAGCTTTAATGTTTTATTACTTAGTTATTTTCTTTTGTTAGATTTTGGAAACGCAAATATGTGCTGTTGCTAAATCTCTCGTCTGCCTTAAAATCCCTTGACGTAAGCTTATATGTATCTTCAGCTAAGTATTCTCTATTATACCAATGGAAAATTGTCACTTATTTATTGCAGTTATTACATGATTATTCATGAGTGATTACAATTAATATGAACAAACTTGGAGCTTGACACCAAGGAAAAAAAAAAGAAAAGAAAGTGATTGTACATGTTTTGAGCACTAGTTTTTTGCACCATGCTTTGCACGTTTCTATTCATAATTTATTAAAAAAAAATTATAATTATAGCTTACGGTCTATTGTTGAGAATATAAAAAAAAAAAAATCTATTCAAAATGATAATATAATGAATTTGGATAAAAAAAATCAGCAAGCTAAAACCAATGCTTTGAAAATTGGATCGGATCAGCCGGTCGAATCATAAATCAGTAAGCAACATGGTTTGATTTGACACAAAAAAAAACTGATAAAAAATTGGAAGTTTCCCAAAAGAAAAAAATTTCAATTAAAAATACCCTATTATTTTTTTTCCTTTTAAAATTACTTTTTTTAAAATTTCTATTTTTAAAAATATCCCATTCTTAAATCCTATATTTTACCTCAAACTCTACTTTCTGTTTTTTCCTTCTTCTTTCCTTCCCAAAGGTTGACGCTTATATTATATCTATCAACACCAAGCTTCTCTCTCCTCACATTCATCGCATGCTCCTACCGAGCTTATAATTAATTTTTGCAAAATCTCTTCCATACCGACCTGCTCTCTCCTAACATTCATTGTATGCTCCTACTGAGCTTATAATTAATTTTTGCAAGATCTCTTCCATCTCTCTCTCTCTCTCTAAAGCTGAAGAATTCTGTCAGATTAAGCAATTCCATGAACTAATGATAGTTCAATTAGAAGAATTTGAAGCAAGACAAGAAGGCAATTTTCCTACCAAAAGATTGTGAGAAATGTTCACCGACTTAAGCTTAGAAGTGCATGATATAGTGGTTGGGAGGGTGCCACTTAATTGATTATTTGCCAAATCAAGATACTGAACTGAAAACAGAGAGAACAGAGCAGATGGGATTGGCCCAATTAGTTGATTAGATGAGAGCTCTAGCTGATGAAGTTGATTGAATTTCTTGATTCCTGAAGGAATAACGGATTTGAAGAATTGCTACTCAATACTACAATAACCAGATTGTTACTTACCGAAGGAAAATTGGATCCCAGATTTTTCCACGCAAATTCAACTCTTGAAGAAGAACTGAGCTTGCGAGATCTAGAACTAAGCTTTCGTGTGGTTATTATTTAGATGGGAAATGGTTCTCTACTTCGAGAAGCTTTACATGCTAAAAAAAAATCAATTATTTAAAAAGACATTTGACATTTAGAATCCAAGAAACATATGGCTATATTCCTGCTTGCCTTCACCAGAAAAATTATTTAAAAAGATATTTGACATGCAGAATCTAAGAATAAGATTGTCATATTCTTGTTTCCCTTCACCAGAATAGAAAAAGAAGGCCCTTTAAATAGAAAAACAAAAGCATGTAACTAATTGCAAATAGAAACTCACATAAAACGAACCATTATGATATGTCTTTGTTAAGATCAACATTAAGGAGACCATTATCCGGAAATATCTAAGTTTATCCATCATTGGCCAAGGGCTAAGAACTGTCTATACCTACATTTACATTCTGTTTTATAAAGATGACTTGTTTTGGTTGCAGTTACTCCTACCCTAAATAAGGTTAGACAAGTAGTATTCTTAAGAGGCTAAACCGACAGCTATCTGAATTCAACTAAAACAATTATGCGAAAAAATGAAAAAAAAAAAATTGCTTGGTTGGGTAGGGGGTGAATAAAATTGTGTACCAACAATTCTCTAGGTATACAATCTAGTATACCGAAAAATAGAAAAATATTCAATTCTGAAATTTAATATATCATATGGTATACTAGGTATACCATCGGATACACCAAAAAACATTCTAGATTTTGGTATATCAGACGATATACCAGATATACCAGATGGTATACCAAAAAACAAATAAGAAATTCAATTCTATATTTTGACATACCAAATGATATACTGGGTATACTAAAAAAAAAAACAATATTCCAATTCTACAATTTGGTATACCATCGAGTATACCAAAAAATAACAGAGTATTTTAATTCTAAATTTTGATATATCAGACGATATGTCAGGTATACCATATGGTATACTAAAAAATAGAAGTGAAATTCAATTCTACATTTTGGTATACCATTCAGTATACCAAAAAATAGAAAAGAAATTCAATTCTGGATTTTGGTGTAGCAAACAGTATACCAGATATACCAGTCAATATACTAAAATCCAAAATATACATTTCATAGTAAAATCTAATTGATTTTCATCTAATATCACTCAGCATCCATTTGCTTCAACAAAAAAGAGTAGGTTAATTATCTATTAGTTTATCAATGATCATAAACTTTTTTATCAATTAAAAAATATTTACAACTGTTGTTTCATGTAAGTACATTGTCAAACTATATCAACTTTTTCTTTGTAACTCATGGAAACATTTTTTAATTTAAATTTTTTTAGAGGTGTTTCAGATTCACTCTCAACAAAGCAAGCTCGAATGCATCTACTCAGATCTGACTCTATGATCACTATTCCAAACGTAAACAAAGTTGATAAAAAAGTCTCATTTAAGTTTCATAGTGAACAATGCACTGCGCATCGGTTTAACAAAAATCACTAGCATGATATCATCGCAAAAGCTGGTGCATAAAACTTTTCATAATTCTAAGTAAATGTTTTGGTATTAGACCTTTTAAAGCCACGGTGTTAGAAGAGAAAACAAATAAATCAATGGTGAAAATTACAGAAGATGGAAATTCCCAAACCTGGCTCCAGCTTCAATTGTTGAAACTGGAAACCCATAATTTTTGCCTTTTTTTAAAGAAGAAAATCATAATGGAACAATGATAATTTACTGCCAAAAGGAAAAATTGGATAATTAGTGTTAACTAACTAAGATCACGTTTGGCATTGCTTTTGAAGGAATAAAAAGCTGATTATAGGATAAAAATATATGTTTGATAAATGCTAATTTTTAAAAAATTAATTTTGTAAAAAGTGTAAAAACATTCTATTAGAAAAAAGATAGAATTAAAGTTTTTCAGAAAATCTTAATCTTGGCTTTTAGGGGTAGCTGCTTTAAAATTTCTTTTAGATAAAAATATCCCTTATTTTATTTTATAATGAAAATTATACCTAATATAAAAAATGAATAGTAGAAGAAATATTCATTGTTGATTCAAGACAAATAAAACAAATCTACAAAATAATAATTTAAATATTTATTGTAACAAGTTATTTTTAATCATATTATTTATCAAACAGTTGACAAACTATTTTTGAATTTATAAGTCATTTTAAATTTTATTTACCAAATAGCTATCTAATTTTTGAAACAAAATTTTTTGAAATACATATTTTACCAATTGAAAAAGCTATTTTTATAAATAACCATCAATCCACATAATGAAACTACAAAATGCAACTATTTTTTTTTCCTTTCACCTCAATTACTATAGCAAGAGCTCACCGTTTGACATGAGATTCACCTTGTTGCTCTTTTAAAACATGTCGTTTGTTTTACTCACCGCCGTTAATCATCTCTTTGATAGATAGATGTCATAGAGCAATAGATAAAGATATAAACATGCAATGGCATTAATCTATTCATCTCATCCCAACACTTATTTATCTTGTTAAAAAATATAGTAACAGATTCATTCCCCTGTTCAATTAAATGCACCCATCTCTGCAACTGATACAACTGAGTATTACTTACTCCGAATCACTTCTCAAGAACATCCCATAGGCTTTTAGCACTTGGAGAATAGATGAAGGAGTCAGCTAAATCTTTGGATATTGAGTTCATAATCCAAGATTTTATCATCGAATCAACCTTTTTCCATCGTTTAAAGAGCATAATATCAGTTGGAGGTAATAAAGTACCGTCGATAAAGCCAATTTTATCTTTAGCTTCTAAAGAGGTTATGACCGTAGTACTCCAACTCAAATAATTCTCATTCATCAATGGCGTAGTAACCAAAATCATTCTAGGATGATCAGAACTCTGAAGCAGAAAAAAATCCTCATCTACTTGGTTGCGAGAAGAATCGCGATCTTGTGGAACATCGTGGAGCAATTGGATTACCATCAGTAACATTCGCCATGGATAATCAACAAGTAGTATTCAATTAAAGAAGAAAAAAGAAGAACCAGTAGAAATTTCCAGCAAGATTGCTTGAAATCAGAAAAAAAAATATATCAAGAACCCTAAAAGGCTTTGATACCATGATCAGATAGTTTTTCCAAAAAATGAAGAAAATTGTATATATTTTTCATCACATGAATCTAAGGGAATAAGTCTGTATTAATACAAGGAAAAAGAGGTAAAAAAACACGTGACTAAACTACCAAACCTTTACCAAACTAAATAACTAAATAAATAACAACTAAAATAACTTGTATATAAATCATTAAGCAAAGCGGTTTGATCTAACGTAAAAAAGGAACTGATAAAAAATCGGATTGGACTGGAAAAACTAGGTTGGACCAAAAATTGTTGACTCGGTTGGAACCCGATTCAACATAAAAAAACGTGTGTTTTACAACTTTGGTATCATCGATCGCACTCATCCTTCTGATTGCTTCTGCAATCGGCGACGAAGGTTATTTTCGCAGCTCCTGGTTGAATCTTCCATCCACGGCAGCTTAGACAATGAAGACTATCTCCGTTGAAATTGGCCTCAAGGAATCTACTCTAAAAACCTATACCAAAATTATTTACAGGCAGTTGAAACTTGAAAGATGAGATTCATCAGTAGCTTTTTCTTGTTTGATTTGTTAGAAAGAGTATACTGATAATGATATTTTGCTTTTATTGCAGGATTTTGATCATCTTTTCCATTTCCAATGCATAGATCCATGGTTAAAGCTACTACTTTTCCGATTTGTAGAAACTTGCCGGCAATAAAAGCCAAACCGGTACTTACTAACGTTTTACCCTGTCTTCCTTTGGTTCATGGTTTGTACCATTTATGTACTAAGCAAAAAAATTAATTTTTTTTTCTAATTCATTTTATCCTATCATTAATTTGAGTTATTATAGATTTTATCACTAATCTTTCATTGCTCTTATCTGCTTGGAGTGTTGTTATGGAGCATTATCTTTCACTGCTCTTATCTGCTTGGAGTGTTGTTATGGAGCATTATCTGAATCCGAATTTAAACTTAAGAGGAAATTCAAATTATTTGAAAAATTTATGGTCAAATTTAACTCGAATTCCATACTCAAAAAATCTGCTTGAAAATATCTAAAATCTGAGCTGAATTTATGATCTTAATTTTTCAAATAAATTTATTTTTTTCATATTTATTTATAAATTATAGTTTAATATTATAAATGTATTGACAGAATTTTAAATTTCTAATCTCTAAGTTTTTCTTTTTCTTTTTTTTTTTTTTATCTCGTTACCCTCTTTATATCACTTTATCTTCGTTGCTGCCTCCAAAATTTGACATCAAAATGATGTAATTTCATTAATAATTTTATCAATTTGATTTTAGCAATTTTTAAATATTGAAAATCGAATCAATATAGCCGCATATATATTTCAAAACCGAAGCAAATATTACAATTTGTTTTCAAACTAGTTCTATTTTTGGTTCAACCGATACTTTTAGAATTGATTCAATTTTTTAATTCTAATTGTGATTTAAAATTCGATTCGAATTCGTCTAAGAAATACATGACCCGAACAATTCGAACCCCAACCAAATGACCCGAACGCATTTGCTAGGTCTAGCTAAAACATAATTATCTCCAAATAATATACTCCGAAACATCTTTAACCCAATCCTTCAACTTCACTCCATAATAACATAAACGGACAGTGGCGCAACCACATAGAAAGGAAGGGGGCAATTACCCCCTTAATTTTTGAAGTTTTTTTATTATATATATAATTTTCTTAACAAACTACGATAAAATTTCTATTCTTCTTTTATTTAACAATTTATTTATAAAATTTATGTTATATTTTTACTCACTTTAATTATAAATATTAGCTTCGCCACTGTAAATGGATTAACAATTAACAAATATTATTCTCATTCCTTAATTTATATGCTTACAAATCTTTGTTTGGGATGTTCTTCCCTCTTGTGTTTGATCTTTTCTTCAATAAAGGTCATCATTTTCCTTCAAAAAAAAGAAAAAAAAATGGTAAACTAAAATTAGCTTTTGAACCTAGCTTTAAATGAATGCAAGAGTTTTATGCATTTTAGTGTGTGTATATATTTACAATTCTTAACTTTTGCTGAAGTTGAAATTGTAGAAGAAATAAAATTAAAGTCGATCATCAAATCCATTAAAGTTTAATATGCATAGCCTAATATTAGCAATTATATACGCATCATCTTTAAATAAGTTTGTATTGCTTAAATTATGTCTTACATGTAAAGATTATAAATTTTAATCCCCGGTCAAAATCTTATAAAAGAACTTATAATTTTAAACAAGAAAAGTTCAAAATTGATGATATTTCCCTTTAAATTTAATTTAGTATATACATCATATATATAATTTATTTTTTGGCCGGCTAAAGCCCCCGGTATCCGGTTCACCCTAATTCCGGAGTCGGGAAATCGTCATAGTTAATGCTCCTGCCCCTCCCGAGAGGGTTCGAGACATCATATATATAATGACAAACCGTAAAGCTATTCAACATCAAGTGATTGACCAACTTTCAGAAATCTCCTTTGAATTTTTCAATGTGTTTGCGTGTGTCAAATTCAAAATTCCACCATCTAAAAAACCAATTAGAAGTTTCAAAAAATAGTTAAAAAAATTAGAAAATCTTAATTGGGATATTTTAAAATAATAACTTATTTTAGTTTTCAATTTAGAATGATGCATATGTTATGTAAATAGAATTTATAGGTGTAATGACAAAATATAGATATTTTTGGAGGCTAACCTGATTCCTTTTTTTTTTTTTTTTTGTTTTTTGAAGAAAATAAACCAAAATTTGTAGATGGATATCCAGTTTAGTATAAGTATTTTTAGAGCTTATCTTGTCACTAATCACTAATAAAAATTAAAAAATATATATATATACCATTGTTTTTGGTCAAGAGATCTAAATGTAAATGATCCAATCTTAACAAAAGCCCAATAGGCCCAATTATGAAGGATATCTTTCTTGTAGCACTGGCAAAGTCAGCTGTCTCAGACACAACTTAACTTTGATGACAAAAAGGCTGTGGTTACCGATGAAACCCACTTATTTGCCTACCTGCTAACCAGTACAGTTATAGGCATGTCAAGCAACAAGGCAAACATACAGTTGCCACTTGCAAAATTTAAAGATACCAATTAATTTTTGCTGTGTTTTCTTAAAAAAATATAAAGTAATTCTTGATAAGATAATTGGCCAAAATTTCGGCTATCTTTATCTGATGACTGATGGCTGTTTCTGGCCAATGGCTTCCTTAAGAAAAGCGTATTTAGTTTTCCAATAATTTTTATTGTTTTTGGAGTATAATTGCATATGAGTATCTCATTTTAATAGTTATTTTTTTTATAAAAATTAAAAAAAAAATTAAAATATTTTAATTTCATAAAAAAATTATAATAATTGATAAAAATATCTTTTTATATTTTAAAAAATTTTATTTAATTTTAGTTAAAATTAAAAAGTAATAAGAAAGTAAAATATTTAATAAGTTGTATAATAAATAGATATATACACGTAAATATATTCCTTAAATTTAAAAAAATATTTAAAATAAAATACAGCAAAATAAAAAAAATTATTTCTTAAAATAGAACTAAAAGGATAATTATTTACTTATTTGTATTAAATTTGAACATCATTTTATTCTTAATTAACAATTTGTATTAGGCATAGCTAGGAATTTGTGAAGTGCTCCTGGTAAGCTTTTGTGTACTTTTGTTTTCATTGCCTTTTTCATGCCTTTTAGCTTGCTAAGGTTAGATCAAATTCAGATGTATTAATAATTAGAATCGAATCACAAATTGAAATTATAAAATCAAAATTAAATATATCGAATTAATTTTGATTGATTCAATTAGATCTATTTGATTTTGAAATTTATGAAAAGTTTTAGTTTAAATTTAATTTTAAACATAATAAAATAATAAATATTAATTAAAAACAGTGCATTTTATATATTTTGATAGATTCACTTTATACAATTTTCAAAATTTAGAAACTGAATAAAAAAGTATCTATATATAAAATTGGATTTAAAATCAAACAAATCGAAAACTAAAAACCGAAATAATCGAATCAAATATATTAAAATTCATTCGGTTTCAATTTACATTTGTTCAGTTCTAGTGTTTTGGATTGGCTTTTTTATATGTATATATATATATAAAAAAAAAGCAATTAATCACCTTCAATGCTTGGTTTCTTTTTTCTTATTTTTTTTTCTCTCCAATTAATTGCTAAAGAAAAGAGTTTATAATTCCATTGTTTACCTCTTAACATTAGGAGTAGGACCACTATGTTACATAAACATAAACTACAACTTTCTCCACCACACACAGTCATACCCCCATCAACTTCTTGTAATTTTAATGGTTTTTAGGAGGAACAAATTGACATTTAACTGTAAATATAATTGAATTTTACGTGAAACAATTATTATGTTAGGGTATTCAAATCCAAATTCACCGACTTGATTAGTAACATTTAGATTCTTTTGACAAGCAATAGAGAAAAAAAAATAAACATTTATAATTTATAAAATAAATTAGTAGTAAACTACTTTAAAGAAAAAAGAAAAGGAAAGCACAAAATTATAGCATTTATTTATGCAATTATTCGTTGTTCTTTTTGAATACCTTATTCTATCTATAATTTATTTTTACTGAAATAAAGAGAAAATATAAAAGCATAAGCACTGCCATTGCCCACTTGGTAGGGATAAGAATCTCATAAATTGCAGATAGCGCCTCCTATCTCTTTGTCCTCACTTCGCTTTTCTTATAAAGAGCATCAAACTAGGGATTTTTTTTTTTTATAGCTTTTAATTAGGATTTTAATTAGTCTATGAGTCAACAGTTAACTGATTGGTATGTATACAAATTTATTTATTAAGTGCATTTTATTATATTGCACTCTACCGAAATTTATTTCATTATATAATAATATTTAAATAAAAAATATATAATTTGTATGCATTAATTTATTGACGCTTTTATTTAGAATATGAATTGATAATAGATTATGGCATGCTATTATTCTTAATAATTGTAATTCAATCATTTACTTTGAATAATTATTTAGGGTTTATCTAATTTGTACTTTGTATGATTTGATAGTGTTTATATTCTAAAAATTTTTAATTGATTTAAAATAAAAAAAATTATATGTTTTATCAAACTATTTCCTCCGTTCTTTTTTATTAATCATTTTTGTTGTTTTTACTATGATTAAAAAATAATAAATAAATTTAAATTTAATATTAAATTACGTGATTAAGACTAAATTATCAAATCTGATTGGTTCTGACTTTATTGAAAAAGAAAAAAAATTAAATTATATTGAAAATCTAAAAGTGACAGATAAATAGAATTTAAATTTTACTTAAAAGTAACAAATAAAAAATAACGCAGTGAATATAAAAAAAGAAATAAATGACTCAATTAACATAAGTTAATGATTAGATTTATAGTTAGCAATTTTTAAAAATCAATATTAAAAGGCTAATTAATAAAATATTTAATGCATCGATTGCTCATCCTAAAATTAAGGTATCTATCCAAACAATACAAATTAACGGAAAAAATGATGCCAAATCTCCAATTTAATAGGAAACGTTTAAATTCAATTCACTAAAAATGGTGATTATATATATATATATATATATATATATATATATATATATATATATATATATATATATATATATATATATATTAAGTTTAACTAGAAAAATCATTTTAAATTGGTGCGCGGGGACAAAATCGTGTAAAAATCACTAAATTTAAGGTAAATTGTATATTAAGTTTTGCAATTAAGCTCATAACTAAAATTAATTAGGCCCTTCAACTTTGAATATCATCATAAGTTAACTTCTCTACTCTTTTTCTTTTTTCGATTGCATTAAGAATATTAAATAATAACAGTTGAAGAGGAAATTAAAGCCAGCCATTTTTGTCTTCGGACACTGGACAGTCACATTTGGTCGTTCATGTGAAGGATTAGTAAACTGACAGTCTCTGTGTCGGCGCTTACAAGCCGTCACTCGCTTTCTCTCTCTGTGTCTCGTGACACTCCCCTTATTTTTTTGCGCATAAAAACCACCACCTCTCCCTCAACCGATCACCGCTCTCCACCACCAATGAAGCACTTCACTTCTCTTCTATTTTTATTCTCTCAATTCCCATTGTTTCTATCCTGACATGGGTAATTTTATAGCATCAATTGGGTTGGCAGACCAATTAAATTTGATTGATAAACTTATATCAAACTACTCCTAGCCTTTTATTTTAGTTAACATTTCAAAGTGTCGGATTTGAGTCAGGTATTCCCTTTAATCTTTACACATCAAGTGGGTGACGATTAGGTGGTGTGTGTTACAGTGCTTAGGTGCTTGAACCAACAAGGGGTATTTTGAACCATATCTACATGTGGGAATGGTAATTTTATTTATTTTTAGTTTTAGTTTTAGATATGGTTAAGTAGAAAACAAAAACATAGGCATATAGTTATATCGTAGAAGAGTAACGACGCAAAAAATGGAATGGGGAGAGCCATTTTCTTGGTTGGATGACATAACTTGGACCCATCTTTTTCTGCGTAAAAGTCCGTGATTTGTATTGTATATGAATTATCTCCTACGCGCTCAATGCGCAATTGAATCAGCAACTTAAATTATTTATTGAGACAATGTTCTGTATTGGATGCATGACCAATAATTTCAAGTCCTTTTCTGCATAGCTCAGACAATTCACTTCATTATGGTAATTTATAATGTAGACTGATTGTGAAATTTAAATGAAGTGCCCATCCATATGACTATTTGGAAAGTGAATATGATTAATTGTGCGTTTGATAGGTAGGTGACCCAAACGTAGACCACAGTTGTTGGGAGAGACCAGAAGATATGGATACACCTAGGACTGTGTACGCAGTGGATGCACCCAATCCAGCCTCGGACGTTGCCGGTGAGACTGCAGCCGCTTTGGCAGCTTCATCAATGGCGTTCCGGTCATCGGACCCTGGATATGCTCAGACATTGCTAAGAAATGCCATTGCAGCCTTTCAATTTGCTGATAATTATAGGGGAGCTTATAGCGACAACTCTAACATTAGAGATGGTGCTTGCCCTTTTTATTGCGACTTTGATGGTTACCAATTAAATCACACATCGATCCCTTTAATTTTCTTCATCTATTTAGTATTTGGTTACAAATATCTCAATAAATCAAAGCCTAGTGAATTTTATTTTTTCACACAATTATAGAAAGAAGCAGGGAATCTCAGACCAGACGGAAATGTTTTATGCCTAATGCACTCACATTGTATACACCTTACCACGTGATTACGCACATCTTTCACATGCATATTGTCCGTAATAGTCTCACTAAATAAGTAATTTGGATAAGGCTTCTGATGACCTACTAATATTTAATATATATACAGGATGAATTGTTATGGGGAGCAGCTTGGCTTCGGAGGGCATCTTCTGATGATAATTACCTTAATTACACAGAAAACAACGGGAAAACCCTTGGTGCTGATGACAACATTAATGAATTTGGCTGGGACAACAAGCATGCCGGTCTTAATGTTCTCGTCTCCAAGGTTGGTTAGTATTTGAAATTAATTCCTAACTCCGACTAATCCAGTTTGAGACGGGCGAGTCCGCTATGCGAAAATGTTGATTTTGGTTGCTTACAGGAAGTGTTGGAAGGAAATATGTACACACTAGAATCATACAAAGCATCAACAGATAGCTTCATGTGCACTCTAATACCAGAATCATCATCCTCGCACATACAGTACACTCCTGGTGGCCTCATTTACAAGCCAGGAGGTAGCAACTTGCAACATGCTACAACTATTTCATTTCTTCTTCTTGTTTATGCTAATTACCTTCAACGAAATTCTCAATCCCTCAACTGTGGCAACGTAAATATCAGTCCAGATTCGCTTCGTCAACAGGCTAAGAAGCAAGTTGATTACATTTTAGGCGACAATCTTCTCGGATTGTCTTACATGGTTGGATATAGTAACAATTACCCTCAACGCATTCATCATCGTGCTTCCTCTCTGCCGTCGATTAAAGATCACCCTGAGTTTATTGCCTGCAAGGAGGGGTCCATTTACTTTAATTCCACAAATCCTAACCCAAATTTGCTGGACGGAGCAATTGTGGGTGGACCTAGCGATGATGATTCCTATGGGGATGATCGTGCTGATTTTAAGAAATCGGAGCCAACTACGTACATTAATGCACCATTTGTGGGAGTGCTTGCATATTTTGCAGCTAATCCTAACTTTGGCTGAAACAATTCACAGGGAATTTGTACATAAACTCATTAATGTTTTAGGATAAGAAAAAGAAGCGTCTCTCGTCTTTGAGAAAGTAAAGAAGGAAGAGGCTTGTTATTTATAGGTGTTGAATTTTGAGGAATTCCATCACAAATATCTCATTGTGATTTTCTCCAAATTCGATAAAGAGAATGAAAATTTTCAAGTTGTGTTTGGAATTAATTGCATGGTCTTGCTTTTCATGATTACGTTAATTGTCCAAACTCATCTCGCAAATCGACTGCAACACATAATTAATGCAAGTAATAGACTTTATTTATGCACGCAAATTATCCTTTTTCAGTTAATGATAGGATGCCATGAAATAAAAATAAGTTTATATGGACTTGATAAACTTAAAAATTGAAAGATAAATCATTATGATCATATATAATATATTAATAATTACGCATGTACTTTGAAGATTATATAGTATAAATATAGATATATACAGGTAGCATGCTTATTAATTATGATAAAAAAAAAAATTAAAACGTGAGTTATAGAGATGTATAATGTTTGGCCAAAGAAACCAAAATGATGCGAATATTAAAGAGAGACATGCATGAAGAAAGGGAAGGATCACCTACTCGCTTCTGATTCCATGACATAATGGTTACTCATTGATTTCATGTAAACTGAAAAAGTTGAATTATTGATCCAAAGAACCAACCAGTTTGTTTCCATCTGCCTTATTAAATGGCCTCCTGATCCGACACCGTTGAACCATCCGTATTCGACAGCAAATTTTCATTATTAGCTTAAGCTTTAGGTACTGTACCTAAATTTCATCACCAAAGCTATATGTGGCTCAAAATCATTGCCCATTTTATTATTCCTATTTTATCTGCATTTGAGTTTTAACTAAATTTATCCAAGAAAACTGAAACTTGACCCAAGAACCCGACTTGATCTAAAGTGATACAATCCAATTTGAAAATTATCTGAAATTGACCCCAACTAACCACTTTCCGTTTCATGGGTCTAATTTTGCCACTTCTTAAATTTTTTATTTCCTTATGATTATTTTTCATTAATACTACTTTTGTTTTGTAATTTTTATCCACTTTCATTTTTCACATATATTAAAAAATTGTAGTTATTTACAGTTAATGACCAACTTTTTCTACAAGTTTTGTATCATCCCATGGTAAATAGAGAATGAGTAACTAAATATTATTAAAACTACAAAAATTGTAGTTGATAACATATCATGAGAAATTAAAATTGCAATTAATAAGATAAAATTAAATAGAGATATTATCGACAATTTATAAGTTAACCATAATATATAAAAAAAATTGAACAATATTTTAAGGCAAAGTAAAAAAAAAAAAGTGGATAAAAAATTATGAAACACATGAAATATATGAAAATTTAAGTCTCCTCATTATTTTGCTCTTCACTTTTCTTATATAGTAAATAATGTACATATATATTGACATTTGGGGCGGGTGGAGAATCAAACATGATGCATAGAAATCATTCAATGCTTCAACTGGTTGAACAGAAATGAAAAAGATAAAACAAGAAATCCTCAAATAAATTAGGTCTGAAAATTAAATGTCACAGTATTCTCAGATTGGGCGGAAAGAAAGTGTCCATGAAAAACTAACAATACCTTTTAACTCTCCGGTTGGGACAAGATTAATTACTTGAGTATTTAAATTATTGTAAATGAGATAATGAGGGAACATACTTACAAAATAAAATAAAATTAGATTCATATGTTATTTTTCTATTATTTGTTCATTTTCCCATTTGTGATTTTTTGGGTTAACAATAAAAAATATTTCAACTTTCAAATATATATGCTTCACATTCAAAAAAATGTTGTTTTGTTTCAATAATTACATAAAAAAGGCTTTTTTACTGCAAAATCAATGATTTTGGGATTGCGAATGTTGAGAGTTTTAAACCGATATACAAAATTGAGAATTTTCTAAAAAAATAAAAATAAAAATAAGATTATAATGCATTTGCCAGGAAATGTAACGTTTTGCATTTGCAGATTCTCATCAAAACATTGTCTCTTACAATGGAATGATAAGTGGCTATTTATCGAATTCCAAATTCGATCTTGCTATAGAAATGTTGGATAAAATACCCGAAAGAGATTTGTTCTCTTAGAATAAAATGATTTATTCATGGATTGAAAAGAGAATTACCTGTCACTGTAGGGATTATCAGTAGAAAATGGAGTTGAGCGGGTATAACAAAAGAAACGTCAATTAGAATAAATATCAATTTCATTGTTTGAAGTATTACTAATTTCATGGAATTAGTGTTCGTATATTGGACAAATGATAATACATTATAGTAAAATATGTTGCTTATTTCCTAACATTATACTGATAATTTTTATTATATGTATAATTATTCAATTTTAGTTCATTATATGTATAATTATTCAATTTTAGTTCAACTATATCATCCCAATTGATTATTACTCACGTTCATATGTGTAATTTGGTCTGTCATAAACTAGTTATAAGAACAGATGATTAAAACCTCAAAGGTTGCTGATTGAATCAGCAGCTGATTAGTTCACAAACAACCATCTGAGCTGTTGTTTAGAAAATTTAACCAAACACATTTTAATGAGCTGTTGGGATAAAAACAGCCACCGGCTGTTTCCACTGGTTAGACAAAACACCACCTTAAAACTATGATGCTTTTAAATATTCTTTTGTTAACCGATGAGAAAAGTAACATGCTTTTAGAAAACATAGAACTTAATGTTCTACAGGTGAGAACATTTTACTCTTAGTCATCAGCGTTTGCAGCAGGGAAGTCATGCATCAGCCACAATTTGACAGATTCAAGGTCTTATTCCCTATTCTATTAGCTTAAAAGCAAGCATAAAGCCTAAAATTTATCTTTGCTTAAGACTAATAAAACCTAATACATTATATTCAATTTTTGCTCAAACTAAATATAATGTACTAAGTTTTGCCAAAACTCAATATATTGTATTGAGTTTAATAAAATCTAATACACTATATTCCAATTTTTGCTTAAAACTAAAAAATATGAATATATATGTAACACTCACTCTAATTACCTTTTTATTTACATAATTACTTTATTAACTTGCTTGTACAAGTGTACACACACATATATATAGAGAGAGAGATAGACAGAGAGAGATTTAACATGCTTAAAGTATATTTACAAATTAATTCATTACATATATTCCAAATTCTTTACATGGAACAATTATAGAAAAATAACTCTACACTAGCATTACTCTATACTCGCTATCCTTCTAGTGGCCCATAGATATTGGCAAGAAAATTGGTTCTTCAAATCTATACCTGTGTAATTATACGGGAAGAACATACGTGCTGAGCAATGGCTCAGTGGAGACACTAAAAAAAACTGTAAATTAGCAACTAAAAATAGTGACGGCACTATTTTAGTCGCACATTTAGCGACGGTTTTGCGACTGTTTTCCAACCGTCGTGGGAAGGTTATTTTCTAATAGCGACGGTAAATAATCAGTCGCAAATTATTGGTGGGAAACATACGCACCATGTTTTGCGACAGATTAGCGTCAAATTTCCGTCGCTACTTTTTATAATTTTTATTTATGAAATTAGTTCCAGAAAATTTAGCGACGAACTGTTTAAGTCGCTAATTTTGGAGGGAAAATATGGCGCCTTTTTTGCGACGGTTTAGCGATGGACATGGTCTGTCGCTAATAGTATTTTATTATATTATAACAATTAGCGACGGATATATTTAGTCGCGAAGCCGTCGCAAATAAAATAAAAAATAAATTTTTATTTTTAATTTCAGTCACGTGATTTATGTATAATTTCAATTAATTTTAATATATACCATATGAAATGAGTATTTTATTTTATAACAGAAATTTATAAATTATTTATAATTTGATAATAATTTTTTATCAATTATTCCAAAATCTAAATTATTTATTTAGAAAATTGACATTTTTAATAATAATAATAAACTAATTGTTGCGATTATTATATAATTGCATGATGAAGATTAATAAAAATAAATATTTATAAAATAGTAATATAAAATTTATTATTTCATTTAAAATAGTAATAAAAAAATTTGTAATTTATTTTTATTTTATAAAATTTAAATCAAATATTAAATTATTAGAAATTATAATTTTTTTTATCAATCATCCTCAAATTTAAACTTATTAATTGAAAAATTTTAAATTTTAATAATAATAATAATAATAAAAAAGTAATTGTTATAGTAATTATATAGTCACATTATGAAAAATAATAAAAATAATTTTTTATAAAATAATAATATAAATTTATTATTTCATTTAAAATGATTATGAAAAATATATATTCAACATTTTCTCTCCCCTTATCACCCCTCTCCGCCGTTTCCATTCTCAACTCCCTCTCTCCTCCGACAGCCCCAATGCCAAGTGCGCTGCTTATGTCACAAATCTTCCTTCCACCGGAAAACTCCCTCGCCTCACTGTGAATCTGCTTAATTTTTCGGTGAACAGTCTCCATCTGCCATCTCAAGTTTTAATTGAGAAGATAGTGATCTAGGATTTGTTTAGTTGAGCCTTTCTATGTTGGAAAATCACCAATTTCAACTTGAGTGAAATAAAAAAAATATAATTATCACCAACGATTTCACTAATAAGAGGAAAAAAAATTACTCCGTCAATCTCAATATTTGTCGTTTTACAAATTTTTTTTTTGTTTTAAGATATCTGTCATCTTGAGAAATTCTAATCTTGAGAAAGTCTAGATAGAATTATTTTTTTCAGATTTACCTTCATTAATTATTTTTCTAATTTTTAAATCATTTGCTTCTCACTCATTCTCTCTAATACTAAGTAAATAGTCAACACCAAATTAAATGATAATATTTTTGACAAAACAATGTAAATTTATCGAAAAATTAACCTTATTAGTTTGTGTTTTAAATACGGCTCAGCTCATATTATTTAATGAAATGTGTGTGTGTGTGTATTATCTCAATATATATAACATTGAAATTTTTTAGTGTGTTGATGAATTGGATAAAAGGAGGTCCAATTATAACCATTATGATGCCCAAATATTGGCCCAGATAGAAGAAATTAAAAATATCGGATAGGGTTTGGATGAAATATTGAAAAGATAATTTCAACTATACCTTTCATGAGATAGACCCCTTTGAAGATTTTGTTCTCAGTAATTAATACATATAAAAAAATTATAATAAGTAAATATGTATTATATATAATTATAGTTATATTTATATATATTATATAAATAATTTAAATAATTAATTTATGCTTGGATTATAATCAATTCATATAATATACTAAATAAGTTAAATAATTATTTATTATATACTATATATACAAAATATTAAAAAAAATAAATAAAAGTGTATAAAGTTTGGTTGGTTCGGTCTATTTGATTTTTAACAAAAAAAATCGAAAAAACTGAAATAATTAAACAACAAAAACCAAACAAACTGAATAAATATAATGGAATTGTATTTTGTTTTCACAACGCTAAAAGCACCAAATCAAAGAATTCAAGACCACCAAATCAAAGAATTCAAGAATTCCATATGAAATATTTTCTTAAGGAATTATTAATATAAATATGAGTAATTTTAATATGGAGATATGAATTATCCACACTAATATAAAAATTCTCACACGTTTTGCTTTCACCAGGTTAAGTCTCCCTTTATCGAAAAAGGAAAAAAGAAAAAAGCCAAGTCTCCCCGTCCTCCTGCTTTTAGAAAATACTCATTTCAAAATTATCAAATGTTGTTCATAACAATTCAATTTTTCAATATAATGAAACTTTATCTTGTTTAATGACAATTAATTTTTATGATTATTATGTATTTAATATGTGTACATAATATATTTATGGATGAAATTAAAAAACTCTATATAAATGTATTTATAAAATTATCCTGAATTTAACAGATATTCTAAAATAAAAATAGAGATATTTTGTCTTTTAAAAACCCTAATTACCCCTTATCTCTTTGCCTTATTCTCATTTTTCTTATTTTCTCAGGTTGAGCCGCTATCTCTTTCCCCATCTCTCTCGTTTCTTCTTCCCTTCGCCCTAATCACTGCAACCCATAATCGCCGGTGGATAAATCGCTGCAACAACTCACGCCGCTGCTGTTTTCCCCATTGTCAACGTCACTCTCCACCATGGCATTTCCTTCTATCGGTTCGTCCTCCTCCTTTTCTTGCTCGCTTTTGGCCGAAGCTTGTTTTCATTCTCTACGGTGACCTACGACGGCAATCGGTGACACAATCAGCCACAATTTGATCAACCCAACAACGTTAATTAAGATTAAGGTTATTAGTTTATTTCATACCATTTGTTAACTGCAATAAATTTAGTTAAGAAAAATGAAAACCTAACTTCAGATTATACAAATACACTATATTGATTAAGAAAATAGTATGAATTTGTTGATTTACAATTAAAATTGTTGATACAGTAGGCATTAGCAGCACAGTAGCATTATTATTGATATATATATTGTTAAGTGGTTGTTTCATATTAAAAAAAAACAATTAAATTAAAAGGATTTATGATGTAAGGTACAGTAAGATTTGAAGGTTCCTATTATTTCTTTTACAGTCGTTCACTTTCTTTTTGGATATATTTTTGCTTTTAATTCTATTCTTTTACATGAATTTTATAACTACAAAGGGTTCTAATTATAAATTATTTGAAATTGGGTCCTATTTGAGTTTTGTTTATAGATGAGATAACAAAAATCAAGGTGCCTAGATTATTTAGATCCAGTAAGACATGTTCTTGAAGGAATTTGGCTGTCATTTTCTGCATCCAATTAATTCATAATTACTAAATATTAAAAATTGATGTACTCTAAGGTGTGTAACCTGATCATGAAAATTGATGTATGCTAAACTTTTAGCCATATCTTTCCTTTTTGCATGCAATGAAATATACAACTTCATACTCCTTATAAATATATTCTTATTTTACTTGAACTATGTTAATTAAGAATATGTTGGACTGGGATGAAAAATAGAAATTGTGCACAAAGTGCAGCAATTTTCTAGATTTATCAGATTTAAGGTACAAAAGCAGCATATTTTTAATTTCTCGTATTTTTATTAATGATAAAACATTATATTTTCTCTAAGTTTTTTAACTGAGCAAAAATTAAGTGTTCATACTTCGGACTGTTAGTTTTTTCTTTTTATGGGTAAAGTCTTGAAATATAATTTTTTAAATATGACGCAGAACAACTATGTTTAGCCATTCCCAAACCGTGGTGGTGTGTGGAGACTGCCAGACTGTCTTGTGCCAGCCAACCAGTGGGCGTTCCAGGCTTACAGAGGGATGCTCTTCTTTGCCCACATTTGGTAAATGTTACTAGAGTTTTTCTCGAGGGATATGGTTTCAAGTTCAGAAAAGAAATTGGGGATCTTCTGAATTTTGTTTCAGTATTTTTGCATTTGTTTCTGATGTGGAATTTTTTTAGTAGGAATACTATAGACTTCTTGTTTCCAATCTAGGATTGTTATCGGATTTTGGATTGCTGTGATTAAATCTGGTTTCATTTGCAAACTCGATTCTTGTTATTTTGTTCTTATTTCAACTCAAAAGTTCAAAGAATGTTGTTGTAGATGTTTATTTTATCTCTGATAATTCTTCAAAGCAAATCTTAACTGTAGTTATAGTTTGAAGTGAAACATAAAGCACTGGTTTTATACCATAGCTCAGACCATCATTAAATTGTCATTTTTTATTTTATTGTTTTTTGCAGTCAATGCAACGAGGTGATCCAGCCTGGATTGGTTATGCCTACGCTTTCTCAATACTTTTTGGAGTGGTATGAGCCTTTTCTCATGTAGTATTACATAAAGATTTCATTTCTTTTAAAAAGATAGATGAAATACCCATCGCTGGTAAGCTTTTCCAGTTACTATGGCTTAAGCACTGCACTATGTTTTTTGCTGCATAGAATTAGGCAACTCACGCTCTTTATTAAATAACAGGACTGATTTGCTGAAGTATTATTGAGTTAATTAGGACTATGTTTGCATTGAAATTATTGGGTTTGATGTCAAATGGCTGAATTTTGTTAAGGTGAAATTCAAGTGTGGACACAACTCTAGTTTGTTTTATTGATATGACATATGCTTATGAAGTATAATTTAATTGCCAAATTATATATAGTTTGTTTTAATACGTTTTTGTGTACCTCTAATAATAGAAAAGTCTTTAATTGAGGTGATACTACGAAATTATATAAATCTAATTTATATAATAGATTGTTAAGTTGATATAGAAAAATATTATGCATTGCTTATTTCATTACATTCTCTTTTATTGCTAGTTGTTCAAACATTGCAAATGAACACTTTCTTAAGTTGGCAGTAGAAGACTTCAACATCTGCCAATCAATACAAAAGGAAAAACTTCAATATCTTGACATTTCTGCTATCCTGTAACTTGTTTGCGACAACTTTTATCTTTATTATCAAAGTTAATCTTGAAGTGGGGTCTTGATTTGTCGATCCAACGTAGTACCTATTTTGACGTAATCCCCAAAGAATAATTTATCATGCCTCTACAATTTTTTTTACTAGAACAATCCATTATTAAAGCTAATAAATTAAATTAATTTAGATTCATATAGGATATATTTATAAATAAAAATAAAATAATTTTTTAAGTATTTAATATTTAGAATCTAAAAATTTCTGTCTATACGCGTTAAGTTTAACCAGACAACTCAAGTGCTGGGGTATGTTCATCTTAGGTTGAAAATTATCTCCCAAGTAAATCCATATTTTCTTGCTTAGATGACCCTACAAATCGGAATATAAGATCTTGCCTATATTCCATGATGATGCGAGCTTTTGTTTGTTCTTACACAGAAATATTTACCCTTTCCAGTTAGTACATGGTGGCCAGCAGATACTGTTCATAGTAAAGCTTATTATGCTGCAAACGCTCTATTATTATTATTATTATTATTATTGAGGCATTAATTTGGACCTTCACAGCTTTCTCATGAAATTTTAGCCATGGTCTAGGGGTAGGGGCTGCACTAGAATAATTAATTTAATCAATTATGTGTTTATGAATCATTCTCTGAGGTATAGGCTTGTTTTTTATTTGACCTTTCTGCTATGCCTAACTTTAGAGTGCAATGCTCCAATGGCATTTGAATAAACCTCAGAGGATATTTAACTGAAAAAAAAAAGAAAAATATCATATAAACCTTTTTGTTTCATTTGATTTCTTGGAACTACAGTGTGATCTTCTATGACCTGTATCTTTTTCTTCTTTCACAGTATTACAAGATCCATCTTATGTTTAATTCTCCGAATTCGTATCTGCAGGTTATTGATGATCGTAATTATGCTCCTCATGAAGAGGTTAGAGAGGAATATTTTTGTTTATTTTCTCATAAATTATTAGTCTTTTGTCTGAAGTTTGATAAATAATTTTGATATGAAGCTCAACACAAGGTTTGGCCCAATCCTTGTGAGTGGGCACCCATCTCCTTTACTTGTTCTCTACAAGCACAATAAAGTGTGTTTGATTATAAACTAGTAAAAAAAGCTATGGACAATGGAGGATATGTTACTTTTTGAGATATCAAATCTTTTAAATTTAAATGAAACATGCAGGTACTGATTGGGTATGGAAAATTTTCAAATGATGCCCTGCTCTTGGACTTTGGGTTTTCACTTCCTTATAACATCCATGATCAGGTTAGTTGATTGTAATTTATTGAAACTATATGTGTAACAGCTGCAAGCACATTTTATAGTTACCTTATTGTTGATTGCCTGAAATTTGTGAATTGAAAAGCATAATTCTCTTTCAGACATTTATCTGTACAACAGGATTGCAAAGGTGCTAGATTGTTTGTCTTTCGAAGGTTCTTGGTTGCTTAAAGAAAAGGGTAACAAAAAAACCTAAGCATTATACACTATTCTGATACAAGCAGGAGGAAAAAAGGCAGCTCAAAGTAGTTTATACTTTAAACTGTCCCTTGCTGCTATTATTTTTTCACTTCCTCAGTGAAAATTAAGTGTTCTTGGTGCTCTGTTATCAACAAGTGGGCAGGCTAAAATCTTTATTGCTGAATAATTTGTATTAATACACAGGCAAGAAAAACTTTTACAATATTCATAATTCATTATTTAATATAAACCATAAAAATTACCACTTGATTATTTTTGTAAGAACTCAATTAGTGAAGTTTATAGTACGATACTGTAATTATTTTATATTTTAAAAAAGGTGGCGCAATTGAAAGCAGAATAATAAATTAATATTCTTCGAATTCATGGGGTGATGCAAATCCATTTTCTTGAACGTGAGTCATATCCCTGCGAGTATATGTGATTTATCACCGTCTGTTACAGAATTGATATGCCTTCCCATACTGTTATCCTTTTTGAACAGGGATTAATCCATGAAGTGTTCACAACAATTTTATGTTGGTTGTCTGGTGCTAAAGTAACTAAACAGTTGTGTTTTGCCTATTATAACTTCATCTTTAATCTATTTATACAGTGAGAAGGGTCTGAAAATTATGAATCTGGGTGATATGCGAACCGCAAACATAGTGGCTGTTCTCCAAAATGATGATGATGATGTTGTCGACCCACATCTGGAACGGATTAAGAATGCAGCTGGAGATGAGAATGGTGAAGAGGTGAATTTTTCCTCAATATTTGATATTTGGAGTATTCTACGATTTTCCTCAATTTTTCCTGCAATGAAACATTTTTGAATATTTCCAATGACTTCATCCTCAGTGCTTGTTAAATTTTTCCAGTCTAGTCTTCTTGTCTGTCTTGCAATTCTTAATCAGTTATGCTCAATTGATGAGCATGTTTAATACTCATTTCATGTGTGCCATTTAATTAGATTGATCCCATTTTCTTCATGATTGAAAGGATTTTTAAGGCAGCAATAAATTGAAGAAGCTGCTGAATGTTTATTATGAGGTGTAAGAGAGCTATATAGTAAATTTTCTCATAGCAGAGTTTGTTATGCCATAGATTTTTAAATTTGAGCATAGTTATTAACGTATCTGAAATAGCTTCCAGATATGTGAAACTAGGCTTAGGAAAGAGATTGATAGGGAAACCCTTGTGGTTGTTGTTAGAAGATATGAAATATGATGATTGCTGGCAAATGTAGACATGATATTCCAGGAAACAAAAGAAAATTGTATGTGGCATTTCTAGTTGAATAGGGTTTCCAGGTATAAACTTCTAATTGGATACAAGAAAATATTTCTATAATATTACCAGGTAAAAAGATTTGTTATATTGAATCAGATGTCTCCTTAAGCACCTTCTTTAGTTACTTGTTTGCTTTGAGATGACTATCTTTTAATTCATCTAATACCATAGGATTATACGCTGTGCACTGGGTGTCAATCCACTCACATCATCCTGTACTTTGGCAAGCTGTCAAGTGTTATGTAAATGTAACACTAACATTTTTTGAGTTAAAAATGCAAATGGTTTAGTCATTTACCTTGGACTGTGCATATATAATGTGGGCAAATGTGAATCAAATCTATACACCATTATATTTCCAAATTATCAGCAACTCTTTTTATTTAGTTATATATATATATATATAAAAGAAGTATTGTAGTCTGCATTAAATATGGGTAATTCACCTACTGCTAATTTTTGTGATTTGGCAGGGAGAGAGCAGTGACCAAGTTCAAAGTGGGTCAAGTGAATTAGGCCAAGGTCCATTCTAAAGAAAAGGAAGAGGTAGATGGACAACTTTGATGCTAGTTATGTTGTTCTCTCTCTGTGTGTGCATTTGTATAATTTGATATTTAGAATGCAATTGATTATTAGAGTTTCTTGTATAGTCTATGTGTGTGCATGTGTTCTCTCTCTGAAAAATGTGAACTTTGTGATTTGACTTTAGAATTTGCCTCTAGCTAGAGGTTGTGTGTTGGAAAGCTTTTGCACTTGTCCAAACATAGCCTTGTATTATCCTATCCCTCAATTATAGAGTTCATTTTAGGGCCCCTATCTGATTGAGAAGAGCAATTTCCTGCAAAGAACATAAGGAGATGATAATGTCTTGATGGTTTGAGGAGTATCGTATTGAGTACACAAACCATCAAGACATTATCATCTCTTAATATTTTTTTGTACTCAATATGATACATTTGCTGTTCTGATCTGAAGGTACACTCGCGCATGTGAGTATCTCATACTTTGAAGTAATTTTATATTTACATGCTTAAATTGACAATTAAATATTGTTGTTTTAATTCTAATTATCCTGCTTAGAACACCTGTTAAAAAATATAGAATAGTTAGAATATCAACTTTTTGTTTTTTGGCTAGTGTTTCTATTACATCAACTGCATGTGATACAGAAGTTGTGATGGAACTTCCATTTGAGATATTTACTATTGCTTGATACAGCTGCGCAGGGAGCGGATTGCTGAGAGAATGAAGGCTTTGCAGGAGTTGGTCCCTACTGCCAACAAGGTTCACGTATTTCTGGCCACAGACGATCGGTAAAGAGGGACTGCATTTAGGCTTAGGGTATATTACTATAGAAATATTAGTTAGGAGCTAATTCTATATTTGGTAGAAAATTGTAAAGATTTAATTTTTTAGTTATTAATTTTAGGGAAATGAATTGTACAAACAATATTTTGTTTTATATATTGTTTTTTTATGTTAACTCTATATTAATAATGAATTCATTACAAATTATATATATATGAAAATATAAGATTATTATTTATATTTATATCTATTATACATGAATTTTATAATATAAAATTATTATTTATATTGTGCACAAGATGAAATTTTAAAAATACATTAAAAGAAAAATTAAATTATGCAATAATTTAGCAACAGCAACTGTCGTTACTGTGTAAACATTAGAATTTAACAAATAATTAGCGACTAAATTTCGTCGCTAAATTTTACAGTAAATTATTAATTAGCGATGGAATTCGCGACTCAAAATGTAGTCGCTAAAAATTATTATTATAATACAAAGACTAATTATGAATATAAATTAGCGACGAAAATAAAATTTGCGACGAAAAATGAGCGACTGATTTTAAATTCTGTCGCTAATATCTTCGCGACTAGGCTTTTAGCAATTTTTAGCCGCGGGGTCGCTAATTTATTTTAGCAACGGATTCTGGAAATTAGCGACGAAAATTTTCGTCGCTAATTAGCAATTTTTTTTGTAATGGGTGTAAACAATACAATCGACTTTTTATCGAAGTCTCCAATACAAATAACATAATATACTTATACATATAACGAAATAGCATGTCTTTTCATGTTGCAATACCATTTATTAATCACACTAATAAAAAAAAATCACTAAGAGACATTGATATTACACTGAATCATCAAGGTATATACACTATTAATCATTTATCAATGATTGCCATTAGTTTAATCACTTTCTAATAACTAGCATACTTTGTCATATCACCACTCACATACATTTCATTTACTATAGTATTCCATGCATTAAACAACACTTCAATATAATTCTTTAATTACACTACAATATTCAACGAGAAAAACTAACACTACCATGAGGCACTGAAACACTTACAATATTGATCACTTATCATTATTTATTAATTAGATCACTGTTATCATCTGAATTTCCATTAATGGTAGATAACAGGTACAAATACTGGATACTGGCGAGCAGTATCAAACACTTGAGACATAATAGTCTCGACTCACTAGATACCAATAGGTATCGAAACACTAGTCACCTTCCGATGACAACACTAGCAGCTGCAATCATTATCCCCTTATAGGCATGCCTATCTATCCACTACTATGTATAATTTAGGCTTCAATAAGTTATTAATCACTCAAGAATATCACATTTTAATACCTTTAGAATCACAGAGATTATACATACAATAAAGCATGCAACAAAATCACTAAACAATTTATATTCTCTTATACTTCAAATACACTTAAAATACATATTAACATGATTATCATTTGTCATGCAATATGTAATACTATGCATACCATTTATCATATTCACTCACATTCATTACTTGTACAAATTCTTATGTTTTAAGATTTAGTCTATAACTTTATTATACTTTATATACATTTCATGTCATATAGCATTCTTGTTTTGATGTTTAAAATATTCTAAACGTGTTCGTGAAGCTTTGGATAAGTTTCTGTGACAATTCGAGACCTAAAAATCAAGTATAGTAGAAAATAGGGTAGGGTCACGGTGGCCAATGATCTTTTGTGACCATGAGATAAGTACAATTTCGATTTTTGAAGGGCTCACGGTGGTTACCAATTGTTTGTGATTGTGAGGTCCATTTTGCCCCAAGAATTCTAAAGGCAAATTTTCAAGTTCAACTTGTATGCTATTTTAGACTTAATAAACAATTTTTTCATGCAAATTGATCTTCTACAAAGTTGTTCTCCTATGTTCCTAGTTTTCAGAATATCAAAAATAACTCCATTTGGATATATAAATCTCAAGATATCACTAAAAGAAATACAGATTGCTCTAGATGACATGATATATTTAGGTTTTGATGTCTTCTACAAAGTTATAGATCTATGTCTTATCTTTTATTTCCAACTAGAATCACTTCATTTAGATTTCTACAGAAAGAACTATGCTCTTTGCACTTATCAAGACATAAATCTCCATTTTCATGCACTACAACATCATTTCTTAACTATAACATCAATTTAAAATCATATACAATACATATATCAACTTGGATCAATTATAAGCACATAGATAAGAACGTAAACTCACATACCTGATTGAGGCACCAAAATCACTTTCTTCAATCTCTCTCTACCTCCTTTCCTCACTCTTTCTTACTCTTCTTTTTTCATAGGATAAACCATATATAAACATCCATTTAGATCCTTTAAATTCAATTCTTATCATATGAAACAAATAAAAGAAGAAGAGAAACAATTGTTACCTTTAATTATCTATCCACTAAATTCTCTCTATTCACCAAATCTATACTTGAAATTAGGGATTGTTTAGAGGTTAGAATTGCTGAATTTTGGAAATGAATGGCTGCCTTTTTTATTCCCTAAAGTTACCGTCCATATTGGCTTTTAAATCCCTTGAATCTTCTTCCTTTCTCAAGAGAACTCTAGAAAAAGACAGGTGTCTATATCTCATTGGTCATTGGTGAATTTGCACTTAACTCCCTTTCCTTTCTTCAATTTTTCATTCTTATCCCAAAACTTTCTCTCTTCCATTTTATTTAAGCCCCTATACAAGTATTATTTCCTACTTATACACCTTTTATACTTAATGTGTAATAACCATATTGCTTTTGGCTTCTAGATTAATTCCGTCTAGATCCCAACTTACACTTCCTATACTTATCTCTTTATATTAATTCCCTTATGCATTCTAAATATACTTGATTACCATTAGGGTATATGTTGGAATTTTACAATATAAACAATTTAATTACATTGTATTCACTTTTGACAAATCCAATGTACAGTTTTTATTCAAACTAAATATAATGTACAGTTTTTTCAAAACTTAATACACTGTATTGAGTTTAATAAAATCTAATACACTATATTCAATTTTTGCTTAAAGCTAAAAAAATATGAATACATAAACAATTTAATTACATTGTATTCATTTTTGACAAATCTAATACACTATATTTAGTTTTTGCTTGAACTAAATATAGTGTATTGAGTTTTTCAAAATTTAATGCATTGTATTGAGTTTAATAAAACCTAATACATACACTATATTCAATTTTTTTTTCTTAAAGCTAAAAAATAAATATATGTGTAATTTAATTACATTATACACTTTTGACAAGTCTAATACACTATATTCAATTTTTTTTGTTGAAACTAAATATAGTGTATTGAGTTTTAAAAAAATTGAATACACAGTATTGAGTTTAATAAAACCTAATATACTATATTCAAATTTTGATTAAAACTAAAAAATATGAATATAAGAAATTTAATTAAATTTTATTCACTTTTAACAAACCTAATACACTATATTCAATTTTTGCTCAAGCTAAATATAGTGTATTGATTTTTTTCAAAGCTGAATACAATGTATTGAGTTTGATAAAATCTAATACACTATATTCATTTTTTGCTTAAAGCTAAAAAAATATGAATATATAAGTAATTTAATTACATTATATTCACTTTTGACAAACTCAATACACTATATTCATTTTTTATTAATTACCAGCCTTTTAATTTTATTTTATTCTTTTTGTATTGAAATGCATATTTATTTTTACTAATTCAGTTCATTGTAAATTTATCTTGATCATATTAATAAAGTAATATAAAATAAGCATAACATAACATGTTAATAAAGTTATGCTATACTTAATAGTAACAAGTGTTTATTGTACAAATAAAAATATGAAACTAAAATGTTACTAAAGGAAGACAAATCACTTAAAATTATTTAAATGTTAGTTTGAAAATTATTAATTAAGAATAAGGGACAGACCTTTGCTTCAAACTGGTGGTAGAATACATGAATGACATGTTGTTATTATGAAAACTTGTTGACTAGAAAAAAACGATTGAATATAAACAACCTATTGGTGTTGGCGTATTATTAAAATCAATACCATAAGGCAAAAAATCTCTTTTAGCCTTAGTTTTTAGATTATTATTGTTTCCAGAATCTAGAGTAGAATCACCAAACACATATAAGGCTAGTACCATCTTGGAATTTGCAATATACACACATGGAATAAATAATATAAAAAGCATTAGCAAATATTTTTCCATTGTAATTGATCGATTTCTAGCAAGTGTACTAAATAGTCTAGTAATATAGAAAAATAAGATTAAGATCCTGAATATCGTACCCAAGAAAAAATGGATTGCTAAGCCAAGTATCTTTAAATGAATTAAATTAATCTGAGATTATTTCTTAAATTTTTGAATTAAAGGCAAGAACTAAACTAAGTTAACAATACAGCAAAATAAAAATAAAAACTAGACTAATATAAATTAAATACAAAGAAAAAACTAAAATACTTCTACTAAAGGAACTATCCACCTCAATTTCTACTATAATGGCTCAAATCAAAGGTAATAAAAGCAATTATGAAAAAACCAGTGAAAATAAATATGTATATCTTATCAGAATATCATTCTAAGAATTAAATCTTCTGTTTAGGAATAATCTAACACCTAGCATAAAGATCCGATTTTAAATTCCTAAACCTTCATTAGACACTCTCAAGAGAGATCTAAATCTAGCCCATGCTTAATTCAACATTCTTAACTTAAAATCAACCCATGAATAATAAATCACTACCTTAATTCTCAGAACACAACAATACATCAACATGAAAAAAAACTTTAATTGAATTTAATAATTTAAAAAACTTTAATATTTCTTTCCCAATTTCCAAATTCCCTAAGTATACTTTTCTTCCCTTTTTCCTTTAATTTCTTTCATAATTCATTCAATAGCAAAGGAAATTGAGGTATACATCATGAAATAAAGGAGAAAATCATAGTAAAGGGCTACACCTTGGGGAATCGAAGTAGGGAGGGGTAGTAAGGGAGGGTGAGCTGCCAAGCAATAGGGAGAGGGAGAGGAAGAAAGATGGTGGCATCCAAGGGCTATAGCGGAGGCAAGAAGCGATGGCGTTAGTGTGATGACGAGGGCATGACCAGAGAGGGGCGAAAGAAGGAGGAAAATGGAAAAGAAAGGGAAGATCGAAAGAGTGGTAAGTTGAAGGAGAACCTGATTCTCCTAGAAGCAATAAAAGGGGAATTAAATCCCACCTTCCAAAATGACATAGTTTTGGATAGGAATGGGGAAATTTTTTTTAGCTCCCTAACATTTTTTTAGCCCTCAAACCATTTAATTCTTATATGTAAACCCCATATCAATTTTAACTAAGCCAACAATTCTTTTTTTTTTTTACATTCATTATTTTATATTTATATTATTATTGAGTCTAGATAAAAATCAAGTCAATTTCGATTATTATTCTGGTAAATAAAATCTAGGGTGTTACATTTCTTTCCTTCTAAAATAAAAATTTCATTCTCAAAATTTATCTGTATTAAATAATTTTGGATAATTCTTCCATGTGGTGTTCTCTGGTTCCCAAATAGCCTCTTCCATCTTGTGATTTTCCCACAGTACTTTTATTGGGGGCACCGATTTGCTCTTTAGCTACTTGGTCTTTCTTGCTAAAATTTTCACTGACTTCTCTTCATAAGTTAAATCCGACTGGACTTTAATATCCTTTAAGGTCACAACATATGATGGATCATATTGGTATCTTTTTAACATCAATACATGGAAGATATTATGAATCCTTTCTAACTCTTGTGGCAAATCCAGCCTATAGGCTATTGGTCCCACTCATTCAATAATTTCAATAGGATTAGTAAACTTCAAAGCTAATTTGCCCTTTTTACCAAATCGAAGTACCTTCTTCTATGGATAAACCTTCAAGAAACCCTTATCACCAACTTTATATTCAATGTCTATTCTCTTCAAATCTACATATGATTTTTTGCAATCAAAAATAGTTTTAATCTTTCTTTAATAAAATTCACTTTATCTTCAGTTTCACTTATTGGATCTGAACCTACAAGTTTACTTTCGTTGAGTTATGTCCAGCATAAGGGTGTTTTACATTTTTTGCCATAAAAAAGCTTCATAAGGTGCCATTTATATGCTAGCTTGGTTGCTTTTGTTAAATGTGAATTCTATTAATGAAAGGTATTTATCCCAGCTTCCCTCAAAATCAATGATGCAGCTTCTTAGCATATCCTTCAATATTTGAATTACTTTTTTCGACTGTCCATTTGTCTAATGATGAAAAGCTATACTATATTTGCATATAGTACCCAAAGTCTCTTATAATTTCTTCTAAAATGTTGAAGTAAATTTTGGAACTCGATCTGATATGATGGAGGATGGAACACCGTGTAACCATACTATCTCATTAATGTATAATTTTGCTAACTTCAAAAGTTGATAGTCGGTTCTAATAAGCAAAAAGTGAGCTGACTTGGTTAATTTATCCATAATTACCCATATAACATTAGATCATTTCCTGATTTATGGCAAACCAACCATAAAATCCATCATGATCTAATTCCATTTCCACTCAAGTATTGGTATTGGTTGAAGTAGATTCGAGAGAACTTGATGTTCTGCTATAAGCCTTTTGTATGATATCTTGCTTCAATTCATCCACATTAGGGACATAAATTCTATCTTAAAGTACAAACAACCATCACCGTTGGCTACATATTCACTATTCTTTCCCTATTGGATTTGTGTAATAATTGAGGCTAACTTTTCATCTTGTGTCTATGTTTTTTTAACTTATTGTACCAAATTGGTATTGAGTCTCAATTCAACTACTAAAGCTCCATCATTAGCTATGGATAGTTTGATGTTTATAGCCCTTAAAGCTGAGGAAAAGTATGCAAATCATTATTTATACATAAACTTACTATTTAACACATTTAATAGTTTAATATTGTTATTTAAGATGTACCTGATAATGATTTTTTAATAAGGGAATCGATCATCACATTTGCTTTGCCTGGGTTATAGTCAATGACACAATCATAATCTTTTATCAACTCTATCCACCTTCTTAGCCTTAGATTTAATTCTTTCTAGGTAGGCAGATACTTAAGAATTTTGTGATCTATATAGATGTAACACTTTCTCTGTAAGGACCCAATCATAGCCCTAATCGGGTTATAGTAAAGTGACGAGGATTATGATTAATTAAGGCAAATATTGAATTATTGGCATTGTTAAGTTTAAGTCTCATTAGGGGTATTTTAGTAATTTCAGCATGTATGTAAATTGAGTATGGTTAAAATTAAGATAAAAAAGGGATGTAGTTGAAGCAAATAAGAAGTTTGAGTGTTATATGTTAAGAAAATAAGTTCTTGGGGTTAAGTTGAATAAGGGCAATTTTTGAATTTCACAATGAGATATTTGCCCCACTAACTCCCTCAATAGCTTCTAGGAGAACGAATAACAAGGGTTTTGAAAGGGGGGATCGACATTTTGAGGGATAGCTCTCTCTCTCTGCTGGTTACGGGTTGGAAAAGGGGAGCAAGGATTTGTGAGTTAAGATTAAAGGTAATGTCTTTCTTTGAAAATCCCTTCTTCCTCTTCTTTTCTTCATTTATGATTTTGGTTATGAGGGATTGTAAGATCATGTTGTTGTTCCTGTGTATAAGGAGAGAGGAGAAGCAGATAGATCAAGACTAGGAGTAGGAAGAAAGAGCTAGATTTGTGAATTTTTGAAGGAGATAAAGCTGGTATTGAGGTATGGGACTCTATATAATTGGTTGCTTGATGATTTTCATATGTTCTTATATGTGTCCCCTTAGTTGAAGTGAAGGTTAAATTTTAGTGTTTAGATGAACAAATAATGATTTAAATCTAAGTATTTGATGTGAGTTTTGGGATTCAAAATCATTTGAGCTGGAGATCGGGATTTTGAATCCAGACTGCCGATATGCCTTGTGTGGCCGTGCAGCTTGTCCCTTCTTCTTCTGCCTGGCCATGCATGCCTTTGTTTCCCCTTAGCTGTCTTTTTGAGTGGCCACGTGATTTCCTTTGGATTTCCTTGCGTGGCCGTGTGATGGCTTATTTCTCTCCCTGTGTGGCCACGTACTGCATTGCCTTTCTCCCTGCTTGGCCACGTGAATGACTCATTTCTTCTTCTGCATGGTCGTGTGCTTGGCCTTTGTTTTCCTTGCGTGGCCACGTGAATGGCTTACTTCTCCTTTTGCTTGGCCACGCGTTTGGCCTTTGTTCTCCTTGCGTGGCCGTGTATGCCTTCTCTTCTTTCTTGGGCATAGCCACTCGTATGTTTTCTTTTAATGGTTCTACTGCACACTTTAAGATGTAAATTCTTCACGAATCATGAATCCCGTAGAGTATAATATAATTGGAGAGAATTAAATGGACCATAAGTAATGTACATGATGAGTATATTTATTAGAATGGGGGCTGGTGAGCTATATGATTTGTATTGAAACAATTGAGTTGTGAAGTCTTTCCAAGAAATTATAAATGACATAGGTAAATGTTAAGCTCATATTTGTACACTTTCACCAATTGTGTGACATCGAATACATGCATATAATGTAATGGATAAATTGAATGGACGGTGATCAAATTAAGTATAATGAAGCAGGGGGAATGGTTATGAAGAACCACATGGGTACATCCTTTTTAAATGAGCTTATGTTCAACGATGTGTATTGCATTAAGTTTTAAAACATTGATTTTGAGCTAGTATTGCATGATACTCGGTTACTATTATGCTAAAGCACCCTAGTGCATGATATAAGTTATTTGGTAGCCATGCAAGTATATGAACAGGTAATATGTATCATTGAATACCGAGGCTTTAAGCCAGTATTGCCATGTAAATGAATAATATGTGTTCATTTGTGGAAAACAACTTTAAGTAAATGTTATATTAAATAAGAAAGAATATGATGAATGAAAGATGTTATTAAAGTGATAAAGCCTGTGGGTCTTAGTTCGGTTGTGGATTAGATAGGTATGCCTAGAGGGATTCTGCAGCTGCCATAGTTGACCCCATTTGGGTCTTGTTCCTTTATGGAACCATCGTTCGGCCCCTTTAGATCTATTGTTTGTTCCTTGCTGGAACCATTGATGACCCCGTTTGGGTCTAGTGTTTTGTTCCTTTATGGAACCATAGTTCGGCCCTTTAGGTCCATCGTTTGATACCTTTGGTATCCATTGCTCCCGTTATCCACCCTTTGAACTAGTACTTGGCAGGCTATTAAAAGTTTAAAAGACTCAGCAAGTTACTCGAAATAAAGATATATATATATATATATATATATATATATATATATATATATATATATATATATATATATATATATATATATATATATATCATTTGTTTCACCTATATAATGAGAAAATGATAATGGCCTACTATATTGCTTGGTTTAAATTCCTTTTGGCTAGAATGGTTTCAATGAAATGTAGTTCTCTGCCCTGTATTATATAACTAAGATTACATGACATATGTGAAGTATTAACACCTAAAATATCTCTTATAGATGATGTATGATATATATACTCCCTTATGCTTTGATTGAACATTGAAGGCATATCATACATAATAAATGCGATGAAATGCTTACGATGAAAGCTGTACTATCCATTACCATGAGGTCTAGATGATTGTAAGAATAATATTCATGTTTAAGATTGCATATTCATTTGGTATAACAAGGGTGAGATTGTGTAATATTGCAGACTTATATGTTTTCCTTAAATTCAAAGGGGTGTCATGACTTTATGATATTTATCTTAGAGTTTATCCTTGGAGTTGGTTTCCCCAACTAAGCTTTATAGCTTAGCACGGGTTTGTTATCCGTGTAGGTACTGGTTAAGCTCTAGTGGATCGATAGCTGGTGGCTAGTCATTCTTTGAAGAGAAGATCTAACTGAGTGTAGTTGCTTGAGGATTCCACTATATATTTTGGCATTATGTTAGGCCTTTTAATTATAAGTTTGTTTTAAGTTATTGTGGCACGTAATTATTATGACCTGTACTGTTTATTATTATTATTATCCATGCCTTATCTTTGCTAGATTATGATAGTGATTGATGTTTATGCATGGTTAGGGGATTAGGGTGTTACATTCTCCATATAATTAATGCCTCTAAATATTTAAGGCAAAAACTATAGCTGCTAACTCAAGATCATGGGTCAGATAACTCCTTTCATAGGGCTTAAGTTACCTAGAAGCATAGGCAATTACCTTTTCCTCTTGCATGAGCACACAACCAAACCTATTATGTAAGGCATTACTATCAATTACAAAATCTTTAACAAGCTCAGGTTGTGTAAGGACAGGCACTTCAGTCAATATAGCCTTTAGCTTCTCAAAACTTTCCTGACATCTATCCTTTCTCATGAATTTTGCATTCTTTTGAAGTAATTTGGTCATAGGTGCTGCAATAATAGAAAATTCTTTGAGAAATCTTCTATAATACCCAGTCAGACCTAGGAAGCTTTTGATTTTCACAACATTCTTGGGTGGCTTCTATTCTAGAATTGCTTTTATCTTTTTAGGGTCAACTCTAATCCTATCAACCGATATAACATGACCAAGAAAAGAAACTTTATCAAGCCAAAATGAACACTTACTAAATTTGGCATAAAATAACTTTTTCTTTGGAGTCTACAAGATAATCCTCAAATGCTTATCATGCTCCTTCCGATTCTTAGAATAAATCAAAATATCATCAATAAAGATTATGATGAATTGATCCAAATAAGGATCGAAGATGCAGTTTATGAGGTTCATAAATGTTGTTGGGGCATTCGTGAGCCTAAAAGGTATCACTAAAAATTCATAATGCCCATATTGGATTCTAAAAGTCATCTTAGGAACATCTGCTTCATTTACCCTTAGCTGATAGTACCCTGACTTCAGATCAATTTTAGAGAAGACAATGTACCTTTGAACTGATCAAACAGATCGTTTATTCTAGGCAATGGATATTTGTTTTTACAGTCACCTTATTTAATTGCCTATAATATATGCAAAGTCTAAGAGATCCATCTTTGTTCTTGACAAACAGCACCGATGCACCCCAAAGAGATATGCTAGCACGGATAAAATCCTTTTCTAGAAGTTTTGTAGCTAGATTTTTTAATTCATTAAGTTCTGTAGGTATCATCCAATATAGGGCAATAGATATTGGTACAGTACCAAGTAGTAGATCAATGAAAAATTTCACTTTTTTTGTGGTAACCCTGATAGCTCATCTGAAAAGACATTCTAAAAATCATATACAGTCGGTATGTTTTGAATTTTAGGATTATCCTTTTTAGCTTCAATCACATAAGATAAGTAGGTTGTACACCCCTTTCTAACAAGCTTTTTTTGCTACAGTGATTAATATAATATTTGAAAGAAAATTTAACCTTTTACCAACAATCATGATCTCATTTTTCTCAAGTGTTCTAAGATTAATTTTTTTCAAATAACAATGTACCATCATATTATGTCTAAATAACATATCCATACCAAAAATCACATCAAATTCGTGAAAAGGTAACCCAATCAAATCACCTGAAAATTCATAACCTTGTATTATTATGGGATAATTTTGTAAACTTTATTTACTACTATGCTATGATATAGAGGATTCATAACCGTAATTTCATATTCAAAGGTGTCAACATGCAATCTTTTATCATCAGGCAATGGAATGCATATGTATGAATGAGTAGATCCCGGATCAATCAATGCATGTACATGCATATCAAAGATAGCAAAAGTACCCATAATCACATATGGGGCATTCTTATCATCTCGTGCTCCTATGGCATAAGCATGTACTGAAGTGCAGGTGTCAAGCATCTCAATGACCTCTGATGTGGCCCTATGTTCAGTAGCACTAGAACTAGCTCCTCTGCCTTTACCTCTACCTCTGAAAGTCCCAAGAACTGCCTTTTCTGGTTGACTGGCCACTGAATACTGCTTACTAGGGTAATCTTTCTAAAAATGTTTTATAGAGCCACATCAAATATAAGCTTTCATCTTTTTCCAGCACTAACCTCCATGTCTTTTCCCACAGTGCTCACATAGGGGAATCTCTCCTCTACTTAATCCACCTGCGATACTGGCCACGGTTGAGGCCGATTGCCCTGACCTAAAAGATGACCTTTGAACCTACCCTGATTAATGAAAAGATTTCTATGATGGTATATGAGTCTGAGATCCTACCCCTTTCTACTTTTTATTTGCTGATGAAGATGAACCAGTTTGACTTTGACCCCTTTTTATTGGCCTCTGCTTCTCTATTTTTGTTCTTCCATATTAGCCTTTTCAATTCGCAAAATTGCCTTTAACAACTCTCCATAGTCTTTAGTTTGTGATACTACCAAGAGTTTATTAATCTCGTGAAGGAGATTTACCTCAAATCTCTGACATCTGTCCACATGGTAGGAATAAACCGCTCAGCATAGGCACTTAATCTGTCAAACTTTTTCTCGTACTTTGCTACTGATCTAAATCTCTGTTTCAAATGAAGAAAGCCATCTCTCATCTCCTGTATGTAAGAATCCCCTACATTCTTATCCCTAAATTGGGATATAAAGTACTTCTAATTAAGATTTTGTGACATAGCAAACCTTTTTATGGATTTCCACCATTGATATGCTGGTCCTTGAAGTAAACCATCTACACACTTCAATCTTTCTTTGGGTGTGAGGTATAAGAGATAAAAAATTCTCGAATATGAGCCTCTATGGTGGAAGTGGTGGCTGTGTAGAAGGTGCAGTAGCTATTTGTTGTCTCATAAATTCCATTATTATTGCAAAGAATTCTATAGAATTTGGTATTGGCTAAGCAACAGGTGGTGGTATCGGTTGAGCTGGTTGCTCGTCCGCACCCCTATCCATGTCACTGGCTGAAGCATGGCATTTTACTTCCTTGGTACTTCCTCTCGAGCTCGATTCCAACCTTTTATCTATAATAGACAACAATGGTAGATCTACATCAAAGTCAAATCATATTCACATTTGACTTTCACTTGGCATGTACATAAATTTTCTTTTCAATTATCTAATTAATGGTCCATAATCGCCTAAACCTGACTCTGATATCATTAAATGTAACATCCTATATCCGATCAGTTAAAAGACCCAGATACTAGATGTCACTCTTGGGTTTAGGCTCCTTTAATGAGAGTCAAAACAAATTCCTATTAAAAGGCTTATTACTTGATAAATTACTATTTATTTTATAAAAATTTTGGCAGAGCTTTCCCTAAAGATCTTTAAAAATCCCCTGAAAAGTTAATATTCAAAACACTTCTAATAGGGTCTATCCTACCTTCCACATTTATTTTAAACTGTAACACAAGTTGTTGCCCTTCCTTCGATGTTTCAAAACTCAAAATTCAGTAAGAATTAATACACAGTACATACAACTTTATACTATTCTCAATTTAATTTACAACATCAGTATCCATAATATTTCCATAAAATTTACATCTCCAAAACACAATGTACATGCCAAAATAACTTAAAGATAATAAAAAGAACTAAAGCGCATTCACCTCAAAATCCTTCCACTTTACTATTGTGACTCGATTTTGATGTAGATTCGTTATCGACTATCTTAAAAAAATTCTTCAAACCTAAGCAGGAAACAAAATCACGCGCTAAGCATATTGCTTAGCAATGTTCAAATAATTCTATTTTTTCAACAATATAAAATATTAACTAAAACATATTTAAGATTTCATAAATTCTCAAACATAATTATTTGTATTCATATCTTTCTAAATTAGAGTTTAATTAATGTTATAGTCAAAAGGGTAACTAGTTAATCATTTTCAATTAAAAAACTCAAGTTATTTAAATAAGCATTTAATATTTATGTTTGTATTTTCCCTAAGTAAAATCCAACGGAATTGCACCGAGCTAGATAAGCACAATTTAAATACGGGACCGAGTTCTCGAAATCATACAGTCCATTAAACATCATTTTCTCGTTATTGACATTCATAATTTCACCATTACTATATGTGTGTGTGTGTGTGTGTGTGTGTGGATCAAGTTCTCAAAACCTTACAGCCCATAATTCAAATTAATTACATCCATCAGACGAGCTCTCGGAGCTATGCAATCCACTAATCACATTAAGATGCAGTGCTGCTAAATTTTTCTAATTGGCATGCCAACCTTATTCCATTACTTCAATTCCTGTCTAGTTTTATTAAGGGCAAATATGATAAATTTTTAAATTTTACTAATTAGACATGTATTATTACTAAATGTTACTTGTTCAATAACTAACTAAATTCATGTCTAAATTTTACCTCAAGCATACTTTCACCATTACCAATTTGAACACCTTGTCAAGTCATGGCTTACCATAGTATCTTTACAGCTCAATGGTTAATGTATAAAACGTTTACTATCATTTACATCTCTTTTATTAATAATCCTACTTCAACTTATATGCATTTACTTATTTATTTATTTAATTAACCATCCTAACTTTTAATTCAATTTCCTTTCAAACCTAAGGCATGCTTCACTAAAAATTTTCAACTTCTTCAAGAACTTACTCAATTTATATTAATTATGAAGTATACCTATTAGTCTTTAAATTCAAAATTAATCACAAGCATAATCACTATTTAGCCTAAATTTAATATCTTAGCAAAAAACTTTAGTAAAATCAACTCCTACTCAAAAATCTCAAGATACATAAAGCACAAATATAGGGAAAAATAAATTTACTTGAACACTTACAAGTTTTTGTTGTTAATTTCTCCAACTACTCTTCCCAAAAGCTTAAATCCACCTTCATTTTTGCATTTTCCTCTCATTCATCACCATCTCACCTTCTTTCTCTACATAAAACCATAACTCACCATAAACCCTCAACTAATAATGCATAAATTCATAATTTACAACAACTTTAAACATTTATTTACTTAAATCTTCAATGAGTTTAAGAATTTAACAAACTTTAATATTTATTTCCTAATTTCTAAAATCCCTATATATACTTTTCCTCCGTCTTTCCTTTAATTTCTTTCATAATTCATTCAATAGTAATGGAAATTGAGGTGAACCTCATGAAATAAAGGAGAAAATCGCAGCAAGGTGTTGTACCTTAGGGAACCGAAGCAAAAAGGGGCAACAAAGGAGGGTGTGCTACCACATGATGGGAAGAGGGAGATGAAGAAAGAGGGCGGCGATAGGAAGCAGCGGCGGCAATGTGATGGCGATGACATGACCGAAAAAGGGGTGAAAGAAGGAGGAAAATGGAGAAGAAGGGGAAGATCGAAGGGGGAGAGGGTAGTGAGTTGAAGGAGAACCCGATTCTCCTAGAAGCAGCAAAAGGGGAATTAAATCCCACCTTTCAAAATGACACAATTTTGGATAGGAATGGAAAAAATTCATTTTAGCCCCCTAACATTCTTTTAGCCCTCAAACCATTTAATTCTTATATTTAAACCCCATATCAATTTTAACTAAGATAATAATTCTCTTCTTTTTTTTGACATTCATTATTTTATATTTATATTATTACCGAGTCTAGATAAAAATCGAATCAGTCCCGGTTATTATTCGGGTAAATAAAATCAGGAACATTACAATAATGTAATCATATATGATTATTATATATAATGAAATTTTATCAATTAGAGTAATTATATGAATATATAATCATCTTATCAATTAATTTTATTTACTTTTAGTTTCGTTCAAATAGTACTCATTTATTTTTTATTAATATTTATTTGAATATATAGTATATTTAAAAATAAAAAAAGAGAAAAAAAATTAAATTTTTTTAAAGGGAGTTAAAAATTAAATTTAAAATTTTTTTAGAGGGAATATTTTTTTGTTTTGAGTTTTTGGAGGGAATTTAAAATTGAATTTAATTAAAAAATTTTAAAATATTACAAATTAAATTATTTGAGGTAAAAATATATATAAAAAAAAATTAGACTTACGTCAGCTCACTTCCCTTTCTTTTCTATTTTCTTTTTTCGATTCTACTTCTTTATACCTCTCACCCGTCTCTCTACCTTTTACCACCTTACTCTATCTCTCACCATCACGCTCCATCTTTGACCGTTGCCATTAGTCTCTCCCCACTATCCCTCTTTCATTACAAAAAAAAATATCAAAATAGCAATAGAATTATAAAATAAATTCCTTTGGTAAAATTGGTTGAAGTTTTTAGATTTAGCAACGAAAATAAAAATGGTTGTTCTCCGTTGCTAAAAATGGAGGATACTTTTAACGTCAAAATATAGCAACGAAATATTACAATAGAATGCTTATACCGTTGCTAAATAAAATGCAAGCAGCTGGCAGAAAACTTTTGGAAAGAAAATCAGCAACGAAAAATTTTTTCCGTTGCCAATTTATAATTAAGGTTGGTTATTTAGCAAAAAAATTTTTTTCCTTGCTAAATTAGGAATGAAAATTGAATTTCATTGCTAAATAAATAACTCCGATGCAAATTAATTTTGAAATAGCAATGGAATTCTTTCATTGCTAAAATAGCAAAAGAATGATTAGCAGCGGAAAAAAATTCCGTTGCTATTTCATTTTTTATGCAGCTCTCCTGCGGCCATCTCCCTCTCCCTTTCCTCCCCTCACTGCGATCGATCTAGCTCTCCCTCGCCCCTTCCCGCACACTCCTCACTCTCTCTCTCATCTCTCCCCCCTTCCTCTGCTGCCTTTCTCATGATTCTCCTTTCGATTTCTTCACTGTTTCTCCATCTAATGGAACGTGCCCTTTTTCATTTTCAACGGTGAACTTGTTTCCTTTTTTTTAAGTTTCCAATTCAAACAGGTCACTGACTCTAATCAAGATGGGAATCGATAAAATGGTAGAGATGCAAAGGAAAGGACTGCCGGTGGAGGATATTCGACTGCCTCTATTTTATTAATTTTCTTTTTCTATGTATATTGGATCAAGTAATTCTGCGTATGCACAAAAGTTATCGAAGGCTTCTTGCGCTTGAAATTAAGTATTTTGAGTGCTTTTCATGCTTACGTCAACCAACTGATTTTGGTGTCTGTTTAGGGTATACGGTATTTTATTTTTTGAAATAGTCTATCTCTGCTATTGGAAATAGTCATAGTCATTCATAACTGGGCTTCTTGATTTTATCAGATTATCTCTTGCCAACTTGAGTAAATACTGGTAGAATATTCCTCATGAATTCCTTTCAATATATATATATATATATATATTTGAATTTATTTATAAAATTACTAAGATTTAAGTATTGCAAACTAAAACAGGATATGCTACATTTTTCGAACTAGGAATGGCAAGGATACCATGGGTTATAATGTCAGAGGTATATAATATGCTATAAATAGATTCAATAGAAACAGGATAATTATTAATTAATTGATTAACTTTTATTGTTTCAGATATTTCTTTTAAGTGTGAAGGCTACAGCTGGAAGCTTAGTTACAGTAAACAATTGGTCTTTTTCTTGGTTTGTAAACAATTTTTTGTTGGAATGGAACTCTGCAGGTATCTTTTTAATTTCTATATTTCTGCGGTTAATATAAATTAAAATTATATTTTTAAGAAAAAAAATATCAAGTAATTAATAGGATTAAGTGATGATTATGGTGTGCAGGAACACTTCATCATTGAAATTCATTTGTTTTATATCTCTCTCTACCTTTGCCATATATTCTTAAATTAACTTGTCTAATATTTTGTGTTTTTTTTTTTTTAATTCTTATAGGTTCTCCAAAATGATATCGATTTGCTTAACCCACTAGCCGAACTTGAGAAGAAGAAGCACAAGCTCAAATGTCTGGTGCAATCTCCCAACTGATTTTTCATTCAGAAATTTCAATCTCAGCTGACCCAGCAAATTGAGATATTCCATAAGACTGTAGCAACATCTGTGACTCAACAGGAGCATCAGCTGAAAGACATGGAGGAAGATATGCAGTCTTTCATATCAACAAAAGCTGAGGTAAAATTCAGCCTAGAGTGTAATTTGCATTTCCATAGTAGTTATTAATCTAACAAGTTGCATTAGGGTTTGTTTTGTGAATGACTGAACATATGAAATTCTGCTGCTGCCAATGGGTTTGCTAGATTATACAACAGATATGTTTCTATGCGATGCTAATTAGTTGGAAAATTTTTTTAGCATGTTACTGTTAATCTTTATATACCTTCATTTGATATATGTCATGTGTGGTATGAACTAGGTTGATTTGTATTCTCAGTTATCTGGGCTTATTATCCTTGATATGATTTCAAATATATGTTAACTCATTCTCATTTTTGTTACTTCATATTAGATCGATGTTAAAATGAAAGAGTTGTAAGCAAAGCTGAACTGTGAGGATAAGAAAAGTACTAGATCCATGTCAAATTGAAAGAGATTCATTTCAATATTCTCTATTTTAACATCTAGGATAGTAGGATACTGGATCCTAGCATCAAAATATTTCTTAGAATTGCATCTTAGCATACTTTCGGTGGATCAAATTATTGTTGGTTGCCTTTTGTTTTGTTGTCGTTGTTGTTGTGCATGTATTGTGTAAATTCCATTGAGAGGTGATGAAATAACTGGTTGTTATGGAATCATCTTTGCTAAAAATTACAGGAGACAATCATCTCGTGGCCATTTGAATTTTGAAAAGGACCCCAAATCATCAAATGAGAAAGCTGGAAGACTAGTAGAATATATGGTTAGGTAGGGGCATTCTGTCTCTGTTCCTTTTTTTTATTTGTTTTCTCTTTCAGACAGTGTATGCGAATGCAATTTTATATACTATCCATTGCATTATTTAAACATAAAAAAAAAGAGTATTTTTGACAATTGTGTAGAGACCTTTTACAAAATTACTATAGTATATGTTTAGTTCTTTTTTTCTTTAATCTCACCTTGAAAATCAATTGATTTTGTCTTCTCTTGGTTTAATTAGGAGCCTGATTAAAAAAAAAACAGCAGCCTTTTGTGCAAAAATAAATAAATAAACATTTTTAGCTCTGACTTAATTTGTAATTAATTAAATAATTAAGGACAGAGAGATTTACTAAATATTAAAAGTAAAGGCATAGATTTATATATAAGTTATACCTGCCATAATGGCTAGTATCCACGCCTCCAAATGATTCACCCTGCTGTTTGGTGACTGGTGAATATCGGTGGACTATAAATATGGAGAGAATCATGAGAGCTCAAGCATTGAGGGACAACAGTATAGCCGGATACATGTCGAGCAAGAAGAAGATGGAGATCAACCCAGAGAATCCCATCACTTTTTGCTTACATGACGAATGATTAGATGGTTATTCATATGTTATTTCTTCATCTCACTACAGGCAAGTTGTGTACTTACTATATCCAGGAAATAAGCTTATGTGATTGTTCATACCCTGAACTTGCTTTTGCTTGTCATGCTTGATTTGGTAATTTCTGCAATAGCTATTTTTAAATGTTTGAAAGCAGATACTGCATGTTTTAATCATTTTCATTATTAAATAACAATGTTTTCACCCTTTCATTTGTGGTGCACAGGACTCCAAGGTGGCTACTGCAGAGGAAGTTGTTGAGATAAGAAAAATTTCTTCAAAAAGAAACACTACTGAGGAGGGTTGCCGAAGAGGAAGTCAATAATCGTAAAAGTCAGTTAGCTCAGTCAAAGAAGTCGGAGGTCTGTCTTGTTTCTCTCTCAGCAGTTCCTGTTATTCCTTTATCCTTTTCGCAGCTTTATCCTAGTTAGTATCTCATAGACACTTTGATGCAATAGGCATCAGGACATTCTGAGATTTTAAAGCTTCGTAAGATGCTTGAAGAAGAGGCAAGCCAGAAAGAAAAGCTTGAAGGGGAAATAGCAATGCTGCAAAGTCAGTTGAACCTGATAAGTTTTGAGGCTAACGAGGTATGCTATTCATGAGAATTATGAATGTGGTGTGACTAGGAAAAACTTTTGGTCTTTCACAAGAGATACCTTCAAATGTTATTCTATATAACAGGGGACCTGAAACTCTGCAGGACTTGTACTTAGCTATATACTAGGTTTATGGAATGGATGGATTTTTTTCATAGTTTTATGGATAATTCAAATATTAAATTGTCATTTAGTGTGTGTAAAGTAATTGTGTATTTAAGTGAGCAATGAGTACCTATTCAGAATTATCTTACAAGTTTAACGAATGCAATTTAAGAAATTACCTAGCTCCAATAGATATATGTATGTTAAGAGATGTTTAGCAATTGAGCAATGTTTTGTACATACAAAAATATTTCCCTGGTTGACGTTGAGTCTTACTGTGTTTATTGTCACATTTTTTCAAGATTTTAGTGGCATACGTTGGCAGCATTGCTTATTGTCAATTTCAGTGGAAATGAAAGAAGCAAGAATCAGTAATGTTGATTTTGAAAATTAATAATATTTTTTAAAAAGAAATCAACAATATTTTCGTGATGGAATAGCGACGAAAATTTCGTCGCAAAATTTTTTATACTGGTACTTGGATTTACCAACGGAATTACAAATTCCGTTTCTAACTTATAATTTTCGTTGCTAAATTTAGCAAAGAAAATCTTATTCCATTGGTAATTTTGATCGATTTACGAAATCTTACATTTATTGGATTTTGCAAGGAAATTCAAATTCCGTTGCTAAAAAATAGCAACCGTCAAATTTGCAACCACGCATTTCGTTGTTATTTTCTGTTGCTAATTTCCATTGCTATTTGGGTATTTTCTTATAGTGTTCTGCTCTCCTTGGTGACTAGTACGTCTTCTCCATTCATCATCGCCAAATTAGAGCTAGCAAATTGACTCTATCTCTTATCATTGTCATCTAATTACAGCCAGGATTCTCATTTGTTATCAAAACTAGTTGAAATTGACTTCACTTTTGGTTTTAGAGATATTAATTGAAAATTTTAAAAAATTTTAACTGGATAATTATTATATTCACGTAAATTTTTAAATTGCATATTTAATATTTAGATTTTTTGTGCTATTTTTTAGAAATTACTATAGATAGGGATGAGCACGGTTAATAAAAATTTCGGTTAACCAAAAAATTGATTTAAAATCGAACCGATTTTTAGGTTGACCGAACCAAAATTTTATATTTATAGTTTTTACTTTAAAAGCAGGTGGTTAACCTATCCAAAATCGAAACCGAATAAATAAATAAATAAATAAATATATATATATATATTATGAATTATATTTTAAATTTTACACATATATTTTTTAATTTTTTTAATTTAAAAATATTATAATATATAATTTTGTAAAATATATATTTTTAGTAAATAAACATTAAAATTACGTGCATAATTAGCATTCTGTTGTTAGTTTTATATTGAATATTTTAATATTTATAATTAATTATGAAAATTTTACTTTTATTTTGATTATTTTAATGGATATTGTATTTAATTAGTATTTTTTCATTTTTAAAGCATTTTTAACTATTAAAAATAATATTATAAATTGTATAATTTATTAAATTTATATATTAAAATTTTTTAATGGTTAACCGATAAACCGATCCGAAAAGTTGACTTAAAATTGAAATCGATATATCGGTTAACTGATAATAATGGACTGATTTAAAAAAATTGTTAATGGACCGGTTAATTAGTCCATGCTCATCCCTAACTATAGATTCTCAAATCAATGCCAATATAATGTAAAGAAAAATTGTAGAATGTTAATTTTTAAATTTTGTATTTTGACTTAAAATTTAATTATACTTATTTAGATATTTTAATTGTATTGTATTCATTATTGTGTGAATTTATTTTGTAAATTTTTAAAAATATTAAGTTGTTCAAAATACTAGATTGCATTGTATTGTATTATTTAGTAACGAAAGAACCGAAATACCAAACCGAACCATACCGAATTGTTTTGAATTTTCAATACAATAACAATACTTAATTTTTAAAATATCTAAAATTTTAAAATAATACGAAAATTTGCAAATACCCGAATTGTATTGTACCGTGTACATCCCTAGTTTATAATACTAGAATTAGTAACTAAATTCATTAATTACCATCAAAGAATTTCCTTCAGTTGCAACTTACAATCATAGAAAAATTTAACAAAATTAATGTCTATTGTCTCATCTCTATATTAGGATATCTTAGGTTACTTATGATAATAGATTTTGTTGTCTCCGTATCTTATTCTTATTCTTCAGTTTTGTCTTTTGTTTTCTCAATAGTATCTTTGCTCGATATGCTCACATAATTCATCAGTTCAAAAACATTTTCTTGCAATTCTAAAAGTGGTTGGTTTTGTAATGATGAAGAATGTGTTATTGATGCATGTATTTTAATTATTGGATCTGTATTTATACTATTGTTAGAGCTTAAATATATATAAAAAAAATATACTAAAAGCCAAATTTCAGATTTTAAATCATCTTCTATTATTTGGTATATCGACCGGTATACCTAGTATATCGTTCAGCATATTAAATTTCAGAATGAAAATATTATTCTGAAATTTGGCATATCGGATGGTATACCAACCAATATATCAAATTCCAAATGAAAATTCTGTTCTGAAATTTGGTATACCGAAATCCAGAATGAAAATCTTGATCTATTTTTTATACTATAATTTATATTGAAATGTATAAGTCGTATATTTAATTAAATGTGTTGTTTTTAACCTTTCTCAATCAATGTAATACATAAAAGGTATGCTATAAAATTGGAGTTCCTCTTCTTTAATTCTAAGTAAAATTTCATGTTATCATCATCATCTATTTTCAATGAAAAATCTTTGATAAGATACTTTATATTAAAATGGGTTAGTTTTGTATTGATTTTCAACTGATATGATATTATATTCACGAGATATTAATAACTGCAAGCATTTGAAATTAATACTCTTTTAACTTCAAATTTTTCAAATTTGTTATTAACATTTCATTCTCTTTTATGTTTAGTCAAAATTAAATCAATTCCACCAATAGTTAATGCTAAAAATTCTGCATTAAAAAGTTAGCAAAATACAATATTAATAAAATTCATTAGAATTTTTTTATGTGGGACTTGCATGTTGAAAAACGGCAACCATGATTTTCCTTTTGAGGAAATTGCACACAATGCCACTTTTTTAACCCCAACTTTTAAAAATACACATCTCTTTTAAACATATTTAAAAATACCTTTTTTAAAATTTTTGTTTTTAAAAATACCGTTTTCTATCTTAACCCTAAACTTTTTGTTTACCAGTTTTTTACGCTCCTGTTCTTATCACTCACCACACGAACTTCACAAATTACATAGTTTCTTGCCGCTTTCTGCTCATTTATCAGTCTTCACCTTCTTGCCGCTCACCGCTTCTTGCAGCTTCTTGCCGTTTGTTTCTGATTTTTGCTTCTTCTCGCCATTTTTTGCCTCTGCTTGCCGCTTCACCGATTTTTTATTGGTGAGTTATTAATTTTTTTTTGTGTTTTCCTTCTTCGATTGATTATGTTGGCCTAAGTTGTATTTTTTATTTTATATTCCTTGATTTTACTGTTTATTGGTTTTGTTGATTTGGTATTTTTTTTTTCATTTTTAACTTCCTATGTTCTTTGATTGCCGTAGTACTTTGAAATTTGCATTTTACTTTGATTCAAGGGTTATGGGGTGATTTGGATGTAGTTTTTATTCAATTTGCAAATAACTGCCTTGTTAGTTTAAAATTTTTGAGATTGCAATTGGGTCCATAGTGCGGGAAAATGATAACTCAACAGATTTGAGGCTGAAATACTTTAAGGGAAATTTCAAAGATTCATAATTAATTGAGATTGATGAAGGGGGTGGCAGAGAGATTGTTTTGCCTGGTGGCATTTCGATTCAAAATGTGGCAAAATCAATAAAGTGTGATATAGGGGGGAGAACAATGTTTAGGTTAGATGTTCTATTATTTCAGCAGGCGGATTCAGTGACGGTGAACGGAAAGGGAGAATTTTTAAACCGTGCAGTACCTGTGATTGGGCGGAGGTGGGTGATGGACTGAAAGCAAAGAGATGGTACGCTACTAACCATATATTCCCAGGTGGAGGGCAAATAATTATAGGTGTGCTCTTGTCATATTTGCAGAAACTCATTGATGCATCACTGCGGCATCAGAAGATATTGCAGAGTATGTCTGTTCACATTCCCTCACACTTGCCTGGGACAACGTCTTCAATTAACATGGATACAAACAGGAGGTAGCTGAATTCACGCATAGTTGATATTAATTGAAGTCGTAGCTGGATCAGCTATTTGCATTGTGTGTTTGAAATTATCTACTTCACTCGATTGGAGATTCTTTCTATTTTTTCTTCCAAATCTATTTTTGTTGTCTACCATTATTTTATGCTCGTAAACTATATGAATATAATACTTGTATTTGACTCGTAAACCTTTTCTTCATATTTCGCCTGAAGTTTCATTCTTTTTGGAGAATTATTTCTTTCAGAAGCAACCGGACAAAAGATGCTTCCAAGGTGTTTGATAAAATGCCTTGCTCATATATGCTCTATTTCACTCGTTTCCACATTTTTTAAGTCAAATGATAATTTTTAAATTTTTAAGTGTCCTTTTTACTTTCCACCAAATGCGTAGCCTTCGGTTCACAGATCAGTGCGAGAATTTTTGGCTAATTTTGGTAGTTTGCAACAATTTATTTGTATTTTGTTGCAGTAGTGTTTGTTAGGACTTTAATTATGCATTAAGTGGATAAGTTTAGGAATAGGGAATCGGAGATCACTAGCGAATGGGAAGCTAGATGCTTTACTCAAGGATTTTCAGGAATGTTGCTTTTTTATTATGTAAATGATTAAGTTTTTATTAGCTAGAACTATTTCTTGGGCAAATGCTAAATTTCTTTACTATGAAGAATTTAATAACAGTGGGATCAGATCAAGAACTGGAAACAGGGTTACTTGGCCTGGTTTTCCGATGATTAATGCTGATGAAGCAGCTAATTTCACTGTCACTAATTTTATATAGGGAGACTTTTGGTTGAAGACAGCTGGAGTCCCTTTTGCTGATGGTTTCATCTCAACATTGCCTTGGTTTATTTTTTATTTTTTAAAATTTAGCTATTTAATTTAGCTTGTATTATTTTTCAATTGTTGAAATTTTTTATAACAGTAAACGAATAAATAAAATGCTGATAATTCTTGGCATGTATGAATTTTGTGTTCATTGGATGCTTTGACCGATAGCATTTGCAGTGAAATTTACAGAACTAAAAAAAATAAATTTAAAAAGAAACTATTTTAACGGCCAACGCCAACAACTATGTATATATATATAGTGAAGCATCGTACAAGGTTATTAATGGTAAGAATTGTGTATTTTGTATAATTTTTTGTTAAGAGAAATATAAAAAAATAATAAAATTTAATTTTCAGAAAGAAAATATTGTTCTGAAATTTGGTATACCGGAAGATATATCAGTCGGTATACCAAATTCTAGAATTCTAATTATGTTATGGAATTTGGTATACCGATCGGTATATGATGTGAAAATAAAAATCATAATAAATAATTTACATTCCAAATTCGATTAAAAAAAACACTTAAACCTTACCTTACACTCATTGCACATTTCAATTTGACAGAATTACATCAGTCACCCTCTAATTAACATTTTCTTAATTATAACTATGCCTCTATAGTTAATAATTAATTAGTTAATAAGTTTAAATTTGTGTAGGATCTTGTGTTCTCAAGCTACTACTGAATCATGTACTAATTATAGTGCACTTGGCCTACAACACAAATAACTGAATGTTTATTTGTTGTTTTTACTTTTTATGAATGATAATCAAAATTAAATTTTATTTTTTATTTTGGTATACCACCGGTATACCAGGTATACCGTTGGTATACCAAAATTCAGAACACCATTTTCAATTCTGGATTTTGGTATACTACCGGTATACTGGTATACCAAAATTCAGATTTGAGATTGACAATTTGGATTTTGGTATACCATCGGTATACCTGATATACCAGCAGTATACCAAAATCCAGAATTGAGATTGGCAGTCTGCATTCTATGGTATACCAACGGTATACCAGGTATACCGGTGGTATACCAAAATTCAGAATTAAAAATGGTATTCCGAATTTTGGTATACCACAGATATACATGGTATACCGTTGGTAGACTAGGTATACCAGGTATACCGTTGGTATACCAGATATACCACCGGTATACCTAAATAGTTGGGTCTAAATCCTATCAAAAATATAATCCAGCATAATAATTGTTTAGCTTCTTTGAAATCTTAAATAAATTGATATAAAAAGTAATCAAATATATATTCTCCACATAAACTCTCAAACATAAGGACTTGATTGTGTAGCCAAATACTTTATGTAATGAGAAAGCATTTTATTGATCTTTGTGTAATGAGAAAGCATTGTTCATCTAATTAAAATTTAAACTTTAACTTATATATAAGTATATAATACATTTTTTTTGTGAAAAAAAAATATAAGAATAATATTGGTATATGATATTGCAAAAAAGTATTTGGATCATTCGTGTTTCTAAATTGACCCTAAAGAGATCTTAGTTTTTTGGTTTCGACAGATTTATGTCAAATTTACGATCAAAGTAAATATTAATAGGTCTAATTTTTATCATAGTTTTAATAATTAACCTAAATATTTTGGTAATAAGTTAAAGCTTCTTTCTTGTTTATATCAATAAATTGACATAGAAATATAGTTTTTCATTTTTCAATACATAAAAAAAAAAAACAATTGATCACGAGCAAATCTCTCATCAAATATATTTTGAATTTTTTCCTACCACTTACAGTCATCACCTATCAATCATCATGGACTGCAATTCATGTCAACTGTTCTGAATTGCTGAACCAAGCAAATTATAATATTCTGCGGAGTAAAAGGAAAAAAATCAACGTCTTGTTAAGTTATAATAATGGGGTTTTGGGCAACTTAATAATTATATCACATCTTTACCATCCTATTTGTGGATTCACTTATAAGAATTCGTTTCTATCTATTTTTGTTTTTTGTTTTTTTAATTATATCGTTGAAAGCAAAGATGATAAAATTCGAATCCATTTCCGGGATAATGGAGAGAGTAGCAGTAGCCAAACAAAACAACCTTTTTGACCTACTGATATTTCCTTCATTTCTGTCTTTTATTGTAATTCAGAAACTTCTATTAACATTTTTCTCTTGAAGGAAGTGGCATGATAGATCTGGAAGTGTGTATTATATTAGGATTTATCAAAATCAAAAGTAGACGATAATACTATAATCACAACAAAGAATTCCGTAATGGTAAAATACCTCTTCTAGTATACATGTAACACAAAGATCAATAATATGTTGACTTTTTTATTACTTGACCCCCCCATCATACGTCATATGCTTGAAAGAACAAAGTAATAAATCAAACCTAAAGTAATTACACATTTCAACCTACACATTGAAATCTAGAAAATGACCAAAAAACAAAAAAGACACTTAATATGTCAACACTCTCAAGGTGTAAACTTCGGTCATTTTATTTCTTACACTTTTCGAAAAATCGAAATTTATTCAGTTCCTAAAAATTTAGAGAGCAAAATCACCTATAACTACAGATACAGGAGAGCTGTTGGTGTATAAAGCCTTGAACAAATTAAAAAAAAAAGAAGCAAACAAGTAGAAAAAGAATAAGAAGAAGAAGAAGAAGAAGCCATAATTGATTTGATATTAGAAGTCCCAACTAAGTAACATGAAAATAAATATAAGAAATTAACTAAACCATTAGTGATCTTGTGGACCAGGCCTTGGATGACCACGGTCAACGACATAACTTTCACCTTTAACATGGCCATTGTTAATGTGTTCTGGGTAAATTGGCTTGCTATGAAGACCACCAACTCTTCCATCTCCAATTCCTGCTGGTCTGCTTATCGGAAATCCTTTTTCAAATCCAAATTCAAGGTCACTTTCTCTTTATCTTCCTCTCTCTTTAGGCTGAAAATTCAGGTTTTGCTGCTTATTTGGGTTCTGCTGCTTGTTCGAGTTTTGCTGTTTCCTACTATATTTATTGCCTTGGGAACGCCTATTTTTTGCTCATAAAAAAATTCATATTGGCATTTTGTCAAACATTTTGTATACAGCAATTAAGACACCAAATTCTACATCAGCCAATTAACAAATTAACGATACAAAAAGAAATAAATAACAGCAATTCAACAAACTGATTTGAACAACCGGTTATGCCTAAGAAATCACCATCAAATACAACATCCAACTTTCAAATACAACTCAAATTTGATTTTTGGATTAATGTTTAAAATTTCACGTTTGAGAAACAAAAAACAGAATTAATTTTCAAGAAAAACGGTAGAGGATGAGACTCACCTTCAAAATCTTCTTCAACTAAAAATGCAAAGCAAGAATTAAGAAAGAGGAAGCTTCAAAATCTTCATCTAACAGCAGGAAGAAGAATACAAGAAGAAGAAAATGAAAGAAGATGAAGGGCGAAAGAAGAAGAATGAAAAAACAAGGAGAGTTTGTGTTTGACTAAAAACGTGGTATTTTTAAAAATAAAAATTTAAAAAAAGGTAATGTTGAAAAGGAAAAAAAGGTGGAGGTATTTTTAATAAGGAGATCTGTTTTTTGGGTAGTTTTGTAAAACTCCCTTTCCTTTTTCGTACAATTTTTTTAAATGATAGTGTACAATGTATCACATCAACCTGTGGGGCCCGCATGCTCAGCCCATCCTGTCAAAGAAAAATATGGCTTTTCTTTTAACAATCACCCATTTTAATCAGAGCTCAATAATTATTATTTAGAGGAGCAAGCAAAAAAACAATTTTAGCAGTGCTAACTAGTAATTAAATAGAATAAATATTTTATTTATTTTTTTATACAAAAGAAAGTCTAATTAAGAAAAAAAAAAGTCATTTTTGTAAAGCTGGATGCAAAAATATAGAAAGAAACGTATCCCAAATTAAAAGATCAGATATAGGATTAGAAGCGCAAACAAGAAACTAGGCACAATGGTTCCTAGATCTTTTTAACAAAACCAAAAAATTAGCTTACATAGGAAAAAGAAAAACAATTTTGGATAACTAAATGAAATTATAATTCAAACAAATCCTACTATTAAGAGCTTTAATGACAAAGTGAGAAACCGATCTAACAACTACATTAGAAAAAAGTCTGTTCTTAAGAGAACTTAGAGCTTCCCGGATGCTATCGGCTTCAGCAAAACAAGAATTCAAAACACCAGAGAAAGATTAGTGGCTAGCAGCGACAAAATTTCCAAGATGATCACGAGCTATAAAAACAATACCTGTCCTATTGAGATCATTAAAGAGAGCAGTATCAGTAAAATGTATCTTTCTTATTAGCAGCTAAACAAGCACCAAAAGTATTCACAGATAAGTAGATGACTGAATTAGGAGAAATATAAATAATTTATACTCTTCCAAATCCCCCAGTAAACAGAGACCATAGAGCAACAACCAGAAGGAGAAAAAATTTTAACAATGAAAGCAAACCGAGAATAAAGTCACAGAATTTCCCTCACAAATAACCAAAATCAAGCTTTAACCAAATATTTTTTGCAAACGGGCAAACCACAAAAACATGAAAAATGGTTTCATCATTTGAGCCACAGAGGTGAAATATCAACTCCCTTTTTTAGTAGAAAATCACGAACCGGAAGCGCAGAGTGAATAGCTCGCCACAACAAATTCGTCATCTGTGCTGGCACAAGCAAACTCCAAAATCTCTTCCGACATTGATGATCCAAAAGAACATTAAAATTAAGGGGAACCCAATGAATGACTCTATATGCAAATTTGACAGAATAATAAACACCAAATTTCTCAAGAAACCAATGCAAAACATCATTGAGATGGTGCCAACTTAAAGGGATACTAAGAATCAGATTTTGTCCCTTTCATTAAAAATAAAATTGACTAAATTATAATTTTATTGCTTAATCTCATGATTGATCAAATCAGAGATAAGAAAATAATCACAGGAACCATCAAGATTAGAGGATACTTATTTTAAAATTAAAATTTTTTTCCTAAACAAATTACTTTATTTAAATTTGATAGAGTATATGATCAATTATTATAAAACAAAAAATGCCATGATTGAAATTCATCAAAAATATCACCCTAAAATAGAATTTTAGTGGCAAATTTACATGGAACATTGTATTAGGTTTAAAGGTGATATGTAGATATAAATTTATAATTATTTACTTTAGACATCAAATAAATATAAGAATATGTGATTTCAACCTATTCGGTAAATCTGAACCATACAAAAAATAAAGAAAACAAAATTGATAATTAATATGATGCTTGCTGACATACATTAAGCATCCGTTGTAGTCTAGTCGGTTAGGATATTCGGCTCTCACCCGAAAGACCCGGGTTCAATTCCCGGCAACGGAATTTTACAATTTTTTTCTTATTTTAAGCTCTTATTAAAGCGCCGTGGTTCGAATGAGCGATAAGTTTATAGCGAATTTTGAAATTCGAGAGCCTATTTCATTAGCAAATTCTTCTTCTTATAGCTCTCTGTGACCCTCTCCAACTATGAGAAAGCCCTTTTATTCCCATCCTATGAACTAGGGTTGTGGGGATTTGAAGGCGGTGCGTTTCTCATACTACATCTTCTCTCTTTCTCTCCACTTCAATTAACTCTGTATGCTTAATCTGCTATCACTAGCAATTTAGAAGAATAAATTCTGTATTGGGTTTTGGGGATTTGAATGCGGTACGTTTCTCATACTCTTATCTTCTCTCTTTCTCTGCACTTCAATTAACTCTGTATGCTTAATCCTGCTATCACTAGCAATTTAGAAGAATAAACTCTGTATGATTATTCCCATCTTATAAACTAGGGTTTTGGGGATTTGAATGCGGTTCGTTTCTCATACTCTATCTTCTTTCTTTCTAAGCACTTCAATTGACTCTGTATGCTTAATCTGCTAATCACTAGCAATTTAGAAGAATAAACTCTGTATTCTTAGAATTAAAATATCGATTCTTTAATTACCAACAAATTAAAAGCTTTGATACGGGAGGATGGAACTCTATGATTGATTATATAGTATGCGTGTGCATAATTTTTGTAACTTCTGAATGTTGGAATTTGTATATTATTTGGTTTTTAATCTTTTTTTTTTCCGGCAGTAACCATATCATGCTATTGCATACCCAATGGTGAGGACGGCAGTTGAGTATATTGACAATCTTTGGATTGCTGGTGCAAGTGAAGGGGAGAAAATATGTTGACTAGTTAGACAATTACTAAGTTCTGTGTTTGCGTTCCTCTCTTTTATTGGACTGGCATTTACTATGTTGTTGCCGTGCTGTGATCTCTTCAGCTATTCCGCCGATTCTATAGTTGGCTTGATAATGCCGCCTTTGAATAAGCAGAAGAATAAGGTGGTTTCAGCAGTTTCAAAATGATATCTAAATGGTTTAAAAATAAACTGTCCTGGAACTATTGTAATTGATCAATGTCACCTGGTTGGCTAAATTAGTGAGAACATGTAGATATCTGACTTTTCCTCAATAAAATTCTCAATTTTTGCTTACATTACACTTCTTACTCGGTGGTTGTTTCACCTTTCAGGTTGGTCCGGATTCAAAATAGAAAATATACATAAGATTTGTCTGTCTTCTTTGTACAGACATTGTTTTCTAGCATGGCTTCTAGTGATGATACAGTTGAGGTTCCTATTTCTTCTCTTGTTGTTGATTCCTTGAAGTCTAATCAGTTTGGAGATGATCTTTCACCTGAAGAAATAGCATGGGTGGATTCTTGCCTGGTTAAAGATCAAGATATTTCAGATAGTGACTGGAGTTCTATGAGAGATGCGCTAATAGAAATCCTCGGTTTGCAACCTGAATCTTTTGCATCACATGACTCCGCCGCACCTGTAACTAATGACTTTTCTGGAGGTTCTGACATGGAGATGCTTCATTCCATGGAACCTGGAATTGTTAAGTCCTCTAGAAGAAATGATGATGATTCGTTGCCCATCCAAATTAATGATAAAGAAATGGAAATGATCGATAGTGATTTTCCGGTCAAGGAGAAAGGCGACAGTTCTTTGTCTCCAAACTTTCAGGGAGATCTATCAGAAACTTCACTGAGAAATGCTTTTCTGCCACATTACAGGGAAGACAACCAGAGAGTAGAGGAATCCAGTCATTCAGGAGGTGATGTTATCGGTTCATCAACGTATGAGATGGAGCCATTGACTGAGGATATCTTTAAGGTATGGGATTTAGGCATCGCACGAGAAGAGGAAGAAGACACGCTTGTTAAACAGTTGAACAAGGCTCTTGCAGAAAGTTCTGATCAGTTGATGCCATCAACTACTGATGCTTCAAGGGCATGGAAAGATTTAAAAGAACAATCACTTGATGATTTAATTACTGGCATTGCAGATCTTTCTTTGAATCATCAATCTGACACGGACACACAGCTCTCTTTATAATCTTATGTACTGCTTTTTCTGACAGCTAATGAGGCATCAATGGGTTACAGTATTTTTTTCAATGGATATGAAACTGGACCAAAATTTTATAAGTATTCAAGTAAATTAAACTCTGAAAATGGCTGAGCACCGTTAGAAAACATTAATATACCAAATTGTGCGCGTGCAGCTAGACTGATCGAGTCCGATCAATGTGTAGCATATGTGTTCCTTTAGTGAGATTCTAATTTGAGTTTAAACTTATAATTTTAAAAATTATTTCAGTGACTCTGAATTGCAAATAATTGATAAAAACAAACAGAATTCAAGTCGGTGATCAGTAGGGGTAGATTTTTTCTAGTCTTAACCACGCTTGCCTGCATTAACCGTCTTCTGCCATTAATGCCTGTGATTTGGTGGGTTCCTGAAATGGACCTACTGAAGAACATAGCGACCCACTAGAGTAAATGTGGCAGTTGATATTCTTGAGCTAAAGACGTGAATTAGCTGATCTGGCAAGATGTACGCCGTTGACATGGATGCAGATGCAAAGACCATCAAATTTAGAGGCTAAAAACTACGGCCACTAATAAAATGAAGGTATAGAACAAATAGAGGAGATTAGAGTCTCAGATTTAGTCTCCAGAGGAATATGTAAAACAAAAACTTATTTGGAGTAACAGTAGATTAGTGAATAAGATGCATTTGTCTAGTTCTTACATGAAATAAAAAAATCTGAGCTTATGACACTAATATTTTTAATTTTATTTACGAGGTGGGAATAAAACCATCCATATCAACCACTTACACACCATGTCAAGTCTGCCATGCTATCATCCACATGGCGAGCTGTGACTGGAGGAAGCACGACAGCCTCAAATGTGACATCTTATGATAACACACAGCCCAAATATAAATTAAGTGATTACATAAGGCATATGTGGTAAAGAGGCACTAACTCAAAGAGGAGATAAGATAATAGTTTTGATTCTGTAAGGCCTTCTTATACTCACTCAGTGGTTAGCCTCTAAAACACAAAACAAAAGAAATGGCCTCAGCATCACTACTCAAGTCATCTATTGTCCTTGACAAGTCTGAGTTCGTTAAGGGTCAATCCCTTCGGCAGGCTTCTGCCTCCGTTGTCCGGTGCACCCCCACTGCCCCTTCTGCTCTTACTGTTCGTGCTAGCTCCTACGCAGATGAGCTCGTCAAGACCGCGGTATGCCTACCATTTCCACACTCATACTATACATGCCTTTGCAATAATTTAGATACGATGTATTCGTTAGCGTATGAAGTTGGCATATTCAGTCATTGAAGTTATAAACTTATCGATTTTAGTATTTTTATATGCCATGTTTGCACTTGATACATACTTTGAAATGTCTAAACACCATATGCAGCTGTTGTATCTGGTTACTTAGACATTCTAGCGTTTTGAATAACTATTACATTTAAATAATTTCTGCTGACCTGACAGTAGAAGTTCGCATAAAAAACATAGAATTTATATAGTTTTTTAGATTAATGTCCATGTATGTAGTGATTAGTGCATAAAAGAAGTGGGAAAGTGAGAATGAAAGGGATTGAATTGTAATGGTAGATTAAAGTTAAGTGGAATTGTGTGGTGGATGTAGAAAACCGTAGCATCACCAGGGCGTGGAATTTTGGCAATGGATGAGTCAAATGCAACATGTGGAAAACGTCTTGCATCGATTGGGTTAGAGAACACTGAGGCTAACCGCCAGGCATACCGTACCCTATTGGTCTCAGCCCCTGGGCTTGGCAATTACATTTCTGGTGCTATTCTTTTTGAGGAAACTCTCTACCAGTCTACCACTGATGGCAAAAAGATAGTTGATGTTCTTGTTGAACAAAACATAGTTCCTGGTATCAAGGTTGACAAGGTAATTAAATTAATGCATACCAATTCAGTATATTTATCCCAATTTCTCATTTGTTGTGTTATTAATTTTTAATTTTGTGAATGATCTAAAAACAGGGTTTGGTGCCTTTGCCTGGATCCAATAATGAATCATGGTGCCAAGGTCTTGACGGTCTTGCCTCCCGCTCTGCTGCTTACTACCAGCAGGGTGCTCGCTTCGCCAAATGGTATTTATCACTACTACAACAACAACTACTACTACTAATAATAATAATAAAGATATACAGACTTAAATAGTAAGAAAAATTGGTCAGTCAATCTTCACGTGATTTAAATAATTAAAAGTCTGTCAATTTTTTCAATTGAGAATTAGCTAATTAGTTTATTTTCACTGATATTAAAAATATTAATTAATATTATTAAAACTGTCCATCCATAAAAGTTTTGTTTAAATTAGATCCATGACTGCTGATGAACCAGCTTGGTCCATGAAAAATCTCATAGGGCCAGTCTAATTGGGACAAAAGGAGAAACTCAAACTTGTAACATATATTTATAGATAGGAAAGCACCTATTTTTGGGGACAAATGAAAAATAGAGGGGTGTCTAAATATTGGTTTCATTGATTAGGCGTACGGTTGTGAGCATTCCCAATGGGCCATCTGCGCTGGCAGTGAAGGAAGCTGCCTGGGGCCTTGCTCGCTATGCTGCTATTTCTCAGGTATAATACATATACTTTTATCTAAAACTCCACTAAACGTCAATCCTAAACTATTATGGTTCAACTAATTTGAGAAATTTATGCAACAACAGGACAATGGACTGGTCCCAATTGTTGAGCCAGAAATCTTGCTAGATGGTGAGCATGGGATTGACAGGACATTTGAAGTAGCACGAAAGGTGTGGGCTGAGGTTTTCTTCTACTTAGCTGAGAACAATGTGATGTTTGAGGGCATCCTTCTGAAGCCAAGCATGGTTACTCCTGGAGCTGAATGCAAAGACAAAGCCACCCCTCAGCAAGTTGCTGAATACACACTTAAGCTCCTCAAGACCAGAATCCCACCTGCCGTCCCCGGAATCATGGCAAGTTTCGCACTTTTTCCTTCAGTTTTAAGTGAACAATGATGAAGATTGTTCCTTTGTTCTTGGGTAGTAATTGTGATGATGTTGTTATGGAACAGTTTTTGTCTGGAGGCCAATCTGAGGTGGAAGCAACATTGAACCTGAACGCCATGAACCAAGCTCCGAGCCCATGGCATGTTTCGTTCTCCTATGCAAGGGCTCTTCAGAACACTTGCTTGAAGACCTGGGGTGGCAGACCTGAGAATGTGAAGGCTGCTCAGGATGCTCTTCTTGTCCGTGCCAAGGCCAACTCGCTAGCTCAGCTCGGCCAGTACACTGGTGAGGGAGAATCCGAAGAGGCCAAGAAAGGAATGTTCGTTAAGGGCTACGTCTACTAAGCTGTTTCAAATCAAAATTCTATTTAATGAACAAGATGCAAGACATAATGAAAGAAATTAATTAATTCCTCACTGTGTGTTAGTGCTTTTATAGACCATGAGACTATTTTTGCTCTTTTGTTACTTGTACTTTTAGCCACTTAATAAACCTGTCAATGATGAGATTAGTTAGTGTGTATTTTATTAGTTAACTTCACGAATCTTATACTAAAAAGCTTACTTTCAATTTCTGCAATCATCTTTAGTCATACGGCTTTGTTCAATATTGGCAGACTCAGTCTCCAAGTTAAAGAAAACACTATATTCTGCTAAACCTGCAAATAATTGCTGATAAGTTAGCCTATCATAGGATGACATGAACCAACAAACATTATTCCCAATTCAGTTTTTGGATAAGGCAATGACGTAAATGGAGAAAATTAAGGCTCTTTTCTGGGAGATGACGAATAAGATTTATTGTATTTAGTTATCTATTTGTATGCATATTTCTAGAGGCCTTCATCTGTTACAATATCCTAACACAAATTATGGAACATAGGCAAATTCCAAAGGGTAACAAAATAAGAACGGGGCCATTGTTGAGCTCATCAAAACATAGTGCCTACTGTTTGTTTGTTTGTTTTGGCCTACTGTTTATCCATTGTGTATTTAATTCAAACACCAGTGTTGCACAAAATCCTAGTTGAACCAAAATTGGGACATTCTCTATTTAACTCACCACCTCGATCTAGCTGCTGATGCTTGGGCAGTTAGGGAAGGTGCGAAGATAGCAATGTAGCGATAGAATCTTATCCAACCCTTCTCCAAGCTGGTTGGATTCCATTAGAAGATTTCAGCAATTAAGACAAGTGGCAAATAGCTTCCTTTTGCCGATTAAAGTGGGGCAACAATTGTCTTGTAATGAAAGTTTAGTCAAATATTAAAAGTCGACATTTAGAGCCAAGTCAGCGTCAAATGTTTGAGTCCGCTATAAGGCTAGTGATTAGGGATGATCACGGGGGCGGGGATTCCCCGGCCCTGGCGGGGACCCGCCTCGTTCGGGGCGGGGAATCCCCGAATTTCCCCCCCGCGGGGACGGGGGAGAAAAAATCCCCGTCCTAGAATCGGGGACGGGGACGAAAAACGGGATATCCGCCTTGCGGGGATCCCCGTCCCGAAAAAAATATATTTTTAATTTTAAAATATAATATTTTATAAATAATTAAAATTAAAATATAACTTAATTTTATAATTATTAAGTTTTATATTATTTTTATTTTTAAATTTTATGAATGGTTAAAATTTATATTAATTTAAATTATTATTAATTTTAAATTTTTTATTTATTAAATATTATATTTTAATTTTAATTATTTATAAAATATTATATTTAAAAAAAAAAAAATTCGGGGGACGGGAATTCCCGCGGGGTGGGGGACGGGGGGGATTTCCTCCCCGTTCTGGGGGCGGGGACGGAGACGGGAAATCCCCGAAATGCATGGAGCGGGGAGTGGGGACTCCTTTCCCACCCCCGTCCCGTGAACATCCCTACTAGTGATAGCTTTTTCTTTTTCTTTTTCTTTTTCTTTTTCTTTTTTTTTTTTATAGAAATAAAAGGCAAGTGAAAACTTATATAGAAAACATTCCAGCATATTAAAATCAATTTTACCACTGAAACACCTCCATATTGACCTTGGTACCATCTTTTTAATCAATAATTAGTTTTAAGAAATTTGATAAGAGACTATGGTTTACAAATGGGATAAAGGTTACTATTTCCCCAAAGGAAGTAATTGCTAAGGTTGGAGAAGATCTTTTGACTTTAAATGCATCTCAATGTGCTCCAAGTGATAAAATCTGTTTCATCTGATTTTCAATTGAAAAAAGAAAAAGCAAACAAAAAGTTCCCAAATGAATCTCAACCACTTTATTGAAGTAATTGAAAGATCACAAAGGAACTGATACGTTCACCATAAATGAACCAAATGCTAACAGTTCTGTCATTACTTGAACACAAACTTGTATTGCTTTAAATATATAGACTAATGTACTCATCCGATCAACTTTACACAAGGAATGAGAGCCTAACCCACAGAAAATTAGCTCCAGAGTACAGACGGGTGGTGCTGAATTTCTCACCAGGCATCCAAAAATATCTGCAGCCACAAATTGAAACGAAGAAAAGGGTCCACATTATTCACGCACATATATTTATGTACACATCATTGCCGTCTGCTCTTGCTAAAATCACATTATAAGCATTTAAGGCCCTTCTACAAGTAGTTGTGGAACACAGAAAGCAAATAAGCAATCATTAATTCCAAATTTCTTGCAAAATCTATAAGTAGCCATATTTGGATCAGAATCCAGAAAATTATACTAACTCATGGCCCTTTCGTGCCCATCGATGGTCCTTTTATAATAAGCCAGCCATATGCTTCTCCTTTTATAATAAGCCAGGCATATGCTTCCCAAAAAAAAAAAACTTGACTGGATAGAGACTACAGTAGCCTCTCATCAAATACTACACGGAGGACCTAGTGACAGATGGATCATGTTACATAGGGAACCTCTTCAATATATCAACTCCCAAACAATGCATATTCACATAAAACCAGTTTTAGATCTACCCCTGAATTGAGGCAGAACTCGTGGATAAAGAAAACCTGAAATCTATCGAGTTTCTTATTCTTCATCCAACCAAACAATGGTCCCCAACCCTAACAGGCAACAATTATCAACCACTGAAGATGTAGGTACAGACTTTATATTTTCTAGTTCTGTCCATCAACCAAACAACTGTCCAGGATCCTATTCAACGCCTCATTATCAAACAGAGACCAATCCTGAAGTCATATAACATCAAATCATACAGCCATCATCAATGTCTTGGAACTGGTCAGCACAAAGAAATAACACATATTTGATCTAATCCAATATCTAAATATATGAACAACCAAAGAATAGGCCCTTAGGAAAAACATGAAAGACGTGGAGTAAAAACAACCTTAATCCCTTCAATCTGTTGCTTTTATCTGCTAATTAAATTAGTTCATAATGTAAGATGAAGCCTGGCCATTTAACATGCCTTCAGCTTACATATCATTCAGCTTTGCTTTCATTATAGGATCAATTATCTAACAGTTCAGCTGGAGGTTAAGGGAAAAATCACGGTGGACCATCTGGGAAATCATCAACTTTGCACAAACTCTCGGAGGCATACAAATTACTGCCTTGCAGCAATAGTAGAGAGAAAAGACCATCATTTTAGGACCAAAAAAAATTAAAAAAAAAAAAAAAACTGTGCTGTGAAATGTCCAGAAAAAAATAGCAATTTGTGGCGGGTATGGGAAAATTTAGCAACATGCAAGTAACAGAGCTTGAAGTTTTAAATATGATAACGAATTTGATAAAAAATGCAACCTGCTAACTTAAGGCTTTCCCATAACAATTATGTCACCTTGATAATTAATTTTGTGTGCTGTTGAAATTAAAATTTTGTGTGTCCTTAAAATTTTAAATCTGATTTATCAAATTATGAAGTATGCATATTATACCTCGCTTACTTTTCAGGCTCTCTTTTGAAAGATCCAACAGGTACCACGCTTGCAGATTCATGATTGGTACCACTCATAACACTTATACCCTGTTCCTTAAGGCAAAAATAGGCATGCATTTTGTTAAGTTGTTAAGAGTAAAGCACGGTTAATAAGAGGTGCCGTTCTTAGCAAACATGAAAATACACATTTGTGCAATATAAAAACACAATTAACAGCAAGGGTGTCATGGAAAAGCAAATACCTGGTTAGTTGAATTTTGCCCATGTATCCGATGAGGTCTAGCATTAAGATCAATCAATTTATTGTCGATCTTGCCATCACAATCTGTATTATTCTCCACCAATGGAATGGAAGATGCTCTGTGATTTTGCTCATTTTCTCTGGTTGTCAGTTTAAGCGGCTGATTTTGGTCCCTCTTTCCTTCATTTTGATCAAAAGCTTGATGTGCTAGTTCACCCAAACGACCAGATTTATCCCCTGGAAACTAAATAAATAAATAAAAGGAAGTACATTAATTTTAGAAACTTTTATGGCAGAAAAACAAAAAAGCAAGTGCCCCAGTCCAGAAACACAAACCTCAACTCTCTGCCTTATTAAGAGATATCGCCCATGGGTTCTTTTACCACCAACATGCACTTTCATATCGCATTGCAGGCAGAGAGAAGTACCATCTATCTCACAGTAAAAGAAAGCTACAAACATGTTGCAAGGAAAACATAAACCTCAAACTACTATACAGAAGTTCAAAAATGCATATGTTTGCAAAAAGCAAAACTATTAAATGTCCAAAAAGAAAAAAAAAATATATACACACACACACACACACACACAATTATACCAGGTGCATTTTCACATATGTCACAACGGGGCACATCACTGGGATCAGCAAGCCCAACCCGTACATGTCGACTAGCAAGTTTGTTACACAAATGAACCTGCAGATCACAGTCCCAAAAGAAAACATGAAGCAGCAGAATTTTTTCTATAGAAGATGTAATAGAAAAGTCAGACTTATACAAGCAGGCCATCACATTATCAGTATGAAAACGAACAACCATTCTACAGTTATCAAAAAAAAAAAAAAATACAACCCAGATAGAATGAAATCACACATCCAAGGAGCTCAAATCCACTTTCCATTTTTGTCATGAAAACACGAACATTTAGTAAGCCTTCCATGCCTATTTTTGTATTCTTTCAGAAACCGTTCTACATACCAATACTAGGAGAACTTGTGATGACTCCTACTCCTAGCATGAGAACTTAAATACTGCGATTCCCCATTATGTTCAAACCAGCCCAGAAAATATCCTCACATCTTTCAAGTAGAAAGATCAAAAGTCAATGTACAAACATGGAGAGCATAAGAACGAAATGAGTGTCACTTGGGTTCTTCAGAGTTTTTCCACGACAACCATGATAACCGTCCATTGCACTTCAATAATGAGAGGTTGTACCCATTTATGATGTCAAATGTCAGATCTTGCTTCATCAGTGAGCTAAAAAGAGACAGTAGGACTCCCCGTTCCATAAATCACAATTCCAAACATGTCAATAAAGGCAACCAACTAACATTTTGAGCCTAAATCCTGTTAAGGAGAATTTCAAGCATTAACCCTTAATGTTCTCTCATATGGACAAATTACCTAAGAAAGACGCCAGTGTTGGAGCCATAAAGGTAATAAACACCCGTTTGCTTCGAATGATAAAAGTTAAACACTAAGGAAACACTTACATAATCAGGTGAAAAAAGATGAAAATTCTATGGACAATAGAACATGGGTCGCTAGAAATAGTAATAGAAACTATACAATTATAGGATTCCACCTCAATATAAAAAAGAAGCAGAAGCTTCCGTTTCTAAAACAGAAACTCACTCCAAGTAACTTGTTCAAAATTTCCAAGACAAAGCTAAATTAAATTTCGCTTAATCAAATAGCCACTATTAATAAATACGCTTAATAACAAATCAAATTTTCATTATCAACATCAACTCTAATCATTAAACCCCCCAGACACATAAAATATAAGTAAGAAAACTACCTTCTCGTCGCAAGAGCGGCAAAGCGCAGCTTCATCGGCTGCGCAGAAAAGAATTGCAGCAGCGCTCTCACATACGTCACAAAGCGTTCGCATTATTATTATTTATTTCCTTTTATATTTACAATATTATTTAAATTATACTTTTAACTCTTCAATATCTCATCATTTGTCTCCATTCTTCTCTTCCAACTCCATTGATATGTTTCTCTTCGCAGCGAAAAGGTATGAGTAATCGGAAACAATAATCAGTTGAAGATATTGGAACAAAATAAAATCGGAAATTGGGAGAGTAAAAAACGAGTAAAAGATAGAAAAGGGAATCCTATGATTTTTCGGTAAGGAAGAAGAAGAATAAGAAGAAGCAGAAGAAGAGGGAGAAAAATGAGAAACTGGAGAGAGAAGGAAACAAAAGCTTCGCCAGACTTAAAATTCGCTCTTGTTTTTCATTTCTTTTTATTTAAAAAAAAAAAAAAACAGTCGCTGCTTTTGTTCTACACGTTGGTCTCCTAACATCCAATCGGAGTATAGTATAAACTATAAAGCAAAATTTTCAAGCGTATTCTTCGTAGCGTTGCCAAATGGGTTGGTTGGATTTATAAATTAACGGATACAAATGAATCAAATTTTACAAATCAATCTCTCCATAATTCAACTAACTCGTTTTGTTTTTATATTTCAAACTTAAATTACATTCACGTTTGTAGGTACCAGCATAGATCAATTAATTAGTATATCATTAATTTTTTAATCAGTTCATTAATATTAATTTGTTAAAATTATTAATAATTAATTATTTCAATTAACCGATCAATTAGTTTTGATTTTACAATTCAGTTAACTACTCAAATGTTCAAAACTTTCAAAATAAAAATCACTCTCTCTGTTTCAAAATACATATCGTTTAAGAAAAAAAATTTTATTTTATAATATATGATGTTTTGATATAACTAAAATATATTAATTGATTTTTATCAAATATATCCTTATTTAAGTTATATTTATAAAAGTAATTTTCAATTTATATTAATTATACTGTACAATTAATATAAGGATAATAAGATCTTTTAGTTATGGAGTGATTATTATTTTTAAATATTATATATTCTACTCTAACGTCAACTATTTTTAAATGAATGAGTATAAAATAGACATAATACTAATCAAAATTCATATTTCACTTTCATTATTCTCCATTTATTATGGTTAATTATTTCAGCAAATCCATAATTAATATTATAAAGTGAATTCAATATTTCTTAATATCTTCATTTCACCAAATTGTCACTTTTTACATAAATCATCGATATTAAAGTAAATATTCATATTGAATACAGCAAAATATCCTTTTTTAAATTTAGGCTATCATAATAAAATGTCTAAAAAAATAAAAATATTAATTAAGATATTAAATGTTTTGTTCACGTTCTGAAAAGTAAAGTTGGAAAATATGCTATCTTGAATTTATCAAGTTTATGATTTGGACATTTTTTTTTTCAAAAAGAATAATTAGTATGTTTAACTTTAGGTTAAAGAAAAATTCATGTTAGAATATTGATTCTAAAACATAAGAAAATGTAATTAAATATTATTAAATAAGATATAGATACCAATATATGTATAAAAAATAACATATATAAATGTTAATCAATTAACTCATATAACTATTACTCTATATGATTAAGGGAAATGACATAATTTAGATGTATTTTAAAATATTATATAAATTTTTCAGAGAAATGAAAAGAAATATATTTTAGCATATAAAAATAAAAATATAATTTAGAGTATTGTTTTATTTAAGTTTTAAAAGGAAATAAAAAATAGGGTATAGAAACAAAAATATAAATATTAATTAATTAACTTTGAATTAATAGTCAATTGGTACTTAAAAAACAAAATAGATAACCGAAAATATTAAAAATTAAAATGAAATTCAAATCAGTTTGCCATTAATCAAAATGTTGATATATTTTCAGATGTGACCCTAAGCATATGTTTTTACTGCGCTTAAAATAATTGAAATATTAAAAAATAAATTTTAAAATATGAAATATAGTATTATATTAATTAAAAAATTATAGATAAAATTGCATTTTATGAAAATAAATTTACGCATTTAACCTTTTAAAGTAATTGCATTCTACCGTAAATACACTTCCTTTTAATCTCCATGGGGCCCTTGTGAAATTTTGTTTGGAAAAAGACAATCGGCAAGAATTATCCAGTACAATTTTACGGTTTTATTAATGGCGACAAGCTCAGATCGTGCATTGCCAGAGCCAAATTGCTTGTAAAAAGTTTCATTATCATTTGCAGAATATGCACCCAGGGTCCGCGGTATGCCCAATGGACCTCCAATGCATATTCAACATATTTAACATATAAATTTAATGAATTATATATATATATATATATATATATATATATATATATATATATATAATGTTGTTTTTATCGACTAAAGATATATCAAAAGTGAAAAATGCAAATCAAATATAATATTTATAAAAATTTTGAATAATAACATAATTAAAAGCTATTAATTAAAATATGAACACTATTATATGATAAAAAATATATATAAAAGTTAATCGGATATTATATATAAATATTACTATATAATTAAAGAGAATAATCTAATATAAATTTAGTTTAAAATATTATATAAATTTTATAGAAAAATATAAAAAATTAAAGTATAAAAATAAAAATATATTTTAAATTATTATTTTATGTAAATTTTAGATAGAAATAGAAAAAAATTAAAGATATAAAATTAAAATTATATGTGTATATATAAACAAATAAACTGGTTAACCATGTATTAACGGTTAATCGGTACTTAAAAATTTAAATCGTAATTATTAATAAAAATATAAAAATTAAAAAACATAAAAATCGATTCGATTTCGGATCGATTTTACAATTAATTATATTTTAGTTTTTTTTTCACCCTTGATTTAATTCTATCAAACACCTTTAGTATGTGATACAAAAATTTCATTTTTATACATCTACAACTCTATCTCTAGGGATGAGCATGGACCGGTTAACCGGTTCATTAGCAAAAAAATTAATCAGTCCATATATATTGGTTTTTTCAAAAGACTAACCATTAATCAGTCCATTGTAATCGGTTAATCAGTCCATCGGTTTCGGTTTTTCGAACGGTTAACCAATTTTTTTCGATTAACCACTACAATTATAAAATACAATTAAAAATTTAAATTATCAAAATACTTAAAAATAAAAATTGAATAACATACTTAATTCAACGTATTGTTAAAACTACAAACATAAAGTTAAAATATTCAAATTACTTTAATATTGAAATTACAAACTAAACACATAATGTTCAAATAAATTCAACAACTAAACGTCAAATAAAAATACAAATCACATAAATTTTTACATAGTTAACTTGCTAGTCATCAACTTGAACCACATTATGATCAGTTACATCACAAGCTAACTCTGCAATTAAAAAATCCAAGAAAAATCACAAATTAAAAGTTGTTAAAATCAACAATAGAAATATAAGTAAAAAAAATCAAAATAAGAAAAAATAATACCTATCTCAACGTTTTCAAGTTCTTCTAAAACTTGTTCAACTGAAATTCGATTACCAGTTGATCTAAACCAATCTTGTCCACAAATGAGCGCTTCCACAAGTCTATGAGTTAGATTCGATCGAAATGAATCAAGAATACGGCCTCTTGTGCTAAAAGCTGATTCTGATGCAACGGTTGACACAGGCATTGCCAGCACATCTCGAGCCATTGCAGAAAGTATTTGATACCTTGATGAATTAACCTTCCACCAATTCAATATATCAAAGCATTCTTTATCTTCCTCAAGCACCTCATTGTTATATCTATCAAACTCAGTTTTTACTTCCCCACTACCTTTAGATACCTTTTGTTTCTTCAAAACTGCTCGAATAATATCAGTAGTAACTCTAGACTTAACCTCATTTTTATCAAGCTCAACTGTTTCAATTGCTTCTTTTTGAGTGGATAGCACTATTGATGCACCATAAAAGTCATACATGGCAGATAAAAATTTTCTCAATATTTCTTTTAACTTTTCACTATTCTCATCACCATAACAATTCTCAATAATGATATCAACAGATTCCAATTTGAAACGAGGATCAAGCACCACAGCAACAAACAACATAATATTCACATTATCAACATTTGCCCAATACTTATCAAATTTTTTTTTTCATCTTAACAGCCATTGCTTTTAAACCCAAATGATCACTTTCGCACCATGAAGAAATCAACAAGCCAATACCATAAAATCTGTCTCATATATTCATTTCCAGTGACATAAAGAGAGCCAGACAAATTCACGGTTGTTTCATAAAACACTTCAAGAAAAGGAAGCATACTTTTTAGCATATTCCCAATCACTCCTCTCCGGTAAACCACTCTTACACAAAAGCTCACTCACATACTTGTTATCGGTCACCTCAAGTAAGTTAAAAGCCTTTTCAAACTTAATAGCAGACTTTAACATCAAATATGTTGAATTCCACCTAGTATCCACATCTAAGCATACAAGACTCAAAGTGTCTAGCAACTCTTTTTTAGCACAATCTTTAAACTTACTCAATTCTAGAAGGAGAAGATCTAACATACTTTACTGCATTTCGAATTTTCTCAATTGAAGTATCAATATCTTTCAAACCTTCTTTCACAATAAGACTCAAAATATGGACAGCACATCTCATATGCAAATATTCACCATCCAAAACACTACCCTCCCAACTATTCAATCTCCTTTTTAAATACTGAATACCTAAGTCATTTGAAGCTGCATTATCAACAGTCACAGTAAAAACTCTACGGCTACCCCAATCAAGCATGCATTTTTTCAATTGTTTTGACCCATGACCTCACCAGAATGACTAGAAATTGGACAAAAAGAAATTATCTTTTTATGCAAAGTCCAATTCTCATCAATAAAATGACATGTGATACACATATAACTCAAATTCTGAATGGAAGTCCATGCATCAGCTATAAGACAAATTCTGGAAGATAACTTCTTCAAACAACTCATCAAATTCTTTTTTCTCTTGTTTATAGAGATTGTAACAATCCCTAGTAACTGTAAAACGTGATGGCATAGCAAACAAAGGCTGCATAGCACGACAAAAATCACGAAATCCTTCATGTTTCACAAATCTAAAAGGAATCTCATCAGAAATTATCATTTTAGCTAGACATCTCCTGCACTCTTCTTGATCAAATTTCCAATGTGAAAGTGTATGTGTAGTCCTTTGGTCACTACTAGCTAAACTTCCACTTGGTAAAGGTTTAAATGTCAATATTCTTTGGCTTTTTTCTATATTTGTTGGATATTTTCTGCACCTACTCAAGTGATTACTTAAACAACTAGTTCCACTAGATAATGACATGCAAGAGACTTCTCACAATATTTGCAAGTAGCCCTTTGGTCACTACTATTGTCACTAGCAATTTTTTCAAAATGATCCCAAACCCAATTTAAGGTTTTTTTTGTTCGCACCGATAGACTATCTCCATTTTTAAACGTCGTTATTATTGATTTGAACATAGTTAATTTATGGCCATACAAGTGACAACTGGGAATAGAAAAAAGGGCCGGGGGTTTTCTTCAACATTTTTCGTAGGGAAGATTATGGATCGATTAATCGGTTCATTAATAATTTTTTTAAACCAATCAATGATTATCGATTAATCGTTATATTATTTTCATTTTTTAACTCGATTTTTTAGATCGATTTATCGGTTAACCACTAAAAAATTTTAATATATAAATTTAATATTAAATAATTTATAATATTATTTTAATAGTTAAAAATGCTTTAAAATGAAAAAAATACTGATTAAATAATATTCATTAAATAATCAAATTAAAATAAAATTTTTCATAATTAATTATTAAATTAAATAATATTCAATATAAAACTAACAACATAACGCTAATTATGCACATAATTTTAATGTTTATTTATTAAAAATATATATTTTGCAATATTATATATCATAATATTTATAAATTACACAAAAAATAAAAATATAAGTGTTAAATTTAAAATATAATTCATAATATATATTTATATAATATATATATATATATTATATATATATAATACAGTTTCGAATCGGGTAACCACTGATTTTTAAAGTAAAAATCTTAATTTAAAATTTTGATTCGATTAACCTAAAAATCGGTTCAGTTTCGGATCGATTTTTCGGTTAACCATGCTCACACCCTAATTTTCAACTTATAAAACCACCAATTTAAGGTGTCTTTAACAAATTCATTCAAACTTCTATTATTTATATATACCATTGGAGTTTCATGTAATAAATTTAAGAAATATTATTGTTTCTAAATTGGTTATTTTCTTTTCAGGATTTCAAATATAATTAAGAACCATTTTTTTCTAAATTCTTCAAGTAATTTTTTTGAATCATTTTCTTAGATGCTTCAAGTTTTTTTAACCTTATGTATTATCGATTAGTATATAAGAGCATTTATTCATTAATTTGTCCCCTTCATTGCTAAAAAATGCGGTAAATTTCTAACATCTCCTTTACGATCATGCTCAAAGAATCTATTGGCTTTATTTTGTTATTTTTTAAATAAAGTTATATTTAAATGCATTGTTAGAATTGAAACCTTTTTATATGTCCCCTCACATGTTTGAAAATATTTAAAAGGGTTTCATGTGATTCTATAAGACCTTTTTATCCTTTAAAATGACTAAAATTAATATCATTTATCTAATTCTTAATTAATTTTGATTGTTTAAAATTTTGAATTTCTATTAAAGATATGATATGTACGAAAATAAAAATTGAACGATTTTAATATAGGGATAAGACTTAATGACAAAATTGTAGATAGTTAGCAATGCATTAACCTATGTAATAGGTAGAAGGTGATATAGGATAGGATGATTAAGTCTTCTTTTGAACGTGATTATCATTCTATTTGAGGAAAATACAAGCATAGAAAATTATAGAACATTGTCACAAATCAATCAATTACAAATCGAAAACGTCAAAAGATAAAGAACACCACCTCATTCGTCACATTTCATAACATGTGTTGGAGACAGAGATATTGAGCGGAAGAAAAATCTAATCTTTATAGATTTTAAATCTTTTATTAAACAATTAAAGTTTGAACACTTGTTTTTTAAATTAATCATAGCTATAAATTATATTCATATTTAAAAATTTACTGATATGACTAATTGAAATAGAATAATAGTAAATGAGGAGAAAGGCAGGGGCTCTTTGGTCAGAAGAAAAACAGAATTTGTATTATGTCATTATAGATTTATGAGAGCCACAAGCAAGAATGATGGTGCAAAACGAAAGGTGCTTTTAATAAATCTCAACCACCTAATCAAATATCTACGAGTTGGTCACCCTAACCTCCCCAACTCTAAGGCCCATTCTATATAATATTATATTGTATTTTTTTCTCACAAAATCACATCTTAATGGCCCAGAAGTTTCCACTTCATCATGTAATTAATATATATAATATATGCAGAATTGTAGATACAGCAAACTATAAGTTTCATCTCAAATGGTCCAATGTTATCCCCATCATATGCACACTTTATTAAAACTTAAATGCTTCATTTCTCTGATAACATTTCAACTAATAAAATTAATTTTAATTTTATATTTAAGTCTTTTACTTTTCCATTTCTCTCTCTAACACAATATAAATGCCTTAATACATAATTTGCTACTTGTGCTTCAACTAATTCAATATTGGTTTTACTTTTCCAGACCCATTTTGCTCCTTAATTGGAATAAAGATTAAATATATATTCTTGCAATTATAGATAAGTAATGATAACGCATTTGAATCATGTGCATTCTAACGATCAGACAATTTAGGTATATATTTGGTATAATTTTTTTTTTAAATACCTCTAAACTTAAAAAAAAATCCAAATATGACAATTTTGTTTGGCAATCACAGTCCAAATCCATTATATTTTTTGCATTCCATAGATAAATAGCTGAATTGATAAAATGGACAAAACAACGAATATAGCAAAATGGTAGGGTTTTATGTAGGTCCATGACAGCATGTCAAAAATGATTAATTCATCTTATTCTATTCTTGTGCTATTTAAATTTTAACCTCATTTTGAGTTTAGAGGTAGTCCAATTTAAAATGTTAATATTTAAACTTTGAAGTATAATTGCAAGTTTTGTATTTCCAAAACTAATGGGTAAACTCCGAAGTCTTAAATTAAACTTCAAGGACTAAAATTGCAAAACTTTGTAGTACCAGAGATACAAACAGTAAATAAACTTTTATTTAATTTTCCAGTGGTTGTTTAAATTAAGGCCCAGATGTCTTCTGCTTATTAATCTAAGCCCAGTAAGCCCAGAGCTATGAGTTGGGCCATCCTTAAACTATCATATGTAGGATCCAACTCAATTGTTCCTTTTATAAATTAATAAAATAATAATTAGAAAAAAAAAATATTCCATGCGCCATGCATCCTTTTACGCGGATAGAACAGTGTGTGCTGGTCTGCGTATGGGTACAGGTTCCATGGAAATTTGCTTTAACATTAAACTTTGACTTATTGTATAATTAATGATATGGATATCAATTTTTATTGTACAGTATTTTTATACAATATTAACAAAAAAAAAAGAAATATAATATAAAAAATTTAAATGTTGCTCAAATATGAATTTTTTACAAATTAATTGTGGATATCTAATTGAAGTGAATTGTTGAAAAAGTAAAAGTTGTCATCTGCTTCCACCTGCTAAACCAAACACAAACACTTAGTTTGAAAGGAAAAAAGCAAACTGTGATTATATATATAAGATAAGGCATGCAGTAATCAAACAATATTAATGGCACAATTTCAGCTGAAGTTGTTAGAAATGAAGATTATTAAAAATAATGCACAATCATGATTACAATTATAATATAATAATATTTATGAAAAGAATGCAGAACTGTAATATTCTATTCATTTATTTCTATCCTTTTTTCCTAACTTTTTTATAATGGTTCAACAGCGATGTTCAACCATCATTATAACAATCCTCTGCCAACTGCCCTTCTCTAATATATGGGATGTCATAACTAATTTCGGTGGGGATGAATATATTCATGCGATCTTGACACTGACGGTTTGGAAAACTTTATTACTGTTGTTGTGGTAATAACTCTAACAGTTACTGACTGGTGTAGAATAAAAAGCCTTTTAATTCTAGACTTATTGGGATAGTGCAGAATTTTAGTGCTATTAAGATAGTCTTAAGGGTTAAAGGTTTTAACATGAACACATAAACGAGCCTGCTGAAGTGATAGTGTGGAAGGTGCTTGTGTCTGTAGTTTGATGCTTTTGTAGCCACAAAACTACTCTAATGATGCACATAGCATGCTATTAAAGAAAGAAGAATATGTTCAATTGTATATTTCTTCCCACGAAAGCTTAGCCTTTTAATTGAAAAGATATACAAATATAATTTTACCTTTGTCAACAAATAAGAACGAAAGACAATCAATATGATATAGGAAAAAGACAATTACCTTTTTATTTTGATTTTTTTAAAAAAATATATTTTATTTTGATTAGACTCGAAAGAGATATAAAAATTGATTTGATGTAATTGTTGTTTGTAATAAAATCTTACTTTAAGGTAGCATTATAACAGCCTCAAGAAAAGAAGAGAAAAGTGGTACCATATTCATAAAACAAAAGAAATCTAATTAAAAGTATTTTTAGTTTTTACCATTCAATTGGGTCAAAAATAATTATGGAAAGTATAACAAACAAGCAGAAAAGGAGAAAAAGGGGTTGAAATGTTGACTAAAACAGAAAAAAAAAATTATAATGCATAAGTTGATTTTACGAAGTTTTAAATAGGATACATGGCTTTGCTTTGGAGCTAAGACAATAATTGCTTAATCAAATTTGAGATCGAAATGAGAAAAACTCATCATGTTATCAGAGTTTAATATCTATCTATCTATTATATAGTTCGAGCAATTTTATTTATTAATTTCTTATGTGATAATATTGTTCAGTAGTTGTTTTCATTTGAAATTGATTTGTTATTATCAATATGATTATTAACTCTTTTATAAATATTTACAATCAAATCTAAATATTTACAATCAACTAAAAATATTAATGTAATATGAAATATATTTTCCTTTTAGGTTAATAGTTATTATGAGGTTATAACTTTATTCGCATTGACATTGTGTTCTCACTTCACTTGTATTCCTTTTAAAAAGTTATGGAACTCCTTTTCTTAAGGCTTCTTTGGTTTTTATTTTTAGTTTCTTCTCCTTTTTTTTTTCTACTGGAGATCCAATTTTCCAAAATTAAAAGAAAACAAAGCTGAGAGAATTGGGTTGGGATAAAAGATTCAAATAATGTAAATGTATAGATTAAGCTTCAGATTAGTATCGATCTGGGAGTAATTCGAATGATCTGAAATTTTGTTTGCTATAATATCTTAAATTGATATTATTATTTTAATTTTTTCAAAAAATATTATATTTATATTAGATTTAAATATATTAATACAATTTAAAATTTAAATATATATAATTTACGATTTTAATATATATAATTATATTATATAATTGATAATATATTTATGTATGATCGATATTTTATAAATTCAAACTCTCTATAAAAAAAACAAAAATTAAGATTTTTGTTTGTTTAGAACGTCAAACAAGACTTTAATTAACTATAAATTTCAATGCAGTCAAAATTATCCATTTTAATAATAATAATAATAATAATAATAATAATAATAATAATAATAATTTTTCTTTAATTTTTATTATTTTGCATAATTTTGTTTTGTAAACTTACTTAAATTGTTTTAGTGAATAAAATCACTCTATACCATTTAACAGATTATTTCAACAAAAAATCTCATTCAACTTCATTAAAAAACTTATAAAAGTTGAACAAATTTGAATTTGCGAAAATTACTTGAATTTTCTTTTTCGCATAAGAATATGAAATACTATATGTTTTTGTATTAATTGTGATTAATAAATATAGAGCTTAGTATTGAATGGTAAAATTGTGACAATATTAAAGTTATAGATTTAAATTAAAGAGTTTATTTGCATATTTATGTGATATTTTTGAGTCAAAAGATGCATTTTATATTTTATGATGGCAAAGAGAGAAATCAAACATGCAAAAAATATTATAAATTCTTTTATTTGATATTAAACATAGAAGTGGTGCAAATAGGTGTGCGAGGAGTATGATAATTACAAAATGAAAGAGGGGTTGGCGTTACTATTTGATTCCAAATGCCAATACTTGTAGAATGAATATGTTGATTGTTGTTGTGGCCTTTTGTCAACACTAAAAGTATGCTTCAATTATGACATCCACTACTTGCCCAAAAATTACGTTCATAAAAAGCTAAAGATAAGAAAAATTATTTCATAATTAACTAAAATTCCATTTTTACTTTATGCCCAAACAAACCTACTATTATTTTTACATTTATCATTATGACTTCTCACGCAAGTAAAACAAACTTGTTTTTTTTTTTTTTCTTATTTAAAGGGAAATTGGACATAAAATTCATTTACTAATCTAAATTAATATATACAAAATAATACATATTTTACACATGATATTTTTTAATTAGATTGAAATATCAAATTCCTATTAATTTAAACTTATCATATATTTTAGAAATGATACACTTTTGTTGACAAAACATACATACAAATACACATGAAAAATAATAATTTAAAGGAAACATATTTATCTCTCGCAGTACAAAATCTTTGATAAAGCGGATGTACAAAATTTTAGTTTTACGTCACTTGTTAGACTTTTAACCACAAGCAATTATGCTGAAAAAATGACAAATGCACAATCTAAAAGCCCCTTAAAGATGCAGAGAAAAACAAAATGGATGAACCAAATATTTTGTGTGTCAAATAGAGATATAAAATCAGTAACTTCAGATAGGTTTTTTGATCCCCTTTATATAGAGGTTTATTAGAGTCACAACCCTAATAAGACTTCGATTCCTTTTTGGATCATGATTAGATAATCCTAAACCAATTAGGATCAATACAAGTAGAGTTATGGGCGTATCCAAATGCTATCATCTCCCACTCGTACATGATGAAATAAATTTCAGTCAATATCCCTATTCATACAGGTAGATAGACCATGTGACCAGCATAAATCGAAAGCATTATTGCTATATACCTATTAGGGATATACAATATCTCAAAAAATAAGATTCTCTTTTTCACATATACTTAACCTTAGATTGCCTTCTCATATTCATTGTTTTGAGGAGTGATCTCATAAAATAATTTTCATGTTCACTATTGTGCTCTACTCATAGAAGGCACAATAGGTATACCAATAAATCACAAAACTACTGAATGCGATCAAAAGGTTATCTTTCCCTCTTATTATATGCTATCCATCATATTCTAACTCGTTTTTCTAGCTAAATTCGTCAGGCCAAATAATTTCATAACGTTTTGGAGACTAACTAAACTAGCCACATTGAAGATACTTCAAGGATAAAATTAAAGGGTTCTGAGGGTCGATATTCAATAGGGTGTCACAATAAGGAAAGTTGAGATAATTTACTTATTAAATTCCCATCATTTGGTTACTTAAGCATACATGATATGAAACATGTGCTATGGTATTCTTTCTTTCCCTTTAAGGAGCGCACGTCTCGCAAAATATATTTAACATCATACAGAAGCTTAAGGTTGCGACACACTGAAGCATCCAGCTTTAGTCTGCTTGCAAAAGGACTATTTCTTGCTTTTAGGGCAGAACTTAGTAGTTACATTTAACTCACCATAGGATCACACATAATCCAAATTTGAATCTTAATCCAAAGTATACAACCTTATGTATATATTTATCTCACACGTTAATAAGACTAATCTTATAATTTTTGCAAGATGACTTTTTTATTTTGAATAGGTTCTCGAGTTACACCATATGTTCAAAAATCATCTCATCTTAGTTTTTGTCAACTTATTGGCAAAATTAAGATAAACACCCATGTGAATGGGTTACTTCTCTGTTCGACATGCTCAATCTCATAATCATTAACAATAAATATTCACACATTAAATATTTACACTCATGTATTGCCAAAAATGAACTCAATTATTATTTATAAATAATAATTTTAAGGGATTACATAAGAGAACAGTACAAACTAAATCCTACGCAAGCCTTGAGATTTAATATGTCTCTCAAACACATCTCTCGTTATAGGTTTAGTCAATAATTTGCTATCATATCTTATGTGGAAATGTATTGTAAGTTCACATCTACTCGTGCAATAATATCTTTCATGTAATGATGCTTAATGTCAATGTGCTTAATCCTACTATAAAATTTTGGATTTTAATGTAAGTAATCGATGATTGACTGTCATTATAGACTGTCGCTAGCTTCTCTAAAGCAATTACTCTTAAATGGTTTATAAACCTTTTTAGCCAAACTGTTTTTTATACTGCAGCTAAGAAAGCGACGAATTTAACTTCCATTATTGATAGGGCTATGCAAGTTTGTTTCTTGCTACTCTATGAGATGGCATGTAACGACCACACTAGTCTATCTGAATTCCTGTTACTTATCTTAATATTTTTAATAAACAATACATATAATACTAATGATATGTTCATCTGTCATACAATTGGTTGTAATTTGATTTTCTAATTCATACATTAGAAAAAATTATGTAAGCCTATACTTTATTACATCATAGTCGTATTTTGAGTTAATAGTTACATAACATGTTCATTACATCGCTTTCATCAGATTTACATAAATCAAAAGATAAAAGCAATACAATTTAGACATCAAATGCTAACTCTTCCTATCCGGTGTTGGCCTTGTCCCTGAAGCAACGACCTACCTTAAACCTATATGGATAAACATTCGTGCTAAGCTATAAAGTTTAGTGGGAAACAATAACTATATGAACTACTCATAATGATTGTTTCCAAGTAAACAATAAATAATATTAATATCAAGATATTATAATCAACATGCAAGGGTTACATTATAAATTCACATATCATATTTAATCTTATATCATTACTGTATAATGATAAAACATAATGGGTCTAAAAAGTATTGCCAACATTATACATATATTGTTCATTATATACTGTAAAATTCCTACTAAAGTTCTGTAGGTGTGGATAACGGGTGATACTATATTGTAGTATCCGAAAATACGAAAGGATATTTGAAGGTATCAATCATATGGATCCAAATGGGCCAAATCATGAGGACCTATATGAGGTCGAATCATAGGGACCTATATAAGGTCGAATCATAGGGACCTATACAAGGTTAAATCATGAGGACCCAAATGGGGTCGAACATATAGCAGTTGCGACTGTAACCCTATTATATGCCATCCATCATATTCTAACTTGTTTTTCTAGCTAGATTCGTCAAGCCAAATTATTCTATAGCCTTTTGAAGACTAACTAAACTAGCCACATTAAAGCATACTTCAAGGATAAAATTAAAGGGTTTTGAGGGTCGATATTCAATAGGGTGTCACAATAAGGAAAGTTGAGATCATTTACTTATTAAATTCCCATCCTTTGGTCACTTAAGCATACATGATATGAAACATGTGTTATGATATTCTTTCCTTCCCTTTAAGGAGTGCACGTCTCGCAAAATATATTTAACACCATACAGAAGCTTAAGGTTGCAACACACTGAAGCATCCAGCTTTAGTCTACTTGCAAAAGGACTATTTTTTGCTTTTAGGGCAGAACTTAGTAGTTACGTTTAACTCACCATGGGATGACATATAATCCAAATTTGAATCTTAATCCAAAGCATACAACCTCATGTATATATTTATCTCGTACGTTAACAAGACTTATCTTGTAATTTTTGCAAGATGATGCTTTTATTTTGAATAGGTTCTCGAGTTACACCATATGTTCAAAAATCATCTCATCTTAGTTTTTGTCAACTCATTGGCAAAACTAAGATAAACACCTATGTGAGTGGGTTACTTCTCTGTTTGACATGCTCAATCTCATAATCATTTACAGTAAATATTCACACATTAAATATTTACACTTATGTATTGCCAAAAATGAACTTAATTATTATTTATAAATAAGAATTTTAAGAGAATTTTAAGGGATTACATAAGAGAACAATACAAACTAAATCCTACGCAAGCCCTGAGATCTAATATGTCTCTCAAACACATCTCTTATTACAGGCTGAGTCAATAAATCTACTATCATATCTTATGTGGAAACGTATTGTAAGTTCACTTCTACTCGTGCAACAATATCTTTTGTGTAATGATGCTTAATCCTACTAAAAAATTTTGGATCTTTAATGTAAGTAATCGATGATTAACTGTCATTATAGTCTGTCACTAGCTTCTTTAAAGTAATTACTCTTAAATGGTTTATAAACCTTTTTAGCCAAACTATTTTTTATACTGCAACTGAAAAAGCGATGAATTTAGCTTCCATTGTTGATAGGGCTATACAAGTTTGTTACTTTCTACTCCATGAGATGGCATGTAAAGACCACACTAGTCTATCCAGATTCCTGTTACTTATCTTAATATTTTTAATAAATAATACATATAATACTAATGATATGTTCATCTGTCACACAATTGGTTGTAATTTAATTTTCTAATTCATACATTAGAACAAATTATGTAAGCCTATACTTTATTACATCACAGTCATATTTTGAGTTAATAGTTAAGAACATGTTCATTACATCGCTTTCATAAGATTTACATAAATCAAAAGATAAAAACAATATAATTTACATCAAATGCTAAGTCTTCCTATCTGGTGTTGGCCTTATCCCTGAAGTAATGACCTACTTTGAACCTACATGGATAAACACCCGTGCTAAGCTATAAAGTTTAGTGAAAAACAATAACTATATAAACAACCACTCATAGTGATTGTTTTCAAGTAAACAATAAAAATTATTAATATCAAGATATTATAATCAACATGTAAGGGTTACATTATAAATTCACATATCATATTTAATCTTATATCATTATTGTATAATGATAAAACATAATGGTCTAAACAAGTATTGCCAACATTATACATATATTGTTCATTATATACTATAAAATACCGGCTAAAGTTCTGTGGGTGTGGATAACGAATGATACTGTATTGTAGTACCCGAAGGTACGAAAGGCTACCCGAAGGTATCAATCATGTGGACCTAAATGGGCCAAATCATGGGGACCCACATGAGGCCAAATCATGGGAACCTATATAAGGTCGAATCATAGGGACCTATACAAGGTCGAATCATGGGGACCTATACAAGGTCGAATCATGGGGACCCAAATGGTGTCGAACATATAGCAGCTACGACTGTAATCCTGTAGGCATGCCTATCTATCCACCACCAAGTTCTATGTGCAGGCAAACAATCATATTCATATGTTATTTGATTTATACAATTTAATTCATCATATAAGAGGTTAATTCAAATATTATAGTATTGTTCTTTAACTATCATGTCATAATCAAAAATACATATAGATAATCAGTATATAATACAATCATATTCAAGTAAATATTTTCATGCATCAATTACTATGACTTTATCTTTATATTACTTATACATTTCTTATGCTTATTGTTGAACGTTACCATATACTTTATGCTTAAGGTAACCTATAAGATTTAGGAAAAGAGTAGTTAATCTTATGCCTCATATAGGATCTTAACTTTCAAGTTTTAACTTATGAATGAGGATCACAGTTACTACTAAAATCATGGTAACCGTGGCCTAAGACATGACATAGGTGTCATGGTTACTACCAAAATCATGGTAACCGTGACCTAGTTGCACTTTTGGTCCTAGACTATGCTAGACTACCTCACGATCATTACCAGATGAAAAATAACAATGATCAATAACTTTGGGAGGGGGTTACGGTTACTATGAAAAGATTAGTAACCGTAAGGTAGAGTGGATTTTGGCTCTGGACTAAAAACTGGACTGCCTTATGGTTACTATCAAAAACATAGTAACCATGATGCCTCAACCACCCAAAGATAGAATTTCTATCTCAATTTATATGCCATTTTTACCTATAAAACATCATTTTTAGGGAAAACTTCCTCTACAAAGTTGTATATCTGTATTTCTAGTTTCCAAAACATCAAAAATCACTCAAATCTGACCTATAAATATTAAGCAACTCCATAAAAACCACTAACTGCTCCCAGTGATAGGGCAATAGTCTTAACCTAGATTCAAGTCAAATTTTCTCTATCATACAAATTGATTCAATATTTATGTTCTTCATATGAAATAAAGCTATTTGAGTCTAGTTTCTTATCCAACTAGAACTTCTCAATTTTAGTCATGGTAACTCAAGATATCAACAAATTTATGCTGACTGGTCATGTGAACTCTAAGATAGTTTTCCCTATCTTCAGCAAAACTTTTTATTTTCGGTTTCCAGTCAAGTCTAACCTCAATTTTTCATGATATTCACTTACTATAACATCACATATTACTATACTCACATCATATACATAATAAACATACACACAACAAGAAAAGTTCCCATACCTTTAAAGACTTCATCAATCTTTCTCTCTTCCTTATCTTCTCCTTCCTTTCTTTTTCTCTTCATCTCTACTATCTACAGCTTTATCTCTACTTGGAGTAGCATCTTCGTAGACTTGAGGAGAAAAATGAGAAAAGAAAAGCCAAGGAAAGATAAACAAAAACTTTGTTTTTTGTTTGTGGCCAAGTATGGCCGGCCAACTCAAAGAAAGAAAACCAAAATTGCTTCTCTCTTTCCTAGCCTTTCATTTGCTTATATCCTATTGGTGGCTCATAAAAATCTTTGCAAAGTTCATTTTGTTCCCTCTCTATATTTATGTTTCTTACTTTGGTCTCTCACCTTTCACATATCATATTTCTACCTCAAAAATTTTACTTTTACTTTTAAATTAAGTCCCTAATTTGTAATTTTCCTTACTTAGCCACATAATCAACATCTGTCTCATGTGAACTGACCATTTATCCCTCATAGGGTATCATTAGGGGCATTACACAGCATCTTTTCCAAGCAAGAAAATAAATCCTAAAGTGGATTTTCTCTCATCCATATCTCTTTCCTAGTCATCATCTGTATATCCTCTCAATTACAAATCATAGCCTTGATAACAGAGAGAATATTTTGTGGTACCTTTAAGGTATCTAAATATCCTCTTAACTGCTTTACAATGTGCTTTACCTGAGTTGGATTGATATCTACTTATTAAACCTACTGCATATCATATATCAGGTGTTGTACATAATATTGCATATATTAGACTACCCATAGCAGTGGTTGACCGGTGTCTAGCAAGCATATTAGATCAGTTATTAATATAGAAAAATATAAATTAAGACCTTAAATATCGAACCCAAGGGAATTATGCAAGTGCAAAGTGTTCAGATCTTAAAAATGAAAATTGGTATGCAAAGGAAGAAAAAATAAATTTGAAAGTTGCGATGATGAAGAGTTAACTAAACTAAAATAGAGATTCAAACAACAAAATTAATGCAATTAATCATAAACTAAAACAACTACACCTGAAATCCAAATAAAGTAAGTAATAAAAGTTTGACAAATTCAATGATAAAAGGACTTTCATGGTATGGATAACTCTTTAAAAGCATCTTTAAGGATCTTATTCATGAAGCTTCATTAGAAGCGGCATCTAGGAGGGACCTTGTAGATTGGTTCACACCTGCATAAAAAATAGACATTAATTGATGCATAATAATTTCATGGTATGGATAACTCTTTAAAAGCCTCTTAAATCTTTTTCAAGCCTCACGAAATGGTTCCTCATATAACTAATAAAAATTATGGATGTTGTTCCTAATACTAGCTATCATGGTAGGGAAAAAAATTGGTATAAAATTTTTTCCTTTATTTGTTGCCATGATTGAATGGACTGACTTAGTAACATTTGTAGTCAATCCCTAGCCTTACTAATGTGAGCAAAAGGAAATAAATTAAGCCTAATTGCATCCATGGACACATTGGGTATCTGTACCGTATCACTAATTTATAGAAAGATATCTAAATATTAAGAAGGGTTCTCTATTTTTTATCTTGAAAACTAATTCTTTTGGACCATGATAATGGTAGCAAATTTTATCTCAAAATGTTAATTATGAGGTATCCTAATGGTTCTATATTCTTCATTCCACCTAGGTATAATATAGTCTCTAATGGTTCTAAGTCTAAATCCATTCCCTTGAGCTTGGTAGTTCATATCTTGCTCTTCTATCCTTGGTGGTGGTAGATCATTTATAGGGGGTTCATTACTATGTATGTCGTCAATATTAAGAGGTGGATCTACACGTAACCCTTGATTATTCATGGTATCTCATAACCTTTCAGCCCTATGAAATGTCCTTTCTATTTCAAGGTTAATAGGTACAATTAGATTGCCTCTTACCATAAACTACTAACACCTAAAAAATAAAAGAATAAATTAAAAAATAGACAAAGAAGAAGAAGAACACATAAAATCCACTTTTAAAATCCAAAACAATTAAATAAATGCCAAAGTTTCCTGGTAATGGCATCAAAAACTTGATCGGTGTCTAGTAAGCGTACTAGATCGGTTATTAATATAGGAAAATATGAATTAAGATCCTAAATATCCAATCCAAGGAAACTGTGCAAGTGCAAAGTATTCAGATTTTAAAAATAAAAATTTGTATGCAAAGGAAGAAAAAAGAAATCTCAAAGTTTCGATGATAAAGAGTTAACTAAACTAAAACAGAGATTCAAACAACAAAATTAATGCAATTAATTATAAATTAAAACAACTAAACCTTAAATTCAAACAAAGCAAGTAATAAAAGTTTAATGAATTCAATGATAAAAAGACTTCCACTAAAGGACTTTCCACCTCAATTTCTTATGCATATAACTTAGTTAAAAGTAATACAAGTGATTATAAAAAACTGGTAATAAATTCAAATAACTTTCTCAGAATATCTTTCTAAGCATCAAATTATTTTACTCTAAATAATTTAATACTCGACATAAAAATTTAGTTCATGAATTCCTAAATATCCATCTGACCCTTTTCTCAAGAGATCTCACTTCAATCTATTCTTAATTTACCTTTTCCTAGCCTTAAATTACTTAAAGTTAACACACAATTATCTCATATTCCAGAAATTAATCATGTATCAAATTTAATGAATTTTAACTATGAACATGCATACCCTAGTCAACATTACATTTGATTATTAATAATTATCTCAATACATCATTAATCAAACTATATATAACTTAAGATAAGGACGTAGCTCAAAAATTAAGAAATAATCAACTTGTATTCAATTAAAGATCAAACCTAGTTATTACATAAAGAAATATGTGGGTTCAAGTTCCTTCAGCAAAAGCAAAAGAAACTACTCACTCATTGTTATAAAAATTAAAGTAAAACAAAATAAAAAAATATGATACACACAAAACCCTTCAGTTATTCTTGAAGCTTTCTAATAATTCTTCAAGCGTAGCCTCCAAATTCTAAGTGAAAACTAAAATAAAACTCTAATGAAATTTGTAACTAAGAAGCTCCATTTTCTAATGTTCTTCTGACTCTTTTATAGCTTGAAAAGAAGAAGTTTCAAAGCTTTTAACTTCCTATTCAGCACATGTCTTTTTAATTCGCTAAATAACTTCCTATTCAGCAGAGGAGAAAATTTTAATCGTAATCTAAACTCTTTGGCTCGGTAGAGTGAAATATCATTTCACCGAGTAGCCTCATGCTGCACTTCTTCTTTGGGTGGCTCGATAGAGTGCAAATTTGCTCCACCATATGCCTTATAACTGCTTTTTGCTCCCTTTATAACCCACTCGGTAGAATGCAAATGTTGCTCCACCGAGTAGTCCCTTCAAGGGTGCCTAAACTTCATTCCCTTTGCCTTTGTCCCTTGAAACTCTTTCTTTTCCTTCCAAACCTAACATGACCAGCCAATAAACCTTAGTTTTCTTTATTTTCTTATTCTCAAATGAAAAATCCAAGCTCATAATCATATTCTACACCTCAAAATCTATGAAAAAATACTAAAGAATTAATTAAAAATACTAATTATCCAAATATTATCTTAAAATCCTAAACTTTGTAACCTTGAAATCTTCCCTTACTTTGGGTAAATCAAATGCTTGAGGCTATATTTTTGTTCTAGAGTGATGGAAGTTCAATTCTTATGTTAGGATTTAGTGGAGATTTGAAGTGAAATTAAAGGAAATCAAAGGAAAAAGGAAGAGTATGAGTGTCGGCCACATGAGGGAGAGATGAAGAGCTGGAAAAATCTAAGAAAATCTCAAATTTTTTAGCCTTAAATACTCTCTCAAATGGGCCTAATAATGGGCCAATGAAGTGGGCTTAGTCCAATTTATTTCCAAGGCCCATTTTTGGCCAATTTAAGCCCAATTCGAATTCTCTCTCTTCCAGCCTTCAAATCACTCTAAAAATTATTCCATCACTCTTATCACATCAAAAATAGGTAGTATACAAATTTTTAGCTCAATTGAAGTCTATTATCTGTCCGATTCGATAACTACCATTATCACCGAAAAATTAAATTTTTACTATCAAAATATTCTACAAAAATTCATAAAGATCTGCAAAATATGGGAATTTTTGAAATTCATTTACTATTTTTAATAATTTATGCAAAATTAAGTCACATTCCCTACCAGAAAAATTGACTCGCTACCTTTTTTGTATTTTTGACCTTCTGAGGCCCATTTGACCTCAATTTTACTTTAAATTTCAACCATTGACTCACCATGACCAATATTTTCCGATGGTCCAATAAAATATTTTGGATTTTCGAGTGTCCTTTTGGGCCCGAAAAGTATTATTTACCATCGAAAAGTATTGTTCACGGCTGACCCGATGTTGCGGCCATTACAAGCTAAAATTAACCTTATAGACGTAAATCTAACAACAGAATAAAAAAAATCTCCTTATAGTTAATCCTTTCCTGTTGTGTAAACCTTTTAGCAACTAGCCAAGCTTTATATCTTTTGACACTTCCATCAACTTTTCATTTTACCTTAAGAATCCACTTATTTTCAATTAGTTTGCATCCTTTCGGTAGATCAATTAGTTTCCAAACATGGTTTAATCTCATAGATGTCATTTCTTCTTCCATTACTTTAATCTATTTTTTCTTAGCTGGGTATGAAAGATCCTATTGTATATTTTTAGGCTCTTCTTCATTTTTTGGGGAAACCAAAAAGGCCTCATTCGAGCCTTTAATCTCAAATCATTAGCGTGGAACACTTTTTCTTTTAGATTTTTACAATTTCGCCTCTTGATAAATATGTCTCATATATTCATCATAATTTGGAATTCTTCTACTGGGATCGAAGTAAATACTCTCACTGGAGTTGGGAATACTAACATCAAGACCATTTAAAGGAATAGGGTTTTGACCTTCTTTCTCTAATTCCTTCCCACTCGAATGGAATGGCCCTAATAGTTCCTTTTCTCGAGTTTTATAGAAAGTGAAATCTTGATTCACTTTGCCAAACTTTGGAAATTCATTCTCTAAGAATATGACATCTTGTGATTCAAACTTTGTCACTATGACATCTTTTTGCTTACTTATGAAAAAATATCCTATTGATACTTCGTAGTTTCTCATAAAAATACTATTTTTATCTCCTGGTCCTAATTTGTCAAATTTATTAGAGGTACCATGGACGTAAGCAGTGTAATCCTAAGGTCGCAAATGGTTCAAGTTAGGTTATCGACCAGTCCATAATACATAAAGAGTGGATGTGATAGTTTTAGAGGGTATACGGTTAAAAACATATATGGCAATCAATAGAACTTCTCTTCAATAGGAGATTAGCAAATTTACCTCGATCATCATAGATATTACCATATCAAAGAGAGTTATATTTCTCCTTTCCATAACACCATTTTATTATGGAATTTTGAGAATGAACAACTAATGTTTAATTCCTTTTTCATCACATAAAGCTTTAAATTCATCCAAAATATATTTTCGACCTCTGACAATTCTTAAGTTTTTATTTTTCTATCTAATTATTTTTTAACTAAGTTCATATAACTTTTGAAGCAACTCAATATTTATGACTTGTGAGAAATTAAGTAAACATAACCATACTTAGTATAGTCATTTATAAATGTGATGAAGTAGTAGGCTCCATATCTTGCCTTGACATTCATTAGACCATAAAAATTGAAATGAATTAATTGTAATGGAAATTCAGTCGTAGTTCCTTTTTCGAATGGTTTTATAACTATTTTTCCTTTTAGGCAATACTCATAAGCAGGTAAATCAATTTCATTTAGGTCACCTAATAAACATGTTTTAGTTAATCGACTCATTTAGTCTTACCCAATATGATTTAACCCAGCATGCCCTAATTTCACATTATTCCCAAAACAATGTGAAGTATAATAAGGGATTAAGAAAAAACTAGTATTATTCATGTAATTAGGATCAATATCCATAATAATCAAATCATTAGAAATAAAAACAAAACCATAATAAACATTATCTAAACATAAACGCATACTATTATCCTTAAAATGCAAATCAAAACCAAGTCTCATCAAGGGTAAACTAGAAACTAAATTCCTATAAATCTCCATGCCATAAAGTACATCATATAAGAGTAGAGTTCAACCTTTATGCTAAACTAATATGCATGTGCCAATCCCTTGAACTATCACTTTCGTATTATTTTCCACATAAATCCACTTAGATTTATTTGGGATTTATTGGAATTCAACAAAAGATTCTTGATCCCTCGTCACATGTTTTATTGCTCCTGAGTTTGTTTAGGTACAGTGCAATCTCTTAGATAGTGTTCTTTTTGTTGGAAACTGAAGCACTTCACTCTTGAAATGTTCACTTTCTTACTGCCTTTGGACCTTTTAGTATTTTATCTCATGTTTTTCTTCTTAGGCTCCTTAGCATTGTCTTTACCCTAATTTTTGGACCTTTTTCTCTTGTTCTAGTTAGAACTCATTCCACCAGAATAGGATTGTGCCACATGCACTTTAGCATTGATCTTAATTCCTACCAAATGGTCCTCTTTAACTTTTAGATAATAAGCAACATCCACATATGTCTTTATGTTATCCATACGAGTTTGTTGCATCTTTATATGCTCCCAACTCTTAGGTAAAGAACATATGACAACCTAAGGTCATCAGTCAACTTATGATCGGCCTCACTAAGCCTTGGTATCATATTTTCCATCTTTTTTTAGATATTTTCATATGTTGTGAGTATATTTCTTCTAATAAGTATCAAACTTGATCATCAATGATAAGAGCCTAATCAGTGACATACCTCCGAATTTCTCTTGCAAAGCGATCCATAAGTCTTTTGTATTATGATACTTATGGAATTGCCTAGTGATGTCAACATCCATTGCACTTAACAAGATGATGTGGGCACTAGAATTTTTATTCTCCATGCCATATAAGTATCTCGATCCCACCTATGCTGGGTAGTGTTGCCATCTTTAGGTTCAACCATGACCAAACTCTAGGGTTCTAAAGCCTGTTGCTTTTTAAGCATATACTGGATTTTTATATTGTAGATCTCATAATTATCACCTTTCAGTTTTAATTATTATTTAGTTTGTCAACAATTGATTTGGAAGCAGAAGCCATTTTGGATCCTTTGATCTTTAATGAAATAAAATTTCATATTATTGAAGAAGAATCAGACAATACATGCGATTTACTATGCATTTGAGACAATAACTTAGTAAAGTTTTCTGTTAGGCTTAAATTCAAAAAGTTGACTTAAAGTATAGAATTACCCTCTAAATCCTAATGTCTAACCTTACAATATAAAATTTCATGCATAGTAAATCTAAATTACCAAAATTTTAAGTTCGCAAACTTAAAAGAGGATTTTTATTAGTTTAAGTTATTAAGTCTTAATAAGTAAACAATAATTATACTCATAAAATATTGCAAGGCAAATAACTATTAAATAAACACATTTATCATAAAGTTAAAAGCCATAATATTGAAATAAACTCATTTATTTAACCAATAAATAAAATTCAATAAATCATGCTAACACACTCATATCCATTGAATGAAAGGAAATACAATTCCAAAAAAAAATTATTTATATTTTTCAAAGGATAAAATGTTTTTCTGTAAAATATAATGTTTGAAAAATTAAAAATACTTTATGGTCATCAAAAAATTCATTAAAATATGCCAAAAATTTATAAAAATTGTAAAATTTAATTAAAAAAATTAGAGCTAATTTGACGGCCGGAGGATGCCTCACTCGTTGGTGAGAGGCTAGCAGATGCACCTACACACACACACGTAATTCCATGCATGATTAAATCTAATTGTGCCATATGGCAATAACCTACTAATCCACATGTCATGACATATATCACCACGTCAAACCCTTATGCTAACACATGGCACTTATCGGTTGGTCCACGTAGCGTCTATAAGTGACATGTCACTAACATGTGGCTTGACACAATCGTCCATATGTCACATCCTGGTTAGGCCATATGCGATAATGATACGTCTGACATGTGTCCGGGACACGTAACACGACCATAGTCATTCACATGTTGAGGTCAAAAATTCAAAATCTCGATTTTATTTTAGCATTTCAGATAATTTTGTTATTACCCCTGATTTTCGTTATATACATACACACACACACACACCAAGATTAAGCGTTCCATGTATCCTATTTTGATCTACCAACTTACATATAAATTTTTATATCAATTTTAAACATGCTAGGATGCAAAAAAAAAAAGGCTCTGATACCAATGTTGAAAAAACATGCATACAAATACACATGAAAAATATTAACTTAGAGGAAACATATTTATCTCTTGTAGCGCGGACCTTTGATAAAGTGATATCATATAAAATGGTATATTATTTAATGCATATTCTCTTTCATTTAGGTAGCTAAGTATGGTAAATTATTTGTATTTCATGTGTTTTTATCTAGTTTATGTGTTTATTTGCATTGTAGGGTGATTTGGGTGCAAAAAGGAAGAATAAGCAAACAAGTCATGAAGATGTGCATGACTTTTGAAGAGGCTCATGAGTCACACAAAGGCTCACGACTCACAACCAAGTTAACGACTCACACACAAGTTCACGAGTCACACAAAGGCTCACGAGTCATACACAATGTTCACGAGTCAAACACAGGTTCACGAGTCACAACAAGGTTCACGACTTGTGAAAAGGTTTACGAGTCAGTCACCATGAGTAGTGAAGCACTTCACAAGTGACACAGAGGCTAATGGATCATGACTCATGAAGGCTTTCACGACTTGGTACAGACACCTGCTCTCAAACGACATAACTTTTCAACATGCCTTTTCTCAACCAGCAAGTGTTTCCATCAGGCCTTTTCATGATAACTTTTCATCTTCACACATAATCAGAAAAAGCACGATTATAAAGCTATTCTCTCTATAAATAGGGATCCAAGATACGTAAAAGAGGATCAATCAGTTTTTTTTTGTAGAGATATACAGTTTTGTTTTGGATAAACATTTTTACTTAGTTTTTATTAGATGATGACAAAGGAACAGAGCCAAAGGAACAAGAGATAAGTTTCTTTCTCTTGTTTATCTTTAATTCAAGTATATATTTTGGCTAGTTTCCTTTGTACATTACAAATATGCAGTAGTATTTGTTAAGAATATGTTTATTATTCTTATTATGAATGAAGTATGATTTACATCCCTTTGTATGCATTGATTTGTTATTTATACTTGATCACCATATTTGGTATATTAGTCAATTTATTCGCAACGAGAGTTGAAATTCTTTGATGGAAAAATAAATGAATGTACTTAAAGCATTGAATTCCTATAATTTGACTTAAGGAATTCACTTTGAGGGATTAAAGAATTGGCATAGAGCTTTATAATTTTTTTATCTCTATAATGACACGAGAGTGCTTTTAGAATCAAAATGAAAATATATTTACTCACAACGAGAGTTGCTTTAAAGAATATTGGCTAAATTCTCCAGTCACTTTATTTATACAATTATTGGCACTTGTTCTTAAATGAATTGCATCTCCTATTTCTAATGTATATTCATACCATCATTTAAGTCATCTTTAATCTAATTTGATTTAATATATGAAAAGTAGTTTAGATATTTAATTAAATACATAATCTTTATTTTATTCGTTACCTATCCATCTACTCTTTGTGGTTTCAATACAAAGTTTGCCTCGTTCCCTTTAGAATGATACCCTACTCATCCTATACGTAATCTAGTGAGACTAAGGGTTCAAATAAATCCCTATTAGATTTTGACGCCGTTGCCGGGGAACAGTTTAAATGAATTTTTATTGATTAAAATAAAGTAGTAGATGTTTTAGGACCGTATGTTATTAGTTAGTTATTTATTTTTGTGTATGAATTTTTATTTTTCGTTTTATTCTTTGAAAACATTAGAATTTTTGGTATGCTAACTTGGATATTATGATCTTAGACTAATGAAAATTTCTTTTGGTTTTGTGCAAGGAACTTGGTAGTCTCTCTTCCACCTACACCATAATTATCAGGGGAGTTTCTTTTCTATGTTTTTTAGTTTGTCTTTTTCTTTTTGTTTCATTTCTTCACATTGAGGACAATGTTTGTTCTAAGTGTGGTGGAGTCTGTTTTTTTTGTTGCATATTTGTTTGTGTTTTATCTGTGAGTTGCATATGTGTTTATGTGCATTTGTCTTCAACTAAATTAGACTTTTTAGTTAGTTTTATCATAAAGCATTGTTCACTTTGTATATTATATAGGTTGTTATGCTAAATCATTTACCTTTTATGCTCATTTTATTAGTCTTTCAAAGCTTTTGGTATGTGTTTTACGTTTTTGAAGTTCTCTTTTTACTTCTTTCAACATTTTAGGTTATTTAGTCTCTTTACTAACTATGCTTTAAGGTTAGGAATTGCTCATTTAGTTTAAGATTTTAGGATTCTAGCTGCCTTATGGAAACTACAGCCATAATACTTACCCTTAAGCCTTTCAATAATGGGTGAGGACTAGTGAAAATAAGAAAAAAATGAAAATGGAAAAAATGAAAAAATTAGAAAGAAAATAAAGCAAGATGTATATCCAAAAGTTTAATAAAGTATGGGATGAAATGTAAAATGCACCCAATACTACATTCTCTTACTATTTTAAATTTATGAGATAAAGTCTAAAAGTATACCCATGTTCAAAGAAAGAAGAAAAACAAAGGAAAAAAGAGAAAAAAAAAAGAAAGAAAAAGACAAGTCTAAAAATGCCATGAGATTGGATTAAGCATATGTGTGCTTGCTATTGTCCTAAAAGGTAATTGACAACCTTAAAATCTTAAAGTTTATGATCAATATTCTTCTTTCAAGCATGTTTAGTTTTGAGACTCTATACTCTTGATGTTGGACTTAGTAAACTTAGGTGACTTATTAAATTTAAAATACGTGCTTTAAGAATTAATTCACTGGTATTTTAAGTCTTTAAGGTCTTTGATTTCTTTTCAAACCTATCAGATATACATAATAAACAATGCTCTATAGTACAACTTACTTAGTTTAATTTGACATTAAATTTTCTCTTTCTTTTCTCTTGCTTGAGGGCAAACAAGGTTTAAGTGTGGGGGAATTTATACCATATAAAATGGTATTTTATTTAACGCATATTCTCTTTCATTTAGATAGCTAAGTATGTTAAATTATTTATATTTCATGTATTTTTGTCTAGTTTATGTGTTTATTTACATTGTAGGGTAATTTGGCTGCAAAAAGGAAGAATAAGCAAACAAGTCGTGAAGCAATGCACGACTCCTGAAGAGGCTCACAAGTCACACAAAGGCTCACGAGTCACGCACAATGTTCACGAGTCACACATAGGCTCATGACTCACAACCAAGTTCATGACTCACACACAGGCTCACGAGTCATATAAAGGCTCACAAGTCACGCACAATGTTCACGAGTCAAACATAAGTTCATGAGTCACAACAAGGTTCACAACTCGTGAAGAGGTTCACGAGTTAGTCGCCAAGAAGAACAAAAGGAGCACAAGTAGTGAAGCATTTCACGAGTGACACAGAGATTAATGGATCACAACTCATGAAGGCTTTCATGACTTGGTACAGACACTTGCTCTCAAACAACATAACTTTTCAACATGCCTTTTCTCAACCAACAAGTGTTTCCATCAAACCTTTTCATGACAACTTTTCATCTTCACATCTAATCAGAAGAGGCACGATTATAGAGCTATTCTCTTTATAAATAGGGATCCAAGATGCTGAAAAAATGATCAATTAGTTTTAGTTTTTGTAGAGATATACAGTTTTGTTTTGGATAAAAATTTTTACATAGTTTTTATTAGATGATGAATAAAGAACAAATCCAAAGGAACAAGAGATAAGTTTCTTTCTCTTTTTTATCTTTAATTCAATTATATATTTGGCTAGTTTCCTTGTACATTACAAATATGCAGTAGTATTTGTTAAGAACATGTTTATTATTCTTATTATGAATGAAGTATGATTTACATCCATTTATGTGCATTGATTTGCTATTTATGCTTCATCACCATATTTAGCATGTTAGTCAATTTATTCACAATGAGAGTTGGAATTCTTTGATGAAAAAACAAATGAATGTACTTAAAGCATTGAATTCCTTTAATTTGACTTAAGGAATTCACTTTGAGGGATTAAAGAATTGGCATAAAGCTACATAATTTTTTTTATCTCTATAATGACACGAGAGTGCTTATAGACTTTAAATGGAAACATCTTTACTAACAACAAGAGTTGCTTTAAAGAATCTTGGTTAAATTCTCTAGTCACTTTATTTATACAATTACTGGCAGTTGTTCTTAAATAAATTGCTTCTCTTATTTCTAATGTATATTCATACCATCATTTAAGTTATCTTTAATCCAATTTGATTTAATATATGCAAAGTAGTTTAGATATTTAATTAAATACATAATCATTATTTTATTCGTTACCTATCCATCTACTATTTATGGTTTCAATACAAAATTTATCCTATTCTCTTTAGAATGATACCCTACTCATCTTGTACGCAGTCTAGTGAGACTAAAGGTTCAAATAAATCTCCATCAAATTTTGCATCACTAGTTAGGCCTTTAACTATAAGCAATTATGCAGGGAAAAAGATAATAAATTAATAGTCTAAAATCCCCTTAAAGATGCAAAGAAAAATGAAGTGGGAGAATCGAATATTTTATATGTCAAATAGAGATATAAAATCTGTTGACAAAATCAATAACCTTAAATAGATTTTTTAATCCTTTTTATATAGAGGTCTATTAGAGTTACAACCCTAATAAAACTCTAATTTCTTTTTGGATCAGATTAGATAATACTAAACCGATTAGGATTAATACAAGTAGAGTTATGGGTGTAATTAAATTCTATCAACTTTGAATTTAAACGGTTAAAACGTTGACTATTTTTTCGTTTGATCGGAATTTTTGCATTCCACCCTCCTTCGACTTTAAAAAAAATCTATATTAAAAAAAAGCATATGAGATCTCCAAAATACCACATATTTTTTCCACGCTTTTATATGGAGCACATTTGCTAGGAAGGTAATTGATCTTTATAAATTCACATTATATCATTATAATAAAATATGATTGAACTGATCATTGACATTTTATCTAATTAAAAAAAAAAGAGAAATTCCACTATAAAAAATTAAGGATTAATTACAAAAAAAGACCTCAACTATGGAGTACTTTTCAATGTTTGAACTCACTTTTGAAATGTTACAATGTGAGACCCCAATTTAGAGTTCCCTTTTAATTAAGGGACTCCATCAATTTATCCATTTAAACTAATGGATTGTGATGACTGGGATACATAGTTGGACCCAATTTGCCAACAAGGATGCCATGTCACCTCTTCTTCTCTACATCACCTATTCTTCTTCCTCAAGTTATTTTTCTCAAATTCTTGTTTTGATTGCCGGTTTGCTCAATTTATGTCCTACCTGTAAAGTCAAAACAATACCATATTATGCCAAACCAAAATTTTTAAAATTGCATATCTATCATTAGAAAATCTAAAAACAAATTGAAGAAAACTGCCATTAATTACTCTCCATTTGTCTTTAAGTAAGCTTGTCTTCTAATATTTCTCTTTTGTGTTTTGACAATTCCATGGAATATGTTCTTCATTTGTCTGTCTTTGTGTTGCTCAAAACTTATTTTATCTTATGCCTTTGATTGAATAAATTCAAGTTATTATTAAAAAAAAACTAAATTATATATGTTCCATGATAAATGTGAATTACACTATATTTTTAGTATATTTTTAAGTGTTTACTTAGTTAATTTAGTATTAATTTAGTTGATTTTATGTTTAATTAGTTAATTTGTGTGTTTTTAGATTTAATTGCAAGTTTTAGGTTAAAGTTGTAATTTGGGATTTGAAAGCAAGAAGTTCTCATGAGGGACAGCAGAGAAGCACTCTCCTGAGTGCCAAAATCACTCTCCCAAGTGCAATAACACTCTCCTAAATGTTAAAATCACTCACCCAAACTAAAAGTCACTTTCCTAAGTGCCAAAACCACTCACCTGAGTGTTTTAAGACTTTTAACGATTAAAGACTTCCTATTTTGACTAAAATTCAATTCCTCTTTGGTTTAGGAAGCTTTCAGGCACAAAACTTCTTCTTTGAAGTCTATAAAAGCAAGATAAAGCACCAAAATTTAAGAGGTTTGCTACAATTACGAATTTTACTTAGTTTTTAATCTAGTTTTCTTTAGTTAATTTTGTACGTATAGTAGTTTTTAGATTAAATATATTATTTTCTTAGTTTGCAATTCTCTTTATTTTAGTTGTTCTTTTTATTTTAGTTATTCTTTCATTTTCATCATGTTTGGTAAGTACTTTCTTCTCTTTTGCTGAGGGTAACTTGAACCCTCATACGTTTATTGTAATGACTTAATTTGTGCTTTAAATTTAATGTAAGTTTGATTATTTCTTAGTTTTAAGCAAATTTCTATATCTGATTGTATTAAGATTGATTATTAATTTATCTGATTAATAGTTAATTATTGATTTAAGTATAATATATGATATGCATATTCTTGGATTGGTTTACTAGTATTGATGCATGATTATTTTCTAATTTAGATGTAATTATATATTGGTAAGAGTGGATTAATACTAACAAAAGTTGAACTAAGAATAGGTTAGAATTAAATTTACTTGAAAGAGGATTTAATGAATCTCTTGGAGTTTAAAATTGGATTTTTATGTTAAGTATTGAATTATTCCTTTAATGCTTAGAATGATATTCTTAACTAAGATATCTTGCTTTATTTAACTGGTTTTTCCATAATCACTTATGTTCTTTTGAATCGAATCATTGCAATGGAAATTGAGGTGGATGGCTCCTTTAGCATAAATATTTTAGTTATTGCTCTGTTTTTAATTTATGTTAGTTTAGTTTTTATTTTTGTTTTGCTTTATTTAATTTAGTTTAATTCTTACCTCTACTTCAAAAACTTGAAAAATAATCTCAGATTAATTTAATTCAAACATATATATTTTGCTTAGTAATTCATATTCCCTTAAATTCGATATTTAGGATCTTAATCTTATTTTCCTATATTGCTAGTCAATGTAGTATACTTGCTAAAAATCGATCAAAATAATGATGTTGTTTGTTTAATATCTTTGATTGGGGTTAGTCTTAGATTTTTATTTTTGTTTGTTTTGATATGGTGATTATCCTTTGCAAGAAAATTTTGAGACATTTTTCAATATGATGTCCATGATTATAAATTATTCCTTTTGAAATAACAAATGAATTATTTAATGAGAGACTAGCAAGAAATAAATTTCTTGTGTACATATTCACCAATTTCTTATTCACTACCTTTTAATGATCCTTTGAGAGCACAAATAGAAGATTTGAGGAGAGAAAAGCAAGAACTGCAATATTTTCAAGAGGCTAGTATCTCCAAAATTCAAGTTCTGCATGACTTGCTTATGAGTAAGGAGAAGCAATTTTGAATTGAAAAAGAAGAATGGAGGGCCACAATTAATTCTCAATATAAGAATATCAAATACCAAGAAGACCAATTTTGTGTTAAAAAAGAAAAGTGGGAGGTTACATTAAGAATTCAAGAGGAAAAGTATAGAGTTCAAGAGGAGAAGTTAAGAATTCAATAGGAGAAGTTAAGGACTAGATTTATAAGCCTGGATTTATAAGCTTGGACACTGCTCACTTTAGCAAGATGGGTATTTGGGCAAATGGCCTGTGAAAAACGGTATCACAATCGACCCAGACTCAATTCTGATAGATTTTTGCCATTTGACACGTGTCATTTTCCTATTTGTTTATTTTAATACGTGAAGCATGCTAATGTGGTCAGCTGATGTGGCCTCTTCCGATGATGTGGCTGCTGATGTATGGTGTCATGTGTGTTCAAATATATGATGTGGCATGCCATGTCAACATTCCGACAAAGGTCATCGCTGAAAATCGATCAAAATAACTTTTCTACAAAAAAATGATAAGTTCAGTGATATTTAAATTACGAAAAATAAGTCAGTTACTTTTAGATGATTAGGCATAAATTCAGTAATCGTGGGTGAAATTGACCCACTGAAAAGATATCAACCTTCAAACCAAAATGTATTGTACAAATATCGATTCATTAATTATGAAGGTACTTGACTTCATAATACTTCTTTCCTTACTGTCATGTTTAAGATCTCATGGTCATGTAAACCATCATCCTTTTGTATAAGCACATTTTACATATATAGTTGACTAGTTGGCCATATCAGATTGGGTGTGTCCAGTTTTACTATGAATGAGTCATATAAAAAAATAATAATTAAGTGCATGCGCATTATTAAAATTATTGTATTGCAAACAATAAAATAATTGAGATGCCCGCTTACCAAATTACATTAACATTGCATGTCAAGACATAAAAAAAACCCTAACATTGAGAATTTTTCATATATAAGGTCCCTCTCCTATTACCTCTTTATTTTTAATCATTTCTTAATCAAAACAGCAAAATTTAAGTTGCTAAAGTGCATCTTTAAAATTTGTTTTTAGATTTTCTAATGATAGATTTGAAATTTTAATAATTTTGGATTGGTAGAATATGGTATTGTTTTGATTTTGCAGGTAGGACACGAATTGACCAAACCAGCAATCAAAACAATAATCTAAAAAAATAACTTGAGGAAGAAGGGCGATGTGGGAAGAAGAGGTGACATGGCATTCTTGTTGGCAAATTGGGCCCAACTATGCATCCCATTTAACACAATTCGTTAGGTTAAACGGATTAATTAACGGAATCCCTTAATTGAAAGAAAACTCTAAGCTGGAATTTAATATTGTAATGTTTTGTTGAGGTTAGTTTTTGTAATTAACCCAAAAATTAAAATTGAATGAGGAGATACTTCAACAAACTATTCTTAAAATGAAAAAATAATAATAATAATTTAAGCATTTTGTTGACGGTAGAGGTGATAAAATTGATCCAAACTCAAAATTCAATACAAATCCGTTCAAAATAATAACCTAAATCCAACCCAATTCAAATAAATATCCACTGACCTATTTTATTTTTTAATCCAATCGAATACCCATTGGATCAATCCAAAACTAACACATTTTATTTTTTAACCTATTGAATCTGTACCCAATAAATTTTTTACAAAATCCATCATCTTCTTATAAACTTTCCCACGAATTCTTCACTAACAAATACTTTTTTTTTATCATCTCCTGTTCCCTATCCTACTGCAATAATATAATGATCTAGTTCTAATTCACAATCTTCCATGAACAATCCGTCCGAGTAGAATTGAAAGCTATTTGCATAAACAATTGTTTTTTTCAGTTTTATAATTACCGTACATAAAACAAATATTTAAGTTAATCACCGTACGAACATACCATACGTGCCATGTGTTGCATGTTCATGTTTTTGTCAAATGGCAGTTTGCGTCGTTTGACAAGTAATAGGGCATTAATTTAGCAGTTTTAAGTAAAGTTACCTCATCCTTAGATCTGGCAAAATTGATCTAAATTCATTGATCGACTCAAATTTACCTAAAAAAATTGATCCAAATCCAACCCAATTCACATAAATATCAATTGGATCAATTCAAAATTGATCTATTTTACTTTTCAACTCAACCCAACCCAATACCTAATGGATCAACCCAAAATTAATCCATCTCATTTTCCAATTCAAGATTTAAAGATTTTGATCTATTGGATATTAATCCAATGAATGTTTTATGTGATTTTATAATAATAATAATAAGAAGGATTATATTTGATATAAGCGAAATTAGAAAGCCATAGGCTGAGATAATACAAAGCAACAGTCAGAAGCGACCCCGATGGAAGGAGAGCCACGTAAGCAGAATCTCCACCGTTCATAACCACGTGCATTGCTGGAATGTCAACGGGGGCGTACACAACAAGCGACCCCGCAGCGTCTATGCATGTCTCCTGCAAGATTAGCATGCTGCTCTGGTTGGCGTTCATGGCCTGCACATGAAGAAGTAAGGGTTGGATTAGTAACAAAATTACAAAATATGCCATTCGTAAAAGTTTTGCCATTTTTATGCATTGTCAGAGGAGAGAGTCAAACTATGTGACCAGAAAAAACTTTTTTCATAAAAATCAAAGAAAGAAAGATATGAGATTAGATTGCTAGCAGAAAGATGACAGGTGTTTTTTTTTATATTTTGACTTTTTTAAACATTACACATTATTCTTTTTAATCATTATGCAATATAGTATGTAATATAATATATTTTAATTACTTAATTTAATATAATAAAAAATTAAATAAAAATTTTTAATACATTTACGATTGAATATGTTTTTAAAAATAAACATTCAAAATTTATCTAAATTCATGGATCGATCTAAATCAATCCAATTTATTAATAATTCAATTTATTAATAATCCATATTTTTTGATCCATTAATAACTCAATTCATTAATAATCCAACTCAAATCCACCCAATCCATTCATTTACCACCTCTACTCATCCTCTCAAAATAATTGTTATTTTATTTTTTTTATCTCAAATATATTTTGAAAAATTTAAGAGAGTACTAAATTTCTATTTTTAAATTTATAGTCATTATTTTTCATTAAAAAATATTTTCATTAGTTATCTTTTCCATTGCTTAAATTCTTCATCTTTCTATTCATTATTTTTCCTTTTAATTAAATGATCAACAATAAAAAACAAATAAAATTATTTTACTAGACATATCTCTATTTCTATATATCAACTTATTATTTATATTATATTTTCAATTGAATATTATCATTATCAGATCTATTAATTAATGAATAAAAAATTTTATAATAATTTACATTAAATTCATGGATTGATTTAAATTCGTTCAATTTATTTAAATATTGATTTATTTTTTTCATATTTTTTGATCATTTTATAATTCAATCCATCAGTAAACTGTCTATTAATAATTAAATCTAAATCCGTTTAATCCGTTCATTTGCCACGTATAGTTGACGGTACTCATAAATTACAAGATAATATTGATTAACCATCAAAAGTGCTTTTGTAGATAATCAACTCATATATATATATTCAAAGGCTACTTAATTAAATAACAATTATCCTTCTCTTAATTAAAAATGACATCAAACTTTCACATTGTAGTCAAGAAAGGGCAAGAATGTTGACCAAATCAAATGGAAAGAAAAAAAATCCAAAAATTAGTTGCATTCCTCAAGCTTAATTAATAGTGTGATTAAAAACCTAAAAAATATAAAAGATGGGTGACCATGAGATTTTGAATAGTTGGCTCTCAGTGGTGATGCACCAATATACAGTTGGCAGTCAATCCAACCGACAAAACGGTGCCAACTGCAAAGGTCTCTCATTATATTATTTTCCCTCCTTTTTCTGACTGTTCCTTAGATTTCAGTTCTCACCCAAAAAGGCAATCCGTGATCCACGGGAACCACTCTTAGTTTCTTCAATTTTTTTTATATTTTATCGAACATTTTTTAAATAAAAATAAAAATGCTCCCAATTGAATATTATTAATAACCAGTATTATTCAGAATACAATTAAGGATATACTGTTGTAAATAAATAAAGACAAAAAAATAAGTAAACATAGAATTAATATGAGTGAAAAGTTTTTTATTCATTTTTATACGTGGAATTTATAAATACAAAATCAAACAGTTAAATTTTTTATAAAATTGAAAAGAGCAATAGAGTTCAATAGTTATTCATTTACTTGATATTTATCACAATATATATAAAATTTTTAATTTTTATATAGGAAAGGGAGAACGAAAATTTTAATCCAATCCATTAGAATCAGCATTGGGATTCACTAAATTATAACTTTCCGTTTTTTTTTTCATTTCAATCAATTTGTATCTTTTTAGATATTGGACAAAAAAAGGAAAAAAATATAATTAAATTTGTTTAAAAAACTGAGTTTAAACTAATTTTGACGCCTAACAATTTCAATTGGACCATTAATGTGGATTTTAATTTTTAAATTATGGTTAAATTTTGACTTGTATGATTGGTTAACCAATTAGTTAACGGTTAACCGATTTATATGTAACTTTACACACATATATCGACACGAGAATAATTTTTATATGTATTTATATTTAATCCTAAAAATAAAAAGTAATGATTGATAAATTAATATTTATGTAATTTTATTTTAGTATACCGTCATTAAATTTGAATGAATTGTATTTTATATTCAAAGTTTGAAAATTTTATATTATAATTTGATGGATGGATTGAAGTTTTTTATATGAAATTTATGTTTATTTTTTTAATGTTTAACTAATAGTTAATGATTAACTGATCATATTTATCAGTTAACTACTTGTTAATGACCAAACTTAAATTTTAATTTTGAAAAATCAAGTTTAATCAAATGTAGTTGAAAAATAGGCTATAAAGTTATTATTAAGATATGTTTTGCTACAATTATTTAATTCGGATATATCATTTATTAGAGTTTAGCCTAATTTAATTAGGTTGTAAAATCTATTTTCTTTAAAAAGTAATTTTTCACTCCCATTTTAAAAGATAAATTTCTAATTTTTTCTGAACGAAATGATTCAAATACCTCAATTTCATAAAAATAAAACTATAGTTATTGATAAAAAATTTATTTAATTAGAGTGATAGAAAAAATATTTAATAAAGTGTATAATAAATAACGATATATGTAATGCTCGCACTTATTATCATTTTATTTACTTTTTATTATGTTAAATTACTTACACACACGCGCACACCACAACAAAAAAAACTGCCAATTAGCGATTAAAAGTAGCGACGGCAGAATTTTCGTCGCTAATTTTGCGACAGATTCGCTATTGTTTTATAATCCGTCGTGAGAAGGATATTTTCTATTTTTTTGCGACACAATAGCGACGGTATTAATAAACAGTCGATAATTTTTGGCGGGAACTATACGTGCCCTCTTTTGCGACGGAATTAGCGACAACTTTTACCGTCGCTAAATTTTATAATTTTTTATTCAAGAAATTAGTTTCAAAAATTTTAGCAACTAACATTTTAGTCGCTAATTTTGGCGGGAAAATTTAAAGCCTTTTTTGTGACGGTTTATTAGTATTTTGTTACGGTAATACGATTAGCGACGGAAGTATTAAGTCGCTAATCCGTCTCAAATAAATTAAAAAATAAGTTTTTAAATTTCACTCCCATGGTTTATGTATAATTTCAAGTAATTTTAATATAGACCATATAAAATGAATATTTTCTTTTGTAACAGAAAATTATAAATTATTTTATAAGTTGATAATAATTTTTTATCAATTATACCAAAATCTAATGTTATTTATTTAGAAAATTTACATTTTTAATCATAATAATAAACTAATTATTATGATTATTATATATTTGCGTGTTCAAGATTAATAAAAATAAATAATTATAAAATTTTTTATTTCGTTTAAAATAATAATAAAAAAATTTGTAATTTATTTTTATTTTAAAAAATTTAAATCAAATATTAAATTATTAGGAATTAAATTGATTTGTTTATCAATTATCCCAATTTTGAAAGTGTCCAAAGACTATTGAATATGAAATTCGGGCTTAGTCAGCATGAAATATTTTGAAAGACCACGAGACATAGTTTCAATTAAAAATTTGTATTGTTCGCACAAAATTGTTAGTTAGAATTATTCATCGCTAATTGTATCAAATTTAAAAAGGTGACATAAAAATTTTGAACTCTTATCCAAATAGAAACTTGAGGCCTAATTGAATATTGGATTTAGTAATGAATAAAGGATCATGATTAAAGAGAGACCAAAATAAAGATCTCCGAACCTAATTTTCTCATTCTGTCAGAAATATTTCAAAATTATTGTACATAAATATTGCTAATGTGCCTTAAATATAAGCATTTTATTAATTTCAAAATTTTATCAAGTTAAAGGATCAATTTTTGTTGCAAAAAAGAGGCTGTTTTTTAGATTTTTTACGTAATGACCAATTTTGTATACGAAAACGATCGAAAAATCATTAGCCGTTAGATTGGCCTGATTTTTGATAAGTATGTTCAAAACTCATTGTTGTTAATTTTGAACGGTGAAGATTAGTTTTTAAGGTCTAAAGTTATTTAGAAAATTTACATTTTTAATAATAATAATAATAATAAACTAATTGTTACGATTATTATATATTTACGTTTTCAAGATTAATAAAAATAAATATTTATAAAATAGTAATATAAAATTTATTATTTCATTTAAAATAATAATAAAAAAATAGCCATGCAATAATGTCGTTTTTCTCGTCGATCACTGGTGCAGTTCATCGGCGATTTCTCTCGCCGATCTGTCTCACCACCGACTGCCTCGCATCGTTATTCCACCCCCCAACATCGGTCACTAAATATATGAAACTCTACCCAACTCAAATAATCATAATAACTCTATCTGAATATCTAATTCAGATCGAATTATTCGATTTATTTGGATAGAGTTGGATTTTGTACATCCCTAAAGACTTATGAATTATTGAGAATTTGAGTATAAATTGGATTAAATTTTGAATAATAATAATAATAATAATAATAATAATAATAATAATAATAATAATAATAATAATTTTTACTTTCTGTACTTTTTCTACTATTATTGAATAATAATAATAATAATAATAATAATAATAATAATAATAATAATAATAATAATAATAATAATAATAATAATAATAATAATAATAATAATAATAATAGAGTAGATATCTTGTAGACCTTCATTAGTGAATATAAGGGATTTGTTCAGGGTGCATATACTTGTAACGCCCTAATTCTGAGTCGATCGAAAATATTTTTAACTTATGAATTATTGAGAATTTAAATTGACTAAGAAATTATTTGTAAATTATTTTGAATTAGTGGTGTTAAATTAAAATATATTTTAATTTTCAAAACCACAATTAACATAGATTATGTAATAATAATAATAATAATAATAATAATAATAATAATAATAATAATAATAATAATAATAATAATAATAATAATAATAATTCTAGAGATTCTTAGAATTATCTAAATAAAAAAGGGGAAATAGGAATAATTTTCGAGGCCAAAAGATGTGGCCATATATTAAAGAAAACAAAAAAAAGAAAAAAGAGAGAAGGAGCAGATCTTGGGGAAGGAGATCGGCAGAGGCGGAGCAGGGAAAGGACGCCGCCCACCGTCGCTGGAGAAACTGGACAAACAAAACTGGAGAAACTGCAATTTCACAACTTTGTTTTTTCTGCAAGTTTTATTTCTTGCTGGCTTCTATTAACTATTTATTGGCTGAGTCTTGTATTTATTACTTCATTTTGTTTGGATTGTTTGCTTCAACTTTTTTTTGGCTGGTTTTACTTATGTAATGCCTTAGCAACTTAATAGTTCTTATGATTTTTAGTTGCTTAGGACTGGTGATTCTTGTGGTTTTGCATTTGTGCGCTATAAATATGATGATGAGGCTCAGAAGGCAGTGGATAAACTAGATGGTATACCCTTTCTAGACTTTCCTGAAAATCTCACTGTTTGTTGCCTACTTGTGTACATGCTAATTAATTGTACATTTCTTTCTTTTTAGGAAGACTTGTTGATGGGTGTGAAATAACAATTCAATTTGCAAAATATGGGCCAAATGCTGAGAAGATGTAAGCTATGAGCTACTCCATAGTGATTTTCATCTATTTATGCTAATCGGTGTGTGAACTATTAGTAGCATCATGTCTACTTATCTCTGTTGGCCTGTTTTCTTCACCCTTGCATTTCAATTAGATAGCAAAGTTTTCACCTCTAACTGACTTTCCCATTTTTCCTATAATTTTCTCATCTTGGCCGAACGGATCTCTGAGATTGTGAGATATTTTCTTAGGGTTATTTTATTATAAGAATTTGGTTGCCAAATTGAATTTGTTACATTGTTGAGTTTCATGTGGTGATAATTTTGAAAATTTTGGATGTATGTTCGAAAAGTTCTTTTATGTTGACAATAGTACTTGAAATGCCTTTCAATTTTCTATGAGTGCATATGTTCTTCATATGATTCTGCAGATATGTTCCTCATGCTAATTAAAGGCACTGCATTTTTTTTATGTCTCAACTTTTTCATATTTATGACAATATGTCTATATTATTTGCCTAAATTTAGCCTCCTGTCAAAAAATATGAAATGAATGAATTCGTTTGACCCTATGCAAGCATGCATGAATTGGATTGTAATGTAGGTTGAACAATGAAAGTTGAAGTTTACGTGGTTAACTAGATTCTTTGTCTAGCTGCAAGTTGGCTAAATTTGGTAGTCAAGCTCTTTCTTCCTGCTGTTTTACGTAGGTTCTTTACATGGCTAAGCAGATTTAGCAGATTGCATGCAACCATTTAATTTAAGTAGATTTATTAAAGTCCATATATGATAATATTTAGTGTAGAAACAGATGTTATGGTACTGGCAGCTCATTTTGTACATTTGGCAAGAAACTCCAGTGTTCGCTGTTTATGATTATATTGACAGATGTGTCATCTCCCCCATCTCTCACCCCTTGCGAAAAATCCAAAGGTAGCACAAATGGATAAAGGAAGCAACAAATAAACACTGAAGGTTAATTAGTAGTCATGTTTATTGTCTTTCTATAATATTTTAAAATCTGGATTATTCATTTGCATACTAAGACTGCAATTTCTGGCTTGACTCTGCACATTCAGATTGCAATGGCATTTAATAATACAGTTTGGTCTGGAAAGCAGCAATTGAGTTGAGATTCAAGGGTTTAAATAGTTCCAGGTTTGAATGTGGATTTGTTCTGGTTATTCATGCATTTAAGTTATATGCATAATCATCAGAGCTATCTTATTGTCGCAGACTACATGCTCGATGGTTTATTCATCAAATTCCCAAAGAGATTTTGCTCGAGAAATATCATTTGTTGTATTATATTTTTCATTGCATTCCTTGAAGAATTGTCTTCTAGTTAATCAAATACGTGTCACTTGAAATACGTGTCTACTACACTCATAATTGATTTTTTTTTGCGGGCTATATGTCATTTCTTGCTGGAATGGTTGAATGCATCATTTACTTGAGCTGTTCTTTTGCTTAACCTATTTATGAATGAGCAATCTATTTATAGAGTTCTTAGATTTTTTTGATAGTTAATCGATGGATAAATTTAGAAATAGATTATTAGAGCTGTTCCCACCCAATTGTTGGTTTCATTTCATATAATGAGAGCAGTCCTTGATGATTTTCTCACTCGTTCAGCAGCTTTTTTATCTCATTATATATTTTCAGACAAATGGTGATAATTATTAAACTGACACTTATGTAATATAGTAATTAATATATAGTACTACCAAGAGTAAACAGATTGTCAGCCCATGTAGAAAACAAAAGAGAGAGAACCTCATATGCATTTTTAATAATTCACTATATTAACATTAATTGTCGGGATGAATTATGTGATATGCTTTTTCTAAAAGCTTAAATACTGCAAGTATACGGTGTATCGATTATAGTACTTTAGATATCGATCCCACGAGGAATGTTGATTAATATTGTACACTATTACTACTTGATTTTAATCTTGTTTACAATGCTCATTAATTTGCAAGTTAAAATTATTATTAAAACTACTGTTATGCTTTTTCTAAAAGCTTAAATACCGCAAGTATACGGTGTACCGATTATAGTACTTCAGATATCGATCCCACGAGGAATGTTGATTAACATTGTACACTATTACTACTTGATTTTAATCTTGTTTACAATGCTCATTAATTTGCAAGTTAAAATTATTATTAAAACTACACTACACTAAATTAAATATTATTCTACTTTAATGATAATCTGAGAAGACTTATTAATATAATGAATATAACATATACATAATTATGGAATTTGATCTCTTTCTCTTATTTATAATTCAATCTTTATCATGCAAGCCAAGTTGGAATAATGTTCTATGTCGCAGCTCTCGCATCTAGACTAGATTATGCCTTAAACATGCATTTATGGTTCTAAATCGCAGCTCTCGCATCTAGACAAGAATTACATAAACACACATTCAAAGAATAAAAACCAACCTATAACAACTATCTCCACATGTGATCTCTCAAACTATGCTTTGATAATGAATTTCCTATTAACTTTCAATAAGACGTTGCTCTCGCTAACTCCCTTATTTATGACCATTTTGTTAATTTTCAGAGAAGGAATTGCACATCGAAGGTCGTCTTCCTTAACTTATAATGATACTAATAAACTTTTAATAGCAAATACTACATATAAAGATAAATGAAAGAGAAAAGAATATATATATGAATAACAACAATCAAATTGCTAAAAAGAATTCATAATAATAACAAAGAAGAAGTAAAGATTAGAAATAGAAGAAGGGATCTCTCAACCATTCTTCCTTTCACCAAGTATAGTCTTCTTCATTGTAATTGCCTTCTCTTCAAGCCATAAAACTAAAACTAAAACTAAAACTATTACTCTCTAATTACACTTTTTAAAATAATAAAAATAAAATGATAGATTGATTGATTCCTCTCATTGATTATAACTTCTAGGGTATTTATAGATTTCCAAACATTATGTCCCTCTAAGTGCCTCTCCATAGGTATGCAACCCTTGGTGAAAAGTCATGCCTCTTTAAAATTTGATTTGAAATTTAAATTGCATAACCACCATTTATATTTATAACTTCCTTGCCAAGCATTGTGACCCTTCAAGCACCTTTCCATAACAACATAACTCTTCAAGTATCCCTCTAGAAATATACATCATTTGGTGAAGAGTAGTGTCCTTTTGAAGTGCCTTTTAAACATGAACTGCCTATCACCGCCTCCTGTCGCGATCGCGGCACCTGTCGCGCTCGCGACAGGACACGCTTCCTTTGTCGCGCTCGCGATACCTGTCGCGCTCGCGACACCGTCTTTTCTCTCTTTCTTCTTCACCTTTTTCTCCCTTTTCTCCTACATACACAAAACTTAACAAAATACATTAAACACACCTAATTCTAACATAATTTAATACAACTAAACATTATTTTGGTAACCAAATATGGATTAAATATGAGCTATTTAGGCTCATATCACACCCCCACACTTAAACTTTTGCTTGTCCCAAGCAAAACTTACCAAACAAGCAAACAATACAATCATATAATTTTGGAGCTCATATTTATATTTGGCAAATATTTGAAAATCACATACAGAAACCCTCATCTCTACACAAATTTAGCCCAAGTTTGCAAAGTCTCAAACAAAATCATTCACCATTAAACTTAAACAACCATGCACATTTGGAAAAATATGAAATAGCAAAGCACAAGAATGTGTGAACTTAAGAACTTGAATATCTTAACACATGTAAACATTATTCCACACCAAATGCTGCCTAAAGTAGTTCTCACTCAAACACTATATTCTTAAAGTACTTATTCACTCAATGTGTTTATGGGTTAGTGTTTCTCTCATCCCTTAAACATGCCATTGCCTACCATATGCTTGTAATTAGTAAACATCTCCACTACTAGTATAAAATAATACATGAAATCAAAAGGGTCTTACAAGGGTTGTAACTTGGCTTAGGTTAAGGTAGGATAATTTTTGGTTTAAGTAGCTTAAATTGTGAATAGAAATAATATTACCATATCATAAGAGATTTGTTTAAGAACCTAAGCATCGCATGATGTAATTTACTTCTCATATTCCCTTCTCAATGGCACACTACTACTAGTTTCTCTTGTTCTTTCTTTCTTTTTTTTTTTTGTTCTTTTTTTTTCTTTCTATTTATTTTTATTTTTATATATTTTTTCTCTTTTTTTTTTCTTTAGAAGCTAGCCTTATTCTAATATTGATCCTAGAGAAGAATGGAATTTAACTCTCATTTTTTAAATACCATCATGCTTACATTAACAATATATATCTCCTAAAGATATAACAATTTATTTCTCTTCACAAAAAGGGTAAAACAAAAAATAAGTTTTTTGTTTAGCAAAAGATATTGGGTAATTATATGTTGCTCAACAAAAATAGGTTGAAGGCTCAAAATTGGCTACCTAAAGTTAAAAAGGTAAGTTTTTAAAGCAAGCCAAAATGGTGTAATCTAAATGCCCTTATCATCTTTCATGCGCATTTCATACTAAATGTAATCTCAAAATTTACCAAGAACAAATTCTAGAGAAAATAGCATATTAAGGCTCTCATACAAGAAAAATATCAATGTATAAGGCTCAAAAGCTCACTTAAGCTATAGGTCAAATTACCTTAAGCAATAAATTGGCAAAAAAAAAAAATAATCCATTTACACATTTGAAAAGATACTCAACTTAAAAATAAACTACACTAAAGTGCTTTGCCAAGTCATAAATTTCACTATGTACATTAATTTGTCAAAGTAAAATGAAAATGATTAGCCTAAAAATTTGCCTAACTAGACTAAAAATGACAAAAATTCAAGTTAAAACATGCAATTAAATCCAAATAGGTGCCAAATACATAAACTCCAAAATTAAATTCACAACAAAATATATAAATAAATAAATATACTAACAATAAACAAAAACATGAATAGAAACAATACATACATACCCCCCATACTTAAAGGACACAATGTCCTCATTGTGTGAGAATGGTAGGGCAAACAAAACACAAAACAAACAAAATCACAATAAATGTAAAAGAGATGGAGAAAACAAACTCAAAAAGTTTCACTAAGAGAACTTAGTGGGGAAGGAGAGAATTCCACATTCCACTGCAAAAGCATCCTCCCTACAATGTCGCGCTTGCGACAAACCGCGCGCTCGTGACAATGAAAAAAAATCATTAGTTTTTTTTTTTTTCAAAAAAAAAAAAAAAATTTATAATGAAAAACTAAGTAAAATAACATGTAGAACCAAAAATAAATTATGTTAATTTACTAAATCAACTAAAAACAACACAAAACAAAACTAATTAAATATTGTAATCCAAAATCATAAATCAAGATTCATAATGACAATAAATTTAATCAAGCATTCCCCGGCAACGGCGCCAAAAACTTGTTATGCTTTTTCTAAAAGCTTAAATACCGCAAGTATACGGTGTACCGATTATAGTACTTCAGATATCGATCCCACGAGGAATGTTGATTAACATTGTACACTATTACTACTTGATTTTAATCTTGTTTACAATGCTCATTAATTTGCAAGTTAAAATTATTATTAAAACTACACTACACTAAATTAAATATTATTCTACTTTAATGATAATCTGAGAAGACTTATTAATATAATGAATATAACATATACATAATTATGGAATTTGATCTCTTTCTCTTATTTATAATTCAATCTTTATCATGCAAGCCAAGTTGGAATAATGTTCTATGTCGCAGCTCTCGCATCTAGACTAGATTATGCCTTAAACATGCATTTATGGTTCTAAATCGCAGCTCTCGCATCTAGACAAGAATTACATAAACACACATTCAAAGAATAAAAACCAACCTATAACAACTATCTCCACATGTGATCTCTCAAACTATGCTTTGATAATGAATTTCCTATTAACTTTCAATAAGACGTTGCTCTCGCTAACTCCCTTATTTATGACCATTTTGTTAATTTTCAGAGAAGGAATTGCACATCGAAGGTCGTCTTCCTTAACTTATAATGATACTAATAAACTTTTAATAGCAAATACTACATATAAAGATAAATGAAAGAGAAAAGAATATATATATGAATAACAACAATCAAATTGCTAAAAAGAATTCATAATAATAACAAAGAAGAAGTAAAGATTAGAAATAGAAGAAGGGATCTCTCAACCATTCTTCCTTTCACCAAGTATAGTCTTCTTCATTGTAATTGCCTTCTCTTCAAGCCATAAAACTAAAACTAAAACTAAAACTATTACTCTCTAATTACACTTTTTAAAATAATAAAAATAAAATGATAGATTGATTGATTCCTCTCATTGATTATAACTTCTAGGGTATTTATAGATTTCCAAACATTATGTCCCTCTAAGTGCCTCTCCATAGGTATGCAACCCTTGGTGAAAAGTCATGCCTCTTTAAAATTTGATTTGAAATTTAAATTGCATAACCACCATTTATATTTATAACTTCCTTGCCAAGCATTGTGACCCTTCAAGCACCTTTCCATAACAACATAACTCTTCAAGTTTCCCTCTAGAAATATACATCATTTGGTGAAGAGTAGTGTCCTTTTGAAGTGCCTTTTAAACATGAACTGCCTATCACCGCCTCCTGTCGCGATCACGGCACCTGTCGCGCTCGCGACGGGACACGCTTCCTTTGTCGCGCTCGCGATACCTGTCGCGCTCGCGACACCGTCTTTTCTCTCTTTCTTCTTCACCTTTTTCTCCCTTTTCTCCTACATACACAAAACTTAACAAAATACATTAAACACACCTAATTCTAACATAATTTAATACAACTAAACATTATTTTGGTAACCAAATATGGATTAAATATGAGCTATTTAGGCTCATATCAACTACACTACACTAAATTAAATATTTTTTCTACTTTAATGATAAGCTGAGAAGACTTATGAATATGATGAATTTAACATATACATAATTATGGAATTTGATCTTTTTCTCTTATTTGTAATTCAATCTTTATCATGCAAGCCAAGTTGGAATAATGTTCTATGTCGCACCTCTAGCATCTAGACTAGATTATGCCTTAAACATGCATTTATGGTTCTAAATTGCAGCTCTTGCATTTAGACAAGAATTACATAAACACACATTCAAAGAATAAAAACCAACCTATAACAACTATCTCCACATGTGATCTCTCAAACTATGCTTTGATAATGAATTTCCTATTAACTTTCAATAAGACGTTGCTCTCGCTAACTCCCTTATTTATGACCATTATGATGATTTTCAGAAAAGGAATTGCACATCGAAGGTCGTCTTCCGTAACTTATAATGATACTAATAAAGTTTTAATAGCAAATACTGCATATAAAGATAAATGAAAGAGAAATTAATATATATATGAATAACAACAATCAAATTGCTAAAAAGAATTCATAATAATAACAAAGAAGAAGTAAAGATTAGAAATAGAAGAAGGGATCTCTCAACCATTCTTCCTTTCATCAAGTGTAGTCTTCTTCATTGTATTTGCCTTCTCTTCAAGCCATAAAACTAAAACTAAAACCTAAAACTACTATTCTCTAATTACACTTTTTAAAATAATAAAAATAAATGATTGATTGATTCCTCCCATTGATTATAACTTCTAAGGTATTTATAGATTTTCAAACATTATGTCCCTCTAAGTGCCTCTCCATAGGTATGCAACCCTTGGTGAAAAGTCATGCTTCTTTAAAATTTGATTTGAAATTTGAATTGCATAACCACCATTTATATTTATAACTTCCTTGCCAAGCATTGTGACCCTTCAAGCACCTTTCCATAACAACATAACTCTTCAAGTATCCCTCTAGAAGTATACATCATTTGGTGAAGAGTAGTGTCCCTTTAAAGTGCCTTTTAAACATGAACTGCCTATCATCGCCTCCTGTCGCGATCGCGGCACCTGTCGCGCTCGCGACGGGACACGCTTCCCTTGTCGTGCTCGCGACAGGGCTTCTTCACAATTTTCTCCCTTTTTCTCCTACATACACAAAACTTGATAAAAATATTAAACACACCTAATTCTAGCACAATTTAATATAACTAAATATTATTTTGGTAACAAAATATGGATTAAATACGAGCTATTTAGGCTCATATCATTATGTATATATGCTGATAACTTGAGTAATTTCTCCTTTATTTCTAGGACTCATAATTTATTCATAATCACTACTATGACGAATATTACAGCCTTGATTTTGTAATATGTTATCTCTCCAAAATGATTAGAAGTGAGCAAAAATTTGACTCATTGTAGGTGGCATATGTGAATCAATTGAAACTGAAGGTAAATAATCAACTCAAATGCCTTTCATTCAGCTTTTAGATAGGGATTATATAAACTATTAACAATAAGTTCTACTATCTTCAGGAAAAATTTATGATATGGGTGGTCAAGTTCTTGCCAAAAATAGTGCACCAATCATCTTTCAGCTTGCAAAGGAGGCTGAGTTAGAACTTTAGAGCTCCAAGTCAGTTTTCGTTATTATCCATAGTGATTAATATTTATGCAGTCCTTGGTCTTGCATTTATTAGGCATTCAGACTATGCATGTGCAAAAATTATGACCTATTTTTCTCTGTTATGCCTATAACAATTTACCCTTTATATTTGATCATTTTGTTTATGACAAAATGAGAAGAAGAGATGGGCATTGAGGCTTTATGAAAATGGGCCCAACTTATCAAACCCAGCAAAACCCAAAATCGTAAAGCCCAAAACTAGGAATTGATTAATAATTTAGAAACAATTACCAATTGGGATGGTCTTAATTAACACACTGACAAAACAAAACCACTAAATTATGCATTAACCAAATATGATTATCCTTATATCATATTGTTAATTGCACCTTTCCACCACCACCTCTTCTATTTGGCTCAACTTATAATCAAACAACACGTACTAAGGCTTCCATCCGCTAATTAAGTTCTTAATTCGAATAAAGATCATTGCCTAAATGCTAACAGCTGATTGGCGAGGTTAAATTTCTTATCCACTAAAGGAAATCATAATTAATCAGATTTTTAATACCCACTCACTATTTTCCAAAAACTATTACCTTCACCTATCGGAAAAATCTCTATCTTTAAATTAAACATCATTACTTAATGGTGCTACATGGAGAATTTAGATTTAACATCTCTAAACATTCTTTCGATTTTCTTGATTGAAACTATTACCTTCACTTCAATTTTGCCACATCTAGCTAGCTCATTGGTCACAAAATTGACTTCTCCACACACACACACACACACATATATATATTCAATTTTTAACATATCTCCAATACAGCCAACTAATCAGTAGCATATTTTCAAGCTTTTATTTAGAATTAAAGTGCTGGAAGTGTCAAGTTGGACTGTGATTGCTACAGCCTTTCGTGAAGTGTGTCACGGCTTGACAAAAGTTCCTTGTTTGATGTATGCATATGATCATCATTGATCATTTTCTTTTAGCTGTAACAAGTATATCTAATCGAAAATTAATTTGAATGGAAATGCCAGTTCTTTGTTGTGGTTTCTTGTAACGGATTGTTATGTTTGTAATCAAAAATTAATTTGACTGAAAACCTATTGTATGTATATTGTTAATTGTCAAGCACTAATGCTTTGTTACAGTAACAGACATTAACATGATGCATTCCTAGATTTTTGGCTTCAGCAATGGTATATTCTATATGCATTCCTAGGTTAAGCTGTTTTGTATATGTGCGAAAAAGATGATGGGAAATGTGTAATCTGTGATTCTTATGTGCATCTCTGCACGTTGGTGCGGATCTGTGATGAGTGCAATTATGGATCTTTCCAGGGTCGATGTGTGATTTGTGGAGGAGTTGGGATCTCAGATGCTTGCTATTGCAAAGAGTGCACTCAACAGGAGAAAGATCGGGATGGGTGTTATGGTGAGTATCTCCATGGGAAGATCTGATCTAAAATTGTTGTTTTTAAATGTACGTCTTGGATTGTACATGTAACACAACAATTCTTTTCTATGTTCTTCAGCAAAGACTGTTAAAAGTTTTAGTCAAGTATAGACATATGATCTGCAAGTTTTGAAAGTATGTAAATGTACGTCTAATTTGATTGTTGACGCTAATTAGTATGATAATATTTTCTATTTTATTGTTTCATGAGAGATTATTTGAGGATAATATTATGTAATGTTTCAAATAATTTTTTATATATATGTGTATTTTGGAACATATTCTGATTTGGAATATGTATGTGTGAGATCATTGTTATGTACAGGTTGAAAATAAATAAATAAATAAATAACGATCATTATATACAAAATTAAAATTTTAAAATATAGCAAAAGAAAAAATTCAATTATGCAATACTTTCGCGACGAATTTGCTATGCATAAGATATAATTTAAGAAATAATTAGCGATAAATATTTCGTCGCTAATTTTTACGGTAAATTCATAATTAGCAACGGAATTAGCGACGAAAACGTTAGTCGCTAAATATTATTATTATAATTCGGCAACTAATTAGGAATATAAATTAGCGACGAAAAAAAATTTGCTTCACGGTGTCGCTAATGAAAAAATGGTATTTAGCGACGGAATTTTTTGTCGCTAATCTGCAGTTTTTTTGTAGTGCACACACACACATACACACACATTTATATATATATATATATATTAGATGACTAAAAATATTTACATATGAATTCATTACATATATTTCAAATCCTTTACATTAAACATTTACAAAAATTAACTCTATGCTAAAAAATTGGTCTTCACTTGCTATCCTCTCTAGTGAGCTACAAATGTTGATTTGAACTCAGCACTTATATTTTACACCTGTGTACCTACACAAAAAATACCTGTGCTGAGCAATGACTCAGTGGGAGGTAAACAGTGCAATTGACTTATTGTCAAAGTCTCAAATCCAAATATCATAATAACATATCTTTTTATATTACAAAATGCATACACTTATAATATCATTAAGAGACACACTGAATCAACAAAGCATTTACACTAATAAGCACTTATCAAAGATTGTCTCTTTAACCGCTTTTCACTACTAACATGCTTTGTCATATCAGAACTCAAATACATACGTCATCGTAGTTGCATATATTAAACAAGACTTTAATGCAATTTTCTCATTTCACTTTATGGTTCAATGAGAAGCACTATCACTATCAAGAGGTACTGAAACACTTACACTATTTATCACTTTTCATTATTCACCAATCAAAACACTTATATCGCCTGAATTCTCATAAATGGTGGATACGGGTACAAACAATAGACACTGACAAGTAGTATCAAACACTAGAGATATAAAAATCTCGGATCACTTGATACCAATAGGTATCGAAACACTATATAGTCACCCTCAGGTGACAATACTAGTAGCTGCAATTACTATTACCTTTATAGGCATGCCTATCTATCCACTACTATGTGAAATTCAAACCTCAATAAGTCACTAATCACTTAAGAATATCGTATTTGATACATTTAAAATCATGGCATTAATACACTCAATATAACATGCAATTATTTCACTATATCATATCATTCTTATTCAAGTACCCAAAGGATACAATATAACATGCTCATCATTCATTTAGTTGCATATAACATTGCTAATATAACTATTTATATTTATTTATTTTCATTAACTTTACAAGTTCTTATGCACTAAGACTTAGTATTTAACTTTACTTCACTAGTTCATTATGTTTTACACTCATTTAATGTCACTTATTACTCTTATTTTTACACTTAAAACACTCTAAAAGTGTTTGGGGAGATCTAGATTATTCCAGCCTTGAGTAGCCAGCCATGTAACACTCTTATCACTTAACGATATAACCAACATTGTTCCGACCTGCCATAAGGTAAAAAAAAATTTTTTACCCACCATTTTCTTCTAACTTATTAGTCCAACCTTTAAAACTCTTAAGTTTATAACTTAAGTTTAATAATTCTTTAAAAATTTATGGATACTATTTATTGTATTTAGGATTGTTTTGAGCTATTATTTCTTAATTTACTGCAAAAATCTCTTAAATTTCCTTTGAAGAAAATTCGGCCACTTTATGTAAGTCACCCTAAAAATTTTTCTACTTCACTTTAAGCATTCAAATGACATCCCTCATAGTTCAATTTCATTTTTCTCATATCAATTTCAATTATTAAGCAATTAAACTTAAATTTCCCTAATTACATAAAGGAATTAAATTCAAATTAATAGAAAAATGTAAAGATTTCTTAGTCACTTACATTTTTTTTTCTTACTCTAGGGTACCTAAGCTTCCTTTTCCTTGACCTTACTGATAATGGTGATTTATATGGTGTTTTTAGTATGTTTTAAGGTGTTTAATTGAGTTAATTTTGTATTAATTAGGTTGAATTTGAGTTTAATTGGTTAATTTTATGATTTTGGAGTTAATTATAAATTTTGGTGTTTTTTAGGGTTATTTTGCTAGAAAAGGGCTTAATTGCAAAAAGGCAAGAGATTAGGGGCTAAAACTATAAAAATGAGAAATTGATGCAAGATAATTGATTGTGAGGTCCAGGATGTTTTCACGTGACCACGTGAAATAGACACGTGAAATAGATGAAGAAAAGAACCCGCGACCACGTGAAGATTGCACTAAGGAAGGCATGGCCACGTGAAGAAAGAAGCAAGAACAACACATGGCCACGTGAATTTTACAAAGGAAAACACATGGCCACGTGTAGACTCTCCCATGAAGCGAAGGATTTGTGATTTTTCCAATTCAAGAAGGATTCTCTTCCTACTCCAAATTGAAAAGTTTGGAAAGCTTCTACAACATATTTTGCCTATGAATAGACAACTCTAAACACTAAAGAAAGAAAATCAAGTAGAAAATCAATTAGGAAATTAGAATCAATCTTTCAATTAAGCATATTATTTTCTTAGTTCTTTTACGTAGTTTTCTGTTTTTATTATTTTCTTCAAAGCTTTGTTTTAGTTTTTAAACATGTTTAGGAAATAGTTTTTCTTCTTTTGTTAATGGATTATTGAAATCTTATATTTTCATTGTTATAACTTTATTTTGAGCTTAATTTCAATATCGATTGATTATTTCTTGGTTTTAAGCATATTCTTATCTTTGATTGTGTTAAGATTAATTGTTGGTTTATTGAATAAATAACTAAAAATTGGTTTTGACATAGTTAATGATTTACATGTTCTTAGATTGGTTCTTTAATGTTTATGCATGATTATTATCCGAAATATAAGATAATTATATGTGAATTTTATTGATTAATACTAAGAGAGGAAGAACTAAGAATAAATTAGAGTTGAATTACTTGAAAAAGACTTCAATGAATATTTAGAAAGTTAAAACTAGATTTTCATGCTAAGTATTAGATTTGTCTATGAGTTTAATACTAAGAATGATATACTTGAATAAAGATATCTTGCTTTAATTACTAGTTTTTCTACTTCCATTATTAAAAGAGCTATACAGGTTTATTTCTTGCTACTCCATGAAATGGCATTATTGCCTAGCAAGAAAATATAATCTGGTGTAGATTTCCTCTCATCCACATCTCCTTCCCAATCAGCATTCGTATATCCTCTCAATTGCATATTCTTTCCTTGAAAATAGAGAGAATAATCTATGGTACCTTTGAAGTATCTAAGTATCCTTTTAACCTCCTTCCAATGTGCTTCACCTGGGTTAGATTGATATCTACTTATCATATCCACAACATAGAATAAATATCAGATCTAGTGCACAACATTGCATATATTAGACTATCCATGACACTGGCATACAAAACATTCTTCATACGTTCTATTTGTTTTTTAACATTAGGACACATGCTTATGCTAAGAGATTGATTTTTAGCAATGAGTTTGTCTATGCCTTTACAATTTTGCATATTAAATCGTTCAAGAAATTTATTAATGTATATCTCTTAAGACAGTGATAATAATCTTTTAGAACAATCCCTTAAAATCTTAACTCTAAGGATATAATCTGCCTGACCTATGTCCTTTATCTCAAAGTTGGATGACAACCAATCTTTGATAAGATTTACGTATTCTTTGTCATTTTCTGCTATAAGTATATCATCTACATACAATGTTAAAATGACAAACTTGTTTTTTAAGCTTTTGGAATAAACACAATGATCTTCATCAATCATGTTGAACTCATTCAACATGATTGCTTCATGAAATCTCAAATACCATTGTCTCGAAGACTGCTTTAGACCATAGATTGATCTCATCAATCGGCAAACCTTTTGTTGGCTATTTTTTTCAATAACACCTATAAGCTATTCCATATAGATTTCTTCATTTAGTTATCCATTGAGGAAAGCAGTCTTTACATTCATTTGATGTAGCTCTAGATCCAAACTAGCTATTAAGGCTAGAATTAACCTTATCAACGTAAATCTAACAACAGGTGAAAAAGTTTCCTCATAGTTAATTCCTTCATGTTGTGTAAACCCTTTAACGACTAGCCGAGCTTTGTATCTTTTGATACAACCATCAACTTTTCACTTTATCTTGAAAATCCACTTATTTTCAATTAGTTTGCATCCTTTAGGTAGATCAACCAGTTTCTAAATATGCTTGGATCTTATGGAACCCATTTCTTCTTCCATTGTCTTAATCCATTTATCTTTAGCTGGGCATGAAAAGCTTCTTTTACATTTTTAGGCTCATTATAATCTCATGGTGTAATAAAAAAAGACTCATTCGCACGTTCGAACTCAAATCGTCAATGCAAAAAACTTTTTCTTTTAGATTTTTATGGTTTCGAATATTGATAAATATGTCTCATATATTCATCATAGTTTGGAATGCTCCCACTGGGATTGAGCTCTACACTCCCACTTAAATAAGGATCCTTAATTGTCATACTTCCACTGGAATTAGGCATGCTTATCCTTCTACTGAGAGATAAATCCCGAACATCCAGATTGTTGACTTACTTCACCCAACTTTCGAAACTCATTTTCCATAAATATAACATCTAGTGATTAAATTTTGTTCCTGAGCCATTAGCTTGCTCACTCATGAATACGTATCCTTTTAATATATCAGAATATTGCATAAAGATTCTCTTTTTACCACTTGGTCCTAATTTAATAAATTTATTCGAGGTATCATGGACATAAGCAACATAATACCAAAAGTGTAAATGACTCAGGTCGGGTTATCGACCAATCCATAACTTATAAGGAGTGAAAGTAACAGACTTGAAGGGCACACGATTGAGAACATATGTGACTGTTAACCAAGCATCACCCTAATAGGAGATGTACTAATTTTCTTAAGCCATCATAGAGCGTACCATGTCTAAAACGGTTCTATTTTGCCTTTCTGCAACATTGTTTTGTTATGAAGTTTGAGGAATAGACAACTGATGTTCAATCCCTTTTTTATTGCATAAAGCTTTAAATTTATCAGAAATATATTATTGACCACGATCAGTTCTTAAAGCTTTTATTTTCTTTTCCAATCGATTCTCAACAAGATTTATAAAGTTTTAAAAGCAACTCGATGCTTCGGACTTGTGAGATATCAAATAAACATGACCATACCCAGTATAGTCATCTATAAAAGTTATGAAATAATAAGCTCCATACCTCGCCCTAACATTCATTGGACCACAAACATTGGACTGAATTAATTGTAAAGGAATTGTGGCTCGGGTTCCTTTTTCGAACGATTTTTTAACTAGTTTTTCTTGTAAGCAATGCTCACATATGAGTAACTTAATCTCATTTAAATCACCTAGCAAACCTACTTTAGCTAACTGACTCATTCAGTTTTACCCGATATGGTTTAATCTAGCATACCATAATTTCACATGATCCTCATACATATTTGATGAAGAAGAAATTAATGAAAAATAAGCTTTATTAGAATAATTAGGATCAACGTCCATAACAATAAAATTGTCCAAAATAAAACCAAAACCATAAAAAAGATTATCCAAAAATAGGTCAACTTTATCACCCTTAAAATGCAGATCAAACCTAAGTTTCATCAAAGTTAAAACAGAAAGTAAATTCCTATGAATATCAGGAGCATAAAGGACATTATGTAGGAGCAAGGTTTGGCCTTTATGCAAGACTAGTCTGTATGTGCCAATCCCTTGGACTGCCACTCTGGCATTATTGCCTACATAAATCCACTTCGTTCTAGTAGTTACTCATTGAAACTCAACAAAGGCCCCTCGATCCCTTATCATATGGTCCATTGCTTCTGAATCAACCACCTATAAAGGATGAAGTTCAGTTAAAAATACAAAACTTAATACATAAATTTCACTCACTTTTGAGTTAGAATAGTGTACCTGTTTGGGTACAGTACAATCTTTAGCACAGTGACCCTTATGCTGGCAATTGAAGTACTTTACCTTTGAAATGTTCCTTTTCTTTTTGCCTTTGGACCACTTTGCATTCTGCTTAAATTTTTGCTTTTTAGGCTTTTGAACCTTATCTTTGCCTTTGCCATGGAAGCTTCTTTTCTTGTTCTTGTTTGAATTTTTCTTACCAAAATTAGAGTGTACCATATGCACTTCAACATTGATCTTAATCGATGCTAAACGATCATCTTCTAACTCCAAATGCCTAGCAACATCCTTAAATATCTTAATGTTATCCATGTGAGTTAGTTGCATTTTTATGTGCTCCCAACTCCTTGGCAAAGAACAGATGATAGCCTGAACTTGTTGCTCGCCATTCAACTTATAAACTACATCACCAAGCTCACAAATCATATTTTCCATCTCTCGAAGGTATTTTTGCATCGGATGATCAGGCCTCTTCTGATAAGTGTCGAATTTGATCGTTAAAGGTCAGAGTCTAGTTAGAGACTCTCCTCCAATCTTTTTTTATAATACGGCCTATAAATCAATTGCATTTCGATATGACCAAAATTGCATGGTGATATCATCTTTCATTGCACTTAGGAGAATGAAACGAGCAATGAAATTATTATTTTTCCATATTTCATAGGCATTTTGGTCCTACTTATGCTGAGCAAAAGTGCCATTGTCAAGTTCAGTCATAATCGAACTCAAGATTTCAAGAGCCTCTTGCTTCTTAAGCACATACTGGATTTTCATACTTCAAATTTCATAATTGTCGTCATTCAATCTCATATCTTTGTTCAATTCAGCGACGATAGATTTGGAAGCCATTTAGATCATCTAATCAAATAGAATATATGTTGTACATTATTTAGGAGAATTTGGCAATACATGCTATTTACTATGCATCTGAAATTAAAATGTAATAAAGTTATCTATGAGGCTCAAAATCGAAAAAGTTACTAACAGTATCCAATTACCATCTAAGTTCTAATATCTCACCTTACATATTAAAATTTAATGCATAGTAAATTTGATTTATTGGAAAAATTAAGTTCTCTAACTTAATTGAGGATATAATTTTTAAAAATGATTAAGCCTAAACTTAATAATAAAGCGAATATTCTACTTGTAAAATATTACATAGCAAATAATGTTAAAATAAACATATTAATCATAAAAATTATAAGCCATAATAATATCCAACACAATAATAAGCATACTTATTATTAAAATCCAATAAATCCAAAAAAGACATAAATATCTCAACACAAATAAAAAATAGGAAACATAATTCCTAACACAAAAGTCTATAAAAGATAAAGATAGTACCATAACACTCATATCATTAAAATAAAATCCCTATGGACCCAACACTATCCTAGTGACTGGAATAGTTATCTTGCCCACACGCTTTAACTGCAAGGCCACATTATGTGTATAACGTTGAAACCATGGATGATTCACTATACACCCACTCCCGAGCCTCATCTCAGACCGAGCATCATTCCTATACACACCTCGTTTCGCTGCCTTGTATAGAAACTTAATAATGGAATCCATATAGTTTTCTCTCTAGCACTCAACAAATAAATTCTGAAGTCACATGATGGCCAAATGAATCACACATGACATCAAAAAGCAATTTATCATTCCACCCTTTGTCCAGGCCACCAACCCATATGCAATCTTACATCTTTCTATGCATTTTGATAATATAATGTGCAATAGCATTAATGTCATAAATGCTCCCCTTATTGGAAACCTCATGCGACGGACCTCTTGCACTCGTGTATTGGCCAAAGCAACACCATAAGGAGTACGTGAAACTATCGGTATCCTTATCATTGTCATATCTATCACACATAACGGAATAAAAATTGTTAGTACACACATGTACAAACAATAAATGATTGAAACTCGTTTCAATAAAAAATAAGGACATGATCCATATAATAAATTTTTAAACATATTTAAAAATTAAAGAAGGAAAAAAACACATTTTCTTTAAATTTTCATATATTTTCTAATAAAATAATTTATAAAAAAATTGTTTTATAACTCAACTTTTTTAAAAAAAATTACCATAAAATAAGAAAAATTATGAAAATCAAAATTAGAAAAATTAGGTAAAAATGGCTTCGGAAAGCTCTCTCACATACCCCCACGCGCCAAGAAAGGTGAGGCCTTCGCACCCCACGTGCACCAGGCAAGCACGCACTAGCAGTGCTTCTGGGCCACGTGGCGTGACCCTAGTAGGCCACGTGTTAGACACTGATTGGTCCATGTAGATGCCATGTGGTGCCCACTGGACTAACAAACGAACATGTGGCGTGACCACAATTTGCCACATATCAACCATATACCGATCCACGTATCGACACGTGGCATGACTCGTCAAACCACGTGTTTGGATCCACATGTCAGCTCCGAAAGGCTGCCATGTGGTGGATATCTTCCATGTGTCAGCACCCTGGACTGACACATGGTGACGCATGGCAACTTTTGGCTGGTCCACGTGGTACCAGGTGGACCCCCATGCCATGTCAGCGGATATGTGGTGCTTTACTATTCGGCCATGTGTCCACCCCCATTGGTTCACGTGGCTAAGTGACATCCCACTCAGCACGTGAACCTTGGCGCATGCTGGAGACATGCCCTCTGGCATGTGTCCAGCACCTTGGTGGCAAGTGCAAAACACATGCCACCTTTCCGGTGGATTCATGCCACCGAATTTTTTCTAGGGGTGGATTTTCAGGATTTCTGAGTTCAATAGTGTGGTCAAAAATAAAAAATTCTCCCTTGAAATTTTTAATTATAAACTTTTAAGTAAAAAATTAATTTTTCGATGTCCAAAAATACAGAAAAAAACTACTGTCCAAAAAAAAACTAATCAGTATCATGGCATACAAAATAGCCTCTAAAAAATGTCTAAATTTTCACAAAAATTTAGATATAATTTTAACATGCCGAAACACAAAAACATAACTCTGATACCAATGAAGGAAAATAATCATGATAGATCATGATAAATTAACGAGAAGTAAATATAAATATCTCTCGAAGTGCAAAATCACAAACACCAAGATCGACCACCTTTTTGTGTCACTGGTCTGGTTCCCACCAACGCCAAGCAAGCCTCGGGATGGAAACGCACGTGCCACGAACTAAAAACCCCAATAAAAGAGAGAAAATGCGTAGAGAGATTTTGGCAGAGATTCGGTATAGAGAGAATTTTCAACCCCCTAAAATCTGATTTCTTAGCCCTTATATATGGCTCTCATTAAGGTAGGATTTAATTGCCTTAATTAGGGAATATTAAATTGGCAGTTATAATATTTAGTATAGAAAACAATGGAGATAATTAATACGTCGGTTACAAAAAATAAATAAGGTAACTTTCTGTATTAATGTCCTCAATTAATGGTAGATTTTCTAATTATAGGGAATCCTTATATGAAACTAATTTCATGTCTTTTATTTCTTTCTTCGATATATACTTATATATCGAAAATTAATTTATCATCTCGTGAGTTATTGGCGTGTCCCAAACTCTTTCACCATATTATACCAATTGTAATCATTATTTTATTTTTTATATTGCTCATTATATATGATATAAATGAATGAAATTATTGGTAAAAAATTATTTTTATAACAATACAATTTATTTGTTTTTTAATTATGTGACAATGGAAGTGAGAATATTTTTGGAATGAATGAAGTAAAAAAAAAAGCAATAACTGATAGGGATGACAACAGGTTGGATTTTTTTTTTTCGAATATTGGAACTGAGTCTAATAAAATTGATTTGGATGGTTGTTAAATGGGTTTGAAATAAATTTGGATATAAATATTAATATCCACGTCGCTTCGTGCATAAGTCACCAATATCTACTATTTGAAAACATTTATAATTTTAACTATTATTTTATTAAAAATTAATATTTATTATCAAATAGCATGTAAAATTTATAATATTTAATGTAAATATCATATAATTATTATATATATTTATAGTATGCATCATATAATATAGTAAATTGAATTAACATTTATTATTAATGTTAAATATTTTAAAATTTTAGTTAAATTTTATATGTTAATTGGATTTTTTTTATTTTTAGTGTGATATCCTGAATAGTTCCGTACTCACGAAAATCACTTTTAAATCATACTATATTCAGATTAATTTTCACTCGAAATACTATCAAATTCAATTGCAGTAATCTCTTCCAATAAAATTTGCTGAATCCATAAAAATTCGAACTCAATATTACTTGTTTAAGCGATCAAAGCTCATTTCACTCAAGCTAACTTATTAAATGGATTTGAATAGTATTCTATAATTATAATTAGATTTAAAGTGAGTTTAGATGTATGAACATACATATAATTGGGTTTAGACTTAAGTTCATATATATATATATATATATATATATAATGATGGGATTCAGTTCAGATATGACATTTTATCAACTCCCTTCCTTAATAAGTGGAAAAGAACTGTTAAACTCTTTCTCTATATTACTTTTCCTTTTAATTTCTCCATCATTTGTATGCCATGCATTTAAGTGAATCAAAACATACACTTTTATAATACTTTCTCATTTATAAATAAGTATACACTTTCTAAAAATATAATATGTTTAAATATAATTTTTTAAAGATATCATCCATATAATAGATATTAATTCAATAATTAAAATAAAGCCAATAATTAATTATCTATTTTTAGAAAAGATAAATTAAAAAAAATAAAACAATAAATGAACTTTTTAATCTATATACATAAAAGAAAAGGATCATTTAGTTGTTGTGAATGGAAAAAATTGCATGAAATTGACAAGCAGATGATTAATAAGGTAAAAGGGAAGGTATTCACCGCTTCTCATAAATAACTACAATACCTGCAAGTTATGCATTTGATTTACTACAACCAACCTCAACCGTTGATCGGAAGACAGCGAAAGCATGAAAGGTGGGGCCCAGAAAATAAAAGCAAAAGCTGCCACGTGGGCACGGATCAGAACTCCCAGGTGGCATGAAACAACTAACCTATCCCTCATTTGCAAGTGACTTCCTCTCTACCTTTGTGTTCAAAAAGCAAAAGCAAAAGGGGTAAAACCGTAAAATGCAAACAAAAAAAAAAAACAAGAGAAAATTCGTCGACGTTGACGCTGCATCAGATTTGCTCTCCTCTTCCGCTCCATCCAGGAGAGAGAGAGAACAGAGGAAAGAACAAGTTTCCGTTGGAACTTGTAACCAAACAATCCCTTTCCTCTTGTCTTCTCCGTTTGTCTCTCTCTCTCTATCAGTTTTTCAAGAGATCGTGGTGAGTTAAAACTCGCCAGTTTTTACTGTTCCATTCGGTTTTCTCTTCTGCATTTTCTCTCACTTTTGTGCCCTTTGCTTTCCTCGCATTATCTTCTCTTTTTTCCAGCTTTATTCCACGCGTAAAGCAATGGTTTTTCTCTTCAAAGCCACGTTTATGGTTTTTTTTTTTAACTTCATTTCAAGCTTTCAAAGCTCTGGTTTTTTTTTATTATTTTTTTTAAGAAATTGAAGCTATGCAGAGAATAATATGTGAGATGATTTGTTTTTTTTTAACTTGTATGCGATTAATTAATAAACTTATAGTTGCGATAATTTTTTTTTTCTAAAATTAGCAACGGCTAAACGCACGAAATTCGGGATATTTTCTTATGAACATTATGAATATTAAATGCTGTTGTTTTAATTACAACGATTAAAAAAATAATTATTAATATTGGCTTTCTATGAGCTGCAGAGGAGCCAGAGCTCGAGATTTAAGGAAGACAGAGAGATAGAGAGAAAGAACAAAGCTGCCAAGCACTCCCAGATCAGGGTAGGTACAAGAAGAAAGGTGCAAAACGACAGCGTTTTTTTCACTGAGCTAAAGGAAAATCCAGTCAGTAATATACCTTATTTAAACTGCATTGCTAAAAATACCTAGTGTTCACTACCTGTCTCCTCACAGTGACAAAAAACTTGGAGCTTTCTTCTCTCTCTGTTTCCGTTTTTCGTTTAAAATGAGCATATATATATATATATATATGCTTAAAATGGGCATGTATGTATGTATATATTTGCATGTATGTAATGTATACGGGTAGAATGGGATGGGACCATTGAATGGGATCTTATCTTACTTGGTTTTCAAGCATGGTTGGTGACCACCACAGAAAGTTTCGTGCTATCACGTTGCAAATTGCAATTGATCTTTGTTGAAAGAAGAAGAGATGGGTTCTTGTTTTTAATTTGAGGATTCTATTTTTTACATTTTTTTTCTTTAGAAGTTATAAATAAAGCTTCAGACTAAAGTTAAGCAAGAACTTTCTAATCACAATTCACAACTACTGTTGATTAACCTTTTTTAAGTTGTCATCTATTTTTGGCCGTTGGGGTTCTCTATAATTTGCTTCTCTCTGTGTTTTCTAGTCTATTTCTGTCATTTTCTTTTTCGAATGTGGAATATATATATATATATATATATGTATAATTTTTTTCCCCGGTTGTTGGTTAAAGTTGATGATTAGGATGTTGTTGTTAATATGACTATAATTAGGAAATTTTTCGTAGGTTACTTATCTTTATGGTTAATTGGGTAATATCCATGATTAACTTCTTGTTTCAGATACTGCCAGTGTTTAACGATAGATCTACTGTCTTTTTTGTCAATGGAACAACCTTATTTTTAACATCTAAACTGTCTTAAATATTAGGAAAGAAGAACAGCTTGTGTGTACTTTTTTTTGACTCTGCCGTCTCTGATTTACCTTTCTCAGAATTTTGAAATATGAGCTTTGTTATGGTCTAATTGGTGGTTGAGAAGACCAAACGTGAATTGTGAGAAATGGGGTCAATTGGAGGGGGAGAGCTACCTAAGATGGAGAAGATGCAAATGCCAAGTGCACGTGAGGAGAAGATTCTTGTTTTGGTGAGATTGAGGCCTCTGAATGAAAGGGAGATTGAGGCAAATGAAGTTGCAGATTGGGAATGCATCAATGATACCACCATATTGTACCGGAATACCCTTCGTGAAGGCTCTACTTTTCCATCTGCCTATACTTTTGGTAAGTACATTCTCTGAATCTTGTTCAATGGAAAACTTGAAATGACAATGACATGTTGAGAGCGAGGATTAAGCTGTCCAAAGCATATATCCTGGGCAAGTCTTTACATTCTGGTGAAGAAATAATGGGGTAGCGCTAATTTTTTAGGTGGCTTTGTACGCCATTGTGGCCATTTTATACAACATTTAACTGTTTATGATATCTGGATGTAGTGTGCTTGGATGGCAGCTAGGTTTCTTTCTGTAGTGCTTGGATAGCACCAGACCTAGGATGCTGAAATAAAATTGAAATTGTGCATAAGTTTATGGACACACAACATATATAACATGTTACAAGCTACATGATGAAATATTTGTTTCTCATTTAGCCTAGAGTAACCCACAAATCCTGGCCAACTTTTTGCTTCCTGCTCTGTAGGAGATGCAGATATCGTTCATTGTCAGATTTCACAGGCACTATCAATCAACCCGCCTACTAGCATTTACCTTGTGAAAATAGCATTAATTCTTGCTTATTTGATCTCTATGCTACATGTATGTATTAAACTATAGTTCTTATTGTTGGTTTAAACATCAAAATTAATATGGATCTGCAGTTCATCTAACTTCAGAATATTGCATTGGATTCAAAGTGATAATCAGCTTTATGTGATCCATTTTTCATTTAAACTATATTAACTCATTTACTTTGTCCATGTTCTGTTGATAGACACAGTATTTCGGGGTGACTGCTCTACGAGGCAAGTTTATGTGGATGGAGCCAAGGAAGTTGCGCTTTCAGTTGTCAATGGCATTAACTGTAAGTGTAACATAAATGTCTTGGTGTCTTTGTCACCTTATCGAAACTGAAAAGATCTGCACCATCTTTGTTTTCTCCAGCAAGTATTTTTGCATATGGGCAGACAAGCAGTGGAAAGACATACACCATGATGGGAATAACTGAGTATACAGTAGCAGATATATTTGACTATATACATAGGGTAATCAGATTATAATCTAGTATCTTTTTTCTTTTATTATCGATTTTCCTATAATTCTTCTTGTTTATAAATATTGTTAAAATTGTTTCCATGATATGTCATTGTTGCAGCATGAAGAGAGAGCATATGTTTTGAAGTTCTCAGCAATTGAGATATATAATGAAGCTATTAGGGATCTTCTTAGTACAGATTCTACTCCACTTAGATTGCTAGATGATCCAGAGGTGAATGACAATAATTTTTATTTATTGATTAGTAAATGATGTGTGAAGAAGCTATAATTCTCCTTTATTATTTAGAAAGGGACCATTGTAGAGAAAGTTACAGAGGAAACACTAAAAGACTGGACCCATCTCCAGGATCTCCTATCTGTTTGTGAAGGTAAAGGGTTGTACAAAAGTCCTATTATCACTGGATGATGTTTGTATTTGTAATTATCTTGTTTCATTATTGTAGCTCAAAGGCGGATTGGTGAGACCTCACTGAATGAGAAAAGTTCCAGGTCTCATCAAATTCTTAGATTGGTAACTTTTCATCTCCAGCTATAAGTTCAGGCATTTAGTTGCTAGTGAGTACATGCAGTACTTAATGTTTCTATTTTTTAATGACACTTCTTCTTTTTCTCTGAATCTCTCAGACTATGGAAAGTTCTGCTCGTGAATTCTTAGGCAAAGAAAATTCAACCACTCTTACAGCATCTGTGGTATGGATCATTTCTTGGCTAATTATAATTGACAAAGATTAATGAAGATCAAGTATTATCATTAATAGTTGAGAGTAATGGTAATTTTTTTTGTGCAGAATTTTGTAGATCTGGCAGGAAGTGAACGTGCATCTCAAGCATTGTCCTCTGGGGCAAGATTGAAAGAAGGATGCCACATAAACCGCAGTTTGCTGACTCTGGGAACTGTTATTCGCAAGCTAAGGTTGATTGTATTTCCTTCCTTTTCCATATAGCTTTCAGAATTCAATTGTGGCTGTACTTTTGTAATCCATTATAGGTTTTTGTGGTTCCAGTACTAGCTGTTGGCAGTTTACTTGACTTTGCTAAGCTGCATTGAGATTTCCCGTGTACCAAATTGATACTTTCTTGACAGTGTTGTTCCACACTGGTGGTTACTGTTGAGATCAAAAGTTGGTATCGCCTGGCATTGCATTTAAGAAATTTTCCTTGTAAAGTCCAGGATGAGAATTTCATCAATTCTCTAAATTGGTTTTCTATATTATTATGTACTTGTGGATAAAACTACCACGTTGATCTCTCTTCACTTGTTAAAAGAGTGAAAATTGTGCAGTAAATTCATAAAAATACAGGAAGTCAGGCAAATTATGTGCATGCTGCAAAGTTGAAAGTTGTTTCATAACCACATTCTCACTTTCTCACACACAATAAGAACTGACGGTTTAGGCAAATTATGTGCATGCTGCAAAGTTAAAAGTTGTTTCATAACCACACTCTCATTTTCTCATACACAATAAGAACTGATGGTTGAGGCAAATTACGTGCTAGCTGCGAAGTTAAAAGTTGTTTCATAACAAGACTCTCACTTTCTCACACACAATAAGAACTGACGGTTTTTAGAGCCACACTGCTAATTGATATAAGGATATTTCTTATCACTTTGGTGCTATGATGATGCAGCAAGGGGAGACATGGACATATCAATTACAGAGATTCTAAGTTGACACGGTTACTGCAGCCTGCCTTGGGTGGCAATGCTAGAACTGCCATCATATGCACATTAAGTCCTGCCCGCAGCCATGTTGAGCAAACTAGAAACACTCTTTTGTTTGCCTGTTGTGCAAAAGAAGTTACCACAAAAGCTCAAGTTAATGTAGTCATGTCTGATAAGGCACTAGTTAAGCATTTACAAAAAGAGTTGGCGAGATTGGAGAGTGAGTTGAGTCGTCCTCCCCCTGTTTCTGCAACATCTGATTATGGAGCATTACTTAGAAAGAAAGATCTTCAAATTCAAAAGGTAATGATTTACTTTTGCTTTTATTTGGTCAGGAATGCTAATGATTTGATTCTCATCTGCTACTATTTCTTCCCTGATATATGCAAAGTAGTCAATCATAATATTTGAACTGTGGTTCCAATTAATTCTGAATGAAGGACTTACTGGAGTTCTTATGATGGAGTCGTTTCCAAAAATCGGTTCACTTGATATGATTATCTTTATCTATGTTACATGTCTAAGCATAGAAACCTCACATCTCATGAACTTAATCATTTACATAGGCCAGCAGTTGAGTAATAAACCATATAAGCTTGGAGCCAACCCTTTGGGGCATGACTACCAACCGAGTTGGCAACATCAAATAGCAGTGATGTTTTTCAATGACAATGGAAGAATTTGGAATATCATCATTTGTCTATGCGATTCATCCAATATATGTGATGGCTGGCCTTCTCATTATTTTTATATCCAGCCATAAGATTTAACTTTGTGAGTGGAAAGGCTTTGTGAGATGATACAAAGAATGAAACATTATGTATTCACTTACACTGATTACATGAGATTCTATCCTGCAGATGGAGAAGGAGATAAGAGAGTTGACCAAGCAACGGGATCTTGCTGAATCTCGCATCCAGGATTTGCTGCAAATAATTGGACGTGATCAAACAACACCAAGAAATGGGGTATTTATATTTATTTCCTAGTCATTTCTTTGCAGATTAATGGTGAAACGTGCTCAACTGTTAACTGTTGCTTCAATTTTTGCACTTTAGGTTATGGTTAGTCCTTATCCTAATCAGCAAGCAGGAGATGCATGGGATAATGAATCTTCAGTATCAGAATCTTCAGGTGTCGCCTATCATCAACATATGGGCAAAGATGTCAGAAAGTTAAACATGGATAATTATGATGGAGACAGTGGAAGCAACTTGGGGGAGCCTTACTACCTTGAGGACAATACAGAGGACCAATCTGATACTTCTTCACTTATGTCAATTGGAAAGGACATCGTTAGATCCAAGTCACATCTGAGTATGAAGGATACTGTAGTTGGACCAGCAGAAGATGCTGATGACTACTGCAGGGAAGTTCAATGTATTGAAATGGATGAGGCAAGGAGGGAGAATCACTTTGAACCACATTCCATTTCAAATGATCAAAATGAAGAAACATCAGCTTTGATGACTCCAGCAAATGGATGCAGAGAAATGGGTAACATGCAAAATGGTTTCACGTGTGACATGTTGGATCAGAGACTCAATCATGTACAAAGGACCGTTGATGATCTTGTCACCCCTGACCCTGATGAAACATCGCCACAGTCCTCAGCAGCTGATATGTCCAGTTCTAGAAGCATGAACTCGCCTAGGGGCTTGAGTTGCAAGGAGAATTTTATGGGCAGCTCGTCTCCCTATATTGAGGGGGCACAACAATTTGAGAGCACACCTCCAAATGCATCTGAGAAAAACTTTACTGGGAGGCCAGAAAGCACCCGGAGGAAGTTTTCCTTGCTAAATTATGTCTCTGATAGTGCAAGGTTGTCGAGAAATGATTCTCTGTCTTCTCTTGGTAGTGCATACACAGATGACTTCAGAAGTCAGAGCATTAAAACCTCTGCTGATGAGGATATACCTAGCATCCAGAGTTTTGTTGAAGGAATGAAGGATATGGCAAAGCAGGGTTATGAGGAGCAACTAGTTGATGGTCAGGTGAGATTTCTTTTGCCTTTCTTCCTAATGTCTGTGAGGAAGTTGTGTCATTTTCAGTCAGCCAGTGTCTTAACTGCTTGATACATGTGCTAGATTCAGGCGACAGACTCAGCTAGCAAATTTGAAAGGAATGCGAAAGATGTTGGTTTGGATCCCATGTGTGAAGTACCGGAAACATCTAGTGATTGGCCTCTGGTGTTTGAGAGGCAGAGGAAGGAAATAATTGAACTTTGGCAAGCTTGCAATGTTTCCTTGGTCCACAGGACTTACTTTTTCCTGCTCTTTAAAGGTGATCCATCAGATTCTATATATATGGAGGTGGAACTTAGAAGACTTTCCTTCCTTAAGGAAACACTTTCTCAGGGGGGTCGAGCTGTGAAGGGTGGGCAGACATTCACATTGAGTTCAAGGTTCTCTTCTCCCTCTCTTTATCTCTCTTGCAATTCTATATGTGTGCCTATATGTGTTTTTTCACATCTTTTGGACTTCGAGTGCCTTTTTCAATAGTGAATTAATCCATGTAAAACACCTTGAAGAAGAGGGAAAAAGAAAGAGAGAAATAAAAAAAGTAGCAATATCCATTTCTAGGGACCTAGTGCTGCAGAATTAAAAATCCGTTTTCAGGGTTTTTTTTCCCCAGTTCTTATGTTTGTTTCTTCTGTTCTTAGTCACAGCCACAACTTTCTGTAATTATATCACCATCTACTGTATTTGATTATCGAAGTAGAAACAAGGGTGAGATGTGATATAGTTGACATTAAAAAGATTGCTGTTAAATCTACCAAAAAAAAAAAGATTGCTGTTAAACATTCAAATGGTTAAAATTCTTGTCTGACCCAGTTGAAAAATTTGCAAACTGCCTAGTAGAATGTATTCCTGTCTTGTTGCAATAGTTGGATTAGTTGAACAATATAACTGAAGATGGATATGACTAATCAAATGAATCCTATAATGCATTGACAGCATGAAGGCCCTTCACCGGGAGAGAGGGATGCTTATCAAGCTGATGCAGAGAAGGTTAACAGAAGAAGAGAGAAAGCAAATATACCAGAGGTGGGGTATAAGGTTGCATTCAAAACGTAGGCGGGTACAGTTGGTGAACCGCTTATGGAGCAACACAGATGATATTAATCAGATCACAGAGAGTGCTGCTGTTGTTGCTAAGCTGATTAAGTTTGTGGAGCAGGGGCAAGCTTTTAAGGAGATGTTTGGACTTAGCTTTACTGCCCCAAACACAAGGAGGAGATCTTTGGGTTGGACTTACAGCAAGTCTTCTCTTTTATAGGGTTCTTGTATGTCAAATATTTTATGGTGTTTTGGTGAGATAGACCACAAAAGCATTCTTTATCTGCCCATAAATTTAAAATTGTCTTCTTTGATTGTTAGAGTTGTAAAAATTGTAGCCTTTGTTTTAAAGTTGAGCTCGGTTTTGTTATTGCCCATTTTGCTCATGTTATTATTATTTTTTTCTTTTTACCATTATTGAAACCAACAAGAGGTGATAATTTCTGACTGTCAATGGTGTAATGTAGCTGATACCATAAAAACTGGTTTAAATTGATAGTAAAAACATTCATGACTAATCATTTGAATTCATCTGCAAATGCCTAAAATTCAGCAATTTGCACTAGTAAAACCCTCATTGTAAATTCATTTGATAATGACTCCAATCAAATTGTGGAATTTCTTAATGATAGTCGTATGGTCTGAAGATTAAAGAGTGGTGAAATGTCAGTTCACCAAGCAAAGATGAGCTTCATGCACAAATTACATGCAATCCTAATCAAGTAATTTATTTGTCTTGCTAACAATCATCCAGTGACCAGCGTTACACAATCAAAATTTTCTTGTGACAAATATTTGAAATGAAATTACAACACTTGTAAAATAAAGTAACTAACGTTGACAATTAATAGAAAAGACTAGGAAGGCATTTGAATTTTAGCCCTTTCATATCCCATATTTGTTCAATTTCCCAAAGTTTAAAGCAACGATATCAAAATAGGATTGAATAAAGAACCGATGAGGCAAAAAGACTTATGATTTGATTGAGTTTAACGGGAATATTTTTAAAAATTTTATATAAATATTATAAAAATATCACTATATATAAAAAATATAAAATACTTTAAAAGTACATTCGTCCTTAACTCATTAAGCATAAAACATTATTTTCAATTCATTCAATATTTGTAACAAAAATTTAAAATAAATATAATAAAAAAATCATATATATTTAAAAAAATTCATCAAATATAAATTATATTCACTTTATTCGTAAAAAGTAATCAAAATTTCCTAAATTCGAATTATTTTATATTTATATTTTCATTTTAATTTTTAGCAAAAAAATATAATAATTGATTTTTTTTTTGTTCAATTCGTTTTTTCTAGTTCAACTTAGTTTTCTTCTCGGTTCTTTACAATTCAATCGGTTTCCTCCAGTTTTTTAACATTCCAATTTCATATATTGAATAGAGTCAGACCAATTACCTCTTGGTGGTTAAAATCCAAACAATCGATTTGGTATGATTTTAATAACAATGATTTATAGTTAATTAATTTTTTTTAATTTAAACTTTTTATTAATTATAAATGAGATAATATATACACATGTTAGCAAAAATTTCTAGTTATACATCTCAACTTTACAAGTAATATTTTACACTCCTAAAATTAGCAAAAATAACTTATTATCCACACATTATCTCCTATATATTGACAAAAGATTACCAATTATTGCCTTAAATTCTTTTAGTAAAATGCATTTTTTTGTTAAATTTACATAATTTTGAAAAAAATTGCACATATTAATATTAGCCCTAAATATAACAAAAAAAAAGTGCAGAAGAAGAATCAAGGGCTACTAAGTGCACTTTTGCCAAATTCAATATCGAAATAATGTGTGCATACTGTTAGATTCATATAGATAATAAATTACTTTTGCTAAATTCATATGAATAATAAATTACTTTTGCCAATTTTAAGTATATAAAACCCACTTTGAGCGAGAATTTTTTGCCAATTTTACGTATTTTTCCATTATAAATTTTCTATAAATATTTAATATAAATAAAAATAAGTACGAATGCACTTAAACATATGTATTATCTAAACGACACCGTTTGGTAATCTTTCAGTCGTATGTGTGACAACATTTCCTTTGTGAAACCGAAGCAGGAAGGAGAAGACTGTAGAGAGAGAGAAAGGGCAGAGGAGAGGAAAATGAGCGTGACATCATCGGCGGCGTACCTAGCAAGAAGAGCAGCGCAGAAAGAGAGGGTCCAGATCCTCTACCGCCGAGCTCTGAGAGACACTCTGAACTGGGCCGTTCATCGTCACCTCTTCTATCAAGATGTACGTTTCCCCCTTTTCTCACCAAATCCCAGATCTCTCACTTTCCCTGATTTTTCCTTTTTACTTGCTTCAATTCACTTTACTCACTCTTTCATTTTGATAGGCATCCAATCTCAGAGAGAAGTTCGACGCCAACAAACACGTGGTTCGTTCTTTCAATAGTCGACAAATTCAAAAAAATCTTCTAATTACTCTTCGATTAACTTGCAAATTGGAGGTATTATGTCAATTTTTGTGTTGTTTTTTTTGGTGGATTTGCAGGAAGATCTTGACACGATTGATAGAATGATTGCTGATGGTGAGGCACAGTATGATAAATGGCGACATCCCGATCCTTACATTGGTGAGTAATGTGATACATTGGATCGTGTTTTTGCTAATTTCTTGGACTGCAATTCGCTGTGGTTTGATTGGGTACCGTAAACTTAAATTAGGTTATTTGCAATTATGATTGTAAGTTTATGTCTTTTAGTTGTGTGTAAGTTAGCTGTGCTTTCTGGTTTTATCTAGTTAAAATGTGAACAGAACAAGAATATGAATGTAAAGTAAAAAGATGATTTATTTCGTTAGATTTGCTTCTCAACTCAATCCGTTTTGTGTTATTCAATTAATGTCTGATTTGACATTCATTTGCTTGTGAAAGCCTATCTATCTAGCATCAATGTTTTCCCCCACTTCTTTAGTAGTAGTACCTGATTAATCCTCATCAGATTTTGATTGGAAATGTTATTTTATGTTTAGAATGTGATAATTCTTTCGCATGCCATGGCCTAAAATTCTAGGCAGTCTTAACTTGCTTCAGAGGATAGAGGAAATCATCTCTGATACAGTTTTTCAAGCTTTTGTTTCAATAATGGCCTTCCTGTAAATGCCAGCGATACAGCCCTTTCTGAAGGAAAGATTCTTATATCTTCTTTAGAAAGAGCTGTATCGCTGGTATTTACAGTAAGGCTATTATTTTTTGGGTTTTCCCTTTTTTTCTTTCACATTTTGCACTACTTTTGGATGGTATTCTAGGATTTAGTCATAGCCTAGATATTTCTTGTTCCCACTGTCCCTCTGCCATTATTAGGTTCAGGGGCTGGCAAGAATTAGACTAAATTGAAGTAACCCTTCAGCCTCAGTAACTTTGTTAAGTCCTGTTTTCCATTGGATGTTGGCACAGGAGGCATATAATGGATCAACATTAGTTGACATCACTAGCAATTGAGAGACAATTTAGTCTTCTATTAGCTGTTTGTCCCAAACTACCCTAACTTTTATTTGGCACCACACTATTACAATATTAAGGACAGTATACAGATGACCCTGGGTGTGTTGATCTCCTTATGCTTATTATCAAAATGTTTTGATATTCTTCATAGTACTATATTTAAGGGCCAATATCATTGAAACTGAAAGAACCTTAGTCGTGCAACCAAGGGCTGAAGTAGAGTTGCAGAAAACATGTTCAGGATCTTTCACTCGGACCATAATTGAGTAAAAGCTGCTTTTTATTCTTATTCTTGTTTTCTGTTGTTTAAAATTAGTAATGCACAGGTGGCACGGAGTTGTGAACCTATTAAAAAATGAATTATGTACATGCATTTGTTTTTCCTTTATTTGCTTCTAATGAGAATGATTGATATGTATGATTGTGAGAATATCACAAGTTTTCTTCTGGAAGTAATGCCAGTGTGGGGCTGTAACTGTTTACTCACAGATTTTATTTGTATGCAGTTCCTTGGGCTCCTGGAGGTTCCAAGTTTACAAGAAATCCAACTCCACCTACTGGGGTATTGAATAAAATTTAGTAATTTGTTATTTTCTTTTTACTTATTCAGTCTTCTCCCCTTTGGTATCCTGTTTGTTATGGATTTTACTTTGAGCTTTTGTAATCATTTAGTCTTCATATGTTTTATGGAAATTAAAGTTGTAGAGTTCAGTTTGGATTCTGTATATCTTAATATGCTGTGAAAATGTATATGGTGGAAATAAAGCATGAAAAAGAAAAATTTGTGTTCCATTTCTTGAAAGGTGGATGTTTTAGCTTGTATAGATGGTGTAGGCATGGGCCTAAAAATATGTGCAAATGATATATTGTGCACCTCTGTACATTATATTGAGTTTACAAGCATTTTCCTTTTGAAAGTATTGATTCATCAGATGGTCATGTTTTGGGGGAAAAAATGTTTTGATCATAAATCTATGGTTTTTGTCTTTAACATTTTTATGGGGAATCTTTGAGTTTGACATAAACTGTAACACAAACTGGAGACATGCGCCAAAGACAAAAGATGGAAGAAAGGAGGGCACAATCTTTTAGTTTATGGAAGGGTCATACTGTTCCTGTTGGCTGTGCTATTTGCATTCATGTTAATTGTACTCAGGGTGTTGTATGTTTGATTCTTCATTTATTTCTTTTCTTTCATCATTTAATTATAAATTTTTTCATTGATGCTGCAGATTGAGATAGTTTATAATTATGGGCGTGAAGATAATGACTAAGGCCACATCTTTTTCCGTAGTAATAAAGAAAGGTTAGCTCTATAGTAAGTACATAATGCTCCTCCTCCTTTCTTCTTTTTATTTATTTATTTTTTGGTTTGGGGGTGAGGTGGTTAAATTTTGATGTAACCTAATACATCAGATGATTTGCTTCTAATTGCTGCAAAAGTTCAATTCTTCTTACTTTAATTTGATTGGAGCAAGATTCTGGGATTGAATTATCTTTTCCCTGTTCTTCAAATAATATTCCAAATGGATGTTTTGGCATGGAGTCTCAAATCATTCTAAGATAAAATGATATAAGTGGATTCTTTGCATAATCTGGTATTTCTGGCAATAATTTTCTGAATGCAGTCTAGTCTGATTTTTGCTTTTAATTTGGAGATGCTTCTAGTGGTCTCGTGCTGTCATGTCTTTCCTAGTCCTTTTATTCTACTTTTTACTTATTAACAGCATAAGTGGATTTAGTAATGGAAGGGTCTTTATTTCTGTTGCATATATATCCCATATTCAATTAAAGATGTGCTCATTGAAGTGACACCTCTATTGGTTCATGCAGTTTCTGGTGATCCAGGACTGCTGCAGAAGATAGTGATTGGGGACAGCTTCTATTTTGTGTGTAGTGGATGAAAACAAATGGTAGACCTTAAGAGATGTGTAGTTATCATTCACTGCTTTGTATTTGGTTTTTCTCTGAAGAAAGGTATTCTGTGGCAGAAGGGCCACATGTTGGTGAGTTGGGGCAAACTGGGATGAGATGATCTAGAATTCCCTTGAATGAATGAAGAACTTTTTTTTTCCTTGATTTGATTTGCTGACAGATCGAATTATTTAATTCATCTCTTTAGTTGGAAAGCCAAATGATGTTAGGACCGCATTTTCTTGAAATTTCGGATATTTCAAGCTAAATAATACATCTCTTTAGTGATAGTAATTATATATCATAGGATTTTCAATGACCGATCCATTCAAGCATGTGTACAAAGTAATAAGAAACAAAAGTCTGGTGTTCGTATATTGTTTGGTCATAAAAATGCTCTGCAGCACCTATGCCAAAGTATTAATTTTAGTATTTCCTGTATTTGGGGTAAAGGATAAGCAGAATGGCGTGAGCAAGGCCTTTGTATAGTGTGAATATAAGTCTGTGTCTAGTGCTGTAATAAAATATCGTGAAAAGAATATGGCCAAAATGTTCCAAAAAAAAAATTCCAATAATACTCTACCCTTTTAAAAAAATAGGTTGGCCATTACTGTAATATAATAGTATTTTTTATTGCATTTTTTTAATATCATTTAATTATATGGAGAGTTACTTTCATTAAAAATTGGATTAAATGAATTAACATATATTTTGGCCTATTTAGGTCATCATCTGATCCATTTGGACCACTAGACGTATTTGAGCCATTATGTTTTTTCTTTTTGAGCCATTATGTGTTTTTACTATAATAATTTTAATATTACATTATATTGAACGGTAATTTTATTAAAAAAATTATCAAATTGGCTGATTTATATTTGGGTTATATGCGATCTATTTGGGTCAACCAATCCATTTGGACCAATTAGAGGTTGGTCACGATTTTTAATTTTTACATTTTAAGTTTTTGGTTACGGTTTAAATTTTTTGATATCGGTTAACCTTTAGTTTATGGTTAACCGGTTCATATATAATATATATTATATTTTTATTTTTATAATTTAATTTTTTTATTTTTCTTCCATTTTTTTTTCTAAAACTTGCATAACAAAATATTTTAAAATATATTTTTATTTTTATACCTTAATTTTTTATATTTTTTATAAAATTTATATAATACTTTAAACTAAATTTATATTATGTTATTTTCTTAATTATATAATAATATTTATATGTAGTAACAGATTAATTTATATATATATATATATATATTATTTTTTATTATATGTAATAGCATTTAATTACATTTTTTTTATATTTTAGAGTTTATGTTTTAACATTTAATATTATTCAAAATTTTATTTGACTTAGAATTAAATATGTTAATTTTTCACAAATATTGAATCTATTTTATAATATTATTAATTTGTTGAACATGAATTTTGGTTATTAAATTATATTTATTTTGTGATTTTTATTTTAAATTACTTTGCACATTTATGGTCTGCTTAAAATTAATGAATTTCATAAAATTTTATGGATTCATTTGTAATTTTAATTTTTCATGTTTGGAATGTAAAAAAAAAGGAAATTGAATTTCATGAATTAAATTTCATAGAATTCATTATACTTTTACCAAATTCCATCAAAATATTTATATGTAGTAACATATTAATTTATATATATATATTAATTTTTATTATATGTAATAGCATTTAATTACATTTTTTTTTTACGTTTTAGAGTTTATGTTTTAATATTATCCAAAATTTTATTTGATTTAAAATTAAATATGTTAATTTTTAACAAATATTGAATCTATTTTATAATATTATTAATTTGTTAAACATGAATTTTGGCTATTAAATTATATTTATTTTGTGATTTTTATTTTAAATTACTTTGCACATTTAAGGTCTGCTTGAAATGAATGAATTTCATAAAATTAAATGGATTCATTTGTAATTTTAATTTTTCATGCTTGGAATGTAAAAAAAAAAAAATAGGAATTGAATTTTATGAATTAAATTTCATGGAATTCATTATGCTTTCACCAAATTTCATCAAATTATTTATATGTAGTAACAGTTAATTTATATATATATATCATTTTTTATTATATGTAATAGTATTTAATTACATTTTTTTATGTTTTAGAGTTTATGTTTTGACATTTAATATTATCCAAAATTTTATTTGACTTAAAATTAAATATGTTAATTTTTAACAAATATTGAATCTATTTTATAATATTATTAATTTGTTAAACATAAATTTTGACAATTAAATTATATTTGTTTTGTGATTTTTATTTTAAATTATTTTGCACATTTAGGGTCTGCTTGAAATTAGTGAATTTCATAAAATTTTATTGATTCATTTGTAATTTTAATTTTTCATACTTGGAATGTAAAAAAAAAAATAGTAGGAATTGAATTTCATGAATTAAATTTCATGGAATTCATTATTCTTTCACCAAATTCCATCAAAATAAGTAGAATTTGCAAATGAATTCCATATTTTTAAGAAGTCCAATTTTAAAAAATTATAATATCCTTATTTAGTATATATATTAAATTATTATTTTCAAATTTTGTCATCGTATACTACTCAATATATATATATATATATATATATATATATATATATATATATATATATATATATATATATATATATATATATATATATATATGTTCATGTATTTTTGAGAGAATTACAATTCATTGTTTATTTTCTAAAATCAATTTTTATTGATTTTTAAGCATATAATTAATTTTTTAATTTATTTTATTTTAAGTGATTATTATTAACATGTTTATAATAAATATCATCATCATTATTTTTATTGTCATTATTATTATTCAAACTAAAAAAATTAAGTAAATTATTCTTGAATAATAACAACAACAATAACTAGGGGTGAGCATGGACCGTTTAATCAGTTTATGAGCAAAAAAAATTAATCAGTCTATTAATATCGATTTTTTAAAATTACTAAATATTAATTAGTCCGTTACATTCAATTAACCAGTCCATTGATTACAATTTTTTGGTTTGATTAATCAATATTTTCGGTTAATCATTAAAATTTATAACATAAAATTATAAAAAAAAAGTTTAGATAAAATTCAATTCAATTTCAAATATGTAAAGTAATTTAATATAAAAATTACGAAATAAACATAATTTATTAGTCAAAATTCATGTTCTATAAATTAATAGCTAATATTATAAAATAGATTTGATATTTGTTGGAAATTAATATGCTTGACTCTAAGTCAAATAAAATTTTGAATAATATTAAATGTTATAACATAAACTCTAAAATATAAGAAAATTTAATTAAATGCTATTAAGTAAAATATGAACATCAATATATGATAAAAAAAATAATATATATATGTTAACCGAATACTATATATAAATATTACTATATAATTAAAGAAAATGACATAATATAAATTAGTTTAAAGTATTATATAAATTTTATAGGAAAATATAAAAAATTAAGGTATAAAAATAAAAATATTATTTAAATATATTTTAAAGTATTATTTTATACAAATTTTACAGAGAAATAAAAAAAAATTGAAGATATAATTAACCATGAATTAACGGTTAATCGATACTTAAAAATCTAAACCGTAACCATTAATACAAAATAAAAAAATTAAAAATCGTAACCGAGTCCATCGGATCGGTTAACCGTAAAATCGATTCAATTTCGGATCGATTTTACGATTAACCATATTTTTTATTTTTTTGCTCACCCCTAACAATAACTATTTATTATTAATTTTTTAATATATAAATCTAAAACTTAATTTTTTAATCGAAATAAATAATTTTAGTTAGTTATAACAGTATTGTGAATAATATTATTTAATTGAAGTATTTTAAAAATATTAGAAGTCTAACATTACTACATTTTAAATTAATAAAATTTTGAAGGTAAATTAACTTAAATATCAAGAAGGGTATTGATTTATTATAGTAGATCACTTGTATATTATAAACTTGATTCAATGCTAAAAATATTTACAGTTCATCTCATAAATATAAAATTAATTTGGTGGTATGTGAAATTTATTTATTTTTTGCTTATTATTGGAAGTTATTATTAAAAATGTATCAAATTGTTATTGAGTATATTTTAGAAAATAAAATATAAATGAATTTTTTTATTCATTTATTTCAAGCATAAAAATAAAAAATTCATTTTCAATTCTATATTTTAATTATTTTATTCCAAATATAAGAATTCATTTACAAATGAATTTCACGTGAAATTCATTCATAAATGAATTATATAATTTCAATTCTTTTATTCCAACCAAGTCCTTAAAATTGAATTAAATTGAATTTTGTCTTTTTTTTTTATAATTTTATATTATAAATTTTGATGATTAACTAAAAAATATTAATTAACCAAATCGAAAAATCGAAACCAATGGACTAGTTAATCAAATGTAACAATTAGTTAATAGTTAATGATTTTAAAAAATCGATATTAATAGATTAATTAATTTTTTTAGTCAACCAGTTCATGCTCACGCCTAGGGCCAACCAACACATTTGGTTTTGTATCACGTTAATGTATAAAAGTGTTAATTTTATTTAAAAAAATAGGTCAAATAAGTTGATATATATCTAGACTATATGCGATCTATCTAGGCTACAATACGATTCATCTGGATCACCCAATCCATTTGAACTATTGAATATATTTGGATCAATATTTTTATTGTACTATTTTTTCTATCACGCTATTGTATAAAATTGTTGATTTCATTAAAAAAATATATCTAATAAGTTAATCCATATTTGGATTACATGCGATCCATCTGGGCCATTTAATCTATTTGGATTATTCAACACATTTGAATTAACGTTTTTTGTTGCAATATTTTTTATATTACGTTATTGTATAAAAATTTTAATTTCATTAATATATATATATATATATATATCTGAACCACGATGCAATTCATATGGATTAACACATATAATTTATTTAAGTCAATATAAATTAAATTTATGGATCGATTTCAAATTCATCTAATGCATTTGAATATTGATTTCATTATGATTTATAATTTTTTTATTATTTATAATTTATTTATTTATGATTCAATTTAAATTTATTCAATCTATATTTACATTCAAGTACTTGAAAGTACTCTTTCCGCTGAGGTAGATAACATAAAGCCTGTTGTGCCAGTTAAATTAGTTTTGAGCAGTGCTTGCCCTGTGAATTAGTTGAAAGTGGCCGAATTTATATTTCAGATATCATATATTGTCAAAAGGGTCATCCTACTTTGATTCCGGTTTGAGTACAATTCTAAAGCCGCTGGATTCGTTATTATTGGGTTTTCCCACAAAGAAAATACATTAACTAATTGTTTTAAATAAGTCAGAGAAAAAATTTACCTACCCAAAAAAAGTTTCAAAAAGAAAAGTTGAGATGATCGGTTTAAAAGGCAAATCCATGAAGCAGCTTAAGAGCGAAGATAAAACAGAAAAAGTCCTAATAAGCTCCAAGTTCCATGGTGACAAATGGCAATGGGGGTCGAGTTGAGAGATAACGTCGCAAGTTCATGTTTAACGTAATGAATTTCTCGCCAACTAAATGCGTTTTCCTTGAGCTGTAATCGTGGTTTTTATCATACAAGCTTTAACTGCAACTTTATAACATGAAAATTTCTAGACACTATTTTACCTCCAACTCCCTTCTTTGGAGACAATCCTAGCAAATTCATTAATACTGCTTATAATCCCTATGATTACCAACATCATCTACTGTTATTTACGTTTCGGATGAAAAACAAAGAGAATTATCAGAGTTTAGGTTCACCTCCTCATTTATGTTGACAAATTTCTTGTACATTTAGTATGAATCCATTGATAATGAATTGGTAGGGTGCACATTAGGGTAGAGAAAGCCGGATGCAAATGAAAAGGGTATGACTCTAATCTGTTGGGTCATACACTAAGATCAAGAGACTTCAAATGCTTCTTCCCATCATTAATTCAATGAGAGAGAGAGAGACAGAGGTTTTACCAATTCAAGATTTGATACCGTTTATTTCGCATCCTATAGTTGGACATTTAAAATAAAATTTTCAATTATATTATCATATAAAACAAAAATAAAAGGCAACCCACTAATCCCAAATACGAAAACATGACAACACGTAAACAGTCCTTGGCTTAATATCTCTCAACTTCATCACCATTTTATCTATATTACTAAATTCCCACCATTAACATTCCTTATTAGAAACAGATATTGGCTCATCTGTCTCATTCCCTCAGCCACCCTTTCATCTTCTGCTTGCACTACACATTTTCATGGCCTGATTTCTCATAAAACTTTGCTGCCTCTTTCCATCTCTAAGTTTCATTTCGCACCATTTGGCAATTATGGATGATGAGGCTGGCGAAATGAAGGTGAAGAAGATGAGCCATCAGAGATCCACCAGTATAAATGGAGTAACATTACGTATTTCTGGCTCCCTGGTTACAATGGCAATGCTGCTATGGGCAATTCGCAGCGGATTCAAACTTGCAAAGGATTCTAACAGATATATTGGATATACAGATTGGGCATTCCGTATTGGAGTTGTAACTATGCTACTTGGTTTTATGTTCTTGCTACTTGGGATTCCCATTCTCGCCGACTTGTTTCTGAATTTGTCAGAGCAATTGCAAGAAGAAGCTGGAATTCACAAAGGTAGCAGAACAGAAATCCATATTTTTGTTTAGTTAGATTCTGTTAAGATGATTTTGAGATCCTATTCCAATGTTATTTTGCTTATATCTTTCTAACCGATGCAATATAATAAAAACATTCGTCATGAGCAAAGATTTTCCACTCAGCAAACTCTAAACATTATATAGGGGTAGCTATTGAGTAGAAGGAATGAAAACTATGAAACAATTTAAATTTATGATGAATGTTATGATGCAAAATGCCTAAAGAGAAACTGTTGAAAAAGAAATGAGGGGAAGAATAATTCTTTCTGCAACATTACCATAAACAACTCATGAAATCTACAGAATTTCTGTTCTGAACTCAGTATCACACAAGTCATTCTTTATCAGTACTAAATTCAGATGATTGTGTTATTATGTTGTGTTCTAAAATTTGCTTCCAAAATTCTCATTTCTCACTAGAACACCTAACTTCGCAGCTAAAGATACAAAAACAATTTCCAGAGTTATAGCTGGAATCTTTGCAATCATTATAACACTGATTGTGCTGGGGTGGGCCATTTACACGGGATTAAAGCTTGCAACTGATCCTAGATGGGATGGAAAATATAATTTCTTGACAACTTCAATTGGAGTGCTTACTGTTATCTTTGGCTTCATTTATTTCGTTATTGGAGTTAACATAATTGCAGAACTCGGACTGGATTTGTTTGAACACATGCAACAGAAAAAGAGAAAAAGGAGCCTGCTTGCCTCAAGGTTGAAGAAGTGATGTTGTTCATTGACTATTGCATGTTGCTATTTTCTCCGTCTTGAGTTCTAATTTCATACAATACAGAGTATTTACTATGTGGATATAGCTGCCATGTACATAAATTTATATCTTCTGATAGCAAGAAAATCCTTCCTTGACTAGAAAGTCCGATCGCTGTGTTCCTCAAAAAGTAAAAAATAAGAATTCAAGGAAGGATGGCAACTTTTTTTTTTCTCTTCCTAGCCATTTCTTCTCCAAGAAAGAACAATCCTGGGTCCACAACTCATTCCCAACTTTACATGATACCACCCAGTATAACTCCAGAACTAACTAGGCTAAATCTTTCATTCCCCCTGCCTAATTCCAACCACAATGCAAAAGCAGGTAATACATGGTCTGCGCTGCAGATTCACAAAGAAAATATATTTGACTATTGTAAGGTTATCCCTAAAAATAGTAACAATTCCCTGCCAAGTTGCTCTCAATCAAAAGAAACTACTTTTATGGGAACTTTTGGTACAGCTTTAAAGAATTGGCTTCTGCACCATCGCTTCCTTGAAAATAAAATGACAAATAGTTTTCACGTCAAACAAAACCCCAACTATACCTATTTTGAAGAAAACCACTCTATTGAAACACTTTGAATTTGATTGATATGAATCTCTTGATAATTTTTTATGGTTAACCATCTGACTATTTCAAGTGAAACCTATCTCATGTTTTCATTGTAAATCCTTAGTTTCTTAGTTTCTCATCTCCCTCTCCACAGCACCAACCAGTGAGAATGTTATATTCACTAATGCCAAATTCTTTCAATCACAACCCATCAGTAAACTACACCCCATTCTATTTAAGAAATGTCTTCTACTTTGTTTTAACATCATGCTATCCTAGAAGTCTAGAAATGCTTCCAACATTTGTATACTATTTAAAAGCCAAAAACCTTTTCTGGTTTTTTAAACATTCAATAAATGTCTCCCATCTTATTACTTCAATGCTGAACCGAAGCACCACATACCTCTTGACATTCACTGCCCTAGTGACTATTAAAAATGTGGGCAATGCTTTCCAATAACACAACCCTACTCTTTATGTCTAGCACATTTACCAATAATGGGTATTATTCTTTTTAAATAAGAAAATAAAACGTGATGTTCATTTTACAATACTCTTATAGAAGTGGGTGTAAACCTGGCCAATCCACCACAAACAAAATGGTAATACAACTTCGGTTTAAACCTCAACCCTGTATGTAATTCAAACAGGAGTCTGCAATCGAGACTAGCAGAATAATTTGAGGTCCTCCAATAAATATCAATATTGCAACAGTTTAGGTGCCAAGAGCCATATGTCAATATTAAATCATAAATTATGATCCACTTATTTAAACATCTTATAATAATATTCTTACACTTTTTTCCCCAGTCTGTGCAGCAATTTCAAGCTGAATCTAAAGACTCTATCTCTGCTTGCAATGATTGACCAAAACCCTTAAACATATTGAAGCAATTTGTTCCTTCTCTCCTCTCCTTTAACATCCCAGTTAATCTTCCTCTCTTCTACCAAGTATTCACCTTCAGCATATCTATATGCAGTAGTCCTCCATAATAGTTTCATTAATCAACCACTCTACTCCTTTGTAATAATAGCTATTACCACACTAGAACAAGGCTACCACATACAATTCATTAAAAATATGATTTAGAATTTTAGGAAAATTGAAAGGCATGCTCACTTGAAAACAAACTACTCAGTAATCACCCAACTTGACATTGATTTCAAGACAAGAAGCTAAAAGAGGTTTTGTTTGACTTAAGAAGGGAAATCTACACAAAAGCCTAAGCTCAAAGTAGCAAGAAGTGCTACCACACGTTAGCGTAAAAATTGAAAATTTAGATAAGTTTGAAGGGAAGAGGCCAAGGAGTGGACCTGGGGACCTCAACTTTATCCTTGATGCGTTCAATCTTCTTCTCCTTCTTTGGTCTCGAATTTCCGTACGAACCCTTAAATATCTTCCCTTTCTTTGTCCTCTTGTCCCCTCTCCCACACAGAATCGGCCCCGCCCCTAACCCACCTATTGTGGCCGTTGATGGCGGCTGATTCACCATCACCCGCCTCGCTACGGCGCCGCCCCACTGCATCATCGTCGCCATCACTATTTCCTGTTACACACAATCGCACCGAAGCTGAGGAGGAAAGAGGCTTGAGGTAAATTTGTAATGGGTCTGCAAAATCTTTGCTGGGCTGTGTCCCGGGTCGACCCAAATGTAATCTTGAAATTGGTTGGGACTTTCACAAAAATACCAAAAAAAAATAGTTGTCTTTTTAAAATTACCTTCTCCTTCTTTTCCCTTTTAAAATTATTTTTTTTAAAATTTTTATTTTTAGAAATACCCCTTTTGAAAATACCTTACTTAAATTCCCATAATTGCCCAATTTAATTCAATTCTCCCTCCTCTCTCTCAATTTCACGCTTAATTCTCTCCAAAATCCTAATAATCGTACTGCAACTCCACCACATTGATTACTTAAATTTCTTACTTATTATTGATTCTATTAAAAAATCTCTATTTGTGTTTGAGACATGTCATCCTCTTGTTTTGTACTTCCAGTTTTTGTTGACCGACTCTCTTTCTAACGAAATTAGATAGAATTTTTAGATTTAATTAAAAGTTGCCCTATATATATTTTTTTATTTTAGAATTTAGGTACCTTTTTTGGGTAATTATGCACCGTTTGATTATAATCCGGGTCTTCAATACTTTGACTGAACTTTACAGGGCACCGAGAGGCATTAAATACTAAATTTATATCTAAATATGTCACACAAGAAGCGAAGTTTAATTAGTAATAAGATTGAGGTAAATAAGTAAGCAAGGGCAATTAGCTCAGTTTGGATTCAACAAATTCAAATTGAGGATACAAATTGGAGCTACGTAGCTAGAAGCAGTTGAAATATCTATATGAGTTTTCTTCACTAAACAAAGCATAAAATGAGTACAATTAGGAAGCTCACCAGTCCATGAGGCCTACTTGATCTTTGTAAAGAGATAAAGTATTATATCGGAAAAGTGAATGACGCAGTATTTCACACACAGAAAACCGGTCGAAAGTGCATTGTTGTTTCCACTGAAGAGAATGTTATCGCTTCCCTTGATCTTCGGCATGACGAGATTTGTAAGTTGAATGTCCTCTATCACTCGTCATGTTTTTAATTAGGATCGTTATATTTTTGTTCGTTTACAAGGATGCTAAATTATTTTTTTTCCTTTGTGCAGTTTGGAGGCGTGTTATTGGAACCAATGATGTTATTGATGGAATTGATATTGCCATGGGGAAATAGGATCAATATTAATGATCAAAATTAGGAAAAAAGAAAAAGAAATATGAACAGCAGAAGCAACAAAACCAGAAAAAGATACAAAAGTGTAGCTGAGATAATGAGTAATTAGATAGCAAAAGAAGCAAAAAAAGTGAGTAAGAGAAGTTTGAGTAGAGAAGTGTTGTATTAGTTGTGAAAAGAAGATCCATTAGCAGGAATAGTATTAGTGACTGTAACACAATTTAAAATGCTTACATCCTCTTTTGTAAGCAACTGCCTTTGTCTTTGAATTTATATATATTATCATGCATTTTGGTTGTTTTGATTCAATGGGATATCTTATGGCAGTCTAGAGAGGCGAAAGAGCTGCATCATTCCTAGCAGCACTAGAGCTGCCAAGGCGTATTTTTTCTCACTGAACTGATGATGAATATGAAAATTCCTGCTTTCGCTTTTGGATTTGTCTGCATTGTTAATTTGTTTTCTCTGCTTTAGCATTGCACAGGTTGTTGGCAAGGGAATTTTAGGTTACACGGAGGAAGATGTTGTGTTCACAGACTTCATTGGTGATAGCAGGTAAAGCACAACTAGCTATTTATGGTTACTGTATCATTATGATCATGTTGCTACATCTAAATAAATTAACATATGAATAAATGCTGTGCAAATCATTCATCTTTGACACCAAGGCTGGAATTGCTTTGAATGCGAACTTTGTGAAGCTTGTCTCTTAGTATGACAATGAATGGGGATACAGTTCTCGTGTGCTTGACTTGATTGCTCACATTGCCTCCACCCTACATTAAGCAAATTTATGCATTTTGAATTGTTTGTTGAGTCCAATGTTCAGATGTTGGCTTTCTTATGTTTCAATAAAAAAAATTAGGTCCAGATCTTGTTTTTGTTTTTTGAATTTTGGTTGTCAAGTTATGAGCTTTTTTGGCAACAATTTTAGGTATTAATTCATTATGAATTATATTTTCAAACATTAAAAGATATGAAATATGTTGTAGAATATGAATTAATGTAATGGCATCGACTAAAATGATTAAAGAGAAAAAGCTGCAGAGTTATTGTCTTGAGAATAAAGTGAAGATGATTTCAGTGAATAAATGATCTGATATTATATGAATGTGGATCAGCTTATTGAACAAGAAGCTGACTCAGCTGCATATTGCAATCAACATTTGACAATACCAAATAACTACACTCTTTATCTAGACAATCCATATGTGTTTCATCTTTTTCTTGATCAGCTTGTCGTTGCCAAAGATCTGATTTTTAATTATAAATGTGGAGGTTTTTCATGACAGTTTACAGACTTTTTCAAGAAATTTATTTTCTGTACACCCTAACAATTCATTCATGCCATAAGTGGATCTCAACACTGCAGCTGCTATAACAAACTATAACATCACAGTCCTTTGAAATTTACTTGAGCACCATCCAATATTTTGAGGATGATACTTCAACAAACCACATAATATTTACTGAAGGCACTCCATTATCACTTAAAGTTTTGATGTTAGGTTCTCGAAATAGGAAATTACTTAGTCGGGATGTTGATATGGAAATGATAAAAATGTCTCCCTTAATTGGTTTGATTAAAGGGCATACAGTTTCTTACATGCTGAAGTAAAGGTGGACAGTTAACATATTGTCTTAAGTCACTTTGTCACTGGTCTTTACAATGGTGTTGATATATCGGTATACCACCTGGTATACCAAATTTCAGAACTAAAATTGTATTTTGGATTTTGATATACCAGACGGTATACCAGTATACCACCTGGTATACCAAATTCTATACCTAAAATTGTATTTTGGATTTGGGTATACCAGACAGTATATCGGTATACCACCTGATATACCAAAATTCGGAACTAAAATTATATTCTGGATTTTGGTATATCAGACGGTATACCGGTATACCACCTGGTATACCGAATTCTAGAACTAAAGTTGTATTATGGATTTTGGTATACCGGATGGTATATCGGTAGACCACCTGATATACCGAATTCTATAACTAAAATTGTATTATGGATTTTGGTATACCAGACAGTATACCGGTATACCATCTTGTATACTGAATTCCAAAACTAAAAATGTATTCAGAATTTTGGTATAACATACGGTATACCGATACACTACCTGGTATACCAAATTCCAAAACTAAAATTTTATTCAATATTTTGGTATACCAACTTTCATAACTAAAATTTTAAACGGTATAATTAAACTATTTTTTGTTCAGTACCTAAACATGATAAAATAATACTACAGAAATATCTCTTGAGTAAGCTTGAATAATATATATATATATATATATATATATATACATACAAACTAATAAAGGACATTAAAAGAAATGTACGATCTCATTTACATATATTTTCAAACTACAACAACTTTTCCTTTTCCTTTATAACTTTTGGAAACATTTTTCAATTTAGTTTTTTTTTGAGGTACTTTAGATTCACTATCAATCCCTTGCAGCCTCTTTTTCAACCCATAGTATGGTGCTGATATCACTCGTTATGAACTAGCAAAATTTGTCCTTGGTGTTTTGTTGAAATAACTGATTGGCCTTTAATGTTTATTTTAGAGCTAATTTATTTGTAACATTTTGATATTGGGAAGTAAAATGCCCCTCTATAAATTTTTAACTTTTCAATTTTATGTTTTTACCTCAATTCAATTTCTTTTTTTTTCAAACTCATTTTTACTTTTAAATTATATTCAAAACATATGAATTTATTTCAAAATATTTCAACCAAAACTCTGATACCAATCAAAATAAACCTACTCTATATTAAATTTTTTTTAACTATCCTAATTAAAATTATAAAGTTATTAAGAATAGTTAGAAAACAATTTAAAAGTCCTTAAATAACTCTATAATTTCTCTTAAGATACTTAAAACATTTTCTAATATAGAGCATGTGTTACTTTAATAGATATAAAAAATTCAATTGGTTGAAGTGTTTTTTGAGTAATTTAATAGATTTTAGACATAATTTAAAAAAATAAATTTTATAAAAAAATAAATTGAATAGAGGTAATAATGTAAAATTAAAAATATTAAAGGAACATAGTGAAACATTTTTAATATTTAAGATCAAAATGTTATTACGTTAAGGATAAATTAGCTTTAGAAAAAATGTTAAGATTAACAAAATTTTAGGAGAAATCATTACATTTTCCCTATGCATAAATACACTGTCCTCGTCCTATCATTTCCCTCTGTTTCCCACCAATTTAGCTGGAAAATCAATTGTCTCTTTCGTTCTCTTAGATGTTACTGTTTAAAAATTGTCCAAACAATGAAAATATGTTGAAATTATTCTTTTCTCTTCCATCCACTTCTACCAAAACAAACAGAGCCTTAAACAAATTGAAATGTCTTGCAGACCCGTTAGGCGGTCCATTTAGCATCAAAACTTTCTATTCTCATATATAGATATAACCTGAACTTAACCTGATCAACAACGTCCAACCAACACTCAAATCAAGACTTTTAGAATCAAAACTAGGAAACTACAAAGGTAGAACAAAACATTTTGAGAAGAAAATGAATTCATAGTGGAACCAGGTGTTTGCTTTCTCAAAAGACCGAATTCAATCATTAGTGCTTGAAGTTTTTGTCAAAGACAGAGAGATGTTGGGAAGAGATGATTATCTTGGAAGGGTAGTTTTCGACTTGAATGAAGTTCCAACAAGAGTTCCACCTGATAGCCCACTGGCTCCTCAATGGTATAGGCTGGAGGATCGACGCGGTGAATGGAAAGTCAGAGGACATATGATGCTTGCAATCTGGATGGGGACACAGGCTGATGAGGCCTTCCTAGAATCATGGCATGCAGATGTTTTCGCAGTCTATGGTGAGGGTGTTCTTAGCATCAGATCAAAAGTTTATATATCACCAAAATTGTGGTACGTGAGATTGAATGTCATTGAAGCTCAAGATATTGTGCCAAATGATAGAAGCCGCCTCCCAAAAATATTCGTAGAAGAAGAAGAAGAAGAAGAAGAAGGAGGAGGCGTGAAAAGAGGGGAGTATAAGTTAAATTAAAAAAGTGATATTTTTAAAAATGAAAATTTAAAAAAAAAGTATTTTTAAAGAGAAAAAAAAGAAGGGAGTATATTTAAGTTTAAAACATTTTTTTTGGGTAGTTTTGTAAAACTCCCAATTTGTATTGCCAACAAACCTATGTCAAAGAAAATCCCCATTTTTTATTATCTGGTTTTATTTTTTCAGTTTACATGATGTAATTGTGAAGTCTGAATCGACTACTTGGGTCTTAGGATTTAAACAATTAATTATTAACCATCCAGCTATATAATAATAAAATCAAATAGAATTAAGTGTTGATTTAGAATAAGTACGGTATATTTGAACATTTCATTCCGATTATATCTCTGTTAGTATATAGTAACAATTAACAATGAACTAAACTTCAACTTTTAAATGGCAAATTAATAAAAAACTAGAGAACTTGTTTTTCTTTATGTATAAGAGATATATTGTTCTTAATGAGCTAAACATTAAATAGTTAGGTGTATGTTGTTTCAAATCATTGCTAATTTAGCCTCATCGCTTTCATCAGCATTCTTCCAAACCAAAAAATAAGTAAGCTTATAATTAATGAAAAATAAATAAATTTCCATTGAACAAATACAATATAGATTCCACTAAACCAACGACAAAAAAATAAACAGGTCTAGAGAAGTGTTAAATACTTTTTCTAATTATCTTCTCTTTCACTTTCTACACTTTCTTCAATTTGCAGGTCGTGGGTTATGAATCTGGAGATCTTGCTTGGGGCAGTGCTGGGTTCTATATCCCAGTATTGCAACGTGTGCATTCTTTCAGAGTATCGTTGGTTTGAAAGTACTGATGAAAAATCAATCCAAGTTTAGACAAGTAAAAAAAATCTCCCACCGAGAGAATGTTGACAAAAATTTCATTGTGGAATTTGGAATACCGAACGGTATACTAGGTATACCGACTGGCATACCAAATTTTAGAATAAAATTTTTATTTTGAAATTTGGTATACCAGATATACCGATCGGTATACTAAATTTCATAATAAAATTTTTATTTTGTTATTTGATATATCGACATATCAAACTTCAAGATCTAATTTTCACTCTGGAATTTAGTATACTGTCCGACATACCAAATTTCATAATATATTTGCATTCTGAAATTTGGTATACCAACGAGTATACCTGATATATTGTCCGGTATACCAAGGTATACCAAATTTCAGAATATGTTTGCACTCTAAAATTTGGTATACTGTGGGTATACCTGGTATACCGTCCGGTATACCTGACTTTCAAAATATTATTATATTCTTGAATTTGGTATACCGATGGGTATACCTGGTATACCATCCGGTATACCAAATTTCATAATATTTTTGAATTATGAAATTTGGTATACCATCTGGTATACAAAACTCTAGAAACATTTTTATATTCTATAATTTGGTATATGACTGGTGTCTAGCAACTTGTATAGATCGGCTAGTAATATAGGAAAATATAATTATGATCCCAAATATCGTACTCAAGGGAATATTGATTGCTTAAGAATAATATCTATATATAAATTAAATCAATCTGAAATTATTTTTCAAATATTTTTTATTTAAAGGTAAAAATTAAACTAAATAAACAACTAAACAAAACAAAAACTAAAATTAAACTAACATGAATTAAAAACAAAACAATAACTAAAATTCTCTTGTTAAAAGAACTATCCACCTTAACTTTCATTGCAATGACTTAAATTTAATAGGAACACCAGTGATTATAAAAAAATTAGATAAAATAAAGCCTGATACCTTGAAACAAGATTATCTTTCTTAAGCATTAAATTTTCCTGTTAAAAATAACTCAATACTTAGCATAAAAATTCAGTTAAAATCCTAAACATTCATTAATCTCTTTTGCAAGAAAATTCAATTCCAGTTTATTCTTAGTTCTTCCTCTCTTAGTATTAATCAATAATTTTAATACATAATTACCTCAAATTCAGAAAATAATCTTGTATTAACATTAAAAAGTAAACCCAAGAATATGAAAATCATTAACTATGTCTAAACTAATTTTTAGTTATTGAATCAATAAACCAACAATCAATCTCAACATAATTAAAGATAAGAATATGATTAAAATCAAGAAATAATTAACTGATATTGAAATTAAAGCTCAAAATAAAGTCATTACAATGAAAATATAAGATTTCAAGAATCCATTAGCAAAAGAAGAAAAAAACTAATTCACAAACATGTTTAAAAAACTAAAACAAAGTCGAAAAGGAAAATATTAAATAAAAACAGAAGAACTTGAAAAACTACATAAAAATTTAAAACTAATGAGCTCTCCTAGTTGATGATTCTTGCTTTGGTACGTATTTGAGTTGTCTATTTATAGGCAAAATAAAATATAAAAGTCTTCTAAACTTTCCCAATTAGAATAGGAAAATAATTCTTCTTAAATTGAAAAATTCTTCGACGTATCGAAGTTCAAATTGCAAGGCCAAACAAAATTTACCTTAATGAGATGCATTGCCGTCCATCCTTCCTCACTAGGGTTTGAGTGGCCACTCAGGTTTTTTCTCCTTCTCATGCACTGCAGTGCATGGGCAAATCCTTAATGCACGACCACTTGCTCTTCTTCTTCTTCTTCTTCTTCTTCTTCTTCTTCTTCTTCTTTTCATGCACTATCACTTATTGCTCATGTAAAACTTCTTAACATAACTTTTTCAATTTCACAGTTTTGACCCAAAACTTCTTACCTTTTGCAATTAAGTTCTTTTCCTTGAAAATTAACCCTAAAAAAATACTAAAACTTAAAATTAACTCCTAAAACACGAATATAAATATTTAATCTATAAATTAACCAAAATTAAACCAAATTAACTAACTTAAACACATAAAAACACACTAAAAACATAATATAATTCACAATTATCAGTATACTGGCGGGTATAACTGATATACCGTCTGGTATATCAAATTTTAGGAAATATTTAAATTCTGAAATTTGTTATGCCGATGAGTATATCTAGTATGCCATTCGCTATACTAAATTTCAAAACATGTTTGTATTTTATAATAATAATTTTGTTGCCAAAAATTACGAAATTATATAATAATGGAATAGCTAGGATTAGATTATTGAACCAATCTAATAATTTTTAATTATGTATTATGGTTCGAATATTGGTATTTGAAGACTCAGAACAGGTAAGAAAAATGAGCAATTGTAAAAAAAGAACCCTAGTGCCTCGCTATTTCTAATTTTGCATTATCCTATACATACCTAGTACTATAATGGAGTGGACCATCAGCTATCTTCTTCAATTTGTGGAGTTCATCTTCAACAAATCCTTTTAATCTAAACAACACATCTTGGCCTATGTTCATCCAGAGATCAAATGTTTGGCGTAGCTGTTGATATGAGTTTCACAACTCCCACAAAACCACACAGTTCTATAGGCCGAGAAGTAAGTGGCCGAAGTTGGGGACGAGGAACTGGACTAGAAAACAATGGCAAGATAACCAACTAGACGGATGTTGGCAACAAGCCTTTGGTAATGTATGTGATTATGAGCTGCAATAACTTGTTCAACTTTTATAGCTAACAATATGACATGGATGACAAGAGTGACCATAGCTTTTTCAAAGAATTCCTCCACTTTACACGTTTCCTTTTGAGTTTGGCATAACAATTGCATAAATGTTAAGTACATTTGAATGAGATATATAATCCGTTGTTCATTACCTTTTCTATTATGTTATCAAAAAAAAAAGAGAGAGAGAGAGAGAGCTTGTAAAAGATAACTCTACGCATATACACAAGCAACTCTCTACAAATTTAACCATTAAAAAGATTAATCACTGATTAAGAATTAATAGGAATGAAATACATTTTGTTTTAAAAGAACTAATAAATGAAAGAACAATGCATTAAACAATAACTACCAGTTGAGATTAAATAAGCGTTACAAAGAATAAAAGGAAAATGGAAGAAATAGTAGCTCGAAAAGTTTAAAACTGGAATTAGTTTATACTTACCTTAGCATTTGTGTTGTATATATAGTTTGTTTCAATAGCTTTTAAAGTTAATTGCACTTGCAGAAGTGAAAACGAGATATAGCATAATTATTAATATTCACTCAAATCTATTCAAAAGATCAAACAAAAAAAGTTAAAACTAATGTGAAAAAAATTGCATAGGCAAAAGAATCGAATGAAGGAAGAAGAAATTAAAAAATTACAACTAATTAGCCCCAACGATAAATCAAATCCTTGGAAAGCCAGCCACAAATTTTATCCATAGAAGACGACAAATTCCTCTCCTCAACACTGATTAAATACAAATAGATATGAAGTAATTTTATTTCCAATTCCCTAACTTCTTAAATTTCTAATTCAAAAGAAACTGTAGGAAGAGTAAGCGTCCAATGGGTGAATAAGGTAGGCGAGCACCAAAGCCACCAGCATTAACATGTAAGTAATTCCTTGATCTATAGAAGTTTCTGTGTCAAAGTACATTTAAAACAAAACTTCATTCAAAAGCTGAAGAAGAATAGTGCCAATAAACAAAAAATGCTTTTAACATTCAAGATCCGATCCTGGGAAAGCAAGAAAACAAAGGAATTGAAGCTTACCATCGCTCGTAGATGCAAGAGCAAGAGCTTGAGCCTGAACAGAGGGAGAAAAGATGACAGAAATTGATCTAACAATTGAAGAAAGTGATAGAAGTAAGGTTAAAAATAAAAGTGATATTTTCAAAAACATAAATTTTAAAAAAGATATTTTTAAAATTTTTTAAAATTTAAAAATTAATAGAGGTATTTTTATAAAATAGAGTAAAAAAAGGTTATTATGTGTAAATTCCTCAAATTGGTTGGCCTTATCAAAGAATTGATGTGCTTGAAAATTGAAATTTTCTTTGAACCATTAAAAAGAAAAAAGAAAAACCCTAGCAATTTCAATTAAAATATAATTTATTTTTGAATTTCAACTTCAGTTTTTTTCAACTTAATCAAATTGAAGCTTATAATCAGGAGGTACAAAACAAATTTGCCTCTAAAATTATAAAAGATTATAAAAATTATTTTTAAAATTTTCTTTTCTAAAACAAGTGCTCTCAAAATATTGAAAAATATACAAATTTTTATTTATTCAATACTTCGAGAAAAAAAAAATTTATTTAGTACTTTAAGGAAAAAATGTGGACTATTATTAATATTTTAAAAAGAGTTTTTTATATTTGTTGTCAATAAAAAAAGTTGTGTCTAAAATATTAAAAATGGTTCATATTTATTTTTATAAAAGCAAATTATGTATAATTTTTAATATTTTTAAAAAATAAACTTTAAAAATAAATTTGTATTATTTTTAGTATTTTTAAGGTAAATTTGTCCGCCATCCTTTAAACTTTTGTTTTGGACCAAATCAAGACTTTTCATCTTTTGCAATTAAAGATAAAATTTCTTCATTATGTGTATTTATTGCATATACATGAAAAGAAAGGAGCGAAATGTAAAGAGAAATATCCATGACTTTTTTAAATTTGGGATTGTTTGAATTTTATTTGAGAAAATGAAACTATTTTTTTACTATTTGAACAAATGGGATCTGTCAATCCATTCCCGTAACCATTCATTATGAAAATAGGATGGTGGGATCGATAAGATAACGGGAGTTACTTATGATGGGGCCCGCATTCAATTTTCGCAACACAGTGTTGCGGGAATGAAAATATAAAATTTGGTTTCCCTTTACCCTTAATTATATGCCCTTTCCATTTGGTTTTCCTTTCAGTTCCATTACCCATTCCCAGTCTTGACACCTGCGCCACTTTCATAGTCTCATCATTTTTTTGGGGGGGTGGGGGGAGGGTTGCATTGGAATTTTTCATACGTTTATCAAAATATAAAATTGCATGGATACAATTCCTATTTCTTAAATAAATATTTTAAACGATCATAAATATAAAATATTCTTCTTTTTTTATGAAACTTTAAATTAATCATTCAGATAAATTACTCATAAAGAAGAGTTATTGATGCATTTGAATATATTGCATGGAGTGGAGGCCCAATTTTATCTTATTTGAATAATATATATATATATATATATATATATATATATATATATATATATATATATATATTACTTTTTTTAAGGGATCCAATTAATTGTATTATTTAATATTTTTTCCGTTCCACTTTAAGTTATTACTTTCACATTAACGCATAAATCAAAAAAATAATTATATAACTTTTATTTTATTAAAAATTTTATAAATTGACTAATTTACCTTTTTTCTAATTTCAAGTATATAATCTAATTTTTATATGATTAAACTAAATTTATCACTCTATTAATTTAGTGGTACATAATAAATAGGATAAATATATAATTTTTTAAAAAAAAATTATAAAATAATATTTAAAATATGATAAAATAAAATAAAATAAGCCACTATTTGAAAGGAAAAGGAGAAAGTAACTATTAATATTTCGAGGGACATAGCTAGAAATTATTGAGATATGGTGCCCTATATTTGAACCTTCTGATCGGATGGACGTGTGTACACATTAAAATACTTAAAACTGGCCAAAATGTAATATATAATGAATAAAAACTTGTTTCTTATAGTATTATGCATCAAAGCACTAAAAATATAACGAAATTTAGTTGAGTAAAAAAGTAGTATATATCTAGCTAAAGCCATTGGCTCCACTGAATTAGTTGAAATAAACATTTATTAGCATTGTGTAATTCAGTTACATAGCAAAGTTGTACCCTAGAGCTCCACCGGGCATTGCTGGTTATCATAGGATGAGGTTGAACATAAAAAATAATAAAATAGTAAAAATAATAATAATAATAATAATAGGTTGTGAGTTCAGTCTTAGGCCGATAATTAACAAGTCTATTTTCAACTTGCAGTTTAGTTTCCCTCATTAAGCCATGCTGCAATCTTTTTTTTATTGACTTCATTAATACAATTTTGTATGGAGAGGGCATATAATTAAGGGTGCAAAATATTATATTCTAAAAATTTGAAAAATGTTCAATATTCATAATTGGAGTTTAAAATATTTGGTTGAAGAAAAATATTAATAGTTACTTTCTCCTTTTCCTTTCAAATAGTGGCTTATTTTATTTTATTTTATCATATTTTAAATATTATTTTATAATTTTTTAAAAAAAATTATATGTTTATCCTATTTATCATGTACCACTAAATTAATAGAGTGATAAATTTAGTTTAATCATATAAAAATTAGATTATATACTTGAAATTAGAAAAAAAAGGTAAATTAGTCAATTTATAATATTTTTAATAAAATAAAAGTTATATAATTATTTTTTTGATTTATGCGTTAATGTGAAAGTAATAACTTAAAGTGGAACGAAAAAAATATTAAATACTACAATTAATTGGATCCCTTAAAAAAAGTAAAAAAAATTAATATATATATATATATATATATATATATATATATATATATATATATATATATATATATATATATATATATATATATATATTATTCAAATAAGATAAAATTGGGCCTCTACTCCATGAAATATATTCAAATGCATCAATAACTCTTTTTTATGAATAATTTATCTGAATGATTAATTTAAAGTTTCATAAAAAAAGCATAATATTTTATATTTATGATCATCTAAAATATTTATTTAAGAAATAGGAACTATATCCATGCAATTTTATATTTTGATAAACGTATGAAAAATTCCAATGCGACCCTCCCCCACCCCCAAAAAAAAAATGATGAGACTATGAAAGTGGCGAAGGTGTCAAGAAATGGATAATGAAACTGAAAGGGAAACCAAATAGAGAGGGCATATAATTAAGGGTAAAGGGAAATCAAATTTTATATTTTCATTCCCGCAACACTGTGTTGTGGGAATTGAATACGAGCCTCACCATAAATAGCTCTCGTTATCTTGTCGGCCCCACCATCCCATTTTCGCAATGGATGGCTGCGGGAATGGATTGACAGATCTCATTTATCCAAATAGTGAAAATACAGCCTCATTTTTTCAAATAAAAATTCAAACAACCCTAAATTTAAAAAAGTCCCGAAATATCACGGGAAAAGGAAGACAACATATTTTAGTATCCTATTAATGGCTAATATTTGATTAAAAGACTTGATTTTGTTTCTAATTAATTTCGCTATATGACTCTTTTTTAATAAAGAAAAAAAAATGAAACTTGAAAAAATAAAGTTGAATTGAAAATAATTACAAAATTTATGGTCTAAATTGTGAGAAAATAAAGGGTAGAATATAAATAAAAAGGCAAAATGCTATTGTAAACTCTTATATCAGGCTAATTGATTGGCTATTTGGCATCAACTTTTTGAATTTTTGTTATTAATTTTCTAAATATTCATTTTATAATATTAAATTGCAAAATTTTTATTTTTATTTTATATTTAATTTTCTTTTGACGCACGCTGTTAGCAGAGTATACATGTGTTGTATACATTTATTTTTCTCCGATTTAACATGAAAGAGAAAGAAAAACAATATATTCCATTTGATATTAAATACCCATTTTAAATATTCCATTAAAATCAAGAAAATCTTATACTTTATTAATTTATTTTTTAAAAAACATTAGATTTCATTAATTACTCTATTTTGAAATGGAGATAATATTTGTAATAAATTGTATAAAATTATATTATTTTTCTAAAATAATATTTTGGAATAAAATTTTCTTTATTAAATGTACATTTAATATGAAATTGAGGGTCTATATTTCTTTTTCAATGCAATTCTCTCTCTCTCTCTCTCTTTGGATGCTTGCTGTGATTGGATATGATGGAGTTTTAGTTGCTGTGGCTCCAAATTAAACACGATGACCAGTACGAGAACTTAATTTTGCTCTCCACCAATGTTTTTATAGCAAACCCAGAAAACAGAAGAGAAACTACTGTAAGTTCGAAGTCCAAAGGCAGAATTTTGGCGAAATAGTGAAATGGAAGTGGCATTCAGAGCCATTGCTTTAACATGGACCCATTCCATATCTCCTTCTTCCCTTCATATTCCTCAAGCCTTCTTAGTAAGTGTCATCATTTTTTTTAGGGATTTGTCATGTTTCCTTATTGGTGTTGTAGCATTTGTGTTTCTTCTTTGCTTATCCAATGTATAATCTGGTTTTGTGTTGCAGAAGCTTGATACTAAAAGACTTACTGTACGTTGTGCCTATGATCAAAGCCAAAAAGTGTGCTCTCTTCAAACTCTATTTCTCTTTTACAAGTTCAAATTTCATTACTCTCTTTTACAATGCCTGTTCTTGGAATAGTATATTAAATCAGTTGAAATTAAGTGGGTTTAACAATAATAATGCATTACCGTTGTATCTTGTTCTCTAGAAAATGCATTGCTCAACAAGAACATTTACATGGCTTAGCCATCATGCACATTTTGTCGTTTTGTCTTTTACTTGAATGCTGCTGCCAACTGAAAATTAGTCATGTTTGTGTTAGAATTGCAATTTATCAAAATTTGCTTTCTCTTCTTGCATCCACATAAAACTTGCTTTTTTTTTGGTATTAAATTTTCCTTGGCTTGTTTGAGTTTCAGCAATTAAAGACCTTTGTCCATATTGGCTTTCTATCCTGTGGAAATTTATTCGTTTATTCCTATGCTATAATGTGCCACATTGCATAAGACCATGGCTAGGGCTCGTGTTTCTTTCTTGAGAATTTTCTGTAAAGCATAACATGATCAAGGGCAGCTAACATTGATGGAATTGTATTCCTCTTATTCAAAATGTCATAAATACCATGCAACAATTATGCATCTGGCATTGCATTCTGGGTTTTGTTTGACTATTTGTGATCTGACGTAGGCAAATACAATGACTGTAGCAGTAACAGGAGCTACGGGTTTTATAGGTAGAAGATTGGTTCAAAGACTACATGCAGGTTTTCTTCTTGCTTTAATTATTTGAAAATTAAATGATTTTGTTTGATGCTATTTTGAGTGCTGTTTTTCATTTGAATATGCTTTCATGTTTAAGATGGTAGCTACCCATAGCTGGTTAAAAGGGGCTTGACCACGGCTATTCATAGATATGGAGTTCTCCCCTATGGTTGATTGTGCCTTTCTTTTACCAATGTTTTCCCAAATTGAGATGGCTAGTAAAGTCACGACACATTCCATGAGCATTTATGCATTCTTTGCCTAATAGGAGTTCTAAATTTTCATGCATGATCTTGCAATGACCAAGTGTTTAATTATGATGAATTTAGTTATAGATGCTTTGTTAAAGTATAGCCAATACTGGGTTTTTGTATTCATATTGTTTTACTGGAACAAGATGCATCTAGAAACTAAGTAACTTTTTCATGATCTGTCACATTTTGTTAGTTGTCAGCAAGTGCTAATTATTAATTGCATATAGAACTTAGGTACTCTCTTCCTCAAATTTGCTTTGCCTTATATGATGTGTTTCATGTTTAAGATGGTAGCTAGCCATTAGCTGGTTAAAAGGGGCTTGACCATGGCTATTCACGAATATGGAGTTCTGCCCTATGGTTGATTGTGCCTTTCTTTTTCCAATGTTTTCCCAAATTGAGATGGCTGGTAAAGTCACGACATATTCCATGAGCATTTATGCATTCTTTGCCTAATAGGAGTTCTAAATTATCATGCATGATCTTGCAATGACCAAGTGTTCAATTATGATGAATTTAGTTATGGATGCTTTGTTAAAGTATAGCCAATACTGGGTTTTTGTATTCATGTTGTTGTACTGGAACAAGATGCATATAGAAACTAAGTAACTTTTTCGTGGTCTGTCACATTTTGCTAGTTGTCAGCAGGTGCTAATTATTAATTGCATATAGACCTTAGGTACTCTCTTCCTCAAATTTGCTTTGCCTTATATGATGTGTAAGTATGGATGAAATCAGCTAACCTAGAGTTCATTTCATCTGCTTTATTGCAGATAACCATAGTATTTGCATCTTGACGCGTTCCAAATCTAAAGCAGAGCTAATATTTCCGGGTAAGAAGGTAATGAATACTTTCAGTTTTGTACATTTATATTTGCAATTCACAGTCTTAATTTAAATTCACTGATGAAAAAATTTATGTTCAAGGGGGTTTCTTTTCTTGTGGAAACAGATTATTCAATTTACAGACTTAATGAAAGCTCTTTGTTCTTTTTTGATATGCATATTAGCATGCTCTACTGTATTCTTCATATAAGAGAACTCGTTGTAACTTATATGCAATTCTTGAAGTAAAATCTTGTTCTCAAGAGTATTTGTACATTGTGAATTTGTAGGCAAGGACTTCCCTAGAATTGTAGTTGCAGAGGAGCGAGACTGGAAAGAATGCATTCAAGGTTCCAATGCTGTTGTAAATTTGGCTGGTATGCCCATCAGTACAAGATGGTCATCTGAGGTTAGAACCACAAGGTCATTGGTTTTGCTTTGTTTTATTTTAACCCTTTTTTTGCTTTAACATAATACAAAGGTTCATGCTGCACTAAGATGCCTTTCAAGTATGACAGTATTGTGCCATTTGCTTGTTGTTAGTTCTTTTAAAATGTAGCATGCACAGCCTCTCACTCAGTAAAGATCCCTCTTTATGTTTTGTCTTTTTTAATTTTTACCAATATTCTTCTTTTTGCTGTTATGCCTGGCAGGAGAAGTCCTCTTTCCGGTTAGAACTTTAAATCAATTTCCTTGAAAATGTTTCCTCAGATTTATATCTTTGCATTTCAAAATTGATTGGAATTTGTGATAAACCTCTTTCATGTTGTTAATTTGATGCCATAAACTTCACAATAATGTGTACCAATACCTAATTGCATTGGGATCAAATGATATAAGAAAAAAAAAAGGCTTTTTACAAAGAATTTATGTGATAGCTGTGTTGGTTGGTATGCTAACCATATTCTTAAGGTATTAGTCAATTATATTTGGTGAATTATTTGTGCAAATATACATGATAAATAATATACAAGGGAAAATGCACATTTGCTGAAAGAGCCCATCTTTGCATATCAAATCTGAACGAATAGCAACTTAATTTATTCTTCAAATTGGAATCAGAAGTCAATAGTCAGAAATGTTAGTATCTTGTTCTGGCAGATAAAATATCTGCCTTTTACCCCTAAGAGAATGAATATTTAAGTCTCTTGCTGCATTTCAGATCAAGAAAGAGATCAAGCAAAGCAGGATTAGAGTCACTTCAAGGGTAAGGAATTGTTTTCTTATCCTCTCTTTTGGAAGGTTTCCCTTATCCAACAAAAAGAGTGTTACCAAGTTTTAACATATATGAGTGGTTAATTCCTCTAGCATCACTTCATCCAGCAATTTGACTGATCTTGAAGGTTGTAGATCTAATAAATAATGCACCAGAAGGAGTTCGCCCAGCTGTTCTAGTCAGTGCCACTGCTGTTGGTTACTATGGTTTGTTCTATTGCCACTTCATTCTAATGTTCTCCTTACTGTAGTTTATCCAAATCTCACTATTGTAGTTGCATTTCCGTGCCTCTTCTTTTCCACCTGCTGGTTTGTTCTTACTCGGTGAATTTATTATTTGCTTCCATATATCTTCTATGTTTCAAAATTGTAGTGTAACTAAATTGGAATTATTAAACTTAAATGGGTGAAGATCGTGAATGGGGTTTTAATTGTTATAAAATTTGATAACTTGATAATTTCTTCGCTTCTGCTTCCCACCCACCTTTCAGGAACCAGTGAAACACAAGTATTTGACGAGCGCAGTCCACCTGGAAATGACTATTTGGCTGAGGTAAAAGAGAAGTGCCTGTACTTAGCTATATACAATGAATTATGATATGTTGATAATTTTTGCCTTCTCTCATTTGTTAAAGTTTAAGTGAATACATAATGGAGTAACTTAGAAAATTATCAATAAGTACACACAGTATTATCATGTTATGTAGCTGTTGTCTATTCTATCTTTTTTCTACTTTTTATAATGTAATATTAATAAAAGCATCTTTAAGTGGTAACTTCCTCTTTTACATTGGCCACATCCAATTTCAAGTTGATCAGTAGATACATATCCTTTTTATACTTTAACAATTTAGTTTCTAGTTCTGTTAAATGAAAAATGGAATCAAAGAATTTTGGTAATAGAGTGAAAAGCAATAAACTCTAACCATGTTTTCTGCCATGATTACTTCTCGTCTTTTTGTAACAGAGTATATCTTGTCAGGTATGTCAAGAATGGGAAGCAACAGCCCTCAAAGTAAATAAGGACGTAAGAGTAGCACTTATCCGCATTGGTGTTGTTCTTGGTAAAGATGGGGGTGCTTTAGGTATACCATTGATATCCTCAATCCTTCACTTTTATTGTAATTGTCTTAAACTAGAGAGGATGATCAGAAGTTATTCTTCATTATGATCTTTTCCTTTTGCAGCACTCCCTTAATATTATCGAATTCTAAGTACAGAGGCAATTTACCAGCATTATGATTTTGACTGAAATTTCATTGTGCAAGGCATGTAATGAATAAAGAGAAATTCATAAAATCTTTCAGACATTTGGTCAGTTTTGGTTTGTATCTAATAAGTATAAACAAATTCCACAGAAGATTTGCTAGAAATGATTTTGAGTCTATTCGGTAGATGTGCTATGGTCCAACTATTATCAGCTCCACGCTTTGACGGACTAAAGTTTTTTAAACTATTAAAACCCAAAGACTATAATGTAACTGAATTTCAGATTGAGGATTAAATGTTGCATCAAATCTTATATTTGAAGATCTGGAATTTCACAATAGTTTTCTAGTATTATTACTTAAGCTCTAAAGTGTTGCTTTATGAACAAATACGAGAGTGTGAGTTTTGAAACTGCCATGACTCTGATGTTTATCTTGCAAAAATCAGTTTTATCTTCAATCCATTGAATAGACTGTATAAAGCCTTTATCTCTGTTACATGAATTCGATCACATCTGGTTCAGAATGGCAGTATTTGCTATTTTGTGACTTAATCTTCAATAGGTTTTCTCCTGCTATCTGCATACTTACATCCTTTCTCCTCTTCAGCTAAAATGATTCCTCTCTTCATGATGTTTGCTGGTGGACCTTTGGGCTCTGGACGACAATGGTGTGTGGTGCATTACTTATCTGCTACTAAGGCAACATTTTGTTTCAAATTGGAACTGTCATTTGTTTTTTCTCTCATGGGCATTCTGCTTCCCAATTAAAAATTTCCTTGATATTAATTGTTAAGGTTAGAATTTTAACAGCCCTTTAAAGAGGTCAGTATGTCTGCAGACAGGATACTGCATGGTCACTGCTATCCCCTTCTTTTGCTATTTAATTTTTCATTGTCTAAGTATAGTTTGGCCTTCCAAAGTCAATGTATAATTGCTTTCCTGCTGATGTTCTAGTAATTTTGCAGGTTTTCCTGGATTCACTTGGATGACCTTGTGAACTTAATCTATGAGGCTTTAGTAAATCCATCTTATAAAGGTACTTTCCACTTGATTCATATGGGCAAAGTAAAGGAAGTTTGGTTGTCGCTTACCTCATCCAACTCTTTTGCAATGTAAGATTCACGGGCACATGGACACAACCTTCGAAAATTGATCTTCCCTGTAAAATTTGAAGTTTTGTGTTCATTTTGAGATATGTTCATGCATGTTTAGCACTTTAGATTCATACAGTGTTCTGTCATGGAGGTTTTCTGGTCCTTCATTTTTAAGAATCACATTAGTTGAGATTAGATTTCCATGAGCTATTATTCGGTAAATGGTAAACCTGCAATCAATCTCAGCTATTTTTCTCATCCTACTGAAGTACCATGTCCTTTTCTGTGAGGTTTTGCTATCCATTTTTTTGGTTCAAATAAACAATTTTTTTTTTTTGGCAAAAGCATCATTATATGTAATCTTATCTCTCATGAGAAAGAGTTATATATTCACATGTACTCCTGGTTTAATTGTGCCCCCAAATACTTTATCCATCCTTCATTAGTTCTTCTAACCAAACAAAGGAAAGGTGCATAACTCTCTTTCTTTCAGCCCTTAATGAACAAAAAGAAAGAAACTTGTCTGTTTCATTTGGCATGCCCTTCAATTGTTGGCATGGCACCCCTGGATTTGGGACTTACAGTTGAAGCTTGATCTTTATGGCCTGAATCTCAGGAGTTATAAATGGAACTGCACCAAATCCAGTTCGATTCTCTGAGATGTGTGATCATCTGGGAAACGTCCTTGGCCGGCCCTCGTGGCTACCTGTACCTGACTTTGCTCTCAAAGCAGTCCTTGGAGAAGGTGCTTGTGTGGTAAGTAGACACTTTCAACTTTACCTCTATTCATGATACATGTTGACATGATTAGCTTATTGAGTTGATAAACAGGTTTTGGATGGACAAAAGGTGCTCCCTGCAAGAGCAAAGGAGTTGGGCTTCCAGTTTAAATATCCCTATGTGAAAGATGCACTTAAAACCATTCTTTAATAGGAGACTGAAACTCCATATTTTATATACTTTTTGGTTGAGGTTCAAACTTGTTTCAGCATCAAGGCATGAATGCAGAACGTTGTCAGAAGACTGACCTTGTCATCTTCATTGAAGCTGTACCTTGGTTTTCATTTCTATTTTTTTCTTTTGGGTCTTCTAATGGATTGTCAATGTCATTGGCTACTCAAATGAGCTTCTACAGAGTTTTTCTTATACACTTACTGTTACATGATCTTGTGCTTAAATATCTGCACTGCCGACTAAGCGTAACATGGTAGTCCACAGTGAGCTTGGTAAATAAGGAGGGGTGTGGGAGCATATATATAGCACGTCTGGCAATTCAATCAACTCCTACATGCATCTAACATCAATGTTGTTGGACTTCTGTTAGGAAGGTGCTTTGCGTAAATATGCTAATCTCTATGGTGCATGGAGGTAAATGTAGAACATGCCAAATACAAGTCGGCTGTAACTTTGACAACCATTTCAAACGTGGGCAAGTAGCTTGTCCTTGTCAGCACCTGAGTTCCATCTTTAAATAATACATCCCAGATCAACATCTCATCCCTATTTCTACAACCCAATGCAACAATGGCGGGGCAAAATATCACATGTTTAAGTTATTAATCACTGACCAATACAATCAACCCTTCAATGAGTACTTTTTCCCTGAGAAAGGTTGGAACTTCGGTTCCTCTTTCTTTTGGTTTTCCTCCTGTTTTGCTTCTTTTCCAGCTCCCTACAAAGGGTATACAACTTGATTAGCTGTTCCACAGTCAACATGTTTTCCCAAATAACTGGATGCGGGATATCATCTGCTTCAAAAATGATAGTAAACAAATAGTACCTTCTCTGCTTCCTTCGATGCCCGGCCAACATTTGAACCAAACACAAGCTTTCCTTGAGACTGTTGTGCAGTATTTTGTGAACTTGAACCTGCAGACGCTTGGCCCCTACCATTGGCAACAGCAGGTTGCTTTTCTTTGGACTCGTGTGATGAAACTGCTGGGGGTTGTTGCTTCAAAGGTTTTCCATCCAAGCGCCTTCCTACTCCTGTAAAGGGGCTAAATTTTGGTTGTGTGTCACCAGGAACCTCTTCATCTGCAAGAAGCAAATGAGCTAGCTTGGATCACAAATGGAAAAAAAAAATGAATGAATAAAACCTCAAAACCTACCAACCAAAGGTGAGATTGTTCCAACATTCAAGCAACAATGCCTGTGATATAAAGATATGCATGACAGAAGATGATCACAGAGAAAACAATGCACCTTGTGGTGTTGCTTTTCTATGAGGAATCTGTGGAGCAGGCTTTTCAGGTTCTTTGTAATCCAGGGGAGGTGCGAAGTCCACCTCACAGTCTGTCTCAATGATACTTGTTGCATTTGAAGGCTTTGTTTCAATTATATCTATGTAATACTTTTTGTTATTGTATGCAACCATAATACTATCTCCAGTTGTTAAGCAGGAATAGTTCCTCAACGTTGTCTCTAAGCTGCATGGAAAAGTTAGAGAAGTCAGAAACAGAATCTGTTTGGACATACAATAAGCTGAACATGTCAGTAAAAAAGTTATGTTATTTGACACATTATAGTGCACATGCATGCATCAGAAATCACAAATGCGCACACTTCGACAATATTGATTGAAAATTGGTTAATGATGAAACTTTTTCTATTAACACCATAACAAGAGCATCTCAGAGTAATAGGATATTTTTCATTTCAACATGAAAGCATCCCAGCAAAATTGGGTAAACGCTCATGCATTAACTCCAGCAAGTAGTTTGGTTAGCTTAACCATAAAGAATGTAAACTCACATAGCTTTCGGGTTGGATATATCCAAAAAGTCCTTTGTGTGAGGTTGTAATTTAACATAAGTTCCCTTTGGAAGAGTGACATTTTTCACCCGCACTATATCACCCTCTTGCAATAGAAGGTTCTCCATCATCTAGAAAAAGTTAAAAACACCCTTTTAACACTTCTTGATGTCTCGGCCATGAAGTTGGCATATGTTAAAATCGAAATAAGTGTAATAGATATATCCAGAGTATATTTAAATTGCTTACCCAGTAAGGCATATAAATCATGCCTTCTTCAGCAATGAACTCCAGAACCCCACAATGAGAGACCCTCTCAGCAGCATCATTCCGGAGCTCAAACAACATTGGATAATCAATATGCAGAGATGCTACACAATTTTATCCAAGATATCATTCTAGATATCAGGTCATGGTTCCATAGAGATTAAAAAAAATAAAAATAATAAAAAACAATCTATAAAGTAGCATTAGACAAATTCCATAGTATGACCATGAACTAAACAACTAACCGAGGCGATCAAGGGCAGAGGGAGGCATTATTACTGTAAAAAAAGAAACAAAAGCAGTTCAAAATTAAGAAATTGAAACACAGGAAAAAAGCTACAAAGGCAATCAAATTTGAAGACTTACTTTTATCACCACTTTCAATTTGAGGCTGCAGGGAAGGACAGAATAAAAGGGAAAGAAATCAGCATCATGAGGAGGAGGACCATAAATGCACGATCACAGATGATAAACTCTGATTTCACGTGCATAAACCATTAAAATGGAACTTCTTCTATTATAAGGGGGAGAGATATGAAATGCCTATCTTTAGTCTAGTATGTAAGTTGCACTAAAAAAATATCAACATCAGTAAAAGCACATTTTATGCTTTATCGTGAGTATATAAGAACACTAAAGAGTTCCGAACAGATCTTTCCATTTTATTGGCAACCCATGGAGCATCAAACTTACTGAACGGTCAGCATAATACTCAAGAAAGAAACCAACCTTTTCAATAAATGATGCTGGGTAACACCGGTACGTTTGCTCAAATGATGTTCCATGATATCCATATCCATCAAAAAACTGCATTATCACAATCAAATCAGTAAACAATTTCATGATAGTGCTATTAATTGTGATTATAACAATGATAGTGAATATGTAACCCCCAAAATGTCAATACTAAATAAACATTCAGAATATCAGTAGAAAATGATGTCAACGATATATGCACTGCCAGTTTCCCCATAGCATGATAGCCAATGAAAATAAAATCCAGTTAATATATATCTGCAATAGCGCCATCCCATCCAATTAACACAATCAAACCAATTTTGGACATTATAAATGGCAGTTAACTCTTTACAAACTCCAAAACCTAAAGAAGAACCCCAATTCACAAATCATTGCACAACAAAGATGAATCATTGAAAACAAAAAAAAAAAAAAACAAAACAAAACAAAAAAATAAGGAGCATAATGTAAAACTCACCATTTTGTAATTGCTGTAATTAGTGAAGCCTGGTAATCAACCTTCTAGAAAATCCTATACAAATGAGAAGAACAAGATTCAAATTCCACATCAAAACTAAAGAATAAGATTAAGGATACAGCAGACAAGTATAAGAAGTATAAAACACTATGCTAATATGCACCCAGTTTATCCAAAAAAAAAACACAGAGACAAAAATCCATCCTCAGATGCACAAATAAAAAGCACTGCCTCTCGTCATATAATATTGGACAAAATTTAACAGATTTCTAACCCAATTGCCAATTTTGAATCAGACTTATTCGATTTATCTTGAATAGAAATCTCCCTAGAGCTCATAACTTTAGTTACTAAGTTCGTTTAAAGACAAGCGATTAATTCAAACGAACTATGAGATTCAGAAGTTCAGTACTTTTTGTTTGATTTGATTAAATGGTGGAAAGGTAAATAAATCCAAATTCTTGTTCTGTAACCAATTGTAGAAGGAAAATCATTAAATATAAGGGAAATCTAAACTTACAGTTTGCCTCCAAAGCCCAAAATAATTTCCGACCAATTTGGTGGAAATGCAGCGAAAATTAGAATTGTTTTCTTTTTACTTGAAAAAAAATAAGGGACGGGAAGTCTGTACTTTAGAGACCATACAAAACAAGCCCGGACAAGACAGAAATTGGGGGATTTTAAGCTTAAACTGAAATTCAAAGAAAAAAAAAATCAATCACACAAAGATGATAATCTGAACCTTAGCCGAGAGAAATCCAGGCAGAAAAATGATGAGGTACTAAAATTAAATCAAATAAATTCATATCGTACTTCAAACCACAGACAGAAATTAAATTAAAATGAAAACAACAATAAGAAACCCAATCGCTCAATTAGAGGCTCCCATCCAAGAACAGAAATAAAACCCAAATCTCAAATTAATTGAAACCACAGCACATTACTTTTTTGTAGGCCAAGCCGTTAATGGAAGAGAAAAAGGAATAAGCTTTGTCCGGTCGAAGAGCTGAGTAAAATGGCAGGCAAAGTAATGAAATTAAGCAAACACAGAAAATGAGCAAGAACAAATAAAGTGGAAGAAAGGGGAAGCACCAGTTACGTAGTTTTTTCAGCTTTCATTTTCTTCTGGGGGAATAAACATCAAAAAGGCTAAGATGCGCTGTTGTGCGTATTGTTCACGCCACGTCATTGTCTTCCACGTGCACTTTTTTATTATTTGGGTTTTTACTTTTTCTTGTGACTATGCTCTAACTCCATATTTTTTACTTAATTAATTAATACATAATATTTAGTCCCTAACATTTAGGACCTATTACATATTCTAACTATTTAATCACTATCATATATTATAATTAAATAAAAATATATTCATAATTTTCTATCTAGACACATATCTTTGCACGTAATATACATACATCATAACCACATTAAAATTAGAAAAAAAATCAATATAATTTAATACATATTTTTTTATGTAAAAAACGTAGATAAAATTATATCCATTATACACCAAGAGCACAAAATTGTAAACAGCTTCATTTTCCTTGAATATTATTACCACAACATCATATGAGAATACGAGAAACTTATTAACAATGTCTTATGCATAATACCCATGGGATTGTGGTATAATGGTGATGCAAGTTAGGCTACAAATGAGAGGTTTCATAATCGACTTCCGACATTTTCTTTAAGGAGAGGTAAGGAACCTTAACTTACAACGACGTTCCGAATCCGAATTTAATATTTAAATACCGGATGGTTAATTCATTGTACTCATTTACTAAACTAGCCCTCTTAAATTATTATTATTATTATTATTATTATTATTATTATTATTATTATTATTATCCCATTTAAAGACTTGATTTAATATAAAATGCAAATTATAAATACGGATATGCTGATGCGGCAATTTAAAAATTGATTAACATTAGAGAATGAATTATATGGTCTTTCATCAAATACCCAACTTTTTTTTCTTTCATCAAAATAAATTTTGCTGCAGCTCTTTTTCCAAACTCTTTCTCTGGCTGGGTTTGGTTTTATCGTCCAACATGATACAGGGAACTTCTTTGGTAGTTGGTATGGCTACCCCGATCCCCTCTTGGGTGAAGCGGCCAGCATTCATGAAACTCTAAGCCGGGTCAAATGTTATTGAGGCCTTGTAATGCAAAGAAGAAGTTGATGATTCTAATTTGGACCTTATCATTAAAGACTGTCGTAATTTTTCTTTTGTTCTTAAATCTGCCAATTACGTTGCCCACAAATTGGCAATACTTTCCTCAAATATGTTTGTCGAGGCCTTGCAAGCTGATCTTTTTGGTTAATTATCTTATTCTTTTTAAACCAAAATTTTAAAAAATTCAAAAAGTTTACATATATTCCATTATAATTTTACTTGTTAAATATAAAGACTTTAATAGATTTTTAAAAACTCTATTTTTCGAGTACATATATTCAACTTTACAATCAATCCTCCGCTCAATTTATAAATTTTCACTCATCGACTTCAAAATCAGTGCACAAGGGTTGCCTACGATCTATGTATGGCCATTTGTTTGCTAACCGTAAGAAGTTTTTATAAAAATCATTTAAAATTTATAATGACCATTAAATCATCCATGCTTAAAAGCTTGTGACCAAACGTAATTAAAAAAATTATATATATATCAAAGTTTTAAAAGTTTTTTTTGAATATATGAACACAAGATTTACATTAGCTGTGAAATAAAGCAGGCCTAAACCCAATTTTAAAAGTTTTGATTAAATGCATAACCTTCATTTTTACTTTTGATTGGGTACGGACTTAGATCCCTTAATTCTCTTATTGGATATGATCTGAGCCTCATTTATCTAATTATATCACGCATTAGATTCTGACTTTGGCCCATTATTTTATCTATTCACTCATTTTGTAGTCAGATTTCATAAATTAAAAATATAATAAAATTCTTTTAAATTTTCAAATTTTAGGACAATCAATTTGAGAAAATAAAAAATATCAAAAAAATTATTCTTATTCTAAAAATAATAATTTACTTAATTATTCTCGAATTACATAATTTTATCATAAAATTTGCTATTTTGGTAATATTTTACAACCCCACATAAGAAATATAAAAACTGTCAAAAATTTTTTTAAAAAAAAACTATTAAAAAAATTGTTTCTTGTTTTCTTAGTTAAACTAACAAGGGTATAAAGCCTCAAAAAATATAAATTTTCAAAATCTTTCTAAAATGTATTGGAAATTAAATTCCATTCATAATTTTCTTTTTCTTTTCAAGAAACGAAACAAAATTTTTGTCCAACTAAGTATGGCAAAACTGGCCAAAATCCAAAATTTCGTAAAAAAAAAAAGATTCAAACCCATTCCAACAAAAAAAAATAATTGGATCAATTTAAAAATGATTTACTAAATATATGATCCGTTTGAATTTGACTCTTAATGTCCAATAGGCTTCCTACAAAATGCTCAATGGATGGATCAAATGGGTTGATCTATATTTGAGTGACATATGATCCATATGGGTTACAATACGATCCATCTAGGCCACCCGATCTATTTGGATTATCCAACATATTTGGACCAATTTTTTTTATTGCAATATTTTTTGTATTACGTTATTGTATAAACGTCTTAACTTTATTAAAAAAAATAACTCAAATAAATTGATCTACATCTAAGGTACATACGATCCATCTGACTTATAATATGATTCATCTAGACCATCCTATTCGTTTAGGCTCTCCAATATATTTGGATCAATATTTTTTATTGCAGTACTTTTTATATCATGTTTATTGTATAAAAGTATTAATTTTATTAAAAAAATCAAATAAATTGATCTACATTTAGGCTACATGTGACTCATCTAAGTCACAATATGATTCATTTGGGCTATCCAATCCATTTGGGCTATCTAATATATTTGGATTAATATTTTTTATTATACTATTTTTTATATCACTTTATTGTATAACACGTCCAACCACGCTAGTCTCCCTCTTTTGCAAGTTCTCAACCTCTTCATCCGATCGGACACTAAAAGTCCACCCCCAGTATCACACATCCTGTTCAAGTAAACTTTCCGGCTAACAGTCACCTCTCATTCCATGAAATTTTATGCTTTAGCATATATATATATATATATATATATATATATATATATATATATATATATATATTGGATTTGGGGTGTGCAAACCTAAGTAACACTACCATGTCTACCGTGTCCAGAGTTGAAATCCTAAAAGGGATAATTTTTCATTTTCTCCTTTTCTTTAACTTAAAATATAATGGGTTTATATATGTTAAAAATCTAATAAAAAAGAAGTCATATAATCCAAAACCGAACATATCGAAATTAATTTTATTTATTTGATTTCGATTCTAAAAACATTTAATTTCAGCTCAGTTATTTTTATTTTATTATTTTAATTTTTAATTTATTTGGTTTGATTTAAATTCAAACAGAACTGTTTAATTGAACGACCCTAATTTTATTGCTCGATGATACTATGGGTTAGTATTTAGCCCACCGAGGACCACAATAGTTGTGCGTGTGGCTTTTATATGTTTCACGCGATTTATGAAACTATCCTATTTCCTAGTGGCTTGAGCTGTGAAGCCTTGAATCCTAATGTTCGGGCTTCTTTATTCTCAAATTTATTTGGAATTTGTACATATATGCTCCCATTTGACAACTCTTAATTAAAAATACACCCAAAATTTTTTATTGTAAATAATTAAATATGCATTTATTCCAAAAATCATGTATTGTACAGTTTTTTATTCTCAAAATTTCTAAAATAACATCTACAATTTCTAAACTTTTTTTGCATCCATATTTTTTTTATGTATCTTTCCATCTGTTTTCACCCTCATCTCCGTTTTGCCTTTCAATTTGAAAAAAAAAAAAAGAAAAATAAAAAAAAAACAAGAAGGGAAAATCAAATGCATATTGACTTTTAGGAAAGTTCAACTTCGAAATCCATGGCCCCGAAACACGATCTCGTCCCAAACAAAAAATATGAAATGAGAAGAAACTAGAATGGAGGCAAAATTTATGGCAGGATAGAAAGATGAAGTTATGTGGATGAAATATATATATATGTGTGTGAATTCTAATGGAAATTGATAAAGCGTGGAATGATTTTATCTGAGAAAAAGAACTGACAGCTGAATTGTCCGGTCGGATGACTGATTCTGCAAGAAGGAGTGTCCGGTCGGATTAGACGTTAGCACTCCAAAACTTAAGTTAGTAACTTTCTAAATAATTAATATTTAGAGAGAGAATCTTAGATGTTCAATATCTAGAGCCATTACGCTTTTGACTATTTATAGGAGATAAAGGAGAGGTACTTGAGTACTTTAGGATTGTGATAACTGGAAGTTGGAGCAAGTGAGCAGGTGGGAGGTATGGGTGCTAGCTCGTATCAATGGACTGATCGGATATAAGGCTCCTCTGTCTTGTCTTCCAGCTCACGTTTTGTCTTTTTTGCTAATGAACCTTGGGCCCTTCTAGTACAATTAGATCGACTAATTAGGTCTTGAAAAATAACATTCCGTGGTTATCACTTGTCCCCCCTCCAAAGGGTCTGATTGGGCGAATTAAGTCTTTTGGCAAGATTTTTGAATTTTTAAGAGGCGCAAATCTGAAAAGTCGCATCCATTCATTTTAGATAGTTGTTTTGTATTTAATGTATGTGCGCATGCCGAGGGCGGCGCTTCGTTCTCCGTAACGTAATAATAGATTGGCGACATGTGACAATCATCCGGTGAAGAGACGCTTGGAGTATTCTAGAAGCTTTCATCCTATAAATAGGTGAATTTAGTGCGAGTTTTACTCATTTTTTAGTGATCTTTACCGAAATTCTGCCAAACTTTCTTTGAAACTCTTAGCAACAATCCTTGGCTTTCAAATTCAGGAGATTTCAGAGTTTCTATCAGATTACCCAAGTAAGTAAACAATTCCTCCCTTTGATTTTATTTCTCATTCATCATATATATTCTTCATTTCTCCTCCTCTATCAAAGATGGCTTCAAGCAGCAGCCAGTCAATAGATATGAGTTTTCTTGAGAAATACAATAATCGAAAACCTCTCGCTCATCCTTCACTATTGATAGACAGGAAAGTGGCAAGAATTCCTTCACAGTATTATTTCCCTGTAGAAGTGTCAGTGATGGCTTATCCAGATTCCATGACAGTGACGGAGGAGCCTTTTGGCCATGAGAGGAACGAATGGTTCATCTGCCATTTATGGAGCTTGGACGCAGGAATGAGGCTTCCCTTTGGTGCGTTCGAGATGGCAATTCTCAGGGATTATGGAATTGCCCCTAATCAATTGCATCCAAATAGATGGAGGACAGTGGCCTACTTCAAGATCTTGTGCATGATAGAAGCGGTGGCTCCAACTCTAGAACTCTGCACTCATTTCTTTTATATTTTCGATCGGAGTGATGGGTCGGAGTATTACTTTACCAGTCGACAGCATTGAAAGCTCTTCACTGTCCCATCTTCAATGAAGGGCTTTTGGGAAAGATATCTCTTAGTGGGGATGGCCGGTGGTTTTGGAGTACCACTTGTCCGATCGGCAGGGGCCACCATCTTGAAAGATCAGGCAGCCGGTCAATCTTTATACAAAGATAACATCAATAAATTGATCGATGCCGTGGTGAGGAAAAGACAACCCTTCTACTCCAATTTTCTCTTGACGATGCTGATGGGATCCTCAAGCTCTGAAACTGACGAAAATGTAGAACGTGAGCATTTTAATGGGAGTGAGGGGGAGGGCGTACATTTTAGCAATTCACGCATTGCATGTACATCTATTATATTTGTTTTGAACAAAATACTTTTTTTATTTTGTAATGCAGCTTTGGACGAAATGGCGAAAGGAGATGATGAAGCGAAGCAACTTGTCGATCGGGCCAAGAGGGAGGCCGAGCGCTTGGCCAAAGATGAGAAAAAGACTAAGAAGAGGAAGATCTTGTCCGCCTCAAAAGTTTATGCTTCTAAAAGCATAGCAAGTGCTTCTACACCATCTGCTACTACTGCTGTCATAACAACTTTGGCTCCTGTTGCTGCAGCAATTCCCTCTGTTTGTCCTCTTCTAACAATTGTTGGACCGACAGTGCCTCCTCCGATCGTAGTGGGACAGCGTCCACTTAGGCATCTGCAATTAAGGGACGAATCAGATGACAATGAGCCATGGTCATCCCTGTGCCCTCGATCATCCGGTAAGAGAAAAGTGGCGCCGATAGATGAGATGACTCAAAAAAGGGTTGAGGAGGCAGCAAAGAATAAGGCTGCTGAGGTGATGGCTGCAGTAGACTTTCGGGTTGCTGTAAAGGGCAAGAAAGCTATCCAAAATAATCCCACCTGATGGCTTTTAGGGAGAGCCCTAGAGAAGTGAGATCCTTCCCTTGATGACATTTTGAAGGAGCAGTTTGGTAATGACTAGTCGATGATGAACAAAGACGTATCGACCTTCATCTGCCAGGACCTTGCCCAGGAGAGTGATTTTAAGGCGATGACGGAGCTCAACCTACTCTCTTGAGAGTTCAGGTTGTTTAAGCAGAAAAGCCTGGAGGTAATACTTGCATCCTCTTTTCCCCTCATTTTTTTCTTTCTTCTTTTTCTTTTTCTTTTTCTTCTTCTTCTTCTTCTTCTTCTTCTTCTTCTTCTTCTTTTTAACCGATATTCCTCTTTTTTCCTTAGCTAATAAAAAGAGATCTTCGTCTGCACGATATGGCAACCTTTGCCTGATTGAAGTGGAAGGATATCATTCGGTAGAGGAATGAAGCAGAAGTTGCTAGTGATGCAGCTAAAAAGGAGACTGTGCTTTTAAGGTTAGAGATGGAGAGCTTGACTAGCCCAAGACCTCAAGTCTGGATAGAATGAGGTGGATCACTTGAAGGGAGACATCGCGCATCTTGCTGCGAACAGTGCTTTGTACAAGCAGTACGAGGAGGAGATGGGCAGGCTGAGTGGTGAATATTCACAGCTTTCTATTGATTGCCTTAAAGTCAATGCGGATAAAGATAAGGCTCTGTCAGAGTATGACCTTCTTCAGGCTGAGAGGGATTCCCTGGAGATAGCTTTGGCGGAGAAGGAAGTGGCTGGAGGGAGAGGCTGGCGAAAGAGTTTGACTCCCAGAGAGAAGAGCTTCTTGATCAGTTGGGTGAGGCTCAAGTTAAGTTGTTGACTCGGTTGATCTTTGCAGCCGGACAACGATTTTTTGAAGCTGACCTTGACTGGATAGAGGATCCAAAAAGCCTTTTCGATCCTCCCTCTAGTGATGATGAGGGAGCGGCCCCTCAGATTGGAGTGACTAAGGGAACGGAGAATGAAGAACCTTCATCCCAAGCAGCTCCCAATTTATCAACTGAGCTTGAAGTCATTCCTCCCCTACCATTAGAACCCGAGGTCATTGCCCCTCTACCAACAGAGCCTGAAATTACCCCTCTGCCATCAGAGCTTGCTACTGAAGGAGCTGTCAGATCTCGCCAGCCTTCTGTCGAGACTATCGTAAAGTCTACTACCGACCCGAATGCTGCCACAGTAGAAATTATAGATATAGATTGTTTGTAAAGTTGTCTCTGAAAATTGTAACTTGTACAAATTTTATATATGAATAAAATTCGATTTGCTTCCTAATTGCACCTTCATAATGTAATTTTAATTTTGAGTTAGATTTATCATAAAATCAACTAAGGAGAATATATAAAATCAACCATGGAGAATATATAAAAACAACTAAGGAGAATATATAAAATCAACCATGGAGAATACTTCATGAATTTGAAAATACTTTTCAAGCATTGTAATCCCTAACTCTTAGGGTCAACGATTGATTAATCCGATCGATTTTAAAAGATAAAGACATTCATTCTGGTGTGAGTTATGACTTAAAATTTAGGTGCATGACGTCAAGTGTAGTAAGTGACTTTTCAGTTTTGCATTTAATTGAGGTGTTATCTGATCGGATATAAAGATTGGCTATCCATAGGAGAGTCATACGTGGTGGATGACCTTTCGATCTTGCATTTACTTGAAGATTTGGCAATTTTGTACATCGAATATCCAGGAGAGATTATCAACTCAATTGTTGACTTTCGCATTTTGGGTTCGGAATAGACGTCGAACCTAGCGAATGATTCGGTGGAGATTGAATGGAGGTGTCTTGTATTTTGGATTCAGGAATGATATCGAACCTAGCAGACGAAGTTATAATGGAGAAAAGCTTTCGTATTGGGCTCGAGATAGACATCGAGCCTAGCGAATCACCATTATTATTTTTAATGCTTTAATCGGATAATGCCGATTGGATTAAGAAATGTTATCAATCGAAATTTTCATTGGTCAGGATCAGAATCGTTGATCGAAATTTTCATTGATTGGAATAAAACAAATAACCTGTAAGTAAATATCGAATCTAACAAACAAGTAGTTGTAAACATACCTTTTTTAAAGATGGAGAAAAATTGCTTTATTGAATTCGAATTTTTTGATACAAGATTACACATGGTACTTCTTGAGTACTTCGACATTCAAGCTTCTGAGGATGTCTGACCCTTCAAGGGTTCTGAGCTTAGAACCTTGGAGACTTCGTATGGACCTTCTCAATTTGGCATTAACTTCCCAACTCTGGCATTTTTTGTGCCTATATATGCCTTTCTTAGCACTAGATCACCCACGTTGAAGGTTATTATCCTTACTTTTGTGTTATGGTATCTAGCGACCCTTTATTTGTAGGCAGCAATTTTGGCATAGGCATCTTTTCTCCTTTCTTCAATCAAGTCTAAATCTTAGCATCTATCCTGGATGTTCTTCCGATCGAAATAGAATGCGGACCGATAGGAAGAGAGGTCGATCTCTATGGGTATCATTGTCTCAGAGTCGTAGACAAGAGAGAATGGCACTTGATGAGTGCTAACCCTTAGAAAGTTCCTGTAAGACCATAAGATGCTTTGCAGTTCTTTGGTCCAGTTGCCTTTTATCTCGCCCAATCCTTTCTTTAGGCCTTTCAAGAGTGTTCGATTGGAGATCTCGGTCATCCCATTACTCTGTGGATGGGTGATTGAGATGAACTTAAGGCTAATGTTGAGGTTTCGGTAAAAGTTTTTAAAGAACGAACTATCAAACTGCTTGCCATTATCTGTAATAAAAATATTGGATAAGCCATACCTATAAATGATGTCCTTCCATGCAAAATTTATGACCCTCTCTGCTGTGATTGTTGCCAGAGGCTCTACCTTGATCCATTTAAAAAAGTGGTCGACAGTGATACAGAGGAACTTCATTTGCCTTTTTTCTTGAAAAAAAGGTTTTAGGATGTCCAGGCCCCATTGATCGAACGGCCAAGAAATTTTGATTGGTTGCTGGTCCGCTGCCGGTTGTCTTATGATTCTTTCATAGATCTGGCATTGCCAGTATCTTCTTATCTTTTCCTGGGCATCTTTGAAAATACTCGACCAAAAGTATCTGGTTTGAAGTACTTTTCTCGTCATGGCTTTACCAGCCTCATGTGCACCACGAATGCCTTTATGGATTTTCCTTAAGACGTAGTCTCCTTCCTCCTCCATCACGTATTTGAGCCAAGGGTGACTAAAAGCTTTTTTGTACAGATCATCATTAATAACAGAGTAATTCAGGGATTTACGGGATACATTTCGAGCTTCGACCTTGTCTTCGGGTAACTACCCTGTTTGTAGGTACCACTTGATTAAGCTCATCCATGTTTCTTGAGTTGGCTCAATCTCCATCATTTTTGGCTCATCTAAGGAGGAGGTCGGTCGCTCGATAATGGTTACATTTTCTTCTATTATGCCTTGTTCCAAAGCAGACATCTTGGCAATTTGATAGGCAACCATTCGGATCCATATTCCTCCAGACCTTTCTCAGATATTGAATCATGTTGGCTTCTCTAGCCTTGAAGATGCCTAAGACTTGACTCGTCACAAGCTGGGAGTTGCTCTTGATGATGATCGACTCCGATCGGATGGCATGGAGCAGTCTCAGGCCTTACAGAAGTGTCTCATACTCTGCCATATTATTTGAAATTTTGAAACTGAATTTTATTACATATCTTATGATAATGCCCAATGGGCTTATTATTACGATGCTTGCACTTCCTTGGATGTCGTTTGTAGCTCCATCCATGATCATTTCCCATTTTACACGTTGGGATTGATCGGTCACTTCTTTGCCAGCAAATTTCGGCGACAAAGTCTGCCAAAATTTAAGCCTTTATCGCTTTCCTGGGTTCATAACTCACATCTCAAGACTGGAGTTTGATTGTCCATCCCACCATTTTTTCTTTCAGGTTCGAAATCTAGAGAATTTTTCTAATTGGCTAACCCGAACGGACCACTATTGTGTGTTCTTTGAAATATGGCCTTAGATTCTCGTGCATATCATGAAGGCAATGATGAGTTGCTCGATCGGACTTTTCTTTAATTCTGGATCCCTAAGCACTTGGCTCATATAGTAAATGGACAGCTGCTGGGTTCCTTCTTCCCTAACTAGGACACCTGCAATAGCTTCACCAGAAGTCGATAAGTATAAATATAAAGTTTCACCTAGAAGTGGTCAGCTGAGTAATGATGGGTTAGTGAGGAACTTTTTTAATTCATTAAAAGCTTGCTGCCAGTCGGTTTCCCAGTTGAAATTTTTATTCTTCCGTAACTTCTTAAAGAAGAGGGTGCACCATTTTGCGAAAGAGGAGATGAACCTTCCAAGGGCTGTTATTCTGCCATTCAGCTTCTGAACATCTTTCACACTGCTTGGAGATTGCATCTCTAAGATTGCCTTTATTTTGTTAAGGTTGGCTTTAATGCCCCTTTGAAAGACCATTAAGCCGAGGAATTTTCTTGAAGGCATCTCGAAAATGCACTTCTCAGGATTGAGCTTCATCCGGAACTTATTCAACGTGTTAAAGACCTTCGCCAGATCTGCATGATGTTCTTCGGAGTTTTTGCTTTTGATGATCATATCATCCACGTAGAATTTCACATTCTGCCCGATTTGTTCTTTAAAAATTCTGTTCATGAACCATTGATACATGGCACCTACATTTTTTAATCCGAACGGTATGGTCCTATAGCAGAAGATGCCATCGTTGGTGATGAAATTGATCTTTTCTTGATCCAACAACCACATCATAATTTGGTGGTATCCAACATATGTATCAAGGAGGGAGTAGACAGCGTGGCCAGCAATGGCATCCACCAGTTGGTCTATGCTAGGTAAGGGATAGCTATCTTTCGAACATGCTTTGTTAAGATCTGTGAAATCTACATACATTCGTAGCTTTCTCGATTTCATTTTCACCAGCACAACATTAGTGAGCCATTCCGGATAGTCAACTTCTCGGATCGTACCCACTTTTAATAATTTGTCTACCTCCTCAGAAATGAATTTTCTCCGATCAGGAGCATCCTTTCAGAGCTTCTGCCTTATCGGCTTGTAAGCCGGATCCATATTAAGTTTATGGATGATTACAATGGGATCGATTCCAATAATGTCTTCCGGCTTCAAGATAAAAGATGTCGGGTTGATCATTAAGATTTACATGATGGCCTCCTCGACCTCTATACCCATACTGGTGCCTATTTGAATGCTCTTGCATTTTGAAAGTGTCCTTACCTTGACTACTTTCGCAGAATCCATTCTCCACCCCTCCGTCTTCTCAAATCACTCTAGCCCCGACTCCACCATCATGGCCTTTTTCTGGTGCTTGATCATGGTGATGTAGACCTCTCTGGATGCCTTTTGGTCACCCTTTAGAATGACGACGCCTCCCCTGGTTAGGATCTTTATCACTATATACCGGATGCTGGTGACAACTTCAGTTTGAAATAGTAGAGGCCTGTCAAAAATGGCATTATAGGCAAAAACCATATCAATAACCATAAAAGTTACCTTGCAGGCGTAGGCCAGGGCCTCCTGGCCAAGCTCAGCAAACAGCTTGATAAATTCTATCACCGAAACTGTAGCGTTATTAAGTTCGATCAGCAGCTCCATAGCTCTGTAAGCTTGGAGGGTGAGCACATTCACAGTGCTTCCATTGTCCATCAATATCCTTTTTACATCGAAGTTATTGATTCGCTTCCTGACAACAAGGGTGTCCTCGTGAGAAAACATTACATCTCATGTGTTCTAACTGGATATGTTGACTGGGGCTGGCCGCTCGGTTGTTTGGGAGATGTAAACACCTTTTTTTTTTCTTTTCCTGGAGAGGTCCTCTCTATAGGATGATCCACCGGTGATCATACTGATAACCCCGACGTAAGGTCTACGAGGATCCGTATTTTTTGAATTTCTCCGTTCGTCATCGTTTTCGATGTCGAAGTCATCATTCTTAAGGTCCGAATGTCTACAAGGACTTGCCACTCTGATCGGACCTACAAATTTTTTGAGGTACCCTCTTTGTAGGAGTTGCTCAATTTTTTCCTTCAGCTGGTGACACTCATCGATTGTGTGACCGATGTCCCTGTAAAATTTACAGTATTTGTTATGGTTCTTGGTGTTTTTGCTCCTCTTATCCAGCTTCTTGGGCTAATTCACCTTTCAGTAATTTTTCTTGATCCACATCAACACCTATGCTTGGTTGGTATTGAGCAAAGTGAAGGTTCATGTCTGCTGCCCACTACTCCGATCAGACCTGAATCGCTCAGCCTCCTTTCTTTTCCCCAGATTTCTTAAGATTGAGGCTTTTTCAGGACTTCTTGCTATCCATTCGGATATAGGAGCTCGGTTGAATGACCTTCCATCTGGGTGCTGGAGCCTGTCCATAATGTTGCTCCTTCTGCCTCAGCTAGACCTCAAGGTATCATCCAGCTGAATGTATTGTCTGGCTCTTTTCATTAGATCAGAAAAGCTGGCTGACGACCTTGTTGTAATTGACTCAAATAACAATCGATCAACGGTGTCGCTGGCCAAAGCGTTGGATGCCATCTCCACACATACATTCCTCACCTTCGATATTATGGCTTGGAATCTGTCGATGTAGTCTCAAAAATTTTTATTGGTCCTCTGATAGAGGTTGCACAAGTCGCACAGATTTTGATGCTCGTGTCTATACAATGAACCGTGTGATAAACAGTTTCTTAAGTTGCCGAAAGGAGGTGATTGACTCCTGGGAAAGTTCGTGGAACCAGTTAAGGGCATCTCTTTTCAAGGTGGTGGGGAATATCCTACAGGCAATTCTTTCATCGTAGGTGTACACCTGCACTGTGGTTAGATATTCTACAAGATGATTGACAATGTCAGTTTTACTTGTATATCTATCCATTACCACATCTCTCCATCTAGGAAGTAGCTCGAACTCTGTGATCTCCCTGCAAAATGAGAAGATTGTATTTTCACAGGTGTTTCCCTCGAACATGCCTTTTTTGGGCCCCATCAAGTCGATATGCTTGAGTTTCTGCTTGAACCATTTGTCCTTCCTGCTCATGGCTATCAAGGCAAACTCATCTCTTCATCCCTTTGTGCAGCTATAATTTAGCTTGCACATGAAGGATAGATCATTTCCAATGGATGAGGTGGAAGATCTGCTGGGAATATATGGAGAGTCTCTACTCTACGAGATTGTCCCCTTCCTTTTGTCGTATCTGCCAGGGGTTTTAACCCCTGCTCTTCTTCTATCATGAGCTCGTGGCTCATTGATGGAGATCCCCCTGTTCCTTCTTCTTTCAAAGTCTTTGGCCATGAAGTCCATTTCATAGCCTCTTTCGAAAGTTTTGGGCATTTTGCCTTTTTTTAGCATTTGGACAATGCTCTTAGTGAAATAACTAAGAATGACATGCATGTCCCTAATAGTAACAGGAGTATCCTCCAACTGCTGCATAACTACGTCTTCAAAATTTGGGAGGAGATTATCCCTGGTAAGTGATCTGGGAGATCTCTCTCTTCTCCTTAAGAGCCTAGATCTGCCCTGGCTCTTGCGGTCACTCTCCAGAAGCTACGTACTCGTTGGATCTTGAACCTGCCATTTTCTCTCAACGAAAGCACCAAATGATAAAGCGTGAAATGACTTTATTTGAGAAAGAGAACTGGCAACTGGGTTGTCCAGTCGGATGACTGATCCTGCAAAAAGGAGTGTCCGGTCGGATCAGGCATTAGCACTCTGAAGCTTAAGTTAGTAGCTTTCTAGAGAGATAATATTTAGAGAGAGAATCTCAGATGTTCAATACCTAGAGCCATTATACTTTTTGCTATTTATAGGAGATAAAGGAGGGGTACTTAAGTATCTTTAGGCGTGATAACTGACAGTTGGAGCAGGTGAATGGCGATATGACAGTAAGCAGGTGGGAGGTATGGGTGTTAGCTCGTGTCAGTGGACTGATAGGATACGATGTCCCATCAGTCTGATCAGACATCAAGCTCCTCAATCTTGTCTTCCAGCTCATATTTTGTCCTTTTTGCTAATAGGCCTTGGGCTCTTCTAGTGCAATTGGGCCGACTAATTGGGCCTTGAGAAATAACATTTTCATGGTTATCAGAAATGGAGGGTAGAGGAGAAATAAAAATATGGAAAGATATGGATGTAAAAGAAATTTAAAAATTGCAGGAGTCATTTTAGGAATTATTTTAAGAATTTCAAGAGTCAACAAACTACAAAATACAGAATTTTCTAAAATAAGTGCATTTTTAAAATATGAAAGCTTAAAAAAAATTGGGATAGAGTATATAATTTCCTCAATTTAATTTATAGCTTTGCCTGATTACATGCCACCAACGACCCACATTGAGGTATAATTTTGATAAAAGCTGAACCACCGTTGGTGAGAATGACACACTAGCAATAGGAAGCTAAAGAATAATTAAGCGAAATGCATATTCCCAACCCATGATTTGTGAATCAGAATTAAATAAACTCATAATTCGATGACATTCTTCCCATCAAACCTTGCAAAAGATGTAATTTTTTTTTTATCAAGTTGCGCATCATAGGCAGTACATATTTTGATGAGGAACTAAAATCTAAAAGAAAATTGTAAAATTATCAAGAAAATGATTATGAAATACAAATCTAATCTGATTAATATGCTTCAATACCAAAACAATACCAATGGATACAATTATCTTAAATTGGCAAGGCGAACAACTTCATCATCAGCATCCAACTCGGAAATCATTGTTAGCCACAGACATGCTCTTTAAAAGAGAATAGATACTTTATCATCAACATTACAGTCAGCTATAACTTACCTGGTTTACAATTAACAGTTAAAAGATTATTCTATTCTATTCTATTCTATTCTTGTACATCTTAAAGAGCTATTATTCTTGAGAAACCTAAACTGAGCAGCTCTAGACATGACAATTTATTAGAAAAGAAAGGCGAAGCATATAAATGCAATTGATTATCCAAATGCAGTTGTTAGAATTAAAAGACAATCTATCTATCTGGTTGGTAATGAAAGACAAATTCTTATTCTGCACTTAATTTGAAGTTATATTGTTTGACATAGTCAGAATATAATTCTAATTTTATGCTTGGTAGACCATTAGAATCTATCCATGTGAAAAGATGCATCTGGGCAAAACTAAAACTAATAAACAGGAGTGCAACATCTTAGAAATGGCGAGGTCCATCCATAAGGCAAGTGAAACACAGCCATCTTCCAACCAATAGCCTCTTCACAACAACAACAACTAGCACCGCACTCTATTCAAATTTTGACCACAAGATGCCATGAGGCTTAGCTACAAACCACAAAATTGTGGTCAACAAAAGAATAATTCACAGAATTCCCTCCGGCAAACGTATCTACAAAGTCCTATCAGAATGCAGAACAATCATGTCACGTGCATCGCTATAATATAAAATCTGGTTCAACACACATCAACTTTGTTGAAAAAGAGTATTAACCAACTAACTAATTTACTGATCGATTCAAGGGATTCATTGGTTAATTTGTCATGTAAACCAACAATATGTTTTCAAAGAGAAAATGACATCAAGACCCCACAACCATGATTATGAGAATCTTGATATGTATAGCTTTTTCCATAGAAGACCTTCTCAGACATGCCATTTTCCTTTTTCTTTATTTCCCCCACCCAACACAGGCCCTACTCAAGATTAAACTCCCAAGTAACCAAAGAAAAAGCAAGCAACCAATTCAAACCTCAAAGAATATGCACAGAGTAGATAAATAAACAAATAAGATCTAGTAAAGAGACGAGTAACAAGATCCCGAATTTTCAACCATCCGGGTTTCACCACAAAATGCATAAAAGACTGCATCTTTCTGATCTCAGATAAATGGAAATTGAGAATGGACATTAACAAGAAATAAAAATAACAAGAACGTTTTGTTAAACATGACCACCTCTAGCAAAGACCCGACTACATAATCAAAATAAAGTAAATCTCAAGCATAGCAATAGGACCACTGCTCCTCATCGGCAGCAGCAGAATCGGCAGTATCTTCATTGCAATAGTAGAAACCACCATTATTCAAAGCAGTCAATGAACATGAAGCAGCCACCAAATAAGGCATATTGTGAAAGGATCGAGCAAGTCTGCTGGCTAAACCACTGTCACAATCTCCATCATCACTGTTCTCATCATGGTGGCAAAATTCTTCAGCCCGATGCTTGAGGGTTTGAAACATGAGCTCAGGCTCGTGCTGCATCACCCGGAGGACATCACCACAAGACGGGCCCGGAACCGCGCGAGTCACCGCAAAGCTGTGCGGTCCATCACTCTGCGAAACCCGCACAACGCTGGGGCCACCGAACAGGTTATGAACTCCACCGAGCGCCTCCTCATAAGCCCCGCCCAGAAACATACCCAAGTAGTACCGCCCACCGCCATCAATCTCATGGAGCGGCAAACAAGACTCACCCCCTATGAATTTGTCAATCTTCCCATCACTGTCACACGTTAAATCCGACAAAATCCCTCTCACCATTGGCCTCTCTTCTAGTCGATGGATGGGAACTATAGGGAACAGCTGCCCAATCCCCCAGAAATCAGGAATCGATGTGAAAACAGATAAATTCACATGGTAAGTACGAGTTGGTTCTGATAATCCAATTGCTTTACCAACAAATTCACATAACCCATCAACAGCAGCTAGTTGTTCCATACCAATGCTACCTTCTTTGAACTGATCAACACATCTTTGTTTCAATTGGTCAGCATAAAGCAAGCAGGTTTCATACTCACCTCTCATAGCTGCAGCGTATAAATTCCGGTAATCCGAAACAGCATCCTCTGTGAGCCCTTCAATAAGATACTGAAACCCAGCGTTGTTCATTGTCAGTGCACTTGACATGCTCGCAGATACGGCCTCAAACACCAAAACAGAGTGGTGAGACACAATAGCCCGGCCACTCTCGCTGCAAATCACAGGGTGTTTAATGTTCTTGCGGTCACATATGACCTTAACAGCTTGAACAACAGCTAAAGCATACTCTTCTAGCCCGTACCCAACCGAGAGATCCGAATTACTCGATTTGGATCCATCATAATCAATACCCAATCCGCCTCCTATGTCGATGACTTGCATATTTGCACCGAGGCGGACTAATTCACAATAGATCTGAGCAGCCTCACCAACGCCATCGGCAAGCAAGGCAGTAGAGGGAATCTGAGATCCAATATGGAAATGCAGCAATTGGAGGCAATCAAGCATTCCTTCATCTTTAAGCTTCCTCACCACCCGTAATATCTGGGTCGTGTTCAACCCAAATTTCCCTTTCTCGCCTGAGGTGGATCCGAAATGGCCGGAGTGCTTTGTCCTCAGCTTGGCTCGCATTCCAATCACAGGCCTAACATTCATTTTCTTGCTCAAACCAATAACTAAATCGAGCTCTTCTTCTTGCTCAAGAACAATCACCGTGTTCAATGCGAGTTTCCTAGCCAGCAACGCGAGGGAAATGTACTCACCATCTTTGAATCCGTTGCAAACAAGGAAAGCATCTGGATTTCCCTTGCACAAACAGCTCATGGCCAAGAGGAGCTCCGGTTTTGACCCCGCCTCCAATCCGAACCGGAATGGAGATCCGAATCTCACGATATCTTCAACAACAAAACGGTCCTGGTTACATTTCACCGGATAAACACCTTGATAGTGAGCCTCATAGCCCTGAGACTGAATCGCGAAATTGAAAGCGGATTGCAGAGACTCAAGCCGGTTCTTGAGCACATCAGGCAAGCGAATAATAAGGGGAAGCTGCAACCCGAGCCCGCCAACAGATTTCGGATCCGAAACTTTCTTCACGATTTTCAAAAGATCAATTTCCTGATGGGCCAGGGTGTCGGTGCCGTACGGATGGACGGCTACGTTTCCGGAGGAGTTGACGGAGAAATAAGGAGCGCCCCATCCGTCAATTTTGTAGAGGGCGGCGGAGAGGGAAGGTGACCAATGGGAAGTAGGAGAGTTTTCGGCGGTGGAAGTAGCTGGTGCCGGAGGTACGCCGGAAAATTGGGCGACCGGCGACGGAAGGGAGCTATCCCCGGCATGAATAGCGTAGCCGGGAGGAGCAAGGGCAGCATCTACGCAACAAGCCAGGGCCGGCATCCTCTTCCAGCGACGATCTCTTGTGTGTTAAAAAAAAAGTTGAAGTTAAAGTTATAATTTTTTTCTCAGTTTGTGAAGGTGGGGGCTTTAAAACCCGCCGAGGCCGGAGCCCCGGCTACCCCCTCAAAAGAAGCAGTAGAGGATCTATTGAAACCGGAACCAAAGCCCTCTCTTTACCCTACTATTCTCTCTAATCCCCACACCGACCACTCAGAAGAATTTATACCCGATTTCACAACCCAAATTTAGCTCTTTAACAATGAAATCGATCAAAATTTGCACACCCAATAACCCAACACCATGCAGATCTACAGGATTTGGAAACTACAGAAAATAAAAAGGATTTCCCCAGAAAATGAAGGAAAAACGGAGGATTAACAGAGAAAAATCAAGGTTTAAAGGGAATTTGCAGAGAGAGACGTCTAACGAACGCAGAACTGGGCGAGAATTGCATGAATGGCGAGGCCGCATTTTATAGGGGAAGATGAGGTCTGCTAGTTGGGGTGGTGGGCCCCTTTTTTGGCCCACCTTAAATATCTTTTTCAACTTCTCGTATTATTATTTATTTTCTCCTCAAGGAAATAAAATGTTTTTATTTTGTTTAGGGCCTGAGATTCGCTTATTAACGATGAATCAGCATCGAGTTGCCGCGTGGCGTGGTTGATGTGGGACCTACATTTCTCTCCCTCCCGAGGCTTCTTCGGCTCCAGTTGCAACCTTTGCTAGCTTGGCGATAAAATGGGATTAGGTTAGGATTAAAATATCGCGATACATTTTTATTATAGGAAAGTAAGAGGAAGTTTCTTTGTTTATGTAAACGGATGAGATGTGGCCACGTGGAAAACAGTTAGTTGCAGGTGCTCTATTGGCCGTTCAGATCCTGCTATACAGGTGTGCATAAAGAAGGAAAATTGTAATTTGCACGCTTTGTTTCTGAAATTAGATGAAGGAAAACAGTGGTTCAAAATTCAAATATTATTTATTTTGACTATTTTCCTTGAAAAGAAAAACCTTTTTCGTGGATAGATGTACACGTGGATATCACGTGCCATCTCCCACTGAAAAGGTTTGGTTCTAATTCTGGTCAAATTGCACCTTCAATCAAATTTCTTATTATCATACGTAGATGCTGAACAAATAATTTCGGTGGTGGATTTTCCCAATTATTTTATGATGTCAATAAAATTCAAAATTAAAATTCTTTGATAGTTTTATTGGGACTGAAAATTGCACCCTCATTCACTGTTCTGTCGGGATCGAAAATTCTTACGTAGAGTGGAAACACTTGGATTTTAATTCAACATCCACCTAAATTGATTCAGTTATTTTAATTTGGTTATTTAATTAATCAGTTCGGTTTTAATTAATAAAATATATAAAAATTGATTTTCAAAATTTTAAATTTTTTAAAACAAAGTCATGTGGCTTAATCAAAATTTGTAAATTGTTAATCAATTCGATTTTCATTGATAATATAAGACAAGTTCAATTACCAATTTGATTTGTGAGTATAAAATTTTAATTTGATTTTGATTTATAATTTTTATTAAATTTTAATTTTCTATTATTTTGAATCAGTTTGGTTATAATCAAAAATAGAAACTTGTTCCCAAGGACTAATATTTCTTTTATGATAAGCCCTTTGATTTCATGACTGGTGGTATATAACTTGATTTATTATGTTGCATCTATTTATTTTCGTATATTACAAAATATTCATGATTAAATGGCTATAGATTTATATTATATACAAAATTAAATTTATCAAATGGGTCGGATTGAACACTTTCGAGTTACATCTTTATTGAATTATTGATTTTAGGCTAGTGTCATATTGGATCATTCTTAAACCGCATCATGTTAAACTCTCATATTAAATTTATCACTTTTACTTAAAATCTTTAAAATAAAAATATGTTTAAAATGAAAGGAGCGTTTTGGATTATATGTGCGCACGTTTACGTACGGTCGAATCAATTGAGAGTGTTGAATCTAACTATGCGTAATCGTGGTCATACACACCATTTAATTTATTAAAATAAATAAATTATCGTAAGCAATTGTTTTAATTTATTTTATCTGTTTTAATATGATTATTTTAACTCGATAAACTCTCAACATTTAACTACTTATCAAATTTAGATTCATTTATACAGAGCAATTTGGATAATTGTGTGATTTTGTTAAACATAACCAAATTAACCATTTACATTCAAATATGTTTTAAAACTCACATGTTCAAGAAAATAAAATTAATTTAAAAAAAGTGCAGGACGAAAACAAAAAATATTCTTTATTTTGAAAAAATGCCAAAAATACTTACAGTGATACTGAATGAGGATTGGATATATGGCATGGTTTATTTGCAATTGTTGTGTATATGATTATAGAAATTGTCACAATCATCTTATTTAGAGATGTAACAATCATCTTATTACTTCATTTTTCATTTTTGATACGTGCACCACATGCATTAAATTTATTTTTCTAATTATTTTTTTACGTATATAATTACAAAAATCTTGGGTCGCTAAACTGCTGGCTAATATTATTACATGCACTATTCAATCAAACAAAAATAAAAAATTATTTTATACTGATCTAATGGTAGGCATACAATCCATTGCGTGCCTCATAGGAGCTAAATTCAATAATCCAACTATTTATGAAAGGGCTAACAAATGCTACTTATTAATAGATTATTTTTTAATTAATCAAGAGTTATTCGTTCCCTCTGGAATAAAGAAATAATATGCTAAAAACTGATATTTTGAGGGTGAATTCAAGTATTATCCCTTTGCAAAATGTCACTGCTCGGTAATCCAAACCAAAGATTATAACCTTGCTATAAATTCATTTTTCACAATTTTATTTCAACCTTATTGTATTTGCTACATCCATTCTTGACCAAAATTATTTAAATGGAAATAATACGATTTTAATTGCAATCTTTTGAATTAGGATAGAGAATATTAGACATGAAATAAATCTTATTATTTTATATTATGTTGTTTCCAAGCTGACGACGGTATTATACATAGTTATTAAAATCGGATCGGCCGGTTGAACCGACAGGCCAACTGATTGATTCAACTGGATAAAACCGAATTGGTAAAAAATCAAATTGAACCGAAAAATCGAGCAAAATCAGATTTTTGGCTAAAAATTTGAAAAAAATTATAATTTTTTGTATTTTTTCACCCCTATATATATATATATATATATATATTTCATTATTTATTTATTTGAAAAAATTAGTATTTTAAAGTCTAAAGATATCACTTAATAATTTAATATACTTATTATCTATTTGGTTTGTAATCATATATATATATATATATATATATATATATATATATATATATATATATATATATATATATATATATATATATATATATATATATATATATATATATATATATGAAATTTTCATGATTTATTTCTTTAAAAATATAGTATTTTAAATTATAAAGATGCCACTTAATAATTTAATATACTTATTATATATTTGAATTTATTGTAATTAAATATAATTATACTCATATATGCAAGGTTAATATTTTATGTGTTTGCTTCATTAGTACTCCATCTAAAAATGAAATTATTTTCATGATATGATTGTATTTTTATATTTTCAATATATGATATTCAAAAATACATAATTAATTACTTGTAATAATAAAATTAAAATTATATTTTGTAACTTCTTATTAGGATATTTGTGACATATATTAATGTTTGATGGATATTTTTTTAATTTTTATACAATACTATTTATAAAATTATAATAATTTATAATATTTTAAAAATAAAAAAATCCGGTTGAACCGATCGAACCAAAAACTTTCAGCTTCATTGGTTCTTTATCCGATCCGATTTTAATAATATTGGTATTATAAAGTTGGATATATTTTTATAATTCATCGTTGACTTGTGTCTTACAGTACAAACAAAATTAAGAATTCAAATAACAAAAATATCTACAGAGATGAAATTTGTCAACGATAATTTAGAAAATTATGTATTCAAATTCTATTACGTCTTCTATCATGAAGACAGCCATAAATAATTTAAAAGAGTAGCTTTTCAAAAGCTCACTAGTTATGTTTGTCACGAGCATTTTAAGAGCTAACTAGGCATGTTCACCATTAGCACTTCATTAAAGTCGAATCAGTTACAAATGGGCCTATAATATCAAACATCATTCTGATGGTAGCATTGAGCATTATATAGCATGTCTTGTTGCTAAAGGGTATACTCAAATTAAAGGTATTGATTATCGTGAAAAGTGTATTCCTGTTGCAAATTTATTCATTATTTGAACTTTATTAATTGTAGCAGCTATAAGAAATTGGATTTTATATCAATTTGATGTTCAAAATTCCTTTTTACACAGTGATTTACATGAGAATATATACATATCTTTATCATTTGGTCATCCATAAAAAGGGGAGACAAATTTAGTCTGCAAACTCAATAAATCTCTTTATGGTTTGAAATTAACAAGCTCCTCACAATTAGTTTGCAAAATTTTCTTATGCTATAATTTCTATTGGTTTCATTCAATCTCATGTTGGTCATTCTCTTTTTATCTTACATAATAGGCCTCTAATCCTTTTTCTTTTAGTATATGTTGATGACATTGTTGGTACAGGTAATAATCCTACTGCTATCTTTGAACTTAAGAAGTTTCTCTTTAGTAAATTTCACATCAAATATTTGGGTCTACTCAAATATTTCATTGGCATTGAAATTACTTGCTCTCAAAATGGAATTTATTTAAGTCAATAAAAATATATCTTGGATTTACTCTATGATTATGGATTCACTGGTGCTTGATCTGCAAACACACCTATGGAACAACATCTCAAGCTTACTACTGAAGATGGTGACCTATTACCAAATCTCTCCATTTATCAAAATCTTGTTGGTCATCTCATTTATCTCATTATTACAAGATCAGGTATTACTTTTACTTTTATATTTTAAGTCATTTTTGCATCAACCTCGAGACCTTGACACTGTTAAACGTTTACCGCATTATCTAAAAAGCACCCCAGGTCAAGGAATTTTATTATCATCTCACAGTTCCTTACAACTCATAGCTTATAGTGATTTCGATTGGGCCAATTGCCCGATGACACGATGCTCCACTATAGGTTTTTGCATTTTTCTTGGTTCTAGCCTAATTTCCTGCAAAAGTAAGAAATAATCTACTGTTTCTCACTCATCCACAGAAACAGAATATTATTTTATGGCTACGAGAACTCATGAAATTATATGGCTTCATAATCTTCTTGAAAATTTTGGCATCACATTTTGCACTAGCACTATGCTCTATTGTGATAACTAAGTTGCTCGTCATATTGTTGCAAATTTGGTATTTCACAAACAAATAAAACATATCAAGATTGATTGTCATATAGTTTGTGAAAAGCTTTAACAGGGATTAATTCAACTTCTTCCAATTTTAACACATAACCAAATTGCTGATATTTTTACAAAATCTTTAAACAAAAACCAATTTGTGAAGCTAAAAAATAATCTGGGCATTCTTAATTTACATGCTTCAGCTTGAGGAGGAGTATTAGCTGATATATTTGCATGTATTTCATTATTCTTTTACCTTTTTTGTGTTTCCTTAGTTTTAGGCTTCATTTCCTCTTAACTGTAGTAACTAGCTATTGAAATTTATGTATATATTCTTTTACCATGAATAAGAAAAGGAAGAACAATTTCCAATCTTAATATTGGAATTTGAGTATTGCATTGCCTTTGAGCCATGGTGATTGTTATTGGTGTTATTTCCTTTTAATGAAGATGGAACTATGCTATTCTTATCTTTAATCTCAATTCCACTCTGTGATTGGCACTAATCTAGAGAGAAGGCCACAAAAATGAGGGAGAAAACCAATAAATGGAAGAGAAAAGTCATTGAATCCTTTTTATTTGAATTGCAGTTCCGTGATCAAATGCCATGTGATTGCCACTTTGCATTGACATGTCGCGTTCTCATTGGGCATCATTAGTGTTGTTTGCCATGCATGATTTTTGTTCAATTTAATGGTAAAATCACACCATTTAAATGGGATAAAGGGCATAATTGCCTAAAAATATCAGGGATAAAATCACTTTATTTCCAATAGTTTAGTGATAAAATTGTATTTTAACCCTTTTATTTTTTAACTTAAATTTATGCATTTTTGTCCTTTTAGCAAAAAAGGAAATTTCTATGTTTAAGGTTATGGTTGATATTATTCTTGGTAATGCTGATCATAGGGGTGAGCATTCGATCGGTTTGATTTGATTTGGGACCAAACCGATTGAATCGAAAATCGAACTTCAAAAAATATAAGAATCGAACCGAAATCGATCTTTGTAGAACCGAGAACTGAACAAACCGAAATAATTTCGGTCAATTCGATTCGGTTCAATCGGTTAACTTATATGAGTCCATAAATTAAATTAATTTATATTCAACAAAATAAATTCATTTAAAATAACTAAAATTAAAATAATATACATAAATTTATTATATTATATCTATAATAAATACTAATCAAAATTAAATAACAATAGAGTCATCTCATTAATTATGGATTATTTTGTAATTATAGCTTTAAAATTAGATTTGAGTATATACAATAAATTATTTAAACAAAATATTTTTATTATATATCCCAAATAATTTATTCTATACATTCAAATTGGCAGCTTGACTCAGTAACATGATTTGTGGCAAATTTAGTAAAATTTTTGATTAATTTCACACATGATCAATAAAAAATCATAAAAAAAATTATTATACAAAAATACTTGAATTTATCTATTTATATACTCATAGTTTTCCTTCATGTTTTGAGGTCAATGTGTTTCAATTATGCGTATGTTTTGCATATTATAATAATAGTATATTTAAAATTTAATTTTTATTTTACAATAGTAAAATTACTGTAAAAATAACTTTGTTGACGTGAAATTCTATTATTAATCAACTATGAGAATGAACAGTTATTAAGTTTTGCCCATTATATTGTATTCATGGCTTTTTTTCATCGTCATTATTATTTCTTTGCTGTCGTGATCATAATTTCAAAAAAAAAAATAGTATTTTATCTTGATAATTAAATTGTTAGATAGAACCAAAGTTTTTAAATAGGTGCACAAATATACACACCCTAATTTTTATAAGCAAAGCAAAAGTATAACAACCATATATGAAAACTTGTAAAAAAAAAAATCAATACTAGCATCCATAAGTTCTTAATAGACATATCGAATTTTGATGCAATCAATAAATCTGATTTATATAATTCAAATATGATATATTTAATCCATCAAATAATTCAATCCGATCCGTGATATTATCCGTTTGGATCATGATTTATTTTGATTTTTTTATGATCCATTTATATTTTATTTTTTAAAAATAAAAAATAATGTTATAAAATTTGATTCGTTTAAGAGTGATCGATTTAAATCATAACATAATCCAATCTGTTATGATTTCAAAATTTTGATCAATTTATAATTAATCCGTCATAATTTGACCGGTTTATTTGCCACTTATAATTAGTTTATAGTCTTTATACCGTAACATAATGTCAAATTCATCAACTATAAAAGGAATTTTGTGTACTAAAATCTATATATATTTTTTTTTCAATGCAGTTCCTTTACTTACGAAATATTAACTGAATTTCCCAAACGTTTGAGTTTTTTTTAAGGCATTATTTGTTCCATTGATTTTCAAGTAATAATTTCTTTTAGTAAAAAAGAATAATTTAAACAAAATCTTTGGAGATTTAATAGAAAAAATATGAATCAAACAAAAAATAAAAAATTGAGAAAAAAAAGATTAAATTAAAAAAATAAAATATTTTTACTTGAAGTAAAAAAATTAAAATAAAAAAATTGAGAAAAAAAAAAAGATTAAAGTAAAAAAAAAAAAGTGAAGGAAACATGCAGGGAACGTAAATGGCCCTTGGGGGAATGGAACTTGGGACCTTGAGCGTGTTTTTTTAGTTTCACATCACTTATCCCACTTGTATATTTTGATATTTTAAAACTAAAAAATTATATATGTATAAAACTTTGATCGGTTCGATTCTTTCGGTTTTCAATTTCAAGAATTGAACCGAACAAATCGATTTTTAATTTCGATTCAGAACCGAACGAATCGAAAATCGAAAAAATCGAACCAAATAAACCAAATTCAATTCGATTCGGTTCTACACACCCCTAGCTATGAGGTAAATTTGAAAGCGGATTTTCTCTCTACGTTGGCGTATCAATTCCCTTTGGATTTGAGCTTCTTGAAATTCTCTCTACTAGCATTAATTTGTGGTTGAACCATGATATTGTTGGTACTACTTATATGTGCTAGTTTGTTTTTCTTGTGAACTTTGCTCATCTTTCTTAAAAAAAAAAGGAAAATTTCTATGTTTAAAATTTACTAAATTTATTCAATACTATTTCCTTATTGATGCATTCACTAAATCCAAATTAATGATTTTTTTTAAACAAAATGAAGAGAGGGTGTTAAAATTGAAAACTACCTATTATATTGGGTCAACTTTGCCCCTAAGATGTTCCCAAAATGGACACGTAATGATGTATTTGATTGAATTACTAGTACTAAACTTTTCATTCATATCATCCATGCTCGTTCCCCCTTATCTATCGTATTATTATTATAGGAATTCGATCTTATTAATATAGATTGTAATTATTTAATGACATCTTTATCCCTTTAAATTTTAATTAATGTTTTACATATCATATTTAAAGATTTTTTTTTATATAACTATTGGATATCCAAAATTTATTGATTCGATTAATCCAGATTCATACCTGATAAGTTCACAAAAGGGAGCAAAGCCTATTTTAATTAGTTAGTATCTAGCAAATTCTTAAGGTAAATAAATTAAGGAAGATAGGTTTCTTAATGTATATATCAAGTTTTACTCCTATTTTTATATTATTAAACATATAATTACTAAGTATATATCAAACTAAAAACTAATATGCTTCATTAATATGATTTATAACATTTTCTCGATTTATATATAATTTTACTCAAATGTAAAAGTTAAAAAGATTTATGCTGCACAGACATTCAACTAGTATGCTATGTATAAATATTGTCACTAGTTGGAAAAGATTTTTTTCAATCTTTTATTTTATTTTTTTTACAAGAGAGAAATAATATTAATGTCGGATTATAACTTTAAATGTCACTAGCAAAAAATAGACTCTAAACCTCCCGCATTTTTAATTGAGTTATTTTATTTTTATGCTTTTAAGAAAATTAATTTTTTATATTCTTAACAAGAATTTTAAGATACTAAAAATACTTTAAATTGTATTTATATTGAAGTAGTGACCAAATCAAATTTTTATTCTTATAATTAAACGTTAGACTTTTTAGGTTTATAATTTTCTCATTTAATCAAAAGAATAACTTATATAGTGTTAGTTTTGAGGATTGCTTGAGATATGAAGTCAATAAAGGTGTATCCATGAAGAATTTTTCTTTAAAAATTCAAAATTATTCATACAACTAATGGTGTGGAATATCATATGAGTTTGATTGGGAGAAGAGAGACAACTCGGGGATTAAAGGTCAAAATAAAATAACAGACAATTGAAAAGAAAACAAAAGTAGAAGACCAAGTAAGACTTGTGATGCATATGCAATGACTATGAAGAGGGAGACATTCTTGTTTTACCCGCAACTCTATTATTATCATTTCAATTCAACTCCTTCAACGTTCAACACCTCCCTTTCCCACTTGCTTTGGCTTCATTTTAATTCTACTACGCCAATGATACGTTCAATTTTCAATTTACACATGTTAACTGGCAGGATTAGCTCGCTGTCGGATTTGGTCATTATCAAATTAAATTCTCGCAATTAAATCCATATTATTTTATCAAAAGTCATTAAGACTAGTATCAATTATAAAATCACTGTAAACTCACAGACATATATGCTATCAAGCTATGTAGGATACACATCATCCGATTATGCGAATGTGATCAAATATTTATTCTAACCGAAATCTGAAAATATAATAAAAAAAAAAAGAAAAATTGTGGTAGTGTCACGGGTCCGTTACAGTTCTAAAAGACAAAGGTGTGAAGTGAGCTATAGGTAACAGGTATCTTACAAAAGAACCTAGAAATGGTCAAGAATTTAATAAATAAATAAATAAAATAAACCTGCCTAGTCTTTGAGACCTTCATACACGCATAAATATTGTGAGAGTACCCTCCTGTCCCTGCAATAAATTTGTATTTCCTATAATTCGGTTTAATAGTTCAATAAATTAAAATAATAAAATCTAATACATATTTAGCCCTTTGAATAATTTATTTAACCCCCGAACTTTTTATGAGCAATCATTTTGTCTATTTAACTTGTAAAATCGAAATATATTACTCTATTTTTTTCACTATTTGAAATAGAGGTAAATGTGTACTACACGTACAATGACATGAAAAAAGAACATATAAAATTACATCATATTCATCAATTCATTATTATACAGGTTAAAATAAAACATTGATTCATTAATATTTTTACTTGTATTTAAACAAAATCCAATCATACAAAATTTAATAAGCAATTATTAAATTTGATCTCTTTTCAGGAAGTTAAGTGGTTGCTTGCAAAAATTAACGAGACTAAGTGAATTATTTGTCATGTAAAATCACGTGACATTATTTTATCTATTTTTTTTATCATGTATGTATTACAAACAATAATATATATTTTAAATATTCAAAAGAAAGGATCAATGCATCCCAATCTTACAAAATTCAGGTGTTAGATTAGAAAGTTGCCAGTAGAGTTCAAGGGATAAATGAATTTCTGAAATAGATTTGATGGGTTGGAAATGCAGTAATAATAATAATAATAATAATAATAATAATAATAATTGATAATGCTCAATATTTCTTAATAAATGAACCAACGTAAAAAAAAAGTCCAACAAGGCTAAAAAGCCCAACCTGGCGGAGGCCCAACGTCTCAAAGGCCTGCTCACATTGATAGATGCGCACCAAAAGTCCATGCAATAGGATGGCTCGATCGGTCAAGACAGACTTTATCCTATCAACGGCTTTTAACACACGCCACTATCTCATCGTCACCTGTCAAACATCATGTCGTTGCTTCCCTACTTTGACGTCAAGATAGACCTCTCAGGTTGCTCTTATCACCTCTATAAATATCATGTTCATTTTCAAAATACATGCATTATCACAAACACATGAATCATGCATATCACTCTCTTTCTCTCTCTAAAAGGTCTAAAACTGACTTAATCATCAGAATGCTCACATTCGGTCCGATTGGGCAAACCTCTCTTTTGCAGGATCTGTCATCTTATTAGGCCCGATCGGATCCTATATCACATTCACTACCTACCTATTACAGCGTCTGTAATGACTATACTAGATAATCCTAATTACTGTTACTAATTACATTCGTTAATTCTATCAATGCTATGACTTATCTGTTAATGATGCATATATAAACATACATACATACATTCTATGCACCTCATGCATGATCATGTACTTATATTTTCACTTGCTGTAGAGTATTCTTAACATAACTTTATAATTACATGCCTTTATACATATACAAATGCCTTAGATGTAACCAAAAGAGATACAAAAAAATCAATCTCAAACATTTATGCTACTTCTAATCTTGTGTTGACTTGTGAGATTGTTGGCTTTGTCCCTGAACACACGATCTACCTTGCAAACCTACACGGATAAACACCCGTGCTAAGCTATAAAGCTTAGTGGGGAACAACTAATAACATGCAGATAACTACTTACAGTAGCTATTTCCAATCATTCAATAATGATAGAAATACAAAGCCTTACAAGATTAATCAAGATATAACAGTATCATATAATCAGAACAATAACATACTTTATAATGTATTTGCACAAATGGCCTGCTTACAATTCCCTGTGGGTGTGGATAACGGGTGCAATGGATACCCGAAGGTATCAAAACAGAAGGATACCCGTAGGTATCTAAACAGAAGGATACACGTAGGTATCCGAACAGAAGTCTCATGTAGAGACAAACAGAAGACTCATAAGAGTCAAACAGAAGCAGCTGCGATAACCCTATAGGCATGCCTATCTATCCACAACCAAGTCTCTATGTGCAGGCATAACATATCACATATTGTAATTTATTGAAATACATTTCTATATGTTTCTATTTGAGAAATAGAAACTTACCTTGTTATTCCTTAAGCAAACTTGCATCGCTATATACATATAGAGAACACATTTGCCATATATCTATAATTTAGGATGATTTATAAGCTTAGAAGGGTTTAGGCAAAGTTTAAATCCCAATTGAAGTCGAAGAAAACAAACAAACATAAAGGCATATTGTCGCGCTCGCGACACTAGTCGCGCTCGCGATGAATGTCGCGGCCGCGGCGACAATCGCGCTCGCGACAGAGAACAATGGCCTAAATAAGCATTTCTTGATGTCGCGCTCGCGGTATAAGTCGCGCTCGCGACACAAGGCTTCCGTTTGATGTCGCGCTCGCGACATATGTCGCGCTCGCGACATAAAACGACGGGGCAACCGCCTTATAGTGATTGTTGTTCAAAAATCCTGTAAATTAATGTAAAAACTCAGATTGCATCTCAATTTCGACATACCAGATGGATTTTTCAGAAAACACTATCTTCTACAAAGTTTTAGGTTTACAATTCTAGTTTTCAAAACACTAAAAATCTCCTCAATAGGACCTGTAAATCTCCAGTTATTCAATAAAAACCACAGACTGTTCACAAAGGCAGAAATCACAACCACAATCAGATTTCAATACCGATTTTCACTATCATGCAGTGAAATTCAGATTTCAGTTTCTTCTAACAAAATCAAGACATGCAAGTCTAATTTCTATAGCAACTGGAATTTCATCATTTGAGCAACTATATCTCAAGATATGAGCAAAAGTGTACAGACTAGTCAAATGATCTTTAAAAACAGATTTTCATGCTTCCAATCAAAACTCACATACTTCCAACTTTAAACCCTTTCTAAGCTTTAAATCATCCATAACACACATGAGAGAGGCACTCAAAATCTCTCTCATGACAAATCAATATATATATAAATACACATACAAAATTCTAAGTTCCCATACCTTGTTATAACTCTTCCTTTCTCTTCAACCTTGAAGAGTCTCCTTCCCCTTTCTTTTACTTGTTTCTCCTTCTAAAACACATAAAACACTTCTATGAAAATCTAACATGCTATACAAAGAATCACTTACATTAAAGGAGAAGCAAGTTACCTTAACCCCCAAAAACCAAGTAAACCTTTACTTCTTACTCAAAAATTCCAAGAAATCTAGAGAGAGAGAGGATGAGAGAGAGTTTAGGGTTTAGGAGATAGAGAAGATGAAGATGGAAAGTGAAGACCATGAGTTGGCCGGCCCTCCTTCATCACAAATATCTACCTCACTTTAATTTCCAATTGGTCCAAATGTCAAGTTTAAGTCAAAGTTGTCTCAACTTTCCTTTATTTCTAATAATGCCCCAAAACTTACTCTTTTGCTTTTCAATTAAGTCCTTCAATACATACATACACACAATTAAACATGGACACTAATAATTAATTAGTGTTAATTCTTCTAGGGTACACTGAGGGGCATTACAGCGTCACTTTGCTCACCATACATGGCTCTTCCTATTACAAAATCGTAGGATCTATCAATAATAATAATAATGATAATTGTGACGCGTACCAGAGCCATACTCATTTTTTTATTAGATTCTCGGAGGTCCACTTTTAAGATCCAAGACCGGATGAGGCTCGCTATAACTCATAAATTGATCACTTTACAATAGAAAAGATTTTTGGGTCTAATCTATTGTTGATGATCAACTCATGAAGGCATCTAATGTGAGTTCAAGAGGCATGTATCATAGAGCTGCCACTCCTGAAAAATGAATCTCAATTTTTTTATGCCCAAACAGAGATTGATATTTGAGACATCACTCTTACTTTGAATCTCGGTTAGATGTTATTTTATAATTGAATTTTAAACATTAATCCACTCTTCTCTCTCACATGATGCATACAAAAATAAATAAGTAAACACGTCAAATATACATGAAAGCGATGAAATAAATAAAACAAAAAATTCTACTTAAATTATTACATAAATAAATTATCCCAATGAAGAACAGTAAAATAAACTCCATACATAAAACGGGGCATTAAGTAGATTGGAAACATTGATTTTCTCATGCATATTTATAAAAGATGTGAAGAGTCTTTATGGATTTAAGAAAATACGGGATGGGTGATCCCAATTTGATAAAATGAAAACTCTTCATTTTATGTGAGATTTTGGGATAAAAATTGGACATTGATCCATTAGGTTAAAAAAGCCCAATTTAATTGGTCAAAATGATTTTAAATGGTATTTTATGTTAACATGAAAAAAATATTTTATTGCTATCGATTATAATCCCAAAAATAATACATCCAAATGAACATAATAATAAAAGCAATAAATAAATAAAGTGAGCAAAAGAGAATTAAGACTGCCCAAGGGAATTTTTCAAAGTGTTTCAACCTCTCAAGCTCCAAAATCCGATGCAATAAAGATTAAAATACTCACAAAACAACAAAGAAAATAAATGGTTAGTAATGTAACAAAAGGAAATAAATAATAAAAATTAAAAATAAAATAATTATGGGCTAAAAATAAAAAACATATAGAATTTGAAAATGTAAACAAACATAATTCAGATATTTTCTAAAAATATAACTAAACATGCAACAAAAAAAAAATTGATGTATACAAAATAACACATAAAGCAAACCTAAAAGACCAAAAAAAGGCCATGGACGGCCAACATGTAGGATAAACGGCATAACAACAAAGGAAAAAGGGACGAAAATGAGCTCCTGTGTTGTCCTGTCTGTCAGCATGATGGATGAGCGTCTATGAGGGCTTATTCTTGTCTATTGCAAGATGCACAAATAGTAACAAGCAGAAACATGCAGGGAACCCAAGTCTAAATTAAATAATTAAACATGCATATTATGCTATCTCAACATATGCCAAAAATAATTCTAAAGCATCAGGATGTATTTAAATCACATTAAACGGTAGACTACATATAAGAATAAAACTTGAATCAAAGATTAAACATGCATTAATGGAGATCTAAATAAACCTAACACGTCATTCTACTTATATTAAATCATGCTCAAATTGCTTATGACATCACAAATAATATGAAAACGTTTAAGAACCGATCTAACAATAATAAATCATGGTATAAAAATAAAAATAAATAAACAATATTTTTTACATAATGAATTGATGTATCTACATGGCAAATAATTTATTATTAAAATAAAAGTAAAATAAAAATTCATAATATTACCATCAATTGCTTTTTAGAATGCTAGAAAAATTGTGCTCCAAGTTATTTTCCAATTGATTTCCATGATTGATCAAAATAATGAAAATATTTTTTATTTGTCTTAGGTGAAAGAATGATTTTTCCTCCAAAAGAACGTAAAGATCTTTGCCCCATTTTGAATAAATAAAAATCAGATTTTTTATTCTCCAAATAGAATGGTCGCATCCCTCAAGTTTTTCCAAAAAAATATGAATTTTTTAGCCACAAAAAAAAAGTGAAAGAAGAAAAAGAGAGGAGAGCCCCCAAAACCCTAGGATTTTTTCCTATTTATTTGAGGGAGTTTTTGAGTCTCATTAAAACTCACCTTTTTTAGAATTCAAAATCTCTTAAAACTTCTATTTTTGAAGCTTAAATCACCTATATGATCCCTAAAGATCACATTAGATCTGGGATAAAAATTTTTCAAAAAAAAAAAAGATTTTCCTTTTTTGTCCAAAAAACATAAAAAGTAAATCTGAAAATCATGCAATAGAAAGGCAGGGTGTCTGTCAGTGGGTATCCGTCACAAGGTGTCTGTCATCACATACGGGTAGTCCATCTATCAATAAAAAAGGTAATTTTTTTCATTAAAAACTCTGTTTAGCTTCGAAAAAGTATAAAAGGAAAACTTCAATAAAAACCTTTTAAAACTTTATGAAAATAAGGATAAAACTAAAAGTTTTTGTTTTTCATCCGTAATACGAACAATATTTTTTTATCGGATAATTTTGATGTGAGCTGACTCAAGATCATGTAATAATAATAATAATAATAATAATAATATAAAAAAAGAAGGGGTCCACCGTCTGAATTGGAGAAGTGATAAAATCCGGAAGGAGCGATTGTGTGGTCGAAAGTTGAAACAAAAATACGAGTGATGAGATGAGACTAAGATTTTGCTTCACTAATCACAGCTTGTCACCTTGGAAAGCGCCCTTCTCTTTGGTACTTTTGTTTGCCTAAACATGCTTTTCTCTCAGTTTACCCACACATCCTATTCCCACCACCCATCACGCAACAAATAAAATAAATATATATATATACACATACACACACACTCAAACTAAGCTCTTTGATACAATCGGCACTTTTTAATCTCATCAATGGATTCAATTTATCTTTCAATAAAAGTACAATTTAAATTTAATTAATTACGATTTATTTCTAATTTGATCAATAATGATCTATAAATTGATTCAATTTAATCTATTTACTTTATAATTCATATAATTGGATACATATATAATTAACTTATATTATTTATAATTTTTTAATTTTTTTAAGAGTGATGACTTGGTGCTTCAAAAATAAAAATAAATTATTTTTCGATCGGTGCATTGTGAACATCAAATTTATATAGCGTACCGGATCAACACTTATTTTTATAGATTATATGTATATATTTTTTAATTTTAATAAATAAATTTTAAATAAAAAATTTTTGACATAGTGATGATACAGTCATTCATATTTTCATCCGTTTGACAATGATTTATTTAAATCAAACTTAATTGATAATCATGGAAATAACATTTTCATGGGCCCAAACAGTCAGTCCAATAGTACTTGGCAGGACTCAAAACCTATTAGCAAAGAGCACCAAGCGTGAGCTAGAAGACAGGGCAAGGATCGCATAACGTACGATCAGACTGATGAAACAACATGTCCTATCAGTCCACTAATAGAAAGCAGTGTCCATGTCTTTCACCTACTTCCTGTCATTTTGCCACTCACATGCTTCAACTGTCAGTTATCATGCCCCAAGCATTCAAGTACATCCCATTTATCTCCTCTAAATAGCCTAACGCACATTGGCTTTAGGTATTAAATTTCTGAAACTCTCTCTCTAAAAACTCTCTTTAGAAAACCACTAACTTGAACTTCGGAGTGCTTACATCTAGTCCGACCGGACATTCTTTCCTGTCGGATTCAAGCATCCAATCGGCACAGCCTAGCCAGCTCTCTCTCTTTTCAAATAAAGATTTCCATGCTTTATCACTAATCTAACTCAATCTATTATTTACTCATAAAATTTTGATCTGTTTATATTTCATATTCTAATTTGTCATGACCAAACGGTTCTCCATATATAGCTTTGGTTAAATTTAAAGAATTCCGAGCAATATCAGTAAGCACCTATTTGGTTTAATAGTTTGTGCTATATGATAGTCCATGGCAATTGTCGATAGCTTATCCCAATGGTTGATAGCTAATAAATAAAATATTATAAGTGTTTGGTAAAAATTATCAGCCATTGATATTTATATATTAATTTATCATTAAGTGTATAATATATATAAATATTTATAAAAAAATATTGATGTAAATAATTGAGAAAATTATAATTTATAAAATATTGTTATAGTCTAAATTTGAAAAAATGCAAAAAAAAAAAAAGGAATATTTAAAACAACAGCTAGTTAGGATAAGAATTAACTAACAAAGATTGGGAATGTTTAAAAATAAATCGGATAGAATACGATAAGACTTAAGCTTAATTTATATATTATATTTTGTGATTTTTTTGTAGTTAAATTTTTTTTTCCCTCGGGTAAATTGAATCAATGCCAACCATAGTTATTAAAATTGAACCGAATAGATCGGTTGAACCAATTTAATCGTGAATCGACAGACCAACCGGTTGGTTCAATTATACAAAACTGAATTGGCAAAAAATCGAATTGGATCGAAAAAATCGGGTTAAACCGGATAAAATCGAATTTTTGGCTGAAAATTGCAAAAAATTATATTTTTTCACCCCCATATATATATATATATATATATATATATATATTTATTTATTTATTTATTTATTTATTTATTTTTCATTATTTATTTATTTGAAAAAATTAGTATTTTAAAGTTTAAGATATCACTTAATAATTTAATATACTTATTATCTATTTGGTTCACTGTAATTATAATTATATATATATATGAAATTTTCATAATTTATTTCTTTAAAAAAATTAGTATTTTAAATTTTAAAGATGTCACTTAATAATTTAATATACTTATTATCTATTTAAATTTATTGTAATTAAATATAATTATACTCATATATGCAAGGTTAATATTTTTTGTGTTTGCTTCATTAGTACTCCATCTAAAAATGAATTTTTTTTTCATAATATGATTGTATTTTTATGTTTCTAATATATAATATTCAAAAATTCATAATTAATTACTTGTAATAATAAAATTAAAATTATGTTTTGTAACTTATTATTAGGAAATTTGTAATATATATTAATGTTTGATGGATATTTTTTTAATTTTTATACAATAGTATTTATAAAATTATAATATTTTATAATATTTTAAAAATAAAAAAAAATTCGGTTGAACTCGATTGAACCGGTTGAACTACGAACCCTCAGCCTTGTCGGTTCTTTATCCGGTCCAGTTTTAATAACATTGATGCCAACGATTGATTGCGAAAAAGTATCAAATAGCATTGCATAGTTAATTGGGACAAAAAAGTTACACGTTAGCTTAATATCAACATGTTTGTTAGTCGACAAACCCTAGGGTTGTACCTCCTTAGTTTTCACTAAGGTTTCGCATTATTATTGATAGCAAGCTGCATAATGACTACCCAAGACTCCATCAAAAAACTTCTATCTGGGATGCATTTAACAGATGAAGAGATCTAGCTAGGAACGGTAAAATTAGAGGAGAAGACAAACAAAAAACAGAAACTTAGGATTTCATTATGCTTACTGGGGAAGTTGTTGAACGTTAAAGGGATCAACATCAATGCTTTCAGATCTACAATGTTAAATAGTTGGTGACTGCAAAGAGGTTTCAGCCTCAGAGATCTGGGTAACAACGCCTTCATCTTTCAGTTCTTCCTTGAATCTGACAAACAACGGGTGTTAGATCTGGGTCTCTGGTGCTTCGATGATCAACTGCTACTGCTGAAACAAATGAAAGAAGCAGATGTTGGCTGCATACTGGAGATTGAAGAAACAACTCTATGGTTAAGAGCACATAAAATCTCGTTCCTCTGGCATTCAAAAAAAACGGCCATAGTTATTGCTAATATGATCGGTAAGTTTGAGGATTTTTATGAGATCGAGAATTGGAGTTAGGCTCCATACATCAGATTTTGAGTGATTATTTCAGTTCTAGAAAAGATCAGGCGTGGAGTTTTACTTGAACTTGGGGAAGAGGTGATCTGGGCAGACCTAAAATATGAACGACTTCCCATTTTCTGCTATAACTGTGGACATATGGGACACAAGATCCAAGACTGCCGAGCTGAGTTCTCAAATGTTGAGTACGGGGATTGGCTCAGGGCATCTCTACATGTGGGATTCAAGCTCAGGAAATTTGTAGAAAAAAAAAAGACAAGCTGCTTGCTCAGCTTAATGCAAAGAGCCCTAACAAATCAGAACAGAGTAAGGAAAAAACAGGCGAAAGACCACGTAGTGCCAAATTCTTGAAGACTATTCTGGAGGAATTAAAATCGAAGAAGAGCAAAGGAGAGACACCAGAAATAGGAGTAACTGTTGAAGCAGAACCAGCAATAACCGTCGATACACCTGCACTACACCAATCTTCTCAATACACAGGCAGCTCGGAGAAGGAAAATGTGAATCATCTTACCACGAACCAGGTACCATTCACCCCTATTATTTTAACGAAGCCTTTAGAGATTACACCATTATCTGTGGGTCATAATATCAGTCTTGTGGATGAAGTAAATCGGGTTGGATATGATGATGTTAATATGTTGTTACAAGATGTAAATGATATCGAGAACACTGTGGTGGAGAATGGGACAGGTGGAGATATCATGGTTTCAATACCGACTATATCCAAAGAATTGAGTAATAGAAAAGGTTAATGGAAGAGATTGGCTAGAAACAGATCTAATAAGGAGAGAGACACCGTCGACAAAGCAAATTTAAAAACAAAACGAGATGTTTCAAATTTTGCTGATAGGCAGGAGATACAAAATGATGTAAGTGAGACCGTGTTAAAAAATCTAAAGATGTATGACCTGAATATTCAGATTATAGACAATAAAGAGGCGACTGGGGGCTATTCCCCTGGTTGCCTACCACAATGAGTATGTTGAGCTTCAATTATCGGGGGTTAGGGAGTACCCTGGTAATTGCTAAAATGAAGCGGTTGGTACAATCGCACACTCCCTCTATCCTCTATCTAATGGAGACTAGGGTGTCTGAGGATAGAATGTATTTCATTAGATCGAGTTTGGGATTTAAAAAAGGCTTTAATGTTCGAGGAGTGCACAGAGGTGGTGGACTTGCTTGTATGTGGAAAGATGATTTTGATTTAAAATTATTATCCTTCTCAACCCATCACATTGATTTTACAGTGTCATTTAAAGATAATCTCCCATGGTTTCTTACATGTTTTTATTGGTGGTCGGAGCGAAATCTCAGACATAGTTCCTGGAATCTTCTGAAAAAATAAATCACCCACCACGGGCAGAATGGATGGTGGTAGGGGATTTCAATGAGATACTTTTGTAATCTGAAAAGGCGGGAGGTGTACCAAAATATGATTCAGCCATAAATGAGTTTCAAAAAGCCCTAGTTGATTGTGGTCTTACTGATTTGGGTTATACAGGATACCCTTTTACGTGGGACAATGGTAGAAAAAGCGCGGATTTTATTGAGGAAAGACTTGATAGATGTGTTGCTTACAAGGATTGGATCAAGAAGTTCAACCATGCAAATGTGAGGCATTTATTGAAGGCAGGTTCCGATCATTTGCCCATCCTGGTGAACTTTGAATCCTACATCGTTATCGATCCTCCTAAAAATAGGTTTAAGTTTGAAAGTACATGGAGTAGGGATCCTGGGTGTTTCCAAGCCATTTCGGAGACTTGGGTCAATGGAAGTGGGTGGGCCGAAAACATAGATAGATGTAGATCTAAGTTACAAATCTGGAGCAAAAAGACCTTCAAAGCACTAAAGGCAAAAAGGGACATGACGACAAACAAGTTAAAGACACTGGCTTCTAGAACTGATGGGGCATCATTACAATTAAGAGCAGAGTTAAAGAATGAATTAACGAAATTAACTCTTTGAGAGGAAATGAAATGGCAACAAAGATCTAGAGTTCTTTGGTTAAAAGAAGGAGACAAGAATACCAAATATTTTCATGCTTCAGCTTCAAAGCGAAAACAAGTTAATAGAATTATGAGCTTATTAAAGGAGGATAATTCAGCTTTGAGAGATGCGAAACTTCATGATCACATCATCAACTTCTACTTGACTCTGTTCTCTTCTAATGGTTTACAAGGTCAGCCAGGGGATCTCAATTTCATCCAACCTAAGATCTTAATGGATATGAAGAACAAGCTAGATCGACCTTTTTCAAGAGAAGAGGTATTCCAAGCGGTAAAGATGATGCATCCACTTAAGGCCCCGGGCCCAGATGGATTTTTTCCTTTGTTCTATCAAAAATATTAGAGTACGGTTGGTGATGAAGTGACTAAAGTAGTGTTGGAAGTGCTGGAAAAAGGAACTATATCGGATCAGTTTAACCATACCTACATTTGTCTAATCCCAAAAGTAAAAGACCCAAAATTCATCTCGAAATACAGGCCTATTACCTTATGCAATGTTGCCTGTAAGATTGCTACAAAGGTTTTAGCTAACAGGCTAAAATGCTTGATGGGGGATATCATTGATCCTACTCAAAACGCTTTTGTTCCTGGCAGATTGATCATGATAATGCTTTTGTTGCTTGTGAAGTCTTCCATCATATGAAGAGCGGAGGAGTAGGGCAGCGTAAGCTTATGTCGCTTAAGCTAGATATGGTCAAGGCTTATGACAGAGTGGAATGATCCTTTCTATCATCAATAATGGGAAAACTTGGCTTCTCGGAGAATTGGATCAAGAGAGTGATGAATATTGTGACATCGGTTACCTAGTCGGTCCTAATTAATGGCAATCCAATGGGTTACATCACTCCTACACGGGGTCTTTGTCAGGGGGATCCTTTATCCCCATACCTCTTTCTTATTTACACGGAAGGTCTCACAGGATTGCTCAACTCGGCTGTTACTTCAAAGACTCTTCATGGTATTCGGATATGTAATGGGGCTCCTTCAATCTCTCACTTGCTATTTGCTGATGATAGTCTCCTTTTTTGTCGTGCCTCAATTATAGAAGCAAATGCAATTTTAAATGTTCTACAGCGGTATGAATCTCTTTCGGGACAAAAAGTCAACCTCCAAAAGTCTGAAGTCGCATACAGCTCAAGCATTAACACTGTGCTAAAGGAATCCATTACAACTTTCTTGGGAGTAAAGGAAACAAGTCGTCATAAATTATACTTGGGCCTTCCAACGGTAGTGGGGAGATCTAAAAAAGTCTTATTTTCACGAATAAAAGACAGATTGTGGTAGCGTCTAGAAGGTTGGAAGGAGAAATTCCTTTCATGGGCGGGTAGAGAGACATTAATCAAAGCGGTGGCCTAGGCAATCCCTACCTATATCATGCAATGCTTTTTATTACCATCTATGTTTTGTCTTGATTTACAGGCAATGATATGTAGATTTTGGTGGGGTCATAACTCAAATGAGCGGAAGATGCACATATGCAGCTGGAGGCAATTATGTAAACCAAAAACGAAAGGTGGCTTGGGCTTTCGTGACTTTGAAGATTTTAATTTAGCTTTACTAGCAAAGCAAAGCTGGAGGCTGATCACCAAACCAGATTCTCTTTTAAACAGAGTTCTCAAGAGCAGATATTATTCGAAGTGCAAGTTTTTTGAAGCCTTTATTGGGTCCAATCCTAGCTATACATGGCGGAGCATCCTTGCTGGCAGAGAATTGTTGAGATCAGGATCCTATTGGCAAGTTGGTAACGGATCAAATCTGAATATTTGGAATGATAGGTGGATTCCTCAACCTTCTACCTTCAAAATCATATCACCCTGCATCAATTCTCATGCTGAAGCAACAGTAGCCTCTCTCATTGACCACCAGGAGAGACCTTGGAAATGGAATGTATTAAACAATATCTTTCTTCCTATAGATGTGGAACGCATTAAGAAGATCCCAATTGGTCTAGCAGGGAGGGAAGATAGATTGGTCTGGTTCTACCATCACACAAGTCACTATATTGTCAAAAGTGTATACAGGCAGGCCTTGAATTTAAACAGCAATGAGTCAGTTAGTTCGGATTCAAACAATCAGCAACAAAGCTTCTGGAAAAGACTCCGGAGCATCAATATCCCACCTAAAATTGCCAATTTCTTGTGGCGTGCTTCTCTCAAGGTGCTACCAGTCAAAGAGATTATTCACAACCGCATAAATTTCGTCTCTCCCAGGTGCCAAATATGTGGTGAATCAAAATCAATTATGCATCTATTAAAAGACTGTCCCTTTGCGAAATTAACTTGGAACTTTGTAGGATTTTCTTCTATTCAACAGTCTAGTATTTTTTGTTTAAAAGTTTGGCTGATTGATGCATTAGATACCCTTTTTTTGGATACTTTTACTTTCTTTGCTTTATTTGTTACCAATTGTGGGTAGCAAGGAACAAATTATTCCATGAGCAAAAAAATCTTGATAGCTCTCAGGTAGTTTTCTCAGCAAAACATCTCAAAGATGAATTTCTGACTGTTTCTGTCAAAGCAGATGGTGGTAGTGACCCTCGAGATTTGAGCAAGACAATATGGACTCCTCCTTCAATGAATGTCGTTAAACTTAATGTGGATGCTGGCAACATCGACACTGATATCATTGGATTGCGAGCGGTACTTAGAGATGCTCAAGGTAAAGTTTTAGCTTGTGGTCAAAAAACCATGCTTGGTGCGTGGGACTTTACAACCTCAGAAGCTTTAGCTTTAGTTTTTGGTCTTTCTTTGGCCATTGATTTGGATTTCCTTTATATTGTTGTTGAATCAGATTGTAAGCGCGTCATTGATATGTTGATTAATAATGAAGAGATTAGGACAGGTCTAGGACATATACTAGAGGATTGTCGCTCTTGAGCAGGAAACTCAGATTTTGCAATTGGGTTTTCACTCATAGATTAGGCAATAGAGTTGCCCATGCACTGGCCAAAACTTGCTCTAAAGCTCCTTCTTCCTTCATTTGGATAGAAGAGTTTCCCTCTCATATTTCTAGATTGGTTTGTAATGATGTAATCTCCTTGCTTTCTTAATGAAATAGTTGCTGTTTTCTTCAAAAAAAAAAACATGTTTGTTAGCTGATGGCAATCAGCAGTTCAGCACATACACCATGGCCCACCAATCAAAAATAAACCATTGATGATAATTAATAAATCACATAATTATTATTTTATATAAGTAAAATAAAAAAAACGTTGAAAACTATTTTTTTATTGAAATGCTTGTGGAGAGTATCATACTAAGTATAATACACCAGCCAATTATAAAAATACAATATTTTAAAAAAAAATTTGAATAATTTGCATATTATAAACTAACTTTTAAGATTGAATTAAATTAAAATTCACTTTATTTACTCCCTGTATTTTTTTTTATCAATCACTTTTGTTATTTTCACTAGAATTAAGAAATAATAAATAGATTTAAATTTAGTATTAAATTACTTGATTAAGACTAAATTATCAAATCTGATTGGTTCTGATTTTATTGGAAAAAAATAAATTAAAAAAATAAATTAAATTACATTGAAAGTTTAATAATAATATATAAATAAAATTTAAATTTTACTCAAAAGTGACTGATAAAAAAACGAATGAAGTATATGATATCAAAATTACTTTTTTTTAATTTTGAAATATCTGCAAATATACAATACTATAAATTTCATATTTTATATTTTTCATATGTTTTCAATTTTTAATAGTGATTTAATTACACCGATAGTCTTTTATCCTTAACTATTTTAAATTTATGGTTATTAAAAAAAAGTTTTATTTATAACTAAAAAAAAAAATAAAAATCCTTAATTTAATTACAGCGATGTCCATAAGGGACGACAAATGGATGAACCAAGTCAGCATTTATTTTCTAGAAACAGCCACGTAAGCGATCCCAGCAGCAATGATTGTCCAACAGTGCCACATCATCATGATGACTTGGCAAGTGACATGGACATAAAAAGAGAATCGAAAAGAAAAAAGTGGGCCAAACTGTTTCCTTCTTTGCCTCCAATCTTCCTCAACAAAAATTATAATACTCGTCCACTTCAAATTTTTCCCTCAAAATTTAATTTCTTCCGTCTTCTTTGATTTAAACCAAAATTCAAGACTTACTGTAGTTATATCTTGTGGATACGGAAACGAGAAACCGCGTTTTATCTTGTTTCTGTTTAATAATAAATATTGAAATTTGTTCAACGCTGAACATGAAAAAAATTGGCTAAATCTTAATTTATTTTATTTACATAATATTAGAGCGGTTAAATTTTATTTTTATATAATATTAAAACTATTAAATTTTGATATTAGATCATCCGTAAATACTAAATATTCAACCTTATAAATTTTAAATTATTTTTTTTAGTTTTCTGTTTCAAGCAATGTTATTAAAATCAGAATGAATAAATAACCAGCGATCCTGAGGATTTATTGTTCGACAGATTCAACCGGGTTCAATCGAATTTTTTCTATTTTTAAAATATTATCAATTATTATAATTTTATAAATATTATTGTATAAAAATTAAAAAAATATTCATCAAACTTTAATATACGTCACAAATATCCTAATAATAAGTTACAAAATATAATTTTAATTTTATTATTACAAGTGATCAATTATGGATTTTTGAATATTATATGTTAAAAACATAAAAATACAATCATATCATGAAAAAATTTCTTATTTAAATAGAGTACTAATGAAGCAAACATAGAAACATTAACCTTGCATATATGAGTATAATTATATTTAATTACAATAAATTCAAATAGATAATAAGTATATAAAATTATTAAGTGATATCTTTAGAATTTAAAATACTAATTTTTTCAAATAAATAAATATATATATATGTGTGTGTGTATTGGGGGGGTGAAAACATACAAAAACAATTATAATTTTTTATATTTTTTTAGTAAAAAATCTTATGTTTTCGATTCAATTCGATTTTTTATCAATTCAATTTTAAATAATTAAATCAATTAATTGACCGATCGATTCACGATTGAACAAGTTCAATCGATCAGTTCAATTCAATTTTAATAACACTGGTTCCAAGCACGAGGAATGTATGTTTTTGGAATTGGAAGGAATACAAATCAATTTTGTTTACATCCAAGGTAAAAAAATTATTTTTAAAAACTTTCACCTAAGACTCACATGTGGCAAATCACCTCGCACTTTCCAGAAATTATCATTTCATATGGCAAGTCACCTAGCCGTTAAACATGACACATTAATTAATTTTTATTCGATATATTTTTATTTAAGTTATTTTTATAAAAATAATTTTTAATTTATATTAATATACTGCATAATTAATATAAGAATAATAAAATCTTTTAATTATGGAGTAATTATTATTTTTAAATATTATGCATTATTCTCTAACGTCAAGTATTTTAAAATGGAGGAAGTATTTCGTAAGGCAAGTCACCTAACCGTTAAACTACTAGTATAAATTAATTTTCACTCGTTTATATTTTACTTTAAAATTAATTGAAATTGGAGTGAATTTTTTTTATAAATTACTTTTATATATTTTTGTTTGCTGGTTGAATAGATAATTAATTTCATGTAAGGCTTTTTTTTAATTGTTATTGTGATTATGATTTTATCATTATTTATTGACAATGTGTTGTGTATATGCCTCCGGCAGTCTATGAGGTCGCTCTAACAATTCATATATTGATTGCCTGTGGTTGAAAGACCAGACTTCAAAAGAATATATTAATATATGCTCCTGATAATAAAGTTGACAAGTTATACATTTCAAAAGAATATCATCATATAAAACTTTCTCGTCGTTTTATGCATATAATAGGGAGATTCCATCGTTAAATTAATTAACTCGGTGCCAATGCATATGACTCTCCTAATCATTAAATATTAAGTTAATCATTATTTATTAAAACGTGATCTCCAATCATTTTATTTAATCATTTATTTACTGAATTCAGCCCCCCAAAAGAATCATTTCTTGGCAGACACTATTATCATATATTCAACTTTGGTCTCAACAATAATTAAAATAAGATCAATAATATTTTTTTATCTTAATTAAGAATACTGTGCACGGTTAAGTGCTTGTAGATTTATTAATAATAGCTAAAATAATTATTTTTAGTATTAAATAACTTTCTTTCAGTACACTTTAAAAATAATTAATTTTTTATCTCAAAGAATTTTTGGATGTTCGGGAATCTCATGTACTCTACTGTGTCTGTGTGTCCCTGACTTCCAATATAAAAATGAGAAAACTATTCATAAAGTCTACCCTAATATTTTATATTTTTACTTTTGAACCCGGGAATCTGAAACGTAGACGTTTCAACTTTGGGTTTGGATTCTTCATATTATGTCCAATTGACTATAGCTAGGGTATGAACTGATCATGGGTTGAATTGGATTAAAAATTAAAAAAAAATCCAACCCAAATCAATACAGATAGCATGAGATGATTTGGGACAATTTGAAATGATTTTTTTTATTGTAGTTTATGATGGTTTGAGGTGATTTTAAAACGGTTTGAAGTAAATTAACTACTATATTCATCAATTTTTTTTCAAAATTTAACTTATAAAATAAAATAATAAACAAAATAATAAATATATTAAATTATAAATTGCACTAAATTTAAAATATTATATATTATATTTAAAACTAATAAATATTAAAATTTATATACAACAAGCGTTGTACTGAACTATAATATTATCAGTCAAATGTCCAAAAAAATAATTACAAAATATGATGAAATATATTTAACACAAAAATGTTAACAGGTGCTAATGCCTCTGGATTCCGATCACTTCCGAATTGAAAGTGCATGCAAATTTGAAAAATCTATCAGACAAAATGAGTTAGAAAAGTTGATTTCATTTGAAATTATAACATAAAAACCATAACTTCAAAAATATACAACACCTGATCCAACATCTTCATATGTTTCCACATTATCTATTGCTTATCGAAGATCAATTAGAGCTAAATCCAACCAATTTTGGCAGCAGACGAGTGCTTCTACCATTAAAGGTGACAATGCACTTCTAAAATGATCTAATATCTTGCCTCTAGTACTAAATGTTGACTTCGACGCAACCGTTAACATAGGAATAGCTAGAACATCTCTCGCTAGTAGAGAAAGGTAGGGATACTTAGAGGCATTAATCTTCCACCATCCTAGGATATGAAAATTTTCATGAATTTCTTCACAAGTTTCAGCTAAATACTTTACAATCTCTGAGTTATTCTCTAAATTTTCTTTTTATTTTCTATGCCTAGAGTATTTATGCTGAAAACTAATGACTTGATCCTCTTCGGCATCATCTAAATTCATATCATCGAAGAGTTGACTACTTGAAACAATGACATTAGCTGAATCATTAGTCAAATAATAGGCATACAACCTAATCAATGCATCATAAACTTTATTCCCTATCTTCTTATCCTTTGACTCATCATACACTTCACCAAAACAACATCTCACATAATCCATTTTGTACCGAGAATCTAAAACAACCGCAACAAATAATAAAAATTTGTATTCACATCATTTTTCCAATTTTTTTTCATTTATACAACCATTGAGTACAAGATACTATCCTCACTTCCCATCAATGTACCTAATCTATTTATCAATGCCATAAGCTCATGGAAAAAGCATTCGAGGTTACATACAATGAACCCGAAAATCTCAAAGTCACAACATAAAAAAGTCTCAAAAACTTGACAAACACCCTAACAATATCCCAATCTTATTTAATAGGAGGACCTATGTTATTTTTTTTATCAAAATAAGAAACATAATACGGTTCTTCCTCCACTAGCCTAGCAAAAGCCTTCTCAAACTTTTTCGCCACTTCTAGCATCTTGTAGGTAGAATTCCACCTAATTTTTATGTCAAGACATAAAAGACAATTGCTCTCTATCTTAACTTTCTTTGTCCACATCTTAAATGTATGAGACCTAGGAGGAGAATACCTAGCATACCTTATTGTATTTCTAATTTTAAAAATTAATTCATTAAGTTCATCTAAACCATCCTTCACTACAAGATTCAATATATGAGCACAACACCTCACATATAAAAACTTATGCTCTAAGATGGTTCCTTTCCACTCTTTAGTCTCTCTCTTTAAATATTTAATAACACCATAATTGAAACTTGCATTATCAACTGTTAGTCTTAGAATCTTATCTATTCCCCAATCTAGCAAACAGGTTTCAACCATCTTTCTAATTATTTTCTCTTTATGGCTATGCACTTGACAAAAATTCAAAATCCTTTTATGTAAGTTCAATTCCTTATCTATCCAATGGGTTGTTAAACACATATAATTTAAATTTTGAATAGATATCCAACAATCTGTTGTAAGACATAAACGTTGAGATTATAAGACACGATTTAACTTTGACTTCTTCTCCTCATAAACTTTCAAGTAATCCTTTGCCACAGTAATACAAGATGGAACCACAAACCTAGATTCCAAAGCATAAGAATAATTTCTAAACCCCTTATTCTCAACAGCTCTAAATGAAACTTCATCTAATATGACATACCTAGCAAGCTCCTTTCTAAGTTCCTCCACATCAAAATCCTTCATCCTAAGGCTTTTACTCCTACACCCAGAACTAAAACTGAAATCCTTTTACGATTCCCTAATTACTCTATAAGGATATTTCTTACATTGGTTTTTTAAATGAGCCCATAGAGTACTAGTTTGATAAATCTTGGATTTAGATGCATGTGATTTCTCATAATATACACAAACCGCCCTAGTTTTATCTCCACATTCTATCAATCTAAAATGATCCCATATAGCAAAAAATTTTCTAGAATCCAACCTATTAATTTTTTTTCCTAGGGATGGGGCAAGGAGGACAAGAAACACTTTTACTCCCAGAATCTTCATTTTCAATCTCCATTGATGAGGTTGGGTTATTTTTATCCATGATAAGTCTGTAATAAAATAAGTATTAAATATAATATTGAAAATACAACCCAACCACAATCCCACGAGCAAACATGAATAACACAAGTAACCAAAACAACAAAATAAACATACATGGAAAAATTAGGCATTTTTCCATGTTTAGTTGGATGCAAAGGAAGCACTTACTTCATCAAACACAGAACACAATAAAAAAGGATCCAAGAATATATACGTAATTGACATGCTTAATTAATATTTAATAGCCTAATTATCTCCTAATTGAAACTTTATAACTTATCAAATCATAATGAATTTTCCTTTTTAAACACTAAATATAATTTTCACCTAATTTTCATATCTAGTTAGAGTTAAGATATCTAAAATTAATCAATTAATTAGTTCAACTAAAAATTAACTAAATGATCAATTTTGAAGTATATATAGCTGCAATCATCTAATTAATAATCTCACTTTATGCATACATATCTGAAAGCTGAAGTTGTTGGAGAATTGATGGTCAAAGATGTATTTTTCCCATTCTAACTACACATGTGTGTGTGTGTGTATGTATTAGGCCCAATCATAATAGATTATTCATAAAAATTTTATACTACTCATTTTTAGGTACATTGTGTAAACTATGATTTTAATTACCTTTTTTCTTTCTTTTTATTGGTAAATTAAATTAATTTTTTTATATTTATTTTTTTAATTCTCCACTATTTTTGCAGCGAAGATCTGTATATTAAGAACACTATGGTTATGTACATCCTTTTTCTCAATCTGGAAACCAACATCAAAATAAAAATCCTCAAATAAAGGCTATTGGTTCAGTCTTTACTGCTAGTTGCTAAATAGTAAAGAGTTTTTTTTTTCTACTGATTTTGTCGCTCGTGTTGGCATATATATATTTTAACTGATGGTGAATTTGTACATCGAGAGGTTCATACAGATGCTCAAATTACTTAGTGAAAAGTCAAAGTACTAACAAATATTGAGATTTTAAAACAAAAACTGTGTCAGTGTATATGAAATTGTCATTCTTTCTCAAAATTTTAAAGAAAGGTGTATCATTTGGCAGAGGAGGAAATAAATCTTCCCAATGCATTTATTCTTCTATTCAGCCTTTAAATATCTCTTACACTATTTGGTGGCCACACATCTACTATTGTCTTAATTTTCTTAGGATTTACCTCTATTCCTTGCTTCAAGACCAAACCTTAGGCATTTTCTTGAGAGAATATCGAATGTGCATTTTTTTGGGTTTAACTTCATTTAAAATCAGTTGAAAGTATCAAGTACATTAATAATATTGGTTGGATGATCTTTAGGGCTCTTACTTTTTTTGATCATGTCATCAACGTATACTTTTAAATTCTTCCTGATTTGCTCTTTGAAAATTTTGTTCATCAATCGCTAATATATGGCTCCAACTTTCTTTGAGCTGAATGGCATAACCTTGTAGCAAAAAAGTGCCATCATCTGTAATAAAGCTTACCTTTTCTTGATCAAGTAGCCACAACTTGATCTAGTGGTATCCAATGTAAGTGTTATGTAGAGAGTAAATGGCATTATAGGCAGTGGCATATTTGAGTTGGTCGATGCTTGGGAGTGGGTAACTATCTTTGGGGCATGTTTTTGTTTAAGTTGGTGAAATCCATGCACATCCTCAATTTCCCACTTTTTTTTACAAGGATGGCATTTGGAATCCATTCAGGGTAATAGACTTCCCTGATTGTTCCCATTTTTAGAAGGTAGTTGATTTCTTCAAAAATGAATTTCTTATGATAAGGGGCATGCCTTATGAGTTTTTGCTTTACCAGAGGATGATTTGGATCAACGATCAACCTGTGAGTGATCACTTTCGGATCTATACCCGTAATGTTGCTCGCTTTCTAGACAAATGGGGTTTGGTTCAGTAGCATGACTTACATAAATTCTTTCTCCACTTCTTTAGACATGGTGGCTTTGATTTGTCTACTTTTTTCTTCTTATAGTTCTTTGGTAATGAGGTCACCTTTAGGGCTCATCCTCAGTCGATTGCTTTCCTTTTATCTTTTTGGGCCAGGCTGCATCATTAGGGTAAGCTTGCCTCTTTTACCATGGCGATGTAAGCTTCTTTAAAGGCTTTTTGGTTACCCCTTAGAGTTGACACTCCATTTTTTTTATCAAACGCTGGTGATGGCTTCGGTTTAAAATAATATTAATCTTTCGAATATAGCATTATATGCGAACGTCATATCCATTACCATAAAAGTCATCTTAAAGATGTGTGTTATCATTTTCTCGCCCAATTCCATGAAAAGTTTTATGGAATCGACTAGTGGGACAGTTGCATTTTCTAGATCTATCAATGATGTCTTCACGAGCTTTAATTCCTCAGTGGGTAACTTTATCCTTTTATAAGCTTCGAGGGTGAAAAAGTTGATAGTACTTCCGTCATAAATGAGGATTCTTTTAATGATGAAGTTGTTGATGGCTATCTGACCTCTAAGGAATCCTTATAGGGAATTATATATTTTCAGCGTCCTCTGGGGAGATGGTGACTGCAAGCAGTTTCTCGAATTTTGTTGAAAATACATACCCTTTCCTTTCTTCCTTTTTAAGAAGTCTTTGCCTTATAAGGAACCTCTTTCGATCATGTTAATGAGCCCTAGTCTTTGCTTTTGCCAAGTGGAGTCTTTTGGCCTTCTTCTATTTTCATCCTCATCGGATCCAAATCAACTTTCCATAGAGGTTGGCGATTTGCATAAATCTCTGTTTGTCGATCCCATGAACCTCTTTAAAGAGCCTCTTTAGATAAGTCTTTCAATCTTATCCTTTAAGGCATTACAATAGTTGGTGTTGTGGCCTATGTCTTTATGAAACTTGCAGTACTTACTTTTATCCCTTTTATATGCCATTCAGATGGACACTTTTTTTTATCCAATTCACCTTACTATGTTTTTTCTTAATCCACATGAGGACTTTGGTTGGAGAAGAGTTGAGTGGAGTGTAGGCTTTGACTGGATTATTTGGAAATCGATCGATCTTGCCATACTCAACTTCTTTCTTCTTGCTTGAGCCTTTTGACAATCCTGCCCTATCTGGGCCTTTTTTCTCCGTGTCCCTCTATCTATATAGATGTATTTTTTTCACAATCAAATTCATTTATCCTCTTGCTCTCAAGGCATTATCCAACTCTATATATTGGTTTGCCCTTTCCATCAAGTCGGCAAAGTAGATCGAGAGATAAGTGGTGATGGACTCGAATAATTAAATGCTAGTGATGCTTCTTGCGAGGGTGTTGGTGGCCACATCATGGTGATGGTTATTTATTTTCAAAGCAAGGCTTTGAAACCTATTAATGTAATCCCTCAACATCTCATCTGGTTCCTATACTAGATTAATCATATCATTAATAGTCTTAGGGGTTCTGATATGTGCAATAAACCTTGTGGTGAATAGGTCATGCAGCTATTTGAAGTAATGGACCAATTTTGAAGGAATATCGTGAAACCAGTCTAGGATATTGCTTGCTAGCATAGTGAAGAATACTCAGCAGAATATTCTATCATCAAAGGAATACATCTATATCTGTTTTAGGTATTCAGAGATATGGCATTTTAGGTCAGTTTTTCCAATATATCTAGCCATTTTAATTTCTTTAAACCTGCTCAACATCTTGTATTTCTTTGCTAAATGGTGAGATAGTGTTACCATCAAACAATGGCCTTTCGGATGCCTTAGATTGAACTTCTTCATCTACTGTAGAAACCACTCTTCATTTTGATTGGTTGGTGAACTATCTCCTTCTTTTGCTTTCTTTGCTGATCTTTTCTTCGGAGTGCACATGTATCCCATATCATCACCAAGGTAGGTATGAGCTAAATATGACCTTTTCGGAGATAGGTCGGGTCACTCCTAGAGGAATAACTCTTATTCAGGATTGACATTGTTCCTTTACCTTTTTGCATGTGGTGGCTACATATGCCTCAGGTTGAATACCAAACCTAGTCTCATTGGTGGGTTCTCTAATCTGTAGAGATGTGCTTCTTCGAAGGCTAGCATCCTTTTTGCTTTTGCCTTATGATTCTATGCGAAAAGCTTTGGGTCCTTCATTGTGACAGGGGTGATGTCATATTGAATCGAGAGTTCCCTGTCGAAGACACCTATCAAGTTTCCTTGTGCATGTGATCTGGAGGGAGTTTTATCGACATAGCTCCCTTGCATGCTGGATATGGACCTATTGCCACTGTCGTTGGGGGGTTCATTTTCCCCAAATTCGGTATGCCTGGTTTATCTCTGCAAATCTCCCATTGCTCTAAATAAAAGCACCAAAATGATGTTATTCTAATATCCAAAGGAAGAGTGTAGGGTAGCAGGGTGACCACTTAACCAAGAAGCAAAGAATCGCTGGGATCGGGGAAGGCACTTAGATGGTAAAGTCAGTAAGGGATTTTAGGAAAGGAGAGATGAAAAAAGAATTAGATTCTCCGAATTATGTTACCTTATTACTTGGAGAAAAGGGTCCTTATATAGAGATATGGATGATTGACATGCGAGATATGTGTTCGAGTATCTGTTTTATGGATTCGGTGTCTGGGATGGTTGAAGAGACAGTGCTGGTAAAGAAGCATCAAAGGCACGCTATGACAAGTGATGATGTCAAACATCTTATCGGGTTGACATCATTAGGTAAGCTGACGATGTGACCATTTGGGCTTTGTATATCTTGGGCATTGGGCTCAAGAAATCACTATGAAATAGAGGGTATTATCAATAACGTTATGCCCTTTTATACAGTTTTATATATTTATTAATAAAATAATCCCTGACTTTGTCCATTGCTTTATTTTTATTTATACTTTTGTGTCACTTTTTCCTCTCAATCGGTAGAAAAATTCAATTTTAGAATAACAACTAAAATAGAATTTTTTACCAAAAAAATAAAATAAAGGTTCGTCGACGATTTATAACTGTTCAATTCACTATGCATTTAATAAAATTTTTGCAATATAACGGCTGTACATACTACCAGCCCCCTGAAAAGCAGATAATCCTCACAGCCTCTCAGAGGCACAACAATAATATTATACCAATCACATTCATTCATTTCCATATCATACATATACCAAACATAATTCATCCATCATAATTCTTCACTAATACAATCTCTTGTTCACTTATTACATAACCAAAATATTAACTTTATATACATGCAAAAATATTAACAAAAACATCTAAAAGAAGTCTTGCAAGGTATATTGTTACTCCCGCTCCTGAGTACCTGCACGCAGTAATAACTACACGCTGAGCACTAAACATGCTCAGTGATGAATAATAATCGATACATTTCCTATAATTACATACAAAACTTAAAACAACCCATTTTTGGCAAAATCACACAAATTCATTTATTTGCTTATTAAAAACATAAAATTTCAATTTAGTTCTTATCAACAATAAAAATTTATTTTTAAGCAATTTAGCCACTAATTGACTGTTTTACCCTTAATTAAGTGATTCTTAATTAATTTGCTTAATATCTACATTCTTTGGGAAAATTACTATTTTGCCCCTAAATTTTTATTTTTTCACTTTATTCCTTTTTCACTTTTAATTGTCATTTCTCATTATTTTTTCATATTTTTAGCATTTTACTTTTATTATGCCCTTAATACAGACCCGGCAGAAAATTGCAGACCGGATACACGAAACGTGGATCCTATGGGCCACCAATAATAGAAAAATGATTCCCAATGAACATTTTTTTATAAAGCATTGCACTTAGCACCTTCACTTTACACTGAAGTTATGAAAATCAGATATCCTACCCATAGCAAAGCAAGTCGCCATGACGTGCACCGCGGTAAAGATGTTCCTATGACTAACCAATTATATTTTGAACCATTTTTTACTGCATGACTATTTCTAAGGGCATGATAATAATTATTTATTAACCTTTTAAATTTCAAAAAAAATTCGTCGGTTAACTCTTTATTTCTTTTTCTTTGACAGTGAATTAATTTCATGTTAATTCATTAGATTTTTCATTTTTACTTAATTATTCATTATTTTCCACTGTACATACTCACTATTATTTTTCAAAAATATTCTAATAATTTCAATAAATTCTATAAAAATTCATATACGTATTATTTTACATTTACTACCATTTTCCACTTATTGCATGAATTGTTTTACAATAATTCATAAATTTTACTATATACATACACATTAAATAAACTTAAAAATTCTAAAATTAATTCCAACAATTCTTTAAAAATTTATAGGCACTAATTATCACACCTAGGGTTAATTTGAACCATTATTTATTAATTACATGCAAAATTTCACTACTTTTCCTTAGAGATAAATTTGGCCACCTATAGTAAATACCCTTAAAATTTTTTTTTCCTTACTTTAATCATTCAATTAGTCTTTTATATAGTCTAATTTCATTTTCCTCACACAAATTGCAACATTTAACCAATTTAACAATTTTTACCCCAATTACATAAAGGAAATAAATTCAAAATCATAGAAAATGTAAATATTTCTTAGTCACTTACAAATTTTCTTTGCTTTAGGAAGCCTAAACCTCCTTTTTCTTCCCTTTATCCTTTGCAAATCTTTCTTCTTCTTTCTCACCTACTATGGCCGGCCAAAGAAGCTTAGTAACCCTTATTTTTTTGACCTCTAATACAAAAATTGAGCTCATATATGAACTCTACACCTCAAAATATATGAGAAAATATTAAAGAATTAATTTAATCATCTAATTCCTTAAAGTTTACCTTAGACCCTTTTTTCTTTCCTAACTTGATTTCTCCACTTTCTTTGCTCAAATCAGCCAATAGAGACTACCTTGGTGATCTAGAGAGATGGAACTTCAAATCTTATGTTGGAATTTAAGAGAAATTTGGAGTGGATTTGAAGCAAATTAAAAAGAGAAAGGGAGAGAGTATATTCGGCCACTTAAGGGAAGAGAGGAGAGCTGGGAAAAATCTGGAGATTTGCCAGATTTTCCAGCTCTCTTATACCCCTTTAATGGGCCTTAGGTTGGGCCTAAATAATAGGCTTAACCCAATCAAGTTCAAAGGCCCATTTTAGGCAATTTAAGGCCTAATCTGAATTCTCTCATTTTCCACCTTCAAATCACTCCAAAAATAATTCCATCACTCTTATCACGTCAAAAATAGTTAGTACGCAAACTTTTGGCTCAATCGGAGTCCATTATCGGTCCAATTCAAACTTATCGGTCCGATTCGACAAATGCCAGTGTCACCGAAAAATTTAATTCTTATTACCAAAATATTCTACATAAAAATTTATGAAAATGTACAAAATCTGACAATTTTCGAAGTTAGTTTACTATTTTTAAAAATTTATGCAAAACTAAATCACATTTTTTATTAGGAAAATTGACTCGCAACCTGTTTCGTATTTTTGACCTTTCGAGATACATTTGACCTCGGTTTTACTTCAAATTTCAACCCCGAACGCATCATGACTAATATTTTCCGATGATCCAATAAAATATTTTTAACTTTTGGATGTACTTTTCAGTCCGAAAAGTACTATTTACCATCGAAAAATACTGTTCACGGCTGATCCGGTGTTGACGCCATTACACTATTGATCATTTAAAACTCAAATTACAATTTTTTCTTCTAATTAAAATTGATTGTTAGCATAGAAACTTACACTATTTCATCGAAAGGTTTAATAATTTCCTCTTTTTCTTTTTATTTTTTTTATTCGCATCTTTTAATTTGGATTCTAGACGCTATTACATCCAATAGCCAAAATTAGATTCTACACAAATTTCTTTACACACACCTAAACCAAAAGCTAAGATTAATTTGGTTTCAATGTCAATATGCATTCCTACATAAGAATTTTTCCATTTAATATTTGTTAATTCAAGGGTTAAGTTTTTTTTTTTTTTGCACCATTTAATCCAAAGATTCTTAATTTTTTTTATTTTCATATTTTTATTTTAAATAGTTAGAATCTGTTGATCACTATTTTATATAATGGCTCATAATTTCTCCTACACAAATTTATTTTCCATTTAATTGAACTAATGGCCATGACTGGATGGGTTACTATTTGATTTAAAATTCATCAAAATTCCTCATTTTCCTTCCCTTTAATTTATTTTTTAAATAAATTATGATATTATTAATAAATTTCTCTTTATTTAAAATACATGATTGATAGCATATATAACTCATTATATTAGTCGGTTTGACTTTATCGGTGTTACAAATTAGCTTTAATCATTGGTTAAACTTGGTCAAACATGTCATTATTCATCACGAAATTGTGATCCAAATTTTAATTTTAGTTCTTAACACCTTAAATGAACTTATTTTTGCCTCAAAATAGATCTTCAATTTTGTTTCAAATGACGCTATTCATAACTTGAGAAAAATATTATTCATGTCTCAAGTGATACTATTTATTTCGAAAAGTACTGTTTTACAAATTAGGAAAATTTGAAGTGTTACATCCCTTACAGGTTTGAAATAATTAATATTTTTTAATTTAAAATGCCTAATTGACATCATATATATGTAACTCATCATATTGGTCATTTTGACCTGTTCAATATCTCGAATCAACTTTAAAAATCGGTTAAATTTGGTAAAATACATCACTATTCATTGCAAAACTGCATGTGATCTAGATTTTAATTTTAGTTTCAACATCCTAAAGGTGATTTCATGTGAAATCAAATTGAAGTTAGGTGATTTTTAAGTTATAAGCTATATATGGTGAAATCAAATTATAGTTGGATGAGTTTTAAGTTTTATCAATGAACAATTATTTGGATATATGTAAATTTAGTTACTCTTCTATAAATCGAAGGGCCATCTATTGTTTCATTTAAAAGAGAATCTCTATGTTATTCCAAAAATTGGCCTTTCTCAAATGATTTAAGGGCATATGCATATTATGTATTTTATTTTTTAGTTTTTTAGGTAAAGCCATTCATAGTTGATGCCACATAGGACATAGGAAATTGCACTTGGACATCTGGCTTATGGCCGAATCTTAATTGGCCTTTAGAAATATGATAGGGTCAATTTTATATTATAGATTAATTAATCTTTCTATTTTTAAATATAAAGATCGACCAATGTAAAGTAAATAAATTAATACTATAAATAAAAGTATGATAAAAGTGTATATATAGAGAGAGAGAATGCTTATACGACTTCATGGTTATCTATGGATATGAATTATAAATGTTATTTCCAAGAGTCATAATGAATATATAAATAATTGAGATTATCGCTATCTTTTTCTTAAAAAAATCCATACAATCTTATTGATAAAAATTTAATTGAAAGGGACATGAATATTATTTATATAAGAGTCGCTTAAAAATTCGGGACAATACTTCTAAGGAATAAGATGAGACGGCAAGAGTTCTTTTATTTAGTCAGAATTATCGAATTTAAGTTATAGATATAAAATATAAGAGAACGTTGATTTGAATTTAAATTATTCAGACCAACAGATTTCGAATAACAAATGAATAATAAAAGAAAAAATTTGAGCTGCAATTAATTTTTTTTGAAAAAATCTTAAAATTTGTGGATAAAATCTAATCTAATCCAATTTAATTTTATTTAATCTAATTTGTACTTTATTTTTTTTATGGTAAATTCTCATAAACGTTATTAAGAGAAAAAAGGGTCGTCATTAACAAAAGAAGAAATGATGGAAATTCTTCAATCCAAACGGAAATAGAAACGAAGGAAGAGTTAGCCTTAGCAAGGTGATGTGCAACCTTGTTACATGTTGTACGATTAGAACTTATGTGGTAGGAAATAATAAAGCATAAGCAAATGTTTATAAGGAAGCATATATTATATTTATTCTTTTAAAAGTACAATTTAACAAATAATTAAAAAAATGTTGATTGTTACGTAAACGAATATTGCAATACCTTCATTTGTAAATAGAGAGGATAATAGAATTAGGTAGGAGAAAGCAAAATTGTCTTTTATATCACGTAAGGCTCAAGACTTCAAATTCTTTATGGTTCGTTAATTACTTTTTTTTTTTTCAATTGAATCCAATAAATTCTTTTAAAGAATGAAGAAATTGACAGTGATACCTCTCCCTGGAAAAAAAAAGGGAATATATAAAAATTGTACAATTTAATTTTTATTATTGTTATTATTAAATAGACGTGGTTTGTCCACATTCACATAATTATTCGGTAAAGTTATTATTCACTTTTTTGATATTTATTTGTTTCTAAGTTAATGAACACCAATATATGGAATTTAAGTGGCTCTCATTCCAGGATTTGGTATTTCCTGAATAAGGCATAAGTTCACTTGTATACATAATTATTAATTATAAATGCTTAAAAGAAAAATGATTTTTCTACTTTTAGATTAATTTTTAGTGAAAAAGATAAATGATTAGAATTTTACGTTAGGGACACAGGATTAGCACCTTAATTAATCATTATATTGTTTAATTTGCGACTCCAACATCATTGGCATTTTAACATCACACCTTAAGTTATCACGTGCATGAGTATAAATCCCATCCTGCTGGTCATCATGAATCGTTATGATAAATAATATTCTATATGTTTGATAAATTTCATAATATATTTTTATTTCATTTTAATTTGAAAGTAAAACTTATGTTTTTTCTCATATTTATTATACACTACCATATTAAAAAAATAATAAATTTAATTTTGATCGTATAAAAAATAAAAGTAAATAAATTAAAAAAAAGAGCAATTTAGTGAATTATTAATAGAATTTTATAAAATTAAGATTTTCAATTTTTTTTTATCTAAATTCCGTGTTAAGGTGAAATTAATTAGTAATGTTTTGTATTAAAAAAAATATTCATACCGATCAGTTAAATTGGAACCGGTAAAACCGGTCACAATTTGTGAAAATGACAAAATTTTTGATATTTATGTATTTTTCAATCATGCAGGACAGAAATAAAAATTAATGATGCAAAAATTGAAGATGTCGGATACCAATATTAATGAAATTCATAATCTGTGGCATAAATACCTCTTATAGACCCAAGCTTTTATTGATGGAAGATTTTGAAGATTATCCTTCTTCCTTCATAAAAAAAAAAAAAAATGTAGAGAAAGTGTTTTTGGAGATGGAAAAATTCTTTATGTAATTTATCACTTATGATAATAGTTGTAGTTGGAGTTGCATCTTCTATATTCAAAATTTATCAGTCATATTAATACAAATTTGTATAAAAAAATTGTTATTTTTAAATATTTAAAAATATTTTATTTTTAAAATTGAAATTTAAAAATTTTAATTAAAAGAGAACGACTCGTGCTCTTATTTATTGAATGTAAATCGTGACTCACTTTTGCACCGCTTCAGTGATATCTTTACTTAATTGTAAACATGTAAAAGAAAAGGTAATATAAGAGACTTCAAAATTAATAAATAAAGACAACTTTTTTTTTCTTCTAAAATAATAAATAAATACAAGTTTTTTTATATTTTTTAAAATTATCTTGAAATCCATCACCAAACAATAGTAACCACTAAATCTAAAACCCAAAACAAATGATTTGGATTGGTAAATATATAAGTTTCCAAGAACATGACCTAATTTTTTCTGGTAATCTAAGCCCTAATCAGTCGACGAAAGATGTTCATCCACCATCACTCTATTATTAAATTATATCTCTATGTTTCCTTAATTTAATTAATGTACAGCTTTATATTATGCATTAAAATATTTTTAATTGGCTCGTGATTCATTGATAAGGTTAGTTAAAGGCTCATGACGACAGCAGCATCTTGAAAAATAGTTAATTTTGTTTTATGAGTGTCTGGTTGCTTTTCCAATTCTTGGCAGCCACATAATATAATATATTAACAAAAAGAAATAAGAATCTTGATTTACCTAACTCAAAATATTCTGATAAAAGCGTAAAGATGCAAATTTATTTATGAATCCTATGAATGATGCAATCAAATTAAAGGGTCGTGACTCACATAAATAAATAAAAATACAGCTGCTACATGTTAATTAAATAGAATCGGTTATATAATTTTTGTGTCTTTAAATTTCTCTATTCAATGGTACTTCCACTTTGGTTTTTAATAATTATCTGCCTAATTCTTATTCATGTAACTACGTTATTCCCTGCACTACCAGATTACGAAATAAAAACAAAAATACATAAATTTATTCAAACAATAGAACCAAGTTTATTGGATTTTTTTTTAAAGAAAAATAGGAATAGTATGGATTGTCATCCTTTATAGTCAATACGAAAAAAATAATTTCAAATCACATAATGTCCATTTTCAGTAGAGGTGGCAAATGGACGGGTTGGATGGGTTTGGGTTGGATCATTAATGGATGGGTCATTAATGGGTTAAAAATATGGATCATTAATGGGTTGGGTTGATTTTGATCGACCCATGGGTTTAGGTTAATTTTAAATATTTATTTTTAAAAACATATCCAATCGTAAACATATTGAAAGTTTTTATTTAATATTTCGTTATGTTGAATTAAATGATTAGAATATACTATACTGCATAACAGTTGGTCATTATAAAGAGTAATATTTCGATTATAATTTAATTTTTTAATGCTATTAACTTTTAATGCTTATTTTAATAATTGTTATTATTCAAAAAAATAAAATAAAATAAAAAGAATTGTTATTATGTATATATATAATGAGATCTTTAAATTATTTATTTGAAATATGATTTTTTTGTATCAATTTTTTCTTTTTTTTTGTGTCCATTTTTAACATTAAAGTAAATTATTTAAAATATATTTTTCGTATTATTGACTCGCTACCTTTTTCGTATTTTTGACTTTTGGAAGCCTATTTGACCTCAAATTCACTTCAAATTTCAACCATAGGTTCACATTGACTATTCCTTTCAAATGATCCAATAAAATATTTTTGACTTTCGAATGTCATTTCGGACCCGAAAAATACTCTTTACTGTCGAAAAATAAAATAAAAGAAAAAGAATTGTTATTATGTATATATATATAATGAGATCTTTAAATTATTTATTTGAAATACGATTATTTTTTGTATTAATTTTTTCTTTTTTTTCCTTTTTTGTCCATTTTTAACATTAAAGTAAATTATTTAAAATATATTTTTTGTATTATTGATTCGCTACCTTTTTTGTATTTTTGACTTTTGAAAGCCTATTTGACTTCAAATTCACTTTAAATTTCAACCATAGGCTCACTTTGACTATTCCTTTCAAATGGTCCAATAAAATATTTTTGACTTTCGGGTGTCATTTCGGACCCGAAAAATACTCTTCACTGTCAATTTTGGGTTGATCCAATGGATATTGGATTGGGTTGGGTTGAAAAATAAAATGGGTCCATTTTGGGTTGATCCAATGGGTATTTATATGAATTGGATTGGGTTTGGATCAATTTTTTTGAGTAAATTTGGGTCGACCCATGAGTTTGGGTCAATTTTGCCAGGTCTAATTTCCAGCAAATACTACTTTTACTTGAATCCAGGGGTGTAATGCAAGTGAATTCAAGATAACTGGTGTTTTGCAATTGGTGATTGGATATAATTAATTAATTTAATTTATTGGTGTTTGTTTATATAGTCTTTTCCTATGAACCATTCGGTGATTTGAAGAGAGTAACAATATTGAGAAGCCTATTGATAGAGATAAAGACGAATAGTCACAGTATTAATGAGCAATGAAATAATTCACGTTAATAAAATTTTTGACATGAATAGCAACATTATTATTTTTTTTTAGAAAATAAGAAAACTTATAATATTATATTAATACTACTAATTCATAAAGAGAATAATCCAAATACATTTGAAAATTATTTGGGTGCACACCGTCGGATCAGACGAATGCATTGGTTTTGTCTGATCTGAAGAAAAAGTTTTCAGATTCAGCTTTAATATAATATAAAGATAGGTAGAGTAGTCTTCGTTGCCAATGTTGCATGCCCTCAGCAGAATTCCAAGCCAATGCCCTCCTTGTCTACCTACCAAAGGAAAGCAAAAACTTCATTTACATTTGACTTGAGTAACTAGAATTCAGACGATTCCATTTTTTATGTTTATAACCCAATTAGAATCAAACAGAAAATCATGTGAATGGCAATTTTTTGCCATAGGCTTCTTTCCCATTTAAATAACTAGCGTCTTCTTTTCCTCAATATCTTTCGTAATGAAATGACCCAATACAAATTGAAGCAATTCCCAAAAATAACTAAAAATATTTTATATGGTTTCCTTGTAAATTCGTTGATGAGGGGCTTTTGGGGGAAAAAGAAAATCCTCCCCATCATATCTCAAATGTCATGGGATTAGATCTGCAAATGACTTGCTAGCAGACACCAGGGGACAAGATTGTGTCATCCAACAGATATCCATTCAGCAAATTGGGTTTTGTTTTAAATGTAGGGTATCTTTCACTTTGGGATCAAGATTTATTTTTGAATTTTACACGAGTTTAGTTATAAAATTTACTAAAACACTTTTTATTTTTACTATTGAAATAAAGAAATATGTGTTTGGCATTGCTTCTAAAAAGAAAAAAGATCAAAATAGGTGTTTGATAAATATTAATTTTAGAAAAATTAATTTTGTGAAAAGTAAAAAAAAATCTCATATTTGAAAAAGCTATAAATTAAGGACCAGTTTGGCAAAACTTATGAAAATAACTTTTTCAATTGGTAAAAGTCATATTCAAAAAAGCTATATCTCAAAAAGTAGATAACTGTTTGGTAAATAAAAGATAAAATGACTTATAAATTGAAAAACAGTTTATAACTGTTTGGTTAATAATACGATTAGAAATAACTTTTCAGAATTAAAAAAACAAAAAAAACATATATAATTTTAATATATTATATTCAGTATTTCAATAAAAAATAATAATTATTCCCACTTTTTTGCATTTTTTTTAACTCCATTAAACTATTAGGTATATTTTTTTCTTGAGAAATTAACAGACATTAGCGTTGTGCACCAGCTCAAAGATTCAGGAAGCTGGCCTGTGAGGTTATTTCTAGCAAATGAAACTGATCTCAAGGATCCACATTGCTTAAAAATTCCATCAGGTATTAACCCTGAAAGAGAGTTGGAACTCAAGTCAATAACTTGCAGATCCCCTAGCTGAGTAAGATCAGAATTTACGGAGCCAGTGAAGTTGTTGTTTGAGAGTGAAAGAATAACATTTTAATAAATTTTATTTTTATTTTTCTGTTCGAAATAATGGAATTATGATTTCTTACCATTTATTTACTGCTCAGCAAGAATTAAATATAAATAAATCTTTGTTTGAAAGTAATTATATTAAGTTTTTCTTTAGCGAGATGGAAAATCTTATTATGTATATTATAATGCTCCTTCCTATTGAAAAGGTTCTCCCAAGCAAGAGTTTTCTAATTGTTATATATATATATATATATATATAATTCAAATATTCACTAATTTGATTAATCTTGATTCACATAAAAAAAATCTATAAATTGGATAAAATGCTTCCTGCTAAATATTTAAATATATTTTTAATTATTCAAGTTTTTAATTGTTATTTTCGATACATATTACATAAAAAAAATCAATTTAATATATAAATTAAGGTTAAAGTCATTTTTTGCCACTAAATTTTTCAAGTTGGTTCGGAAATACCACTGAATTTTTTTGGATTTATTCAAATTTCAAAGAAAAGAGAAAATGTCATTTTATGAATCGTGTAATATTACATTATATAAATTTTAGTGCTAAAATATATATATTTCAATAAGCTCATTGACAAAAATTGCCTATTTTAAAAATTACAATGGCAAAAATAATTTAAAAAAGTTTCAATTGCATTTTGCATTTTCTACCAATTTGAGAAGTTCAATAAAAAAAAAAAACCTTAAACTCCATTACTTATCAAGAATTGAAAATATTACATTCTTGATATTGAGTAAGAATTTTCCATTGAAAACAATTTCCAGATCTTATCAATTGATTTATTCATGAACACAAAATTTTATGTTGTAAAATACTTAAATTCTTACTTTGCAATTTTAGAAATTAATTTTGTGAATATTAATAAAAACGGAATAAACGGCGAATTTGAAATTTGGTGCATTAGCATTTGGCGTTTGCACATGAAGAGTTGTAGGAGAAAAAAAGAGAGTGACGTTTTTCAATGATAGGAGAAAAAAAGAAAAAAAAAACAGTTTTTTATATTAGGTATATTTGTTATTATAAAATAAAATAATGGATATTTTTATCCATAAAAAAAATTAAATTAGCTTTCCTGAAAAGCTAAAATTTAGCTTTTCTAAAAAGCTTGAATTTATAGCTTTTTCAAATATGAGATTTTTTCACTTTTCACAAAATTGATTTTTCTAAAATTAATGTTTATCAAACACCTATTTTTATCTAATAATCAGCTTTTTCTTCAATAATTAGTTTTTTTTTCTTTTGAGAAACAATGCCATACACACCCTAAATCTTTTCAAAAAATCTAAATTTTAGCTTTTCAGAAAAGCTAATTTAAAAGTTTTTTTGGATAAAAATATCCTTTATTTTATTTTATAATAACAAATATACCTAATATAAAAAACTATTTTTTTCTTTTCTTTTCTCCTACCACTGAAAATCATCTAACGTGTATATATATATATATATATATATATATATATATATATATATATATATCTTCATGTGTTCTTTACTATCATGTGTTGTGTACGTCTTCTTGTATTTCCGTTTTATATTTGCTGTACATCTTCATGTTTTCTTTACTATTTCCATTTCATGTGTTGCTATATATCTTCATGTGTTGCTGTACATCTTCATGTGTACATCTTCATTGGCTTTTAGTTTAATAGAAAAAAAAATAATTTAATGATTTAGAATTATAAAAAATAATGTGTGATAAATTATAAAAACAAAATATATATTTTTTATTTTTGTGTTATATTCATTTTTATTTAAATATATATTTTTTAATAGTTTAATGTAGTAAAAAATACAAATAAATAAAAATAATTATTATTTTCTAATGAAATATTAAATATAATATATTAAATTATATATATCCTTTTTCATCTTGTTATTCTAAAAATTTATTTTTAATCAAATTATTAACTAAATTGTTGATAAATTATATTTTAATTTATAAATTATTTTAACTTTTATTTATCAAAAATTACCTACTTTTTAAAATATAATTTTTTTAAATATAGCTTTTATCAATTGAAAAAATTATTTTCATAATTTTTGCAACTACAATCATCAAATATCAATCCAAGGCACTGCCAGTTACGGCAACGCCAGCTAATATCAGTATGGCTCCTACTCTCTAGTGCAGCTTGAAGATTCACGAATTGCAACTGCCTCCACAACGCTAGGGTCCAAAAGTCTTCAACTTGAAACTGGCGCCCTGAAATTAAAACCAACTCTTACACCCTCTTTCCTCCCCTTTAACTCTTACAAGTTACAACAATGAACCTCAAGTCTGTAGGCCCAAAAGATAAAAACGGAAGATAAAGTGCCAATCACCAAATGCATAACCTCTGAAAATGAGAAGATGAGATTCCAAAAATCAATGATATAAATAATAGAGGCATGGATGGATTAGCCCTGAAGTTAAAGTTTCTATTACAGTTCATCAGGTTCTGCCAAATAAGGTTACACAAAACCAAACATATAACAGTTTTAATAGCTTTTATTACTCTGCAGATAAAACTCTAATCCTACATCCCAAGACACCACAAATAAACCACTAAATGTCTGGCAGAGCAGACACTATTATAAGAATAATTTTTCAAAACCCAGCAAGTGCTTTCAACCCCTCAACAATTTCTCCACAATCACTAAATTTTCCTCTGCATTCACACCACTAATCCATAAAAAGAATAGCATCTGCCAATCTCCTTGCTTATTCAGCCCTCGATTGGCCAGCCCGGGACGACAAGATAATGCCAACAATAAGCCCGTACAATGCCAATGCCTCAGCAAAGATGAGGATAAGGATCATTCCAACAAAAAGCTTTGGTTGTTGTGCATTGGCTCTGCAAAATAAAAGTTGTTCACACCAATGCAAAGCACTACCAGAAATTTTACTAGGCCAATGCCATTAAATGCTTCCCAAAGGCATTCTAACCTATTTAAATGTTTCGGAAAAGAACAATATATAGAATGTGTATGCTATAAACAATGCAACAAATCTTTGAACAATTTACAAAACTGTAAGCTATTCTACGAAAATTCAAATCACATGATTGCCACGACAATAGAATCTCTTATGTAGCCAAAATAACAATTACTCTAATCTTAACAACTTGATACAGCTCTAAATGATACTGATCAAGCACTTTGGTTCAGACTGACATCAATATTTCATGAATACTATTCCATGACCATTATAAACCCAACTGAACTTCTTCCTTGTTTGTTTCCTTATATTTTTAAAGCTATGAGAAGTAAAATAGACTCAAATTAGAAAATGCCAACAAAGTAACAAGCCACGCATTCAGAGAGGCCCATCTACAAACAAAAGTTGCATAATAGACAGTTTCTTGCATTTATGTAAACAGATAGTGATGAAGAAATTGAAAAATAAGCAGCTAGTTATATGATCAATAGAAATAATGGTATTTGATTTAAAATGCACATATATGAAGCATCTGCAAAAAAATAACATCTGTCTTGCTATAATCAGTCCTAAGGAGATCATAAACCCATATTCCAAGTTACCGCAAGCAATAATCACAAGATGGTCCAGAATCAATTATTGTTGCACATTGAAGGACTAAGTCGATGGTTGACAAAGGTCAATTCTCAACATTAGTACACTACGATCAGCAAATCAATTATAGTTGAGAAGCACATTCATTCTACAAACTATTGAACAACCTTAGAAGAGCAAGTAACATTATTACTATTTCTGCTATGGCAACAAAATTTACTAATTTCCACCACCATGCATTTGAAAATCCAGTGCTGTTGAAGTTTCATTTTCAAGATACATCAAAGCCAATATTAATCCATAAAATTCTATGCCAGCCACAAAATTCAAAAATCAAATCACAAAACTAAAAATAAATACGTTGAGGCACATTTGTGAGTAGAAAATTTATGGCAGCAAATAATCAGTTAATCGCAGGTGAAACCCATCTAGCAAAACCCTGTGTAAAAGCATCAGTAAATATACCTGACACCAGCATCGCCAACAATCCCGATGGCCATTCCAGCAGAGAGCCCAGCAAGGCCACAAGCAAGGCCAGATGAAAGATGTGCATATCCATCGAAAAGATAATATGACTTAGCCTTAGGGTTAATTCCAGTACTGATAATAACAGCTATAATCAAGCCATATATACCCAACACACCAGCCATAACAACCGGTACGATTGACTTCATCACAAGCTCAGGCCTCATCACACCCATAGATGCTACACCAACACCACTCTTGGCTGTTCCATATGCAGCTCCCATACCTAAACATCCGTTAAAAACAAATCTTATAAAACAATGACATACTTTTAATTTATTGAATAAGCAACTTAGTTACAATGTTTTAAGCAAAATAAGATCTGATTGCCACTTATAGCTAGTCTGAGACTAGGCTGAAGTGGAAAAAGCTACTATTAGTAACTGGTTTAAAATATAAATGGCCCGTGTCCCCATTTCACACATCTTAAAATAATGCGTGCTCAACTAAACCGAGTTTACACAGCCAACTCAACAATGAACTAGAAAAATAATACTTGGCAATAAGGTCGAAAATCCAAAGGAATATTAGTGTTCAGTAGAACAAGCAATTAAAATTAAGAAAGTGTAAATCATCGAAAATCCAAAGGAACATTAGTGTTCGATAGAACAAGCAATTAAAGTTAGGAAACTGTAAATCGTCGAAATTCCAAATTTTTTCCCTCTATCAATAAAACTAAATGTGATAACTTAAAATCGACATATAATTGCATCAGATCTATTTAAACAATGAAAAAACCTAATAATTCGACTCTATAACTTTCACCAGAACCATACATATCAGAACAAATAAGTGATGAATTTAAACGATGGGATCTAATCAAATGAGGGGAAATATAACAGGAAAAGCGTTAAGCCAAAAGAATAAGATTATGGTTACAGGAGAAGACGAGGGCGGCAGCGGCGCCGAGGAAGCCAAAGAATGGGGCGGTTTCATCACCGCTGAATCCAGAAGACATGTTGATAAAGCGATCTGAGACGGAGCGGCTTTAGATCTGAGGTCGTAAAAGTGAACCAGTAGTAGAGTCTCCGATCTCTCCTTTCTCTCTCTGGTTATTTGCTGTTGTCCAGAAAGGGAGAAGCAAGTAAGCAACTTGTGGAAGAGGATCAATCGTGCTATTTTCTTATACAAAATCTCATCATTGGCCCATTGGGCTTTGGTGTCTTTCAATATATGGGCCTTATTACTTTTAATTAATAAAATAATGCTCTGTTTGTTTCCAGGAATTATTTTCCTCAGAAAATCGTAAAAAAAGGAAATTGCTTCTTATTCCGAGGAAACTACCTCTCATTATGAGTCAGGGAAGTCATTTTCCTTTGCTTGATGTGGAGAGTACTTTGTCTCTCACAAATCATCTTCTTTAAACTTGTTATTTTTATATTATAATATACAAATCAATAATATTAATTTGTAATATAACTAACAGTTTATCAATTGCTCTAGTAATTACTAATTTTAATATTTATTATCTAGTGACTTGTCCAATTTATTAGTACATAAGAGTTGCTTTATATGTATTTCCACAATCAAGTTAGACTATGACCTTCCCAAATAAATTAACAAATTATTTTGGATATTTAAGTAATGAAGAAAGACAAGAATTCATACAAGTTATAGTCTTTGCTAAAATGATGGAGTCTTTGGTAAACATCTTTTTCTAATTGATGATAGGTTGGAGAAGTGTGAAACTTTAGAGATAATATGCAAAATAGCACTCAACAGATCGATGGATTTTTGATAATGAAATATCCGACAGTCAAGTCAGAGTCTCGGTATTTAAAATATAATTTCTAGTAAAAAAGGTTGAAGGAACCGTTTGTTCCTATTTTTCCTTCATTTATAGCCCTTATATCCGTTATTTCGGGGGTAGTGGCGATTATGTTTTGCCTATTTTGGCCACTCCTCCCATTTCTCTGGATCTTGAGGAAACGTGGGGGTTGCCCAACTGTTTTTCCAGTCGTGGCAGTTACCCATTTTCTGTAGTAGTCCGAGCTATGGACGAGCAGGGGAAGGGTTCGGCTCTGGGTGATATATTCGGCCATGTGGTTTAGAGCTCGCCATATCTTGCCTAATTGTTTGTCAGAGTCTGCCGAGTTGTGATCTTGGCTATATCATCATAAGTCCCCTCAGTGTGTGACATTCATGTCAACGACATTGGGGTAATTGTCAATGCACGCAGCTATGACGAGCTAGGGGTTGGATTGGTACTATAGGATTTCGAGACTTTGGCAATGAAACCTGTTGAGATTGATTGGGGTGCTTGAGGCGAGAGTCCTGGATGAGCTGGGAGAAGATCTCGGGGCCGGTGTGCCGTGCTAGCTGGTAGCAGAGCTCATGGCGAATATATCGAGTGAGCTAGGATAGGAGCTCATGAAAAATATGCTGAGTGAGCTGGGATAGGAGCTCGTGGTGAATGTGCCGAGTGAGCTAGGATAGGAGCTCATGGCGATGGTGCCAAGTGAGCTAGGCCCTATTTTCGTGTTGGAGCAGCCTGACTTTTCGTATTTCTAGTCGTGTATGAATAGCTGGACCGGTGTTGTGGTTTGCATGAGTATATTAAATGGGGGTAATTATTACTTCTTGTCTTGACACACGTAAACAACTTAAGGGGCACTTCGATTTTCATGCTGTCATAATGATGTGATCTACATATCGGATCGCTTGCCACGTGTACAGTCGGATGGATTTTTATCTTCCTATTTAAGCCTTATATTCCTTATCCTTCGTTTTTTCTCGTTTTGTTTCTTTGGTGGCGATTTATGAGGCAATGACTTATCTCTTTTAGGCATAAGGAATCCTTTAACTTGCTAGTTTCTTTGCCCAATTTTCTGCTTTAATAGGTTAGTCTTGCATCTCTCTTCTTCCCTTTTTATTTTCTTTATTGCTGCCATGAGTTCTTCTGGGGATATTGCGACAAAAATAATTTTTGCAAGTGAATCAAAATTTCGGATGCTAAGTAATTTAGCAATTGACAAATAGCTTCGAATGCAACTCCCATTTATCATCCGAAGCTTATATAGGCACTCAAAATTTTAACATTCGATCGGGATATGGTGAGAATATTTGACATTTTGGAAAATGCAGCAGTTGACTACATTGTTAGAGTCAGTGACAAACCTGAAAATGCAAACAGTCGTTGTATTTTCAGGTCTGACACTAATTCTGATGACACAACTGGCTACTGCATTTTCAATGTGATGTGTCAGCTAGGCTCCATTCTGATAACGCAAAAAATGCATGCATTTTTGTTTAAAAACACACAAATCCTTCAAATAATTTTTGACATGCAACACTTTTTCAATTTTTTTAAATATTATTTAAAAAAATTCTCTTGAAAAGACTCGAATCCAATATGTTGTATCTTGTCCGATTGCAAAGACTAAATAAAACATCCAAATTTTGTATTATTATTATTATTATTATTATTATTATTATTTTAGCTTAATGTGCAAAAATAGCCTTAATGTTTATCAAAAAAATAATTTTATTGTTAATATTTGGTTACATGCAATATTATTTATAAAGTTATCAAAATAGTATAATTTTATCATTAAAGTAACAAAATCATTAGTTTAATCGTATTTTATTTTTTAATCGCTGATGTAAGCATATTATACTATTTTGACAGAATGATATTAAACTAACGGTTTTGTTATTTTAGAAATAAAATTGTACAATTTTAATAATTTTAAATATAATATTATATATAACTAAATATTAGAAATAAAATTATTTTTTTAATAAATATTAAAAATATTTTTGAACATTTGACTTATTATTATTATTATTATTTATTTTTTTTAATCTCTTAGCGATACCAAGATCCAGCGGTTCTTATACGTCGCGGAATACTCATTAGTCGAGTCCAAGAGAAGCACAGCGCCAAGAAAATATAGCCAAACGGAGCCAGATAATCTACTCCCCCATTGTAGGATAGAGCATCTTTCTCATCAGCAAGTATAATACAGAGGCCAGAGTTTAGGAATTGGAGAAGAATGGCAATAACACTCAACAATGGATTCAAAATGCCCTCACTTGGTCTTGGTGTATGGCGTATGGAAGCCAAAGAAATTAGAGATCTCATGATTAATTCCATCAAGATTGGTTATCGCCATTTCGATTGTGCGGGTACCCTTCTCATTCTGCTCTACTATTCAAACTTTAGCTCTAGCTGTCTTTTTAATTTTCTTTTTCAGTGTTACAGAATCTTCAATTCTTGCTTGATAAAAGGCAATTGGCTGTATGCTTTTTAGTTTCTAAATGACTGTGGTAGAGGTGCCTCTTAAAATCTGTATTTTGGTTATGAAAAAACACTCTCATGTAATTGATGATCCTAAAAATTCAGTCTTTCTTATCTTCATAATTTTCTGGCATATGTTCTTTTTTAGGAAAGGATTCGGAGGTCAAATTTCCTGGTAACTCGTACTGTGGGACAATAAAAGATAATTTTTTAGATGTTGATTTCGAAAATTTTACTCCTGGTTCAGTTATGGCTCTTTTTCTCTTTGAAAAAAATGGAATGGGTTAATTGGTCACTTAAATGAAATACCATTCTTGTTGATAATTATTTTTATTTTGGTCCCAGTGATAAGCTCCTTGAGTTTTCTGACTTTTCTGGACCGCTGAAACATAAGATTCAGTGGAAATTATTGTTCCTCGAAATTTTGCTCCAAGGATGAGTCGTTTCAAATTCTCGAAAACAATTAGGAAGCAGTCAAAATGGCTCATGGCTTGTGAAAAATTTAATTAGAAAAGTTTAGCTGGTTCCTCACCATCTACTTTTGGTTGTATCTGAATAATTTTTGACAAGCTGGTTTTTGGTTGCAGCTGATTACAAGAATGAAGAACAAGTGGGAGAAGCACTTTCAGAAGCTTTTCGAACTGGGCTTGTCAAGAGGGAGGACCTTTTCATTACCACCAAGGTTGATTGATTCACATATTCTATATTCTGCTGAAAACGGCAGTTGTTTTCTTTGCTTTGTAATTCTACCTACATTTTGCAGCTTTGGAATTCAGACCATGGACATGTCATTGAGGCTTGCAAAGATAGTTTAAAGAAACTTCAGCTTGATTATCTGGATCTCTATCTTGTTCACTTCCCCATAGCCACTAAGCATACTGGTAATTCTTCTTATTGTTTTTATTCTGGAGCATTTTTTTGTATTTCAATCTTGAGCTTTTGGTTTTCTTTCCCGTGCTTCTAAGTTCTGCATTTTATATATGGGTTTCTAATAGCCTGAAGATTCTTGTATGAGAAAACTATTACTTGTTAATCGTTTTATGGTTATTGGCTTATGGCAATGCACATTGTAAATGAAATATATGATCAATAATTTCTTGAGGAATATAGGTGATTTATTTATTTTTTTTAAGGTTTTATTGTAATGCTGTACTAATTATTGCAAGTGTTTATTTCATCCACTACAAAAGGAATAGGGAGCACTTGATGCTAGGTGGCTTTATGCAGAACAGGCTAGTCAGTGACAGTAGAAAATAGAAACTTGGAAGTTCACTTGCATAAAACTCAGTTGTCGCTTCTGCATTTTTTAGTTTGTTTTCTGTCACTTTTATATATAGTTTACAGTTCCTTCATCAGTTGAACATTGGCACCAGGGTGAAAGCTTTTCTATCTGATTGAGTTGATGACCTCAACCTGGTTTCATTTTCACTTTCATGTTGCTGTATTTGTATGATCATCTAGGAGTTGGTACAACTGACAGTGCTTTGGATGAGGACGGAGTGTTGGAGATAGACAAAACCATATCCTTGGAAACAACCTGGCATGCTATGGAAGATTTGATTTCCATGGGGCTAGTTCATAGCATTGGAATCAGGTACTTAGGCTGCTTACAATTTCTTGATATGTTTTTGGGGAATATCTTAGAATCTACATGACGATCATAAACAATTCTTGCTATCGTGAACATTGGAATGGTATTTTTTTTGCAGGAAAATCAATAACCATGTCCTTTAAACAAAAAGCTGAAAATCAGCAAAAGGATTTCTGACTGGTTCATTGAGAATGTAGAACTCGAATATTTGTACTATACTGAAATGGAAATTGTGATAATGACTTCAGAAACATTAATACATGTTTCTCTTACGGATTGGCAAAGCATTACACAAGTAATCACATCTCTTTGGCTTGGGACTTCTAAGATTGAACTAAATCACTATGAATTGTTAAAATTTTATAGCGATATTAAAAATATTTTTTATCAAGGTACCTTTCTGTTGGTTGGTAAAATGTCATATCAAATACTGATACAGAGATTCTTAGTTCTGATGACATGTGACTTGAATTTCCGGTATTTGTAGATTCATTCCTAGACATGGAACTATGTTCTGATAAAAAGTTTATATGCAGTAACTATGACATCTTTTTGACAAGAGATTGCTTAGCCTACTCAAAAGTGAAGCCTGCTGTGAATCAAATTGAAACTCACCCATACTTCCAACGTGATTCTCTTGTTAAATTTTGTCAGAAGCATGGCATATGCGTTACAGCTCACACTCCTCTTGGAGGTGCTGTGGCTAATACTGAATGGTTTGGCACAGTATCGTGTTTAGATGATCCAGTTCTTAAAGTACGTTCTCTTTCTTGAGCACAACTCAATTTGTTTTTAGCAACATTTGTTTTTTAATTTTATCACAAAGTCTCGCATCTTCTTTTCCTCATTTAAGGGTTTGGCCGAGAAATACAAGAAAACTGTTGCCCAAATCGTTCTTCGATGGGGCATCCAGCGAAACACAGTTGTTATCCCCAAGACATCAAAGCTGGAGAGACTGAAGGAAAATTTTGAAGTTTTTGACTTTGAGTTGAGCAAAGAGGACATGGACATAATTAAAACTTTGGACCGGAACTACCGGACCAACCAACCTGCCAAGTTTTGGGGAATAAATCTGTATGCTTAAGCAAGTTTCTGGTTCCATCATTTGTGAATGTTTTTGTTGAGGATGATAATAAATTGGTTTTCTACCAATCTGTACTGTGGCTTTAGACAACCCTTGGAGTCGTGTTACTTATGATCAACATTATGCTCAATGGCTCTGTAGATCTGCATTATCATCTCATAATGATGCAATATGCCTCCTTCGCAGGATACAACCTTCAACTTCACAATTTATCAAAGTTTAGCAGAATTGTATGCATTCATTGTCAATTTTCTGCAGTCTATAGAACTGCCGACATTTATATGAAAAATGACCATGTTTGGAAACTTCGGTGAACTCATTTCTTAATTTCCTTTTCTTTTCCATGAAGAAAACCTAAAATAACACCATTGGACTGTAATGTCCAGTCACCAATCTGGAGGTTAATTGGTAGAAACTTGGATCTGACTGTTTGTGCATGATTTTTTGCCAAACATTGAGAAGGTCTGAAAAGTATAGAACAGTGAATAAAGAAAACAAAAGACAGCATTAAAGTGAGAATAAGGCTAAAGCATTTTATCAAGCAGAAAAAGAAAAAGACAATTAACTAGAAACTGGGATTTCCCAGGGTAGAAAATTCAGCTTATTAATGTCAACATGTCGCCTGACTACACGGCAGTATATATTCAACTTTCATCAGAAAATAATTTCACTTATATAAATTATATTTAGTCACCTCTAGAATTTACAATTAGCTATTGTGTTGATCGCTTTGCAAAGCGCAAGCGAAAATATCTGGTCACTAGCAATCTAGCGTTAGTAAATGAATGGCATTATTGCACGGCGATTGCTAGGATAATTGTCAAATTTATGAAGATACCATCGGTGTGTTTCTGCTGCTGCAAGTGCCAAATTTGCCACCTACCACCACAAAATACAGAATTTTCACTTTATCAGATGATTGAAGAAAAGCACAAGTACAAAGAAGCATGTTGTGAATATTATCTCCAAGAAGCAATACCACAAATGCAAAAAGTAACCAAATGGTGAGGTCTGATCCACCACTAGCAACCACCAAACCAGCATAAATAACCTGCACCATTCCCTCGAAGTTATAAACGACATAAAAAGCTGAGTTTGTGACAACTGCTGATAAACTTCGGTTAGTGATAGTATGTCTGCATGAGATATAAGACTTACAATCTCTGCCAGGTAGTGTGGAGATGAAACAACCTCAAACCAATCCCCATTTGGTATAACATATTCATCAAATTTTCCTCCGTGTTCTCGTAGTGAGCCCTAATCAACAATAGGATGATGAAAGTGAGCACTTGTCGGTCAGCTTCCTCTCCTTATTTACATATATGCAATCAACAAGTATAAATGAAGGACTGGCACCTCATATAACGATTCACCCTATTTTATCTCATACATGTCCATGAGGAGGATATTTATAACCAATACAAAGAGATCATAAGGCAAAATGATTCAGAAGCCATATTTTTCCACATGCATCCGCATATTTCTGAGTGTATTGTCATTAACTCGCATCCAATTTCAACCGACTCTTGTGCTATTTAGCAAGTCAAAATAGCATCAAAATCAATTCAAAATGAAATGGCCTCAAGAGAAATTAGTACAATGCATCAGCAAAAACAACGTTTACTATTTCCTACATGCAAATGTGTTATGTCTGGAGCTGAATATTTTCACTGAACAGTGAGACACATCTCACCTTTGTCAAAAGAAAAAAAAAAAAGGAAAAAAGAAAAAGCAAAGTTGAATAACCCCACAAAATGGTGTGCTGACATGTAGTGGAGGGTGATATTTCCCTCTGAAAACATTTTATCCCCTTAGGCATTCATTTCATTGAAAATTCATATATCTTTTATCCACTCTTTCTCGTGGCAAACTGATCCTAGTGATGGACTACAATTCATACCTTCCAATGTTCAACATTTATCATATTTGAAAAAACTTTTTTCTTTAAGAGTTTGAAAATAATTTATTCAAGCTGTCTTGTCTATACAAGGACAAACATGAAGCCTTACGATGATCAATAGAATACGAGGTAGAATTTTTATCAAAAAGAATGAATAGTTGAGAACTTGTCAGCAGAACAAAATATGGAACATTCTCAACCCACAAAACTGGTCCTCTATCATAACTATTTGACTCACAAGAATTTCATGGCAACGATTCTGATGCATTGAACCCCAAAGGAATATAGCGGCACCAATCCATTGGCACCATCCAAGCTGCAAAAGAGGGCTCACAAAATTCCACCATTCAAACTCTGTGGCATCCATTGCACGCTTGCCTTTAACAATGAACTGAGCAACTTCATCCATGTGAAATTTTAACACCTCGGGTGCACAAGTGCAGCACAATGACAGGGGTGCTGCTATGTAGAAGCTGAGCTCAGAAAGATTCTAAAAATCAGTAGCATATCTACATGTTTCTATACAACAAATTCCTGGTAAAAAGACAGACAAATAGGATAACAAGTTTTCAATCTTGAAACAAAAATGATTTCTTATAATTTTCATTATGTACAGCGTCCAGCATGAATATGCAAGTCTGCATTTCACAAAAGTATTGCAGGTCATGACTATGATGAATCTTCTATAAAACTGCAACCAAATCAATAATCCAATATGATTCTGATACATGTCTACGAATCGCCAAAAGAACTAGACCAGAGGGTAGTCAAGAAACTCACAACAATCCAGTAAAATAGGCAAAAATGTGCATCTGAGCTGAGGGGCTGTATTTAAATATATATAAATTCTCGAAAAGGCGTCGCAAGACTTGAACTTCCATCAACAAAAGCAGGAAAACCGAAAGCCAGACCCTGTATCTATGCTCCGGAGGAATCAGACGAGATCCATGAAATGAAAAGATGTTCGAACTACCAGCAAAGTATCTGGAAATGTTAGAGTAGAAAAATGGCTCAGAGATCAAATATGCTGTTCTATATGCATATGTCCATGTTGTAAGAAGCAGGAAGGTTGTCCACACCACACCCACCACATAGAAATGAGAGAAGAATCTCTGAGGAACTGTGAATTTCTACAATGCAAGGATAGAGTATATTAGGAAGCCAGAAATATCTGCAACAAAATTTCACCATTACAGACAGCACAACCTTAGTAACAATGCATGTAAGAGAGAAGTTAAAAAATTCAAATTTATCAAGAATATATTTCCCACTTTTGCAAGTACCAGAATGCCAAGTAATTGGTTGAGCAAAAGAATCTGAAGCCCAGACATTCTATAAGAAAGAGAAGTCCCCTGAATTCTAACGCATTCGAAGAAGCTCATAAGATTGAACAAGCCAATAAAAAAACTTGAGAACCTATAATATGTCACCATTCCCTAAAACAACTATTTATCAAACTCCCCTATCTCAATTATCGTTGGAAGTTAAAGCTACCATAAAACCGGAGTGGAAATCAAAATGGAAGTATCAAATCAACGTTTAGATTCCAAAAGAGAAACAGTAAACTATTACGTTTTGAGAAATGAAAACAAAAATGAAACGAAAAAGAAAAATCAAAACTTACATAATGAGAAGATGATTCCATGATCTTTCCTCTCTTTCCAAGACCCAAAACGAGTTCACGAAATGAACCCAGCATTGGACATGGCAATGAAGCGATAAGTATAGGAAGGATTCCTGCTATCCAAGCAGCCCTCAACAAACCCACAAGCCCAAGCTCCATTTTCAACAAAAACCCAAATCAAATCAGAGTTTTAGTGAAGTCCAAAAACCAAATTTCGATCAAAAACAGATCATGGGTGGGAGTTTATATAGAAGAAACAGAGGAGATGTGATGTACTGATGCGTGAATTATATTTCTATTAGTGGTCCGTGGATCACTGTACTTAAAACCAACAATGTCGGATGCGCATTACGTCTTTTCATTTATTTTAATTACTTTTTCTTGTTTTATTTTCAATTCATTTATTTGTATTATTTGAATACCAACTCCTTTTTTTTTTTATTGGAAAAAGCAAGCAAAATTTCATTATTCTGATTCTGAAATATAAATATATATATATTTTTATTATTTATCGGATACTACATATTGTGATGCACCATTTCTATTTTCAAAAAATATATTTTTAAAATTTTTTATCTAACGGTACTGGTACTGCGAGTACTAATGCACTTCCTCGGTCGTTCCCATTGTATAAATAAGTGCAAAAGGAAAGGAAAGAATAAAGTAGAGTAATTCAACTATATATGGTAGTGATGCTTTTCTTCGTAATAGGGTTTGAGCCTTTGAGGACATGTGAGTCGCAACTAGGGATAAGAATGGATGGATTCATAGTTGCATTAATAATTTAATCAATAAGTCTACTAATATTATAATTTTTAAAAATTATTAATCTTTATCAATTTAATAATTTCAATTAATCATTACATTTTTTTTTAATTGGTTAACCCATAAATTTCGAATGACCTTTTAAAAAAAAAATTCTAACATACTATTATACAAGCATTATGCAAATTATAAATTATAAAGAGTATTTCAATACTTCAAAATAAAATTTACAAACCAAACATAATGCCAACTAGTGTTCCACATAAAATACAATCCAATACACATTTAAAATTGGAATACAAATTCAATTTCATTCATAAAGATGAAATTAAATTATCATATATATGATCAATTAGCCAAGCATTTGAGTCCTTCATATCTTTGATATTTTCTGGAAAAATATTGTACTTATTATATGTTTATGTACATATAGTGCAATTGAAATTTTAATGAGTTCATTAACAAATTATTTTTCTCTTAGTTTTCAATTCATTTAATCAAATTATTTTTTTCTTGAATCAAACATAATTTTGAAACTTTGACTTTTTTTTTTTTTAAATTGTAACAACTAGAAATAGAAAAAAGCATATATAATAATGAGCATTTAGTCTTGCCTTTGGGTTACCTCTCCAACATGAGTACAAGTTTCTTTTGCCTCAGGGTTAGGGCTGAGCAAAATCGAATCGAATAAATTTTGATCTATTTGGTTCAATTATTTTGGTTTTTGATTTATTCAGTTCGATTTTTAAAATCGAAAAAATCGAACCGATCAAAGTTTATATATATATATATATATTTTATAGTGTTAAAATATCAGAGGACACAGCTTGGCTTGGTGGTGTGAAAGCATAAAGAATAACCTGAGGTCACAGGTTCAATCCCGGGAAAGTGTTAATTTTTGCAGCTTTCTTATAATTTAAATGCATAATGGTGACTCACGAGACATCATCAGTGCAACAATTTTCCATTTTCTTTAATGCTTCATCAAAAAAATATTGGCAAAATGCATAATGGTGTGTTAATCTTATACGTTTCTTTTTGTATTAGATTTTTAAATTTTTATTTAATTATTATATTGAATTTAGAGCTATTAAATTCAGATAAAATAATATCAATTTTTATTTAAATTCAGTATATATTAAAATAAAAATTTAAGTTTTCGAAATGACTATATTTATCTAAAAATATTTAAATTATTAAGATTTTTTTTTCAAAAAAAAATAAGAATTGGACAAAATAATTATCATTACTTAATATTTGAACCAGCCAATAGCAAAATTAACTAATGAATATGTAATTTCCTATATTCAAATTTCACCAAGCACTTTAATAGTTTTCCTGATCTCGTTTTTTTTTTCTAATTCTTAATTAGTTAATTGGGACTATAAATATTTTACCAACATATATTTGAAATATATTCATTTATAAATCAATTTAATATAAATTATTAAAAAATGGAAAATGTTAATTGCTATTTTAAAAAATATAGTTAATAGTATTTGAAAAAATTTCAATTTAAAAATTCGAGAGAAGAGGGAATTTATTTCTGATTTCTACATTTCTAACAGTCTTTCTACAAAAAGAAAAATAAAATACCCTAAAATTGCAAGAAATCAGATTTTAGTTATAAATTATTATTCGAAGAGGGAATTTATTTCTGATTTCTACATTTCTAACAGTCTTACTACAAAAAGAAAAACAAAATACCCTAAAATTATAAGAAATCAGATTTTAGTTATAAATTATTATTCAGAGATGCAAGTTTTTATATGAATTATATATTTAATATAATTCAAATTATGAATTTTACCTATATTTCTAATTAATTATATCACCATTTTCAATTATCTTCTTCGTGTTTATTTAGTTACTATCTTCTTCATGTTAGAAATAATATATGTGTAGCTTAAAAAAATAAATAATAATATATAAACAAAAAATTGAATTCAAATTGATAAATTATTGAGAAATTGATAAATAAAAAAATGAAATTCAAATTGATAAATTATTGAGAAATTTATTATAGATATAATATAATAAATTTATGTATATTATTTTAATTTTAGTTATTTTAAATGAATTTATTTTGTTGAATATAAATTAATTTAATTTATGGACCCATATAGGTTAAAAGCCCAATAAAAAATAAGCCCACATTGACTCAGAACCAATTGAACAAAATCGATTATTTCGGTTCATTCGGTTCTTGGTTATACAGAGATCGGTTTCGATTCAGTTCTTATATTTCCTGAAGTTCGATTTTCAGTTCAATTGGTTTGATCCAAAATCGAACCGAACCGATCGAATGCTCACCCCTGCTCAGGGGCACTTCTCCATATTGATTAGTCAATTCTCCTTTTTTTTTTCTCTTTTTACTATGCATTTCATAGAAAAATGGAACTCCAGTTTTAAAATCGTTTTTATTTATTTATTTTTTTTGCATGAAAAGGAAGAAGGGGAGTTGAATCCTCAAAAAGAAGTCGGTCAGAGTGACATTCTTAATCTTGAGTTGTGTGAAACAGGAACATTTCTAGGCGAACATATCATCAACGCAAATGCTATGGAAAGGTGCTTATATCAAACCCATAGAGGAAAATCTTTATATTTTTCATAAGGTTGATTTGAGTAAAATGATCCTAGGTGGCCCTTCGTCTTTCAACAATTGCCTTCTTCTAATCCATCAACTAAGCAAAAGGGAAAATTCAGAAGAAGTAGAATTTTGTTATTTGCGTGGATTTATTTATTGGCCACGGTGAATCCAATTGTTCCATGTTAATTGAGCTCCTTGAGAAAGAAATCAAGAAGGAATGGTAGAAGGAAATTTTGGGTCAAGGCTAGGACGGTGATGAAGTCAAGACCGATGCCATGAAGGCATGATCAAAGGGATTTGGATCAATATAAATTAGTAAAATCCAAATTCAAATGAGGCAACCAAATGAATCCTAGAATTTCAAACAAGTTTAATTTCTTTCCAAGGAAATTTAACTTCAAGTCAAGCAATTCTACTACCAATATTAAGGCAGGGCTTGGTCAGCAAGCCTGCCCACGGCCATGAATTGTTTAAGTTAGAACTATCATGGACTGGGTAATCCTCGGTTAGTTTTGGCTCTTAAGAACCTAGTTAAAATTATAAAGCCCCATGTAATTTATCTTATGGAAACACGTGTTCTTAACTCTAAGATTAATGAAATACGCATTGCTTTGGGTTATGATTCTTATTTTAGTGTTGATTATTTGGGTCGTAGTCGTAGTTTGGCTATCATTTGGATTGCTTTTTTCATTCTCAGATAGTTGGCTACTCTAATGATCACATTGATATGCTTGTTAATTCAATGGGTTTTCCAACTTAGAGATTTGTTGGTATTTATAAGTTTCCCACTGCCATTAGAAAATGAGCTACTTGGGAACTAATAAAATCTCATGCTCACCGTGTTAATCTCCCCTAGGTCTTTTTCGGTGATTTTAACAATATTCTCTAAGTTGATGACAAAGTAAGGGTTGCAAATTATCCTTCGAATCTTCTTAATGGTTTTTGCGATTGCATCTAGGACTATGTCTTGATTGAAGTTCCTCTTTTTGGTTTTGGTTTCAATTAGGAAAGGGGGAGAGGTACTAATGCTTTTGTTATGGGACGCCTTGATAGGCGTTTTGTTTCCAAAGACTGGATGGGTATTATGATAACAACTGAACTTAAAGATCGGTTCAACGGTCAAATATTAACTAAGCACATCAATCAATCAGGATTCACGAGAACTGACCAAAAGTTTAAGTTACCCGGGCACTCGAATCGGGTTATAGCTTGGTTAAGAATATGTTTCGAAAATAACTCTACCACGATGTACAAACAGTTACCACTAACCCACGTTTTCCTCGAGAATCATTGAAAATGAGTTAGTGGCCGAAAAGAACGAAAAACTCCCATTATCTCCTGCAAATGTGCTAACCCCTCTTATAAAAGGAGGAAAAATGGGTATGAAAGGTTAACTGGATCTTTTTTCCAAAAATTTACTCCCCTTTACACAGAAATTCTAACTTGACCGTCGGATGCTTCCTAGTTGGAAATCCACCGGTCCTTTGTCACTTTTTACAGGTGATTGCAAGGAACTTGCTGCTTAGTCGACTTGTCATCATTTGGTGCGGTGAGCGTGGAATATGGACCTTTTCCCAGATCTCAACCTAAACACTTCTCAATCGAAAAACCAAACAACCATCCCTACCCCGCCTAGAACGTAACAATTTCTTCCTCAGCCCAACGACACCACCTCTGCTTCTCCAACCATGGTAATCCCAAATATTGCTCCCAGCATTACCCTCCAGACTGCACAATCCCTTATTACTGCACTATCAGCCATCATTGCCCAGGCTCAACCTCAACCTCTACCCTCACAAGACACCAACCTACCTCGAGCTTCGCAGCCTCCTACTCGAAAACCCTTCTCACTTGCCCTATCCCAAAATCCCAACTCTACCATTACCCTAACTATCGAACAATTTAACCGCCTTTTGGACGATCGAATCCAAAGGCAACAAAATCAAAATACACTACAGTACCAAGGCAGCTTTTGATCGCCCCTCTCTAGGAAAATCTTAGCTGCCCCATTTTCCGACATTCGCCTTTCTCACCTCAAAACCTACAGTGGCAACACCGATCCTTGAGCTCATATCGACCAGTTCTAGCACACAATACTAGTTCTCACATCAGATGACTCCGCCTTGTGCAAGATATTCCCGCAGACCTTAGCAGACTCAACTCAAATCTGGTTTCGCAATTTGCCAACACACTGTATTGACAACTTCGAGTAGTTTAGTGATATGTTTGTTGCAAAGTTCGTGGCGGCTATTTGCCCGAACAAAGTGTCTGTAGACCTGAATCTAGTGTAGTATGAAAAGGGCAAATCATTGTGGGCCTATGTGAAAAGATTCAATGATGTAGCCATGGACATACAGAATCTAAACCTGGAGGTCACCATCAATGCCCTTATTCGAAACACAAGGTGTTAGGACTTCAGTGACTCCTTGAGCAAGAAACCCCCAAATGACTTTATCGAGCTAATGTCGAGAGCACACAAGAACATCCATATGGATGAGGCTCGACATCTTCGCCATGCCTCACATAGATCATGGACATCTGAGAAGGAGGGAGGTGAAGGAGGAAAAATAGCTCGGAAAGGGGGAAATTCCAGCAAAACAAACTCGAAGAAATACCAAAATGGCACTTGGCACAATCGATCTTATACAATTACAACCCCCCGCTCGAAAAACCAAAGAGATGAAAGATTCACGCCCCTAACTACCTCTCGTGAATAGATACTAGATTGGATGAAGCAGAATGGATAAGTTAACTTGCCAAGGCCCATAAGGGAAGACTCGAACAGAGACCAGGGTCTTTACTATGCTTTTCACAAAGACAAGGGCATGAGACAGAAGAATGCAGGCAACTCAGGTGGGAGATTGAACACTTGGTCCGAAAAGGAATGTTGACACAGTTTATAAAACCAGATAAAGGAGTAAAGAGGTAAAGATCACCTTCTCCTCAATCGAGAATGAATAGAGCTAATGGCAACGAGAGAGCACCAGTGGGGATTATACATGTGATTGCAGGTGGCAAGCAACGGGACCAATCCCAGAAAAAGAAAGGCCAAGAAGGTCATGTCCATCGGATAGGGGGTGAGCTCAGCCTCTCGGATGATTCAGCTCTCAGCGACGGACAGGACCCATATTCGGTACCCACACACAGATGCCTTAGTGGTTAAAGCAGTCATTCAGGATTTCTTGGTCCAACGAATATTAGTCAACACAGGAAGTGCGGTTAATCTCATAACAGCTCAAGCATACAGAGCATTGGGGCTATCAAACCATCGGCTTGAAGAAGTCAACATCCCCTTAATTGGTCTTTTCGAAAGGCCTATTCGGATTGATGGTCTAGCTCCCTTACTTGTATAGCTCGAAGATGACTCAGTGATATGTGCATGCCGGGCAGATTTCATGGTGGTTGATATTTCGTTGTCTTACAATGTAATATTCGGCCGACCTTTACTGGCCGAGATGGATGCCTGTGTTTCAATGAAAAACGTTATGCTTAAAATTCTCACGGATGATGGGATGGCAATTTTGAGGAAAAATCAAAAGACAGCTCGGGAGACGTACTTGACCATGCTCAGAGAGGCCAATCAAGCCTTGCCCTTGGATACAATAGATATACCCAGGAAAGAGGAACGACGAGCAGAGCCAGCAGAGGTGTTGCAGGTTGTCAAACTTGAGCAGGGAAATAGTGTTCAGATTTCAACTAGCAAGAGTGGGGTGAAGAGAGAAGCACTACTCTCAACGCTCCGTGAGTTCGTCAATGTCTTCGCTCAGCAAATCTCAGATATCCAAGGGGTAAATAAAAGGCTTAATAGTTTACTCATTGAATATTCGACCAGAATGTAAGCTAGTGAAGCAGAAGAAGAGATACCATACACCTGAGAGACAGTTGGCCATCAAGCAGGAGATCGCAACTTTGCTGGAGAGCCGCTTCATCAGGAAGATATTCTATTCGAACTGGTTAGCCAACATAGTGCTTGTTAAGAAAAGCAGTGGTAGGTGCAGAATGTGTGTTGACTTTACCAATCTAAATAAAGCATGCCCGAAGGACTGCTATCCGCTGCCGAACATTGATACACTGGTGGATTCTGCGATAGAATTTGAAGAGTACGCCTTTCTTGATGCCTCAGTGGGCTATCACTAAATCCCGATGGCCCCAGTAGATGAAGAAAAAATGGCATTCATCACTCACATAGGAACTTACTGTTATTGGGTCATGCCTTTTGGTTTAAAAAATGTAGGGGCTACTTACCAAAGGTTGATAAACTAGCTGTTCGCCGAATAGTTAGGGAGGAATATGGAGATCTATGTGGACGATATGATCGTCAAGAGCTGAACCTTAGTAGACATGTGTACCAAACTGAAGGAGACCTTTTAGAAACTCAGGGATTCGGGCCTTCAACTAAACCCTGAAAAATATGCTTTTGGGGTGCAGTCTGGGAAATTCCTTGGCTTTATGATATCAAAGCAGGGATTGAGGCAAATCCAAAGAAAATCAAGGCGATCATGTCCATGGATCCACCTAAAACAGTTCGAGAAGTTCAAAGATTGAATGAAAGAATCACAGCCTTGGGAAGGTTCATATCTTGTTTGGCCAAACGATGTTTGTCGTTCTACGAAGCTATAAGGAACCTCAAGAACTTCACATGGACAGGAGAGTGTCAGCAAGCATTCTTGGCCTTGAAGCAGTTCCGCTCAACCCCGTCGCTACTCAGCAAACCACTGAATGGTGAGACTTTGTACGTTTACTTGTCTATCTTAGCAGGCACAGTAGGTTCAGTCCTTGTCAGAGAAGAGGAGGGCTAACAGCTTCCAATTTATTACACAAGCAAAGTACTTCAGGGTGCCGAACTTAATTATTCAATTTTAGAGCAGCTTGCTCTCGCATTGATCACAACAACGGTTAAGCTCCATTCATACTTTCAGGCACACATGATCACAGTGTGTACAAACTCAAACTTAAGGAAGATGTTACAGAGGCCAGATTGTTTGGGGCGATTGACAGATTGGGCTGTTCGCCTAGGGGAGTTTGATGTGCGGTACGAGCCACGAACATCCATGAAGGCATAGATATTAGCCAACTTTATGGTCGAGTTACAAGAACTTGTTCCCGAGCAGACGAAAACATCATGGAAACTATATGTCGATGGGGCCTCAAGCTCGAATGGCACGGGGGCCGGAGTATTTCTGATAAGCCCGATGATTGTACGCATTCGAGCAATGGCATGCTTGACTTTTTCAGCATCCAACAATGTAGCAAAATATAAAACCTTATGCTACGGGCTGTAACTGGAAATAAAAGTAAAGTCGGACATCTTAGAGATATTCTCAAATTTTCAACTGGTCGTCGGTCAACTGAAATGAAACTTTGAAGCCAAGGATCGCTCTATGATCCGCTACAAAGAACTGACTTCTGCATTATTAACCAGGTTGGAAGAAAAGGGGGAAACCTGGTCGATCACCCAAATACCCCGGTCAGAGAATGTGAAAGTAGATACCCTCGCTAAGAGAGCTTGCCTCAACAGTCTGATCGATAGTGCAGATATCACTTCCATAACCATTTCATGGCTAACTCATAAAACTTTTCATATACAAGTGCAGGAGCCAATGGAGGGTTGGCGCCTACCTATTTACTAGTACTTGATGTCAGGAACCCTGCCAGAAGAGCAAACTCAAGCTCGAAAGGTAGTTCAAAAATCGAGCTTATATGCTGTGATGGACGACAAGCTTTACAGGCAATCTTTCTCCAATCCATAGACTTTGTGTGTGAGCAATGATCAAGGGGATTACATCCTTAAAGAGATTCATGAAGGAATCTACAGAGCTCATGAAGGTGCACAGGCCATAGCTCGAAAAGCTCTCTTACAGGGATATTATTGGCCAACCATAGAGGTCGATACAAAGGCTTTTATGCAAAAGTGCAACAAATGCCAAAGGTTTGCCAATATTCCCAATTAGAGCTCAGCAAAGCAAAAGCCTATCCACAGCCCATGGCCTTTTGCCCAGTAGGGGATTGACATACTGGGCCCTTTTCCCCCAGCAAAGGGGCAGCAGAGGTTTTTAATGGTGGCAGTAGACCACTTCACCAAATGGGTGGAAGCCGAACCACTCTCCACCATCACACCGGTGAACATCATTAAGTTTCTAAACAAAAACATCATTACAAGGTTCAGTATCCCACACTCAATTATATCTGACAATGGCAAATAGTTTGATTGTCAGGTTTTCAAGAACTTTTGCTTCGAACTAAAGATAAATTGAATTTCACTTCAGTCTACCACCCACAATCCAACAAAATGACCAAAGTGACAAACAAAACTATCCTATCCGGGCTTAAGAAGCAATCTCGACCTCGGAAGCCGGAGTACCAACAACCTCGGCCATAAGAGGCACAGGTTAAACCTCGGTAAGGGTAGTCGGCACTTCTTCTTCAACAACCGGAGGTGCGCTTGAAGAACCTTCGGCGAGCTTCTACCTCTTTGCCCTCATGATCTCGGCAGCTCGGTTCATCTTCCTCATGAATGCAAGGAAAAAGCAAATTAAAACATCATATTAGTATCATTGGATAAGAGAATATGATATGTTACCTTTTTTTTTTTGAGGAAGCGACCCAAGCTGTAGGGATCTAATAGATTCCTCAAGTCCCACTTATCCCTGGCTAGTCCCCTCCAGTGATCAAGGATAAGCTCCTCTTCATCCGAGAGCCACAGGTTACTGTCGTTACGATTCGTAAACCTCCCCCACATTGTCCGAACTTGAAAGTCAGCCTGTACCCATTCCACTAGAAAAAATGGCCTTTCCATTGCTTCAGGGGCTTTGGGTTCCCGGTAAAAACTCTGTAACCTAACCAAGCCTGTATATAGTTGTGGTCTTTGGTTCTAGCTTGAAGACCAACAACATAGGTAGCTTGGAATAAGTTCAACGTCAGGTCTATGCCTTGCTCCACTGCCCAAATTTCAAGAGCCGTCAGGGTTCGCCAAGCATTGGGGTGTAGTTACCTAATCGACATGTAGAAATACCTCAGCACACTCACTTCAAAGTTTGTCAGGGGCAAGCGAATGCCGGCCTCCAACTGTGCCTCGTAAATGATAGTCTTCCTTTTGTTAGTGAACTCTGTGTTTGCCCTTTGTGAGGTGCTAGGTTTGCTGGCGACATAGTTCGGTTCAGATGTCAGTTGGGCAAAGAGTAGACCAAGCTCCTCCTCCTTGATTGTTGAACTTATACTGCTCACCCCTGGCAATCGGCACGGAGCCTTCTTTTAGAGGAGGTGGCAGACTAACCAAAATTGAAAGGTTGTCCTCCTTCCTCCAAAGCCGAATCCCTGCTCATACCAGGAATGCTACCCATAGGGGCATCTCCACTGTCTCCCATTCTTTCACTCGAAGCAATTGCCGAGCTCATGACAAAAGAGAGAAGGATGACAAACCTACTGAATAGGGGCAAAAGCAAAAGGAAAACTAGATGAGAGGATGAATCTCGAAGCCCAGGCAGCGGGTACAAAACTATCATTGTTGAGAAAAACAAAGGAATTGAGTGAAAGTTAAGAAAAAGAAAAGCGAAAGCTTAGTCGAAAGCGGAAGGAGATTTATATAGAAAACTAGGATGCATCCGGACCGTACACATGGCAGAAGATCTGAACTTGGGACAATACATTTAGGAAAGGCATCATAACCGAAGCATCCCCAGTCATTATGCACGGTAAAATAGGATGTCGTGATGACCTCCAATAAATGCACTCACATAAAAATTGACGTCATCCTGCTAACTAGTAGGCGATCGAGTAAAGCTAAAGGCAAGTCGCCCTTGCACCAAAACGAGATGTGTTTCCATGACCTTTGATATCGAACTTAAAAAAAAGCTCGGAAGGCACTCAGACCTTGAATCGCCGCCACCAGCTCATTCTGCCCAGTCGCCTCGAGCTTCGATCTCTTGGTATTGAATAGCCTCTTTTGGCACTTATCTGCTAATTACTGACATAAATGTCACCAACTGGAGGGGACTTATGATAACAACCGAACTTAAAGACCGATTCAACGGTCTAATATTAACCGAGCACATCGATCAATTAGGACTCACGAGAACTGACCAAAAGTTCGAGTTACTCGGACACTCGAACCGGGTCATAGCTCGGTTAAGAACATGTTTCGAAAATAACTCCACCACGATGGACAAATAGTTATCACTAACCCACGTTTCCCTCGAGAATCGTTGAAAATGAGTTAGTGGCCGAAATGAACGGGAAACTCCTCCCATTATCTCCTGCAAATGTGTTAACCCCTCCTATAAAAAGGAGGAAAAATATGTATGAAAGGTTAACTGGATCTTTTTGCTAGAAATTTACTCCTCTTTACACATAAATTCTAACTTGACCGTCGGAGGCTCCCTAGTCGAAAACCCCCCGGTCATTTGTCACTTTTTGCAGGTGAGCACAAGGAACTTGCTGCTTAGTCGACTTTTCATCAGTTCCCATTCCACAAGCAGCTTTATAATCTAGTTAGTAGGACTTTGATCATTCTCCTATTAACCTTATTGCTAGCCCCACTTTTCCAATTAAAAAGATAAGTCGTTTTAATTTGAAAATAAATGGTTGCTTGAAGAAAGTTTCATGGATGAAGTTTCGGCTTCTTAAAGTTGTTCTGCCTCTAATAATTTGCTAAACTGATTAAAATTTTATGGTGATAGGCTTGCTCTACATGGAATAAGAATTTAAGCAACAATTTTGGTGTTCAAATTAAAGAAATTAAGAATAAAATTGATCTGGCTTGCACTTCTTTTGCTAATGACAGTTTGGTGGTTTCTTTAAAATCTAAACTTAATACTCTCTCTTAATGTAATAAGCTATCTATTGGAAACAAAGATACACTACAGGGATGCCAACTTCCAATACTTTCATGCTTAAGCTTTTCAGAGTAAAAAGGCTAATACCATTTCGGCTTTATCAGATGATTAAGGGTTGTGTGTTTTGTACTTTGATGGGATGAGTTCCACTATTGTTTCTTATCTTGAGCAACTTTTTTTAGCCTCCAGTGGAAGTGGCTTTGATTTTTTCTCTGATATTCAGCTAGGTGTTGGGCAAGTAGATAATAATTTTCTTCTTGCACCTTTTGAAGTCGATGAATTTAGTTGGGTAATTTTTTAAATGCATCCTAACAAAGCCCGGGGTCCAAATGGTCTCAATCTGACTTTTTTCAGCATTGTTAGTATTTTGCTAGTCCGGATATTGTTTGTCATTGTCAAGCTTGGCTCAATAACTGTGAATTTCCTAACTCTATTAGTAATACCAATATTATTAAAATCGGACTGGATAAGGAACCGGCAAGGCTTAGGGTTTACGGTCCAAAAGGTCTAATCGGATTCAATCCCATTTTTTCAGTGTTGTTGGTGCTTTGCTAGTTCGGATATTGTTTGTCAATGTCAAGCTTGGCTCAATAACTGTGCGTTTCCTAACTCTATTAGTAATACTAATGTTATTAAAATCGAACCGGATAAGAAACCGGCAAGGCATAGGGTTTACAGTCCAAAAGGTCTGACCGGATTTAACTTTTTTAAAAAATAATATTATTTATATACTTTTGTAAATATCACTATATAAAAATATAAAAATTCAATTAAAATAAATTTCAAAATATCCTAAATATTTATCGCATAAAATTTTAAACATTCAAATAAAAATTTAAAATATAGTAACTAAAATGATCTGAATAATATAAACAAGCACATGTTTTTTTTATTGTTGAGTATGTACACTATCAAAATGATTTTGTGCCATACATTTTTTTTTGAAAAGCCAAAATGAATTATATTAGAAGAGATCCAGAGATTGTAATGGCCTCAACACCAGGTCAGCTATGAACATTACTTTTCGATGGTGAATAGTATTTTTTCGGCTGAAAAATACACCCTAAAGTCAAAAATATTTATTTGACTAACGAAAAGTATTGGTTATGGTGAGTCCGAGATTGAAATTTGACTTGAACCCGAGGTCAAATAGACCTCCAAAAGTCAAAAATAAGAAAAAATTAGCGAGTCAATTTCTAAATAGGAAAACTGACTTAAATTTACATGAATTTTTAAAAATAGTAATCAAATTTTGAATATTGTCAAATTTTGCAGACCTTCTTTAAATTTTGTGTAGAATATTTTGGTAATGAAAATTTATGGTAGTTGTCTAATCAGACCGATAATGAACTCCGATTAAGACAAAAATTTGCGTACTACTTATTTTTGATGTGATAAGAGTGATAAAATTATTTTGGAATGATTTGAAGATGGAAAGTGAGAGGAATCAAATTGGGCTTTAAATGGGCATAAATGGGTCATTAACTTAGTTTAGGCTAAGCCCAATACTAATCCATTAAGAGGCCCATTAAAGAGGGTATTTAAGCTTAGAAAATCTGAGAATTTCTCAGAATTTTCCAGCTCTCCCTCTCTCCCTCAAGTGGTCGAAACCCTCATCTTCCCTCTCCCTTTGATTTTCTTTGATTCTACTTCAAATCTCTCTTGAATCTTAACATAAGAATAGTAATTTCATCCCTCTAGATCACTGATCAAGCCTCTAGCATTTGATTTGAGCAAGGAAAGCAAAGAAATCAAGGTTTGAAAGTTTTGAGTTTTTTGGATAAGTGATGAAACTTGATTGAATAAAATTAATTCTTTAATGTTTTCCTATAGTATTTGATGTAGAGGACAAAAAAATAGGGTTTGTTAAGCTTTAGGGTGCGACCATGGTAGGTGAAGGTGAAGAAGGAAGAGTTGCCAAGGATAAGGGCAAGGAAAAAGAAGATTAGGCACCCAAAAGCAAGAGAAAAATGTACGTGGCTAAGAAATCTTTTCATTCTCTATTTAATTGAATTTATTTCCGTTATGTAATTAGGGAAATTTAAGTTAAATTGCTTAATAATTGTAATTGATGTTAGGAAAATGCAATTGAACCTTGATAAATGCTATTTGAATGCTTAAAGCGAAGTAGAAAATTTTTTAAGGTCGTTTAGCTAAGGTGTCCGAATTTTTCCTTAAGGAAAATTAAGTGATTTTTGCATGAAATTAATTGATAATAGCTTAAATTAACCCTAAATATAAAAATTAAGGTCCATGAATTTTTAAAGAATTTAAAGTTTAAAATTTATGTATGTGTATAGTGAAAATAATGAATTATTAGGGAAATAATTCATAAAATGAACGAATAATGGTAATAAATATAAAATAATGTAAATATAAATTTTTAAGAAATTTATATGCATTACTACAATATTTTTGCAATAAATTATTGAATATGTTTAATTGAAAATATTGAGTTATTAAGAAATAATTCAATAAATATTGAGAAATGGTAAATTAATATGAATTAATTTACAATATGTGTAAAGACAGTGGAAAGTAAATTGATGAAATGTCTGAATTGGAAAGGCTCATGAAGTTAATGAAGTAATTGAATTTGAATAAAAAAAAATAAGCATATTAATGCCTTTAAAAATAATCAGGCAGTAAAACTAGTTCAGGATATAATTGGCTGGCCATAAGGATATTTGTATCGCGGTGCAAGTCATGGCGACTTGCTTTGCTATAGGTAGGATCTCTGATCTTCATAGTTTTTGTCTATATCTAATCTCTGTTCTTTGAGAAATAGTCCATCGGAGGTCATTTTTCTATCTGTTGTGGCCCAATGGGATCCAAGTCCCGCGTATTCGGTCTGAGTATTTCTGTCAGGTCTGTACTGGGGGCATAATGAAAGAAAAATATTAAATATGTGAAAATACATTGAAATGTGACAATTAATGAAGAAAAATGACCTAATTGCAATAAAATAAAAGTTTAGGGGTAAAATGGTAATTTTTTTAAAAAGTGTACACTGAAAATAAGTAATAAAAAATGACTAATAAAGGGTAAAATGATAATTTAGTATCCTAACAGTCCAAAAATAAGATTTTATAACATGCAGGTATTAAATTATAATTTTGTATAAAAATAATAAAACAAGTGTTAATTGATATATTGTACATCAACTAATAGGCTAAAAGTGAAAAATAAGTATATTAGAGACAAATTTGTAAATAGGATTTAAAAATGACAAAAATTGAAAGAATAAGAAAGTTTTAGACTAAATTGAATAATCAAGTGAAAAGTAAGAATTAAATAAGTAATATTGTAAATAAATAAAGTTAGTGCTTTTAATAGCAAACAAACAATTTTATATAGTTACTTTAAAAAATGCCTTGTTTAGAAGATATGAATAAATAATAGGAAATGTTAAGATTATTAGTCACTACTAGGCATGTTTAGTGCTCAATGCGTAGATATTTCTGCGTGCAGGTTCAGCGAAGCGGGAGCAAGAATACACATTGCAGGATTTCTTTTGAATGACTAGAAATAGACTTTTGATGGGCATGTATATATGTATAAAATACTCGTGGATTTTGTGTACTTGTAAATACGTATATAAAGATTAAATTTTGGGCTGTAATATTTGATGGCATGTAATTAGATTGGAGAATTAATATTTTGTGAGTATGGATTATGGGTATGAACTAGCAGTATTAATATGATACAGGTCAGGAAATGAAGAAAAGAATGAGGGAATGAATGGATAAATGTTAGATCTGAATATTGTTGTGCCTCTGAGTGGTTGTGTATTATTTGCTTTTCAGGAGCTTAGTTGAATTTACAACCGCCATATTGTCAAAATTTTATTAGGTGAATAGTAAATCAGGCATTATAGGTTAGTCGGCAATCCACTTAAGATTTGTTAAATACACTTTAGGAATTTAAAGGAAAGAACATTAAGATGTTGGAAATTAATTGGTAAGGTAAAAATTTTTTTTTGACTTATTGTTGGTCAAAACAATATCGGTTATACAATTATGTTAAGGGTGTTACATTTAGTGGTATCAGAGCAGTGGTTTAGACGATTTTAAGATCAGAGTGGGTATTAATGATTTATTTAATTACGTATATACATGTCAGCTGAGCAGGTTCGTGAGGCAGGAGATAACAGGAGTGAGGTCTCAAGTAATATTGGGCAACAGGAGGTTCCACAACAGCAAGCTCCTTCGCCAGTAGCGCCTCCTCCTCCTCCACCTCCTCCCCAGCTGGACTTTCTCAACATGATGTCAGACTATATTCAATATAGATTACAGGCTGCCTAGGCCCAGGCACAACCTTCACCAGCAGTAGTACAGGTTTCATCGGCTCTACCCAGAAGAAAACCTATTCTAGAGCAATTAAAAAGACTTGAGGCTGAAGACTTATTAGGACGTGACCCTCTGACACTTGTTGCAGCAGAAGAGTGGTTGTTTAAGATAAAGTGACTGTTTGAGATTACCCACAGTCATCTAGAAGAAAATTTGAGGGCATAATTGCTTTACTTTAGGGTCAAATATTTATCTGGTGGAACTCAATCAGAAGGCATAGCCCAGCAGACCGGTTGAACATGGAGTTCTTTTTTGATCAGTTTGAGAAGAAATACATCAAGTCTGAGTATAAAATTGCAATGCATGATGCTTTCTGGAGGTTGAGATAGGGAAATCTTCAGTAGCAGAGTATGATAGAGAGTTTGAGCACTTGAGTGCCTATCTTGATGAGAGTTAAGCCACATAGGAGAGATTGTGTTAGCGGTTTGAGAGAAGATTGCACACTGAGATGAGGCAGATCATTGGAGCTCAAAAATACCCCGATCTGCGATATATGATCGAAGTGGCTATTAAGTTAGAAGCCACTCAAATCGAGCAAGCTGAGAGATAGCCCTGGTTTTAATAGAAGAGGAAGCAGGGATAGAACAGTGGGAAGACATGACAAGGAAAGAAGCAAAAGGGATCACAGGCATTGTAGCACCATCCACCAATAGGTTAAGGACAGGATAGTGCATCCCGTGATAAATCTACAGCGACTTCTACGGCCAGTGCACCCCGAGGCAGAGACAGTGGGTCAGTGGTTCTATGCGACCATTGTGGGAAGATGTACCTTGAGGAGTGCATATTTTTTATAAGAGCCTATTTCAGGTGTGGGTCCAAAGACCACTGGATTAAAGACTGTCCTATGTTATAGACTGCTTCAACCACCTCACCAGTATCTGGTATATGATCATTTACACCACGAGGATGTGGTAGGGGAGCCACCCTTAATACTTCAGTTTCCAGACCAGCTGGTCAAACATCACAGAATCAGATGCGAGATGTGAGATAGACCTATACCGTCAGGGCCAGAGAAAAGGAGGATACTCCCGATGTGATAGTGGGTAAGTTTCTTCTTTTATCTGATTTCGTACATGCATTGATTGAATATGGTTTCACACACTCCTACATTAGCACATATTTGGTACGGGATAAAGGGATGAAAGAGGCTTGCTTGGACCAGGATATCTTGGTGAGTAATCTTCTGGGACATAGTGTAGTGGTCAACAAAGTGTATAGGTAGTGTCATATTAGTACCCAAGGACAAGTATTCCTAGCCAATCTGATTGAGTTACCTTTTCGAGAGTTTGATATGATTTTGTGGATGGATTGGCTATCCGTCCACCAAGCGATCGTTGATTACAGAAAGAAAAGAGTCACCTTAAAGCTTTAGGATGGCGAGAAGATCACCGTTGTAGGTGTGAGATCTGATTTCCTATCTGATGTGATATCAGCTGCTGCTGCTAAAAGACTGATCAGTAAGGGATGTGTAGCATACATGTGTTATGCAGTGGAGGTAAAGAAAGACAACTTAAAGGTGTTAAAAGTGCCTACTGTTAGGAAGTTTCAGAATATGTTCCCAGATGAGCTACAAGGCTTACCACCTGATAGAAAGGTGAAATTCTCCATTGATGTTGCTCTTGGCACTGCTCCCATTTCTATTACTCCTTATAGGATGGCACCTGCTGAGTTAAAAGAGTTAAAGATTAAGCTACAGAAGTTGCTTGACAAAGGGTTTATTCAACCGAGCATTTCTCCCTGGGGAGCACGTGTCCTATTTATAAAAAAAAAGGATATGACTCTTCGATTATGCATCGATTATAGAAAGCTGAAGAAAGTGACTATAAAGAACAGATATACCCTCTCTCGCATTGAAGACTTATTTGATCAGCTTAAAGGAGCAAGCATCTTTTCTAAGATTGATATGAGGTCAGGTTACTACCAGATAGGGGTAAAGGAAGATGATGTGCCTAAGACTGCTTTCTGCACTCGGTATGGCCAATATGAGTTTCTAGTCATGCCGTTTGGCCTTACAAATGCACCGACCACCTTTATGGATCTGATGAATTGGGTTTTCCATCCCTATTAGGGGTGTTCACGGGGCGGGGTGGGGCCGAGGATTGCATCCCCACTCACTGCCCCGTTGGAGTCAAGGATTCCCCGTCCCCGCCACTAACTCTAGAATGAGAAAAAAATCCCCTCCGTCCCTTGCCCCGTGGGGATCCCAATCCCCCGAATTTTTTTTGAATTTTAAAATATAATATTTTATAAATAATTAAAATTAAAATATAATATTTAATAAATAAAAATTTTAAAATCAATCATAATTTAAATTAATATAAATTTTAACGATTCATAAATTTAAAATTAAGTATAATTTAAAACTTAATAGTTATAAAATTAAGTTATATTTTAATTTTAATTATTTATAAAATATTATATTTTAAAATTAAAAAATATATATTTTTTGCGAGGTGGGGATCCCTGTGGGGCGGATACCCCATTCCCCTTTCCCGCCCTCGATTTTATAACGGAGATTTTTCCCCTCCATCTCCGTCCCCATAAGGGGGAAATTGGGGGATTCCCGGCCCCGAATGGGGCGGTCGCCATTGGGGCAGGGGAATCCCCACCCCAAACGGGGCGGGTCCCCGTCGGGGCAGGGGAATCCCCGGTCCATAATCATCCTTAATCCCTATTTAGATTAGTTTATGATGGTCTTCATCGACGATATCCTGGTGTATTCCAAGATATCAGAAGATCATGACAGACACTTGAAGATTATTCTGCAGACTCTAAGGGAAAAGCAACTGTATGCCAAATTCAACAAATGTGATTTTTGGCTGAATGAAGTATCCTTTATGGGGCATGTGATATCAACAGAAGGTATTAAAGTAGATCCTTCGAAGATTGATGCAATCCTTCAGTGGAAGCCGCCTAAAAATATGAATGAAGTGAGAAGTTTTCTGGAATTGGCTGGGTATTATAGAAGATTTATAAAGGGCTTCTCCACCATTGCAGTTCCTTTGACATGATTGCTATAGAAGATTGTTAAATTTGTGTGGACTGAAAGATGTCAAGAATGCTTTGAGAAGTTTAAAACAATGTTGACAGAAGCTCCTATCCTCATTCAACCTGAGTCAGGTAAGGATTTTGTGATCTTCAGTGATGCCTCCAGGAATAGTTTAGGTTGTGTTCTGATGTAGAAAGGTAACGTGATTGCTTTTACCTCCCGACAGCTCAAAACTTATGAGAAAAACTATCCTACTCAAGATTTAGAATTGGCAACCATTATTTTTGCATTGAAAATATGGAGAAATTATCTGTATAGAGAGAAGTGCTATATCTACTCAGATCATAAGAGTTTGAAATATCTTCTTACCCAAAAAGAGCTCAACCTCAGACAGAGACACTGGTTAAAGTTGATCAAAGATTATGATTGTTATATCGACTACCATCCAGGAATGGCTAATGTAGAAGTGGATGCGCTTAGCAAGAAATTTATGTTAGATAATGTTAATATTTTTTAATGAATCTGTATAAGTCAATGATTAGTGTAAATGATTAATAGTACTGTTGTAGTACTTCGGGCAATGAATGCCAGTTTAAGTCTAGCACCAAATGGAGCTATAGTAGCTGAACTGTGAGCTAAACTAGACTTTGTGCACCAAGTAAAAATGGCTCAGAAAAAAGATGATCGACTAATGGCTATTATAAACAAGCTTTAGCATAGCGATGAAAGTGATTACTCTTTGAATAGTGATGGAAAACTCTGCTACAAGAAAAGACTTTGGGTTCCTGCTTAGAAAGAACTGAAGAAGAATATACTGATAGAGGCACACTATAGTAGTTATGCTATGCATCCTGAAAATAGCAAGATTTATCAGGACTTGAAAGTCTATTATTGGTAGCTGGGTATGAAACACGATGTGTCTGAGTTTGTGAGTAAATATTTGACATGTCAGCAGGTGAAAGCAGAACATCAGGTTCCTTCAGAATTACTTCATCCTCTTGTTATACCAGAGTGGAAATGGGATGAGGTGACCATGGATTTTGTAACAAACCTACCTATGACTCAGAAGAATCACGATGCCATTTGGGTAATTATTGATCAGCTCACTAAATCTGCTCACTTCTTGCCAGTTCGGATGGATTACTCCTTATCTAGGCTGGTAGAAATCTATATAAGTGAGGTGGTAAGGTTACATGGAGTGCTGATATCTATTATTTCTGACAGGGATCCCAGGTTTACTTTTCATTTTTTGAAAAGTTTTCAGGATGCTCTAGGTACTAGACTTTGACTTAGCATAGCATTTCACCCTCAAACCGATGGTCAGTCCGAATGGATGATTCAGATATTAGAAGATATGCTTTGATGCTGTGTACTTGAATTTGGCACCAACTGGGAAAAATATTTGCCTTTAACTGAATTTGCCTACAATAATAGCTACCAATCCAATTTGAAAATGGCTCCTTTTGAAGCACTTTATGGTAGAAAATGCAGAACTCCTTTGTGCTGGACTGAATTGAGTGAAAGAAAGTTGTTGGGTTTAGATCTAATTCGTGACTCTGAGGAGAAAGTACAGATCATTAAAGGCAGGTTGAAAGAAGCTATGGATCGTCAGAAGTCATATGCTGATCTAAAGAGGAGAGACATTGAGTTTCAAGTTGGAGATAAAGTATTTCTGAAGGTATCTCCATGGAAGAAAGTTCTGAGATTTGGCAAGAAGGGCAAGTTATGCCCTAGATTTATAGGTACATATAAGATATTTCAGCGAGTGGGTCTCGTAGCTTACAAATTGAAGCTGCCCTCAACTTTGGAGAAGATACATGATGTCTTTCATGTGTCTATGCTCTACCGGTACAGGTCAGATCCTAGCCACGTGATAGCACCAGATGAAATACAAGTTTAGACTGACATGAGTTATGAAGAAAAGTCGATGAAGATCTTGGCTAGAGAAGTCCGACAACTCAGGAATAAGCATCTTTCATTGGTGAAAGTCCTATGACATCACCATAATGTAGAGAAAGCTACATAGGAACCTAAGACGACCATGAGACAACAGTATTATCTGCTATTCAATACAGGTAAATTTTGAGGATGAAATTTCTTTTAGTAGAGGAGAAATGTAATGGCCTCAACACCGGATCAGCCGTGAACAGTACTTTTCGATGGTAAATAGTATTTTCTGAGCTAAAAAGTACATCCAAAAGTTAAAAATATTTTATTTGACTATCGAAAATTATTGGTTATGGTGAGTCCAGGGTTAAAATTTAAAGTGAAACCGAGATCAAATAGACTTCTAAAAGTCAAAAATACGAAAAACTTAGCGAGTCAATTTCTAAAATAGGAAAACTGACTTAAATTTGCATGAATTTTTAAAAATAGTAAATGAACTCCGAATGTTGCTAAATTTTGTAGACCTTCCTTAAATTTTAACTTAAATTTTGTGTAGAATATTTTGGTAATTAAAATTTAATTTTTCGATAACATCAGTAATTATCGAATTAGACCGATAAGATTGAATGAGATTGATAACGGACTCCGATTAAGCCAAAAATTTATGTACTATATATTTTTGATGTGATAAGAGTGATTGAATTATTTTTGGAATGATTTGAAGATGTAAAGTGAGAGGAATCAAATTGGGCTTTAAATAGGCATAAATGGGTCATTAAATTAATTTGGGCTAAGCCCATTCATTTAATCCATTAAGAGGCCCATTAGAGAGGGTATTTAAGCTTAGAAAATCTGAGAATTTCTCAGATTTTTTCAGCTTTCCCTCGCTTCCTAAAGTGGTCGAAACCCTCATCTTCCCTCTCCCTTTGATTTTTTTTATTCTACTTAAAATCTCTCTTGAATCTTAACATAAAAATGGTAATTCCATCCCTCTAGATCACTAATCAAGCCTGTAACCTTTGATTTGAGTAAGGAAAGCAAAGAAATCAAAGTTTGGAAGTTTTGAGGTTTTTGGGTAAGTGATGAAACTTGATTGAATTAAATTAATTCTTTAGTGTTTTCCTATAGTATTTGATGTGTAGAATTCAGTTATAAGCTTAATTTATGCATTAGAGGACAAACAAATAGGGATTGCTAAGCTTTAGGGTAGAAGGAAGAGTTGCCAAGGATAAGGGTAAGGAAAAAGAAGTTTAGGCACCCAAAAGCAAGAGAAAAAAGTAAGTGGTTAAAAAATCTTTTCATTTTCTATTTTATTGAATTTATTTTCTTTATGTAATTAGGGAAATTTAAGTTAAATTGCTTAATAATTGTAATTGATGTTAGGAAAATGCAATTGAACCTTGATAAATGCTATTTGAATGCTTAAAGTGAAGTAGAAAAATTTTTAAGGTTGTTTAGCTAAGGTGGCCGAATTTTTCCTTAAGGAAAATTAAGTGATTTTTGCATGAAATTAATAAATAATAGCCCAAATTAACCCTAAATATAAAAATTAAGGTCCATGAATTTTTAAAAAATTTATGGAATTAATTTGAGAATTTTAAAGTTTAAAATTTGTATATGTGTATAGTGAAAATGATGAATTATTGGGGAAATAATTCATAAAATGAATGAATAATGGTAATAAATGTAAAATAATGTACATATAAATTTTTAAGAAATTTATATGCATTACTACAGTATTTTTGCAATAAATTATTGAATATGTTTAATTGAAAATATTGAATTATTAAGAAATAATTCAATAAATGAGTGAGAAGTGGTAAATTAATATGAATTAATTTACAAAATTTGTGAAGATAGTGAAAAAGTAAATTGATGAAATGTCTGAAATGGAAAGGCCTATGATGTTAGTTAAGTAATTGAATTTGAATAAAAAAAATAAGCATATTAATGCCCTAATATATAGTCGGGCAGTAAAAACTAATTTAGGATATAATTGGCTGACCATAAGGATATCAGTACCGTGATGCAAGTCATGGCGACTTGCTTTGCTATAGGTAAGATCTTTGATCTGCCTAGCTTTTGTCTGTATTTGATCTCTATTCTGTGGGGATCATTTCTCTGTCTGTTGTAGCCCAATAGAGTTTACGTTTCGCGTATCTGGTCTGAGTATTTTTGCCGAATCTTTACTAGGGGTATAATGAAAGAAAAATGTTAAATATGTGAAAAGACATTGAAATGTGACAATTAATGAAGAAAAATAACCTAATTGCAATTAAATAAAAGTTTAGAGGCAAAATGATAATTTTTCCAAAAAGTGTAAACACTAGAAAAAAGTAATAAAAAATAACTAATAAAGGGTAAAATGGTAATTTAGTACCCTAACAGTCCAAAAATAAGATTTTATAACATACATGATTAAATTGTAATTTTATATAAAAACAATGAAACAAGTGTTAATTGATATATTGTATATCAACTAATAGGCTAAAAGTGAAAAATAAGTATATTAGAGATAAATTTGTAAATAGAATTTAAAAAGGACAAAAATTAAAAGAAAAAGAAAGTTTTAGACTAAATTGAATAATCAAGTGAAAAGTAAGAATTAAATAAGCAATATTGTAAATAAATTAAGTTAGTGCTTTTAATAGCAAACAAACAATTTTATATAGTTACTTTCAAAAATGCCTTGTTTAGAAGATATGAATAAATAATAGGAAATGTTAAGATTATTAGTCATTATTGGACATGTTTAGTGTTCAGCGCATATATATTTTTGCTTGTAGGTTCAGCGCGAAGAGAGAGCAAGAATACACATTGTAGGATTTATTTGAATGACTAGAAATAGACTTTTGATTGGCATGTATATATGTATAAAATACTCATGAATTTTTTGTACTTGTAAATATGTATATAAAGATTAAATTTTTGGGTTGTAATATTTGATGCCTTGTAATTAGGTTGGAGAAATGATATTTTGTGAGCATGGATGATGGGTATGAACTAGCAGTATTAATTAGATACAGATCAGGAAAGGAAGCAGGGCTTCCTTCTTTGTAAATCCATTTTTTGCGTAATGGTGTAAAAGTTGATTCCTCTTGCTTCGACGTGAACGTGAGGGCCTTGAAGATCATGAGCATATCTTTTTTAGTTGCCCATTTGCTGCTTCTATTTGGCGCTAGCTCAGGGTGTTTCTTGGTTCTGATTCGGTGTTTGATTTCTTCAAAAATTTGCTACTTAAGAAGAGAAAGGATTGGGGCTTATTGCTGGAGCCTGTGGTTCCATGACAATCTCCTTATTTGGTAGCACAAAGATTTCCCAATTTCAATTGTTAGTTCTTGTGCTACCAGTTTTTTTGCAGCAACGGAATAACTCTAAAAGGGCATTTCTTTGAGTCCAGCCGACTATTTCTCCTCCTTTGCCAGCCGCTGTACATTGGAAACGACATCTTACTGGTTAGGTTAAATGCAACTTGGATGCTTTGATTTTTCAAGAGTAGGACTCTTTGGGTTTTGCTATTATTATTAGAGATGTTGATGGTCTCTTTATGAAGGGTTTTTCAAGTCATAAAAGTAGTCGTTTAGATCCAGTTTTGGTCGAACCAACAGCCTTGAGGGAAGTCTTATCGTGGCCAAAGCAAATGGGTTTTGGTCGAATTTTGGTAAAAGTTGATCGTCTTGAAGCTGCCAATAGCCTTTGCTCCTCTTCCCCAAATTATTCTGGGTTTTGATACAACGATTGAAAACTGTGTTTCTTTGAAAAACTAGTTTTGTTATCTGTCCGTATATTGGACTCATCGGAACGCTAATAAGGCGACTCATATGCTTGCTAGGATGGCTTTATTTCACGCAAGCCTTTGTGTTTGGGATTTTACTCCTATATGTTTTATTCTGATTTACTTCTTTCTAATGCCTTTAATTCAGAGGATTGTTAGAATTGGTGTACGGGTAAACCTTCTGGCTTGAGTTTAATCTTATTGTAGCAACCTAGCAAGCAATATGATTAAAAATATTTACATAAGTTATTTTGGTTACGTTGTTAAACTACATTAATCCATGTGTATTATTATGTCTTAATCCTTTTTTTATTTAAAATTTTAAAACAAAACGGAAGCCACGTATTACAACTTTATGGGTTTCACAAATATTATTTTACACTTGAAGGAAAAATGAAATTCCTGTAAAAAAAAAATTAAATAAGTTTTTATCTGCACCCTTAATCTTAGGTCTTAAAAATTAAATTAAATAAGTTTCTCAAAAAAAAAAAAAGGTCTTAAACATGAACTCTAGGATCACCAAGGAAAGAGAACTCGGCGGAAGGCAGGGGTAGGCACAGTTTTTTCCTTCACCGTAGATTACTTCTACGGCTCAGCTCAGATCGTTAACTAAATCTCCGACCTGCATCCTTAGATCATCAATCTTTCAAAAACCAAAGCAAGGACAAGTTCGAGTTTCGCCAAGTCAACAATGGCTCTGAAATGTCGATCCATCCACATGAAGCCGTTAATGGGCGCGTGAAGACACGAACGTCTTGTACCAATTGTCCTGAAGCGCCACCAGTTTTCACTTCAGCTGCGGTGACGTGCTTCAACTACACGCTTACGTGGTGCTCGACTTTAGTGAGTGAAACGATTTCTGCAGTTCTTTTGCTTTAGCAACATTCCATGTATATTTCAAAAATTGAAGTTATTCTAGTTATTTTTTCGATTATATTTGTTTAAAGACGAATTGGTCAGAGTATAAATCTAAAAAATTTGAGAATTATTCAATTTTGCTTTGCTTGGAATTTAATTGGGAATTTTGGTGAATTATTTGAGGGTGGATGAATATAGTTTGCCAGAAATATAAATATGAAATTGTATTTGGATAATATGCGATTGAGCAAAACGTAATGTAATGTGCTTGAGCAGAGTCTGAGCTTTTCTTTAATAAGTTGAGCTCATTTCTATTTAATGACCTGAGCTGGAGCTGGAGCTCAAACTTTTCTTTAGCAAGTCAGCTCATTTCTATTTAATGACCTGAGCTGAAGATGGCTTTTGTTATTTTGTTAAGCAAGAGACTGTTAAAACTCTTGAGCATGAGCGCAGTAGCTTTTTGACAAGCCAAGACTGAGCTCTTCGAAGTTCAAGCCTTCTAATTAATTTGTAGCCATATGTTTGGTAATTGCAGTTTCAACATCCGTGATGCACCTTGGGGCCCTGTACTTCTTTTATGCATCTCCCACTGGAATGCTTAAAATTACAGTTAAAATATGCCTTTTTTCTTTTCTAGCTCAAAGTTGGCATTCTTGAATTGAATTACGCTATCTGTTTGTTGGGATTTTCTTCCTTGAAATTGTTTTTCAGCATAAATTATTAGCTTTGGTGTCCTCTTGCTGGGAGGAGGATGTTGCACTTATTTTGGCACTCTGTTATTTCTTTATATTCATGAATTTTCCTGATTTTCTTTTTAGTTTTAATTAAATCCTGTCTGTCATTATCCTTTGTCTAAAACAGAACATGTATTCTCTCCATTGAAGTAGTTTTGCGGGCTAAGATTATGGGCATTCATCAGTGAAGAGCTGCTTGACCTTGATTGCAACTTATTGATAATTGAGAGCACATAAGATGGATGATGGTGGACAACATTCCAATGGAAGATATAAGGTTGATTATTATAAGGCAGCAAGTCCTGCGGTAAAATGTCTTTTCTCTGGATTGCTGTGTATATTTCATTGTTTCTATTCATGCAATTTAATAACAATGTAAGTTTGATGTGATCTATTTGGATAGTGGAGTATAATGCCCCCGCATCAGATGAAGGAGCAAACTAATGCTTTGGTGATGAATAAGAAGATCATGGCCATCCTTGCTGAAAGGGATGCTGCCATTCAAGAACGGAATATGGCTCTAGCAGAAAAGAAGGAAGCCTTGGCTGCCCGAGATGAAGCACTCCAGCAGCGAGAAAAAGCCCTTGCTGAGCGGGATAAAGCCTTGATGGAGCGAGACAGTGCTCTGGCGGCGTTTCAATACCGGGAAAATGCGATGAACTTTCCTTTGGGCAATGGAAATCGAGGATCAAAACGCATTCCTCACCCAGTATACAGTTCAAATGAAGTGGCAGAAGCTCTTAACACAGGGGAAATCACTGACGCCTTCCCTTTAAATACGGTTGCAGCTGAATCTGCCAAGCAGCGACAGACAAAGCAAACAAAGGAAAGTAAGGCAGGCTCTTTGAAGGCTACCAAGTCACCAAGGAAGGGAAATAAGGTAGGTGAGGATCTGAATAGACAAAGTTCTTCTGATGGAAAGAAGATTAAAACTGAATGGGATAGTCAGGATGCAGGACTGAATTTGGTTAGTTTTGATGAGTCCACCATGCCAGTGCCAGTTTGCTCATGTACTGGTGTTGCCCACCAATGCTATAAATGGGGGAATGGTGGGTGGCAGTCATCCTGTTGCACCACCACCTTGTCTTCATATCCATTGCCTCAAATGCCAAACAAGCGACATGCCCGAGTTGGTGGCCGGAAGATGAGTGGGAGTGTCTTCACAAAACTGCTTAGTCGGTTGGCTGCTGAAGGACATGATCTATCAGTGCCTCTTGACCTCAAGGAGTACTGGGCCAGGCATGGAACAAATCGCTATATCACCATAAAGTAGATGTCTTCTCATCTGTTGTAGCCCCATATGGTTCTTGTATTGGTAATTTTGCTGAACTGCTTTTTATGGAAATGTGGAGCTTCGTGATAGAAAGATTATTCCAATGCTTCCTGGTTTATATTAGGCTGTTGTAATTTAGCTCGAAACATTTGTCCCATTGAATAGGATTTTGCAGACTATCGGTGTTTATAAATTTCCTTGATGACATTCCAGATGTGTTTACGGTACCAAGGGAAACTTCAGGTAACGTCTTAACCCTCAAGGATTTGATATATGGTCTTGTAAATTGGGAAAGGAGAAACGCAGGTTGCCAAAAATATTTTGGCAGATGCTGCCGGTGACAGCTTCTTATGTTTATTTTCGGTGATCATTCCATGAAATGATTGTTGTTGACTTCTTGATCATCCCTTATCAATGAGTCAGTGTCTTTTAGTTCAGATGCGTAGAATGAAGAATTTGTAAATAGAAAACCCAACACAACATCTTGTCCATTTGAAATTTCAGTAATTTGAATTTGAAATTTGGACACAGGTTTTATATCCAAATTTCTAATTCAAATCGACATGGCTAACTTTACTTAAATCCAGTTTTAGCGGAGACAGCAAAAGATTTTCTAGTTAACTCCACTTTGGTTCTTGGGTTAAATTTGTTTTTCATACTTGTCTTCTATTCCATTTTTAAACTTCAAAAGTTTTTACTCGAATCTTAATTGGGTCTTCTGTCCATCTACTTGCTCCCTCCTTAAGGATGTTAACCAGCATGAACTTAAAATCACCTCTTCGAATCAAGCAGCCACTTTGGCTCACCAATTTGAGATGTTTCTTTAACCTGTCCAACCCAAGAATCTCACACCTCTACATCATCAGTAGCTCTGCCACTTCCTTAGGCTTTGCCCTTCTGATTCAATGAGTTCTATATGGTCAACACCGCACGGAATTTCACTGGACCCTCTATTATGTGCTGCTGATAATGGCGTTGCTGATTTTGTTCTTGATCATATGCGTTATTTCTGCAAATTTCTTGTGCAGCAAAGATCAAAATACGCATATATTATCCATTGAGGAGAAGGTTCAGCCTCCTGAAGCCCAGGCGGTAAAAGATAAACTTGCTTTGGCTGTGAGATCTATTGATCATGGGCTATTCATCTACCAGCTCAACTGAAAAACCTACTTGCACAAGCTTAGTGGCTGTTGCTTCAGTAACAAGTGCTCCAATTGTTGATGATGAGTTGATCCTCAAACGGACATGTTCTCTGAGATTGCCTTGCAATTCTATTGATTGTGGCAATATTAAGCGTTCATTTAGTTTCTGATTTTCATGTTTGATGAATTTCATTGTAAATTTTTAACCCTTTTCGTCCGCTCAAAGCATTGAATCAAAGTGTCAATATATTTGTGAAACTAGCCCTCTTCAATATTATGCTGTTTCATGATCCGATCTCTAAATTAAACTGAAGGTGTGAAGAAATTATTAGATGGAACTGTTTTTCATGAGAATCAATAAATGAATGCTCCTCGCAGGCATTGTTGACAAAAGAATGTGACATTTTACAACTTTTAATTGCGTTCAACACAAACTTCACGTTACATCAATCGTGGAGGGTGGGGATTTTCGCACTCGCTAGCTTTTTCTTTTCCTTCTGCACAAAATATTTGGAGCCAACTTTTTCAGTATTTTCCCTATCTTTTTGCTAATTTTGCAACCTTTTATAAACTTTAACCCAATCTTATTTTTTTCTTGCTTTCCAAAAAAAGACTTATCTGTTGGAAGATCATTGTTCTCAAATTTTTGTGAAAAATATGATAGATCATATTTATAAAATTTTAAAATTTCATAGCAAAGTCTCTTTTTTTCACTCTAAATTCTAGCCCTCTTTTTTTTATTCAAAATTTTTTTATTTTTGTTGGAATTTATTGATTAAAAATTTATTTTGAATGAGTAAAACTGTGTTCCTAAAGTTGAGGTTAGTGTCAGATTTTTCTCACTTAATACCTAATTTTTTTGCTTTTTTTTTTTTCGTTTTGTGGCCAATAACGTTAACCTCAATGATAACTTTTATCACTGCATAAGATGCATAGTTAGTTTTTCATCAAAGAATATATATTACATAACTTTTAATATATTTGTTTTTTTTTTTTTACTATTGGAAAAAGCAACTCGTACTGTATTTGAACAAAAAACAAAAGTTTATCTTAATATGCAAAATACAACCACCTACAATCACCCATCAAATCTATTTTTACATTATTGGCTACGGAGAAATATCAAAATTCTTTTGTTAAATTTAGTTTACTATTTATAATCAATTTTTATTTGAGTACGGGAATAATCGATTCTGAAAATTTTTAGTTGCATACAAGAATTTTAACGGGTTGAAGTATCTTGCGAGGGGGACGCGATTAATTTTTACTCGGTGCTAAAGTTTATGCTTGTGCTAATAAAAAGATTTTTCTTCTCTTATCGGTTTCAAATACAAGATCTATGAGTCTGGATAATGATAGTGGGGCTCAAATCCTAGAAAAAATGACAAATAAAGTTGAAATTATTTTTCAGAAATTTTCTTATTTTAGATGGTATTTTTCATGTTCCCAGTTTAAGGAAAAACTTGATTAGTACATCTTTATTGGATCAAAATGGTTTTAATATTTTCTTTAAGTTGTTATTACTAGACATTGTAATTTTATTGGAAAAGGTTATTTAGTTAATAGATTATATAAATTAAATATAGTGTCATTATCTAAAAATAATGTCTTTTGTTGATTTTTCTATTGCTGTTGTTTAATGTAATGATACTTTGACATGTTAATTTTGATACTATGAAAAGAATGATGGGTTTAAAATTAATTCCAAGGCATGAAATTAATAAAAAGGAAAAATATTACATTTGTGTTCAAGCTAAACAACCTAGAAAGTTTTTTAAACCTATGATAAGAGAATCATCATTATTGGAATTGAAAATATATTTTATTACTTTTATTGATGATTTTACTAAATATTGCTATGTGTATTTAATTAATTGCAAAAGTGAATTGTTTGATAAATTTAAAATTTATAAGAAAATTAAAAATTTGCATTATGAAAGAAACTGTAAATACATATCAAATGGGATGAATGAATTTTGTAAATTGCATGGTATGGTTCATCAAGTAACACCTCTCTATTCACCTCAATTAAATGGAGTAGAAGAAAGAAAAATAGAATACTTATGAATATGGTTAATACTATGTTACTTACTTCTGGTTTGGCAAATATTTTTTGGGGTGAAATTTTATATTTTGCATGTCTAATTCTTAATAGAATTCCTTATAAAAATTGAAACAAAACACCTCATAAACTAAAGTTAATTGTGTTGTTAAAATTGAGGTTAGTGGCAGATTTTTCTCACTTAATGCCTAATTTTTTTGCTTTTATTTTTTTTTTCTCATTTTGTGGCCACTAATGTTAACCTCAACATTGATTTTTATCACTGCATAAGATGCAGAGTTAGTTTTTCATCAAAAAATATAGGGGTGTGGAAATGGTCGGTTCGGTTCGATTTTGGACCAAATCAAAAGAATTGAAAATCAAAATTTGAAAAATATAAGAACCGAACCGAAATTTATCGAACTAAAAATTGAATGAAACAAAAAAATTTCTATCGGTTCAATTCGGTCCAACCGATTCTGAATTAATATGGGTTATTTAGGAGAGACAGACCAGGCTCTGTTTCAGGACTGCCTATGATTTGGTTTGATGGGCTCCGATTTAGTCTAGTTTCTACGGTAAAAAAGATTAAAGTAAAAAAAACAAAAATAGTGTCAATTGAATATTTATTTATTTATTAACATTAAATTTATTTAATATAAATTATTAAATAAAAAAATTAATCTAAATATTCATATTTGTACCAAATGAATATTTATTGTCAATTATCAATTATACAACAAATTTAATTTTTAATTTAATCACTAATACTTTACTACTCAATTTAATAAATTAAGTATTTTAATTTATATTTTAATTCACTTCTAAATTTTAATTTTATACACAACAAATTGATTTATCAATTATACAACAAATTTAATTTTTAATTTAATCACTAATACTCTACTACTCAATTTAATAAATTAAGGATTTAAATTTATATTTTAAGTCACTTCTAAATTTTAATTTTAATTCACTTGTAAACAAAAATTAAAGTAAAAAAATTGATTACACTAATACTCTACTACTCAATTTAATAAATTAAGAATTTAAAATTATATTTTAATTCATTTTTAAATTTTAATTTTAATTCACTTGTAAAAAAAATTAAAGTAAAAAAATTGAGAACACTAATACTCTACTACTCAATTTAATAAATTAAGGATTTAAATTCATATTTTAATTCACTTCTAAATTTTAGTTTTAATTAACTTGTAAAAACAATTAAAGTAAAAATATTGAGAATGGTAATACTTTACTACTCAATTTAATAAATTAATGATTTAAATTTATATTTTAATTTATGTCTAAAACTAATTCTCTACTACTCAATTTAATAAATTAAGAATTTAAATTTATATTTTAATTCACTTGTAAAAAAAATTAAAGTAAAAAAAAAATTGATTCTACTACTCAATTTAATAAATTAAGAATTTAAATTTATATTTTAATTCACTTCTAAATTTTAATTTTAATTCACTTGTAAAAATATTAAAGTAACAAAATTAAGAAACCAAAAATTTGTGCCTACTAGGATTTGAACTCAAGACCTGATGGTCTTAATATAAGCTAGGATATCTAATTTGATATTATAATACTATAAAACATATATGTTTAAAAATTTCGATCGGTTCGGTTCCTTCAATTTTTCAATTTCAAGAACCGAATCGAATCGATTAAGTTAATTTTATATTTTGGTTCTTAACCGAATGAACTGAAAACCAAATCAAATAGACCAAAATCTATTTGATTTGATTTTGGTTCGGTTCTGCACACCCCTAAAAGAATATATATTACATAGCTTTTAATATATTTGTTTTTTTACTATTGGAAAAAGCAAATCTTATTGTATTTGAAACAAAAAATAAAAGTTTATCTTACTTTGCAAAATCCAACCACCTATGATCACCCACCAAATCCATTTTTACATTATTGGCAACGAAGAAATATCAAAATTCTTTTGTTAAATTTAGTTTACTATTTGTAATAAATTTTTATTTGAGTATCGGGAATAATCGATTCAGGAATTTTTTAGCTGCACATAAAAATTTCAACGGGTTGAAGTAGCGGTGAGCATGGATCGGTTAACCGGTCTATTAATAATTTTATTAAACCGGTCCATTTATTTTGGTTAATCATTATATAGGTTTTGGTTTTTAACTTAATTTTTTGAATTGATTTATCGGTTGATCATTAAAAAATTTTAATATATAAATTTAATAAATTATACAATTTGTAATATTATTTTTAATAGTTAAAAATGCTTTAGAAATGAAAAAGATACAAATTAAATACAATATCTTTTAAAATAATCAAAATAAAAATAAAAATTTCATAATAAATTATAAAAATTAAATATAGTCAATATGAAACTAACGATAGAATACTAATTATGCACTTATAATAAATAAAATAATAATAATAATTTTAATATTTATTTACTAAAAATATATATTTTAATAATATTTTAGAAAGTTATATATTATAATATTTATAAATTACACAAATATTGAACAATATAAATGTAAAATTTAAAATGTAATTTATAAAATGTATATATAGATCAGTTTCAAATCGATTTGGTTAACTTATTTTTAAAAATAAAAATCATAAATCTAAATTTTCGGTTCGATTAACTTAAAAATTAGTACGATTTTGAATCGATTTTTTTGTTAACTGAAATTTTGATTTTTGTTTTTTGCTCACCCTTAGATTGAAGTATCTTGCGAGGGGGACGTGATTAATTTTTACTCGGTGCAGATGGACCATTTTCTCTCAAAAGACAATGCAATTTGACGTGTTTCAATCCACAAATTCACATGCTATTCTAAATTTTTTGTTGATTTAATTGTTATCAATTTTATTATTATTATTATTATTATTATTATTATTATTATTGGTGGTGGTGCTGATGTTGTTGCTGCTGCTAGTTTACTTGAAATCCTTGATATGTTTATTACTAATTGGTGTTAATTGTTTTAATTAGCTATAAATTTTTATAACAAGTTTGAGGCTTTCGTAAGTCCACATACCTTGCTGTACCCCTTTCAACCATCATCCTTTTTATAGAAAGCCATATCCTCCTAACTTTCTTTATTTAAAAAGAAAAAGCGCTTGTGAGCTTCTATTCTCTTTGTAAAGTAAGTGTTGGAACCTGTACTAGTTACCTAAACCCCAACAACTGGACCTTACCTACTCATTCTTAAAGAAAATGAATTAAGTAGTACCGACCTTCTCCCTTATTTTTTGAACTCACTTACTCCTTTTTCCTCTCTTTCTTGTCTCCCCTCACTGCATTACTTTCCTATTGTTGAGTGAGTAGAGCTGGTCTGTTCCGTTCCTCTTTCTTCAAACGGTGGCTAATTCCTACTGTTAACTGTCTTTCTTCTCTTCTTTTACTTTGGTTGCTTTCTCTTATCCCTTTAGTATACCATGGGCAATGAGAGAACGTTCTATACTTGTTCAAGTAAGGACAAATATTCTGCAACAATTTCTTTCCAGATAGGACTTCATTCTTGAGGTTCGATTGTACTATCCCACCTTGGCTGCTTAGTTTCAGAATTCTCACTTCCCTTTTACTGCTCCTTTTACATGTCAGATTTACTATTACGACTTCACCTTTGCCCGGAATTTCAATACCCTGCTTCTTTTTTTTTTAAAGCGTAGCCCGTTCCTCTTTCTTTTTTCTTAATTTAAATTTTTATGTTTTTAATTTTTTCTGTTTTCTTTAAGCATCTCTTATAGATTTGGATTTCTAATATTTATTAATTATCCTTAGTTTTATATTTCTTTTATTTTTTATTTTTTTTTTAAATAAACTGGTATTTGAGATTTTTTATTTCAATTTTAATTTTTGTATTTATCCAAATTTTATATGTATTTTTTTAAATTTGGTTTATATATGCTAACTAAATTTGAATGCAGTTTTAATTTTTATCATACAATTATATTCTCTCAATTTGGAGGTTACTTTCGTTTTATGTGTGAAAAATGATCCAACAGTTTTTGTATAAACAACAAATGAACTGAGTTTACTTTAAAAGTCAAATTATCTGTAGTATGTTATTCCTATCCGCTATTTTCATTCAAAAAATTTAAAAATATATTCCAAAAACTTCATTAATTTCATTTATCATGCGTATTTTGAAATTTTATAATTTTATCTGTAATTCATATATATATATATATATATTACTAATAAAAATTTAATTTGCATTAATAAAAGTTATAATTTCATAAATTTAAATTACTCAAGCTTAAATCCGATGGTTACGGTTATCTAACATGATTCATAACGATCACCACAAAAAAAAAATAATAACAAGCGACGAAAAACTACCATTGAAGTACAAAAAGTTGTCCTTAAATGTGTCACCAAACGATAGCTTTTAGCAATGAATTTACATTGGCTGCTCTTTTTAGCAACAGTAAATATCAATCACTAAAAGTAAAATATTCCTTGCTAATTGCAAAATTCCATTGCTAAAAAGATGAATCCAATCAATAGAAATATAAAAACTATCTATTAAACCAAAAACACAAGTTGTTAAAAGTGAAAACTTGTCGCTAAAAGTTTAAATATCCATCCGTAAAATTACTAATATCTTCACTGGGCATATTCATGGCTAAAAATGGAAAATTTGTCACTAAAACCTAAAATAGTTGTTAAGAGCAAAACTTATGTACTGAAAATTTAAATTGAATTATTTATTTTGTTGCGTGAAATATGTTTGGTATCCAATATAATAAAAAAATACAAAAAATTAATAAATTAATTACTTTAATTGAGATAATAATTAGAATTATGATTTTCTAAAAAAATAATAAAAAAAAGCTATGACTTTTTTAAGGCAAAATGCATCTCTAGGTCCATAAATTTATATGTTTTTTACTATTGAATTTTTAAATTTTTATTTGGTCACATTGGGTTTTAAAGGATGGTAATTTCATTTTGATAGAGTTGATATAACTATATATCCTATCTTATATTATTTATCCTCCCTCCTATTTCTATTTAAATTTTGAAATTCATCCAAATTGTCACCAACGTCACTATTGGATTGCCTTATTCTATTCCCAACCCCTATAGTGTTGGAAATGGTACTATGTGTCTAGCACTAGCTATGGCACTCTCATGTTTATCCATAATAGGGGAGTGCAGAACTGAATCAAAATCTAGAATCGAATAAAATCGAATGAATTTTGATCTGTTTGGTTCTGTTATTTCGATTCATTCGGTTCTGGACTAAAATAAAAGATAAGTTTATTCATTTTGATTCTTAAAATTAAAAAATCGAAGGAACCGAACCTATCGAAATTTTCAAAACTCACCGTTATATATATATATATATATATATATATATATATATATATATATATATATATATATATATATATATTGGAAAACCCTAGCTCCTTCAACAACCTCAAGCAACTCCTCAAGAAAAAGCATAAGAAGAAGCACCACAATGATGATGAGGAGGAGGATGATAAGAAAAAGCACAAGAAGAAGCAACATGGTGATGAAAAGGAGGACGACGACAAGAAATCACATAAGAAGAAACATCAAGATGATGATAGAGAAGATGACAAGAAATAAATAAAAATAAGCATCACAGTGAAATCACCAGCAGCATCCCCATCTTTGAATTTTATAGATCTGAAGCATCAAGTTAAGACCAATTGCTTAAATGGAAGTACTTGATGCTTAAAGTTGGGCCATCAAGTTAAGGCCTAATATAATGACAGTGAATCGATCCTAATTAGCCAAATTAAACTTCAAACATTCATAAACTACCGAAATTTTGTAACTCACATGGTTAAAATTTAGTTGCCTTGAATTTTCACAAAATTTTTTGAGTTTCTTTTTGAAACACTTCACTAACTTTTGTATTATATATGTGTGTGTGTGTGTGTGCGCGTGCACGCGCTGCGTGCGTGTGTGTTGCCTATCATGATCCAAACCAAATTTTACATATTAATTTTTTTGAAAGGTTTTTAGATGAAGAGGACTAACTAGAATAACAAATTCAATATAGATTAAAAACGTACCTACCACAATTGCTTTGATGCCTAATTGATGCGCAATCTCAAAATTATTATCGAATTTGAAATTTCAAACAGACAGTTAGCATGAACATTAATATATTTTAAAAGTTATCATACTAAACTATTAAATAACAAATGGAAATAGAAACTTAGATCAAAAGATCAAGAATAAATAGACGCAAATTCAATTTTCAAAATGTTTAATCTAAATTAACCAATTTAACCTAACTAAACTAGAAAGAAAAAACTAACAAATAAATGAAATTTCGGTCTAGGTATGGCCATGTCAAATAAAGACACATGGCTGTGTTCGAAGCGAAACTTCTCTATAGCACGTAACTTCAGAAATATCTAAAAATTTGGCTTTGATAAACAGAAAACCCTACGGGCATGCATGTCTAAACCCTTAAGTAGCGTGCCATTTTGCATGGCTAGAAGGCTTGAAGAAGCGTAGAACCACATGGGCATGTGTTATGACCCATCCATGGCTGCATGCTCCACATATGCATGCTACTAACTTTGTATAACTCTATGCATAGTCTTATTCACAGTCCCTTCCTTCATTAATTATGATCATTAAACTTCTAAATACTTGGCCATATCCTTGAATGCTTGTAAGACATGTTAAGCATGTCCAACTCCTTCAAATGACTTTTTTCTCTAATGTAATGCCATTTTCTACGAATCTATTTGCAAAATTAGCTTGTCTCCTTAAACCTTTTATCCATTTGCCTAATAATCGATCCATTAAGAAGACTTTGCTCCTTATCTTTAACTTTTTTAGTTTATTGATCTATACTTGCATCACATACTCCCCTTACGTGTTAATTTATGTGCATTTGTCACCCACTAGTAGAGCTACATGTATTTCAGGGTGGGCAAATGCCCCCATTCAAAATCTTTAAGTTATATGAGATGTTTTGTAAAATGCCTCAACACTTTTATGAACTTTTTACCCATTAATTCATTTTTGGACCATTAATATATTATTATTTGATAATAGTTTAATTTTACCAAACTGTTACTTAGGTTCAACTTGAACGATAATGTTTTTCGTGACTTTCAAGGTACTTGAAAACAAAAAGTTTTGGTAGAATTTTTTATATGGGAAATCTCTGACAGAGAAGTAAGTAAAAGCTTTACGAGATATATTTCCAAGTAAAAATGAACCAAAATAGAAAAATACCTAATACCCAATACCCTTTTTATTTATAGGACTAAGAATCCTATTATAGTTAGGATTCGGTTCCCTGACTAGGAAATCCATAAGACTCCTATTGACGAAGACGTGTAATCTGCTCAGGAAACTAAGCTAGGTTTTCAAAATAGGAGTACCACCTCTTTAAGTAGCTATGAGTCCTTATCCAAGAGAAACTTCTTAAAATGACACCATTGGGTATCAGCTTAGATTCTAGCTAACTAGATAACTTGAGTATCGAACTACTTGTAAGAGTCCAGTTAGCCAAGTCTCCCCTGAGGTACAAGACATTTATCATATAAAGACATTTTGACTTTTTGGGACACCGACATGTCTAACACCTTTATTAAATGAGGCATCTCTTTGATCTCCACAGTAATAATTGTTGCAATAATATCTTCTTATTCTTCTCAAATGACAACTGTAATTACTACGCTTTGATTCCCACATAATAGCATTAATGCCTTCAAGCTATAAAAATAAGCATATCCAATCCGAACACGTGGAACCCATCTAATGGCACCATTTTTCTATAAAATCCTTTCTCATTTTTGCATTTTTACCTTTTTTGATTTTATGATCTTGTTTTCTTTTCCATCTTCACTTTGCTTTCTCTTACTTCACTATATTCTTGCATTTTTCATTTCTTTCTCAATTTCATTCCTCAATCTTCACTAGTGACTTTGATCTTTTTCTTGTTCTAATATTTATATTTTCTTATTTATTTATAGCCAAAATGAGTGGGTCAATAGGCTGTAAGGATATTAAGCTTAGCGAGGGTCTTTTGGATGACAGTACGTCGAGCACTTTTGCCAATAGTGCATCCAGAGTAAGCGTACCAATAGAACTTCCAATGTTTCAAACTCCAATCAAGAATAAACCCAATAGTGCACCCTTAGAGAGTGCTCCCATAGAAATTCCAGTATCCCAAGCTCTAATCCCGATCAAACCCAGACCTAAAAAAGGGTAATCGAGAACCAATCCCCGAGTTTTGAAGATTAGTTCGACCATTCGAACTAATGACATCCACCTTCTAAGGATAAAATTAGGAATATCAAACTAGTATGTTCTTGTTTCTCTAAGCCCTCACCTTCAAGTAGATACTAATTTAAATGACAAGAAAAAATTGGTTCTTTATGAGGTTAACTTCCAAGCTAGAGTTACTATCCCTCCAACTCAATTTGAAGTATCATTCCTGAAGTATTATGACCACACCATAAGCCAGCTCCATCCTAATGCTTGGCTTACTTTATTAGCCTTACAAATTTGGACTACCGACTAGGGTATTGATCTCACAGTCAAGTTGTTCAGGGTGACCCATATGGTTATGATGGAATATGACATGGTATGAATGTGATGATAACGCAGCGGAAAAACAAAATTTTTCATCATACATACCATACAAATCCGAAGCAAGAAATGAAACATGCAATTTTAGGGTTTTTGAAACTTACAAATTTTGATGCCTTTTAAATCTTGAATTTGGTGATGACCAGCAACTAAGATGACTTTGTCCGCCTTAGATCTCGATCACCAATGCCAAGGAACAGCCTTTTACGCCACTCTCTCTATTCTCACACACACAATTGTACCGTCGGTTTAAAATCGAGATTGCTAGCTCTCTTTTAAGGTATTGTGTAATGGCTATAGTTTGAAGCTACAAAACTTGATTTTGTACTTCTCTTAGGTTGCTATTACTACCCAAGAACACAAGAGAATGAGGAACAATCCTTTCTCCTTGTGAAAATTGGACCAAAAGAATTAAGAGAGAGAGAGATGAAGTTCACGCCACACTTAGAGAAGATTAGGGTTTCACGCCAAAACCAACTCTTAAGTCTCCTAGGATTTTATTTCTTTATATATCATTATCTTTTTGGCAAGTGTTTGATCTGAATTTACTACCTCAAGATAATTAATTCAACCTCAATCACTTCCTAAAAATAATTAATATATTTTGAATTAAACTCCTTTGAATTTAAAATTCAAATTTGAAATAAAACATAAGACATATTAATCAACTAAATCACTTAATAAATATTAAGCATGTGCCGAAATTCCTTTAATTTTTCTCTAGGAATTTCGGCCACTAATATTCCTAATAAAGTGATTTAATTTGATCATAAGTCTTTTAGGCTTTAATACTCAATTAATTAAATTAATGCAAGACATTTAATTAATTGAAATTAAACTTTATGGGCTGAATTTCTCTCTCTCATGGACCAAGGTCCAATAGCAATTTTATAACCCATTATACACATTAATTTGACTTTAATTAAAAGCCCAAATTAATGCTCAATACATTATTTAAATATTTTAAGCCCAATGCTTTGTGTGCGATCCTATAGGTCTATTTAATGTTGGTAATGAATTAATAAATTAATTCAAAGGCTATATATATTCTCTAGCAAGATATTATAGCATTCCAAATTAAATGAAAATGCATATGGCATTTAGTGACCTAATGCAATTTTGCATAGTCCCTTACCCATAAATATCAGAATTAATATAAGGCATGGAACTAGTCATCCTTATATATATTAATTCCTTTCTTGATATTCCAGTGACACTAAACTTTCAGATAAATAATGATTACTCATTATTTCATCTCGATATGGCCACACACTTCTCAGTTCACTGATCAAGTTGCCAATGATATTTTCTCTCTTATTGAGAGGGGTAATTCCTTCACTTCTCTCATGCTCTCTAACATGAATCAATGTATACCCAATCATACCCATACTTGTCACTCTGTTACGAGCACGTTAGGTGTATGTCAAAGTACACAGTAATTCATAAAGAGTTTCATAGAGATTTCAGGTCTAAGAACTCCGATACAAAACTTGCATATGAGAAACACTTATGACTTGTACCATGTAGTGTTCTCATGAGCGGATCGTATCCAGATACCATGTTCTTTAATATGTATCTATGATCTCTGATTGACACTCTTATCCTAATGATCCGTAAGACATAACTCATAATATCAGAGAGAGCATACTAGTCTTAATTCATTGTTATTCCCATAACAATGACTGACTAGGGATGTTTAGAATGAAGTCTCATTTGTTTCAAGGTCTTACAACCATGTGCCTCACACATGATAACTTAAACCGAAACGATATTCTTGGATAGTTTTATCAATTGACATGCACAGAAATACAAAAGATAAAACAAATGCCTCATTTTATTAATTTCAAGTGTTTTGTTACAATGCATTGGGGCTAGGGCTTTCACTAACAGGTTAGACTCTGGATAATGATAAAGGACTATAATTATATCCAAGCTCAGGTCGGATATGGCATTTTTCAGGGGAGTTGGACTCATTAAAAACTAAAAATACCATTTTTTATCTTAGAGAGTGAGCATGACTTTCCTATCCGAACTTTTTAGAGGCATTTTATCAACAGGAATGACAACAGTTTGTTATTGAGAGAGGACAACAGTTTATTATTGAGCAAGGAAGAGGAAAAAATAACTTAGACTAGTGGAGAAAGCTTGCCCAAGATAAGATACATATTTATGAGTTACTTAACCCTTTCTCTCATCGAAGAGATTAAAGGAATAAATGACGTAATCACTTTCTGTTATGGTCAAACAAAATCTAATTTTTTCTCATTATGTTCTTATTTTACAGTTATAAAGAGAGCGGGCAAGCATTCCTTGGGTAAGAAAATGAAAGAGAAAAGAACCAAGATTTGGGAGAGCTCGGCTCAAGCAAATGCATTGTAAGCTCTTGCCATGGCTAGCCAGGCTTCGATCACTTCTACAGCTACTTCTGAAAGTCCTGCCTTAATTTTTCCTAATGTCAAGCTCCAAAGAAATAGTCCTTCTAATGCCATAACAATATTCGACAAATCGCCAACATTTCTATCAAATAATCCTTCTCCTTCAGTCAGACTTATAGTTCTTCTACCCAGTCCAACCATTGCCCGAACATTGGAAGCGGACTAATCCTTTCCTTCCCCCAAATGGAATGAAAGATTTAATAAACTGCTAGATAAAGTTTAGGGATTTTGGTAGCAAGATCCTTAGGGCTGCTGCTCGAGTAACCCCAAGTTCACAAGCTTATTTCACTTTGTCTCTTGTATACCAAATGAGGTAACACCCCTACTCAATCTTACCATTGATTTCCTATCCAGTGTTATTCAAAGGCATCAGTTGAGGTATAATGTTAGAGCCCTTCTTTTTTTATATACTAACATAACCTTTTATGCAGAACTGTATTATGTCAAATGATATTATCAATAAGATGAGCATGCTTTTAGGCTTGGTAAGGGAGGAGAAAAAAACCTTGATTGACCTGAAAAAGAAGCTTGAAAAGGTTGATCAAGCAATCTCTAGCTCGACCCAGAAAGCTAATGAAGCTTAGGCCAAGGCTAACAAGGCATCGAAATCCAAAAATAAAGTAGTAGAGAAGGTTGTCCAAAAGATCACTGAGGTGGAGGCATTGCTCGCCAAAGAGAAAGATGAGCATCAAACTTCCAAGGTTGAATTGGAGAATGTCTGAACTAATAAAGCTAATTTGGAGAATGCTCATACCGACTTGAGAAAAATGTGTGGAGCCTAAAGATTAGGCTCTGGACTTAGCTGTTGATAAGTGCATCTCCTAAGGTGCTAAGCTCAAAAATGTGTTAAAGAGAAATACCCTAATGAAGACTTCGCCTAGATGAAAGAGGTGGAACTAGATGAAGAGTACTTAGGATTTTTCTTTTAATTATAGCAGTCGATGTTGGCATTTCTGGACAAACCCCTTTTTTTTCTTTTTGTAATAAATTTGTAAATGAAATACTCTTCACTTTCCACGATCTTCGATCTCCGAACTATATCTTTTTTAGCTCATTTTTGTCTTGTGTTTGAAAAAATAAGGAATAATCAAGTTAATAAGTAATATTTTATCACGAATAATATGCCGAGCTAATTCAAATATAAATATAATTTGAAATCATCAAAAGGAAAATGTTAAACTTCAATTTGAGCAACAAATTAATAAGTGTTAAGGCATTAATAAATAGTTAAATAATGAGTACACTCATGGCTTAAGTTGCCGAATAAGCTACTTATATTATTAATGAATATACTTGTAGCTTTAGCTATTGAGCTGAGCTTTAACATAGATGTTTGTGGCAAAACTGCCAAATTGATCTAAAATAACAAAGTGTGCTCCTAGCAAAACTGCCGAATTAAGCTAAAATAACAAGTAATGCTCCTAGCGAAATTTCCAAACAGAGCTAAAAATACCAAAATGTGCTCATGGCGAAACTACTGAGCTGAGCTAAAGAATAACAAAATAATGCTTATAGCGAAACTACAGAACTGAACTAAAAAAAATGGTCATGGTAAAACTGCAAAACTAAGCTGGGCATTACTGGTAATATTTCTTCAAATTGGAAATGTTCCAAGAATGCATTAAAAGTTTTCTAGACATGTCCTTAAGGTGATAAGCCCTAAAATTCATTACTTTATATACTTTATACGGTCCTACCCAGTTAGGGCTCAGCTTATTGACACTAGCTGTAGTTTGCATTTTAATGACTTTTTTAAAAACAAGTTCACCTACACGAAATATTTTAGGCTTTAATTTACGATTATGGTATGACACCATACGTTATTTGTATACAATAGTTCAAAGTTAGGCATGCTCTTTTTTCTTTTCTAGCACGTCTAAGTGGTGTAATAGTAGATCTTTGTTCGCTTTTACATTATACTACTCAGTTTTATGTTCAACATCCCGATCTCACATGGAATGATCACTTTAACTCTATAAGTTAAAGAAAAAAGGTGTTGCACCTGTCACCTATCAATGAGATGTTCGGTATGCCCAAAGTACATTGTTCAACTCATTCACCCAAGGGCCTTTAGCTTTATCAAGCCTTTTCTTCAATCTCATCAGGATAGTCTTGTTAGTCACCTCGATCATGCTATTTAATTATAGGTGATAAATCGATGTGAATCTAAGCTGAATATGCAACTCTTCGCAAAATTTCTTAAAAGATTGGCAATCGAACCATTTGTCATTATTAGTAATAAATATGTGCGAAATGCCAAACCTGATGATAATGAATTTCTGAATGAACTTGGTTATGTTTGTCGGGGTAATAGTTGCCAAGGGCTCGGCTTTAACTCACACTATAAAAAAATGCCAATTAGCGATGGCAATTTTCTTCAATCTCATTAGGATAGTCTTGTTAGTCACCTCGATCATGCTGTTTAATTATAGGTGATAAATCGATGTGAATCTGAGCTAAATATGCAACTCTTCGCAAAATTTCTTAAAAGATTGGCAATCAAACTGTTTGCCATTATTAGTAATAAATATGTGCGAAATGCCAAACTTGATGATAATGGATTTCTGAACGAACTTGGTTATGTTTGTTGGGGTAATAGTTGCCAAGGGCTCGGCTTCAACTCACAATATAAAAAATACCAATTAGCGATGGCAATTTTGATTGCTAATTTAGCAACGAAATTTATTTTCGATTGCTAAAATGCTATTTTAGCAACAGAATTTCATTTTGGTTGCTAAAAAAATAAATTTCGTTGTTATTTTTCATTAAAAATAAAAATTAGCAATGGAAATTAAATTTCGTTGAATAATTTAGCAACAAAAAAAATTTCTTTGCTATTTTGCAACTGAATTTTTTTAACCCTGATAATTTAGCAACCGAATTATTTTTCGTTGCTAAAATAGCAACCAAAATTAAATTCATTTGCTAAATTAGTAACAAAAATCAAATTCTATTGCTAAATTAGCAACAAAAAATTTTTCCGTTGCTAAATGTTGACACTAAAAATTTCCTCTACTTTTAGCGATGGAATATAACCAAATATAATTTTGTTGCTAAATCTACAAAGTTTAACCAATTTTAGTAACGAAATTGGATTTTCGTTGCTATTCTTACATTTTCTTGTAGTGTAATAATTATTAGCAACTACATGTTCCGTCGTGACTTCAGTCGCTAAATATTAATTTACTCTAAAAGTTATTGATGAAATATTAGTCACTAATATTGTCGCTAATTATTTCTTAAATTCTATCTTTTACACATTAGCGACAGATTTGCTGTTAGGAATCCGTCGCTAAATTATTGCATAATTGAATTTTTTCTTTTGCTGTATTTTAAAATTTTCATCCTATATACAATGATCGCTATTTATTTATTTATTTTCATCATGTACATAACAATGATCTCACACATACATATATATATTTATTCCAAATTAGAATATATTCCAAAATACACATATATATAGAAAATTATTTGAAATTTTACATAATATTATCCTCAAACAATCTCTCATAAAATAATAATATCGTACTAATTGGCATCAATAGTATCATCTAAATAAAATAATGATCAAACATGTAGTTCGGCTAATATCACTGGGAAGTAGAACTACCACCATGAGCAGATGGAGAATCATTATATGGATGTTCATCTTGTGCAGCTGAAGAGGCAACATCATCATGTCTAGGTCCATCAATAGTAGTATTAGGCTGATCAACAGCTGGTTATTGAATCCCCAAGTGAGGAAACAATGCTCGAATGGCTTCTGTGACAATTTCCTTGACATCTTCCTTGGTTAAAGTGTTGTACTCGCCATGGCGTGATGCAGTTGAACTGGATCCAACATGAGGGACATATGAGCCCAATCCATATATTCTTCTTCTTTTATTGCATTGTGCAGCCTCAGAAAATAACTTGATCTCATCTACAGATGATTCCCCCTTGTGATCGCTCATCTCAAAGCTGCTCATACCTTGCCTATAAAATGTCAAAAATTACAACTCATAATTTACAAACACGAATCTTTAAATAATTGTAAAGGCTAAAAGTAATAAATTTTATATTACTTACATGCACTTCCTTACTTCGTTCAGCCACATAAGTCTTCCCATCATGATTTAATGTGTGTGTGTGAAGGAAGGCCTCGGGAAGTGTAAGTGGCCGGCCATTATGCTTCTCCTAGATTTGAACAATAACGTTTTAGCTTATATTTTATAAATAATCGACAAACTTCCATAGGCATATAATCAATTAAACACAATCTTCATCATCTTTCAAAAAAAGGCCAGCAAACCCCCATAACCATATGACCAATTAATATCACCAGCCTAAAAAACAGCAAGCTCCCATATAAGCATATGAGCAACAATATACATATCATCAACAACAATTACCAGCATATCATCAATAATAACCAACAATAACCAGTATACCATCAACAATAACCAACTATTAATTATATTAATAATAACAAGCTCTCATATAGTCATATCATCGACAATAACCAATATATCATCAACAATAACCAGCTATTAAGTATATTAGTAATAACAAGCTCCCATATATATATATATATATATATATATATATATATATATATATATATATATATATATATATATATATATATATATATATATATATATATATATATATATATATATATTGTTTCATCCCCGACAAGGTAGAAGCAATTTTATGGAATAAAGGTTGTCATTTATATTTACAAGTGAAAAATCATAAGCTATAACATGTATACTAGCTCAAGGCACATACAGAAAACACAAGATGAGACATATATATATATATATATATATATATATATATATATATATATATATATATATATATATATATATATATATATATATATATATATATATATATATTGTATACTAGCTCTATTAGAGTCTTTTCAACTCCAGGTAAAACTAAAGAAAAATTAACAAAGTTAAAGCTCACAAATTTTCCCCAAAATTGCAACCTCGACAAATGAAATGAATTTTTTCAAACCAAATTGAAGTAAAATTCAGAATATATAAAGGCCCGACATACTCTCCAACAATTACAATAATAAAAAATAGAAAATAAAATGAACCCGTATGCTATCTTTTATTGATGGAGTATGAAAATATTGATGAATCCAAACCCTATATCATCATCTTCTCGATAAAAAATTTAGATTGCGGATGGTAGAGCATCAACATTGGAGCCAAAAAGAATGATCTCCAATGAGAGATGGATACTGTTCACCAAAAAATTAAGCAGATTCACGGTGAGACGAGGGAGTTTTCCAGTGGAAAGATGGGAAAAAAATAAGGGCAGCACACTTGGCATTGGGGCTGTCGGAGGAGGGAGGGAGTAACGAATGGAAACGGCGGAGAGGGATGAGGGGAGAGAAAATGTTGATTTTATATGTATGGTAAAATTCTAAAATTACTGAAATACCCCTACCAAATTTCATCATTTTGTCCTTGTATTCAAGGATAATTTGGCAAATATATATAACTAAAATTTTTAATAATTTAAAATTTGATCAAAATTTTAACAAAATAAAAATAAAATATAATTTTTTCATAATCATTTTAAATGAAATAATAAATTTTATATTATTATTTTAATTAATATTTTTTTATTATTTTTTATAATGTGACTATATAACAATTGTAACAATTAATTTATTATTATTATTAAAATTTTAATTTTTTTAAATTAATAAGTTTAGATTTAGGGATAATTGATAAAAAATCATTATCTTTTCAAATTAATTATAATATATAAATGAAAAAGAAAAGAAACATTTGCCTAAACGATGTAGTTTTGACAAATGCTCTCTTAGGTCCTTCCTTTTTATACCCATAAACAATTGAGCTCTAATTCTTTTTCTGTGTGCCTTTAAACCCTCAAATCAAATAAAATTCAACCTATAAATTATTTTTTTCTCTTATTATTTTATATTTATTTTACTACCAAATCTAGACATAAATTAGATCAATTCGATTATTGCTCGGGTAATTTTAAGTTGGGGTGTTACATATCCAACTTAAATGCCTTAATTATCTTTATTTACGACATAAATATTTAATGAAAATTGCCTATTAACAATTATCAAATTACAAAATAATTTATAAATTTCTGTTACAAAATAAAATATCCATTTGATATGATCTATATTAAAATTACTTGAAATTATACATAAATCACGTGATTGAAATTAAAAAAATATTTTTTATTTTATTGGGGATGGATTAGCAACTAAACATTTCCATTACTAATCTTTTTACTGTAATAAAATACTATTAGCGAAAGAATAATTTTCATTGCTAAACCGTTGCAAAAAATGTGCTATATTTTTCCTCCAAAATTAGTGACTAAAATGATCATCGTTAAATTTTTTGGAATTAATTTTATGAATAAAAATTATAAAAATTAGCGACGAAAATATTGTCGTTAATTTCGTTGCAATGGTGCCTATATTTTTCACCAATAATTCACGACTGATTATTTATTACATCGCTATTTCATCGCAAAAATAGAAAATAACTTTTCCACGACGGACTTGAAAAACAGTCACGAAATCGTCGCAAATTTGCTACTAAAATAATGTCATTGCTAATTTACAGTTTTTTTGTAGTGCCACTTTGTGAAATGATCTACTCCAACAATCAAAAATTTTCTTTGTACGATAGCCAATGGGAAAGGTTTTGGTATGTCTATCACCCACTGCATAAAAGGCCATGGACTATAGATCGGGGTTTACCGATGTAACCCCTGATGAATAACTTTTCTATATCATTAGCATTTATCACATTTCTACACTAACTTCTTTACCTCAGCTTCCATCTTTAGCCAGTAATACCCTTGTAACAAGAATTTCCAAGCTATTATTTGAGCACCCTTATATGTCCCATAAATGCTTTCGTAAATTTCCCTAAAGACATCATTACCTTATTTCGAACTCAAGCATAATGACTAGGGATATGAATAAGATCTTCTATAAAATTTTCCCTCCAGGATGGCTTAAAGGCTAAATCATCACATAATATTTTTGGCTTCGATCTGGTCTTCTAAAAGAGCACCTGTATCTGAGAATTGATAGATCGATAAATGCCATCCTTCCATCTGCTCGTTAAACTAAACTGAATAAGTTTCATAAGATGGCTGAGCAATGATCACCCATACTATATCTGCCAAGTACTATATAGAGATGTTTGTTTAGCCAATGAATTAACTCATTTGTTCTCTTTCTGAGGTATCTGCTCAATAGTCTATGAACTCCCACCTTTTTCACGTTGAGACAGCAGAGTTGATACGAGACTTTATACTTTATCATTGTTTGCTCCTTGGCTTCAAACCTTCCGAATAGTTGGCTGACAATGAACTAAAAGTTAAAATGAATAAGTAAAGAGTTTAGTTTTATCTCAAGGGCTAGTTATAATTCAAAACATAGAGCTTCGTACTCTGCCACATTATTGGATTCTGAAAAAGATATCCTAGTTATTCCTCGAATAGAGGTTATAACGGGATTAGATAAAACAACTCCAACTCTAACTTCTTCTGAGAACATCGCTTCATCTACATACAAATTCCATGACATCTTACTTGGCTCGGTGGAAGGGGTATGTAGCTTAGCCATGAAATCGGCTATAACTTAAGCTTTCATTGCTAACCTCGATTCATATTGGATATCAAACTCAGCTAGGAAAGATTCCTATTTAGTTATTTTTCTAGAAACTTTAGGTCTTTGCATCATTTTTTTGAGATAAGTGTTTATTCGAACAATTACTGTGTGCCTAAAAATAAGGCCTTAATTTTATAGCTGAAGTAAAGAACTGTTCCAAAATTGGATATCTCAGTTTGGATCCTCGTAATAGATCAAAAAATATTGTGTACTCTCCTTTCTAACCAAAACTAAGCCAATGACCCCCTTCAAAATTGACAAGTATATGAACAATGTTTCTTCTGACTGTGGTTGACTAAGCGAGGGGGAACTTAATAATTAGTTTAGAACTTTAAAGGCCAACTGGCATTCCGGGGTCCATTTAAAATTCTTTAGATTTTTTCAGTGCTTTGTAGAATGAGAGGCATCGTTTAGCCGAACAAGGGATGAATCTTCTGAGGGCTGTAATTTCTCTATTCAACATCTATACTTTTTTGATCAACTTCAGTGGTTTCATGTTTAGTATGGCCTTAATCTTGTGTATTTCTTCAAATTTAACATGAGATCAAACTTTTTAAGAGTTGAGAATGTTTCTTTAAGTTCTTTTAGTAAGTTTGCCAAATTGTTGCACTTTACAATCATGTCATCCATATAGACATCTATGTTTTGACTTATCTGATTAGTAAAAAACTTGTTCATCAACCTCCAATACATTGCATCAGCATTCTTAAGATCGAATGGCATTACTTTGTAGCAGTAGATCACTCTATGAGTAATGAATGCTATTTTCTCCTCATCTTTTGGACTTATAGGAATCTGATGATAACCTATTGGTGCATCTAAAAAGGCATACTCTTCGAAATTGACTGTATAATCCACTAAAAGATCAATATTCAATAATGGGTAACTATCTTTGGGATAGGTTTTGTTGAAATTAGTAAAATTGATACACATTCTTCATTTTTCATTGGATTTCTTCACAAGCACCATATTGGATAACCAATCTATGTGGAGCACTTCTCTATGAACCCATTCCTCAATAAAGTGTCAGTTTCCTCATTTATCACCAGTTACCACTCGATGCATGATTTCATTTCTTTTGTTTAATTAGTTTATAGCCTGGCTGAATGCTTAATGAGTGGGATATGACAATGGGAGAAATATAGGTGATGTCAGAAGGTTTTTAGGTGAACACATCTATATAAAATGACAAAATTATCAATAATGACTTGATGTTTGAACCAATTTTTCCCGAAGCTATTCTCATAACTTTTCCTAGCAATAGCTCTACTTCTTGTAATAAATCCTTAGGTTCTGCCTTTCCAGCTGAGTTGGTGAGAACATCCAACGTATCCACTGGTAGCATTTGATTTGCCTCTTTCAACATAATGACATATGTTTCATAAGTAATTGTCTGGTTTCCCAAAAGTTTTTTTTTTTTTTTTTGCAGGCAGGGAATTTTAAGGATCAATTTTTTCTTTTGCATAGAAAAGTAAGCATCAACCGCGACCAAAAAAGGCTAACCAAAAATTGCATTATAAAATAACTATATATTTACTACCATAAAACATGTTGTGCGAAACCTAACTACTGCATCATCTTCGTGCTTTAAGGGTAAGTTGATCGAACCTTCAAACTTAATGGGTTGCCTCAAAATACTAACTTTAAAAGGCTCGGCATCTCCAAAGCTTTGAAGGCCTGCAAGGTGATTAAATTGATCGCACTTCCTGTGTCAATCAAAATTCTCTGCACCAAATAATCTTCAATCATTGCTTTAATTGCTAGTGCATCATTGTGAGGTAATAAGAACTAAATATCTATCGAATTAGATGAACTAGTTTCAAGCGAGAAGACTTCTTAATGAAAATTGAACATCTATCGAAACAGATGAACAAGTTTCAAATGAGAAGACTTCTTAAGCCTTATGCTTCTTAGAGTTGCCAAACACATCATAATGTTTCCCTCCTATAATGACATGGATTATTCCTGTTAGGACCTTCTTACTACTACTTTCTTCCTTTTTATCTGGCTGCTGAGGTGGTGATCGTTGATCATCACCCATGTCCCCTTTAATGAACTCCTTGAGTCTGCCTTTCTTAATCAAATACTCTATCTCATTTTTAAGCTAATTGTAATAATTATTCTCATGCTTTTTATCCTTAAAAAAAGCATAAAAAAGGCTCTAGTCTCTGTTCGGATCCTCCCTTATTGGCTTTAGCTAAGTAACTTGATCATTTTCTTTATCTAAGATAAGATTTATGTAGAGAAAGCATTTAATTTGGTGAATATTTTCTTCATTTTGACTATTTGAGCATGACTTTGAAACCATATATGCTTTGTTCGACCCCTTTATAACTCGAAAGTTACCCTTTCGCGAACTACCTCCATCCCGACTTATTCTTTGGGAACTTTTATTATCTTCTTTTGCTTCTGTGCTATACTTCAACCATCAAGCTTCATCCATCCAAATGTATTTGTGAGCTCGGATCATAAGTTTGGTGAAATCAGATGGGGCTTCTTGCTTATTAAGTTACTAAAATCCTAACAATTTGTATTCCCATCAGCTCATTGATGGTGTACTCTAGATTTAAATTTTGGATGTCCATAGCTATCACATTAAATCTTTATACATAACTACGCAGTGCCTCTCCCTTCTCCCTAACAACCTGATGCAGTCAGCCAAAACTTTAGTTGATCGGGTAATGGCTACGAACTTTGCCATGAACATGTCACTAAATTGTTAAAAGTTATCTATTGAATGCTCTAGCAAGTTTTCGAATCAATTTGGGAAGATTCTATCAAGGTTTGTGAAAAAACTTTGCAAAGGGCAACATTCTCTATTATGTAAATTAACATGGTATGATGAAATTGATCTAAATGTGCTTGGGGTCTGTACTTCCATTATACCTCGACAAATTAGGTAACTTTATATTTAAAAAAGGAGCTGAGAATATGGCTCTAGATAGAAGAGAGCGAAAACTTCCCTGATATTGCAAAGTGTTATGATTTTGATCCTTCAACAGCCTTTCTTCAAAAAGCCTTTCAAACTTATCCATTGTCAAAGTAATTATGGGTACTATGGCCAGTGGTAAGGGTGTTAAGTTTTGAGCTTCAATATTTAGGGTTACATTTGTTGTGGTGGTACTGTGAGGTGATGGTCGGGCTGGTATATGCACTGCCAAATTTGACAGTGTAGCCAGAAAAGCTTGGGCAAGCTATGGGATAAGGACGGGCATGGGAATTGTAGGGGTTGCAGGAGGCAGGTTAGCGATTGGAAGATTGGTGGAGGCACCTGATGAGTAGATTCCAGGGTTGAAAAAATAGGTAAACATAAAGGTGGTGGCGTAGTGCTTCAGTTATTCCCAGTCTAGGTGTCTAGTGAGTCTTGATCTTGAGGATCCATGATTTTTGGGGATGAAATCCATGCTTACCGCACCAAATGATAATAGTTTGATTTTACCAGGCTGTTACTTAGGTCCAACTTGAATGATAACATTTTTCATGACTTCCAAGGTACCTGAAAACAAAGAGCTCTAGCAGAGTTTTTGATGAGGATAATATTCGACAGTCAAGTTAGTAAAAGCTTTAAGAGATATATTTCAAAGTAAGAATGAACCAAAAGAGAAAAATACTTGATACCCTCCTTATTTATAGGACTAAAAATCCTGTTATAGTTAGGATTCGGTTCCCTGAATGGTAAGGATTCCTCGTGTCCATAAGACTTCCATTGAGGAAGACTTGTAATCTGATTAAAAAACTAAGCTAGGTTTCTAGAATAGAAGTTCCACCCTCTTTAGGTAACTATGAGTCCTTGTCCAAGTATAATTTCTTAAAATACCGCTGGGGTATCGGCTCGAATCCTAGCTAATCGGATAACTTGAGTACCGAACTACTCGTGGGAGTCCAGTCATCCAGTTTGGTTATCAATATTACTTTATGATCACTGTCCAGATATATAAATCTCGTTCTCAAATATGCCCATAAATAAAAATGATCATTTAAAAAAGAAATGATTTTTACATAACAAAAATAAATATACATATACTTTGTACATGGTAAAATACAAACTTTGATAGTGCTTGATAATCAACTTGAGCCTTGCACTATTGACATGCAAGATAGTGCTCAATTTGCGGATTGGTGATCTTGCAAAAAAAAAATAAATAAATAAATAAATAACTAGTTGAAACCAGAAGACATTGTTTATTCGTTGGCTTTTCAGCTAGTTAATTTAACGGCAATTTTACCCATTGTTACATCGACAACGGAAAGAACATGTTCTGCACTGAAATTTGAAAAAAAAATCGACTATGCAATTGAATGAGAGATGTATGAATGAATGATTAATTTGTTAATTGTATCAAGAAAGATGTTTTTAACAACATTGATCATGAATTGATTATTCAATGCTTTTAAAATATAAAATTGCACTGAGAACAATTATAAAAAATATTATGGTGTTGTATATTTTCTTGTTACAATTGAAATTGAAATTTTATATATAATTGATATTATAATTTATTTATAATTTTTTATTTACATTAATGTTTCCACTAGATGTGGGGGTTAATTTTAACTGTTTTCACTCAACTTCTACCCAAATAACGTTGTGTTTACTATTTATAAATTTGTAACGGCAAAGTAATTTAAGAACACCTAGATTGTGAAAAAATAGAATTCAACCAATTCCAAAACTCTCAAGGAGGGCAAAAGTGTGTATTCAAGATATAAGAGACCAAATTCAAAAGAAAATAAGAATTGCAAATGGAGAATTTACATTATTAATGCACATATTAAGTGATCAGAATGATATTTTTTTGACATTTTTGAATTTACTATTACAAAATTGTATTTAAATTATTTTATTATTGTAAATTGAAAATAAGTGATTATAATATTATTTGGGCGAAAATTGAATTATTACCTATAAAATTAACCCCTAAATGTAGAGTACTAGTTCTGCTATGTTGTCCCTTGACTGACATCCTTTATAAAAATATATGAATTGTATATATCAAAATGAGTAAAGGGGTGTGAGTGGTTAAAATAGATAAATACAGGGACCTAGTTATCTATGAAGTATATTATAATATTTTGGGAAATTATGAAAAATGCAACATTTGAAGCTGCTAAATAACAAAATTGGTGAGGAAGAAAAAGGTTTAATATTATACATATAAATGGAAATATAATAAAATGGTTGATGCACATTATGGGGGCAAAAGCAAATATAAATATACGCAACATGGAAAGAAGTAAATCCATAACTACCATGCATGCTAGCCTTTTGACTGAACATGCCGATTCTCATGAATGTTCGGTGCACAAACACGCCACTTTAGAAATGAGAACTTAAAAAGGCTATTATTTCACTTTTTTTTTTGTTTTGTCAAAATCGTTCGTTAAATTTTTCCAATCAATTTTTACCACTAAATTTTCTTTTAAGTCGTTTTTACAATATATTTAAAGAAACAAAGTTTACTTTTATAACTTTTAAAATAAGTAATTCTTGTCATTATATTTGTCAAAATACATATATTTTATCTTTAAAATGTAAAATACGTGTATACCTGATAAACGGATCGGATTAGACAGATTTGAGCCACTTTGTATCATTTTTTTTATTGGATCACTTGTTTTTTAGATATATTTGAATATGATCTCAAATCACATTTAAGATTAAAAAATTAGACCAAAATTGAAAACCAAATCATAAGCAATCTGATATATTTTGTTTGCTTTTTGTTTAATTGGTTTGCTTTTAATTTGTTTGCATCTCGATTCAAGTTTGACTTTTTTCTGTTTTTCTATTTAAAATATATAATTGATATCATACAAAATTTATCATATTAGTTGGTTTGCTTTTTTCGATATCACATGTTAATTTTGATCTCGATCAAACTTGATCAAACATATTACTTTTTATTGTGAAACCATAATCTAGATTTTAATTTCAATTCTTAACACCTTAAATAAACTTATTTTCGCTTCAAATTCAATTTTTTAAGTTTATCTCAAATGGCACTATTCATAATCCGAAAAAATAACATTTTAAAAAATACTATTCACAATTTAAAATATATTATCAATAAACTCAAACTTTTTTTAGTATTATATTCTATTTCAAATTTGAAATGTTATGATTAGATGAAAGAAAAATCAATAAAGTATGTTCGAGCAACTGCAATGATGCAAGATAGTGCATAAGTCATGAGTAACAAAACGACGATAACTTCGGGTATAAAACTAAGAAAGATGGACAAAGAAAAATGCAAAGAATAAACATAGTGAAATATAGTATGCACTATATGCCATTTATTTATTATTTTTCATTTTAATTTTTTTGCAGTTTAAAATTAATTTAAATAATTAGATATTTATATTTTCTTTCAATTAAATTTAATTTTTATAAAAAAATTGAATGAAATATTAATAAAATTATGCATTGTTAATATATATATATATATATATATATATATATATATATATATATATATATATATATATAATTAAACTATAATCTATAAATAAACATGATATAAAAAATGAATTGAAAAAAATTGAGTAATGAGATAGGTTTTGGGTATTTTCGGATGAATTTTTTGGATTCGGATAGAGTTAGATTCTAAAATTTTTGGATCATTCAAGTTTGATCCATTTGTGTTTCTCTGAGATTTAAGTCAATATTTTCGAAAAGATTCAAATCAGATAAAAAATTATCAGATCTAGACATGTAATATTATATTATTGATTGCTATACAAAATAGAGGTAGCAAATGGGCGTGTTGGACGGATTTGAATTGAGTTATTAATGAATGAGTTATTAATGGATTGAGTCATTAATTGATCATTAAATATGAGTCATTAATGGGTTGTATCATTGATTTGGGTCGATTAATGGATGATTTAAATTTCTAAGTTGGTATCTCTACAGTGTCTTCTATCAAAATTTCCCTCAGGATTGTTTTGCTATGTTTGGTTAAAAAAAAACCTGTCTTGTTTCAAATGCAAAGTGTTATTTGCCAACGTTGTCCTCATTTGTACTCGTATAACAGATTATGTATCATTTGTAATTATTGAGTCATCTATTTTTTGATTATTTGAAAAAGAAGTTCAATTATTGAGTCATCTATAATAATAATAATAATAATAATAATAATTATTATAATAATAATTATTATTATTATTATTATTATTATTATTATTATTATTATTATTATTATTATTATTATTATTGTTGTTGCAATAGATGACTCAATAATTGCATTTTTTTCAAACGATCAAATAATAATAATAATAATAATAATAATAATAATATTATTATTATTATTATTATTATTATTATTATTATTATTATTCTCTTCCAAAAATATTGCCTCAACATCTATCAGCCAAAGGCTGCTAATAGCCAATACAAAATATATATTTGTCCATTAGTTTAATTTGTTTTCTTTAATTATCTTTCTTTTTTTTTTTATCAATTGTTTTCTTTGGCTATCATCTTTACTAAAAAAAATGTAAAAGAGAAACAACCATTAATGCATTAAATATACACAAAAAGAAAAGCTCAGATCATCAAATTTCTGTAAGTTTCAATATAAATTATAATATTTTCTTTTTGCAAGTTTTTATACTTCATAGCTCTGCATATTAAAAATAATATTTTTTAATAAAAAAACCAAAATAATGACCCCTTTTAATGAGGATTGACAAACTATGCTTTGAGCCAATCGCCTCTTCTTTCTAACTATTTTTCTTTATTATTGGTGTCGCGTGGATTCAATGGATTAAGATATTTGAATCTTGAAAATATTTATTGGGTTAATACCCAATGGATTGAAAAGTAATATTAGTTAATTTTGGGTTAGATATTGGATTGGATTGGGTTAAAAAATAAAATGAATTAATTTTGAGTTGATTCAATGAATATTTATATGAATTAGATTGGATTTGGATCAATTTTTTAAATGAATTTGAGTCAATTCATAGATTTGGGTCAATTTTACCAAGTATAATGCAAAACAATATAATTTCCTTCCTTTTAAAACTTTATTGGTAAAAATAACACCAAAAAAAAAACTTTTTTAACCAATTCAAAAAGTTTGATGGCAAAAAATGACTTTAACAGTTTAATGCTATTATTTTTGGTAAATATATATTTGATATTAATTGTTCGCTATAATTTGTAGTATTTTTTTTATTCTACTCAACACACAATTTTTAAAATTTTAAAAAATATTAATTATATATTTTACTATTTTACTTTCATATATAAAAAGGATTATTTAATAAAGTGAAAATATATAATTATAACGAATTAATAAAATGATATTTTCATAAATTATAATGAATATGTTATGTAAATGATTTTAATTAATGATTTGTTTATAACATTGAGCAAAATAGAAAGAGGAAGTATATGTTTTTGAATTATCGGCATATCGACAATGCAAACTACTGCGGTCATTTGTTTATGTACTCCAATTTTGTAATGATATGTAATTAGTAATGGCAAAATCTATTTTCACTTTTCATGTGCTGAACTTTTAAAATTTTTTACATTAAATTTATTGACGAAATTTTTTTAATTAGTTTCTTACATGTTTATATGAGATAATATGCAGTCTTTCATTAACCGGACTAAAGCGTATGTATTTTAATTACCAAAAGCATTTCTTTTCTGTACAGGGATCTAATGTGAAAATTTGTAAATGTTCAGGGATCTACTGTGAAAAATTTTAAAAGTTCAAAAATCTAATTAAAAATGAATTTTGCGAGCATGATTTGCCATTTATGGCAATTAAAATATACGTACTAACATATTGTTTACGAGAGAGTGTATTACATCAAAGTATAGGAACATAATTGAATTTTTTTATTAAAGAGATTTAATGTAAAAAAATTTAAAAATTTAGGGACTTGATAATAGATTTGATATTAATAATTAGATTGTACTCTCTTATCACTTTTAATTTTTATTTATTTAAGTAATAATTAATATATTAAATATTACATATACATCTATTTAATATGTTTTTTTATTATATATTTTTGGAGGGTGAAAGAGAATGAAATTTAAACTCTTACTATTTAATGTGTTTTATACTCGGTAAATATGAATCATTATTTTGTCTATTACTAATATGCACCTAATTAATGTAAAAATGTATTAAAAATGCAGTAATAAAATTACATCAGCAAATTTTTCTTTTTTTTTTAAAAAAAAAGAAAGAAAAATTTGCTGATGTAATTTTATTAATGTAAAAATGTATTAAAAATGCAGTAATAAAATTACATCAGCAATTTTTTCTTTTTTTTTTTAAAAAAAGGAAAAATAAAATAACAACATAAGAAAAAATTCAAAATAATGGGTGTGAGTTATGAGTTCTAAATCATTGTGCATGCATTTGAACCATATGATCGGTGGTGCATGTTTGATTTGATGGTACAAATACGCATGCACACTATTTCATCTCGTGATTTAGTGCATTAGATTGTATTTAGTTAGTTTGTATTATTTAACTTTTATTATTACATATCATATTTGATACATAATTGTATTAATATATAATATTTTATACTGTGTTATATTCACAATGTTGTATTATAATATTTAAAAAAATTAAATTATTGCTAATTAATCTTGATAATTAAAAAACTAAAAAATAAATTAAATTATTGCTAATTAAAAAAAATTACATTGTTGCTAATGAAACTAAAAAGTAGACTTGGCAAAATTAATTCAAATTCATGGGTCGATCCAAATTCATTCAAAAAAATTGACCAAATCCAATCAAATCTAAATGAATATTCACTGTATCAATAAAAAACTGACTCATTTTATTTTTTAACTCAATCCAACCCAAACCAATACGCATTAAATCAAAATTAATTCATCTCACTTTCCAACTAATTAGATCTTAACTCAATTGGTATTTTCAAAATACTTTTTTTTTTATCATACCCAATGGGTCTTAACCCATTAGTGTTGGTACATACAAACTCATGAGCATGACCGAGTTGAAGATGTGTGCATTAATTACATGAAAATCGTAGAACTAACCCAACATTAATTCAAAAAAAATCATATAACGATCAATTCGTTATAAAATATTTTTAATAGTCTGGTATAATTGGTATGAGATAGTTTAATTAACTTTCAGCTATTACAACACAATTATAAAATGATATTTATAATTATATGATATAATAAGCTTTTAATATTATAGTATGCATAATTTAAAAAGTGAAGTTTTAGTATTATTCATGTAATGGCCCAAATATCAAGCTAGTCAGAAATAGTATTTTCTGATAGTTAATAGTGACACCGAGGTGAATAGTACCTCCCTAAGTCGAAAAATATTTTATTGGACCATTAGAAAGAGTAAGTTAGCTAGAGTCCAAAGATATAATTCGGACTGAAAATAAGGCCAAATGGACCATTAAAAGTCAAAAATAAGGAAAAAGTCATAGTTTCAGTTAAAAGGATTCTTGTGTCAACTGAGAGCTTATCTGGAACTTTAAAAATAACAAATGATCTTTAAAAATTATCATATTTTTTTAGATTTATATTAAATGTGATTTAGAATCATATGGTAATAAAATATTTAATGTTACGGTAACTTTGGAAATTGAAATATCGGACCGGTAAAAAATGAATCAGACCAAAAAATAGTCTCCAAATGACTCAAAAATATTCATGAAACCTATTGAATATATTTTGAGAATTTTAGAAGTATTTTTAAGGATATTTGACCTCAAGAAGTAAGAGAAAAATAATGATTTCAGTTTAAATAGTAATTGGTCAACTACAATTTGACCAAGGCTTTAAAAATAGCAAATGATCCTAAAAAAATTACAAAAAATTTCCAGTTAAGCCTTTTATGAGATGTAAAATCATTTGGTGAAAAAAATTAATTTTTTGGTAACATCGAAAATTTATTAATCAGACTTGTTGGACTGAATCGGACTGAAAACGGACTACGATTGAGTCAAAATTTTTCATGGAGGCTCAATATAATATTTTAAGAATTATGAATCAATTTTGAGTGAAATTGAGTTTTGAAAGTGAGAAAAATAAATTGTGGAGGATTATTGGGCTTAATAGGGCAATCGGGCTTGAGTTAGGCCCAACCAACTTGGTTAGATCAGGTCCAGCCCAATTAACCCTTATAAAAGACCCAAAATCAGCCATTTTCCAGATTCATCTCTAGCCTTCACGTTGCTTCTGTTCTCCTTCTTGGCCGACCACTTTTCTTCCATTTTCATGGAAGTTCTTCATCTCTCTCTTCCACTTCCACCAAATCAACCTTTTTCAAGTTAAATACAGCCCCTCTACTAGCTCATGAAAGCTTCAATAGATCATTAGAGCTTCTGGAAGTGCAAGAAACCAAGGAGAGAAGTTGACATCTCAAAAATGAGGAAAAACTTGAAGGAAATGGAAATTTCAAGGATAAAATGAAAGAAGTGAGGGCCAATGTGTGAAGAAGATGAATTAAGGTTAGTGGATATATTATCCCTCAATTTTCATAATTTTTCCATGAAAATTTGCTTATGTATGTGAGTGAATATGTGTGATTATGTATAGAAAATTGAAAATAATGACATATGTGTGAAATTGGGAGCTTAAATGGATGTGTAGGATATTTCAATTGAAAGAAATAAATTTGGAATGCCTAAATGATGGTTTGGTTGTATGGTATGTGTGTGTTTGTGTGAGTTTAGTTTGGTTAAATGGTGAAGAAAATGATGCAAATTAGAAGTAGAAATAATTTTAATGCTAAATTAATTTAATGGGAATTTTTAGAAATTAATAGAATATTTATAAGTTAAATTTTATATTATGTCTAGTAAAATATTGAGTTTTAATGAGAAAAATTGAATTTATGGTATAAACAATCTTAAGATAGTCCAATTAAGTAATTGAAATAAAAAAAATAAAAATGAATGGAAAATAAAATAATAAAGTGGAAAAATGACTTAAATGAAAAAAAATTAAAAGTTTAGGGGCAAAAGTGAAATATTGCCAAATATTAAATAACAAATGAGTTTAAATGAATTAAGATTAAATTGAAAAAGAAAATGATAATTGAAATAAGAATTTAAGCATGAAAATAAGTTTAGAGACTAAATTGAAATTTTACCAATAAATAAGGACTCAGTAGTGAAACATGAATAATTGATGGTAATTTTATAAATAAAATAAAATGAAGGGTATTTTTGAAATTTATGAGAAATTGAAGGACTAAACAGTAAATTAGCCATTTTAAGGACTAAATGATAATTTAGCAAGTTTAGGGATTAAATGATAATTTTACAAGTAAATATTGAATTAATGATAATTAGATAAATAATGATATCTTAGTAAATAAATTGATAGAAAAAGAGCATAATCGTAATTTAATAAAAATTGTAAGACTAAATGATAATTTAGTTAATTTAAGAATTAATATGTAAAATAATTAATAATAAGCAAAATGAAAATAATTATTGAGAATAAATAAGTTTAATAATTAAATATATGTATAAAATTATGCATATATGTATATGTATACGTGTATGTACGTATATGTATATAGATGTAGGTAGACAAATATGTACGTATATGATTATAAATGTATGTAAATATGTATGTATATATGAATGTATGAGCAAGTATGTAATAAATATGACAATAAACTAAATATGTACGTACAGAATATACATGATTATTTTAATAAATTATATGTAAAGGACAACTATAAAAACCATAGTAATGTTAATTAAATACTTAAGGAAATGCAAATTTTAATATAAATTTGTATATGGAATAAGTTATATGGAATAAGACAAATTGGTATATATGAAAACGGAAAAGACTTGAATTGAAATAAATTTACATGCAATTAGTGTGGTATTTAATTATGTATAAAGTGATTTGAGTAAGTTATAGTGATTAAATGAATTAAAGAAACTAATGAGTTTGATAAATAATGAATGAATTAAAACGTGAATAATTAATAATAATAACATTAAAATTAGTATAAAAATAATGTGATAGATTTGATAAAATGAGCATTTGGGATTATAATTTTTATAATACAAGTTAGTAAATTATATATGAGAAGCATATAAGCAAATAAAACTATAAATAATGATATTACACAAAAGATAGTATTAAATGAAATTAGTGTACAATATAATATATGTTTAATAATGTGTGTATTATGTATGGATATGGTGAACTTTTAGTTATGGCCGAATGGAAGATAAGAGGAAAACTATGAAATCTTTAGTTATTTTAATGTAATTAAGCTTTACAACGATAGTACAAATGAGTATTGATGTCTATAAATTTTTATAGAATTTATGGGAATTAAACAAATATTTTTGGAATAAATTTTAGTTAAGTATTAATTAAAAAATATGAAATTATGATGAACTACTGCATAATTTATTGATTAAATGGTGAATTATTATGAAATAATTCACAGACTGTATAAGAAAGACAGACTGCAAATATAATGTACTGGTACAGTATTGACAAGTATTGAAAAGTATTGTAAAGAATAAATAATTGAATAATAAAATGAAAAATAAGTGAATATGTGCCCTTAGAAAGAGTCAGGAAGTAAAACTTAGTTCAAGATATAATTGGCTGGCCATAGGAATAACTGTACCGCGATACAAGTCATGACGACTTGCTTTACTATGGTTGGATCGTTGATCTCCATAGTATCTATCATACGTACTGTTATATGTTCATATCTTTTATGAGAAATGATTCTTGGAGGTCATTTCTCATTCTGTTGTGGCCCTGTGGGATCCACGTCTTGCATATCTAGTCTGAGAGTTTTCTGCCGGGTCTGTACTAGGAGCATAATAATAAGAAAATGTTAAAAGTGTAAAAAGAAAATTAAAATTGAAGTTTAAGATGAAAAATGACTAAAATGAAAAGAGTTAAAAAGTTTAGGGGTAAAAAGGTAATTTTTCTAAAAGATGAATTTAATAAGTAAAAGTGAGAAGAAAAGAATTAATAAAGGTAAAATGGTAATTTGATCAACTAACTGTGTAAAAAGTTAACTTTGTAAAATTAAGGACTAAAATGTAATTTTATATGAAAAGTCAAAACAAGGATTAATTGACAATTTATAAGCCAATTAATAGATTAAAATGAGAAAATAAGAAAGTAAAGGGCATTTTGGTAATTAAAGGTATAAAAGGGTAAATTTGAAATAAATAAAAAGTTAAAGGACTAAACTGAAAAATTAAGTAAAGTTTTAAATTAAATTGAAAAATGAATTTTTAATAGTATATTATGTTTATTAAGACTTTTAAATGAATTTAAAATAAATGTTATGGTGTAGTGAAATACGTAAGTGAATATGTATAATATGTATATGTATGTATATGTATGAGTAATGTATGTAAGTAAAATGTATGTATGTATGTATGTATGTATGGGTATATAGAAATACGTAAGTGAATATGTATGATATGTATATGTATGTATATGAAATGTATATGTATGCATGTATATGTATGCATATGTATGCATGTATGATATGTATATGTATGCAGGTATGATATGCTACATATGCATGTACGATATGTATATATATGGAAAGTATGTGGATGTATGTATGTATAGGTAGGTGACCGTATGTATTATGCTATGTATGTATGCACACGTATGAGTAAATTCATGCAAGTGTGTATGTGTGTTTCTGTGATTTATTATGGAAAGTTTGGGATACGTATCCACCACTGAGCGTTTTGATGTTCAGCGTGTAGTTTGTTGACTGCGCGCAGGTTATGAAGACGATAGGATTTCACTGGCTGGTATTGCAGGAGTAGTCAAGTTCAAGAAAAAGGAACAAGATAGGAATTAGTTTTGGCATATATATGTAGGTACGAAAAAATATAGTTACTGTGAAAGTATATGTTTATAGTATAAGAAATTTATTTGTTAATTATTGAGACACAGTTATGCAATTAATGATTATATTTTAAGTATATATGTACAAGTATGTTTATTGGTACTGTTAAAAAAAATTCATTGTTTTATGTATGGTTTGACATCCGATTACCGCATACATTGTACGACGGTATAAGGGTGTTACAATTCAACAGGTAACAGAAAAAAATAATAGACTTTGAGTTGTGGATATGGATTACAATATTATTAGTTTAGTTACAATATATTATTTTTTTATACCAATGAGCCATATTTCTTGCTATTTTCCTATTTATTCATGGGTCAATCCAAATTTATTCAATTCATTTGGATATTGATCCATTTATGATCCGTATTTTTTTTATCCATTTATGATCCAACCTATTAATAATCCATCCATTAATGATTCAACCCAAATTTATGCAATCAGTTCATTTGCCACCTCTACTAAAAAGGGATAAGGGGCAAATTTGTTATGAAATATTAAAAATTGTGCATATTTATCCCTTCACGATTTAAGGCAAATTTATACATATTTACCCATTAAGTATGTTTTGGACCAAAATTGCCCTACTATTTTGTATTTGGCCCAAATAGTAGGGATAGTTTGGATCTAAAAACATATTTAAGTGGTAAATGTGTACCATTTTTAATATTTTAGAAGCAAATATACATCATTTTTAATATTCTAGGAGTAAATTTAGGCTTTTTTTTCAACTAAAAAGTAAGTTATCATTAATTAAATTTAATTAAACTAAGAATTAAATTATTCCTAATTAAACTAAAAATTAAATGATTGTTGATTCAAAAAATTAAAAAATTGCTAATTAAATTAAAAATTAAAGATTAAATTATTTCAAATTAAATTAAAAATAGTTTATTTATAATTAAAAATTAAAGTATTTCTAATTAAATTAAAAATAAAAATATTTATCATTAAATTATTAATAATTAAAATAAATAAATTATTAATAATTAAAAATTAAAAAATTAAAAATTAAAAATAAACGAAAATAACTTAAAAATAGACGAGAATTATCAAGCCTCAATTTGACTCTCTTTTGTCTAATAAGGTGCTCACCTTATTACATAAAATTAACGGTAAATAAGTTTTAGTCTGTACTGTTAAATATATATTATTTTGTAATATTTTATATTATGTTTAGAATATAATATCATACTATATTAATTTTAAAGAAAATTAAAAACAACAATTAAATTATTTGTGTTGTTATTAATGTTGTATAAAATGGCTTGTAGTTTTGGCTTTAACCTCTTTATCTCGCATTGGAAGTTTATTGACTTTTTTTTTGTATTTACAAAGGAATGTTAGTGTAAATGGGTTTGAATTGTGTTGGTAATGAGTTTTGAAAAAATTACCACACGTGCGCTGTCTAGTCCTATCCAGACTGGGCTGGTTCAATTTACACTCTCTTTTTGAAACAAATTTATTTGAATCTACCTTTTTAATTAAGAGAAAAAAATGTTTTTATTTTTTTAGATTTTCTCTTAACTGGTTACTGATTTTTCTCAACCTACATAACGTGATTTCAATCATTTCTTTTCCATGTTCAGTTCCATAATGGGTTGATTGTTTTATTTTTAAAATACATATTCATTTTTTGAGAGAAAAGAGCTTTTTCCTCATACACTTTTGATACAAAAAATAAAACTTCTTCAAACCTTAGCCCCAATCAATTTCATTATGGGTTAAAGTTGTTGTTCCAACCTTTTATCGTGAGTGCACACATCTGGAGCTAGTTGTGTTAATCTTGGGGAATGATCGGTTACTGAATTGCATAGAGATCTCATCGAAATTTCATTTTCAAGGCAGTGTTTCCCATGGCATAATTTTTCAATTTTGAAAAGTTTATTTTGTTGTTTTCTTAATTTTGTTCTACAATTTGAAAGAGAAATTAGTAATCTACCAATATGTCTGACTTTGTTCCCAAGTCATTACTTGAACTATCAAAACTTGAACCTATAAATGGTCTTAACTATAGACATTGGTCTCAAAAAATGTTAATCTTTTTTTAACAGCTTGAAATTGATTATGTGCTTTTTAATGATTTGCCTACTGAATCTTGTATGATAATCACTTTTGATGCTGATACCAAAAAGAAATTCGAGAAAGACAATAAGATTGTTAGGGGCCACCTTCTGAACCATATGACTAATTTCCTATTTGATTTGTTTATGAACCAAAAATCTGGCAAAGTCATATGAGACCCTCTGCATAAGATATATAGTGCTAATGATGTTGGGAAAAAGAAATATGTTGTAGGAAAATGGTTGTAGTTCCATATGGTTGATGAAAAGCCTATCATTAACCAAATGTATTAGCATAAAAATCTTATGGTTGACACACTTCATGAAGGAATAGAGACGTGCGAGTTGCTACATGCCAATGTTGTGCTGGAAAAATTTCCACCTTTCTGGAGTGACAACAAAAATCACCTAAAACATAAGAAGAAATACTTATCTTTGCAGGAGCTTATCAATCATATGAGAACAGAGGAGGCTAATAGATTGAAAGATAGGCTGCTCTCTTCTTTTATACTTTCTGTTAATTCTAACATCATTAAATCTAATATTCCCTCTAAAGACAAGTTCAAAACATAAGAAAAAAATGTGCAGAATAATCCAAAAAGGCAGTTCAAAAAAGGACGGTGCACAGATCCAGAATAAACTAATCCACTTTTATGTTTATGGCAAAACATACAATAAAGCATATTAATGCTTCAAAAAGAAGACGCAGCAAAATCCTAACCAATAAAAATCTGCACCTCAAGCTGCCCTACTATCAAATCTTATTGAGAAAGAGGAGATAATTGTTGCTATTGTTGTAGAATCAAACTTGGTGGAAAACAAAACTGATTGGGTGATGGATACTGGAGATACTAGGCATCTTTGCTCCAATAATGACCTATTTCATAACATTAAGAACTCTTCAAATGGAGATTATGTCTACATGGGAAATACTTATAATACCTCTAATGGTACCCTAACAGGGGTAGATGGTCATTTCTAATAAGATAGAGTTTGATTTTATGGTTAATTAAAGGAAAATTGTAAATTAGAGATATAATTGAAAAGTTAAAATAAAAGTTATATGGTAGAAATGTAATAAGTGAAAAGTTAAAGATTAAAGTAAGAAATGTAAATACAAAAAGGGACCAAAGTGAACTTTGCCAATATTTTTATGAGCCACCAATAGGAATGAGACAAGTGGATGGTTGAAAAAAGAAAAGAAAATTTGACTTATCTTCATGGGTGGCCGGCCATTTTTGGCCAAGAAATTATTTTTCTTTTATTCTTTTGTGTTTCTTATCTTCTTCTATCCTCAAGTCCATGAAGATGCTGCTCCAAGTAGAAAAAAAAATAATGAAGATAGTAGAGATGAAGAGCAAGAGAAAGGAAGAGAAAATAAAAAGGAAGAAGGAAAAAGTTAGAGCTTAAGGAGGTATGGGAACTCTCCATGGTTTTTGTTTGTGATTTATATGCATATGATGTTTGTAGTGAGATAATTGATGTTATGACATGTGAGGATAAACATGATTGAACTTCGAAATTAGGAAGCTCTCTTCAAGAGAGTGAAAACTGTTTTAGAGTTCACAGGACCAGTCATCACTCTTTTAATGATATCTTGAGTTATAGTGATTGGAATTGAGAAATTCCAGTTGTATATAAAACTAGACTCACATATATTCATTTCATATGAAGAACACAAAACTTGAATCAATTTTCATGCTAGAGAAAAATAGGCTTGAATCCGGGTTTGGATGGCTGCCCTGTCACTAGGAACAGTCGGTGGTTTTTATGGGATATCGGGAGATATACAGGTCTTATTGAAATAATTTTTGATATTTTAGAAATTAGAAACATAGGGCTAAAACTTTGTAGAAGACAACTTTTTTAGAAAAAGTCGTTTGGTATGCCTAAATTGAAGTACAATTTGATTTTCTTAACCAGTTTATAGAGTTTTGTGAGCAGAAGAACCATCGTTTGGGCGAGCGCGACTCTTGCCGCAAGCGCAACAATAGGCGTTTGTCCCTTATACTTGCCTATTTTTTATCCTTTTTCCACTATAGTAGGCTATCCTCATGTGTTGCTTCTTTAACCGGATATAATAGACCTTAGATTACAAGCATACATGAATGATAAACACAAATATATATGAAATTGTATCAAAGTTAGTATGAGTAGGCATGATTTACATTACTTACTATGGATAATGCTTATGTATATACACATTTGCATTTCCGAAATGATATGCTAATAGTTAAGTATACTATCTTGATTATAATGGATATTTACATGTACAACCATAAGCATATGAAATGTATAAGTAATATAAGAATAAAGTTATAGTAATTGGTGCATAAAAATATATACTTGAATATGATTGTATTATACTGATTATCTACATATACTTTTTTTTATGACAAGATAGTTAAAGATTATGACATGATAGGTAAAGAACAATACTGTATTGTTTGAATTAGCCTATTATATGATGAATTGAATTGTATAAATCAAATATCATATGAATATGATTATTTGCCTGCACATAGAATTTGGTGGTGGATAGATAGACATGCCTATAGGGTTACAGTTGCAGTTGCTACAGGTTTGACCTCGTTTGGATCTATATTTGTCCTTGTTTGAGACCACAGGCTTTACCCAGTTAGGTCCATATGTCTGATACCTTCGGGTATCCACAGGAATAATACCTTCGGGTATTTATATATTTGATACCTACAAATATCCACAGCACCCGTTATCCATATCCACAGGACTTTAGCAGGTAATTTACAATATAAAATAAACAGTTTATGAATATATGTGTAATGATGATAGAGACTTGAATATTCATTATATATATGATTGTTATAATTTAAGTATGATTTGTGGATTTATAGTGTAATTCTTGCATATTGACTATTATATCTTGATAATATTTATCGTGTGCTTGGTAACAACCACTGTGAGTGGTTGTTCATATAGTTATTGTTCCCTACTAAGCTTTATAGCTTAACACGGGTGTTTATCCTTGTAGGAACTTGAAGTCAAGGTGTTTTCTGTTGGGACAAGAGTTGCTATTATAAAAGCCAACTCTAGAGATAGGAGTAAATCAATTATAAAGTGTAATTCATATTCTTCTTGTATTTATCATATTGTATTAAAAGAATAATAATGAATTGAACAGTTTAGTTGATTATGTAGAGTATTAAGTGTTATGTTTTATAATTTCTCATGGTATATTGAGGTATGCATGTGGATACAACAATATTAACCAACAAGGCTATAGCGGAAATAGTTTCTCGTATGTAAAAGAGCTTATAGGTTGATGAGTTTTGGGCAGACTAGTGTGATCTTTACAATACTACTATTGTTAGTGTGCTTGGTAAAGGGAAAATTCTTCTTAAATTAACATCTGGAAAAACTTTATCCTTGAATAATATTTTATATGTGCCTTCCTTACGTAGGAACTTAATTTATGGTAGTTTGCTTAATAAGCTTGGATTGAAAATTACTTTTGAGGCTGATAAGGTTATAATTACTAAAAATAGGACATTTGTGGAGAAAGGGTATTTCGCTGATTGACTATTTATTTTGAACATTGTTTTTATTGATTTTAATGGTAGTATGTTTTGTTGATTTTAATGGCAATATTTTGCTTCTGCTTATATGGTTGAATATATGGATGTGTGGCATGGTAGAATACGATATGTGAATTCTGCTTCGATTAAAAGGCTTAAAAATATGCACTTAATTAATGTTGTTAATGTGGATCATAGCTTGAAATGCTCAATTTGTATAAAAGAAAAATTTGCCAAAAAACCATTTAAACCTATCACTGAAAGGAGTATTGAATTGCTTGAGTTAATACAGTCTGATTTGGCTGATTTTGAGAATATTATGAGTAGGGTGATAAAAAAATATTATATCATATTTGTTGATGATTTTTCTAGATACACTAAAATATATCTATTGAAATCCAAAAATGAGGCTATAGAAATATTTTTGAAATATAAAGTTGAAGTAAAAAATTAATTAGATAAGAAAATAAAAAGACTTAGATCTGATAGGGATAGAGAATATGGATTGAATTTCCTTAAAGAATTTTGTGAAATGAATGCCATTATTCATGAGACTAGTGCCCCTTATCCACCTCAACAAAATGGCACAACTGAAAGAAAAAATAAAAAACTTAAAGAAATAATGAATTTCATATTGTTAAGTTTTGGTATGTCAAATAAGTGAAGGGAATATATGCTAATAGCCTGCTATATTCCTAATAGAGTTCCACATAAGAAATTAGATAAAAATCCTTATGAAATGTGGAAAGGTTTTGCACCTAACTTGTACTACTTAAAAGTGTGGGGGTGTTTGGTTAAAGTTGGCTTACCAGTTTTTAGAAAATCTAATATTGGATCTAAAACTTTGGATTGTGTATTTATTGGGTATGCTCAAAATAATACTGCATATAGATTTATGTCTTCAACTGATTATTTTATTTGTGAATCTAGAGATGTTGAGGTTTTTGAATCTATGTTTTCTTTAAAGAAAATTATTAATAATAATGTTGATCGATTTAATTCTGATGTGATGCATATTTCTTCACTTGATGATTCTGTTCCAAATATAAATACCAAGAAACTTAAAAGGAGTAAAAGAAGAAAAATAGATAATAGTTTTGCACCAGATTTTATCATTGCTTTCTTATTAGAGAACACTGTTAAAATCAATTTAGACAGTCTTTACATTCTTAATTGAAAAAGATCCCAAAATTTATGAAGAGGCGGTGACTTCAATAGATGTTTTTTTGAAAAGAAGTAATTAAAAGTGAATTAGATTCAATAATGGAGAATCACACTTGGAACTTAGTCGGTTTACCTAAAGAAAATAAACCTATTAGGTGTAAATAGATATTTAAAAGGAAAACTAGACCTGATGGTTCTATTGAGAAGTTTAAGGTAAGATTAGTAGTGTCAGGATATACTCAAAAGAAATGTATCGACTATTTTGATATTGATCGGTACCTAGCAAGTGTACTAGATCGGCTAGTAATATAGGATAATAAGATTAAGATCCTGAATATCGTACCTAAGAAAACATGGATTACTAAGCAAAATATCTATGTGTGAATTAAATTAATATGAGATTATTTCTTAAGTTTTTGATTTAAAGGCAAGAACTAAACTAAAATAAAACAAAACAAAAACTAAAATTAAACCAACATGAATTAAAAACAAAGCAATAACTGAAATTCTTCTATTAAAGGAACTATCAATCTCAACTTTCATTGAAATGACTCAATTCTAAAGTAATACAAGTGATTATGAAAAAACTAGATAAAAAAGCTAGATATCTCATTCAAGACTATCATTCTAAGCATCAAATTCTCTTATTTAGGGATAGGGATAATTTAATACTTAGCATAAAGATCCATTTTAAACTTCTAAATATCCATTAAACTCTTTTACAAGCAAATTTAACTTCAACCTAATCTTAGTTTAACTTTTTCTAGTATTAATATACTCTTACCAACGCACAATTACACCTAACTTGGAATATAATCATGCATTAATGCTAATAAACTAATTCAAAAACATGCATATCATAGATCATACTTAAATCAATCATTAATCATTAATTAAAATAAGTCAATTATTAACTCAATACAATTAAAGATAAAAATTTTCTTAAAAACTAAGAAATAATCAAACTTGCATTAAATTGAATCTAAAAATAAAGTCACTCCAATGAAAATATAAGGGTTCAAGTTTTCCTTAGCAAAAGTGAGGAATTACTTACCAAACATGATAAAAATTAAATAACAATTACAATAAAAGGATAAAATTTTCATGAAGCTTCCAACTTTGCTCTTGATGACTTTAAAAGAAAGCTTGAGTCTCTTTAGAGAATTGTAAACTAAGAAAATAATAAACCTAATCTAAAACTAAACTAAATTTAATGTACAATAACTAAAGAAATCTAAGCTAAAAACTAAGAAAATTCGTAATTAAGAGCCTCTCTAGCTATCACCCTTACTTTTGGTGTCTTGAGCATCTTTTTATGGGCTCTAAATAAGAAATTTTGACCTGAATAAACTCCCTAAACCAAGTTGAATAAGAGTTCCACCCAAAAAGAAAGTTAAAATTCACTCAGGAGAGTGACAATAATCACTCAGGAGAGTGTTGAATGGCTGAAGAAAATAAGCATCTGACTTGGGTAAGTGGCATTTTTGCCTTGGGTGAGTGAAATCATCACTCAAGAGATTGAACTGGGCACTCAGCCGAGTGACCAGCTTCATTTAGCCGAGTGATCGGCTTCTTGACTCACGAATTTCTTATTCTTCCTTCATGAAATTATGGTTTTGTCGCTTTCTTGAATTAAGACCCTTTTTTCTTCAAATGAGCCCTAAAAAATATCAAAACTCACATTTAAACCTCAAAACACAAATTGCAAATATTTAAACATAAATCAACTACATCAACACTAAACTAACTTAAATAAACACATAAAATATACTAAAAATATACGTAAAATTCACAACTATCAGATACCTATTCTCCAGTGATCAAGATAACCACTATTAGAATATTAATTGCTCTTGCAGCTATTCATAACCTTGTGATACAACAAATGGATGTAAAAACTATATTCTTAAATGGTGATTTGGATGTAAAAATTTACATGGAACAACTAGAAGGTTTTGTGTATTCTTATCAGGAGAATAAAGTCTATAAACTCAAAAAGTCTCTTTATGGTTTAAAGCAAGCTTTTAAATAATGGTATGAAAATTTTGATGACAGATTAGTGACTAATGGGTATGTTGTAAATGGATCTGACTTTTGTGTATATTCTAAGATGTTTAGGTCGGATTGTGTGATTATTTGTTTATATATTGATGACATGCTCATTTTTTGTTCTAATTTTAATGTGGTGAAAGAAACCAAAATATTTTTATCCTCTCACTTTGACATGAAAGACTTAGAAGAAGCTATGTAATACTAGGCATCAAAATTAGAAAAAATGCAAGTAAGTTTTCCTTGAGTTAATCATATTATTTTGAAAAATTGTTGAAAAAATCTAATAGCTTTGATGTAGTGCCTGTAAAAACATCTTGCAATTTTAACATATCTCTTAAAAAGAATAATGGTCTTAGTGTCTCTCAAGAAGAATATGCTAAAAATAATGGTAGCGTAATATTTCTAATGAACTACACTAGACCCGACATAGCCTATGCTATTAGTAGATTGAGTAAATACACTCATAATCCAAGTAATGAACATTGGAATGAACTTTATCGATTGCTTAAATATCTTAAAGGTATTATGGATTGGTGTTTGCATTTTAACAAATTTTCTATTGTGCTAGAAGGTTATTATGATGCAAACTGGGTAATTGATAATGATGGAGTAAGTTTTATTAGTGGCTATATTTTTATCATAGGTGGAGGTGCAGCTTCTTGAAAATCATCTAAATAAACTTTCATTGCACGTTCAACCATGGAATCATAATTTATAGCTCTTGAATTATCAGATCAAGAAGCAGAATGGCTAAGGAGTTTGTTAGTAGATATACTATTATGGAGGAGATCCTCGGTACCAATCTTTCTATATTATAATTCACAGACAACCATTGGAATTGCTAAGAATAGTGTCTATAATGGTAAGAGAAGATACATTCGCATTAAACATTGTGTAGCCAGACAAATCCTTAAAAATAGGGTAATCTCTTTACAATATGTAAGATTTGAGAAAAACTTGGCAAATCCTCTTATTAAAGGATTACCAAGAAGAATAGTTCATGAAATGTCGAGCGGAATGGAACTTAAGCCTATGGATTTAGGTAATGTGGTGGATACTAGTACATGGTCAAATGAAGCCATATGATTCCTTTTTTGTGTACTAATTTACTCATCCCTATGACTTGTTATAGTGCATTATGGATCTATAGTCCTTTTATTATGGTGGTTTACTTGTGATGAACTTTATGTATACCATTCGTGAATATTGAGTACAAGTGGCTCAATGATTTCATGTTAAAATCACTTGCATGAGTGTGAAGGTGAGCTCTACAAAAGACTTGGGCAATCTTTTTAAAACACTTATGAGCATCCAAGATATGCACATAGCCATTAAAAGTGCTAAGTTACTATATCGCAGAACAGTCAACGATAAGGGAATAATGTGTGTTGTGAGGGGTCTCAACTTGCATTTATGAAGTTCAAGAATATTTTTACATCATTTAACAAAGTTGTTACCTCACAATACTATATGACAATTCAATAGAAAAATATTAATACTTAAGCATTTGATCATGCTTTTTGCCTAGAAAATGGTTTTCAATAAATTTTTCCCAACAAGCCATTTGTGGGGGATTGTTGTATAAAATGGCTTGTGGTTTTGGCTTTAACCTCTTTATCCCACATTGAAAGTTTATTTACTTGCTTTAGTATTTATAAAGGAATGTTAGTATAAATGGGTTTGAATTATGTTGTTAATGAGTTTTGGAAAATTACCACATGCACGCCTCTCGGCCCGGTTCAGGTTGGGCTAGTTCAATTTACATTCTCTTTTTGTAACAAATTTATTTGAATTTACCTTTTTAATTAAGAGAAAAAACATTTTTATTTCTTCAGATTTTCTCTCAACCAGTTGCTAATTTTTCTTAATCTACACAACGTGATTTCAGCCATCTCTCTCCACGTTTAGTTCCATAACGGGTTGATTTTTTTATTTTTAAAATGCAAATTTGTTTTTTGAGATAAGAGAGTTTTTTTCTCATACACTTTGATATAGAAAATAAAACTTCTTCAAACCATAGCCGCAATCAAATTCGTTTTGGGTTAAAGTTGTTGCGCTAAGCTTCTGCCGTAAGTGCACACGTCCGAAGCTAGGTGTGTTAACCTTGAGGATCAACCGATTATTGGATTGCACCGAGGTCTCGCCAAAATTTTGCTTTCAAGGCAATGGTTGCCACAGCATAGCTCATCAATTTCGATAAGTTTATTTTGTTGTCCTCCTAATTTTGTTTAACAATTAATTTAGGCAAAAAAAATTTGTTATTAAATACAATTTTTGATACATGTATTAAATTTTTTCTTATAAAAAATACAAATAAACTTTACTTTAAAAATAAGAAATAAAAAGAGAGATGAAAATATAGTACACCATTGGATTTATGTTTTTTTTTCTTATTTTTTATTTTTTGAATCCAAAATGGAAAATATCGAGAGAGAAAAATGATCTGAAAAGATATTATAGATGAACACGACATCAAAGAGAAAAATACTGAAAAAAATTGCCTCTCCATATAATAAGTTGTTTCCTATGTTATTCAAATTTCATGGTAAATTATGTATTATTTTATACAGTATACGTGAAATAATAATATTTATGAGATATTATATTATCACCACATTATTTATTAAAAAAAAAATCTTCCAAAACATTGTATTTGTATTAATTTGCACAATATTATATTATCATATACGCAATAGTGTGAGCCAAATATTACCATAGTGTATTATTATATCCCATGTGCATGGAAATTGGTATCATAAATTTCACGGGGCACATTTAGATTGTTGTATTATATTGATATGTATTGTGTTAACTTATATAGTATTTGTTTGTATTATTTAACTTATATTATTATATACAGTGTTTGGATTTTGTAAAAAAATTAAAAATAAATAAAATTAAATTATTTATGTTGCTATCAATTAAGGCAGTAAAAAATTATATTTTTAATATTACATTAAAATTTTAATTAAAAAATCTAAATAAATTTTACTATAAAAATAAAAAATAGAAAAAATGAAAATTTGTTTGTCTATTTTATAATATGATATTTACAGTATTATAAAAATTTAATGATATTTCGAGTATTATTTTATATGGTATATATGAGATGAAGAGACTTATGATATATTATATTATTATCACATTAATTTTTGAAAAACTTTTAAATATCATATTTATATTAACCTGTATTATATATAATATTTCATGCGCTCCATATTAGCTTTTTAAAGAAATTTTCAAATTTTGTATTCGTATCAGCCTGTATTATATTATGTTATTTTATTTATGAACAAGTGAACCAAACGCACTTTTGATACATATAATTATGGATCGTCATATTGAAAAGAAAATAATATTAAATTTTAATCTAAAAATGCATAATCATGTGCATTGGATAAATACTTATTTGTTTAATTTAACTTGATAATTTTTAAATATTTTTTTATTTAAATTGATAATTTATAAAATTTTAAAAAGTATTAATTAGAAATTTTTTATTTTGTCTATATATTGAAAAATAAATAACTAGTAAAGTGAGAATCTATAATTATTAAAAATTAATAAAAGAATAATTTAATGAATTATATTCAATTTTTTTAAAACTGATGTTGATTATTTATTTATTTATTTTTGGGTGGGTCGTTAAAACTTGAAAGTATAAGTTTGAATAAAACGGATGAAATATTTAATATTGTTAAAAAGAAAAGGAGGGGTTGTTAAATACTGCAATATAAGCGCGTGAGATGATAAAAAAAAAAATCCAGTTAAGGGAAAATATCCAAAATCGAAATTCATTGCTAAATAAGTTGCGGTGACAAAGGAGAAATGAAGTCGGAATGAAATTCAAATTCAATCTAAATTCAAATCGCACCGAAATGAAATTCTTATTAAATTCACGCGTTCCCTGTCATGAAATCCGTGTTGTAGTCTTCGTCTTTCACAGAAAGAAAAAAGAAAAAATAAAAGGAGTTTAAGTTTTTTTAATTTAGTCTAATTTTGTACAAAGATTGTAGTTTTAGTAGATAGAATAAAGTGAAATTCTAGAGTGAGAGCAACAAAGAAAAGAGAGAAATTCTAGAGAGAGAAAACCGCCTGCTAGCTTTCTTGCTCGCTTGCTGTGTTGTAGTTGCTGCTGGGCTTATTTAATTTTCATTTATTGTCAATCTTTCATCGCCATTTCCGCCATTTGGAGCTAAGATAGGTTAAAATTGCAAGAATTTTTAGCCGTCTAGCTAATAAGGTAGTTTTAATCTTCAAAACTACATAGAGAATGTAAGGCTATAATATTTTGTAATAGCATTTCTTATGCTTTGTGTTGTTTATTTGTTTGTTTGTTTGTTTGTTTTTGGCTTAATTGCAGATTGTAGGTGTTTGATTTTGTTTATTGATTGAACTTTGGTGAAAAGTGAAGTTGGTTATTCTCGAATTGGGGTTTTCTTAACTGGGTTTTTCAGGAGCATTATAGAAGCAATCGATTAGTAGGATTGTTTAATTTTTGAGAGAAATGGGTGATACTGAAGAAGGTAATACTGAAATGATGCAAAGGCTTCAATCTTCGTTTGGAACTACACAATCATCTTCTACAATGCCTAAACAAAACTTTTCTTCAATGAACCATCTTGATATACCCCAATTGAACCAGACACAAATGAGAGCTAGACATTTTGCACACTTTGCACAGAATTTTAGCAGTGATAATAGCAAAAGAGTAGGGATACCACCCTCCCATCCCAATCAGATCCCACCCATTTCGCCTTATTCTCAGATCCCCGTGTCTAGGCCAGCAAGCCAGCAAATGGGTTCGCACAACTTTAGCCCAACATCCACTCATTCACGATCTTTGTCTCAGCCATCATCGTTTTTTTCACTTGATTCACTGCCTCCATTGAGCCCTGCCCCTTTCCGGGATACCTCTGCTACTTCTGTTTCAGACCCAGCATCAACTGATGTATCTATGGAAGACAAGGATGGTAATTCTCATTCTTTGTTGCCACCTTCACCGTTTAATAGGGGTAATGCTTCCCGAGTTGGTGAGAGTTTACCTCCGCGGAAATCACATAGAAGGTCAAATAGTGACATTCCATTTGGGTTCGCTAATGTGATGCAATCTTCTCCACCGCTTATTCCATTGAGGAGTTCGGGTGTTTTGGAGAGGTCAGTGTCCGGAAAGGAGAATTCAGCGGTGGCTAAGCCAGCTCAGTTAGTTAAAAGGGAATGGGAGAAAGGGTGTGACAATAATGCAGAGGGAATGGGTGAGAGGAAATCCGAAGGTGATGTTGTGGATGATTTGTTTTCCGCATACATGAATTTGGATCATATCGATGCACTGAACTCATCTGGAACCGATGATAAGAATGGTAATGACAATCGTGAGGACTTGGACAGTAGAGCCAGCGGGACAAAGACAAATGGTGGCGATAGCAGTGATAATGAGGCAGAAAGCAGTGTGAATGAAAGTGGAAGTAGCTTGCCTAGAGCTTCAACCGAGAAAAGGGAGGGGATCAAAAGGACTGCAGGGGGGGATATTGCTCCAACCACCAGACACTATAGAAGTGTTTCAATGGATAGTTTCATGGGCAAGCTGAATTTTGGTGATGAGTCTCCAAAGTTGCCACCTTCGCCAGGAACTCGACCTGGACAACTATCACCTAGTAATTCAATTGATGGAAATGCCTTCAGCTTGGAGTTTGGAAATGGTGAGCTCAGTGGTGCTGAACTGAAGAAAATCATGGCCAATGAGAAACTTGCTGAGATTGCATTAACTGATCCAAAACGTGCCAAAAGGTTTATTTTTGCTTTACTTTGTAGCTCCTTAGTAGTTAACCAGAGTACTCAACTAAAAAGCCTTGTACTGATTTTATATTTGTTTTTTGGTGGCTTCATCTTAGGATTTTGGCAAATCGTCAATCAGCTGCACGTTCCAAAGAGAGGAAGATGAGATATATTTCAGAATTAGAACACAAGGTTCAGACTCTGCAGACAGAAGCAACAACACTGTCTGCCCAGCTTACTCTTTTACAGGTATCACTTTGGAATGCTGAAATTTTTTCTTATGTCTATATTTTCCTTGCTTCTTATTCTCTTCTAAAATTTACATCCAGAGAGATTCCGTTGGGCTTACAAATCAGAATAATGAATTGAAGTTTCGCCTTGAAGCCATGGAGCAACAGGCACAACTCCGAGACGGTATAAATATTTTCTCCATTATGCTCGAGTAACATTCCTTTTCTTTTCTTAACTTTTGTAGCCTAAAGAAACCATATTTTCATGTTAAAATTGAGTCACTGGTGATTAAGATCTGTGGTGTGCGGTCTTCACCTAACCAATGGTAAGCCAATTTCTTGAATTCATAACATGCAAAGTTTAAATGTTCAAATTTAGAATTTCTAAAAACATGACATCCCTATAACATTTAATAACCCTTGCCAGCGCAATAACAATAATAACCGTGATGACGGGGCCCACAAAACTCATCCGCATCTCTCTCTCTAATTTTTTTTTTTTTGATATCACCAAAAACTGACAGAAGATAGAAATTTCAATATCTTTTTTTTTTCCTTTTTTTCTTTTTGATAGAAAATTTCTATATCTAACCAGAGAATATTTCATTGTTGAAGTCATGCACATTCTGAGCATTGAAAGATTCAAGATCAGTGTGCCTTGCTTGTGGTTGCTGGATGACTTGTGCAGTTTTACCTTTTTCTTTTGTTTACATAACTCATTATCATATTTCAATTGTTTTGGTTTGAAGTGTGGGAAAGGGAGGAAGAGGCTTCATGTCTTTGGTGTCCCTCCTTTTTCGTTAACTTATTTTTCTGCATGCAATGTGCTTGGTTAGATGCATGCTCATATGTCTTGTGTTGTATTGAATTTGAGACAGCTTTAAATGAAGCATTGACTGCTGAGGTCCGAAGACTGAAGCTTGCTACAGCTGAGCTCAGTGGGGATTCTGACCCAACCAAGGGCATGGTGCAGCAGCTCTCCCTCAACCCTCAGATTTTCCAGTTGCAGCAACCACAGCCTTCCCAACTCAACTTACACCAATTGCAACAGCAGCAGCAGCAAACATCACCCTCACAGTCACAGATGAACATTCACCAATTGCAACAGCAGCAGTCTCAGTCGCAGCCTCAACAACAGAATGGAAACCCAACGTCAAGTGCCGAGCCCAAAGAATAGGTTGTGAAGGATAAGCTGGCTCGCTTGCTTGCTTATATATATCTTTCAATTACTGTGCATCTAATTTATTTGTTCAGTGCGTCGCATTCATTCATTAGATTCGAACTCCATCTAAAAAAGTCCTCAAGGATTGCATTTCCAGCTCGGAACACCATTTTAAAGTGATATAGAGGCCCTTACACATATGTTATTTATGCTTAATAGCTTTTATTCGTCTCTGGTAGATATATCTAAAATCATAATGAGTACATTTCTTATGTCTGTTGTCTTGTTGAAACACTTTAAAGGTTGTACTGGTACCTGTTAAATGATGGATATCCTCGTAACCACTTGTCAGTTTAACACCCCCAAACGCAAAGTTCCCAAATAAAGTTGCTTCCATCTTATTTATTCAGATGATAATAAGTTTAATTTTTTTTATTCAGTACTGAATGTTGTGCAGCTGAAGAAGTTGTAGGAGTATGCTTACTCAGTTTCAGGGTAATGGGTTTAAAATTTTTTTCAATGTAAAGAACAAATTTTCAAGAAATTTCCTAAAAACATGTGGGCATCTATTGGAAACTGACATTCTGTTTTCAATTATAGACAGTGAAGTACTGGTATTTGTAATTGATTCAAGGCATGAAAACGAGTACATGCAGAATAGCATATCCAAATAAATAAAAGCTGTTGGGTGTTGGGGACAGGGGCAGCAAACTTATTTGATTTCTTTAGGGAAATTAACAGGATTGGCTATTTGGAGTATTTTAATTAATTTTTATTTCATATTTAATAGTATAATCTAAAATAAATAATTTTTTTTAGTATTTTTAATGACTAAATTATTTTTCTATAGCTTTGGTACTTTTATACAAATACATGAATTTAATTTCATATTTCATTTGAACATTTAATTTTTAAAAATAATAAATTAAGTAAATGTATATATCAATTTTTATAAATAATAAAATATAAATCTACATTGATTTTAAAAAGTTGAAGTATATAACACTTAACCGCGTTGATATAATATTGTATTATATCAAAATTAACAAGCAACTTAATTAATTTTGTTTTCAATTTTTGCCGGTAACATTTTGCATGCGGGACATATTTCATCATAATAGTTCAAATGTTATATTAGTTGTTCGAGTATCACATGTTTCAATTTTTCAAAGGCAGTGTGAATTTTTATATACTATCTATAAAATTAGTAAGTATAGCTGTACAATATTTAATAAATTATTGTTAAAAATTAGGTGTTGAAATGAATTATGAAGACAAGGAAGTGTTTATGCATCTATCTTTACAATTCTATACATGAATTTTTTAGTTTGATGATTATGGATCGTTTCTATTTTAGTCGTTTTGTAATAAAATTAATATATTTTATTTGAAAAAACAACACTTATTTATTTAAATATATTAAACTTAAAATAAAATAATAATTAATAAATATTCCTCGACAAAAAAGTTAACAAATATTGAAAATCAATATACATAGAAAATATGAACTTATTTTCATAATACTTTTAAATATTTTGCATATTCTTGTTTATATTCTATTACATTAATTTAGATATCACGTTCTATTTTTTTCTTTAGTATATGTTATATTGAGCTCCTTTATGTCCATTTACTACTAAAACATATGATTAATTATAAATAACACATTAAAAACTTCATGCAAAATATAAAAAGTGACAATGAGAAATTTCACTTTTGAATTTTTCGGAATTCTTTAAAGATATTAGCAAATTATTTGGATAAAAGAAGCAAAGTTAAGGAAGACAAAGTGACCATATTTAATCATTAAAAATAATGAAAATTTATCATTAATTTTTAATTATATTAATATCTTATACAAATTTTAAAAATATGTTTTTAATAAAAAAAATTGACGTGTTCTAACAATATTATAAATTATATATGAAGAGATTTAATTGAAATGCTTGTCAAATTTTAAACTACAAAATTCTAATATGAATGTTGTGTTCTTTTTTATTTTTTTATTATTATTATTATTATTATTATTATTATTATTATTATTATTATTATTATTTGCAGTTATATTAAATTTAATTATAATTGTCTTTAAAAGGACATGCCAGTGATAGATGTCAAATTTAATGCATGGGGAGGTGTTAAGTTCAAACCCCGTCCCTTTCCGTCTATCAAAACAATCATAATTTTCCTACTTAATGTTTTTGAAATATTCATACAATATATAAAAATAAAACATAATAATAGAATTCTGATGGCTTATACAATAAGTAATCATCCTCTAATTCATTTGACTTATTAATAGTAACATAAAATCAAATGTCAAGGGTCTACACTTATTAACTATTAGCTGCTAAATGTTAAAGTAAACAAATTAAGTCCTAATTATTTGAAAATGAACTTAATTACTTGTGGAAATAAGACTACCGATTCAGTTTGTTAGCCTACCCAGTTTTTCCTTCAGTTAATTAAATAAAGAAAAGCACGTACAAGAAGTTACTTCACAATCCACACAAACATACAAAGATTATAATAAAAAAATTATCTCATATAATTAGTGCCCATCGTAGAGAAATTTTAATCTGATACTGAATTCCTCCAACAAAAGAACGAATGGAGTTTAACAGTCAAATCACTCCCTTTAAATAGGAAATTAATGGAAGAGTAATAATAGAAAATAGAAAGAAGAAAATAGGAAATAAAAACCTTAAAAAACTTACATGTATTTAATAGATAGACTTTAATGCCTTTTCAGTTTTAACATTTAGATTAATGACTAATTATGAGCTAGTTATCGCAATTATTTAATGGGTTTGTGTTGACTGATTTTATGGAGACATATTTAATTAGTTTTGTTATTGATTAGCAAGTCATTTCCATGACAAGTAATTCTTAACCTTTTTTTTTCAAAAAAAAAATATTACTTCTACAATATCTTGTCTAGATTTGATACTTATCAAAATTAGATTAGAAAATTGTCTTTCAATCATTTTTTTTTAATCTCATGGAATTAATAATAGCATTTTGAGAAAAAAATAAATCTATTCAAGATATTTAAAATTGAAACTAAAATTCGGATTACGGTTTTATAATAAATTGTGACATATTTGACCGGTAGTTGAAATTGATCCAGAACTGGTAATCAAAGTTGATTAAGGATACTGGAAAAATTAATTTAAACAATACGATAAGTTATATATGAAGTTAACTATACATATTAAGGAAATAGATTGAAAAAATCAAATTTGACATGGGATATTGAAAAAGTCAAAATTGAACAGGTTAAATCAAAACCAAATCAAATATATGAAATCGCTTATGATTCGATATTTAGTTTCGGTTCGATTTTTCAGTCATAAATATTATTTAGGATACGATCCAAGCCACTCAAAATATAAGTGATCCGATAAAATTATGACTCGAAAAATAAAAATCTGAAAAAAAGTGATTCAAATCCAAATTTATGCAATTTGATCCATTTTGTCTGATATACTTGGTGTGAATGTCATTCATAAAATTTTTATGAATGAAATCAATATAAAATGCCATATAAAATAAGATAGGTGAAAAGGTAGTATTTTATTTGTAAATGATATTTTCAATTTGCATAAATTCAGCTATTAATTTATCCAATCTAACAAATTAATTGGCTCTGCAGCCTTTTTCCTAAAAAAAAAAAATTGGTTTTTGCAGCGTTTTGTTTTAAAATAATCTTTATGCCTTTAGCCTTTTACCTTAAAAAGTTTAGAAAACGTTAATGGGATCTGCTGTTTTCTCTCAATTCAGGATTTACTTACACAGATCGAGATTTCTTCACAAAATGACGACATTTTGACTTTCAAAAAATATCACTAATCTATGCATTTTTCAGGTAACTTAAAAAAAAGTAGGAACCACTCTGATATAAAATGATAATAATTTTATTATTTTTTAACACGTTAAAATTTTAATATCTCTATATATTTATAAAAAAATGCCCTAATTCTAAAAAAATCCCTTGAGAAAGGCTATTAAGTTGTTTTAGCTGAAGAATGAGAACTTCAAAATTAGAGTCTACAAGAAACCAAGTTAAGTTGGAAGGGAACTCAAACAAGAAATTTCTGATTGGAAAATTGATATTTAGAATCCCTCAAGGAAGCATGGATTAAGGACAAAAGAAATAACATCAGGAAGATAATTGATGAGCTCAAAAGCAGAGTATGAGAAGTCGTTGCTTATGAAGCTGCAACGACCCAATCTGAAGTGTTTTTAAATGTTCTAACTCAACTGGAGAAGACCTCACAGTTACACATATTTATGGCCGAATCATTTGACAACGTTGGAGCCTACTTTGCAATAAATCCATTCTTCTCTATTCTTGAACCTAAACTAGAAATCTCAACCTGAAAAGGGATAACGGTCATAAAAAAAGTTCTTGAAAATTCTTTGGCTATATAAGAGCTCTGACCCAATCTTTTTGCTGGGTCATACTCTAATATACAGGGGGATTCGTTTTGTCTAAAATGCTAAAATTTAACCTTCTTTGCTGATGACAAAAAAGGGAGAAGTTTTAGGATTTATAGTCTTTATTCTATTAGACAGCAGTTAATGTACACTATTAATATAATGTTGGCCTATCAATATACTTATGCTTTGATACTAGTTTTGCATTTTAGGTGCTCCTACTTTTTATTTTTAATTTTTTTATTTTTATACCTTGCTTGAGTGATTATGGCATTGTATTGTAACTCGACCCTTTGCTTGGACGATTGTTTTCACACCTCGGCCAACATTTCTTGAAAAGAAGGAAAGTGAGAAACAAAACAAAAGTAAGAAATCAAGGGACCCAGTGGTTGTAGGATCTGCGCCGGTGAAGGAAAAATTCAAAGGAGCATAGGCGGGCATTATCACTGAGAACAGGCTGCAAGTACAGAACTACAAACAATTGTAAATGATAAAGAAATATCCAAAATAGTTAAAAAAGGAAAAAAAGCCAATCGGATGGATATTTCTCTCTCTCATAAAATGAAAGGAAATAACAGAGCATTACTATATATCAAAATAACAAGAACAATCGAGAGCAATAAGAACATTCCAAGAAACTATAAAAGCAATCAACCAAAATCAAGTATAAATTCAGGAAGATGCTTAACTTTGCCAAATTTGTAGGACAAATTTTATTGTGCACCTATATTATTTAGAACTTTACTGCTTTCTTTATCCTGAAACTTTTTCTTAGATCCATCAGTTTTTCTTTTTATCCAATTGCGAGGTTTATGATGAATTTCCAATTCGCAATGCAACTTGTGCAAAAGGTTTCAGGTAAAATACATTTATTTATTCAACGGTTGTGATTAAAGATAAAGAAATCTCAACCTGTTCACATAACGTACCGACAGCATCATAGTATGATATTAACACTCAAAAATCTAAGACTGAATAGTTTGAAGTCACTCGATTGGTGGTGCCTTTGACAGTTTAGCTGCTAACTCTACTCATGATCCAATGAATCGGGTTGTGGCGTGGAATTTTTCTCTTGTTGGTGTCTCCAAAATCAGCACAACATCGATGGTTTTTTTTTTTTTCCATAAATAACAATGTGGCAGTGTGTAGTGGGTTAATTCGAGATTCGGCAGGTCACTGGTGTAGTGATTTTAGATAATTTCGGTTATTTTATTTGAAAAGTTGAGTAAGTTCAGTTATTTTAGATAGTAGTTTTGCGGACTTTTACATAGATAATGTGTAGAAAAAATATTTATAACAATGAAATATTTTGGATTTTATTTATGGGAAAGGGATGGTTAGCTACCAATCCGTAGCAGTTGATTACGGGAACAGAGTGATTCACGTTCTCAATGAGGCTACTGAGGGTGTTAGGATCAGGCCGATCCCGTAGCTGCCACTTGTGTGATCAACATTTGATCTCGTAGGGATCAGTCTGTCCTCCGACAACCTTGCAGCCTTTGGTTATGGATTCCTTATGCATGAACAATAATTTTTAATATAAAAGCTACCCGATTTCACTACCAATTTGCCTTCTTCAACTTTTTATCAAAATTTTTATTTTACGCTCTCCCTTAAGATTTGAGTTTTGCTTTGAAAATTACTCTCTTCGGCCATTAAAACTTCAACCTTCAATTCCCATATCAAGGTATGTAAAAAATGAAATAATTTATTTTTTTGATAAGTTGTTTATTTTAGTTATAATTATAAATATATTTTGAAATATTAATTTAAAATAATATTTTTATATTAATTTTGTGAGATTTGTGCTAAAGCTTGTTCAATCTCCCTCATTTTATTATTATTGGTTGAAAAAAAGAATTCATCAAGGTATGTAAAAAAAATTATATATATGTATTATTGAGTTAATTAATTAATTTGATAAATTATATATTTTGATTGTAATTGTAGTAAGATTTGTAAAATAATAATGGAATATCCAAATTTTTATAATAGACTTCAAGTAAATTATTGAAATTGTCATGTACAGAACATCTATCATCTTCGCTTAAATCATGAAATATCCTTACATGATAGTTTCTTATAATTTTTTATTTATCATAATAATGTGATCGTTGGACTATTTTCAACTCGGCAATTATACATATCATTCCATTTTTTATTAACAATTTTCCTTGCAATATCACATCTCATGGCTTTCGGAGCTAAATATGTGTGCACTATCTATCATATAAAATTAATATAATAAATATTATATTAAATTTAAATTTGTACATTTTTTATTTAATATGATATTTTATCAACTTAAAATTAGTCATAATAATTTATAAATATTTTAACTTATTTAGGTATAATAAGAGAATATATATATTCTTTAATAATTATCGACTTATAAATTACAAATAAATAAATAATTTATAGTTGAAAAATTACCTTACGTCTTAGGCTACTATTGTTGAAAGATTTTTTGTTTATTGAATGTATATTACCTGTAATTTATCAAATTAAATATAAAATTAATTTATTATATAAACAATTAAAATAAAAAGTATCAAATTAAAAATAATTATATTAAAAAATCTTATCCGATATTAATATTATGCTATACATTGAAATTTTAATATATATTGCAAATGAATTTCTTTGCAAATTTTTTATAATTGTTGCAAGCTGAACTTATTTGTAAGGTGAATTGCTTTGCAAATAATTGACTCCTTGTATAGATACTTAGAGGATAAATTTTCAATGTATTACATAATTGTTAGGTTGAAAAAGCAAAAACATGGATTGAACCCGTAGTATTGGGTTGCGGATTCAGAATCTGAATCCGTTTCCCATATCAAATCTCAATTATGTACCTATAATATTTCATTTTCTGTTGAATGTGGATCCCACTTCCTATTCTTGTAGAAGGTACCAACGGGATCACTGAAGGAAGAATCTCACGTTGGCGGATCCCACCTTCTTCATTCCCGTAGCTGACATCTACGAAAACACAACGTATCATTTTCCCAAATAAAATCCAAAATATCCTATTCTTATAAATATTTTTTTCTAAACACATTATCCATATAAAAGTTTCGTAGTTTTGATATTTTGGATCTCATCCAGATTTGATAGTCTGCTAACCTCACACCGTTTGTTTAATCCTCAAAACGGGGAAACTGTGGCGTCGTTTAACGTTGTTGCTCGTGTTTGTTACCTTTCTCAAACCCTAGGCCAAAACCCTTCCTTCGCTTAGCACGGACCAAAAGCGAACTGCCCAAGCCACTCAGTTGCTTCTGGCTGAGTTACCTCGCTCAAAATGGCCGACTCAGCGGTCGAACTCGCTCACAACGCAAACCTTCCAGCCCACCAACCGCCAGAAGAGAATTCAAACGGAGCTCATCGAACTCCCGAGGAGCTTGTGGCCAAAGCCATAGCTCCAGTGAAGACAGAGTTCCTTCGTCCTCCGCCGTCTAGAAACAACCTAAACGCCACCGCCATTGCCGATTCAAACGCCCCTAATTCCACCGTAGTAGAGAAGAAGTCCAAACGCCAGCTCAAACGCGAACGCCGCCAGGTCCTCCCTTCTCCTTGCTAAATGTTGCCTTTCATTTCCATTAGTAACTACTTTTAGTTTATCCCATTTTTTTTTCTCAATTTAATTTGTGCAGAAATCTGCACTGCATCTCTGCCCTGAGATAGCCAAGAGCGAGGATGTTAGTTCTTGTGCTTATGGTGATAAGTGCCGGTTCAGCCATGACATTGAAGCTTTTAAGGCTCAGGTATTACTCCAAGATTTAATGCTAGTTCTTTTGTTCCAATTTTGAAGCGTTTGCTTTTGGTTTTGATTGAATTGGATACTATAAAATGCAGAAACCAGCTGATTTAGAGGGGAAATGTCCTTTCTCTAATGGTGAAGGGCCTTGTCCTTATGGATTGGCCTGTAGATTTTATGGTACGCATGAAGACGGTATAGCATGCAATACTGCAAATGTTCCTAGAAAAGCCTCTGAGATTAATGGTTTGAACAAAAATGTTCAGAAGCTGTTGTGGAAGAATAGGATGAAATTTCCCAATGCAGATGCCAAACTTAAGGCTCTTGGGCTCATGGTAAACAAATGCGACCTTTTTCTTATTAGCTAGTGTTATCTCTGGCAGTTCTTTTATAGTTTATAATGTAACTGGCTGCGAGGAGTACTTTTGATTGTGCTTTCCTCCAGTCACTAATAAATTGATTATCTTGAGGTAATATTGCATAGAAACAATGTTTGTCATCCACCGTGGAGGGATTAGGATTTTGGAAAAACTTGCTATTGGAGGATGAAATGCTTGGCGCTTTTCAATAGTAGTTGCTGTATTTGGAAAGATATTTCTTATAACAGGATGTCCAAAGAGATAATTTTAAGAATGGTAATTTGAAAATGCCGGTAGCTAAGAATGAACTTGAAGGTTTTAGATAATGTTGTCGTGCTGGAACAATTATATTATGAGTTTTTGGCCTGCTAAGTCTATGGATTGCAATTATCTATTTAAGGTGTTTCCATCATATTCTTATGCTCATCTTCTGGTTTTGTTCTCCTGATGGTGCATCTATGAGACATTGTTTTACTGTTTATGATGTCATTCTTACTTGTCTCAGGGGCCTGGCAATGCAAGAGTCAAAAGGCAGAATGATGAGGAGGCTGATCAGACTTCTGCTCCTGATTTTGATGCTACTAATGAGAAGGATTGTAGTGACATAACTGATAAATTGGAATACTCTTTGGAACAGCCAAGAGAGTGTAATGAAGATGGAATAATAAAAGCTGATGACATTAGGCCCCTGAAAAAGGCGAAGTCTGATGTTGAAGAAAACTGTTGCTATGGTGAAGAAGCTAATGGTTGTCTCATCTTGTCCTTCTGAGTAGTGCCTTTTCTTTTGACGTAGTTATTGTTCAGTTGAGTTGAAGAACATGTACCTGACCTTGAATTCTTGTCAATAGGATTGACCATCACAGATGAAGATTCTGAGAAAACTGGTCCAGAAGCTCAATTAAAATTTGTGAGTGATATTGAAACAGATCAAGGTTTGAAAATACACCCGCGAGAAAAGAAGCTTATTGACTTCAGAGAAAAGCTGTATCTTGCACCTTTGACTACTGTTGGAAATCTTCCTTTTCGAAGGGTCTGCAAAGTATTAGGAGCTGATGTAACTTGCGGTGAAATGGCAATGTGCACAAATCTTTTGCAGGTTTATATTTATCCCTTGTTGATGTATTTTATTGATTGTAAATGCTATATTTCTTTTATGCAGCAGAGTTGATTCAAAGGAGTTTTATTTGAGAGAGGATTCATGTTTGCTTGACTAGAAGATTTGTTGACATAAATTCCTAAATTTATAGATTTATGTGTAAATATCTCTTATTTCTATATACTCATAAAAAACTCATTTCTGGTTATAGTAATAAATACTAGAGTAATATGAGCAATCGGTTTGTAGAAGGGCTTTGTGCATCTTTCTTTGGTTTCGAATGAAGACAAAACTCAATAGGGCACTTGCCTGTCTGCATTCCTCCTTCCTGCTTTTTCTTCGTCATTCTCCCTGATTCTATCTTTATCCCTTGGGTTTCCTTGGTTTTAGGTTTCTGTAGTTTTATACTTAAAGGACTGTAAATGTTTGTTAAAAATTTTATTTTCATTTTTGTAGATTTCAATTTTTCTGTTGTTTTGACAGGCAATTTCATGTGTTCAAGAAACTTTGACAACTTGAGCATTATCTAAATCTAGGTGTTTTTCTTTTATAAAATCATGGTTTTTTTTACAAGGATTTAATAGGAAGATAAAGGACTCTGAATTTTACAAATCTATTCTTATTTCTATTAATAAGTTTTAAAGTTGGCAATTGTTGAGATATATTTGGGGTGATTTTCTCAATACCGGTCAAGTCTAGGTTTAATAAGCCTGTGGATAAGATTATGGATTATAGAATTTAAAAAAAAAGAAGAGAAGAGAAATTGATTTCAAAGAATAAGAAAACAAAAATATTGATTAGCATTCAGTTTTCCAAAAAGAAAAGGTGTGGAAACAGAAGTGCTACCAAATGGGGCCCATAGCTTTCTTGGATATGCTAGCTTTTATCTTTCCATTAGTACTGTTGAGAAAATATTGGACAGGCATCTATGCGACTATACCTATGATTTGGCTCTCAGCTTTGTCTTTGCCTTGGTGAGGGTCTAATCTTACCAAGGTTGAAGAATTTATGTACTAATAGTTGAAATCCTTAGAAAAGCTAATAATTTGGTCCATATTACCAATGAGCGTCTTATGTTGAATGATTTCTTTCTTATATTTCATTTCTTATTTCTGGGAGTAATTTATTGTGCGCTCTTGTAATATGCACTCTACTTTGTGGATTTTAAATTTTAACACTTTTGAATGACAATTTTCTTATGAGGATAGGGTCAAGCTTCAGAATGGGCACTCTTGAGGCGCCATTCGTCCGAGGAGTTGTTTGGCGTACAAGTATGTGGAGCTTATCCAGATACTGTGGCACGTACTGTTGAGCTTATTGATCAAGAATGTACAGTGGACTTCATTGATATAAATATGGGTTGTCCGATTGATATTGTTGTCAACAAGGGTGCTGGGTCATCTCTTCTTAACAAACCAATGAGGATGAAAAATATTGTAACTGCTGCTTCGGGTACAGTGGATAAGCCTATAACTATAAAGGTAGCCTTATACTATTCTTCTGACAGCATAATTTTTAAATACATTTATCTGCATGCTTTCTAGCTTAGCACATTATCCTTGATTTTTAGTTTTTGCTGCCATCTCTTAAGCATTTTCAACTTGTGTGGACTCTGAGTTTCCTTGTGGTTGATTTAGACTGTTTAATCCTGTTCCTTGTGGTTGATTTAGACCGTTTAATCTGCAATTTCCTGTTCCTTTAGGTACGAACCGGTTTCTTTGAAGGGAAAAACCGTATTGACTCATTAATTGCAGATATGGGCAACTGGGGTACCAATGCTGTAATGATACATGGCAGATCACGTCAACAACGCTATAGTAAACTTGCTGATTGGGACTACGTATACCAGTGCGCTAGAAAGGCTCCAGCCTCTTTTCAAGTTATCGGAAATGGTGATATCTTCTCTTATACAGATTGGAACAAACATAAGTCTGACTGCCCTGAGCTCTCTTCATGCATGATAGCAAGAGGAGCACTAATCAAGGTTTGTGATTTTCAGATTGGAATTGACTTGTATATTGTATAGGTAGAAGAGTCTTACTTGGGGTGTTGTTTCCTTGGAAAGGCCATTTTTATTTCTGAGGAATAACATGAATTGCATTTTGTAGCCTTGGATATTTACTGAAATAAAGGAACAGAGGCATTGGGATATCAGTTCTGGACAACGATTAGATATTCTGAAGGATTATGTACGTTTTGGTCTTGAACATTGGGGTTCTGATACAAAAGGTATGTGTTGTTGGTTAAATGAACTAATATCCACAACTCTGGTCTGATTTTACTTGTAGACATGCTCCCACTCTTTTCAGTTCTTCCCAATCCTCTCCCCTTGTTCCCGAATGAAATCGAGTGGAAATAGACACAATCATATTGCATCTGATACTAGGCACGTTTCCTTGTCAGTATGATTTGTTGTTCACATTTGTTTTCAGTTAGAGAGAGCGAGTGAGCTTTTGTGATATATGGGTAACCTGTAACTAGTTCAATCCAAAGGCCCACACAAATTAGTGGCATAGTTAAGTAATTCTCAAGGGCTTGGACTATATTTAACTTTAAATACTTGCATTATCTGGTTGCAAATGAAAATAAGCTGGATAGGTTGGAGATTTACCACTTTTATGTTCTTAGATAGTAAATTATGATGGTTATGGCTAATCCTGTTGGGGCCACTGTTTAATATTTGCTGTTTTACCATCTAGGAGTGGAAACAACTAGGCATTTCTTGTTGGAATGGCTTAGCTATGCATGCAGATATATACCTGTTGGACTTTTAGATGTCATTCCACAGCGTGTTAACTGGCGCCCACCCTCATACTATGGTCGTGATGATCTTGAAACGCTAATGGCTTCTGATTCTGCTGCTGACTGGGTATTCCACTGCTTTATATTCATATTTAGTGCTGTTTTAAACTGCAACCCGATACAATGCCTAATTTGTTTCACCTTTTTACAGATCCGTATTTCTGAAATGTTGCTTGGCAAAGTTCCAGATGGCTTCACATTCGCACCAAAGCATAAATCCAATGCTTACGACCGAGCAGAAAATGGCTAATTTAGCCTCTTGATTTTCACGCAGGAACTTAGATATTGATTTTGGCTGTGCAAAATGTTGGTGCTGTCCTGTTTTGCATATTTGGTTCCCGATTCTGGAACCAGGTCATTGCCAATAGGCTGTGCTCTTTCTCGTTGCTGGTTCTGTTATTATCTAGTAGGGACCAAATTGGTTGCCTGTCAAAAAAACATTTTGCAGGTCTATCCTTAATACCTAAACATTATTCATATTTCTTTAAGTTAAGTTTACTGAGTTTATAATGTAATTTAAAATTTTGTTGCAAAGTGGAGAAAATAGACGCCATTGAAGAAAGAAATTAATAGCTCAACACATAAGTTTAAAATAATCTGCCATTTGTGTGAACTATAGTATTTGTTAATTGTATCCTATTTAACTTATTATTATCCAAAGGTCCTTCCTGAAATTTTTACCTTTTATATATCAAATACCTCAATTTGAATTTATTACTTAAAATTCTCTTTAACTTCTAATTTCATCCTTGAGTTCTTGGTATCAGTTGATGTGATGTGGCAGGCATATAAGATTTTAACTTCAACAATTCCTCGAGTGATTTGCATCCATTGTTCTTGAATTGGTAACCCGACTTTATATTACTCTCTCTTTCTTTGAGCTATGTTCCTTTGCATATTCCGTACCTCTTTTTTTCACCTATGTTCACCTCCATATCTTCTTGTTCGTTCTTTCTTCTTGCTCTCTTTCCTTTTTTTTTGGGTGAGGTCTGCCGAGAATGAATAGAGGACGCCAACGGGCAATTGACGAGTCCGTTAACGACGGTAACAGGTTGAATAAAGTGCTAGTTTGATTAGACAAACACTTGAAAGTCGTATTTTTATTTCTTCCATTAAAAAACTGAAATTTAAGGAAATAGTAGATAATAAGTTGAGTGTTTAGAGACGACAAACGCAAAATCCTTGAGAAATTGGTTGACTTCATAATTCTATATGGCTGCCGTGTCACTTGTTAACCAACAAAAAATTGAGCGAGTTTTTTTTTTTTATAAATCGAAAATGAGGGATAAATAGGTACAAAAGTAAAAGTTCAAGGATAATCGGTATAATTTAGCTTAATCTAAAGCTTTCATTGAGATCTTAAGACTACACGCATATAGAAGTGTGTTTTAAATAATTGACTTATTTTTGCGCGTGATTTATATTTTTTTACAATATATTTGGATCAGAAAAGAAATTCGCATTTTGGTCAAATGAAAAATTATTATGATAAAAAAATATAGTGAAATTAAGCATATCAAATTAATATAAATTTTAAACTATTTTTAAGTTGAAAATATCATATTTAATACAATTGGTATAGTCAAATATGCTATGTTTTTAATTATTAAAAAAAAAAGAAAAAAATTCCTCTTTATCTTGACATTATTAAGGACATATATACATATTTATATAAGAGTATCACTAACTAGCAAAAGTTGGTTTGATGGTCATTATTCCATTAAAAGTGTGAAAATTTTAATTCGATTCTTTTTAGTAACATTTAGAGTATAATTAGATACTACTCCTTTGTAACCAAACAAATATAAAAGTATAAATAATAGAACATAAATATACTTTAAATAGCGTATAGGAAAACAATTGAAAGTTCCTAAAAAAAGCAATTAAAAGCATATTCTTTGATGACAGTTCATAAATACCGACCTGTTATTTAGGCAAGACTTGGGAAGAATATGTCCATGACCTGGCTGTCAAGAAGCAAAAAATGACCTGGAAGCAAAGAAAACTGACAGGGATTTGGACAAAATAGATTTCAACGGTCAAATTAGTAAAAGTAAATAGGAGGAAAATAAATAAAAATGTCAAGAGAGAACCTATACCTAAACTATTCAACTATTTATAGTGCCAAGTAGTAGAGTTTGAGTAAACTTACAACTCCCAATATGGATGGAGTTCATGTCAATTTGAATTAGGATTAGATAAGGATAGAATCTCTTCCCTATTTAGTCGGAGTTAGAGTCTTTGTGGGATTATGCATCTAGCTGAAGATGGTGGAAGTACCTGGGAACGTTATCCCCAAGTTTTGGGCTATTAAGCTCAAACTAGTCCAATTTATCCGCGAAGGGGAGGGGGGGGGGTCTTATTATCATAAGTCCCCCCTCTGGTGCACGAAATTTATGTTGGCATGCTATGTAGGTGACAACTATAATTTGTAGGGAGGCTTTTAGGTGCATAACTAACATTTAAGTTTAAATGATGACGCATTGCTATTCATGAATTGACTGCTGAAAAATTATGACAGCACAAGCTGTCATTTCTAGGCTCTTTATTTCCTGCATGCAGAGCCATTATGACAATAGTTGTCACATAGTCCACTTCAATTTGACCACATGTCATCTATCCTGTGGTTCGCCTCTTTTATATATGCTTCAATCTTCTCATCAATTTAGGTTACTTATTTTGGCATTTTTGCTATATTTCCTCCCATTAATGCAATTTTCTCCCCATTCTTCTTCGCATTTCCTTTTGATTGGCTATTATAAACACTCGTTCAAGCAATATAAATTCAACTGCAAAGCATTTTCCATATCGATTTCACTTTGGTTTGGCTAGTTTCCACTAATTTTGGACATTTTCCTTACTACGATCTCTTGTTTAATAGGTTTTTACCTCTTTCTTTATTTTAGATCTTCCTTCCTCTTTAATTTTATCATGAATACTTCAAAGAGTCCCAATGAGGGAGTTAAAGTAGGAGAAGGGTTGCTAGAAAATTGTGTAGACACCGTAACCCAAGGTAGCCTTGATCGGGATTACTCGATGACGAGAAAATAATATATTATTGATAATAGGTTTGGATCTCGAAGCTCTGATTATGAATCTCTCACTTTTCTCAAAGATTTTCAAGTTTTTTAACAAAAAATGCATGAAAACCTTATTTTGGACCTTTAGGATTGGGAGACGGCCGTCTTTCATGTGAAGGGCACCCATCTGTGGATCCTTCTCTCCTGCATAGGCCAAATACGGGGTATTTTGAAAAATTCCAGGTTTAGGGCTGAAGGACAGCCGCCCCTCATCGAGGGACGTCCATCCATGGTTCGAAACCCAGGTTTTCTACATTTTTGGATTTCATAAGAGGAAGGTATAGTTTAAATGGGATTCAATCCCTATTTGGATGGGATTTTATCTAAAGATTTGGAAGGTTTGAGTTGGAATCCAACTCAAACTCTTACCTAGGTACAAAACCTAAAAATTTAGGGTTTCTAAATAGAGAGGAATCATTTTTACAGAGCCACCTTAGGGAAGAAGAAAAATTAATTTTCTTTCTCTCTTTAAGTTCTTGCTCTAACAATCCTTTGATTGCAACACACACACACAACGAATTTTATTACTTTCTTTTGAAAGCAGTGATCAGGAATTGGAGTAGAGATTTGGACTACAAGATTTACAGAGTTAAAATATCTTCTAAGGGTAATGTTCTAGTCTCATTCATACCTTCTCTCTTTACAATCTATTTTACGCAATTGTATGATTATTTAATGCGAATTAATATGTCTTAATTTCTGTATTTAAGTGAGATGTATATTTAAATCGAGATATGATGTGATTTTAGATTGCTAAGCATGTTAGAGGTATGGCTAAGTGTTAGATTTCTCCATTGTTATTGTATCTCAAGCTTTTATTTCTTTCCTTCTAATTTTGTAAATATATGATCTTAATGTATTTTATGGATGATTTGATGTTTTGATGTGGTTTTGGCATGATTATAACCCTATAAATGCATGTTTAAAATATGCTTTTTTGTGTTGTTTACCATGAAAATTATGCATTTTTGCCCTATCCAGAGGTAAAGGATGGGAAGATAGCTCAACGAATGGTTGTCTGTCATGCGACAGATAAGATGTCTTAAGCTCCTCTACTTGTCCTATCCTTCACTTGTTGGTGGCTGTCTTTTGCCTGGTTTTGGGCATCCGTGGTTGTTTTCTTGGGTATTTTTGATGTATTTCATGCATTTGATGTGATTTTTATGTTTTTTAGTCATTTTATATCATATTCATATATTATTTGATGTGATTTAGACTCTGTATAATGGGCTTTTGTACTTGATTCCATTCTTTCTGAGTAATTAAATTTGTAATAATTTTTATTGCGTTTATTTATTAATACTAATTCATTTGTTTTGTGTGTGGCTTTTTTGAGTAATTAATGCATTTGCCTTTGGAGAATTTTGTGAATTTTTTTGCATTGGAAATTATGCCCTTGATTGGATGACCATCTCAATCCATCCTGGTTACTCCATTTATTTCATCCCTTATTTCATTTATTTTTAGTCTATTTTGTATTTTTTATGTTTATTTTTGTTATTATTTGCTTATTTGATATTTATTTTAGATGTATTTCTTTGGGGATGTAATAATTAGTATAAAAGGGCTTTTTAAGCACGTTAAAAAGGAAAAGGCATTTAAAGTGTTTTCCATTAATCAATCGATTTTTCCTTTTAAAACTTAAACCGATATCTAATTTTTCACCTAAAGCCAAGTAAAACGATAAAAGGAAGGTTTTTGTAAATATGCACGAGGGAGACAATACTCCGAAACCTAATTTGTATTCCAATTTATGTATGTATATCATTTGTTCTTTTTTGCTATTATAGGATGATTTTCTTTTGCAATAATTTAAGTAGAAATTTTTTATTTGGAGTATTTATTTACTATTTTGTTATGATTGAAATGTTTACTTAATTTTATTGCTTGCATTGTGTGAGAGAGGGGAGTGAATTAATTTTAAAACTCAGTTATAAAGCAACACCTAAGCAAAACACCTAATAAGAGTGAATGTTCTGTTGGATGGCGATTCCATGATATTTGCCTCTTTGAGCCCACTAGTAGATGCTTTCATAGATTGACTATTAGCAATAATTTAGGCTTAATCCTTTTTATTGTAAGATGGCCAATATATGATTAAAAAAGAGCCTCATCCATTTTCGGGCCCTAAAAGTTAGCCCTCGAAAGCAAACTCGGGAATGAACGATGGCTTCAGCGTATGTCATAGTGGCAACTCCACTAAGGACCAAAAAGATATTGCTCCTAAAATCATTTTGGTAAAGTTTATTTTTTTATAATTAGGTTTTATTTTTTAATCCTATCTCTTTTTTTTTTAAAAAAATGCATACATCTTAGAGCCTTAAAATTAAGTTAGGCATCTCTTTTAACCCTGATGTTATCCTAAATCATATCTTACATTCACTCAATGTAGGGAGGTGTCAAGGAGACCCATCAACCCAAGTTTAATATCAAATGGTATATAGAATGGTGATCCATCAGGCTTAGGTAAAGTTTCATCACCCTTAACTCAAGCCTATGTAATGACAATAACAATTTTCCCTAGGTTGTATAACCATGATATTATTTTGCTTGCTATATGGACTTTGTGTATTAATTAAACTCAAAAAAATTAGAAGGATGCCAATCAAAGGGTGCCACACCTTCGTGGGCCTAACCCGATTTGTATAAGTTAGTTAAAATAAATAATGGTCAAAACCCATACGTCTGTGCTTATAATTTAGAGAGGTTATGCTATTGATTTTTTATCGTGCATCTTACGTGTCTATTGGATACCCTGTTGACCTATGGGTTAAGCTCACCTAGAAAAGAGACTGTACGATCTCTTGTGTAGGAGTAATAAGGTTATAAGGCTATTGTTATGCTTGTAATTAATCCCTTATAAAATCATACATTGCATTCATATATCATATATATACCATGTTCATGTATCATTCACCATGCATTACTCCTAACATTTGATTTTTACAGCCATCATAGACTCATCTAGGTGGCCCAGAGGGTTAGATGGGCATCTGGTTTAAAGATCTACAGCTACTCTACTGAGATCAAGTTTGATTTGAATTTAGGTTCAGAGGTTAGTTTTGAGTTAGGTTCGAATTAGTTGTCAGATAGCTAAGTTTAGATATAGAGAATGAAGGATTAAATGAGATTGAAAGGGGAAATGAGACTAGAAGAGTGACTAATGTAACAACCATAAGGTTTCTATTTTTGAGAAAAAGGATGAATGTTACCTTTACTAGGCTTTCGATAGTGTAAGATGACTTAAATTGAAGATTAGATAGGAATTTATAGGAATTTGAGAAAAGAATAATGGCTTTGATTGGTGGAATGGTGGCTTCTATAGCACCCAATATCCAAACTTGACCCGTAATACCTACTAGCTAGATAACGGAGCCAACATATGTTGAAAATGCTATCATAGTTGATGTTGCTATTCCTCGAGATGATCCTGAAGATGACTTCATAGAAGAGGAGGATGGAGAATATATCCCTCCAATAATGAACATGAAGCTTAAAAGTCCTAGTACTGAGGATCTAGCCTTCAAAAAGATGAAAGAGAGAATTGAGGCTATGTTTAGATTGATGTTAGTTGGTAGGGGAATGGATCCTGAAGATAAGAATTTGTATGGTAATGAGCCACTACCACAGAGGTTTAAAATGCTTGATTTGTTGAGGTTTAATGGCAGTTCAGATCATTCATCGTACATCAAACAGTAACACTGATTATGAAATGTACCACATTGATTAAAAAATAAAAGGTAGAGTACTTTTGTCTGAGTTTGACAGAGCTCACAATAAATTGATATCACAGGTTGGATAGGTGAACTAAAAAGGATTGGGATCTATTAACTAAGGAGTTGTATAAGCAGTATAACTGTATAACTAAGATGTAGGTCATCCTGAAGAATCTTGAGCTACTTCAGCAAAAGTATGATGAATTTTTCATGAGTACCAGACTAGATGGAGGATAGGGTAATGGAGATGAAAAGAAAGCCTGACATAGTTAATTAGATCAGATTATTTATCCAAAATTTAAGTTTGTACCTGAGGGATGGCTTGAAGATGAAGGGTTTGAAGGATTATGAGTCTTTAAAGATATCACCATAGAAGTTGTAGGAGAATACTTAGCCAAGAGGGCAAGTAGTGAGAATACAAGGAGGAATTTTGGTACTAACAAGACTGTTGGCAATAGTAGTGGGTTGAATATAACTAGAAAGACTGCAAAAGTGTCTACCATAGAAGCTAGCCAAAGGCACTATTATGACATGTGTAAATCATTGTCTTAGGTGCTGAATAAGTTAGTCAAAATGAGGAAGCTTCAGTCTTTGCCTTTAAAGCTTACGAAGATTCAGGGATTGCCCTATCATAAAAAAGATCAGTACTGTATATATCATTAGCACACTAGGCATCTAATTGATTATTACTGCACTTTGAGGAATAAGATTCAGGATCTGATAGCTAATAAGTAAATTTTGAACCCTAAAAAGAAGGATAAGAAGTAGAAGGGAGGTTCTAATGCTATGTCCCTTTCAATGTTCATAATTAGGTTTAGCTTACCCGAGTGGTACCTGATGAAGGACTTATATAAGAATGAATACTTGGCTGTTACTTGCTTCACCCCTAAAGTAACAAATCTAGGTGATGAAAATCAGCCAGTTTTTATGATTGACTATTAAGATACCCTTACAGAAAGTAAGGACGAAGGGATTTTAGTGCTTATTGATATATAGAGTTTAACCAGCGAGTGTGAGAAAGAGATTGAGGAAGAAAAGAAAGTTAAGGCAGTTACAAGGAGCGGAAGGGTGACCCCGAAGATTAAAGGTAGTCGATTCCTGCTGCAAGATTGGAAAAAAATACTTTTATTGATATTATTTATGTTCCTAAACTTTTTGATGAGAACAATGTTTGCTCTTCTAATTATATTAATGAGATAAACAGTTTTGCTTACTTGAGTGATGTTTCTTCTAATTTCAATATGCATGATCATGACCATGAAATATTCATATTTGACATTAACTCAACAGACACATATTCATTTAATCTCGAAACAAAATAAAATTCAAAAGAAATTTTATTGGCATCATATATAACTTTTAAGGAGAGAGAAAAATAAAAAATAATATTGAAAAAATATGAAAAAGTGTTTCCCTAAACATATAAAGACATGCTAGGAATAGATTGAGATGTTACTAAACATGCCATTCTAACATATCCTGGGTACAAATCAATTAAGCAAAAACTTAAAAGGCTTAGGCCAGAGTGGACTGAGAAGGTTAAAGATGAGGTTAGGAAGCAAATAAAGGCTAAGTTCCTAATCAAAGTTCAATACTCCATGTAGTTGGCAAATGTAGTCCCTGTGGCTAAAAAGGATGGGAGAGTAAGAGTTTGTGTGGACTATAGCGATTTGAATAAAGCTTACCCTAAGGATGATTTCACCTGCCTCATATGTTAGAGAGTATGCCCTAGAGCCCATGAAATAGGGATGTTTTTCATATGTATAAATTAATATTCTTAATAAAAGGCATCATTTATTTATTAATGCTATGTTTAAATACATGAGTTTGTAAATCTTAAATTAATAAATGAAGTCCTAGATATTATAAACACAGTGCAAAGGCAATCATGAAAGTGTTCATGATATGAGATGTCTATTGCATGAAAATGTGTTAATATCTAAATATCCCTAGTCATAGAATTAACAAGATAAGGATATTTTTAATTCGGACAGACCGGCATATGTTATGCCTCTTGAATGGTTCAAGCAGTGGTTATCATAACTGTGATTATGGAAGATAATTAAAGCTAACATATGGATGCTTGCTAGAAGAAAAAGTTCATTGGAGACGTGCATAGAGAGTCCTCACATGGATATTAAATCTATGTCAGTGAGGAATCTCTTCATAGCGGTTGTGCAAGTATCCTTAGACTTGAGATCACCAAAGTTATCTTAAGTAGCAAGTGGTATGTTTTGACTCCATAACTGATTACTTCCAACTGGGAGTGAACATAGTTATGAGATTGGATATATAATGACCTACTTGAAGATAGTTGAGTGATTGATAAAGGATTGACCATCCCAGATTTAATAAGGAAAGTTATCTCTCATGATTCTATAATTGTCTTGTTCAGAGAATCTCTGGCCACAGTAATATACCAAGATGGATAGAGATCCATGGAGGAAAATTTGGGAACAATGATTAAATTAATAGAACATACATGATTATATTTATATGAGTTGACATAAATCCATACTCAGAATCTAATTGAGATAAGAGTGGTGAAAGGAGTAATTGCACGGTAACTGTTTCTATGGAAGGGTATAGTCAAACCACTTGACTTTCCTGACATTTGGGTAGTTATGATGCCTAGCTAGAGACCAAACATGACTTGTATAATAATGTATCAATAATATCAATAGGGATTGATAAAATAATTTAAAGGAGTTTAAATCATGTGAGTTTTGAATAGAACTCACAATTACATATTATACTGCCAACATGGACAGGAACCCAATAGGTCACACACATATAGAGAAAAGGATAAAATGGTAAAATGACAAGAATAATAATATTTGATATTATTATGGGGATAGAGAAGTGAATAAGATAATAATTAATTAAAGAGTTTAATTAATTATGATCAAGTAAAATTGTTCGTGAAACTTTTGAGAAATGTTCTGTAAAATTGGACCTAATTGAAATAATGTATTTCATAAATAATTATTATTGGACTATAGGTATTATAGGGCTGATATAATAATTAATAGGTCAATTGGAGGAATTATAAAGTGCCAAAGAAATGAAGTTGGCACAGAAGCCCTCCTGATGAAGGGCCACATGCCAACTCCCAGACATAAGGCCTTGGAGGCCTATTTCTTGGACCAAATTAAATTAAATATGTTACATAAGTGTTGTGGAGTCTGCATATTTAATTTGGTTGGATTTGAAATTTATTTGGGTAATTAAATCCAATTATTTGCACAAAAGGCCTAGTTCGTGGGTTTTGTGCATAGTCTTTTATGAAAAGGTTTGAATTGGATTTAATTGAGCCCAAATAGTTATAAATAATTCCAGAAGCCCAATTAATAATTCTACAAAAATTTTAAAGAGCCCAATCTCATTATGAAGTTGAAAATTTAACCTAACTATAAAAGTCCAACTAATGAGAAATTAGGGTTAAGTGATTTTAACACTTAAGAAAGACTTCTTCTCTTTTTCTCTCTAACCCTAGCCGCCCAACCCCTTGCTAGCTCTAGGGTTTTTGGCCATCACTTGTCCTCTACCAATTTGTTGGTTCATTCTATCATCTCTAGTGTGGATTACTCATTGGAGGTGTTCGATTTTGGACACTGTGGTTTGCGACAACCCGGTGCGAAGGAAAATTAACTGTACAACAAAAATCTAAGGTGATTTTTCTTATTCTCACTAATATGAATATTGTAAATTTATGGCAATATCAGTAATATTGGTTAAAAATTTTAAATTCCGCTTATGTATGAGATGCATGTAACCGATAAATCCCAACATGGTATCAGAGCCTCAGTTTTTTCATGAATATACAATTCTATATTTTTCTGCGGAATAAGTTTTATTTTTGAGTTATTTATTTCATGAACTTTAAAATATCAGATTTAATTGTTCATGAATGAGAAATATTGATTTTTGGATATAAGTGTGATCAAATATATATATCGGAAACAAAAATAATTTTTTTGAGAAAAGAATTCTGTGTTTTTGCATTAGAAGCTTTTAGATTTAGGGGATGTTCTAAATTAATTTTTTATAGATCTATTATAAGATCATTTAGATGATAATTTATGTGTTTAATATGTGATATTAAGCCATAGGATCAAACAAAATTAAAATCAAACAAGTTTTGCATGAAAACTAGTTTAGTCGAAAAGTTCGATAAATTGGTGTTCTTCGGGTGTTCTTGATATGTTCTTGGTGTGTTCTTGTTTAGAACGATTTTTGATCTTATAAATCTGATATATCTTATGTATTAAAGTATTTTTAATTAATTGGATTAATTAAAATGGGCCTTAAATTAATTTGATTAATTTTAATTCATTAAAACCACTTAATGGGCTTAATTATATTTACGGACTTGGTTTAAATTAGTAAATGAATTGGTGGGCCCAATGAGCTGATTTAAATTAAATATTATAAAAAATAATTAAGTTTATTAATGGGTTTTAAGGGCTTTAGTGGGCTTGCCTCATTTCAAAAGGCCCAAATGGTCCAATAGACACAAAACTAGTTTGTGTGTGAACACAATTAGGGTTTCATTTGGTGGGTTTCGGCCTACCCTTAATCCTAAGCCCAAAATTGATTCTTTTAATTATTTAATATGATTAATTAATTAAATAATCAATTAATAATCAGTTGGATTGATTATTGAGGCAAGAACACATGTATGCAAAATGGTTTCCTAAAATGAAAGTTTTCAAAATGGAAAAAGTTTCCTAATTTGATCACATTATTAAAATAACTCAAAAGCTTTTTTCAAGAGTTGAAACAAAGTTAGTAATCCATGTCTTTATGCATTAGAAATGCACATAAGGGTGTATGATTGGCATGATGGATAGTTATGACAAGGCCCAATGTGATTGAGCATTATGCATGTTTTGGCCCAATGAGAACTTTCATGTCCCGGCCACTTATTTTTGGTTTGTATTTCTTTTTAAATTGTAATATGTAATTAGATTACTTAGATTAGAATTGGAAATAGAGATGGAGACCACTGTCAAGGAGCAAGATGGGTCGGATGGAGATCCAACAAGCTTGAAGATAATGTAATTATTTTTCTTGTTTGAATCATGCATACTACCTAGGTGTGACCTTTTGATTTCCCTCTTGGCTCGGGAAAATCAATGTAGTGAAGTCCATAACTATACCATATTTGTATGCTTATATTTATGTGATAGATATAAGATGCATACCAATGTATGCCAACCATGTATGATGAGACTTAATTAACTAAAACCTTCAAACAAATACTAAGGTATATAAGCCTTCCATTAATTAAAGGAGAACCATAGTTTTTTTATAGTATAAGTTGTTGACCAAAGTCAAGCTTACATTATATCGAATATGTTCAAATCTAATTAAATGGGTCATCTTAGCTAGCCCATTATCTTGTTGACAAAAGTCCAGGCTAATGGTTCTAGAGGAAAGATTAGGGAATGCATATACGATATGCATGCATCGAGAGTTGATAACCTAATGATCTAATAGTTGTGTAGAGACACAATTGGTATAGAGATACCTACCTTTCAAAGATATTGAGTTTGGCTTGTTGACCAAAGTCAAGGTCAAATTACATATCAAGGATTGGATATTGGCACACTAAGAAAACCATAGGATTTTCTCGGATTATATAGTGAGGGCTATTAATTCACAATAAAATAGTGGGAGTAAATGGATTAATTAAAGACCTTATTAATGCATACATATATATATGAGCATACTCTCATATCTTTTCTTTTTCACATATAGGTCATCATCACGAGCACATCAAACATTAATATACGATCAATCTTGGATAAAAAGCTGGTTGGCAGCAACTATTCTGACTGGATCAAGCAAGTGAGAATTGTTCTCAGATCTGAAAAGATCCATTATATCTTGGATAAAGATCCACCACCACTTCCATCAGATGATGCCGTTAATGAGATCAAAGGCATTTATCGAAAATACATGGAGGATAGTGAAGCGGCATCATGTCTGATGCTAGGTGCTATGTCCTCGGAGCTTTAGAAGCAACATAAGATGATGGATGCTAGAACCATCATTTTGCATCTTGATGAGCTTTATTCTTCTCAGGCTAGAACTGAGCAATATGAGATTGCTCGAGCTCTATTTAGCTGTAAAATGATGGAAGGCACTTCAGCTGCTACTCATGCATTGAAGATGTATAGGTATATTGAGCATTTGAGTAGACTTGGCTATGTTATGGATAATGATCTATACATAGATTTAATCTTGTACTCATTGGCTCCAAGTTATGCACCTTTCGTGCTTAACTTCAACATGAACAAGATCCAAGTAACCATTTCTGAGTTAATTAACATGCTCAAGATAGTTGATGGATCCTTTAAGAAGGATCCAAAAAGTGTCATGGTTGTCACTTTTGCTAAAGGCAAGAAGTAGAAGAAGAAGAAGAAGATAACAAAGGCGCAGCCAAAGAATGGTGGGATCTCCAAGAAGAAGGTTGCCAAGAAAGAGAATCCCAAAGGAACTTGCTTTCATTGTGGAAAGGATGGTCATTGGAAGCATAACTGCAAGGCCTATCTAGATTCTCTCAAGGAGAAGAAGCAAGCTGATGCTTCTACTTTAGGTATTCATATGATTGAAATTAATACTTATTCTATTGCTTCAAAACAATCTTGGGTATCAGATACCGGATGTGGATCTCACTTATGTAATGATCTACAGGGGCTTAGAAGCTTTAAAAGAGTTGGAAAGGCAGAGATATGTTTGCAGTAAGCTACTGGACAGAACATCTCTACAATGGTTGTGGGGACTTACCATTTGCCTCTTCCTAGTGGATTAGTACTGGAATTAAATAATTGTTATTATGTTCCAGCTTTATCCAAAAGTATTATTTCTTTTAGTTGTTTGTTGAACAATTATGATATTTCTTTCAAGGATAAGTGTTGTTACATTTTTAAGAACAATATGTTTTATGCAAAAGCTATCATTGAGAATGATATATTTGTTCTTGATTTAATTAAAGAAGTAAATAATGTGGATACCAAGAGAATGAAATATGATAATGTAAATACCTCATACTTATGGCATTGTCGCTTAGGCCATATAAATGAGAAACGCATGACCAAATTACACAAGTCGGGTGATTTGGGATCATTTGATTATGAATTATTTGATACATGTGATCTTATTTATTGGGAAAAATGACAAAAGCTCCCTTTATTGGTAAAGAAGAATGAGCTAAAATAGTTTTGGACTTAATACATTCAGATGTATGTGGTCCAATGACTACACATGCCAGAGGAGGTTACTCCTACTTCATTACTTTCATAGATGATTATTCCAGGTATGGATACATCTATCTAATGAAATACAAATCAGAAGCATTTGAAAAGTTCAAAGAATTCAGAAATAAAGTAGAGAAACAACTTGGCAAGAGTATTAAAACACTTAGATCAGATAGAAGTGGAGAATACTTAAGCCAAGAGTTTCAAGATTATCTTAGAGATAATAGGATTTTATCTCAATGGACTCCACCATATATACTACAACACAATGGTGTATCTGAAAGGAGAAATCGAACACTATTAGATATGGTTCGATCAATGATGAGCCAAGCGGACTTGCCTAAGTCCTTTTGGGGATATGCACTAGAAACTGCTGTTTATATGTTAAACAGAGTTTCTAGTAAATCGGTTGATGTTACTCCATATGAGATGTGGAATAACAAGAAACCCACGCTTTCTCATATGAAAGTTTGAGGTTGTCCTGCTTATGTGAAGAGGACAATGTCAGACAAACTGGATGTTAAGTCTAACAAATGTTTATTTGTGGGATATCTAAAAGAAACGTTTGGATATTATTTCTATCATGCCTTAGAACAAAAGGTGTTTGTTTCAAGGCATGCTGTCTTCTTAGAAAGAGAATTTCTCCTTGGTGAAGTTCAAGATCCACAAATAGAAGATGATCAACAGATTGAACCTGAAATTGAATTTCCTAATGATAAGATTGTAGTTGAACCTGATTGTATACAAAATCCTAGAAGATCTACTAGGATGCATTCTATCCCTGTGAGATATGGATTTCACATTGATTCGGATACAGACATAACTGTAGTAGAGGACAATGAGCCTTCAAGCTATCAAGAAGTTTTGAACAGTTCAGAACGTGATTTATGGCTTAAGGCTATGCAGTCTGAAATGGACTCCATGTTTGAGAATAAAGTATGGACTTTAACTCAACCACCTGAAGGGATAAAACCCATAGGGTGCAAATGGGTCTTCAAAAAGAAGACCGACATAGAAGGTAATATAGTTACCTATAAAGCTCGCTTAGTAGCAAAGGGTTATTGTAAAAAAGAAAGTATTGACTATGACGAAACTTTTTCTCCTGTAGCGATGCTTAAGTCTATAAGAATACTTTTAGCCATTGCAGCTCATTATGATTATGAGATTTGGCAAATAGATGTGAAGACAACTTTCCTTAATGGAAATCTTACTGAGGATGTGTATATGATGTGAAAAGGTATGCAAGCTTCAAAGATCCATTTATGGATTGAAGCAAGCCTCTAGGAGCTGGAACATACGATTCAATGAGATGATCAAAGAGTTTGATTTCTCACAGAATGAAGATGAACCTTGTGTATATAAAAGGGTCAGTGGGAGTGCAATTGTCTTCCCAGTTCTATATGTGGATGACATATTGATAATGGGAAATGACATTTCTCTTCTCCAATCTGTTAAAATATGGTTATCCAAACAATTCTCCATGAAAGACCTTGGAGAAGCATCCTATATTCTCGGAATAAGGATCTATAGAAATAGATCCAATAGGTTGCTAGGTCTTTCTCAGAGTACATATATAGATAAAGTATTGAAGAGGTTCAATATGAATCTCTCTAAGAAAGGGTTTATACTCATGATGCATGGAAAATACCTTTCTAAGTCTATGTGTTCGCAGACACTAGAGGATAGAAAGAGCATGAATAGAATACCATATGCATCTGTAATTGGTTTTATCATGTATGCTATGTTATGTACATGCCCAGATGTAGCATTTGCTTTGAGTGTCACAAGCAGATTCCAATCCAATTTTGGAGAGGAACACTGGGCAGCTATCAAGAATATCCTTAAGTACTTGAGAAGGACTAAGGATATATTCTTGGTATATGGAGAGCGCAGTTTGGAAGTAAATGGGTATACAGATGCCAGTTTCCAATCTGACAAAGATGATTGTAAATCACAGTATGGTTATGTGTTCATAATGGGAGGAGGAGCAGTTAGTTGGAAGAGTTCCAAATAAAAAACAATTGTTGATTCCATGACAGAAGCTGAGTATATTGCTACTTTGGAAGCAGCCAAAGAAGCAGTCTGGATCAAAAAGTTCATAACTGAACTAGGAATTATGCCTAGCATTGTTGATCCGATTCCTTTATATTGTGACAACAATGGAGCCATTGCACAAGCAAAGGAACCACGATCTCATCAGCGATCCAAGCATATTCTCAGACGCTACCATCTTATAAGGAAAATAGTAGCTAGAAATGATGTGAAAATAGAAAGGGTCCCTACAGATGATAATGTGACAGATCCCCTCACTAAAGCACTTTCCCAGATGAAGCACGATCACCATATAAATAGCATGGGTCTGAGACATATGAGTGATTGGCTCTAGTGCAAGTGGGAGATTGTTAGAGAGTATACCCTAGAGCCCATGAAATATGGATGTTTTTCATATGTATAAATTAATATTCTTAATAAAAGACATCATTCATTTATTAATGCTATGTTTAAATACATGAGTTTGTAAATCTTAAATTAATAAATGAAGTCTTAGATATTATAAACACAGTGCAAAGGCAATCATGAAAGTGTTCATGATATGAGATGTCTATTGCATGCAAATGTGTTAATATCTAAATATCCCTAGTCATAGAATTAACAAGATAAGGATATTGTTAATTCGGACATACTAGCACATGTTATGCCTCTTGAATGGTTCAAGCAGTGGTTCTCATAACTGTGATTATAGAAGATAATCAAAGCTAACATATGGATGCTTGTTAGAAGAATAAGTTCATTAGAGACTTGCATAGAGAGTCCTCACATGGATATTAAATCTATGTCAGTGAGGAATCTCTTCATAGCGGTTGTGCAAGTATCCTTAGACTTGAGATCACCAAAGTTATCTTAAGTAGCAAGTGGTATGTTTTGACTCCATAACTGATTACTTCCAACTGGGAGTGAACATAGTTAGGAGATTGGATATATCATGACCTACTTGAAGATAGTTGAGTGATTGACAAAGGATTCACCATCCCAGATTTAAAAAGGGAAGTTATCTTGCATGATTCTATAATTGCCTTGTTCAGAGAATCTCTGGCAAGAGTAATATGCCAAGATGGATAGAGAACTATGGAGGGCATTTTGGGAACAATGGTTAAATTAATAGAACATACATGATTAGATTTATATGATTTGACATAAATCCATACTCAGAATCTAATTGAGATAAGAGTGGTAAAAGGAGTAATTGCATGGTAACTGTTTCTATGGAAGGGTATAGTCAAACCACTTGACTTTCCTGACATTTGGATATTCATGATGCCTAGCTAGAGGCCAATCATGACCTGTATAATAATGTATCAAGAATATCAATAGGGATTGATAAAATGATTTAAAGGAGTTTAAATCATGTGAGTTTTGAATAGAACTCACAATTACATATTATACTGCCAACATGGACAGGAACCCAATAGGTCACACACATATAGAGAAAAGAATAAAATGATAAAATGACAAGGATAATAATATTTGATATTATTATGGGGGATAGAGAAGTGAATAAGATAATAATTAATTAAAGAGTTTAATTAATTATGATCAAGTAAAATTATTCGTGAAACTTTTGAGAAATGTTCTGTAAAATTGGACCTAATTGAAATAATGTATTTCATAAATAATTATTATTGGATATAAGTGTTATAGGGCTGATATAATAATTAATAGGTCTATTGGAGGAATTATAAAGTGCTAAAGAAATGAAGTTGGCACAGAAGCCCTCCTGATGAAGGGCCACACGCCAACTCCCAGACAGAAGGCCTTAGAGGCCTATTTGTTGGACTAAGTTAAATTAAATATGTTACATAAGTGTTGTGGAGCCTACATATTTAATTTGGTTGGATTTGGAATTCATTTGGGTAATTAAATCCAATTATTTGCACAAAGGGCCTAGTTTGTGGGTTTTGTGCATAGTCTTTTATGAAAAGGTTTGAATTGTCTTTAATTGAGCCCAAATAATTATAAATAATTCCAAAATCCCAATTAATAATTCTCCAGCAATTTTAAAGAGCCCAATCTCATTATGAAGTTGGAATTTTAACTTAACTATAAAAGTCCAACTAATGAGGAATTGGGGTTAAGTAATTTTAACACTTAAGAAAGACTTCTTCTCTTTTTCTCTCTAACCCTAGCCGTCCAACCCCTTGCTAGCTCTAGGGTTTTCGGCCAGAACTTGTCCTCTACCAATTTTTTAGTTCATTCTATCATCTCTAGTGTGGATTACGCATTGGAGGTGTTCGATTTTGAATACTGTGGTTTGCGACAACCCGGTGCGAAGGAAAATTAACTGTATAACAAAAATCAAAGGTGATTTTTCTTATTCTCACTAATATGAATATTGTAAATTCATGGCAAGATCAGTAATACTGGTTAAAAATTTTAAATTCCGCTTATATGTGAGATGCATGTAACCGATAAATCCGAACATCACATAGATATTTTGATTGATAGTGTAGCCACTTATGTTATGTATAGTTTTGTGGATGGATATGCTAGGTACAATTAGATTCTAAATAAGATAGTGGATATGAATAAGATAACATTCATAACAGAGTGGGGGATATATGACTATCGAGTCATGCGTTTTGGGTTTAAGAATGCTTATGCCACCTATCAGGGGATGGTAACTAAGATATTAGATGACTTGATTCATAAAGAAGTATAGGTCTACGTGGATGACATGATGATCAAGTCATCTATCTAAGAAGGTTACTTTGAGGCATTAGAAAAGTTTTTTTCAGAGCATCAACAAGTATAATCTTCATCTCAACCTGAAGAAAATGCATCTTTAGAGTTAATTTAAGAAAGCTTTTAGGCCATATGGTGAGTTAGAGAGGGATAAAAGTGAATCTGACAAAGTAAGAGCCATTAGGGAGATGCTAGTGCCCCGAAAAGAAAAAGATGTTGGAGGATTCCTGGGCAAGATCCATATATAAGTAGGTCCATAGTTAAGCTGAATTCAATTTATGAATCGATATTTAAGCTGCTCAGGAAAGGTTAGTCGGTAATTTAGAATGAGGATTTTCAAAAGGCATTCAATATCATTCGAGAATATTTATTGCATCCACCAGTACTGAGATTGCCCCTGATAGGTAAGCTTTTGATTTTGTACCTAATAATAGAAGACAGTGCAGTAGAGGCTATGCTGGTATAAAAAGATGATTTTTAGGATTAAGTACACAATCTATTATCTTAGTAAAAAGTTTCTCCCTTATGAGGTGAAGTATGTAGAAGTTGAAAAGATTTGTCTGGCAGTTATATAAGCATCGAATAAGCTAAGACATTACTTTTATTCTTACAAAATATAAGCTATGATCAAGCATAATCCCCTTAGATACTTGTAAGAAGCCCCTTTATTGTTAGTAATGATATGGAGATGGTTGATTCTCCTGAAGAAATTTGACATAGAGTACATCACTAGAAAGACCATTAATGGGAGAGTAGTAGCATAATTCCTAGCCGATCAACCATTAGAGGGTGAAAAGATGACCTACAAATTCTTCGATGAAAATGTTGCAGCCATAATGGTTCAAGATTGGTAGATGTACTTTGATGAAGCTATGAATAATAAAGGAGCAGGAGCAAAAGTAATCTTGGTCACCCTGAGTGAGAATATATGCCATTAGCTAACAAGCTAAAATACAAAACCACTAAAAATAAAGTAGAGTATGAAGCTTGTATTTTCAAATTGAAAGCCTTACTAGTTGTGGGGGTGAGATCCACAGAAGTGTTTGGAGATTCATCTCTAATGGTTTACCAAGTAAGGGATCAATGGTCAGTTTAGGAAGAATGATTGTTGCCCTATCTTAGATGTTTGAAGATTTTAAGTAGTCAATTTAAGGTTTGTACTTTTAGGTATGTGCCCAGAGAAGAAAACCAATTAGTAGATGCCTTGGCTACATTGGTGTCAATGTGGGATAATTCAAAAGGGGTAATTATGAAACCTATACTGATCTTGAGTTTCGACAAACCATGCTTTGAATATGAGCATGTTACATATATTGAGGTAGATGATGAAAAACCTTAGTACTTTGACATCTAGAATTATTTAGAAAGTCAGTATTTCCTAAGAAAGCTACTAAAAAGGACCAGAGGATGATTTTTAAGCTATCGGCTAAGAGACAATTTGATGAAATCCAGCTGAGGTATCTGGAAGAAAAGAAAGCAAAAAAGGTAATAGAGAATGTACATACAGAAGTGTGCAGAGCTCATATAAATGGTTTACCCCTAATAAAGAAGATTATGAGATAAAGATTTTTTTAGCTCATAATGGACATTGATTGTTCTAAGTATGTCAAAGAGTGTCAGTTATGCCAGAAGTATGTAGACCTAAAGCATTTGCCCATTTCTAGACTATGTAACCTCACATCGCTATGACCTTTTGCTATATGGGGAATGGACATTACAAAAATAATCCATTCGTATGCTTCGAATGGATATAGGTTCATCATAGTGGCCATTGATTATTTCACCAAGTATGTTGAAGCATAATTTTTCAAAAAGGTAGATGCACGGGATAAGGCTAAGTTTATTGAGAAAAATTTTATATACAAATATGGCTTACCTCATCATATAATGTCAGATAATGGGTTGCAATTTTTAGGTGACACTAGGCAGAGGCTCATCAAATATAAGGTTCAAAATTATAAGTTTTATCCTTATAAACCTTAAGTAAATGGAGCAGTTAAATTAGCTAATAAGAATGTAAAGAGGATTTTGGCTAAGATGGTTCAAACTTACAAGGATTGGACCGATAAGCTACCCATTGCACTATAGGGTTATAGGACCATAGCTAAAACCTCAATAGAAGCCACTCCAATCTTCTTGGTCTACAGGATAGAAGCAGTACTACCGATAGAGATTGAACACCTTTCATTAAGGGTAGTATTAAAAGATGAGTTGCCAGAAGCAAAATGGACTAGGCAAAGGTTGTTATAACTCAATTTTCTAGATGGGGACATAATGAGAGTTTACTATTAAAATCAGGTTTATCGGAAGAGATGACCCCACTCATTTGGGAAGAAGGTTAGGAAGCACCCATTGAAGGAAGGAGAATTAATGTTTAAGCAGATGAGGCTAATAATCTTGGATATTCGAGGCAAATTCAGGCCCATATGGGAAGGACCTTTGGTACTTAAGAAGCTGTTGTTCAAAGGCATTGCCATTCTATCAGACAGTAATGGCAATAAGTTTAGAGAGCCAGTGAATATCGACAGATTGAAAAGGTTCATTGGCTAAAGACTAAAAAAGAAAAAGAAGAGAATAAATTTCTTGCAGATTAAAAATCAAAAAAATGATAGCCTTGTTGAAATTGGTTGCCTTGCCAGGATGAAAACTAAAAAAAAACACCCTCGGTAAAAATTAAAGGTTGAGAGAAAATAGTTAATCAAGAAAACTCGAAGGGCTAATTGATGAAAGTAGTCATGATGCTTGTAAAGTTTTATTTCGATATTGAATAATATGTGTCATTGCGATAATATCAAATAATAATCATGTGTCCTGAAATTAAAAATAAGTATCATACTTGTAGTCATAAAATCATTAATGTAACCAAAAATATCATATTATGTTGTTCAAAAGTGAAAAGTTCAATAAAAGCATAAACATGATCTGCCATGATATATCATCTAATATATATGTATCACCTCCCTTTCATTAGGATCCCTGATAGCCTAGAGCCTATTGTCAACAGCCTTAACTAATGACCCACTGCTTATAGGAGGTAGAGGTAGAGAAATCATAGGTAGCGATATCAGGAATGGTAGTCCTCACTGGAAGTCAGGTCCAAATCCTTTGATAACATTCCAACATAAAAGAGAAGGCAAGTGTACTACCATAAAAGCCTAATGAATGCCTAACAATGTTCTGTCTATCTCCAAACTAACAAGCATAATGGGCAATGATATAAAAAGTGTCACAATACAATCCACACAGAGGAATGCATCTAGATCCTCTATCTCTGACCATTGAGGTGATGGGTAGCCAAATACTCCTGAACATGCTATCATCATCTGTCAAATTGCCCAACCAGTTAAATGTCTCCTAAACTATCAGAAACTCACACTGAAGATGGTGGACTATAACATGATTCATAGGACAGATGCCTGTGGCCTTAGCTCGAGGAGGAGGCTCTGACGGTAGCTTCAATTTCTCATGAAGCCAAACTTGAAAAAAAAAAAGCTGTTGGGATGAGTAGGATTTATCTCAAGCAAAAATAAGACAAATACTAAAGTGAAAATCCAAAAGGACACATATTCCATTAAGAAAAGCTAGTATAAAAATTCACAAAGGGTGTACTACCTTCAAAATCAAGGACATACCTGAAGCAACAAGGGATTACCCGTAAAATGAAAAACCAAAGTTATGATGAAAAATATCTAAGCCGATAATGGTCTCTGCCAAAACTAAAGGAAAGGTGTTATGCCTCTAAAATACACCATCTACTATGTTAAACAACTCATAATCTCCAGTTATGGGATCCTCAATATGTATTAGCAGACATCATGCAAAATAGCAAAGCAATACCATGATGAAATAAAAAGTGGGTACATAATTGAAGTCAGTTATCACGTCAATTAGGGGCTTTAGTATGAATATCCTTGTGTAGGGAGATAGGGCATCTGAAATAAAAGAAGGCAGACTTGGTCGAGTACCCGACTCAAACCTAGCATACATTATAGCAATGAACTCCTCTGGTAGAGGACATAACTTCGAGTGAGTAAATATGAACACATGGAACCTTGGATCCTGATGCCGAGCAGCAGCAAGTAATAGGTTCCTATCTAGGGATACCCTTCTCAAAAATCTCAGGCTGGAATAGAAAGCTAAAAGGGGATCCCTTCCAAGTTCTAGGGTTATTCAGCAGTCGGTGTAGCTTTTAAGTCTATAAGTTATCATAACAAGGATTTCCAACAGTCTAAAATATGGAAATGACAGGTGAGGAAATAAATAACTGAAAGGAAAACAACCAAAAAAGAGAAGAAAAAGAAAAAGGAAGAGAGAAAAGGTACCTGGTAGAAGCTTTATTGGAAAATGAAAGGTCAATGGCACAAAGACCAAGGAATTAAAGCACTATTTGTAAAAAGTGGTGAGACATACCCATCCTTCATAAGGAGCAAGCCACAGGCAGCCCGTCTATCACTCCTGGAAGGCCACAAATGCATATTTTACATGTCCTATCATTGTACTTAATGCTGTTACATTTTCCTTTTGTTTTCATTTTGTAGGGGATCTGAAACTTTAAATCTTAAACAATTATCTTTGAAGGGTCCTGAAACTAAAAAATCATTCATCTCAAGAGGCATGATAAATTTTAGGGAGTATTTCAGACTTTTGGACACCTATATGTAGTAAAAGAAAGTCAATGTTTGTAAATATTGTAAAATAATGTCATAGCTTGTAACAAAGGCCTAAATAGTGTTCTTAATTACTTTTAGATGGATAGATATCAAAAAATCAATAAAAATGGTTAAAAATGAAGGAAAAAGGAGTTAAAATAGAGAAATAGAGCTTGAATTAAGTTTGAGGGTAAAACAGTATTATTACCCTAAGGGAAGGGATATCCCTCAATCTTGTCCGTTGCTAGCAAATAACGGAAAGCCCGTCCCTAGCTTGACATATTGAATAAATTGTTTTTTTTTTGCTTTATTTTTCTGGCACCTTCCATACTTTTCAATTTTAAAGCTTTCTATCTGATTTTTCAAGCTTTTCTTCTCCTTTCTTCGAGCCATTCGCACTTGTAGCCTTCTGGGAGCGAGGCACACTTTAATGAGAATAATTTTTTTTGTCTCTTCTTTTTCTCTTTCATCTTCCACAAGTAAGTGTTATTAAATTTTTTCTTATTTTTTCTTTTCTTTTCTGTTCACCTCTTTAGCTAAAGCATAATTTAGGTTAGAAACCTTTAGTACTAGTTTAAGTTATGTAGTTTAATTGCCAAACCTTTTTGCATGACACTTTAGATAATGAAGAGCCTTCTATATGAGCACGTAGATCTATAATTTTTTTTTCTTTTGGCAAGTAATATACATGGACTTTACGCCCTTTATATCTTTGAAGCATTTGTAGCATAGTTATAACTGCACCAAGTAGTTACGAATAGGTTTAATGTCCTAATGATAATAGCTTAAATTGCATTGCTTGGCGGCCATGATGGCCTGTGTATTGTCAAATTTTATTTTTGTGTAGAAAACAGTCATATTTCTAGCTGGAATGCTACCAAAATTTATTTAAATTTCTCATAAAATGTGAATTGTAAATTATATCGGTATTATGTTATTTAGTGGTCTTGATGGCCTGTGTTGTATAATTTATTTCTTTTTATGCATGAGGCAGTCGCATTCCTAGCTGAAATATTGCTAAAATTTTCTTTACAATCTCATAAAGAGTGAAATGCATGATATTAGGAAGAATTGTGTTGTTTGGTGGCCTTAATTGCTTGTGTTGTATAATTTGCTTCTTTATGCGGGGGCAATCACATTTTTAGTCAAAATACTGCCAAATTTTTGTTAAATTTGAGTAAAATATGTTATATTCATTATGTCTCATTTTCGTGCATAATTGTTAAAATAACCAAATATGTGTGTTATTTTGTATCGATTAACATGCACTCCCAACTTAGATTAGCTATGGATATTTAACTAAATATGTCATCAAAATTTTTGAAAATTCTAGTACATTAACTTACTTGCGACTTAAGTCAACCATAAACTAACATGTGATATTTCTTATAGGATGACTCGTAGGACTGCACGTGCATAGCATAGCCACTTTGGTCGGTGCTAGCGTATATAATGCCTGTATAGGCTAGTAGATATCAGGCTCTACTATAGGTCCAGTACAAATTGAGTTGGTTTATGTTCAGATAATTTCTATAGGAGTTTAGCTTGCTATAAGAGGTCGATCGACTCTTAACCAGGGTAAAATGGATAGAGTTCTTTACCTTAGCTTGTAGGACCTATCCAGATATCATCAGAGAGGTCCTTTCCACCTTAGAGTGTGATGGCTATTCCAGATTAGACACAAAGGAGGGGGTCATCTAGTTCTGGGCCTTGGGTATACATTACAATATCACAAGATGCAGGTTTGTTCAGGCCATGGGTCTATTGAATGTATTAGGTATGGTCACACCGCCTAAGATGATGGATCGAGGATAAATAGAGAGCAATGACTCTACTTAAGGCTAATTACCAATCCAACATGGCAAAGAGCATGATGTTGGCCTCTCAAATTTATATATTTCTTCAGAAGGTCTTATCTGCTTCATACCTAGGATGTATAGGGAGTCCAAAGGGGATTAACTTTATAGATGTCACTAACATAGGTATACAAGAGGACAAACATATAGATATCACACATGGCATCATTGTGACACTGGTTAGAGTAGGCAATCAGCCTGGGACCCAAATTTGTATTGGAGGCATCATTACTTGATTGTTATTATCATTGGGGCATGTAAGAGCGAGTTTAGCGACCCTATTTCAGATAGCATACATATTAACTTGTAGGCAGTGATCACCATGAGCATGGTGGAGCCTATAGATGGGCAAGAAGGGGAGTACAGTTTGCTGACTGTACCAAAGACCAAACAGAGGTGCGATCTCTTATAGTCTTAAGGGCACCAATAAAGGGGGACGAGCAAGGTTAGCTACCAGAAAAGGCACCAATAGCTCCATAGGCACCCCTAGCACAACCACCTCAGTAGGAGGATTGAGCAGATAAGCCTCTTGAGCCATAAGAGCCATAAGGTGCAGAGGACTCAAACTACGAGTTTGATATGTAGATTGACCTGCAAGATCTTCTGGATTGATCACCACAATCGCCAGTACACCTCAGATCTCCCATCAAGTAGTAGGGGTCACCAGCCATAAGGTTAAGAGGTTCTCTCCTTATGGACATCTCGAAGCATCTATTTTTTTTAGTTTTTTCACCTTATAGACATCTAGGGTTTCTAATTATTCAGCTCCTCTACCATCCATTCCACCGTCACTAGCACACATACCTTCAACCCCTCTATCTGATGATATTATTAGGAGGTTGGCAATGCTAGAGGATGCTAACAGATGCCAGGATCAGATATTACAAACCATACTCATGATGGTGCAATCTTTATAGACATTGCCAGTGGTTGTATAGACCTTACAAAATGAGGTCCAGGGTCTCAAGGCTAATATGATGGCTATGGATCAAACGTTTGATTAGTTCTTATAGGTAATGGCCAATTCCCTCACTCATATTAAGGAGTAAGGCACCCGTATTGAGGGAGAGGTTCCTTAAGGTAAGGAGACAGTAGTAGAGACTGATGAGCAGTTAAAAAGATACATAGGATATTTAAGAGGTGATCAGATGAGGTACCTCGAGCTGCACTCTAGAGCAATCCTTAAGGTAGGATAGGGCAAAGAGGTTAACGGGGGTGATAGCATAGGTCCTACAGTCTTTGATAATAGCTCTATCTGGCTTCAAATTTGTGTTCGAGCAGGCATGAGAGTAGCCACCAGCAGCACCCCAAGCTATAGCACCAGCTAGACCATCAGCTTCTAGATCTTCACTAAGGTCGGCTTACCGCAGAGCACCAGGGCCGCCTTAGTAGGAAATATCATATTCAGAGAGCTTTTATCTTATTTAAAAATTCAATATATGTAAAAAATTTATTTATTCAGTTTAAGTATTTATTTTACATTTATGATTGCTTTCATCTATGTTTTGCACTCAGAGAAAAATAGATGAAACTGATAATAAAATGTACCTACAAGATAAAATGGTAAACTATAACAAAAAGTAATAATGTGAAAGAAGATAAGATAAAAAAAAATCCTGAAAGGCCAAACTTAATAAGTAGAGCACTAATATTTAATCTTTCATCATAGCAAGTACTTAAAACCCTTGCCAGGGGGTATATATTTACTCCATTAGAATGTGAGGAACATAGATACCCAACCTCCTTACAAGGAGTTACATGGATAGGTTGAAATAAAAAGAGATGCACAATAAGGAACTATTAGACAAGAGTTGAAAGCCTGATGACAATGTAAATTTTGCAAAGATACAGAGCGATGACATAGTCATTGTGAAAAAGGGCTTCAAGCATCATAATAGCTTATCACTGCATATTTTCCAGAAAGGGCTTCCATCCCAGTGACTCTTCATGGATGCATATTTTCCAGAAATAGCTTTAATCATGGCAACGACTCCTCATAGATGCATATTTTCCAAAAAGGGCTTTCAGCATCTTAGTGACTCTTCACAGATGCATATTTGCTAGAAGTCTCCCTAATAGAACACAACTTCAATAATGAAGAACCATACCTTTAAAAAACATCAACATCAACTAAGAGGCTAATTCTAATCAAGCACAACAAACTGTCTTGATTTTGCATGCTAATGATGGGGATTTATTTGAACCTTTAGTCTCACTAGACTGCATATAGGGTGAGTAGGGTATCGTTCCAAAGGGAACAGAGTAATTTTGTATTGAAATAACAAGAAATAGATGGATAGGTAACAAATACAATATGAATCATGCATTTAATGTAATGACTAAACTACTTTAAATATATTAAGTTAATTTTGGACAATAGATGACTTAATTGATGTTATAAACATACATTATAACTAAGAGAAATGATTTCATTTAAAAACCAGTAAAACAATTGTATGAATGATATGATTGGAGAATTTAGCCAAGTTTCTTTAAAGCAATTCTCATTGTCATTAAAGATGTTTTTATTTAGAGTTTATAAGTATTCTCATGACATTATAGAGATAAATAAAAATGATAAAATTCTATGCCAATTCTTTAACCCCTTAAAATGAATTCCTTATCTCTAAGTAAATTCAATGCTTCAAGTAAATTCATTTGTTTTTCCATCAAATAATTCCAACTCTCGTTGTGAATAAATTGACTAACATGCTAATTATGGTGATCAAGCATAATAAGCAAATTAATGCACCCAAATAAATTTAAATCATACTTCATTCATAAAGAGAATAAACATTCATAAAGAAAATAAATATTTCTAAAACAAATTGTACTACATAGTTATAATGTACAAAAGAACTTAGCTAAATACACATTTAAAATAAAGTTGAATAAGAGAAAAGAAACATCATCACTCCTTAGGGTTTACTTTCTAAATAGACCTTCTGATATATCTCTTATTTCTTTGGCTTTGCTCTTTTGTCATCATCTACAAACTAAGTAAAAATGTTGTCCAAAAATAACTAAAATGTTCTAAGAAAAACTAATAAATTTTCTTCGATATCTTCTTTAAAGCTTCACTGCCATATATTTATAGAGATTAAATCTACAAACATGTCCCTTCAGAATGGTTGTCAATATGAAAAGTTGCCCTGGAAAGTCTTGATGGTTGGCTGAGAAATTGGGTGTTGAAAAGTAGCATCGCTTGAAAATAGATGCCTTGATCGACTCGTGAATGCCTTCACGATTCTTGAACTCCCTCAATTTTCCCCACTCGTGAACATCCTTCGACTCGTGAAGATTGACTTTTCTACCTACCGAGTTGTGAATGCGTTCACGACTCGTGAATGTGTCACCTCTGTGTCACTCGTGAGCATCTTCACATCTCGTGATCCTTGTCCGAGTCGTGAACCTCTTCACGACTCGTGAATGTCCTCTGCTTCCTTCATAATTCCTCAAAATACTTCAGATTTGCACCAACTTTGACCTATAACACAAATAAACACATAAACTAAACATAAACACATAAAATACACATAATATTACATACTTAGCTACTTAAATAAAAGAAAATACACACTAAATAATAGACATTTTACATGGTATCAGCTAACAAACTGGCACTAGATTGGATATATTTTAGCAATTTGATTATGTATGCTCTAGATGCTTATCAAATTCAATCAACTCAACCTTATTCTGCATGCCTCAGGCGCTAATTAGTCAACTTATTTGATTTTGTATGCCCCAAGCACTAATTAAATTAACCTGATTCTGCATGCCCTAGGCACTAATCAAATAATCAATCTAAGGTTAATGCATCCACAAATTGATGATAACTATAATGGCTCAAATACTTGGTTGATCAAAAATAGTATTTTTCGATGGTGAATTGTGATATCGAAGTGAATAGTAACTCTCATAGTCAAAAAAATATTTTATTGGACAATTGAAAATAGAAGGTTAACAGGAGTCCAAAAAAGTAATTTGGACTGAAAATGAGATCGAATGGATCATCAAAAGTCAAGAATAAGAAAAAAGTCATAGTTTTGGTTTAATTAGTGCCCAGATTGACTAAGATTTGTCTGAAACTTTAAAAAAATTAAATGACCTCTAAAAATTATCGAAATTTTTAGATCTACATCAAACGAGATGTAGAATTATATGGTAAAGAAAAAGTAATTTTTCAGCGATATGAAAAATTGGACTGCTAAAAGCGGATCAGATCAAAAAATAATTTCAGATTGATCCAAAAATATTCATAAAACCTAATGAATATATTTTAAAAATTTTAAAAGTATTTTTAGGAAGGTTTGAACTTAGGAAGTAAAATAAAAATAATAATTTCGGTTTAAATAGTAATCGATTGATCGTAGATTTGACTAAGGCTTTAAAAATAGCAAATGATCTTCAAAAATTGTAAAAAATTCTAATAGAACTCTAAATAATATTTAAAATTATTTGATGATGAAAAATTAATTTTACGATAACACCAAAAATTGCTTAATCGGATCGGTTTTAGTGAACCAGATCAGAAATAGGCTTCGATTGCGTAAAAAAATATTGTCCTTAGTAATGGTCTGGCAATTTAAATCTAGTTTAGGATATAAGTGGCTAGCCATAGGAATACCCATACCACGGTGCAAGTCATGAAGATTTACTTTGCCATGGCAGAATTGTGATGAACTTCCACAATTTTTGTTTAATTATCTACTATGTTTTGATCTAATCTGAGGTGGATTGGTCTTTTGGGATTATCCCCTACTGTACTATACTGTTGTGGATCCATGGGATACATATTTCATATATCCAATCTGAAGATTTCTTCCTGGAGAATTATAATGGCCTAAACGTCGGATCATCCATGAATAGTATTTCCTAATAATGATTAGTGCTTCCAGGCCGAAAAGTATTTCTTGAGGTGAAAAATATTTTATTTAACCATAAAAAAATATTGATCACGGTTAGTCTGAGGTTGAAATTTTGAGTGGAATTAAGGTCAAATAGACCTCCAAAAATTAAAAATATAAAAAACGAAATGGTTCGAGTTAAATAATAATAAGGTTGATCTAGGTTTGATCGAGCTTTTAAAAATAGCAACCGAGCTCTAAAAATTACATACATGCCTAAAATGATGTGTAAAATATTTTGACTGTAAAAAGTTAATTTTTCGATGACACTGGTAATTATTAAATCGGATCGATCTAATTGAATTGAATTAGTAACTGACTTCGATTGGGCTAAAATTTTGCATACAGCCTATTTTAATTATGATAAGAATGATGAATCAAAATTGGATTGATTTGGATGTAGAAAGTGAGAGAATTACTGGAGAAAAGCATGTGAGCCTAAAAAGGGAAAATTAGGCCTTAAGTGAGTGGGCCTTTGGTTGGACCAAAGCCCAATCCACTTAGGCCCATGTAAGGGGAAAGAGAGATGATATTTAATCTCCCATCCTTCTCTCCTATAGCCCTCATCTTCTTCCTTCAAGGTCAAACCACCATTGTTCATTTTCTCTCCATTTTCTTTAAGTTTTCTCTATCTTTCTCTCTTAATCCAAGCATATCAAGTGAAGTTTTATCCCTCTAGATGATTTCTTAAGCCTCTATTCTTTGATTATATAAAGATAAGTGGAAGAAATTTGATTGAACTGCCATTCCATGAGTTTGATGTGATTTTGGGGATGGATCGGTTATCCGCCCACCAAGCTACAATCGACTACAAAAGAAAGTGGGTCATGTTGAAGCTTAAAGAAGATCGAGAAATCACAGTTGTTGGTGTGAGGATCGACTTTTTATCTACAACTGCTAAAATATTGATTAGAAAAGGGTGTATAGCTTACTTATGTTATGCAGTGAAGGTAAAAAGAGATAGTCCAAAGGTGTCAGAAGTGCCTATTGTCAAAGAGTTCCTTATTATGTTCCCTGATGAGTTACCAGGCTTACCACCTGATAGGGAAGTGGAATTCTCCATTGATGTGGCTCCAAGCACTACTCCAATCTCCATTGCTCCTTACAGAATGACACTAGCAGAATTGAAAGAATTAAATATTTAGCTACAAGAACTGCTTCACAAGGGGTTTATTAGACCCAGTGTTTTTTCTTAGAGAGAACTAGTCCTGTTTGTGAAAAAAAAGATGGGACACTCTGGTTGTACATTGACTATAGACAGTTGAATAAGGTGGTATTGAAAACTTGTTTGATCAATTGAATGGAGGTGCTATATTCTCAAAGATTGATTTGAGATCTGGCTATTACCAGATGACAGTGAAAGAAATATGCCCAAGACCACCTTATTCAACTGTCTGTAGTCAATTATGAGTTCTTAATCATGCCATTTGAGCTTACAAATGCATCAGCCACCTTCATGGACTTGATGAACATGGTCTTCCACCCTTATTTAGATCAGTTTGTGATGATCTTTATCGATGATATCCTGGTATATTTCAAGACATTGGAAGAGCATGACAAGCATTTGAGGATTGTTCTGTAGACATTGAAGGAAAAATAATTGTATGCCAAGTTTAGCAAACATGATTTATAGTTGAATGAAGTATTCTTTTTGGGTCATATAGTGTTTGCTAAAGGTATAAAGGTGGATCCTTCAAAGATTGAAGTAATTCTTCTGTGGAAGCCACCTAAAAATGTTACAAAAGTGAGGATTTTCTGGATTTAGCTGGATACTACAAGAGATTTATTAAAGTCTTCTCCACCATTGTATTTTCTTTAACTCAACTGCTACAGAAGCATGCTAAGTTTGTATTGACTGATATATACCAAAAATATTTTGAAAAGCTAAAAGGTATGCTGATAGAAGCTCCTATTCTTACTCAATCCGAGTTAGATAAGGATTTTATGATCTATAGTGATACATTTCAGAATGGTTTAGGCTACGTACTGATGCAGGAAGGCAAGATGATTGCTTATGCCTCCTGATAGCTTAAGACTCATGAGAAGAATCATTCTAGTCATGATCTGGAGCTGGCAGCCATTGTTTTTGCATTGAAGGTTTGGAGTCATTATCTATATGGAGAAAGATGCTACATTTACTCAGATCATAAGAGCTTGAAATATCTACTTACTCAGAGGAAACTTAACCTTAGGTAGAGGCGCTGGTTAGAGTTGATTAAAGATTATGATTGCTTTATTAACTATCATCCAGGAAAAGCTAATGTAGTAGCTGATGCACTTAGCAAAAAATTCATGTCAGGTAATATGAATACTTTCAAATGAATATGTATAAGTGATTGACAAGTGTTATTGATTGATGATAGTGTTTGTAGCTCTTCGGGCTATGAATTTCAGTTTGATTTTGGTACCAAATGGGGCTTTATTATCTAAAATGCAAGTGAAGTTTGACTTTATGCATCAGGTGAAAATAGCCCCAAAAGAAGATGATCGATTGATGGCTATATGGAATAAGCTAAAAGATAGCAGTGAAGGAGACTACTCCTTGAATGAGGATTGAAGCTTTTGCTACAAGAAAAGACTCTGTATTTCGAATCAAGAGGAATTAAAGAAAACCATCCTTATTAAAGCTCACCATATCGGCTATGCTATTAAGAACCTTTGAAAGGCAAAAATGCATAACTTGCTAACTAATTGTCATGCATTGCATATGCATTTAATATGAACTCGATGTAAAATAATTGTTTTTTTTTCTTTCGTAACTACGATGGCTGGCATAGGAGATCTTACAAAGCAACTAGGTGAGGCTGCCAAACAGTAGCATCAGGTGCATCTAGATACCAAAGAGGAAAAGCACGGCTAGAAGAGGATACTAGTGTCATCTTTTGAGGTCGAACACCTAAAAAAGCTGAGGCATGGCCAGGGTGATTACACTCGAGGTAAATCCTCCTCTAAAGGTCTTATCACTCATGTTGTTACTCCTGCTATATAGCCTATTAGTGTCACCATGACTCCTGCTATGAAGGATCCCATTGCTCCTGCTAAATCCAACATCGAGGCCCATGTATACCCTGAAGGTTACAGCTCAGAGATCGTTATTCAAGGATTATTTCTCGATGTCTAACCCTCCTACCATGCACATAGTGCAAGGACCTATCGAGAAAACATCTATTGAAATGGTTAGAGGGATATAGGGAAGAAGGCAATGTTAAGTCTTTCGATCAGAAAGGACATAGGTGGACCATAAGTGTTCGATCGGAGATCCAGCTCCCTGAAGGATATATTAAAGGAGTGCTCTGGGGAAAGGTTTACCATCCAAGATTTGAGAGTAGCATCCTTTATCTGTAAATGACTTCTTAATGAGAAGGAATTTTAGGAAATGAGTGACCCAAAATCATTCAGTCGAGAGCTGACTTTGTTCCAAATACAGTGTTTGGAGGCATATTTTATTGTTTAATCCCTTTCTAGTCAGTGAGTTACCTTTTATTTTTCTCTCTTCATTACTTATTATTTCTTTTGTTTGCAAATAGCTGATTAGGCAGGGTATACACATCTTTATAGACAGAGCATCTACTTCAAAGGAATGTAGGATAGCAACATCCGGTTGGAGGAGGAGCTCAAACAGAAGCTTAAGGTTGAAAATAAGGAAATCTCAAACCTCCAATTGGAGAATCTCATCTGGATCAAGGAGGCCTCTAATATGAATGCTAACCTTAAGTATCTATAGAAGGAGAATGTCGATTTGAAGGAAAAAATGGAGCAATAAAAGGGAGACAACGCTCGACTTAGGAATCTTGGAGAAGACAACACCAGGTTGTCTGTCGAATGCTAAGATCATCATAAATTGAGATGCCTTAAAGGTTACCATAGAGGAGAAAGTGTGTACTCTCACCAGCAAGCATGCGGAGGAGCTTACCTCTCAGAAGGGTGACCTCATCATGCAACTGGGTGAAGCTCAGGAGATGATTCTCTCTTGACTTATTTATAAGGTTGAGAGGTACTTTTTTAGGGTCGATCTTGAGTGGATGAAGGATTATGGAGTTTTTCCCGATCCACCATCTAACGATGATGAGCAGGACCTTCTCGAAGGGGAGGTACTGAGGGAGATTTTAGGGGGCATCGATGAGATCCCTACAACTAAGCCTAAGGATGGAGACATTACTGGCCCTAAAGCTATTTTCAGACCTCTTATAGAGCTTGAATTCATTCTACCTTCTCCTGATGAGCCTTTTCCTAAGCTGCCTATTAAATTTACTGTCGAGCCAACTACGAAGCCTCCTACTTTGATTGATGAGCCAACTGAAGCATCACCCTCTAAGATAGTTTCTTAGTCTGTGTGTAGATAGTGTAGTACATAGTATTTCTATTTTTGTATTTCAACACTTTAGTGTAATTTTATGAACCATTTTTAACGAAGTCTTTTGTGTTTATTTCAATTCTGTTTTTTCCTTCTATTTTACTATATTGCAATAGCATGATTAAATTAATGAGTGACATGATAAACTTAAAGACTTCCTGAATGTTTAAAGAAATTTCTAAGTTTCTAGCTTTTTGATATTACTTATTTTCCAATATTATAAGTGTGTAATCTAATCAAAAAACATAATTAGTCAGCCAACTTATTTGGTACAAGTTAAAAATCTAACTCTTTCCAATATTGTAAGCACGTAATCTAATCCGAAGGCATGATCAGTCGGCTATTCAATCATGGTTGAATCATTAAGTAGAACACATAATCTTTTAGATTTTGTTTTCTAACTTAGAATTCAAATTGAGCTTCAAATATCAAGTTAAATAGGTAAGCATTACGATCAGGATCGTTGCACCATTTTTAACTTGGGGAGAAGTATGATACTTGTAGGCATTAGACTTCAACCTTTGCAATTTTCTCTCACGATTTGCATTAAGCATAGCATATTAAAAATTATAAATTATACTATATTTTTAGTGTATTTTTAAGTGTTTAAATTAGTTAATTTAGTTTTAATTTAGTTGATTTTGTTTAATCAATTAATTTTGCTATTTTTTGGTTTAATTGCAAGTTTTGGTATTTTTCAGGGCTTAAGTGAATAAAAAAAGAAGTAAATCAAAGAAAGGAGAAGTGAAGAGGCAAAATTGTAAATTTGGGAAATAATGCACGAATGTGTCATGAAGGACAGCAAGCAAGTACTAGGGAGAGTGTGAAAAAACACTCAGCCGAGTGGGTATTCACTCATTTGAGTATTTTAGGCACTCACCAAAGAAGAAAATCACTCACCCAAAGAGAAATTCACTACCAGTAGAAATCACTTAATTAAGTGATTGAGGCACTCTCCCGAGCATTCCATCACTCAACCGAGTGACTAAAGCCATTCTCCTGAGTATGTGACACAAATTAACGATAAAAGACTTCATCTTTGGTTGAAACTCTTTTACAACTTGATTTAGGAAGGCACAAGACACATAAACTTCTTCTTTGAAGGCTATAAAAGGATGCTCAAGACACCAGAAATAAGGGAGCCATTGAGTTACAAATTTTAGCTTAGGTTTTACTTTAGTTTTATTTTAGCTTTCAAGAAACAAAAGCTTAGAGTTTAAAGCTATAATTTGGTTTTCTGCAAAGGCCTATCAAGGTAGCTTCTTTACTTTATCAATTTGTATCTTCCTATTTATTTTTCTTTAATTTTTAATATGAAGTGTGAGTATTTCACTTTACTTGTGCTAAAGGATACTTAAATCCTTAAACTTTTATTCTAATGACTTAGTTTGTGCTTAATTCAATGCAAGTTTGATTATTTCTTAGTTTTGAGCAAATTTTTTTGATGATTGATTTTATTTATGACTTTTGGTATGCATGTTCTTGGATTAATTCATTGGTGTTAATGCATAATTATTTTCTGAGTTAGACGTAATTATGTGTTGGTAAGAGTGGATTAATACAAAGAAAGGTTGAACTAATAATAAATTGAAATTAAGTTTTCTTTAAAAAGAGTTTAATGGATGTTTAGGAGTTTAAATTGAATTTTTATGCTAAGTGTTGGATTATTCCTAATAAGAAGGTTTAATGCTTAGATTGATAGTCTAAATAAGCTAGCTGGCTTTATTTATCTAATTTTTCCATAATCATTTGTGTTCTTTTGAAATTGAGCCATTGCAGTATTAGTTAAGATGGATAGTCCTTTAGCAGAAGTTGTCTTTATTTTTTATTTTTACCAACTTTCATTACTTGCTTTGTTTTAGTATAGGTTTATTTGTTTAAGTTTCTATTTAATTGCAATAGTTTTATCATTTAGTTATTTAAGTTTATGTTTTTAGTTTAATTAATTCTTCATCATTATAAGCCTTGGGATTTCTTTCACTCCTTACACACAGTTTTCTTTCAAAAATATGAAATAATTTTGCACTTACACAATTTTCCTTAGATTCGGTATTTAGGGTTTTAATCTCATTTTCCTATATTAATAGCCAATCTAGTACACTTGCTAGACGCCGGTCAAGTTTTTGGCACCATTACTGGGAATATGGATTTTGTGTGTTTTCTTCTTCTCTTTTTATTATTTATTCTTTTATTTAATGTATTATTTTATTCTTTATAGGTGTCAATAGTTTATGGTAAAAAGCAAACCAATTTTGCCTATTAATCCTAAAATTAAGAGAACATATCATAGGATTAAGAGATTACGAGCCACCATGAATAATCAAAGGATACATGTAAATTCACCTCTCAATGATGATGACCTATCTTGCATTGATCCACCTATAAATGATCTACCACCTAGTATAGAAGGGGAAGGAATAAATAACATAGCTTAAGGGAATGAGTTCATACCTAGAACCATTAGAGATTATGCTATCTCTGGGTGGAATGAGGATCATAGAACCATTAGGATACCTCATAATCAATACTTTGAGATAAAACTCTCTACCATCACCATGGTCCAAAAGAATTAGTTTTCACTATCGAAGATAAAAGATCCTGCTAAATATTTGGGTATTTTCTTAGAAATTAGTGATACAGTGCAAATACCAAATGTATCAATGGATGCTATTAGGCTTAAGTTGTTTTCTTTTACTCTCATTAGTAAGGCAAGGGATTGGTTGCAAATGTTACCAAGCCAATCCATTCGATCATGGCAACAAATGTAAGAAAAATTTTTATGCCGATTCTTTCCCTTACCAAAATAGCCACTATTAGGAACAACATTCATAATTTCCATTAGTCATATGAGCAGCCATTCCATAAGGGTTGGAAAAGATTTAGAAGACTTTTAAAGATTTGTCCTCACCATGAAATTTCTATGCATCAACTAATATCTATTTTTTATACATTTGTGAATCAAGCTACGAGGTCTCTCCTAGATGCAGCTTTTAATGGAAGTTTCATGAATAAGATTCTTAAAGAAGCTTTCCTACTCTTTGATGAGATGGCCATGAATGATGCTCAATGGGCAAGTCCTAGATCCACACAAAAAAAGTAAGGAGTATATAGTATAGATGAGATAGCCATACTTAGGGCACAAATGGAGTTGATTAAGAAAGAGTATTTGAAAGAAATAAATGAGCTAAATGTACAAAATGTGTCTGCTTTAGGGAGTGAAATGTATAAAGAACATAAGGAGCACCTAAAATTAAGAATGAAGAAGGTTTAGGTCCAGTAGAAGAGGATGAAAATGTTGTGAACCCTTATAGTAATACCTATAATCCAGGATGGAGAAATCATCCTAACTTTTCATGGAGAGAAGGGAATTAAGCATCTACATCTAACCCTCAACCTAGGGCCCTTTTAACCAAAATACAGCTCTTTATAGCAACAACCATCAATTACATCCAACTCAAGCCCAAACATGTTACCCATCTACATATCAATCCCAACTTTATCAACCACTGGGATTTTAACCAAGACCACAACCCTTACAAGAGAGGAAACCTAACTTAGAAGAGATGTTTGCTAGCTTTATGACAACCCAATTCATATTCATGGCTAGTCAAGATGCTAGGTGAAAATCTCAAGATATTTGATTGAGAAATCAATATGCCTCCATTAGGAACTTAGAAGATCAAGTAGGGAAACTTGTAAATTCTCTCTCCAATAAAGCTCAAGGTACCTTTCTATCTAATATGGATCGAAATCTAAAGAAAAAAGCAAAGGCAATCATCTTAAGAAGTGAAAAAGATGCAAAAGAAGCTGAAAGTGGTAATAACTATTCTAAAGAGGTGGAACCTACAACGAAGGTAAGTATTTCTAAATCTAAGATTAATGATGAGATGCCTACTATTGTCGAAAAACGTAAAGGTAAGGAAAATATTATTTCTACTGTGCTTAATGAGTCTAAGTTTCCTTATCCATCTCTTGTTAGGAAAGAAAAACATAATGACCAATTAACTAGATTTTTAGACATGTTTAAAAAGTTACATGTAAATTTATCATTTAATGAAACGTTATTACACATTCCTAAATATGCTAAGCTTATGAAAGAATTATACTCTAATAAAAAAAAGCTAAAAGGTGTAGGGATGGTTTAAATATCTAAAAATTATAATGCAATTTTAATGAATAAAATTTCTGAAAAATTAGAGGATCCTAAAAGTTTTACCTTACCATGTGAATTATGAGGGTTGGGCATGCATTATATGATTTGGGAGCTAGTATAAATTTGATGCCTTATTCAATTTGCAAAAAATTAAATTTTATTCAATTTGCAGGAAATTAAATTTAGGTGATATCTATAATATCCCAAATTTTCATCTGACATCCATGATACATTCTTCAGAATAAATGGTAGTCCTAGGTTTAGTTTCAGAGTAATTGCATTATTGTGAGGTAGAAAATTTTAACATTTTAAAAATTAAACGTGCTTAACATAAAGGATAGGTGATCTACTGGAAATGTGATTAAACATCTAGTAAGGTAGCATGAGTTAAATGGAGTCCAATGGTACAATTTGAGGAGAAATTTAGATCAAATAGGCCTTCAAATAAGCGAATAAAGAAAAATTTCATTATTCAATGAGGGGTTTGACCATAGGTTTGACCAAATATTTAAGGGCTCTAAAGATTCCCAATGATACTCAAATTTCACACATACACTATAAATAGTATAAGTGCACACAGGGAAATGAAAAACAAAATTTTTGGTAATTTTAAAATTTTAAAGTTCAGACTGGCAGAAATTGCCTTTGGAACTAAAAGTATACTGAAATGATGTCAGAATGACTCAAAATTTTTGATAAACCTTCCCACATGTATTTATGCATATGGAAAAAAATTTTATGTCATTCTGAAAACCGAAGCATTAATTCCTAAAAAATGATAAAAATCAGAGGTTACAGTGAAAAGGGGATTTAATTGTCATATTTTAACTGAATGAGGTTATAAATGTCATTAGAATATAGGGTATGCTAGCCTATATGCATTGGTTTGGTGTGAGTGAAGGTAAGAACCAATGAATAGGGGTGACAAGTGGCTTAAAAGTAAGCCTTTGGATTTCATGAAAAATGGAGAAATCTTGGCCATTGCTTTAGGCTATTTAAGGGTACCCTAGAGTAGTCAAGAACCCTCCAATATCACAGGAAAATCCAGCCATCTTCCCTTTTCTCTTCAGGAAATGCAACACCCCCTTTTTATGTACTCTGACCATTCCTCTTCCTTCTTCTTTCAATTTCCACCAAGTTGTGAACTTAAAATCTATATAGATATATAAGAAAGACTCTTCTTCATCTAAAATCAAGATCGAAGCAAAAAGGAGTGGAGAAATCAAAGATTTATAGTGAGAAAAAATTAAACTAATTAGGTAAATCCATGAATTTTTGTTAGTTTAATTTAGGTTTTATCATATAGACATGTAGAGCATCCTACATAAGACTATTTAGCATCAATTACATGTTAGAATTAAAGCTTAAACTCATGATTTATTTTTCCTTTATTTCGGCCTAAAGAAGAAAACCAAAAAGAAAAATAAACCAAGGGAGAAAAAGGAAAGAAGAAGGAACTCTAGGATTCAAGGTTAGTGGATACTCATCTATGCTTAATTTCATGAATTTTATTGAGATTTAGTTAGATTTTACATTGTGTAACTAAGGTAACCTTGTTTACATAGTGAAATAATTTGATATGGTATGATAAAATAATGGCTAAACATGTCAGAACCATGAATCATGAAGAAAAATAATTTAGAAGGCTTTGAACCTAAGTGGCTGAATCCATTAGTAAGCTTTAATGTGGCTTAATTCAACAATTAAAGGCATATTTAATAAAAAAAATTACAATATAATAGTAAAAGAAAATGTGAAAAAGGATTAGAGTGAAAGATAACATGTGGACATAATGAAAGGTATGTATACATAATGGTAACTACTTATGTAACTTCATGTTTTACATATAAAGTAATGAAGTAACCATGTAGAAATGATGATGCTAGAAACATGTATCACATATAAATAAAGAGAAAATAACATTATAGGTAGGTAATCTCAAAGTATCTGAAAGGTATTCATGTGGAAAATTATGTATTTATATGTCTTACATGTGTAACTACATGTGCGCATGATGTAAACATAAGGAATAAACTACTGGGAAGGTGACATGACCATGTAGTGATGTTACATAATATGAAAACCATAAGAATATACATAAGGCATGACATTAAGTTGATAAGAAGTTACCCTTATGTTCAGTGGGTAAATCCAAGATTATAGAATATAATGGCTAGCCATAGGAATACAAATACTGCGGTTGCACCATGAGATTACACATTTAAAACTGGGATGCAAGGTCATGTCATACTAGGGGCAAAATCGCAATTATGGAAAATAAGTACTAAAATGTAAGTTTTTCCCCTAAAAATGTTAATTATGTGATTTATGTATGAAAAAGTTAAAAAATGAGATCAACGGGTTCAGAAAGGGTAAAAATGTAATTACACGAGAAAACAAGGACTAAAACATAAATTGGCATCATGAAAAAAGATCAAAATGGTTAAAACTGATAAATAGCCCAATAAGGGAAAAATCATAATTTTTGAAAAGTTTGAGTAATAAATTGAAATTTTCATTAGGACTAAAGTGAAATTTTTACATTCATAGTAAAATAAAAATAAAATAAAGTCAAACGAATAAAATTAGCGGAGATAATGGATCAACCATGATGAAAAGAAAAGTTTTGGTACCAATTGGTAAATTACCACTTAAGTAGAGAAATTTAAGTAAAATGAGGTAAATAGAATAATTTAAGTAAAATGAGGTAAATAGAATAATTAAATCATTAGACTAAATAATTATAGCTAAGAGAGCTAGAATAAAATTATGTAGCATAAATGGTTTAAAAAGGGTAAAATAGTAATTTTATGTAATTAGTATTTTATTTGCATTGAAATTCTGTGTAGTTGTATCCACCACTAAGCAATACCATTGCTTAGCGCGTAGTTTGTTATGACCACGCGTAGGGACAAGTAATGAAGACTGAAGACAAGAATGGCATGTACATATTAAGGAAGCACTTAGTAGTCTTTTTGTGGGATGTAACTAATGTGCACATTATAATGTTTATTGTAGTAAACTAGGAATGCTTTAGTGTGTAGCACAATGACCATGTGTATGGACCTATAATTGTGTTTGTGGTTGCGGATTGATCTTTTAGAAGTGTTTGTGTGATTTTTGAAGTTAAGGAGGAGGATATTGTTATTTGAGAGTGTATTTGATCGTGTAGGTATTTGTAAAACATGAAAAACAAGCCGTCATACTGCCCAAAATTTTACCATATGAATAGTAAATTATGCACTAAATTGGTAATTGATAATAATCAGTTCAGTAAGTACTAAAGTTATAAAACAAGACATTACTGATAATTCATTAAGGTACGACATTAGTTAATAGGGTGTTACAATATCAAGAAAACCCAAATGATGCTACAATTAGCAAATAAATTCGTGAAGAGGTCAAAAGGAATAACAGAGGATTTATTGGTAAAGGTGAAAATTTTATATTTTTAATTGATTTTATAGTTATGGATATGGAGGAGGATCGAAAGGTGCCATTAATAGTGAAAAGGTCATTTTTGAACACAGCAAAAGCATTAATAGGTGTACATGGGCAAATGGTAACTTTGAGATTCAATGAGGAAATTTTGATTTTTAAAGTGAATAAGGTGATGAAGCACCCCTCTTATGACTTCGAAGAGTCCATTTGCTTCATAGATGGTGTTCAAGAATGTGTAGAAGAAAAGTAAGAGGAAATTCTATTAAATGATGAGCTTTAAGGTTGCTTGATACATCCAAAGAATAAGGAAAAAGTTAGAAAAAATAAAAGAGGAACTGATACAAGAACTGGAGAAAAAGTAGAATGAAGAAGGAATAAAGGAGGACGAACCATCCCCTTCTAAAGGAGAAATAATTTTGAACTTAAAACCCTTCCTTCTCATTTAAAATATGTATTTTTGAAAGATAATGCAAAACTAATAATTATTTCTTCATTGTTGACAGGTTTGGAAGAATAGATGCTTATAAAAGTGCGAAGAAAGCATAAAAAGCTATTGGTTAGGATGCATCCAATTTGAAGGGAAATAGCCTCAGTTATTGTACACATCGGATCCCCATGGAGAGTGATTTCAAGCCGGTAGTACAACCTCAAATGAGACTAAATCCAGCAATACAAGAAGTGGTGAAAAAAGAGCTACTTAAACTACTCAATATAGGTATTATCTATTTTATTTCTGATAGTAGTTGGATTAGTTCAATCCAATGTGTGCCTAAGAAGGGGGAAATGACTGTTATAACTAATGAAAAGGATGAACTCATCCCAACACGTATAGTGACAGGATGGAGAGTGTGTATAGATTATAGGAGATTGAGCAATGCAATTTGCAAGGATCATTTTCCTTTACCTTTCATTGACCAAATATTATAGAGCTTGGCTGGAAATAAGTTTTATTACTTTTTAGATAGGTATTTAGGGTATATGTAAATACCTATAGCCCCGAAAGATCAAGAAAAGACCATATTTACATGCCCTTATGGTACATTTGCATATAGAAGGATGCCTTTTAGTCTATGTAATGCTCTAGCCAATTTTCAGAGATGTAAGATGGCTATTTTTCATGATTTTATTAAGAAATGCATGGAGATTTTCATGGATGATTTTATACTATATGGTCGTAATTTTGAGTCATGCTTATCTAATCTTGATTTGGTCTTAGAAAGGTGTGAAGAAACTAATCTTGTTTTCAATTAGGAAAAATACCACTTTATGGTAAGGGAAGACATAGTTTTAGGGTATAAGATCTCCGAGAAAGGAAATGAAGTAGATAGAGCAAAAGTATATGTGATTGATAAATTATCTCCCCCTACGAGTGTTAGAGGCATTAGGAGTTTCCTCGGTCATGTCGGTTTCTATCGTCAGTTTATTAAAGATTTTTCTAAAATAGCTAAACCACTTTCTAATTTATTGATAAAAGACGTTGTATTTAACTCTAATAATAAGTGTTTGCAGGCATTTAACTTGTTAAAACAAAAGTTAATCATAGCACCGATCATAGCATCATCAAATTCGACTTTACCGTCTAAAATTATGTGTGATACTAGTGACGATGCAGTGGAAGCGATTTCAGGCCAACAGAAGAAGAAAATTTTTTACACCATTTACTATGAGAGTCACACACTCAATGGAGCTCAAGTGAATTACACCACCATGGAGAAAGAGAATTTGGCAATAGTATTCTCTTTTGAGAAATTTACATCATATCTCATTGGTTTTAAAGTCATAGTGTGGTTAGATCATACAGCTTTAAAACATCTTTTTGCTAAGAAGGATTCCAAACCAAGGCTTATTAAATGGGTTTTGTTATTGCAAGAATTTGATGTAGAAATCAAAGATAAAAGATGAGCTGAAAATTTTTAGTTGACCATCTATCTAGATTGGATCATGCTAAAATTGAAAAGGGGAAAACATCTGATCTATTTCCTGATGAATATATTTGTGCTATTTATTTTTGTGAAACTTTGGTTCCTTAGTATGCTAACATTGTTAATTATCTTGTAGGCGGATGCAAGACACTATATTTGGGATGACCCTTATTTAATCAAGATCTTTCCAGATCAAATACTTCTAAGGTGTGTTTTGAAGGAGGAGTAAGAGGATATTATGAGATAATATGATAGAAGAGAGGTTGGAGGTCACTATAGACCAAATCGCATAGTCCAAAAAATATTATCGTCGGGTTTTTTTGGCTTTCTCTTTTTGCTGATGTTAAGTCTTTCATAAAAACATGTGATAGGTGTCAACATGTAAAAACTATATCTAAAAGGGATGAGATTCCTATGAACAATGTTCTAGAAGTTGAAATTTTTTATGTTTGGGGTATTGACTTTATAGGGTCATTTCCGAACTCATTTGGATTTGAATATATCCTAGTTGTTGTAGATTATATGAGTAAATGGGTAGAAACAATAGTTAATAGAACATGTGATGCTAGAATTATGCTTGAATTCCTTAGAAGGAATATTTTCACTAGGTTCGGAGCATCAAGAGCTATTATAAGTGATGGGAGCAAGCATTTGATCAACTATCAATTCAAAATATTACTCAAAAAATTTGATCTTAGATGTAAGATAACAACCCCATATCATCCTCAAGCTAATGGGTAAGTAGAAGTGTCTAATAGGGAGTTGAAATCAATCTTGGATAAAGCAGTGAATAGTTCTAGAAAAGAGTGGTATCACAAGTTAGATGAGGCTCTATTGGCCTATAGAACTGCATATAAGACCACTATAGGTATATCCCTATTTAGGATAGTTTTTTAAAAAGCATGTCATTTACCGATTGAATTGGAACATAAGGCATATTGGGTAATAAAACTACTTAACTTTTATTTAAGATGTGCAAGAGAAAAGAGAAAGTTACAGCTCAATGAACTTGATGATTTTCAACAATTGTCTTATGATAATGCAGCCCTTTTCAAGGACAAAACAAAGCGTTGGCATGACAAAAAGCTAAATCCAAAGGAATTTGCTCCCAAAATGATGGTTTTATTGTACAATAGTTGCTTAAGGTTATTCCTAGGAAAATTAAAATCCAGATGGTTTGGACTGTATCAAGTGTTGTCAAGCAATGAATTTAAAGTAGTGACTATCAAGAGTCTGACGGATGGGTATGAATACAATTTCAATGGTCATAGGTCAAAGCCTTATCGAGTCAGGCAAATGGAGGTTGCTGAGAAAACCATCGTGTTTTGAGATTAATATAAGGCTTTACAAGTCTATCTGAGGACTTTCTGAACTAGGAACTCATCTTTTTAACTCTTTAACTTTTTGCTTTAAATTAGTAACTCGCTTTATTTGTTGTTTTGCTTTGTCTTTATGTTTTTGGAGTGTTTTTATTACTTAGGAATTAGTTTGGTTTAGTTGGTGTAATTTTGTTTTTTATTCATGAATTAAAAGGGAGACTTGTCTATTGAATGAGTTTAATGTGATTTTGATATGTTTTAATTGAATTTTGGGTTATATGTTACTTTGGCATGATTTTAAGTGAGTCTTGAGTAAAGAATATTAATTGTTAAGGTAGAAGTACAATTGAATGAGTTATACCTCATGCTACAATTAAAGATGTTTTGTAACTTATGGTTTTAAGCATGGACATAATTTAGTTTCATTAGGTTGAGTGAGTTGATAAACATGGTTTAATGTTATTTTGTGAGGTTTGATTAAGAGTTTAGAGGTTTGAGTCAAGGTAGGAATTGAGACAATTATGTAAAATCTTTAATTGAGACTTAGAGGTTGAAGAAATTAGATAGAGTAAAATTGAGAATGAGGGCAACCCCTCCCCACTCACCCGAGTGGCCATAATCACTCTCTCGAGTGCCATTTCACTCGGTTGAGTGAGATTCCACTCTCCTAAGTGTTTTTTGCCTTTTACCCTCTATTTTTCCAACAAATTGACACTCTGCTGAGTGTTCTTGGCACTCTCCCAAGTGATATTCCTCTTTACATAGTTTTTTTTCACTCACCCATTTTCACATCCTTTTGAAATCAAACCCCCTCACTTAGTCGATTGGCCTACTACACTCACCCGAGTGTCATGATTTAAAACCCCACTCCTCATAATCCCGCCCCCCTCGCTTATACACACTCACTCAAGCTCTTTTTTCCAGTCACCTGTAATTCAAACCCATTCTATCGAGTTATCTTAAATCAAATCTAAATTTTCAATCTTTTTTACTTCATTTCCAACAAGTAATTCCTACTTCATTAATTATTGAATTATATGGTTAGGATGCTTATTTTTCTTTGATTTATGTTTAATTTGGGTTGATTTTAGCTTACATTTAAGTTCCAATGCAAGTTGCTTTTCCATTCTTTTGCTTTTTAGCTTATTATATGTATGCCATTGTTGATTTTTGTGGATTTTGGTTCAAATTAAAAATTCAAATTGGTCTTAATCTAGCTTTGGTTAGTTGTGCACACAAGGTGCTTGATGAAATGCCTAAATGACTATATTAGTGTTATTTTTTTACAGCCCAGACTATTTTTTATCATAACTTTTGCTACGGTTGTCCAATTGCTTATTATAATATATTTTTAGATAGCTCATTTTGATATGGAGATTCATTACTTAGGCTATACCCAATGTAACCATCCATCTCGAGTCCTAAAAATGACGTTTAGGTTTCCATTTTTTTAGTTTGAAGTTTTATGTGCATTAAATAGGATCCAAAGTTGAGTTATGCACACTTGTTTATCTTAAACTTTCAATGTTACTCATTTGTGCTATTTTGCCTTGTGTAGTGGCTCCTAAGAAATCTAGACATGATGATTCTTCAAGTTCTTCCTATTTACACATTCTGACGTATGTGGATAAAACAAAACACTCACTATATGAATATTTCAGTAAATGCGTATATGTCAATCTGGTATACTTGAGTAAATATTACTTGGACATAGCTGCTGGAGACCTATGGAGTGAAATCTTGCCATTAATCAAAAATATAGGATGGGAGGATTTTATAAAAAATAGGATAAAAGTTTACCCATCTCTTGCAAGAGATTTTCTCTATTCTTTTAAGTGTTACTTTAAGGGTGACGATGATCTTGGCACTGTAGGCTTCAAGTTAGGGAGAAAGGGATACACAATGAATTTTCCTAAGTTTATAGAATATTTAGGCTTTCCAAAGGTTGTCATGGGTGAATTGCCAAATGCTACTTCACAAGAGAATTGAAAAATAGTGAGAGATCTTATCGATCCAGTACCATAGGAGGGCGGCCGAATTAAAGCTCATTCATTATCAGATCATGCATTATAGGTTCTTCATTGATACCTATCTAAAAACATTTTCAATTATCTTGGTGGCTTCAGTGCGGTGAATTCCAAAAAAATTATGTTATTAAGGTGCATGGTTAAGGGAATCCCCATCAATGATGTGGTATCTATAGCACAGAAGGTTAAAGAGTCACAAAAAAATCTCATATTGTCAAGGAAATTTCTATTGGATGGATTGCCACTATCTTGGAAAATTTTGTGAACCACATAGACTTAAATAAGCCTCTTGAAGGTGATCTTGAGTAGATAGATTTTGCAATGCTTAAACACATGAAGATGTTGGAGCCTAAACCTCATCGTCATTGGACAACTAGAGCTAAATGCTTGAGATTGAATGGAATTCAGGACGATGAGCATCAAGATAAGGTCAATGAGGAAGAGGATGAGTACCGAGCGGCACAACCAGCTGCTGAAGCTTTTTCACCAATGATTATTGCTCTCTTGGACCAAGTTAATAGTAGGCTAGATATTCAGCAAGGAAGGATGGATAATTTGTAGGATAACATTGATGAGTTAAAGAAAAATTTTGAGAAATTTGTTATAGTTTTTGGGTAAGATATCCTCCATCACCAATACCACTGCAGTGAGCTGATTTGCTAAGGACAACAATATTTTTTAGGGGGGTAAAGCTTAAGATAAGCTCGATTTTGTTAAGAAAATTCAAGAATTAGACAATTTTGCACTCCCTCTTTTTTATCCGTGAAATCTCTTATGTTTGTTTTTACTTTTTGTTCTTGTTTTTGTTTTGTTGTTTTTATTTTAGTAATATGGCTTTTATTTTTATGTTCTTGATTTAAGATGTAACTTTAATGACTTTGTAACTTAGTAGTAATAATAGTTCTTTTAATTTAATTTTTTTTTTGTTTGTGTTTGAAAGAAATATAGTGAGTTAATAATTATCACTTAGCTTGCACTAAAGTTAATTTGCCCCCATTTATTCTCAAAATGTGAACTTTTTGAACTTGAAATTAGAATGTGCATGAGCCAAAATTCTTTGTTTAGTAGAAAGACAAGCATGTTGTTTAATGAATTTTTTAGCTAGTTTAGCATTCAACTTAACTTATATTTGTTAGTGTCTACTCTATAAGCACTTAAGACTATTTTTAAATTAGAAGAAAAACTAATACATTGAAATAGTTGAGTAAGAAATTTTAGAACACTAAAACTTTCCTCGTCACCCTTCAAAACATAGAATCAACTCAAACAACTTAGAAAGTGACCTAGGCACAATTTTTCTTATTGAGCCATAAAAGACTATTTTTCTACCATTTAATATAATTGACATATGTTAAGCCATTTTAAGCGTCATGAGGCATGCTAAAAGCATATCATTTTAATTATTTTTTTGTTATACCAATTTATATGACCATATAGCCTAAATAGCTTTTACCTTCCCTTTTAAAAGTTTCCATTCTAAGTTTGGATGGATTAATAGAAAGTTGGTCATATAAAAGATGTAGTAAGATAATGGAGGATTAGTAGCAGGAGCATAGAATATAGACAAGTATCAGTGCTAATTTACCTTATAATTCACTCTTATAATCTGATATTGCCTTCAATAGAGCTAGTATATAAAAAAAAAGAAAAAGAAAAGAAAATAAAGAAAATATCAAAATAAAGCTAGAATATAAGGTAAAATTTTAATTGTGGGATCTTTATAAGGGTAAGAAATTTTGGCATCTTTCAAATGGTGAAATTAGTAAATTAAGAGAAATTTCAGTATTATTTTGGAATGAGCTTAATGTTTATAAGATTGGGAAATAAGTATGGAAAAAGGATATGTGCTTAGCAGTTGAACTTTTGGGATTTGGTTCATTCAAGCATAAAGTGGCTTTTTATTATTATCTTTTGTTCATTCTTTGATAACCAACACCTTAACCTCATTACAACCTAATAAAGATTTATATGATTTTAAGTTTTGCTTTGAGTTATTCAGCGGAGATGACATTCGGGGTTCTGGTACTAAAGAAGAGGCCTATGGTATTTCTAGAGTTTCAATTGCGAAACCATTTGTACACTTAGGTGTACATTCATTCTAAGCTTGGTTGTGAATTTATATTGGTGTTTTGATTTTTGAAATTGCTTAAAATATTTGATGTTACACACACACAAAGAAACTAACTCATATTGTTTTGTTTGAATTTCTTCTAATTAGAATTTTATTAAGTGTTTTTGTTAATTGCTAGACATGGTTTTGAATTGCATAATTCTTGATTGAAGTTTGATTATTTTGAGGAGTTGGTTTATTCAAATTTGCTCGAGGGTGAGCAAAGATTAAGTATGAGATATTTGATAATTGTGAATTATACTATATTTGTGTATGTTTGTAAGTGTTTAAATTAGTTAATTTAGTTTTAATTTGGTTGATTTTATATTTAATCGTTTAATTTGGCTATTTTTAGGTTTAATTGTAAGTTTTAGTATTTTTTAAGGCTTAATTGAAGAAAATAAGAAATAAATTGAAGAAAAGAGAAGTTAAGGGGCAAAATTATAAATTTGGGAAAGAATGCAAGAATGTGTCATGAGGGACAGTAAGCAAGTACTCAGGAGAGTGTGAAAAAATACTTCGAGTGGGTTTTCAATCTCCTGAGTATTTTAAGCACTCACCCAAGAAGAAAATCATCACCTAAAGCGCAATTCACTCACCCTAATAGAAAATAACTCAACCGAGTGATTGAGGCACTCTCCTGAGCATTCCATCACTCAACCGAGTGACAAAAGCCACTCTCTTGAGTATGTGATACAAACTAATGATAAAAGACTTCTTCTTTGGTTGAAACTCTTTTACAACTTGATTTAGGAAGTCACAAGGCACATAAACTTCTTCGTCAGAGGCTATAAAGGAATGTTCGAGACTCCAAAACTAAAGGAGCCACTGAATTATGAATTTTAGCTTAGGTTTTACTTTAGTTTTATTTTAGCTTTTAAGAAACAAAAGCTTAGAGTTTAAAGCTATAATTTGGTTTTCTGTAAAGGCCTATCAAGGGAGCTTCTTTACTTTATGAATTTATATCTTTCTATTTATTTTTCTTTAGTTTTTAAGATAAAGTGTGAGTAGTTCTCTTTACTTGTGCTAAAAGATACTTGAATCCTTAAACTTTTATTATAATGACTTAGTTTGTGCCTAATTTAATGCAAGTTTGATTATTTCTTAGTTTTGAGAAAATTTTTTTATCTTTGGTTATTGTTAAATTAATTATTAACTTATTTTATAAATGGTTGATGATTGATTTCATTTATGACTTTTGGTATGCATATTCTTGGATTAATTCATTGGTGTTAATGCATGATTATTTTTTGAGTTAGACGTAATTATGTATTGGTAAGAGTGGATTAATACAAAGAAAGGTTGAACTAATAATAAATTGAAGTTAAGTTTACTTGAAAAAGAGTTTAATAGATGTTTAAAAGTTTAAAACTAGATTTTTATGCTAAGTATTGGATTATTCCTAATACTAAGATTTAATGCTTAGAGTGATAGTCTGAATAAGCTATCTGGATTTATTTATCTGATTTTTTTATAACCACTTATGCTCTTTGGAAATTGAGTCATTGCAATATTAGTTAAGGTGGATAGTCATTTAGTAGAAGTTATCTTTATTATTGATTTTTACCAACTTTCATTACTTGTTTTATTTAAATCTAGGTTTATTTTCTTAAGTTTTTATTTAATTGCATTAGTTTTATCACTTTAGTTATTTAAGTTTCTGTTTTTAGTTTAATTAATTCTTCATCATTATAAAACTTGGGATTTCTTTCACTCTTGACATATAGTTTTCATTCAAAAATCTGAAACAGTTTTGCACTTACACAATTTTCCTTGGGTTCGATATTTGGGATCTTAATCTTATTTTCCTATATACTAGCCGATCTAATACACTTACTAGACACCGGTCATGTATAGATTTTTTTTAAATCAATCATTGCACAAATATAGAGAAAATTTTTTATTTAATTAGGTTATAGCATTATATTAAGTATTTTTTGAGTACTTTAACATTCCAACTCCTAAGAATATCTGACCCATTTAGAGCTCTTAGACTATAGGTTCTTGCACTTAGGACCTTAGATATTTCATAGGATCTTTCTTAATTGGGCATTAGCTTCCCCACTCCAACATTTCCTGAGCTAATTTCAGCCTTACTTAGAACTAAATTGCCAACATTAAAAGATCTTGGCTTTACCTTTCTGTTGTTGTACTTGGCGACTCTCTATTTGTACCCAGCAATTTTTGCATAAGCATTTTCTCTTCTTTCTTCTACCAGATCTAGATCCTGGCATCTTTTTTTAATGTTACCTCGATTGAAGTAAAATTTAATCGATAGAAAGGAATCTCAATTTTTACCGGTATCACCACATTCGATCCATATACCAGAGAGAAAGGTGTTTAGTGGGTACCAATCCTGGGCGAAGTTCTGTAAGACCATAGGATACTTTCCAGCCCTTCTGTCCAATTACCTTTCACCTGCCCCAGTCATTTTTTCAACCTTTCCAAAATTATTCGGTTGGAGGCCTCTATCATTCCATTGCTTTATGGATGGATGACTAAAATGAATCTCATACTAGTGTTCAGATCGAAATAGATGTTTCTGAAGATTAAACTATTGAATTACTTACCAGTATCTGTTATAAAAATTTTAGGTAGACCATACCTGCAGATGATTTCTTTTTAGGTGAAATTTTTAATTCTTTTAGCTGTTATTGTCGCTAAAGGTTCATCCTCGATCCATTTGGAGAAACGATCAACAGCTATAATAAGGAATTTCATTTACCATTTACCATAAGGGAAATGACCTGAAATGTCTAATCCCAATTGATCGAATGGCCATGACACTTCGATCGACTATTGGTCTGCAGCAGGTTTTCTAATGATTCTTTTATGAATTTGGCATTGTTGGCACCTTGTTATCTTTTCTGGAGCATTTTTGAAGATACTTAGCCAAAAATAACCAGTTTGAAGTACCTTTCATGTTATAGCCCTGCTTGCTTTATGTGCTCCACAGATGCCTTCATAAATCTTCCTGAGTATGTAGTCTTCTTCCTCTTCCATCATGCATTTGAGCCAGGTGTGACCAAATGCCTTTTTATATAACTAGTTATTAGTTATAGAGTAACTAAGAGATTTTTGAGATACATCTTAGGCTTCGACTTTATCCTCGAATAATTTATCCATTCGAAGAAATCGTTCAATCAAAGTCATTCATGTGTCACCCTGTTGTTTAATCTTCATCATCTTTGGCTCTTCAAGGGAAGAGAAAAGATATTCAATAGCCGTTATATTTTTTTCAATTTTCTCCTGGTCTACAGTGGACATCTTAGCCAGCCGATAGGCCACTGTTGTTTGCTCCTTAGGTACTTTTTCCATAATCCAAGTTGATCCAGCCTTTTTTAACTCCCTTAAAGCTATTTGACTTTTACTAAGTACACTTTCATGGTGTTTTCTTGGCTTTAAATGTGCCTAGTACTTGGCTGGTCACCAACTGTGAATCACTTTTGATTTTGAGGGTTTTCGATCGAATCGCCTTGACCAGCCTCAAGCCTTGCAATAGTGCTTCGTATTTCACAACGTTATTGGATGCCTCAAAGTTTAGTCTTAATGCATACCTTATTATAATGCTGAAGGGGCCTATTATTACTATTTCAATGCCCCCTTTTGCATTATTTGAGGCTCCATCAAATATCATTTCCTATACCATCTTTAGGGGTTGCTCGATTGCTTAACCATTGGTGAATTCAATGATAAAATCAAGTAAGGCTTAACCTCTTATTACACTTCTTGGCTCATACCTGACATCTCAGGATTGTAGCTTTATGGCCCACCCTACTATCTTACCTTCCAGATTGGGCATTTGCAAGATTTATTTGAGCGATTGATCCGATCAAACAATAATGGTGTGAGCTTTAAAGTATTGCCTTAATTTTTAGATTCGCATCATTAGTGTAATAATTAAGTGCTCAATTGAACCTTTTCTAAATTTTAAACCTCTCAGCACTTGCCTAATGCAGCATATTGGCAGCTATTGGGTTCCTTATTCTCTAGCCAAGACACCTACAATTGCCTTTCCATATGTTGATACATATAAGAAAAGATTCTCACCTGGGATCAATTGGCTTAACAGGGGGGTCCGTAAGGAATTTTTTCAACTTTTTAAATACTGGTGATAATCCATTCCCCAACTAAATGCATTATTCTTTCTCAATTTTTTGAAAAAATGCATACAGCATTTGGCTGAGAAGGAAATAAATCTCCCCAAAGCTTTAATTTTTCCATTTAGCTTCTGAACATCTTTTATGTTTCTTGGAGGTTGTATTTCTAATATTGCTCTTATTTTCTCTTAATTGGCCTCTATTCATCTATTATAAAACCTAAAAATTTACCTATTGGCATGTCAAAAACATATTTTTTCAAATTTAGTTTCATTTAAAATCGGTTAAGTGTATGAAAGACTTTTGCCAAATCGATGGAGTGTTCCTTTGAGTTTTTACTTTTGACGATCATCTCCAATCTAGTCTTTGAAGATTTTATTCATCAAACGTTGGTATATGGCACCAGTATTTTTTAGACCGAAGGGCATTACCTTATAGCAAAAGGTTCTGTCATTTATAATGAATCTTAATTTTTCTTAATCCAAAATCCATATTAAGATCTGATGATACCCTTCATAAGCATAAAAAAAATGAGTAAATGGCATGACATATATTACATCTACTAGTTGGTTTATGCTCAGGAATAGGTAACTGTCTTTCGGATAAGCTTTATTAAGATCAGTGAAGTCAACACACATTTTGAGCTTCCCATCTTCTTTTTTACCAAGATCACATTTGCCAACCATTCCAGGCATTCTACCTCTCAAATTTTCCCTACTTTTAAGAGTCTATTGACTTCTTCTAAAATGAACTTCCTTCGATCGAAAGTATATCTTCTGAGTTTCTACGTGATCGAGCAATGAGTCAAATCGACATTCAATTTATGCGTGATGATTCTTGGGTCAATCCCATGTATATCCTCTGGTTTCCATACAAAAGATCCTTGGTTCATCATTAGTACTTACATAGCTGACTCTTCCACCTCTTTACTTATGCTCATCTCGATCTGAATGCTTTTATCTTTCGATATCTCTCTTATAGCTACCTCTCCAGCAGGATCCATTCTTAGCCTTTCAACCTCATTGAGTCATTCCAGCCTCGGCTCTACGATATAGGCCTCTTTATTTTGCATGATCATGGAGATATAAGCCTCTCTTAATGCTTTTCAATATCCTCTTATTATGATGGTACCTCGCTTCGTGGGTATCTTCATGACCATATACCATATGCTGGTAATAACTCTATTTTGGAAAATTAAGGGCCAACCGAATATCATATTATAAGCAAAGTTCATGTCTATTACCATAAATGTTACATTACACATATGAATGATTACCTTATAGCCTAGTTCGATGAAAAGCTCGATTGATCCTACCATTTGAACGGTGTTATTGCCTAGCCCGATCAATGAAGTAGTGACCGATGTCTAGTAAGTATACCAGATCGACTAGTAATATAGAGAAATATAGATTAAGACCCTAAATATCATATCCAAAGGAACATGGATTGCTAAGGATAATATCTATATATTAATTAAATTAATCTAAGATTGTTTTCCAAATATTTTTGATTTAAAGACAAAAATTAAACTAAATAAATAATTAAAAAAAAAACAAAAACATGAATTAAAAACAAAACAATAACTGTAATTCTCTTGCTAAAGGAATTATCCATCTTAACTTTCATTGTAATGACTTAATTTCAATAGGAACACCAGTGATTATGGAAAAAACTAGATGAAATAAAGCTTGATACCTCGAATCAAGAATATCTTTCTTAAGCATCAAATTCTCTTTTTAGGAACAATTTAATACTTAGCATAAAAATCCAGTTTAACTTCCTAAACATTCATTGAACTCTCTTGCAAATAAATTCAACTCTAATTTATTCTTAGTTCCTCCTTTCTCAGTATTAATCAATATTATCAACACATAATTATCTCAAAATCAAAAAATAATCATGCATAGACAATAAAAGTTTAATCCAAAAACATGCAAATCAATGATAATGCCTAAACCAATTTTTAGTTATTGAATCAATAAACCAACAATTAATCTTAACACAATCAAATATAAGAATATACTTAAAACCAAGAAATAATCAACCAATATTAAAATTAAATCTCAAAGTAAAGTCATCATAATGAAAATAAAAGATTCAAGTATCCATTAGCAAAAGAAGAAAAATTACTTCCTAAACATATTGAAAACTAAAGCTAAACAAAAGAGAAGAATAAAAATAAAGAGTTACAGAAGCTCCCTTAATTAACTTGTACAAAAAAACCAAGAAAACTCTCCAACTCCCGAGTTTTGTTCTTCACAACTAATTAAAAAAATAAAGAATGTAAAACTAAAACTAACTAAGTAAAGAAATTGTTTCTGACTACTTGATTCCTCCTGTTCTGGTGTTTTGAACGTCTATTTATAGCTAAAATCTTATGCCTAAAGAAGAAGTTTTATCTTTTGTTACTTCCAAATCAGAATCAGAATAAAAACTCTAGCTAAATAAGAAGTTACATCAAACTTGGACTCTTGATGTGCGGCCAAGCAACTGAAGAACAAAATCCATGCACTGCATTCTCACTAAGCTTGCATAGCCACTTATGGAATTTTGCCTTCCCATGCACAACCGTGCATAGGTAAAATCTAGGGTATACAGCCACTCATGAAAATACTTATTCAGGTGCACGGCGACTCATCACTTCTCTGGACTTCACGTAAGATTCTTCGGCTTCAATTTTCCAATTTTTTTAGATTTGCCCAGTACGTCTCGCATTTTGCAATTCAGCTCTTTTTCTTTTAATTTAACCCTGAAAAATACCAAAACTTACAATTAGCTATTAAAACACAAATGTAAACATTTAAACTAAAATTCAACCAATTAAAACTAAATTAACTCAATTAAACATCTAAAAATACACTAAAAACATCATATAAATCACAATTATCAAGTAGCATTCAGTCTTAGTTCTCTGATCGGCAATTCCATTGCTCTGTAGGTCTTAAGGGTTAGAATATTCACTATATTTCCATTGTCCATAAGGATTTTCTTAATGAGAAAATTATTAAACCTTGCCCTAATGACCAGGGCATCTTCATGGGGGAACTTTAGATCTCCCGCATCCTCGTGGGATATAAAAACTAAAGGGCATGTTTCAAATTGGTGGGAAAAGTAGACACCTTTTTCCTTTTTTTCTTAGAGAGGTCTTCTCTATAGGATGATCCTTCAACAATCATATTGATCACTTCGGCATAAGATTTGTGCTGATTTGCATTTTTAGGCTTTCTACGTCAAGTCATCCCTCCTTTCAGGGGTAGCTTGCAAGGATTTATCCTTCTTATAGGGCCTACAAGTCTTTTCAATGACCCCATCTGTAGGAGCCGCTCTATCTCCTTTTTGAGTAACACTCGTCATTCATGTGATCGACATCTTATTGAAACTCACAATACTTACTCTAGTCCCTTTTACTTCATAATCGTTCAAAACGTTTCTTAAGCTAATTCACCTTTTTATGCTTCTCCTTGATCCACATCAAGATTTAGGTAGGATTAAAGTTAAGTGAAGTGAGGGTTTGAACCAGATGATTGGCAGGCCGATCGAACCTTCCCCATTCAGCCTCTTTTCGTTTACTTAAATTTATATATGTGGATGTTTTTTTTTTTGGCTTTTTATGATCATTTCAAACACTGAAGTCCTATTGCCTGACCGTCCATTTTGCTATTGTAATATATCCATTATGTTCATCCTTCTCCTTCTGCTGGATCGTAAGGCATCATCTAGTTGGATGTATTGCCTAGCTTTTTCCATCAGATTGAAGAAGTTCACCGACAGTCTCATGGTGAGCGATTCAAATAAGGGCCGATCATGAATTTCTCTAGCTAGCATATTGGTCCAAATTTCAACACTCACATTCCTGACCTTGATCATTATTTTTTGAAATCTATCGATGTAGTCTGTAAGACTTTTATTAGGCCCCTAATAAAGATTACATAGATCGCTGATCAACTTCGATGCTCATGTCTGCACAATGAATCTTATCGTAAACAAATCTTTTAATTATCTGAAGAAGGTAATCAATTCCTGAGGTAGATCATGGAACCAACTTAATGCAAGTCCTCCTAAGGTGGTGGAAAAAATCCTGCATGCAATCTTTTCGTCATAGGTGTAAACTTGCACCTCGGTAAGATATTCCACCATGTGAGTGGTCGAATCAATTTTGCCTATATACCTATCTATGATTGTGTCTCTCCATCTGAGAGGCAGTTTAGAATTTTTTATCTCTTGGCAAAAGGGAGAGGCGGTATTCCCACAGGTATTACCTTCGAACACACCCTTTTTTAGGTATCCTAGGCCGAATTGTTTAAGCTTTTGCTTAAACCACCTTTTTTTGTGCTCTCTGAACATGAATCATCCTTATCCTTAGTCATTTTTTAGCGATTCCTGGTGGGAGTACACATGAACGACAAGTCATCTTCTATGGCTGCAGTAAATGATCGGCTTAGATGGTAGGTGGAATCTCTAATCGAGGATATTATCCCTTTGCCTTTGTCACCTTTTCCTGGGATTCGCACACTAGAGCGCATACACATTCTCCCACCATCTTATGCTTGCTACTTGTTGATGAAATGCCTTTTGTTCCTATGCCTTCTTGGCTTTTCATCTATAAAGTTATCCTCATAGCTCCATACGGAGGTTTGGGGTATCTTGCCTTTACGAATGGTCTGAACAAAGCGCTCTCATATCTCTCACAATAATGGGCCTATTTTCTACCTGTCGTAATATTGCGTCGTTAAACTCAAGCAGAAGATCAATTCATCTGGGGGATCTGTGAGTTTCATCCCGCCTTCCAATGGGCCTGGGTCTTCCTTGACCATTATTATATTGGTCATTTCCTTCGGATGTCATGCTTTTAGTTGATCTTGATCTTGCCATAACTCTCAACGAAAACATCAAATGATAAAATATGATTTGTTAAAACCTTGAAATAAGTTATGTGTGCGTGATCTAATCGGTTGGTTAGTACCTACGAGAGGTTTTGCCCGATCGGGCTGAACATAAGCACTCCGAAGATTAAGTTAGGGACTTAGAGAGAGATAAATTTAGAGAGAGAGTCTCAAAAATTTAATATCTGGAGCCACTGTACGTTGGACTATATATAAGAAATGTGGGAGTGCACTTGAGTACCTAAAATACGGTTATTGAGATTTCAGAGCAGGTGAGTGGCGATGTGACATGAAGCAGGTTGGAGGTTTGTGTTCTACAGCGTGTCCGTGAATTGATGGAATTAAAGGTCTCATCAATCCAATTAGATAGTACGTTGTTGTCTTAAGTATCGGCTTGTCATGCATCAGACTTATCTATATAAATAGGTTTTGAATTTTGGGCTAAAACTTGCTTTGGTACAAAGATAATTCAATATTGATGATGATGATAATAATAATAATAATAATAATAATTTTATTGAATTAAAATTACCTATGTTGCATTTTTTTTATGGTAATCAAACTGGAGATTTTCTATTCGAAAAATTGAATGGGTAGGTTGACCACATTAAAGACCTATTGGATGGCTGCACATAGGACATTCTTGTGAGAATATTAACACATCACGACCAATTCTTCTTTACGTGATGACGCGGCATATCATATGTGGTGGCCATGTGTCAATATTCTAATATGTGCAACCTTGTTGAAGTTTATTCAATTTTTAGGTTAAAAATTGTCCATTTGTGAAAAATATTGCAAAGGTTAGGGTTCAATAGAAATAAAGGTTTTTTTTTTTCTAACCAATCCATTATAACCTCATAACCTTTGTGACATTTACTATAATTAACCTTGTTTAATACTTGCAGTTAAATATTAGTTATTGATTATACAAAATAATTCATAAGGATATTATTACATTTTATTTTAGGACAAGTCTACCGTAATAAAAGAAAAGAGAAGAAAATTCCGTCTGACTTATTTCTATTTTTTTTTTTTCCTAAATATGTGAACTGGAGTTGCTTATGCGGCATTTTTATTTCTTTGATTGTTCCATACAGAAATAAAGGCATTTCAATCCCTTTCATTATCTATCAAAATAGTTTTGAGTTACTTGGAAATAAAACTCTTCAGAATAGAATATAAAAGATAAAAAGCAAATAACATGTAATTGATTTTCATGCAATTCCATCCTTGATCTTCGCATGCCACTCTAATCCACCCAATAAAAGTTCATGTAACTCTTGAAATTTCTCATCCGATGAATTTGGCATTTGCAAGCTAGAGCAACAATCAAAGCCAGTATTGTCTTACAACATACAAGCCACTGCATTAACGAAAAACAAAATGTGCAAATTCTGTGCTGCAGAGCCCCACATCCATTAGACAATAACTGAAATAGATGACCTTATTTTAGCTATCGTACTTCTGTATCTTGCAATGCCGTTGGAGTGTACTGTATCAATTAGCTCCAACTCATTATCACGCACGTGAACCTTGAATGATAATATGCTCAATAAGCAAAATAAATTGGAGTTTAAAGGAAAAAGTAATTATAATTATATACTGAGAAAAACAGAAAAACCAATTACTTTAGACTAAATCTTGCATTCAATTGAAAGCTCCAACAAAATTGTGTGGGTTCTAGTTTCCAAACCTAAATTAATCCAAAGAAGCATATATAATGACTCAAACATCCTTTATACTCTGATAAAATCCATCAATGTGGGCAAATTAGAGCAAATACAAACTACTCTTATCATGACAGAGATGACAACATTCTCACATCACTAATCATCTCCTTATTCTGAGTTCGAGGCCCTTGAACCCAACCACCATCAATCGACTCAATACTTCCATTTAACCCATCATCCACAAAATCACCAACCCTTTTCACTTTAACTTCCTTAGGCTCAACAGGGTACTTCCCAGAGAAACAAGCATAGCAAAAATTTGGAGAATCATTCCCCAACAATGTCTTCAAGCTATCCAATGGTAGAAAAGCAAGCGAATCGCATCCAATGAACTCCCTTATCTCCTCCACACTCAACCTATTAGATATCAACTCCTCAGAACTCGGTGTATCTACTCCATAGTAACAAGAAGCGATTATTGGAGGACTAGCAATCCTCATATGGACCTCCTTAGCCCCAGCTTCCTTAATCAACCTAACAATTTTGGATGAGGTAGTTCCTCTCACAATTGAATCATCAACAACCACAACTCTTTTCCCTTCCAATACACCCCTAACTGGGGATAGCTTGAGCTTAACACCAAAGTCCCTGATCTTCTGTGATGGCTCGATGAATGTTCTTCCTATATAGTGTGATCTAATCAATCCTTGTTGGAATGGCACACCAGCTTTGGCTGCGTAGCCAAGTGCAGCCACCACCCCTGAATCGGGGACAGCAATCACAACATCACAATCAACAGGAGCCTCGGTGGCCAGAATTTCACCAAAAAGATGCCTCGACTTGTAAACAGACCTACCAAATACATCTGAATTAGGCAAAGCAAAGTAAATATGCTCAAATATGCATTGCTTGGGTTCAGGATGAGGCATTAAGCAAAGTGATTGAACCCCATCTTTATCCACCACCAAAACCTCCCCAGGATAAACCTCTCTCTCATATGTGGCCTCAATCAAATCAAGAGCACAAGTCTCAGATGCAAATACGATAGAACCATTGCTCCTCCTACCCATAACCAAAGGCCTAAACCCAAAAGGGTCCCTCACAGCAACCAATTTATCCTCTGTAGCAAACACCATAGAATAGGCCCCTTGTAACTTCTCACATGCATCAACAATCCTTAGAAAGAAAGGCCTTGCCTTGGATATGGCAATCAAATGCAGAACAACCTCAGTATCAGAACTAGTATTAAAAATTGAACCATTATCTTCAAGCATAGCCCTCAAATTTTGATAATTGACTAAATTTCCATTGTGGGCAACCCCAACAGACCCAAACCTGTAACCAGCAACAAAAGGTTGAACATTCTTAAGCATAGAAGCCCCAGCTGTAGAATACCTAACGTGACCAATAGCTAAATCACCAGGCAATTGATCAAGCTTTGATGAGTTAAACACCTCAGAGACTAAGCCAACACCGGTAACAGACTGTAAAACCTTATTATTAACAGCAACAATACCAGCTCCCTCTTGGCCACGATGCTGCAAAGCATGAAGGGCTAAATAGCAGAGACGAGAGGCTTCAGGGTCGCCATAAATACCTACAACACCACACTCCTCGCGGGGCTTATCGTCATCATCAAAGTGAAAACCCAAAGAAGAATCATTAGGGTAGTCCTTATTTGCGGAAATAACATCAAAGATAGGATTTTTCGAGGAGAAAGAGAGGTGGGGTTTCTGAGTATGAGAAAGAGAAGGCCTGTGAGGAAAAAGAGATGGTTTATTGAGGGTTTTGGGAAGAAGCGACATAAGGGATTTCTGAGGTACCTCGTGCTTGGAGTTTAAGGAAAAAGAGGGTTCAGAGAGAGGAGAAAGATTGGTGGTGGAGGTAGCCGCCATGGGAGAATGAGATTAGGAGGCTAGACGAGAGAGAGAGAGGTAGTAAAAAAAGAGTCTTGATAGAAGAAATTTTTAGGTTTTCGGTCTCGGAGATTTTGAAGGGGAGCATGTTGCAACTTGCGAGTGCGAGTCAAGTCAATTTTTTTTAGCTTTTTGTTAGTTTAGTCAATTTTTTTTTTGACATATATAATTCCGGTAAAATTGAAAATAAATATTTTATTTTATTTGAAAATTAACAAAAATAATAAATTAGTAGAATAATTTTTTTTAAATTAATAACGTTCAACAATTGATGTTTACAATATCCAGTTAAAACTAATAAGATGAAACATATTTAAATACCAAAAAAACCTTATCCCTCAAGAAAATTTAGAGTGAAAAGATGTGGACTTGACGCGCTCAATTATATTTTAGCATTCATGTCAGCATTGTTATTTCTATCAAGTGTAAATGTATTAAAAAAAACATAATAGAACCAATTTCTATAATATTTTTAGTAAAATTGGACAGAACCTTAAAAAAAGTCAATTATACTTAGCCTATAGGTTCACATTTATTTAATTTTTTTTGTGGTTGTGGTGCTAATTAACCTCATTTTATTTAGCTGAATTTGTAAATTAATTTATTGATTTTTTTATATTGTTTTAGTTTTTGTGCTTCTTTTCCCAACCGGAAAAAAATTTTGGTTAATAATATTTTCCACCCTTTTTATTATTTCCTAATAGCAATAAAATGCAAATGGGTGATTAGATGGTCGGCCCTTTTTCAGTTAAATAACAATTTGTTATTATTTAAAACAATCATATGAAGAATTAGAATGAAGTATGTGGCAGATTATGTATTCTAAAAATAAAGAATCAGAATTTGCTGTAGATAAAAGATGAATGTTTACACGTTACAGCAATATCAATAACTATATTTTGTATTTAGTTAAAAATGAAGAATTAGAACCTACTACATAAAAATGAAGAATTAGCCATATGTATCAGATTATGGTTTTATTTCAAAATTTATTTGATATTATGTTTATATTTTATTTTGGAACTTATTTTGTTTGTAACGTGTATCTTTTGGTATTTTGAACAATCGAAATACTCTTAATGGTTAACCTCACGTTAGTAATTAACCAAATCGAACAAGAGAAACCAATAAATTGATTGATCATAATTATTGATAGAGGTGGTAAATGGACGAATTGAATGGATTTGGATTGAGTTATTAATGGATGGATCATTAATAGGTCAAAAAATATGAATCATTAATGGATTGAATTATTAACGGGTTGGATTGATTTGAGTCGATCCATGGATGATGGATTCTATTCTCGTTGCTTCAACATGGCTTTGAAACCTAAATATACCAAATTACTAATACGCATATAAATTTAAAAAGACATCTAATAATTTAGCTACTAATATTACATCCTTCAACTTATTGGACTATTTTGACACCCTTCAAATTATATTTCGTTGGTTCCAAAAAAGGATATTAATATTAGTTTACAAGTACTACTTTGACTAAAAAAACTAAAAATAAAAAAACATGTTGCAGGTATTGAATCTATAATTTAATTTTTATATTATAATAATTTTAAATTTCTTGGTGTTTCCTCCTTGTTTCTACTGTGAGGTCTTTGCACGCCTCTCTCTTTTACACAGAAAATGTCTCCGCCTTTTGTAACACCCACCGCCGCTTCAAAGCTGCCATTACCTCTCTGCACTTTCGTTTTCCTCATCCTCCTCTGCATTTTAGGCTTTTACACTCTATACCACCCTCACCTAAACCCCAGAAATCCTCAAACTGCCCTCTGTTACCGCCGTCTCTTCCTCCAACTCCACTATTGCCTCCTACCTCCGCCGCCTCAGCCTCCACCCTCATGCTGGCACCGTAGCTTCTTTAGACACCACTAGTTACATTTACTCTCATTTTAACAGTCTTGATTTAGAAACACACAAAGTCAAGTACAAGGAGCTTCCCTCTTATCCTGCTCACGCTTCACTCTTGCGCATTTTATTAACGGAACGACCATTACTTTTTCCTTGACTGAAATTTTCGGAAGAACGCATACTGACCCAATGGGTCAAGATCAGCTAGGGTGCCCTTATTTCGGTTCTGATTTAATGGATTAAGATTTTGAAATCTTAAAAATATCCATTGGATATTAATTTAATTAATTAAAAAGTAAAATAAATTAATTTTGAATTGATCCATTGGATATTGGATTTAGTTGAAAAATAAAATTGGTCAATTTTGAGTTGATCAATGAATATTTATGTAGATTAAATTAAATTTGGATCAATTTTTTGAAATGAATTTGGATCGATCTATGAATTTTGATCAATTTTATCAGGTCTAATTATTGAGTTGATTAAAGTTAATGATTTTAAAAGTCTGTAGTATTTGATTAGTTATTAAAATAAAATTTGTTACCGATCCACACATAAAAGAAAAAAAAGACACAAATAAGCTCTTGATTGAATAACGTTAGAGATAAAATACTAATCTCATTCAAATTTTTATATATAAGAAAAATGGAACTATTAGATTTTATGAGACTTTCTATATTGAAAAAGTTATTTATTTTTTCTCATTAATTGTACATTAATTTTTATTAATTGAAGATAGTTATGAATTTTTTTTACATTATATATATTAGTATGTTGATATATATAATAATTATACTGATAATTTAAAAAAATTCTATTATATAAGAATTTTAATTCTAATCATAATTCTCAATTAAGTTGTTATTATCTACATAAATTAAAATTATAACAACATAAATTACAATTACAATTAGATAATCATAATTTATAAAAATAATTATAAAAGAATAATATAACTAAAATTAATTAATGACTATAAAATTTTTACAAAAAATTATTCATTGCATTCGGATGTGAGAAAAAAACAGATTTTATCTAAAATTGCATAGATTTTAGGTTAGCCAAACTAAAACTTTAGAATTATAGTTTTTACTTTTAAAAATAAGTAGTTGAATATTAATCAACGGTTAACTGATTTATATATTTTGTATGTTCTGTTTTAATTTTCACACTTCAATTTTTTAATATTTTTATAATTTATAAATATTATGATATAAATTTTTTTAGAATTTTATTATAATATATTTTTAATAAATAAATATTAAATTTATTTTTTATTAAAATAATTTATTTATTACATGTGTATAATTAGCATTTTTTGTTAGTTTCATATTGAATATGTTAAATTTTTATACTTACTTGTAAAAATTTTATTCTTCTTTTAATTTTTTTAATAGATACTATATTTTATTTGTATTTTCAATTTTTGAAGAATTTTTAAGTATTAAAAATATTATAAATAAATAATTTATTAAATTTATATATTAAAATTTAGCAATATTTAACCAATAAATTGATTCAAAATTTGTTATTAAAAATAAAACCAATATGCAGTTAATAAATTAATAATTGTTAATGGAGCTAATTAACCCTTATATTTATATTTAAATACATGCTTAAGCCATGCGAGCTTGCCTGTTCCGTCATGCTTTTTTTTTTTCTTTGTTTTGTTTGACTTGTAATATCAGTTTTGACTAAATGTTTGTCTGGATCTCCTTTGAATGGCTACAGAAAATCTATTTGAGTGCACTAATTATGAATTAATTAATCCAGTTCAATAGTTAATTACCCTTTTATTTATTTGGATTTTGATGCATGCATCAAAATTTGGGCAGTTTCTTCCTAAATTCTGAATACGTTCATGCCAAGCTCAGCGGAAAGTAAAAAGTTCGGCTTCCAAGTGTCATGCATGCCTTTGGTTTTTCACCATTTATTTGCTACTGGTAGTTATTTTTATTATAACTCACTGGAACTGTAGCCCAATGATCAATATGTTGCGGGGATCTTTGGACTAGTATCAGGTATGGCATCACACCCCTTCTAACAGATCTGCATGTTATTTTGTGTTTATTGCAACACTTGTTCTCTATATAGTGAGAGGTTATATGATTATGCTTTACTGACCAGCAATTTAGATGAGTAATGGCTATTTTTCGATAATGGTAGTGCCCCAAATCCATATGTTCGGAATTCAAATATATGCATATATCTGCAAAATGAGTTTAATCTCCTCCATCTTTAATCACTATTTGTTTTGAAGCTTGGTGCAGCTAGTAATCCTATGTAAGATTTACTCAATTTATATATTTTCTCATTTATACGAATTAGTGCACTCTAAGAGTCATTAATTGACTATACTCTGTCATAACATACCATTTGAACCAAAATCTTGGACTCACTCATATAAGCATGTGTACGGGCGACTTAATTATGCTTTTTAAATGTTCACAGCAACTGCCTGAATTTTTATTATTCTTCAATTTGCCTTTATTTAACTAATAATTAATCAAACAAGATAAGTGGATTTTGAATTTCTAGCAGCTATTATTAAATAATAGCTTGAATACAATACAAATAAGAACAATAAGGGTCGAGGCAACTCTCATTTTAGACTCAGAATAACAAGCATGCTTCAAGTTTATTACAAATATTACATATCTCTTGCAGGTACATTTCTCTCTCAAGTAAATTTTTAATATACTCTTATACTTATCTTTCGACTCAGTTACACATGATTTTATTATTGAGAAGTCAAATATATTTATGTCTCACTCAATTTTGGTACATACAATACAAGCTTACTCTAAAGACAAAAAGTAATAACTTACGCAGCTAATCAATTGCCTTGTGCAGATATTTTTACAGTATAAAATTGCATTTTTATGCTCTACACATGCTAATTTATTTGCCTAATAGGCAAAAGTCAAATTGAAACTTTTTATAAATTTAAAAATTAGTTGTCATCACCTAAAATGAGCTGAGTTCTCGCTCAACTTAATTTTAGGGAGAAAAGCAAAGCATGTGGCTCTAAGTTTCAAAAATGATGCTTATATAATTTTCAAGTATAATACATTACTTATGCTTTGTTTTTTCAACAAAAAATTTTAAGTTATGCAGCCAAAACTCTACAATAGACAACGTAAACTCTACAATATTTTACGAATTTTTTTGTCACACTCTTGGAACATTTCCAACTTGAAAAAACACCTTTCATAGCTCGTACGACAGTCTCGCTACGAGCACCTTTCATAACTCATACAGCACTCTTGCCACGAGCACCTTTCTTAGCTCACTCGGCACATTGCCTCCAGCACTATCTTACTAGCTCAAATCGATATATCGTCACGAGCACCATCATTGCTAATTAAATTACTCAAATGAATCGCTCACTACGGCTATGTGCGTCAAAGAGCAATCCCGTAAATATGTCACCTCAAAATGCTACTTTGATAACAAAGCTAGTTTAGTTTGATATAAAACTTTATAGTATTCAGAATTCTAAGTACATGCAAATTTTTATATTATAAATAGTTAAATTTGTTATTTACTCATATATAATTTTTTTTCGTTGTATGGGATTATCTCTATTTTTTTATGATTTTTTTTGTTAGAAAAAATTAATTTGACCGTCGAAATAGTCGTAAACCTACACAGATCTTTTACTTTTTTTGCAAATATCAAGCTCGGATCAACATTTTTCGAGACTATTATCAATAATTAATTCAATTACTTCCATTTTTGGACCGTTGGGCACCTTATTTATTTTGTAAATATATAAATACTATTCGTCAACGTGTTAGTCACTAAAATTACAGCTGGAAATTAAAATTTATAAAAGTAACAATGTTAACTGAATTTGCTTTTGGTTTTTTTTTTTTTTTGAAGATGCTTTTGCTTTTTTAATATACCCACAATTTATTAGTTTATTTACTTTATATTACAAAAATATAAAGAAAATAATAGATTGTGATAAACTTTTAGAGTATAGCAAAAAAATTCATAAGTTAACTGTAACTTAAAAAATAAATAAATAAAAGGATTATATTATGAGACGAAACACTCGATGGCAACTTAAATGTGTGTGTATATATATATACTAATTTTGTATTTTTTGCTTCAAATTTATCTACTAAAATCTTTTAAATTTACTCGCTAAATTTGTTAATTTATCCCATCAAATTAAAATAGTATAGTATTTATTTAAATGGACTGGTTTTTTTAAGTATTCAGCAAAAATAAAAAGTAAATGGTCATTTATTTTATATTTGTAATAAATATTTAAATTTTTTATATTGAATCAAGTCTCACATTAAATTGATTAAAATTGTGAAATAGAGTTCATGAAAGAAGTCTAGTTTGGAACTTAAAATCAAAAACTAAGCTATCAAATTAAACCTTCTCGATCTTATTTAATTTACATGCTTTTAATAATTTGATCTCAAATTTGAAAATTTGGTGATTTTTTCAATTTTTTTTTACGTTCATTCAAATTTTAGCAATTCTTGGTAAACTTTATTTTATGGGTTCGGATCTAAAAATCAATTTGATCCAAAAAAAAATTTACGGCACGATTTAAACGGAATTTTTAAGAAAGTTTGTACCGGTTGCAAAATATCTATAAATTTTTATTCTATGGAATAAAAATGTTGGTTACGTTCCCGATTGGATCTATATTTATAAAATAGGGAAAGTATGATTTTTCAAGAAAGTTCAATTACTTATCGAGCTATTGCATATGATTCTTTCTTGACTCTTTTAGATGGGAAGTCCTGTGCTCGTGTTCAAAGTCTAACCATTCTTATTCTTTAAGGATTGGCTTTGAATTTTTTGTCATTTTTATTTAAAATTCTTATATTAAAGAGACAGTGCTATAAAAGTTTAAATATTTATTAAATTAAGATAAAGTTTTGCAAATCAAATGAATATCTGACCTAAAATTCACAGAAATTACATTTATGTAGTTTTCTTTATAAATAAAAATAGCGTAAAAAGTCATGAAGTCACAATTGGATAGGATCCATAAGCATATGGGTGCTTGGCCTATGAAAATTGAAAGTGAGTCCTAAAGTTCTCCACGCCAAGAGAAATGGCTAACAAATGTAGGAACCCAAAGGGATGAATTATGATATTATATTTTAAAACAATAAACAAATACACAATTTCTATTACCACCGAAATTCTCATTTTTCCGCTCCAAATTCTCATTTGCCCTCACGAATTTGGATTTGGGCGGTGCAAAGACCCACCAACTCCCCTTATTGTTCTCCTCCTCATTAAATGCATCGGACCTTTTTCCCCTTTTTTACGGGCCGAATTTTTACCCAATTTAATTGGTCTTATTTGATCTTTTAAGCACTTTTTTTTTATCCAAATTTGACTAATGATTAGGTCTACCTTTTCACACGAATTTATTTTAAAAATCATAATCATAAATTTAAGAGTAAATTTTTTATATTCCGTGTGGTATGATATGGCACTATGCTTTTTTTTTTAATAACAAGAAGCAGCTTAATTTCTAATTACAATTTTAAATGCTAATACAAAAAATTAAATTTAAAATTTTTTACACTAGTCAATATCATATTAGTAACTGATATTAATTAATTTAAGTGATTTGTTACTTATTTTTCTAAATACATTCGAGTCTCTGCATTTTTTTAATGTCTACTAAATGCTTCCTGATATCATGGGCGGATTTAAGTGTGAAATGAAGGGACCTAACCGTCCTCAATTTCTTTTTTATTTTACCAAAAAGCCCCTACAATATATATTTATTTTTAATTAATTATTAAATTGCAATATATAATTTCTTATTTTTTACGGTTTAAACTTAATTTTTAATCTTATGCGATATTTAAATTTTGCTCCTACTCTTTGATATATCCTAAGCGACTGTCTGCCCCTCCTGGATATATAATTTTGTTAACACTTTAATAGTTTAATCCTTTTTCCGTTAACTATACAGCTAAATCCTCCTGGCATGTAGTATTATTTGATTTTTCTCCTCTCTCCATATATACATAAAGTAACTTAAGATTCTTTTTTTTTTCTTTTATATTGTGTATACTGTATAAAAATTCATAAATAATTCTAAATAATAAAATCTTAAATATATATTAAATTAGATATTTTATTTAATAAAATCAAACTATTCCTACCTTGATTTCATGTGTCTCATAAAGAAAATTTTTTGAATTGCATATAAACGGAGATGACCACAGAAAATGCTTTTCAATACTGTCTAACATCCATTTATTCAAATATTTCCCGAGTATTTATACTTCTTGGTTGGAATAGCCATTAAAATGATAAAGAAGCATACGTGGCAAATGAGTTGGACCGAATTAATTGGATTGACTCGTAATGGATCGAATTATATAAAAATCAGAATTTCACGGTTCATAAATAGGTTGGATGGGATTAAATTATGATTCAAATGAGTAATTTTTAAACAAGTCAAGTTTTATTACATTTTTTTAAATTCATCAATATACACAAATTATGCATATATAACCTGTAATTTTTTATATTTATATTATAGGAAAAATATAAAATATAAATGGATCGTAAACTAATTGGGTTAGGGTCGAACAAATAGATTTGGATTATGTAATTTGATGGGTCAAATAAATTGTATAATAAATAAATTATTGTTAAATCGTTTTAAATTGAATAAAAAAATGCGAATCATATAAGTTGAATTTACAGATAGGATTAAAGTTTGACAAGTACATAGAAAATATATAAATTATTATATTTAAATATCAATCAATCGGAGGGTTACTATTGGTGTGCATAGGAGTGTTCAAAATCCGACCCTACCCAAACAAAAAATTTGGGTAAGGCTATTAGGATTGTTAGGGCCGGATAGGGTTGGGAATTTGGGGTTTGTTCGGATCGGGTTAAACCCTTCATTAACCCAAAAAACAAACATCCCCCCAAACGCACCGCTTCATTAAATCAGTCAAGTTCGGGTCGTGTTGACCCGACGCAAACCTCATTTTGAATAAATTAAAATAAAAGAAAAAATAAATTCGGATGGATCCGAAATTTTGAGGTGACCTGAATTATTTGTATGGTAGGGTAGGATAGGGTTTGGATATATGATATTATTCGGGTTCAGATTGATCAAAACCCGCCCAATAAACACCTCTAGGTGTGCGCCATTTATGCTGACCATAGCATTCATATTTCAATTTTTTTTCTGAAAATAAGACAAAAACCACGTAACCTTAATTGTTAAAAAAAAATTAATATTACCGAAACACTCACTATGGAATGACATTTTTTAATTAATGTTTTAAAAAATTTATAAATTTAAAATCGGTCAAAAAAATTTACGAATTTTGAGTGAAATATAAAATCGTTGCATCAGCTAGTGATTTCATATATGACATCCATCGGGAATTTTGATTTTTTCTTCTTAAATTACTATAATCTGCAGTTGTTTTAGATGTATTATTTTCTATTACCATTTATTATTAAATTAATAAATAATATACAAAACCAATATCAGCTATTACTTGTAATCCAATTAATATGTATTTCTTTGTAAATTTATAAGTGGTGCGACTTTAAATCCTACCACCAACCTTTATTTATTTAATTTACTAGATTTCAGATATTATTAAGTATTGGAAATAAATATCAAGTTACACATATTGTCCCAATGGCCAATTATTTATTTAATTTAGTAGATTTAAGATATTATTAAATATTGAAAATAAATATCAAGTTATACATATTGCCGAATGACAAAAGTGAATTTAAAAAGTTAAGGATTGCATAGGTTCAAATCTCATTATGCACCTTACACTATTGTCCTAGTGGCAAATGTGTATCCATCAATTTGTGGTTGATAGTATATTTTTTTATTATTTAACTAAAATTAACTAATATTTTTATTATTTTTTGTATCTTATTTAATTAAAATCAGTAAATATTTTCATTTTTTTTTCAAAAATAACACTTTTTTTAGGTTTTCCTATTATTTTTATATTTCATTTAATTGAAATTTATAATTAAGTTTTGTAAAAAAAATTATAACTAAAAATAGTGTTAAAAAATTAAACCCATCAATATTTGACTCGATGCTTAAATTCAATACATATGATATGACTACAATGAGTACTTTTTCTATTGTCATATTTTTTTAATTGATATTAACTAATTTTAATTGAATAATAAAAAATAAAAATAATTTTAATTGAAAAATAAAAATAATTTTAATTAAATAATAAAAAATATACTTTAAAAAAAGAGTCATAGATGAGATTTGAACTCACTCCAACAAATTGCTGAATATACTTTTACCACTGTAATAATGGGTATTTTAATTAAATAATAAAAATATATACTTAAAAAAAATGGAAAAGAGTTAACGGTGGGATTTGAACTTGCGCCACCCACAAATTAACAAAATGTAATTGTACCACTAACAAATTGATAAATATACTTTTACAACTGGGACAATAGATATTTTAATTAAATAATTAGGAATTAGAATTACTTTCTCTATTCTCATATTTTTTAAAATTGATATTAACTAATTCTAAATAAATAATGAAAGAATAAAAATAATTCTAATTAAATAATGGAAAAAATATATTTAAAAAAAGAAAAAGAGTTAGCGACAAAATTTGAACCCTTGCCACCAACAAATTGATCAATACACTTTTACCATTGATACAATAGATATTCTCATTAAATAAAAAAATATATATTTTAAAAAGTGAAAAAAAAATAAATTTACTAAAATAAAGAAAAAATACGGTAGGTAGTAGAATTTGAATGTATGTTTTCCGGTATTTTTTAATTTAATTTTGCCAAGGACCGTATGTATACTTTTATATTTATTTTTAATATTTAATAATATCTAAAATAAATAAAAGTTAGTGGTGGGATTTGAACTCAAATTACTTTCAAATTCACAAGAAATACATACCAATTGGACTATAGGTAATAACTAATAATAGTTTTACGTATTGTTTAATAATTTAATAATAAATAGTGACAGAAACCGATTCATTTGAAATAACTGTAATTTATAACAGTTTTAAAAGAAAAAGTTAGAATTTTTCGGTGAATCTTACGTTTGAAATCATTATCTAACACAATAATTTTATACTTCATCCTAAATCAAGAAATATTTTTTGATATATCCTAATTTTATAATTTTTTTTTAAATTAATTAAAAAAATCCCTACAATGGAGTGGTCGTAGAATGTACAAGGTTTTTTTCTTCGCTCATTGCCATAAATTTTTTAGAGTTTTTTTTTTTTCACTCAAAATGCGAATTAATGATGCACTTTCCTATTTTATTTTTATATATGTGAAAAATTGGGGTGATGGCATGTGTGTTTGGACTAATTTATCAAATTATGCATCACCAATCGCATGACCTAACGCGTGTATACATGTTACTAATTCAATTAATAGAGTTACAGATTACAATGAAAATATATAAAAATATATTTCCTTCATCCATTTTATATTAAGTACCGTTTTAGAAGGAAATGTTAATTTAAACTGACAGTCATTTAAAAAAACAAGTAATAGTATACATTTTATTCTAACTATAATCTCTATTTTAATGAAAATAAAAATAGAATAATTAACAAAGTTAAAGGAGTCCGGATTGCCATAACTCCTTGTAACGTCCCAAAAATTTGAATTAATTTTAGTGGGTGAATAGTATCAATTTGTAAGGATTAATTATGAAGATTTCAATATAAATTAGTATTATATTCGGGTTTTAATTTAATAATTATTAATTTAAATATATTATGAAAATTAATATAAAATAATAAGAATAATTCATAATTTAATTAGTCAAGGTAGATATTTTAAGGCTTATAGAAAGGATAAAAAGAAAAGATAATTGGTGGGTTATATTAAGAGGGTTGATGTGTGGTTAAGATTGAAGGAAAGGGAAAAAAAAAGAATCGGGGAAGGGAGAATCGGGAACGGGAGGTAGTGCTACCGTCGCCTGGTCTGGCCGCCGCTGCTCGACGCCGGCGAAGGGGCGCAGTTCATCGCCGCCGCTTCCAGTCCTTCGCTAGTGTCGCCGTTTTCCGGTGGTTCTTCCCTTTCGATTTGTTCATCACCACCATAATTTCTTTCTCTTTTTCCGGTGGTTCTCGTCGGCGGTTGAGGGAGCTGTTGGCACCGGTGGGATCACAAGGTTGAGGCGGATCTTTCGGTGCTTGCCAGCGAACTGTAGATCGGAGCTTGTGGCAGCCGGCGGTTCCAAGCGATTTTCCAGCCAAACCACGATGCTTTGAGGTGCGTGAAGACCACCGGGAAGCTACCGCCGATTCTGGCTTCAGGTGAGAGGCTTCGGTGTCTCTCCGGCGAGTCTCCAGCAAGGCTCCGACGAGCCAAAATGGAGAGGGCGTTCTGGTCTTCGACTCTACGGTATGAGAACTATGTTAAAAGTTTAATTTCATGTATAAGATTGAAGTAAGATTTGGTTAAATTTTTGTGCTATTATGGATAAAAGAATTAAAGTTTTCATGACTGAGATTATACAAGTACCTAGTACTAGATTTAGTTTAATTGAACTATATTTTGCAGCATAATTGTCACTTTGGAAATGAAATAAAAATTGTATGATTATAAGAACAATGACACTAAGTGTAGGTGTCTGAAAAGTTAACTAGAGAGACAAAATGAAAAGAAGAAACCCGAGATGTTGCCTATTGTCAATTGGCTTAAGTTTATTCATGGTGAAGATGAATTAAATTGTAAAAGATCCATATTAGTTTATCTTATCAATTTTGATTGTTTATGGCAGCATAATTAATATCTTGGAAACAAAATAATGATTAAATGATGTCGTTGTTAAATGTGTATATTAAAACTTTGACAAATCCTTTGATCCTTATCTTTTAGTGGGTATGAGTGGGTTTTGTTGCCCTGTTTCAGGAGTTCCTTAAAATAAAGTTATAGGAAATAATGGATTCATGGAATTGATTATATTTTGGTATTAAAAGCTTGTCTCATATGATAGAAAGGGGAGATCTATGTCTAATTTGGAATTTCATGTAATGTTAATCATAGGAATGGACTAATTTTCTTAAGAATATAGTGAAAGTATATTACTTGACTTTGCATGTATATTCTTTTGGTTACGTAATTGGTTTAACGGTAAAGTAATCATGTATTGTCTTTTAATCGTTATTCTTTCGCACTAGTAATTATGTAGAAACTGGCTTAAACATAGTTTTTAGTTTAGTGAAGAGAGCCTTGTTGGTAATGGGATTGTTTGTTTTAAAAACTAATTGTTTTACTCATAATGATGAAATTCCTGAGTATACTAGCAATATGATATAACTGGAATTATTAGTGGCTATAAGCCTATGGTTTAGTTAGTAAAGAGATTACAAGGTGAAAATTTGAAAAGTGCAGTGTCCACGGGTGTTTGTTATCGGTTTCTGTCTTTATTTAAAAATAAAGTAATAAATAGTTTAGCCAAAGTATCAATTTTATTAAGATTGTTCTTAAATAAGTTCAACTTAAATTTACTCCATAATGATATATGAATTTACTCTATAATTATATGGTTTGATAAAATTTATAATATAGTAATAAATCTGTTATAATAATAAGAATTTATAGCAAAATAGTCATAGTTGCTATCATTTCATAACTTTTAATTTAGTAAAATAAAGGTGACTAGATTATGATGGTTAAAGTCTAAATAAATTAGTTACATGTACAGTATTTGTTCAAGTAAAAAGGAAAAAGAGGTTACTCTTTAAAGATAGTTAAAGTTAACTAGAGTTTTATTTTCATTTCTGACTATAAAACTTGTACAAGTATTGGATTATGAAGTATATTAACTTCACATATGCTATTACCTTTCATGATGTATTTTGTTAAGGTATTAAACAAAGAAATTATTTGACACCCAAGAGATCATTATAGAGTATAAAGACGATCATTTGGGATTTAATAAACTATAGGTGAAAACTATAATGTTATAATATAAAGCAAATAAGAAGGTAACTAGTATAGTAACAAGCTATTGGTATAAATGTAACACATTTACCTCTCTTGATATATTCTTGTCTGGTACTTGAATAATCATTATAAGCATCATTATACTAAATGGAGTGGATATACTGCCATGGTTATGCTTTTATGATAGTATGAGAAACTGATGTTAAAAAGTTTTATACTTTTACACATGATTGTCTTAGTATATGACTACTTAAGATTATATAGCCACATATATAAGTATGACATTAAATTATATACACATATAGACATCTCTATTAAGGGTAATACATTGAATACATGTATCGAATATAGTATGTCTGATGATTAAATTAAGTATAGTGGAGCATGGGAGATGGTTATGATGAACCATACGGTACGTCCTTCTGTCGTACTTATGTGTTTATATATGGATTCACACATTAATGATTTAGATAATTGTATATGAATTCATTTCTATGAACATAAAATAGTCAGGTATGAACTATCATGATTTGTACAAGTATTGTCAACATGTGGCTATTAAAATGTTTAAAGTAGTTTGAAAGAATCTATATAAAGTAGATTTCTTTGATGACTGAAGAGTAATTTAAAGATAATTTGCTGAATTATTGTGCAATAATTCATGACATAAGTGAAAGATGGTTCACAAACTGTACAAAAATATCGAAAGTTCTGAATAACTGTATTTTCTGGATTAAAAATAATCCAGGAATTGAAATGATGAGAAATTTGATAAAAGTTTTGAAAGTAAGTGAACATGTGCCCTTAGAAAGAGTCAGGTAGTAAAACCTAGTTCAGGATATAATTGGCTGGCCATAGGGATACCTGTATCGCGGTGCAAGTCATGGCGACTTGCTTTACTATGGTTGAATCGTTGATCTCCATAGTATATATATCATACGTACTGTCATATGTTCATATGTTATATGAGGAATGATTCTTGGAGGTCATTTCTCATTCTGTTGTGGCCTTGTGGGGTCCACGTCCCGCATATCCGGTCTGAGAGTTTTTTGTCGGCACTGTACTAGGGGCATTAATATGAAAATAAGTTAAAAAGTGTAAAAGATAAGAAATGTTATAGTTTAGAACTAATTTGTATAAGAATTATCGTCTTATATATATGTACAACAACTGGATAATAAATTGAAAGTTATAATATTGATGAGCATGTGATTCTTTAAATCTATATAAGCATTATGTATCTATATATATATATATAGGTATGTATTCCACTCTGTTATCGATCAAGTATATAATATATGGCACACTATGGTATTAAGTAATATATTGTTCACCTTGTTAGATTATTTTAATGATTACATAAAAGTGAATTTAGAATGCATGCTATGTTTTAAATGATGTATAGGTATGAAGGAATTATGCAAAACGTCTTTTGAGGTAACAATTAATGATGAATTGCTTACTGAGTTGTTAAGTTTAGTTGTCTATATGTGTAAGATGTTCTGTTGCTTATGCTTGTGATTTATTGCTGAATGTAAGAACTGAAATCTAAGAAAATTGAAGGTATCAACTAGGAATATTATTAACTTTGTACTTGTATAATTGATGTTACGTGTTCAAAAGATTATTTTTTAGATTATATTGTTCCCCACTAAGCTCTATAGCTTAACACGGGTTTTATTATCTGAGTAGGTAACAGGATAAGCTTGTTTTGGGTTAACAGCTGCTATGGCACAACCATCAGAAGAAAGAATTTTAGTGTGGGTAGATCACCATCGGGGTTTACAGTTGTAGCAGATGATTTAAATGTAAATTGTTCTTTACTTTGGAATGTTATAGCGGTTTAAGAGTGTAATATGTAATATTGAATCATCTTAGCGCATGTGAATCATAATGAAAATTGATGTACGAGATGCTTAGTGAAATTATTTTTGTATTGTTGTGCCCCTGAAGGGCTGTGGAATTGTCTGATTTGCAGGTGGGTTAGATAAGTTTTTAGCCGTTATATTGCCAGATTTTTATTTGGTAATCAGTCACTTGGACAATTATAGCTTTATCGGCTTTTTGGACAAGCTTGGAGTCGATGGGATAGTTAAGATTTAAAAAAAAAATTCCAACTTAGCACTTGTTTCAGTTAAACTGTTCAGCAAGGGTGTTACATTCCTTCCATACTAATTTTAAGAGAATAAATCAGTGAATTAATGGTCAATTAATTGAAAGTATTAATGATGATCATAAACAATTGCATAAGTAAAGAAAACTAATCAGATAAATTCAAAAAAAAAAAAGAATTCAAGCTACATCAAAGACAACCCTAAGAGAAATTTAGCTCATGCTAATCATGTTCAAGAATCCAAGCTAGTAGATCAAATTCAATAACATAGTTAAAGCAAACTTGAAATTGAGTAGGATGAAATTCTTGGTGCTTGAAGCTTTAATTTCATAGAAATCTTTAGATCCCAAATCTTGAGTTTCTTTAATTTTTCCTATTGTTTTCCCATCCCCTCATTCAAGATGCAATAGCCTTTTTATATGGAAGAAGTGTTTTAATTGGAATAGGAGAGCTCTAACGTTTATTTTGGAAGGAATAAACCAGAGTTAGAGTAGAAAAATAGGCTAAACAATGCATTCTTATTTTTATCTCTGTTACCACACCCTTAGGTGGTGATTTTTTCCCAGTGTCACCACCTAAGGTGGTGAAATCATCTTTCCCTCTAAACATCACAACCTTGGGTGGTGAAAGCCACTGATTGTCATCTCTCAACAATTTGCACTTCTTATGAACCTGTAAAGCTTCTAATACCAATTTTATATCTTAAAATTAACTTCCAATCCATTAATCATTGAAGATTAATAAGATTAAACATAAAACCACAAAAATTAACATAATTAAGCTAAATTAACAATCAAAGGAGAAGAATTAAAAAATGTAACTAAAAGATAATGGAAATTAACTACTAAACTATTACTCTAACCTAAAATTCACTTGAAAATGATCCATAAAAATCTATGTAAAACCTACTAACAATTGGTCTTGTTAAGGTACAAGAAAAAGACATGTATGAGATTTCATGCTTTGGATTGAGATCCAAAATAGGGTTAAGTGTAATCCCATGATAAGTTAAATGTAACTATCATATTCTATCCTAAAAGCTAGAAGCAGTCCTTATGTAAGCGAACTAAAGTTGGATGCTTCGGTGCGTCATGACCTTATGCTTTTGCACAATATTGTGTGTATATGCGTGTGTGTGTGTGTGTGTGTATTTTGTGAAACATGCACTCCTTTAAGGGAAGAAAAGAACACAATGACACATGTTTCATATCATATGTGCATAAGTCGACCAAAAGGAGAAAATTTAAAGTAATTGATTTCAATTTTCCCTAATGTGAGATCCTATATGAGAATGACCCTCAGAACCCTTAACGTATCCCTGAAATATGGTTCGTTATGGCTAGCTTAGTTAGTCATTAAGAGATCATAAGATAAATTCGGCCTGATGGAACTAATTGAAAAAGTGAGTTGAATCATGATGGATGACATAAAATAAGAGGAGAAGATAGCCTTCCAATCACATTTAATGGTTTCATGCTTTAGCAGCATGCCTATTATAGTCTTTATGAGTCTAGATATAATAGCAAACACGAAATTTATTTTATGAGATCATGAGTTAGAACAGTAAATATGAGGAGGCAATCTAGGGTTAGGCATATGTGATAAAGAGGATCTTATTTTTTAAAATGTTATATATCCCTAATAGGTGTATAGCATCAGTGCTCTTGACATATGCTGATCGCACGATCTATCTACCTATATGATTGGAGATAATGATTAGAAATCATTTCGTCATATGTGAGTGGGAGATGATCAAGTCCGAATAAGCCCGTGACTCCCAATATGAATGGGGATTCATATCGATATGAAAATTATCATGAGATGAAAGTGATCCATATTAGAAAGGGAATAATACAAATATGAAAAGAGATCTATATCAAATCCATTAATTAGGAAAATTTTCTTATTTGGAAAAGGTAATTTTCTTTTTAAATTAATTATCTTTATAGAATTAATTTTCTATTTAAGGGCATAAGACTCTATAAATAGGTCTTGAAAAATCTGCAAAATATACATAAGTTTTTACGTGTACTAAAATTTTGCAGAAATTTTCTCTCCCTATATTTTCTATCTAAAAGGTATTTAGACCGTGGATTCGATTTTTTATCCCGCATTTGTTGCACATGGATAAAGCCTGCTAGTGATGCGAAACGAGATCTTCCGCTTCCGCCTCCACTACCTTCATTTCTGTGCTACAAGAGGTAACTATGGTTCCCTTGTCTTGGGATATATATTATTTTATATATCTAACGAAAGTAAATTTTTTTAAATGGCAATTAGTAAAGTGTAAAAAAATTAATAATTTTTTAATTTTATTTAAATATTTTAAATGGATGCATAATATAAAATAAAAGGGATAATAAATTAAAATAAATATTTTATAAGAATAATATTATTTATAGACTTTTTTTTAGTACTTGTGATAGCTGAAAATTGTGGCTCTGACTCGATACATGGAATTAGTTAATATTCTATAAAAAACATAAAAAATAAATTCATAAAAAATTAAAAAGTAAAAATGTAGGGCTTAAAGGTCTCATAGCAAGACTCTTCTCCTTTCTGCTCTTTCTTTCTTCACTCGCTCCTACTTCGACAAATATGACGCCGCCGCCTGGACCTTACTCCGGCACCAGCACCTTAGCTCTGGTAATTTTCTTTTTTCTAATTTCTTAGAAGATGAAAAGATAGAATTTTTTTGAAATCCTTAAATCTTGTCAACTAGATAAAAAGGAAAAGACTAAATCTTGCTATTCTTTAACTCTGTTTTGTTTTCTGATTGATGTTTTAGGTGGCTCGTGCCTCAGCTTTCTCTATGGGTCTTGTTTATGGGAGCCTGAAGCTCAAGTATCTGAAGGTACATTTTTTTTTTTTATAATCTGATTTTAGTCTGTTTATGTGCGAATCAATGTTCAAAACCCTTGTCTTGGATTTTGCTATATCGTTTCTATAATGCATTTGCTTTTCCTGCTCATGGGTATTTGCGTACTCTTTTCATTTAAACTGTACTCGTAGCGTGTTGGTATATATTGCTTTTAATGAATTCTGTTTGTCTACCTAGTTGATTGTTCTGCTTCGCAAATTCTGATTTGTTCCTATTTATCTGAACTGCCAATTATGTCTGAGATATTGAGTAGAAGTCTTTTGCGGGAAATAAAATGTTTTGCTATTTGCTGTTTATGCATAAGCTTATATATGCCTGGAATTTGGAGTCACTTTATACTTTTCTTGCATCACCTATTTTTTGGTTGAGGTAGTTCTTACTCATTTAGTTTCTTTTCTTGGTCCATTTCCTTTTGCATCTTGCAATGCTCTCTTACATCCAAGTGTATGCCATTTTCTGTCATTAACAGTAATGTATTTGTTTATTTTTAACTATCTGCCAGTATATAAACCTGACAACCGGTTTTTGATCTAGCCGTATTTTTTGAGACACCTGTACACACACACGTGCACTTGCTTTTCGTACCCTCTTCTAATAGAGAACGTTATAAACTCTCTCTTCTGTTGATAATCATGGTGGGGGCACATACAGATGCTTACTTGGTTTTTTCATTTTATCAAATACAGGCAAAAGCAAAGTCACAAAAGAAAGCTGAAGCAAAGGCTCAACACTGAGAGAAATGTGTTGTTGAGAGTTAGGAGACTTGATTTTTGCTGGCAAAGGAATAATGCATAGCAACAGCACTGGACCAAATTTTCATTTAGATGTAAAGCTTTTCTAAACCATGTTGCACCAGTTATATCTGCAAATCAATTTTTTGTTGAAGTCGTTAACTTGATCTCTTGGAACTGTTTACTTGGTTTGTCTGGCCACCGAGGAAATGATTTCTATGGGATAGCTGACAATTGATACATGTTGGAAAATTGAATCCTACCTTGATTGCATAATAAATTGCAAATTTGGTATCCAATTTCCATTTTGAATCGCTAGTTTATGGTCTTTTATTTACCTTAATTTGTTACGCCTGTAGCAGATTGCACATTTGTTGCACAAGCATTAGCTGTTCATGATTTAAAAAAAAAAAAAAAAAAGAAGCTGAGTTGCTTAATAATTTTGAAGTAGTTCAATATCTGTTGGCATGGTTATTTTATTTCTCCACTTGCGGGGAAAAATATGCCCGATTGGTACAAGTGCAGGTGTTTACTTTGTAGTTTTTTGTGCATTCAACCTGAGTCTCTTTGGTGTGTGTCATTTCACAAGCCTTCTCGCTTTTGTGCATGCATGTGTGGGGGGAAAATATTGTCAGCTTCAGTTTTGTAGCTTGCTGGTGATCAGACTGATCTTAGCATAAAATACAGGCGTTCAGATTAGAGAAGTTTTTGGGAGTTCCTGCAGAGTGGATGTTCGGTGTTTTTTTTTTCTCTTTTTGTTCTGTTAAGAGTTTTTGTGCTCGTATGGTGACAACTGATGAGGTCTTGAATTATTTTGATTCCGTGTTATTTTGTATTTTGCAATAAAATAGTTCACCGATATAAAAATAGAAAAAAAAAATGATGCTTAAGATAAACATGATTTTCATTTGCTGCCCCAAGTTGGAATGTTTTTCTATTTTCTTATAATCATTATTACATTTGTAAATTACCATTTTCCTTGGTGCCAAATAACAGTGCTTCTTTATGCTGGCGATTAATGATAATGCTTGAACAGCCAACAATTAAATTCAACACTTAGGTGAGATGAGAAGTATTATGTCCGCAACATGATCACGAGCACAGGTTTTATTCTATCTAAATTACAAATGGCATGGTCAAATTTTTAAGATAAAAACGAAAATCTCATTCAGTACTTGGAAAATAGTCACCAGGCTCACCAATACCACAGTCGTAGACACATTAATCCACTTTTATATTTTCACTTTCAGCAGTATAAAACCAAGGATCATATATTTAAAAGACATTATAGCTTGATGCACTATCTATCGATAAAATTATATGTATGTGTGCGTGTGTGTTTAGAAAGTACTCTTCCAAACGCAACAAGGGGCCACTAATGACAAAGTCCTCAACAAAAGATATTGCCTAAAATGCGGATTTGCTAGAGAAGAGTTAATACAATGAGAGATGATTTTCTTCCAATAAAAGTATACATGCATAGGTAACCCTGAAGTTACTTAGCACTTTAAACATTCTGCACCTATTACTCAAATATTAAACCTTAAGATTTAGCTGAAAAATCAATGTACCACATGCATAAATACCTAGGAGATCAGCACCATAAACCACAGTAATTACTAATTCACACCGAATGACACTGTCCAGATCTCCAACTTCAAGTCAGATGAGCACCAGGAAGGCCTTCTGCAATATTAATGATATGCTTATCGACTCTTCCCTGCATCAAACTCAATTAAATGCTTTACATTAATTTGCACGTTCATAAAACGAGGCAGCTACTCAAGCAGCACATGCACTTGCTCACAAATATACCAACAATGAATTATGTTGCCATAGTCTATTCAATGAGTCCATAAACAGAGAACTTAGGTTTGAAATGGGCGTTACAACTGTCACTTAACGTGCTTAAGTGCCCTGATGGAATGCAACCCGCCATGGAATTTGAGTTTAAGAATACATTATGGTTGTTTAGTGGACAAATAAAGTTTGTTCATTCTGTGTAAGATCTTGAGTTCTAAATCATTCCAAAAGTTGGAGGTTCTACAGTATTACAGACCTGCAAAGAGTATACACATCTTGAATACTCGTACAGTGAAGGGTTCACATATACAGCATTCTGATAAAGTTCACCAAACTTGATATTTAATTCATTGAGGTCCCAAAAAGGTATCAACTGTAACTGTAATATTATTGAGGTGTCACAAACTAATATGCAGATACTTGTAGTGGAAGTATGAACTTTCTAACATTTTGTTAAGCACAATAATCAATTGGTTTTTCTATCACCCCAGTCATCAATCTGAGAGTACCTAAAATCACATATCTACTTGAAAAATTAATTTTGATAAAAAACACATCCTTTAGAATATGAGTTTCTAAAAAAATAAAATAAAATAACAAACGCAACAATAATATTATAGCAGCAATGACTTCCATTAAAACATTTATCGATAACTCATCAAATACTGGCTCACAAGACAAAAAGTCACATGGATGAATGCCAAATCGATCAGAAGCTTACAGTAAATAAAAGTAACGAGAACCATAAAATTTTTTAAGACAGTAATTTAAAATTTAGATCTTGGAATTAGAAACCAAGTGAAAAACGACCTTTTAATTGAACAAGCAGCATTGCAGCAATAGCTTACAACGAATTGTAAGTTCAAATAACTTGTGGTAAGGTCATTAAAAACTTAAGCAATCAACTCATAAGATCATACAGTGTGGTCATGATTGTGGTAGTAAATATTTGCAAGTTGGCCTTCTCTCAAATTAGAAAAATAATTTTTTTACATAGACATATTAAACTGTGTAGAAGAATATCAAAAGCTATAACAAGCAATATATTTGCATGCTAGGAATAATACCATCACATCCTGTAACTGAAACCAATAAACAAGTATCACCAACTAAAAGCATGATCTATCTAGAGAAAGTGGTCAAGTCACACAAAACTAACCTCATAATAAGCATGTCCATGCCTAAAGTCAAACAGCTGTAAAGCCAGACACTCGCGGAAGCATCTATGTTACATAAATAATGTCCTCATCAGGGTCATCACTCTCCCAATCTTTATCATTTTGAGGTGAATCAGTTGACTCAGAGAGATGATCATCCCCGTACATTACATTTTCTTTTTCAGCTTTAATTCTATCTAATATTGCAATCACCTGAAAGGGTTAATTATACACATCATATTCCAACAGCTGATCAGCAAAAGTAACAACTATTGAAGCAGTTGCAAAATTCAGGCTAGCAAAAACAAGAAAAAAACCGAAAAAACAAAAACATAAATGGAAGACGATATGTCAAGAACAAGCAAAGAAAGCAACTCAATTTCATGTCATGAAATTTGATAAGATTGTTAAATTTAAAGAGCTGAGAATGCAAAGGCTAATCCCGGAAAGCTAAAATATTGAGGAAGTTGCACGAGTCATGCAAGCAAAGAAAAGTAAAGTCATATCTTCAATTAACCAATTCTATTTTCAAATACATCCCAGACCAGTTTCTTCTTAAGAATCTTGATGAAATTAGCATCTATCCAGAAACAAATTCTATACAATAAAGCTTATATAAGAGTTGATTAAGCATTTCTCACAGGACTTAAACGTAACGGATGATTATAAGTCTATAACACCTTGTGTATTCTCTATGCCAAACACGAAATCACAGATGAGTGTAATATGCAGGAAAACGAGAACACAAAGTGCAAGGACTGTAACCAAAAACTAGACTCATCATAGGACATAAAAATTGTAGGAGTATACCAAGATGTTTCTTTCTTACCATTTCATATGGAATAGATCTTTACTTTGTATAATTAACTCATATCAAAAACTTCACACAAATGGGCAAACTAAATCATAGACATGCTCAATGTCCCACGTCGGATGGGAAAATATAAAATTTTCTGCAACAAAGACCATTACTTCTCAAAAATGAAACCCATTATCAATTACAACTTGCAGCATTCTTAAGGAAATTACGGGAATGAATGATGCCACCATATCATGACGTGGGTTAGAAACATAGACGTAGTCTTAAACTAATCACCAAGCAATTTCAAGACTTCATAGTCGTGGAGATGAACATATACGTGTAAAGCAATATTCACAGAAACCCCACCCCCCCCCCCCCCCCCCCCCGAAAAAAAAAAAAGAGTGAAGTGTATACCCTGCTTCCTCTCTCCAAGGATTCATCTTCTATAAAACGTATCTCAGGCGTCAATCTCAACTTCATACGCCTCCCTAATTCACTCCTAACATACTTAGCTTTGGATTTTAACCCAGCAATTGCAACCTCCTTTCCTCTATCATCTCCAAAAACAGACACATACACTTTAACCACCTACGAAACAAGTCATCAAAAACTCATTCCTTTTCAAATTACTTGGAAAAGTATTTATTCCAATTCAAATAATTAAGTTCATAAGCCACTTCAGTTAATGGGTACCTGCAAATCAGCGGAGACCTCAACGTCGCTGATGGTAGTGAGAGAAGACAAATATCGATCGGCACCCAAAGCAGCTTCAGGCAGAACAGCGTACTGTAACACCTTATCTGTAATAAGCATATCGGAGAGCTCTCTCTGTATCTGCTTGGCCACCATTTTAACTCTTCTGGGCTTGGCCATGCATCTTATGGTGTTAATTAAGGGCTTTTTCCGAAGGTGAAAAGGGGCTGTTGATGTTTGGGTCCAAGTTGGAAATAAATTGGAGTGGAAAGTAGTGATCAGGAGAAAATTGCGGTGAGAAATGAGAAGAGGCTGGTGTGGGTGGCAATGGTGAAGATGAAGCTTAAAGAGGGGCATTGCTACAAACAATCCTTCTACCTCTTCTCTTCTCTTCTCTGCTTCTGCTTTCGTTCTCGTTCATTGCTGTGGATTTTGATTTCCAGAATATCCAATCTGGATATCCAAGGGCATTCTGGGAATTTCGTGATCTGTGCTAAGTTCTGCTGTCCATGGACTACAAAAAGTTGGGTTTTGGGCTGGATCGGTTCGATCAGATTGTATGGGCCAGTCACAACAATTTTTTTTTTCTCTTATGATAGTATTTCTCGTGACTCTTAAGTTTATGCAAATTTTCAGGTTTGATTTTGATTTTGTCTGAATTTGTTCAAATTTGCTCGTTTGCAAGAAAATCATGCATTGGGAACTTCTCAATTTTTTTTTTTTAAATTTGAAATGGTTGTGGACCACTTCAGGCTATATACGAAATCAATGACTTTTTATTCCATACCTATTATTTTACATTTTCCTTTCAGATATTTTCTTACTTTTTTTTACCCATTTCATCTAAGAACCTTTATTTTCAGGATCAATTTGGAGGAAGATTAGCAGCAATCAAATAAAATTTTCATGCAATGATCCCTAGGCTCACAACCTTGAGAAAACGTGACATCCACTTTAGGAATTGAGATGAAGAGATTAGTAGTCTTTCATCAAAAGTTAATTATTTGTTTAGGCAGAAGTAAACAAGAAATCAGCTCATAACATCTTTTGATATTGGAGCAGTAGGAGCTCTTTTGAGACATGATATATCTAAGTTGAAAAATGTTTCTCCTACCATATTTTCATATGCAATTCTATCTCTACTTAAATATGATTGAATTATAGCATTATAATTTTAAAGTATTGCATATGTAAGTGTGTACAGCAATATTGAGCTCTACGTAGAATCACCTATTTTCGTATTCGTATCTTTTTTTTTTTTTAAATGACTGATAGATCTTTAACAATAAAGTATTCCGTTTTATATATATATGAACCTAAAGGGAAACTATTAATTTTCAATGAATGCCCGTTTAATAAAAAAGATGCATTTCTTGTCTCATGATCTTGTTTCAAACTACCAACTACACATGCTAGAAGCTGCAAAAACATGCATGCATAAATTTTATTAAATATATGAACTTTTTCTGCTATTATTTTCTTGTTTAAATTATTCGCAAGATGCTTATTTGTTTTTGTTTTTAAAACAAAAGAAAGAAAATCATATAGAAAACAACAGCCACATTTCATATCTTCAACTTTATCTTTCAATTCGTTTAATTAGTTATTGCTTTCATTGACTTCTGTCAGATTTTTCTTTTTATTTATGTCTTTATATCAGTAACATGACACTATTTTCTTAATCTTTCTTGTTAGCAGCTTAATCCCGTTTAAGAAAAAAATATATATATACTTAAAAGATTTGAAGTTTGATATGGTCTTCACTTCTAATTGTTTAAGAATTGTAGGTGATCACATTAAACTATGTTGTCAGAGAATATTTTACATATGCATATGCAAGTGACACTATAAGAGAATCTAGAAATAGCAACGGAAAAATAGCAACGAAATTGATTCCGTTGCTATTTAGTAACGGATAAAAATTTTCGTTGCTAAATTTCATTTTTTTTTAGTGTGAAAGAATCTGATAGAAACATGATGATAGGTCATATGTGAATAATAATTTATTTCTAAATCATTGTCTTAAAATAGCAATGCCTACTATATTATAAGTTTGATGAAACCCCTATAGTCGGACCATATATTTGATAGCCAATGGGATGATATGTAGCTTGCAGTGCATCCATGCACCGCTCATAGCCATAGGATTAACATTTGTATAAATCAGGATTAATTTTGTTAATGTACTCACTATGATTTTGTAGTCAAAATAATTTTAGTAAATTCAGATGATTTGAAAAGAATTTCTTGATTATTTTTGTAACTCGAATTGATAAAAAATAAAAAAGTTCACAGTTTTGGTGTTCTAATTTCATTACAAAACGGATGCATGGTACCTGAATGTTGCTAGAGGAACAAAGCATCAAAGAAAGTAATAGAAGTAGGAAATAATGCATTAAATTAAATATTAACAAACACAAATTGTTACCGAAATTTTATGGTATGAAATAATTATGCATTTAGAATAAATAGAAAATTTGAACAATTAAATAGGAAATAAATTTAGGAGGCTAAGTCGATATTTAATTAGTTTGAAGGGAAAATTATGTATTAATCCAAAAAAATGCCGTTTTGATGAGAAATTAGTTGCATTTTCTTGCTTGCCTCTCGTCCAACTAGGTACCAACTAAACATGTTAGAAGGTGCAATAACATAATGTGTGTATAATATATGTATATTTGATTGTGCATTTTGGCTGCTACTAAAAAATGTTTAATTTATTTTACAGATGCTTATTGTTTTTGATAAAATCTTATAAACTATAACAAAAATAAGGAGTTTTACAAAACTACCCAAAAAAGAAATCCCAACTAAAAATACCCCTATCTTTTTTTTCCTTTTAACCTTACCTTTTTTAAAATTTTTATTTTTAAAAATACCCCTTTTTAATTTAACACGAACTCTTCATCTTTCTTCTTCTTCTTCTTCTTCTTCTTCCTGTTGCTAAACGACAATTGATGATTTTGTCTTCCTACCATATCTGTATTTTTGTTGATGGAGATTTCACAATCATACAGTGATTAATCTTTTTATAATCGGATACTATGTTAAATCTGTATAAACCTTAAAGTCCAAGTTGATAATTGTGGGGTCAATATTGCTTTTGTAAATTCTGACGATGATTCTCACGTCATTGAAAGTTCGAATGAAGGCTTTTGGTCTCACACTTAAAGAAATTTCTACTGCAAGCCAATTCAAATTGTTATTTTTTTACTTTCCTTTGATCAGCATATGTAATTGGTTCAATGAGTTCTCGTTATTGCTGTTTACTTTTTCATTTATAATGGCAGATAAAGTATAGCTGATGATAAGCACAGTCCTTGAGTGTTATCATTCATCAGTTCATGGCTAATTTTGCAATTGTACATATTAGTCCTTTAGGAACAGGAAATGTATCTCCGCGATAGAAATTGTGGCTTATCATGGTGTAAAATTTGGTATCTTAATTGCTGCATACAAAGTGTTTGATAAAATGTCAATATGAACTTTTTCAGAATGACTGATCTTTTTTTCTGCTTCCCATGTCTTAGGAAATGTCTTGGCACGTGTTCTTCTAGGGAGATACATTTTTCTGGTATGTGGTTCTGTTAACTGGGGCTCATATTCCAATTTGCCACTTTCTTTTTAATTGATTCTATCTATTTTTCTGTTCTCTTCTGTTATGAGGTTACATTAGCTATCAGTGAGTTCTCTTTGTAATGTTTGAACTTTAATTCCGGGTTTCAGTTGCTCTCATAACCTATTGTCCATTTTATATGCAATTCTTCCTGGTTGAGACTATTGTCCATGCTCAAAGGAGGGATTAAAAATCAACCTTCTTAACTAAGATCCTAAAGATTTTCCATGCACGATATGAATCAATGGCAGATGGTGGTACCTTTATTCTAATCAAACAAGCTCAATCTTGTTCTATGCTATTACTTTGTATTTGAGTTTAGTTTTTCAAACAATTCCCTATTTATGCACTCCTGCTGAATTCCATTTAATTTTCCTACCAAACATAACATTTGAGATTTTCATGAATATTGGATGGATTTCATCAGTCTTTGCATTTACACATTTAAAATAGTTTAATTTTCATAATCCTGAATGGATTAGCATGCTTATTAACACTTCAACATCACTACCATCACACTTGAATTTTTAAATAATGTTTTAATATTAAAGGAAAATAAAGGACCTTATATGTATATTAAAAATTTATCGTGGGTGTTAATTAGTTGACAAGGTAATGTATGTAGTGCAGTGCAACTTAAAATGTCATCAAATAAGAGCATCCGCATACTTTTCATTAAAAAAGAAGTCTACTTTAATTAATTATTATCAAATTATAAGCATGATACATTATCACGCTTCTGGATATATGCCTACCTTCTTTTTTGTAGCTTTATATATTTTAGATAAAACATTTACAATAAAAATATGATTTTCATCCAATAAGGTTAGAAACAACAAATTTAATCAAATTTATGAATTATGCATTTGAATACAAAAATCTAATACAAAAAATATAAGATGTTTGCATTCTATATTTTGGTATACTGACCGGTATACCTGGTATACCGCTTGGTATACCAAAAAATAGAAGATGTTTGTACTCTAAAATTTGGTATACCGGTTGGTATACCGGTATACCACTTGGTATACCAAAAAACAGAAGATGTTTATATTCTGGAATTTGGTATACCGCCTGATATACTAAAAAATGAGATATGTTTGCACGTTGTAATATGGTATACCGGCTGGTATACCTGGTATACCAAAAAATAGAAGATGTTTGCACTCTAAAATTTGGTATATCGGCTGGTATACCAAAAAATAGAATATGTTTATATTCTGAAATTTGGTATACCGCCTGATATACCTGATATACCGCCTGATATACCAAAAAATAAAATATGTTTGCACGTTGTAATATGGTATACCTGGTATACCAAAAAAATAAAAAATGTTTATATTCTGGAATTTGGTATACCGGCTGGTATACCTGGTATACCACCTGGTATACCAAAAAACAAAATATATTTGCAAATTGTAATATGACATATCGGCTGGTATACCTGATATACCGCCTAGTATACCAAAAAAGAGAACTTGATTTTCTTTCTCAAAATTGAATCTTAGTTTTTTTTTGTATTTAAACTCTAACAATATAATATTTTTTTGTTCATGGATTCGATAAAACAACGCTAAAATATTTTTTTAATTGCTCATAATTTAGTAAAATGGAATAGAGACGTTTATAAATGAAAATCAGTGATTATAATCAATCAGCTTATAAATTGCTCATAATTTAGTATTTTTGTAATTAATCAATGATTACTCATTCTCACCTTCCTGCAGCTTATCATGTATTATTTCTTCTAACTTGTTAATTTTTTACATAGCATAGATTAACATTAAACTACTTTCATCACAGAAGCAAAATGAATAGAAGTAAAATGAATAGCGCTATTTGAATAGAAAATAAGTCCTAAAACAAAATTTCAAGGATAAATTGCTCTTATACCTTGCAATAATTTACAAGTTAATCCAATTGTTCTAATTTCAATTTAAATAAACATATATGTGCCTGCTGATTGCTCTAATTTTCGCATAACACTGCCACTCGGAATGATATTGTTCAGTAGAGAAACACGTCTTATTGTGTGCAAAAAAAACTACTATTTCAAGTTCCTGCCAGTGAGAAAATGTGAGGGAAAATAGATAAACAAAATCCACAATCCAAAAAAAAATCCTCTGGGTGTAAATGTTAGCTTATCTCTTCCACAGTTCCATCTCAGAAATACAACACATTCCACATGAAGAGCTAAACAGAAAATTCTATCATAGTAATGTCCATTTTGTGATATATATTACATTATGTCCTTCCTAATCACTCCTTCAAAACCCCATGCTGGACTAATGCAGCGTGAGCTTCCCATTTCAGGGCCCTTAACCCACAAGTTTCTGTTAGTAATAGTCCCTGCATGCCTTGTTTGCCGCATCATCATTGCAATTCTCAGAATTGAGTTTGACCATATATTTCTTGATGCAGTGAAAATATGCCTACTAGCATCCTGGTTTCTTGATGTTAGGATGCTTGAAGGAGTTTTTGGCCGGGAGCTGGGAACCTGCTTTGTCATGTTGGTATTTGAGCCGATGCTATTCAGGAGTTTCAGGGGGAAAGGAGCGCGAATATGAGCAAAAGGTCTCATCCTATGCAGCCATCGCAGGATCCAGTTACCTAAATATAAAAAGAAATAATAAAAAAGAAAAAAATCACCTTGTGGTTCAAAGAGTGGAGGTTGCTCAGATATGGCATCCAACGGTGGAGGCAATATCTCTGGAATGCCTCTTTTGAAACATAATTAAAAAATTTCAAAAAGAAAGAAATAAATCAAGGATTTTATAGAGATGTGAAAAATAAACCCACAATATTCTCCCAAACCTGATCAAATCAACAATATAACCAATTTAGTAGGAAAACAGACCAAGAATAATTAGTGAACTGCAAAAATATATTGATAAAAATCCAAATGAAATGAATCAGACCTGCTCTGGTTCTAGTAACCTCAGCCTTTTTGATACATCTTTTCTTAATAATAAAGCTATAACCAATAAAAATGCTAGAGGAAACGGGCAAAACAAATCCACGAACTTTGTCAGATGGAATCTCTATAATTCAAACAAAAGTATAACATGTAGAATTGGAGAACAAAATCAAATCATTACAATGCCAAGATCCCCCGCACCCAGAAATGAAAACATCATCAAGCTAATAAATCAAAAAAGCCATTAGTCACAGAATTGTATAAATAAAATGAAAAGATGAAAAAAAGAGGAGAAAGGAAAAACAAAATTCAAGCTAACTTTATTAGAGCACATACATAAGAAAATAAGTTTTCTAGAACATCCCTTGATTTTCAATCAAATAAGATGGAGATGACCAATTTTCTGAAGCTTTTGGCTAATGAAAGAACATAAAGTACTCAAGTTCCAACTTGCCAGCAAATCTAAGAAATGTTTCACCTGGCAAGAAAGATAATCATGATTAATAGAAATCGAAAACATAAAAGTTGAACAGGAAATGTATGTCCAGACACACAAAAATGCATCCGGTTAAGAGGAAGACGAATAGGATCAGTCTTTTGTGAAAGTGCCCCACCCACAGCCCACAATCCAAGCCAAGAAAATCTCCTTTCTCGATTCTGATCTCAGCCCTTCAATTCAACCCCATGACTAACTTAATCAAATTAAAGTAAATTTTGATTCCAAGCCAAATATCAGATGAAAAATATGGCAACGGCTTAGACACAAAACACTATCCACTGACAGCTAAACTTAAGAGAATGTTTAAGCATATAAAACATAGACAGAGAGCAAGAACATCGTGAAAATTAAAGCTTTCAGAATATAAAAATTGTGCAAAAACGAAAGAAATTGACAATTACATTGTGTCAAAGAAGAAAAATTATGAAGAAATCCAATTTTACCTTGCAATAAGAAATTGGCAGCAAACTGGAAAACCGAAAACAATCAGAAATACTTAATTCATGGGATAATACTGCCTAATTAATTTGCTACAAGAACAGAAAAGTTTAAAAAACCTAGAACAATTAAAGATTTTTCATAATCTACTCACTAGTTACTTTTCATTAATCATAATGGCAGACAAGAAAACCTGAGAGGAAAAGGATTAAATTTTGAGGCATATATGTAACTATATACACACAAAATGTACACGCATCCAGAGAACACCAGAAGGAAGCCATGAAACAGAAAGAACAACATGAAACAACATCAACGAAAAGCAATCTAAAATGAGTTTTGAAAGCAATACAACTTTACAAAAATAAGAGAACCTATAAATGACAGTACAATTTAAAATCTGAAATAAGTAGGTAATAGGTATAATGGAACAAGGAAGCGGAGATGGAAGAAATGAATTACTTTTCTGAAATAGGAGCTGGAGACATGAGATGCTGATGCAAGTAGCCATGATTGCTCATTGTGAATCTATTGCTGTAATTGAAGTCATCGTCTTCTTCTCCACAATTCACTGAACAAACATGCGGCCAAGCTCTAACTGACTAAAACTCTTACCAGAGATAGAGAAAAGAGGAAATGGGATATGGGTGAGGTATTTAGGGTTAAAATAAAAAGGGGTATTTTTAAAAATTAAAAAATTAAAATAATGTATTTTTAAATTTAAAAAAAAGAATGATTGTATTTTTAAAAAATAGGATAAAAAAAGTGGTAAACCGTGTAAATTCCTCAAAAAATAATGTGTGATACCTTCAGTTGATCAGTTAGTTGATTTTGTTGTGAGTAACATATAGTACAGTCTATTTAATCTTAATTCCTTGTTAACAGCTTAGTCCCATTTTAGAAAAATAAATCCTCCTAAAGATTTGAGCTTTGATTTGGTTATTTCTATAATAATATACATAGGCATATGCAAGTAAAAGAATCTTAATTATAGAATATAAAAGTTGAAAGATATGTGTGGATATTTATGTCAACTTTTGTCTTAAAAAGCAATGCCAAATAAAATTATGGGCACGTACTTCAACAGACATGAAGAGATTGATCGACGTATCAAAGAGAGGACAATGATCCTGAAGAAAGGCCATGTACTCAAATTATTTTTCGATTTGGTTCTCCATACTTGAGTTATTTTAATTATAGCAAGACATGAATGCAGGAGTGGAGAAAAAAAAATATTTTAGTGGGGTAAAAATCCTCAAATATAAAAAGTGATAATGCCCTATATATTTGGACTGTCTGATTATTTTGTATGATACATGGACCGTCCGATTACTTCGAATTATCTATTATACGGTTCAAATATGTGCTTACCAAATTACTACTCCTAAAATTAAAATTAACATTTTTAAAAAGAAAAATTAATTTGGCTCTCGAACAGTTAATTTGGTTCCAAATTTATATTTAGGACTAAATTAACTCACCATTTTTTTTATATATAGAAAGTCATCACGTAGCTTTTTTTTAATATATATATAGAGAAAAAATCAATACAAGCTTTCAATTTGTGTATATATATTGTTTTCATTTTCAAAAATATAATTTTCTTTTCTTTTTTTTTTTGCAAAATTTTAAGTTAGCATAAATTTCTATTGCAAATTTGCAATAATTTGTGAATATTGTAAAATGATAATGAAAGAAAATATATCACGATATATTATAAGGAATAAACATAAATATCTCTCAAAGCGAAAATCGTATGTTTCACGTTACCGGCAAGCTTTTCACCCACATATCACGAACTACGAGATGAAAGTATAAATTTACGAACTAAAAACTCTTTAGACAAAGAAAGAATATGCGTGGAGATAAATCGACAGAGTTTCGGTATCTCAGATTTTTCTCATCTTTTCAAATGAAGGATTTTAGCCCTTATCCAATTAAGGTAACATAATTGCCTTAATTGATGAGAATTAAATTGACATTTTCAATTTAATTAATAAGGAAATAATTCTATATTAAATATGTTAGTTACAAAATTAATATGTAACTGCCCATATTAATATATTCATAAATGGTAAATTTTCTAATTAAGGAAAAATCCAATATGGGACTAATCCTATATAAATTATTTTCTATTTCGGTATTATCTCGATTATATCGAGACCAATTTCTCATCTTGGGAGTCATGAGCGTACCCCAAACTTTTTTATCTCTCACTCGCACATGACGAAATAATTTTCAGTCATTCTCTCTAATCATATAGGCAGATAATTCGTGTGATTGGCACACATCAAAAACACTAATGATATACACCTCTTAGGAATATATAGCATCTCGAGAAATAAAATCTTCTCATAATTGTATGCCAAATTCTAGATAGTTTTTTCACATTTGTTGTTTTATCTCATGATCTCATAAAAATAATTTTCGTGTTCACTATTGTATCTCTACTTATAAAGGCTACAATAGGTATACCGGTGAACCACAAAACTATAGAATGTGATCGAAAAATATCTTTTCTTTTTATTATATTCCATCCATCATAATCCAATTCGATTTTCTAGTTAGATCCGTCGGGTTAAAATTTTTTCATAACCCTTTGGAGACTAACTAAGCTAGTCACACTAAACTATACTTCTGGTATAAGTTAAGGGTCCTGGAGGTTGAAAATTAGGGTCTCACACTAGAAAAAATTTGAGATCATTCACACAAGATTTCCTTCCCTCGATTAACTCAAGCACACATGGTATGATACATGTGTTATGATGTTCTTTCCTTTCCCTTAAAGGAACACATGTCTTATTATTATTTAATACCATACAGAAGCATAAGGTTACAATGCACCAATACATTCAACTTTAGTCCACTTCCTTCAGGACTACTTCTAACTTTTGGATAAAATATTATAGTTACGTTTAACTTATCATAGGATTACACTTAATCCAGTTTGGATCTCAATCCAAAGCATACAACCTCATGTATTTCTTTATCTTGCACTTTAATGAGACCTATCTTGTAATTTTTGCAAGATAGCATCTTTATTTTGAACAGGTTCTCGAGTTCATCATATGTTTAAAAATTGCCTCATCTTAGTCTTTGTCAACTTATTATCAAAATTAAGGTAAACACCCATGTGAGTGGGCTATTTCTCTATCCAACATGCTCAATCATTTAATAAATAACTGTAAATGTTCAAATATAAACATTCACACTCATGTATTGTCAAATAATAAAATGTATTGTTATTAATAAATAATAATGTTAAAGGATGACATAAATAGTACAAATCAAATCCTACACAAATCCTAAGATCTAATGTGTCTCTAAAAACACATCTCTTAATACAGGTTTTTCGTTAATGGATCTGCAATCATATCCAACAACAAAATGTACTGTAAGTTCAGTTCTTCTAATGCAACAATATTTTTAATTTATTGATACTTAATGTCAATACATCCATCGATGACTGACTGTCACCAGTTTCTCTAAGGCAATTACTACCAAATGATTTACAAACCGTTTCAACCAAAACTGCCTCTTGTACTACTTTAGAGGAAGCGACAAATTCAGCTTCCAATGTTGATGGGGCTTCTTGCTACTCCATAAATTGGCACCCTTATCAAGCAAGAATACATAGCTTGAAGTGGATTTCCTCTCATCAATATCACTCCTCCAATCAATATCTGAGTATCCTCTCATTTGCATATCCTTTCTTTGATTAATAGAGAAAATAGTCTGCATTATTTTTAAGGTATCTAAGTATCCTCTTTACTGATTTTCAATATATTTCATCTGAGTTAGACTGATATCTACTTACTATGCTCACTGCATAGCATATATCAAGTCTTGTACACAATATTGCATATATTAGACTATCCATAACAACGGCATATGAAATGTTCCTTATGCATTCGATTTCATCTGGCATCTCAGGACACATACTTTTGCTAAGAAATTGATTCTTAAACAATGGGGTCATCTATGGATTTAAATTTTGTATATTAAATCATTCAAAAAATTTGTTAATATATGTCTCCTGAGGCAGTGATAATAATCTTCTTGAGCGATCCCTTGAAATCTTAACTCCAAGGATAAATCTACTTAACCCATATCTTTCATCCTAAAGTTAGATGAAAACTAATCTTTGATTATATTTACGTATTCTTTGTCATTTTTTGCTATAAGTATGTTGTATAAATACAACGTTAAAATAACAAACTCATTTTTCGAGCTTTTGAAATAAACACAATGATCTTCATCAATTATATTGAACTCATTCGACATGATTGCTTCATGAAATCTTAAATACCATTATCTTGAAGACTGTTTTAGGCCATAGATTAATCTCATCAATTGGCAAACCTTTTGTTCGTTGCCTTCTTCAATGAAATACATAGGTTGTTCCATATAGATTTTTTTCTTTTCATACTTGATATCATGTAAAATGTCTACCTTTTAGTATGTATTTTTCTCTTATTTATGTAGTTAAGTATGTAATATTATATGTATTTTTATATGTTTATGTCCAATTTATGTGTTTATGTTTTTTTTAGGAAAAAGTTGGTGTAAGTGTGAAGAAAATAAAGAATCTGGTGAAGTTTCGAAGAAGAAGATCATGAGTCGTGAAAGGGATCACGACTCGGATAAGAGATCACGAGACGGAAGGCAGCTCACGAGTAAAGCAGAGAAGAAGGGCTCACGACTCGGCAATAAGATCACAAGTCGTGAAAAGCTTCACTAGTTGGCATCAGGCTCACGAGTCCAGAAGAATAGAAGAATGGATCACGACTCGTGAGGAGGCTCACGAGTCGGACAATGTACCTATTCCTCAAAAGTTGTATCTTTTGCACCCGATCTTTCAGCTATACATCAAAGTCATCTTTAATCCAATTTCATTAATATATGCAAAGTAGTTTAGATATTTAATTAAATATATAATTTCCATTTTATTCGTTGCCTATCCATCTACTCTTTGTGATTTCAATATAAAATTCACCCCGTTCCCTTTGGAACGATACCCTACTCATCCTATATGCAATCTAGTGAGACTAAGGGTTCAAATAAATTCCGATCAATACTTCATAAAGGAAAGTGGTCTTTACATCTATTTGATGTAGCTCTAGGTCCAAAATAGCCGCCAAAGCTAGAATCAACCTTATCAACATAAATCTAACAACAGGTGAAAAAATCTCCTCATAGTTAATTCCTTTTTATTGTGTAAACCCCTTAGCGACTAGCCAAGCCTTGTATCTTTCGATGCTGCCATTGAATTCTTACTTTATTTTAAGAATTCACTTATTTCCAATTGGTTTGTATCCTGCAGGTAGATCAACCAATTCTTAAACATGGTTTAATCTCACAGATGCCATTTCTTCTTTAATTTATTTCATCAATTTATTTTTAGTTAGGCATTCGAAATGCTTCCACTGGGGTTAAGCTCTACTCTCCCACTCAAATAAGTATTCTGAATATTTATACTTCCACTGGAGTTAGGCATACTCATCCTCCCATTGAAGGATAAATTTCGAACATCCGGACCGTTGAGAAAAGAGTCTTTACTTTCTTCTTTAATTTTTCTCCCACTCAAATGGAGAGATCCAAATGGTTCATGTTCTTAAGGATCATAAAAAGTAAAGTCTCAACTTACTTCATCCAACTTTAGAAAGTCATTTTTTAAAAAATATGATGTCTCGTGATTCAAATTCTGTTACTGAGCCATTTGTTTGCTCACCCAAGAACACGTATCCTTTTGATATGTCAGAATATCACACAAAGATACTCTTTTTACCTCGTGGTCCTAATTTATCAAATTTACTCGAGGTATCATGGACATAAGCAGCACAACCCTAAGATCGTAAATAGCTTAAGTCAGGTTGCCGACTAGTTCATAACTTATAAGGAGTGAAAGCAACAGACTTGGATGGTACACGATTTAAAACATATGTGGTTGTTAAAAGTGTATCTCCCCAATAGGAGATTGGCAAATTTACCTTCTTACCATGTCTAGGAAAATCCTATTTCTTCTTTTCGCAATACTATTTTGTTAAGAAGTTCTAGGAATAAACAACTGATGTTTAATCTTTTTCCCATTACATAAAGCTTTAAATTCATCAGAAAAATATTCTCGACCACAGTCGATTCTTAAATCTTTAATTTTCTTATCCAATTAATTCTTAATAAGATTAATGAAAGTTTTAAAGCAATTCAGTGCTTCTGACTTGTGAGATATCAAATAGACATGATCACACCTAGTATTAAATATGTCAATTACTAAATTAATATATAACTGTCCATATTAATATATTCATAAATGGTAAATTCTCTAATTAAGGGAAAAGAAAACATGAAACTAATCACATATAAATTATTTTCTGTTTCGATATTTTTTTGATTATATCAAGATCAATTTCTCATTTTTGGAGTTATTGGCATATTCCAAACTCCTTCAGATAAGAATAGTGTTATTTAATATGAATTGGTCAAATTGATCTTAAATCAAAATTTGCATGTTAATATGGATGAAAAGTTATTTTTTTAAGCTAATTAATGATCACTAAAGTTTTTCAAAATCAAATTTAAACCTTCGGTGATTCCTTTGAGATTAATAAACAAATATACAAATTAGGAAAGAAGTGAAATGCATTAATAATATTGATTGTACTAAGTTGTTGATTTATTTGTCTTTTATATAATAAACATCAACTATATTTTATCATGTAAAATAATTTTTATTTAATTATTTATTTCATTATTTATAAATGCCAAATATACACACTCTTACTGTAACAGTCTTATCGGTTTAAGCAATTGGTCGGAAAAAAATATTTTTTTCCTCGAATTTTATCTTTAACCCAATAAAATTTTTTTCAAATAACTCTTAACTATTGCTGACCTATAACTGTCCAAAATTATTATACATTTTCCAAAAATTTTGGACCATTTCTCAATTTATGTGTGTCATCCTTGTGCAGGGGCCACGCTAATCTTCTCTACATCGTTCCAATTTTATAGGATGTCCCCTTTTTTTTATGAAGAAAGGAAGGAGCGAAGTCTCAAATTCGAGACATATCCCTATATTAGGGCTAATTTTACTACTAAGATGAATCCTTAAAGAAGCAAATATGCATTTTTAGTTTCATCCAAATTAAGAAATTAAATCTAATTTTCAGAGGACTGATATAAAAATTTTAAAATATTTGAGTATCAAAAATAAAAAAATATATATAATTTTATTTTTTTATACTATACTCAAATTTTTACATTGCCTTAAGCGAAGGCAACAAGTGAATGCGAAGTCACCGAGCAATATGTAGAGGTGAGCAAAAAAATAAAAAATATGGTTAACTATAAAATTGATTCGAAATCAAATTAATTATTATGGTTAACCGATTCGATAAATTCGGTTAGAGTTTTTAATTTTTACATTTTCGATTTTTAGTTACGATTTAGATTTTTAATTATCGGTTAATCGTTAATCCACATTTAACTGGTGTGTGTGTGTATATATATATATATATATATATATATATATATATATATCTTTAAAATTTACATAAAATAATATTTTAAAATATATTTTTTTATACCATAATTTTTTATATTTTCCTATAAATTTATATAATACTTTAAACAAAATTTATATTATGTTATTCTCTTTAATCATGCAGTAATATTTATATATATTATCGATTAACATTTATACCTGTTATTTTTTATCATATATTGGTATTCATATTTTATTTAATAGCATTTAATTACATTTTCTTATATTTTAGAGTTTACGTTATAACATTTAATATTATCAAAAATTTTATTTGACTTATAATCACGCATATTAATTTCCAATAAATTTCAAATTTATTTTATAATATTAGCTATTAATTTACACAACATGAATTTTAGCTAGTAAATTATGTTTATTTTATAATTTTTATTGTGAATTACTTTGCATATTTGAAATTAAATTGAATTTTCTCTAATTTTTTTTTATAATTTTATGTTATAAATTTTAAAAGTTAGCTGAAAAATATTTATTAATCAAACTGAAAAATCGAAATCGATAAATTGGTTAACCAAATGTAAATAATTGGTTAATAACTAGTAATTTTAAAAAATAAATATTAATCAACTGGTTACTTTTTTTTACTTATAGACCGTTCTCACCCCTATAAATATGTTACTTTTCTCAATCGGTGATATTTAATGGTGGCAAGCATTTGTTTCTGGTGGTTGAAAGAGGGGAAAAAGAATAAAGTGAAAGATAACTACTACATCAAAACAAGCAATTTAATCCCAACAACCCGTACAATAATTGAACGACAGCTAAATTGATGTTTTTGTTCTTGCTTACAGTTTTCGCCACATATTCTGAACCCACAAACCTTGATTTGACTTGCCCCCTTCCTGGTTAAATGAAGAACCCCTCATGTGTTCGCTTCCTTGCTCTGCTTGCTCTTCCCAGACAGGCTCAAATTGCTCTGCTTCCTATCCTAGGTTGAGAAGTCTGCATAGCATCGCCATTCACATTATTAGTGGGTAAATACACAGTGGAAACATATTATTTTCTGCTGACTAATTATATTAGAAAATATGATTTATTCATTTCTACACATAAGAATAATGATGTATAATTTAAATATATTTTAAAATATAAGTCTGTATAAATTTTAAATGGAAATAAAAAGTCAAAATATAATATAAATATAAATCGGTTAACCGATATTTAAAAATTAAAATCAAAATTATAATAGAAATATCAAGAATAAAAATTAAATTTAATTTTGAACTGATTTTTGGATTTACCAAATTCTTGATTTTTCTTTTTTCTGGCCCCTACCCCCAGAGGCAGCTTGTGGGCAAATGCGCCCCTAATGAAGCAAAGATTAAATCACTATTACATCCTAATTTTTATATTCATTTTCCTTCTCGTTAAAATTGACTAAATGTTCAATATATTTTGGCGTCTGCGCATATATATATATATATAGTTTCTTTCCCTTAGCTCCGCTCGCAAGGGCTGAGCACTGAGCAAGCAGGCATACACTAATGGCCGTAGCTATAATATAAAAGAATAAAATTAAAAACTAAGGACAGTTTCATAGCCACAAACTCCTATGTTCCCTTAGCTACAGGCGTCATTATTTCTTTTTCTTTTCCTGAAACAGCATTATCATCGCTTTTCATGCTACGTCTACCGTAGATATTGAATTTGACGGTGTTGAATCTGAAACTTTTTGAAATATGGTCTTATTTAGGGGATGGAGTGGTTTTTTGGATAAGTGGGAAAATAGTGAGTTTTAGTCCATATCTGCAACCATCTACTGCGAAATTAGACGGATATAGTTGAGTTCAATGGTTGATGCAGGCAGTAAAATGGCGTTCGAGGACAGTCAGAAGACCGTCCATTTTCGCAACGGATCGCTACGGAATCAAGAGCATGATCTAGCAATGATCCACTGCAAGAATAGGCAATGTCCTATCACCCAACAGCTCGGTCAAACACGGTTGAACAGTCATCCTATATATGCATGGAGTCCAAAATTTTGCTTCCTCTTCTCCCTTTATCTTCATATGCTATTCTCTCCATTTTCTTTGTAATCTTAAGGTTCCAACTCTCAAATCTCAAGGTTCCAACTCTCAAGTCTGAAGCATTCAAAATCACAAGCATAAATCTATCAAGTTTCACAAATATTTTGATCTGGTAGCTTTATATTCAGCAAAATTTGTATGAGGTTTGTTAATTTTTTTTAAATGTAAGTAAAATTTTATTGTAAAAAATATATGTAAGTGAAATTTCTTTATACATGTATATTTATATTTTTTAAATATTTAGAAAGTATTAATGAGAAATTTATAAAATAATGTATTGATGTATTGGTTGAATGTCTTGTTGTTGAATTGTAGATTTTATTTGTTATCAATTTCGGTGTCTCGAAGAATATTAAGGTAAGTAATATGTTGTAATTTTTATAAATTTTAATATAATCATGCAATTTGGTGGCATTATTTTTTGTATATTTGTTATAATGATTAAAATAGACTTAGATAGAATGAAATAATAGTAATAATATATGTTTATAGTGAAAATTTATTAAAATATTTAATGTAGTAAATTTGATTAAGCATATATTAAAATTATTTGAATAATTTAAGTAGTTTGATGTATTATTTCTTTAATATCAAGTTTAAATTAGGAATGTATTTAGTAGTAATTGTATGTAGTTAAAAATAATATTTAAACAAAATAGGCTTGCAGTGGTTGAACCCATCGATGGCAGGTTTAAAACTCCAAAATACCCTTTGAAATTACTTTACAATTGGTATATGGGTATCTTGAAGCACAAACTCATAAACTGTTTCAGGATTAAACATTTATAAAGCATATAAAAACCCCAACAACTTCTCAAACGATTCAACATAATTTCTAAAGATCGCCTCAAGTGCACTTATCTTTGCATACCAAGCCTTTTAGTATGAAATCTTATAATGAAATTATTCCTTAATAGCAGCAATTATCACATCTATCGGAAGTGTAAGATTCTTACTAACCATCCCCATTATGCTGTTGCGAATAATTTGTGACCCTAATTGCCTATGATCTTTGGACAAATTACCAGCCGATAGGCAACAATGTTCTCCATCATATTTTGTGATGATCCAAAAAGGGATTTTATCTTTTTTTACTGCTCTTAACTTCCATTGATATCCAATATCAGCTTTCGCACACTTAACAATCCAGTATTTTGATTTTGATTCAACAACTCTAAAGTCGACATTTCGTAAGATTGAATATATTTTCACACAAGACTTTACATCATCGTTACTGTTGAATACCAAATCTTTTGATAACTCTGATGTACCATCCCATGTATCAAATTATATGTCCACTGACAAGTCAACTTGTGCTGCATCAAAGTCAATGGTTGTATAATGTTCCGATGGAAAGTTAAAGATGTCATTAGTTGTCTCTTCAATGCCATGAACTGATGCTATATGACTAATATTCTGCGTACCATCATATTCATTGCCATTCACAAAATCAAATTCATCACTTTTCGCGTTCAAGTTTGCTGTAACTGCCTCATCGTTATCATTCGGTGAGATGTAATCACTATTAACAGCCTCTTCATCAATGTAATCCATCCCTGCCAAATCAATTGAAGGTTCATTTATCACATTTGCACTAATATCATTAAATAAATCATTACCTGGAATGCTAGAAATGTTAAAAGGTGTGGGCTATCCAAGTAAATTACCATCCCCTCGGCTTATTGGGTGTCTTCCCTGACTAGACCAAAATTCTGTCCTATGATCAACTGATTCTCGCTGATAATTATGTTCTTCATTTTGACTCACTTGTTGTACAATACTCCTGTCAACTATGCAACCTCGTGATCTACTGCCAAATATGAATTTGGTAAGAAAATCACCAACCCTGCGACTTAATGATCGCCTAGGCTGACTAATCACTGCATCAGGGAATAAATTCATTGATGGCCTAGGCTATCTCATACTACAATCAAGCAACTGGCTAACTGACAACCTAGGATGATTCACACTACCGTCATCGGGATGTGTACATGACCTCCTTGGCTGACTCATAACATTAGAAACATGGCTATTTGACCGGCACATACGACCTTATCCTGAACTATCACGCACATCTCTTACAAGCAGGTCACCATCACGTAGAGTGACAGACTGGGTAAGGCAACTGGGACCAATTTTTTCTCGATGGCTAACTGGTCATCATTGTTCGCCGATATTTAAATCTTGTGTTTTATCTCCAATATACTGACCAAAATTTGACTCAGAGAAAATGTCAATATCCTCATCACTATTCGATTGCCTTGGTTGAATGGGGCCTACATCACTTTCAAATAATTGTTGAGTAGTCTCGATGTTTTCCATGTATAAGGCATCGTTACTATCATGATCACCAATTCCATACGTTGTTATATTAGCTCCTAAAACCACCTCGATCACTTCGATAATTAATTCCACCATGGTATAATCTTCGTATTCCATTAACTTTTCATAAATCATCTCTATGTCATTGTCATCAGACAAATCCACTGATGTCCAACATAATGATCATCGATCATACAATGGACTCTTGTATATAATTCTTGAAATGACGTTATTCACACCTAAACCCAACTTAACATGAATTTTATGTTTCAATTCAGGAAGAGTTGGCTTATTTCTAACCCTCAATCTCTTGGTAATGGCAATTGGACCAGATATATCATACTGAAAACCTGCAACTCCATAACTTACTTGGCCATCTGTGTGCAGATAAAAATCGGTATATGCCGACATCTTGAAATTAACTATAATTCATAATACAATTCAATAAACATGCACAAAATTATTTTTAAACTTTTTATTGAACATTTATTTACTAATTATTAAAACAAATTTTAATACATGTGCTTTTAAAACCAATTACAACCATTTATGTGCCAAATTTAAAATTTAAATCTAAAAGGTTGCATTTCGATTCAAAATTAAATGTCGATTTTTTTATTACTAAGCCACAATTCTAAAATTTAACTACAAATTTACAGCATAAATTATATATATTATATTAATTAGCATGCTATTATATGTCAATAGATCTCGTATCTAATTCGGCAACAAGTTATATTATAAAAACATACATATTATTTTTCGAACTATAATTATGACACACCGTGTTTATTAATCTTATATATAACTAAAATATTTTATAATTATTATCCCTTCTGATAATAAATTTTTTTCTATTTCACTTTTCAATTTTTTCATTTACTAATATTATCACAAAAAAGCTATATTTTATTCCAAATTATACTAAGTATGCATCAATAAAATATAAATATATAAATACATTAAAATTAAAATAATACCTTTCCAAGATCTTCAATTTATACGCGTTTAATTTGTTTGTTAATTTTAAACTTTGTTTATTCAATATTTGCAAGTTATAAAAAATGAATAAAATTTTTTTTATAATAATTCACAAAAAAATTATTTAAATATAAATTGTTAAATAATTAAATCTTACCTAATACATAATTTCACCGGTAACAATTATTGATACTGTCTTGCCGAATACACTCCCTTTTTAAACTTAATTTTCGTTCACTCTTTCTATAAATATATCTTTCATTCATTCTATTTTCCAACAACTTTACTTTCATTCATTTCCTTCAAACAGCACGGTTCTTATATAGGAGGTGCAATAATTAGGTTTAACACGTGACTGGAAAAGCCTGCAGATTCTTTCATTTTCATAGCACTGTGTTGTAGGAATGGCACCGAGAATTCTCTCATTTTCGCAACACTGTATTGCAAAATTTGAATGTGGCCCCATCACCGACCAGCGTCCCGTGCATCTGTCATTTCACTTCACCTGCGGGTTTCACCTGTCTGTTTCTGCAACAGTTGGTTGCGAAAATGGGTAAGATGCGCCATTTTCCCAATTATCCAAAAAATCACCCCCATCCCCCGAATAAGTTTTAAACTTACATCAATTTTCAAAAAGTCCCTTGAATCTGCATTTCTTGTAATTGACCATGCCCAACGCTCCATATATAAATGTAAATGTATGGGTGTATAATTTATAAATTTCAAAAATTTATATAGAATAATACCATTTGATTCAGCATTTACTATGGGATTAAACTCAATCATTTAGTCCGTCCACGAATTAAGCAGGCCCAGCATATATTCACCAAATCTTGGGTTATTACTATTTTAATCAAAATTACTGTGTTTTGAAGATACAGGGGGACAAGAGATCATGCTAACTACTAAGTTTAAACATAATTATTAATAGGTTACTATTTAATTTATTATATATTAAGTACGTCCTTTCCGCCTTTAGTTTAGGGTAGTTATGGGATTAATTCCATAAATGCTCTAATCATACCGTGGAAAAAAAAATTCCTGCTACTTTTTAGATACTGCAATTAAAATTATTTTAATTAATAAATTTAACATCAAAATATTAATGTGGCAAAAATATTTTTGTGAGAATATTTTTCATAAAATAGTTATTATGATGTTATAAATTCAATAATCGTGATATAATTGACCTGTAGTCGAGCATTCAACATTTGTAAAAAATAAAAAATAATAATATGAGAGATGCTATTTAATATTAAATCCCTTGAAATGTATGAACAGAAATGGGAATTAATTAAATATAAAGATGATCATGTATTAAAAGTAATAGCTGGCTAGCTGCAAAAGAATTGCGCCAAGTAAAATAAGAGAAAAGTAGCGTAAAGAGTTACCTGACCGTTGATCATTGGAGTGATAAGAAGTGAGATCTAATATTAAATTTTATCCGTGTATAAATCGTACGATAATATTTAATTTAATATTAATTAATTGCATAGACTTAAAAAACAAGGGACGAATTGGCGAAGAGCCGTGAAAAGGAAAGGTTAGCAAAATGAGTTGTTTGAAAACTATCGCGACGTAAATATGGAGGAAATTATTAGGATAAAGTTCCATCTTTCCTTGATTGCAGATCAAATAAATTACCCGTAATTTAAGGATGTGGAGCGTGAATCAGGGATGTATACAGATATAATTTTTTTTATATTGAATCAAAATATTAAAAAAAATTAAAATTATATTATATTATTGACTTTTTGATTAAAATCGAATTGAATTATACAGTTGATTGTACTTATAACGAATTTAAATATTTTATTTAAAATCAGATCGAAAATCGTATTCAACTGTGCCACATTGTTTTGGTACCAAATTGTACTGAAAAAATGATATTTATTAATTATTATATATAATACTAATAATTCATATATAAATATTACTTATAATTTATATTCTATATGTATTATATAAATTTAATTTTATAATTATTTGCATTATATATTTTTAATACACAAAATTAAGATAATAATTAGTTAATAAATTAAATTAAATATTTTAATTATTAATAACAGAAATTTAATTATTATAATACTTATTTTATATATATATATATAAATGTGAATATGTAACTAAAACAATTATGTTTAATTTAATTTATCTTTAATATCACTCAACTACTACTTAATTTTTTTTACAAATATATATATATATATAGATACGTAAGTTAAGCAATTTATCATATAAGTATTTTAACAATTAATTTTATTCATTTTTAATGCCACTCAACTAGTATTTATCTATTTTTGACACAATAATAATATAAGTATGTAAACTAAAAATATAATTACATATAGTTATTATTTATAATAAATTTTATCAATTAATAAAAATATATGAGTATATAATTATCTTATCAATAATTTTATTTACTTTTAGCGTTACTCAACTAGCAGTGCTCATATATTTTCGACATTATAACTATATGACCAATCAAGTATATAAATTAATAATGTAATAACATACAATTATTATATATAATGAATTTTATCAATTAATGTAATTCTATGAGTATATAATTATCTTACCAATCAATTTTATTTATCTTAGTATCACTTAACTAATATTCATCTATTTTTAGTACAATACCTATATGAATATCTAAATTAATAATGTAATTAAATATAATTATTATATATAATGAAATATTACCAATTAATGTATTATATGAGTGTATAATTACTTTACTAATTAATTTTGTAATTATTACACTATACCCTCATGTTATTTATCATCTTATACATGAAAAACTCTTTTTGTTGTTGTCCTGTTGGTTAATACTATTGTACTTGTGCATATATCAACATGTAGTGACAAACTATATAAATAAAGTTATTAGAAACATTACATTGTTAACTGCATTATTCTTTACTTTATGTTTTACTTAGTACAATATGAATAACAAGAACAAAAACAAAACACAACTTCGTACTTTAACCCCTCCTATTTCTAGTGTTGGCCTTGCAATAGCAGAACTTGTCCTTTCAGAACAAATTCTATCTTCTTGTACCTACACAGATAAATACCCGTGCTAAGCTTACTAGCTTAGTGGGGAACAAAACAAAATCATAGAGACGACCTCTCATAGAAGTCATCAATGACACGTACACATATGAGCATTTAGCTTAACATGTAATAAGATAATGACAACTAACAAATGATATACTTATATTACTACCAAACATTATGTGATTTACTTTAGTATAAACAATCACTATATTGTCATTATACCTTTATCATTAAAACCTCAACCTATTTTACAGGCATATATATGATCCATTAAATTGTCTAGCAAAACCATTGATCAAGTACATAAGGTTATATAGGTTAATCTCTATATACTTATTGGTTGTGTTCACCTATTTCCTTAGCATTACTATAAATAGTGCTCTTATTCCATTTAATCATTGATTACTTATATGCTAAGTCATTTGACTCCTTATAACATTTGTGTTCACTCAGTAATCTTTATTGGTTTAAGTACATCCATTCAATTTATTTGGCCACTATTGAGATACCTAATTAGTCTTATTACAATTGAAATAAGATTGGGTGTTCATAGTGATTTATTGCTGTCAATTAGTTATATAAGCATTTATTCTAACTAATATGCTTTTGTAATATACAAACATTTATGTTATCCTGCTGTTGGTTTTCTATATATATTTATTAATAACCTTGATGTTATTATCATTAGCATGCTATTATTTTATCTTTATATATTAATTCTGGTATATTGATAGGCTAGGATAATAGCTTGTTTCTTTCTTATGACTTAGCTCAACTTACATATTTAAATTGTAAATTTATAAGTTTAAAGGCTTATCTAGGCATTAAATGCTATAATCTTAAATTATAGATAGTTTATACATTAATTATTCAATATCAAGCATGCAACCTTATAACAATAAAGAATAGGCATTAACAACATAACTAATATTGGACCGTTGGATAAGCACGAGTTTTTATCTATTTATTTTTGATTTAATTGAAATAAAATATTATGTATTTGCAACAATAAATTTTCTTGCATGTGATGTTATAACACTTATATAGTTATATATACTTTTAAAGGTATCTTCAATCAATGCTATAAGTATTATTGGTTGTATAAATATCATAAATTTCTATTATATAGCTTTTTATGATGCTATTCTTATTTCTTGTAACAAGCCTGCATCTTTCTAAAGAAATGGATAACGAGTGATACTGTACTATAATACCCGAAGGTACGAAACTGTACTGTATTGTCTGACCAAATAAACGGACCTAAACGGGATCGGCTACAATCCAAATGGAGCTGTTTATGATCCAAACAGGGTCAAATCATAGGGACCTAAATGGAGTTGAACATGTAGCAGCTGCAAGGTACCTTTATAGGTATGCCTATCTATCCACAGCCTAGACATAGATGCAGACAGGTATATTTCCTTACTTTAACTTTTTTTTATCTTCCTTTTTATAACTTACTTGTCTATAATTCATTCTCATGAACATGTATAGGAGCAAGCATTCAGCTATATATATATATATATATATATACACACACACACACACGTTTATTTCTAGGTGCTTTCATAGGCTCCTGTGTCTCATTTTCATATATTGTAATTTATTATGTGACTGTAATCACATTCGTATATCATATCATTGGACCATTTTCATATCATAGCATGCTCATACTCATATATTATCATTCAATTCTCTTGTTTAAATACATTAACATATAGTTATAAGATTTATATAACATAAGAAATTCCTTTACATACCTGTGTTCTTCTTTAAACATTTATAAGTATAACTATTCATTTATGAACCATATACTTTAGTTATCTAACGTATCTATATACACATATATATGTACAGGCATTTTTTATGCTTAAAATAATGTATCTTGTAAACATTGATACATTATTACAGTTTAATCATTTATGTGGATTTACGTTCTTTAACTATAATATCTTTAAGATTCTTTATGACTATTTATATTTTCTTCATGGTCAATTATGTTACTACATATCCTAATCAAGTAACATCTTAAATATGCATGTAATATACTTTACTTTTCTTATGTAGGTTACTAAGTTGCCTTACATTTAAGGTCACTATTTATCTTTGCTCTTATGATTAGAATGCTTTACTTATGCTTAAGAGGATTTGGAGTAACTTTTGTTATCATTTGAGACTTAAATTCAACTTTTAAGAGGAACAGAAAAGGGTCACGGTCATTAGGTAATACCTAGTAACCGTGAAATAGGTTACGTTTCGGGTCTGGACTAAATCGAATTACCTCACGGTTATTACCAAAAGAGTAATAACCATGACATATACTTTTAGGAGGGGTTACGGTCATTAGGTAATACCTAGTAACTATGACATAGGTTACGTTTGATGGAATATGACATGATATGTTCATGGTAATCGTGCAGCGGAAAAACGATGAAAAACAATCATTCATGCCAAATAATTCCATAACAAGAATCGAAACATGCAATTTTAGGGTTTTTACAACTTACGACTTTTGATGCCTTTTGAATCCTGAATTTGGTGATGACCAGCAACTAAGATGACTTTATCCGCCTTAGATCTTAATCACCAATGCCAAGGAACAGCCTTTTACGCTACTCCCTCTATTCTCACACACAAACTTGCAAAGATGGCTTAAAATAGAGATTGCTAGTTCTCTTTTAAAGTATTGTGTAAAGGCAATGGTTTGAAGCTACAAGACTTGATCTTGCACCTCTTTTAGGTGCTATTAATGCCAAGAACACAAGAAAGCAAGAAAGTATTATTCCCCTTATGTATTTCGGCCAAAAGAGAAAAATTGTTCACCTTGTCAAAAATAGAATTAATCAATTTATATCATTAATTTAGGAAAGATAGGTTATCCCAAAATCCCTTAGAATTAGGAATATATTCAGCCTCCATCACTTCCTAATTAAGTGATTCAAATTAATTCAAACTCTATTAGGTTTCACATTTAAATGGCATTAGTCATTTAATCAAAATAAACATATTTTGGAATTAATTGGTTGCCGAATTTTGGCCACATTAATTTCCTCTCAAGTATTATATTTTGATTAAATACAATTTAGAATTTAATACTCAATTAACTTAATTATACATAGATAATTAATTAATTGAAATTAAAACTAGCATATGCCAATAAATTTTTCTCGTGTAACAACTGTTAACATACTGTTTTAGGCAAAATCACACCTTGACAGTCTAGCTGTTTTAGGCAAAAAAACTATTTTTACAGATTTGCCTAAAATAGCTAGGCAAAAATTTGTTTACCCATTTTATGCATTAATTTAACTTTAAATAAAAGTCCAAATTAATTCCCAATACACTATTTAAATATTTTAAGCCTAATGCTTTGTGTGCGATCCTATAGGTCCATTTAATATTGGCAATGAATTAATAAATTAATTCAAAGGCTATAAATATATTCTCTAGCAAGATATTATAGCATTCCAAATTAAATGAAAATGCATATGGCATTTAGTGACCTAATGCAATTTTGCATAGTCCCTTACCCATAAATATCAGAATTAATATAAGGCATGGAACTAGTCATCCTTATATATATTAATTCCTTTCTTGATATTTCAGTGACACTGAACTCTTAGATAAATATTGATTACTCATTATTTCATCTCGGTATGGTCATACACTTCTCAGTTCACTGATCAAGTGACCGATGATATTTTCTCTCTTATTGAGAGGGGTAATCCCTTCACTTCTCTCATGCTCTCTAACATGAATCAATGCATACCCAATCATACCCGTACTTGTCACTCTGTTACGAGCACGTTAGGTGTATGTCAAAGTACACAGTAATTCATAAAGAGTTTCATAGAAATTTTAGGTCTAAGAACTCCGATACAAAACTTGCATATGAGAAACACTTATGACTTGTACCATATAGTGTTCTCATGAGCGGATCGTATCCAGATATCATGTTCTTTAACATGTATCTATGATCTCTGATTGACACTCTTGTCCTAATGATCCGTAAGACAGAACTCATAATATTAGAGAGAGCATACTAGTCTTAATTCATTGTTATTCCCATAATAATGACTAACTAGAGATTTTTAGAATGAAGTCTCATTTGTTTCAAGGTCTTACAACCATGTGCCTCACACATGATAACTTAAACCGAAACGAAATTCTTGGATAGTTCTATCAATTGATATGCACAGGAATACAAAAGATAAAACAAATGCCTCATTTTATTAATTCAAAGTGTTTTATTACAATGCATTGGGGTTAGGGCTTATACTAACAACGTTATGATTCTGGACTAGAAAATGGGGTATCTCACGCTCATTAGATGAAATCTAGTAAGTGTGAGGTCCATTCTGCCTATAAATAGAATTTCAATTTCAACTTCTATGCCCTTTTTGACCTGCTAAATGTCATTTTCGAAGAAAGTATCCTTCTACAAAGTTATAGCTCTATGTCTCTAATTTTCATAACACCAAAAATCACCTTAATTAGACTTGTAAATCTTCAGATATTCAATAAAAACCCGACTATTCCAAGGATAGGGCAGCAACCATGTTTGGAATTCAAGCTTATTTTTTTCTATCATACAAATCAATTCAAGTTTTGTGTTTTTCATAAAAAATGAAGATATATGAGTCTAGCTTCATATCCAATTAAAATTTCTCAATTTTCACTAATGTAGCTCCAGATATCATCAAAATAGTACAAACTATTCACATGAGTCCTACGTAGAATTTCAAGTTCTCCAGGTTTTCATGCATAGTTTGGTTTTCACACCACATCAAGCTTAATTTTTATGTGTAGCACATCTAATAACATCCAAAAATACGCATTTGATATCTAAAATCAAACATACACACATAAACACTATGAATGGTTCCCATACCTTTAAATGCTCTATCAATCTCTCTCTTCCTTCTCTTCTTCTTTCTTGCTACTTTCTCCCTCTTCATAAAATCAATCGCACACATAAATACCTATATAACTCAATAATATTAATCTCTAATACCTATGTGAAGTAATTGAATTAAAAGAGGAGAGATTATTACCTTTATATTGCCTAAACCTTGCATTCTCATTTGGAGGTGGAAAAATTTTCGGATGGATCCACAATCCCCATTTTCGTCCCAAATTCTAAGTTGAAAAATATTTTTCTCCCGTTTTTATTTTTATGAAAGAAATTTTTGGGGATTTTCCATCCTATTCGGAGGGATTTCCCATCAGGAATGGGAATTTTTCGCCCCATGATCATTACTAATGAAGACTATATGAAAATCATTATTTCTTTCTCTATAAGTGTCTAACACGGACCTTACACTACAAAAAAAATACAGAATAGCGACGAAAATTTGCGACAACAATCAAATTTGTTGCTAAATGCACAATATAGCGACCATATTACGACAAAAAATGACTTTCGTTGCAAATATTGAAAGATTTAGTGGGAAAATAAATATTGCGATAAATTAGCGACAATAAATTCTTATTGTTGCTAATATCAGGCGCCAAAATTTTGGCGCAAACAATTACGATGACAAAAGCAGATTTGGCGACGACATTTTTGTAACTAATTCGCAATAACATAGTTGTAGCTAATTAATTTAAATTAATTTAAAAAATTAATTATAGATTTTAATTAATTAATGTATAAAAATTAATTGTAAATAAAGATAATATAAAATAATTTAAATTGATTATAAAATTATTTAATTTAAAAAATTAATTATAGATTTTAATTAATATTGCCGTCCATGAAAATTCAACCAAAGACCTTTGGGTTTATTATTGTGCACATTTACCATCATGGTAAAGCAGCTATTCTGTTATATGGGATGAGCAATTAATATAAGTTCATTTCCACAGCTCCTAGTTGCAAAAATGAACAAGTGGGCCCCACCATCACTAGCTGCCATTACCTCGCTGGTCCCACCTTTCCATTTCCGTAATGGGTGGTTGCGGGAATGGGATGACAGACCCCAATTTCCCAAATACTGAAAAAATAGTCCCATTTTTTCAATTATAAATTCAAACAGCCCTAAATTTAAAAAAGTCCCTAATTTATTTAACAATGATAATTTTCGTTCATATAAATGAGAATTTAATCATAATTAATTGAAATTTTGTTAAATTTTAAGTTGTTTAAATTAAACTACTGCTTAAATAAATAAATGATCAATAAAAATGAAGAAGAAACAAAATTTTATTATTATTATTATTATTATTATTATTATTATTATTATTATTATTTTGCACAATATTATCAACTCTAAGCTAAATTAAACTCGCTTATCTTTATTCCATTCCATTTCAATTTAAAAATATATATACTTATAGTTATTTTTCTTTATTTTGCGCATTATTTGTGATAACACATACTGTAATTTAAATTTCATACTAACTCATCAAGATCCAAAATTCATCTCACAAAAATAGAAGCTCACATAAAACAAGTTTCATTAAATAAGTGTGACATATTTAATTAAATTTGTAAGTCATCTAACTAATCCGATCGGTATGACAGATTAATTTTTTTATTTTATAATTTATTTGAAATTGCCTGTATAACCCTTAGTTAATTATCTAAAAATAAATTAATTTTTAATTAACTGCATGATACTATTTTCCAATGAGTATAATTTAACATTAAATATTTTCGGTTATATGGGTCAGATAATTGACAGGTGAGTAGATATTTTTTAAAAAATTGTCACTTTGCCAATTGAATTTGGCTCTATTAGTAAAAAACCAATCATCTGGATATGTTTGTAATTCCAATATAAGATTTAGTTAATTTATAATTATATTTTCATATTAAAATGAAGTTTTCATTTCCAAAAAGAATACTGTTAATTCTATTACTACTTAATATAATGAAAAAAATGATAAAATATGTAAATAGTGAGAAAAAATATGTTATAAAACTATAAAAACCTTAAATAAATGTAATGTTAACTATTATTTTGGAATTAAAGGAGTATTAATTTCTGAATTAATATTTTATCACTTATTATAATTAGGCAAATTAGCATTTATAATCCATTCAATTAACATGTGAAGTAACCTCATGAACTATACATATTTGCATTTATTTTTACAAAACTTTTAAAAGTCATATATTATGTTTATAAAATGGTAAAGTTAATATTAAATATTTTAATTATAAAAATAAAAATATATAATATAAACTATATAAATACTGATTTCACTTCTTAAAAATAAAAATTATAATTTAAATTGTGAATTTAATTAACTAGAAAATTTATTTGGTTTCAGATTTATTAAATAAAATTAATTTGATTTCAGATTATTTTTTTTATTATCCAAAAATTAAATTCCTTTTCAATTCCTACTTAATATATTATACTCCCCAAAAGAAAAATAACAGGTGTCAAAAAGAACAAAAACTAAAAGAAGTAATAACTAGTGTCTGCAATTAAGTAATAAAAATTAGAGAGAGAATGAGCAACAAAAATTTTAAAGTAAAAAAAGAATTGAGAAAAAAATTAAAGTAAAAAAATAAGAAAATAACAAAATGCCAAGAATTGGGAAAAAAAAGTAAAAAAAAAAAAGAAAACAACAAAATGCTACAAATATGCCGTGAGATTCAAACCTGGGACCCTTAGGAGGTTTTGTTTGTTTTCGAAACCATCAATCCAACTTATGTAATTTGAAACATTAATACTATAAAATATATATATAAAAAACTTCGATCGGTTCGGTTCTTTCGATTTTTCAATTTCAAGAATCAAACTGAACCGATTAAATCGATTATTTATTTCTGTTTAAAACCGAATGAACCGAATACAAAAATAATCGAACCAAATAAACCAAAATCTATTCGGTTTAATTTTCGATTTCAGTTCTGCACACCCTTATTGATAATGCCTTTGAGTCATTATTTTATCACCCTCTCCCATAGTTTTTTTTAAATAAAAACTCTAAAATATTAAATATTTTGGAAGAAATGGTCAAAATATTGAAATTGTTTAATGTTGAAGGAGTTTGAGATACGTCCATGACTCACGAGATGATAAATTGACCCCTATATAATAGAAATAATATCGGAACAAAAAATAATTTATATGAAATTAGTTATATATTAATTTTTTCCTTAATTAGGGAATCTATCATTTATGTGTGCATTAATATGGACACTTATATATTAATTTCGTAACTTCTATATTTATTATTTCCTTATTAATATTGTAACTGCCAATTTAATTCATCATTATTAAGAAAATTAAGTATTCCTTAATTATGGACCTATATAAGGGCTTAGTTTCTACATTTGAAATAGAGGAAAAAACTTAGAGATACCAAAACTTTGTCGGTTTGTCTCCTTGTATATTCTCTTTGTCTAAGGGGCTTTTAGTTTGTGGATTTATGCTTTCATCCCTAGTTCGTGACACGTGGGTGATAGGCTTTGCCGGTAATGTGAAACAATCGATTTCTGCTTTCGCTTCAACGATCTGCGCTTTAAGAGGTATTTATATCTACTTCTCGCAATATATCGTGATATATAATTTTCTTACAAATGTATTGCAGATAATCTTATTTTTGTCTAAAAAATTAATTCTTGATTATGATTAACAATTTAAATCCTAGTTTATGTTATCATCATCATCATTATTAAATACTAATTATACAAAATTTGCAACAGAATAAGAGTTCTTATATAGTTTGAATTAATAATTTAATTATTCACAATTGGCAAGTTTCTAAAATGCCAAAAAAAAAGTTAAATTGTTTGATTTAAATTTCCTTCTATTTCAATTAAGATTATTTTCTACTATAATTGACATGTTGTTTTTGGAAATATTTTTTGCTACTAATTTTTATGTTTGACCCAAATTTTAATTGGAGGGGACCTGGTACAATTTTGGGCTAGGTAATGAGGGCCACATTTATTTGTCCGGTGTAATTAATTATTGGCCATGTAATTTTTATGTGGAAAAGTTACCGAGACAGTTGTTGAAATGATGGAATACATGGGCAATTGGACAGAAACACACGATCACCAACAAAACTATGGAAAAAAAAGATAGAATCGGACACACAACTCATTCCACACAACTGAAAATGACTTTATTTTTCTTTAGAATTTTTCCAGCTTAAAGATTAGATTAGTTTTTTTTTTTTTAATTCAGTTTTTCATTCAAAGTAGTGTATTCCAATTTCATTTTATTGCATTTTTCAAAATTCCTTAAGCTTTTTCTCGAAGCAACAGTTTAAAAGAATTCAAAAACTCTAATAGAAGTTTAAAAGATGTGCATTAATTAATTTGAGAATACTTTAATTCTCTGATAAGCTTGCAACCGCATGCATTTATTGTTTGATCGGCAAAAATAAACGAACAATTTGATTGCAATAATATTACAGATATTACCTTCAATTCAAGTTTAAACTAAACAGTCACATTTTGGTGGTTCACTTGTCCAATTATTGGAATTGAAGAATATACTTGAAGTTGAACAAATAATTCATTTATAAGTAATTTCAAAACGTTGAACTTATAAGTGCAATATAAGATCTTGACCGTTACTTTGAGTGTTACTAAATGCCTTAAAGGAAATACTAGAGTTCTTTGAAAAAAAATGTCCTACAGAAAGGAAAATAGTTTGATTGTTATAAAATTCTCTCGAACTAACTTCAAATTTGTCTGAAAAAACTTGAAATATCTTTTACAAAAATTATGAATAAATCTAATTCAAACGATAAGAAAAATTGTTCGATGACAAAAGTTAGTGCTCCAAATGAGGAATATTTAGGGATGATCACAGGACGAGGTAGGGGCGGGGATTCCCCGTCCCCATCTCCGATAGTATTTCGGAGAGAAAATTTCTTTCATTCCTGCCCTGCAGAAAAAGTATTTTTTTAAATTTTAATTATAATTAAAATATAATATTTAATAATTAATTGTAATTAAAATATAATTTTTAATAATTAAAAAATATAAATTTAATTAATATAAATTTTAACAATTAATAAAATTAAAATTAAATATAATTTAAAATTAAATTATATAAATATAATTTAAAACTAAATTATATAAATATTCTCCATCCCGTAATTTTAAGTTGGGAACATTTTTTGTAACACTCTTATCACTCCGATCATACGGAACCGTGCACGCAAACCGAAATTTTTTTTTAACTTTTAAATAGCACCCAAATTCAGTACTACCAGTATACTTAGGTGATCGATGACCTATAACTGTCTCGGGTTACTATTCACATAATAAACTTTCGACAATATAATGGCTGTATTTTAACTAGTCTCCTGAAAAACCAGACAAAACACAGCCTCTCAGAGGCACAACACTTCTAAAACAATCATTATATTTTTCCAAACTTCCATCAAACATCCAATAATTCAAACAGATCATAATCATAGTCACACACATATCTGTTTACATATATTTATATGTCCAAATACTTATACATATCAGTCATTTATATACATGCCAAAACCTACATAATTTACTTAACAACATAATTTCTTTCCTTCCATCCGTGCATCACCGCTCCTCCAGCTCTGTACCTGCATGCAGTAGAAACTACATGCTGAGCATAAACTATGCCCAGTGGTGACTAACAATCCTAATACTTTCTTTGCAATATTTATTTCTTTAATATACTTTATCTAATCAATTAAATTCTAATTGAATACAATTAACCATTTTTCATCAAGTTCAAGTGGAAACAATTGTTTTTCACATTATTTACACTTTTTCTCATTTATTTCATAACTACTGACAAATTTTCCTTTCTAGTCCTAAAAAGTGTGCTAAATTCCAAAAATGTCCTTTTTGTCTTAATATTTACGATTTTGCCATTATAGTCATTTATTTTCATTTTCATTACACAAGTTTCACCATTATTTGTCATTTATTCTTTACTTTACTACTTTTGGGTAAAATTATAGTTTAGTCCCTGTACCATAAAATTTTATCTTATTGACACTGTTAGGTCTCCAAAATTACTATTTTGCCCTTGTCACCATTTCTCACTTAGGTTTACTTATTAATTATCCATTTTGGCAAAATTATCATTTTGCCCCTGAACTTTCATTTTCTTTCGTTTAAGCCCTTTTTCCACTTTAAACTTCATTTTTATCATTCTTTTCATTTCTTTTAACTTATTATCACTCTCATTTCATTTCATGCCCCTAGCACAGTACCGACAGAAATTCTCAGACTGGATACTCGGGACGTGGACCCCCATGGACCACATAAAGACTGAAAAATGATCTCAACGACCATTTTTCCATGTAGCAGATATCAGGTACAAACAGAAGCTATGGCGATTAGTGATCCTACCATAACTAAGCAAGTCGTCGTGACTTGCATCGCGGTACAGATGTCCCTATGGCTAGCCAATTATATCCTGAGCTAGGCTTTTACTGTCAGACTAAGTCTAAGGGCATAATTTCATAAAAATTGCAATCAAACTTTAAATTTTTTCATTATTTCATTACTCTAAAATACTCGTATTTATTTCTTTTCATTCTTTTACATAGATTGTGAATTATTCTACCATAATTCACCAAAATCATTCACTTTCTCATCAAATTGCACATTATTTCATATTAACTCCATTTTTCCATTACTTACATAATTGAAATTATTCTCTAAAATATTCATTTAATTTCAATAAATTCCATAAAAATTCCTAAGCATATTATTTCATTTCTAATATCATTTAAAAGCTTAAATTTATCATAATTCACAAAATACACTTAGGTTTACCTTAGGGTACAATTCGGCCATCAAGGTAAGTATGCCATACAATTATTCAATAAATCATTTAGGCATTTAAACATACTTATTTAAGGTCTAGTTACACTATTTCATCATTAATTTCCATTTAATCACCATTTTATCACTTTAACCCTAACTTACATAAAGGTTACTTAATTGGAATCAAAGAAATTACTAAGATTTATTAGTCACTAACCTTTCTTTCTTACTCTAGGATGCCTAAGCTTCCTTTTCCTTGCCTTTAGCCTTGGAAGCTTGCAATTCTCCTTGATTTCCTAAGAGAACCGAAATTTCAAGCCATTAAAACTCTAGTTTTTCAACCTCAAATGCTAAAAATAACATCATAAATGAAGTCTAGGCACCCAAAAACATAAGTAGGCACCAAAGAAAGAATTTAGACCCCTTGGCTTCACTTACCTCAAATGAAACCCTAAACTCTCTCTCCTAATTTTCCTTGATTTTCTTCCTTGATTTGAAGAGAGGAAGTCATAAAACTTAACTAGAGAGGCAAAAATTACTATTGGGTGGCTTGATTTAGTGTGAAATGGAGAGAGAAAAGAAGAAAAACTCAAGCAATAATGGTGAGGGGAGTTCGGCCAAGAAGAGGAGATAAGGAGGAAGATGACTTGCTGGCTTATTCCAGAAAATTCACACTATATATAGGTCTTCTAAATGGGTGAATTGGGCTTGGGTTGGCAATTGGGCTTAATTAAATAATTAAGGCTCATTAACTACCTAATTCAAGTTCAATTTGATTTCTCCTCTTTTCTTACTTCAAATCACTTCAAATTTGATTCCATAATTCTTATCACATCAAAATTAGGTAGTACACAAAATTTCGGCTCAATCGAAGTTCGTTACTGATCCGATTCAACCAAACTGGTTCGATTCGACAACTGTCGACATCGCCGAAAAATTCATTTCTTTATACCAAAATATTCTACATGAAATTTCATGAAGATCTGCAAAATATGGTAATTTTTGGATTTCATTTGCTATTTTTAAAAATTTATGCAAAATCAAGTCACCTTCCCTACCAGAGAAATTGACTCGCTACCTTTTTCGTATTTTTGACTTTCGGAGGCCTATTTGACCTTGATTTTTCTTCAAATTTCAACCCCGGACTCACCATGACCAATACTTTCCGATGGTCAAATAAAATATTTTTCACTTTCGGGTCCGTTTTACGGCCCGGATGCACTATTTACCATCGGAATTTACTGTTCACAGCCAGACCGGTGTTGAGGCCATTACAATTCTCTTCTACTAAAAGAAATTTCGTCCTCGAAATTTACCTGTATTGAAGAGGTGGGGATACTGATGTCTTATAGTGGCTTCTGGTTCCCAAGTAGCTTCTTCAACATTATGATGGTGCCACAGTACCTTCACTAATGGAACCTGTTTGTTTCTGAGTTGACGGACTTCTCTTGCTAAGATTTTCACCGGTTCCTCTTCATAGGTCATGTCATCAGCCACTTGAATCTCTTCCTGTGTAATCATATGACTAGGATCCGATCTGTATCTACGGAGCATAGACACGTGGAACACATCATGCATCTTTTTTAGTTCAGAAGGCAACTTTAATCGATACGCTACGGGACCCACTCGCTGAAGTATCTTATAAGGGCCAATAAATCTAGGACTTAACTTGCCCTTCTTTCCAAATCTTAAGATCTTTCTCCACGGAGATACTTTCAAGAAAACTCGATCTCCCACCTGAAACTCTATGTCCTTCCTTTTCAAATCAGCATAAGACTTTTGACGATCCGCAGCTTCTTTCAATCTACCTTTAATGACCCGAACTTTCTCTTCAGAATCACGGATCAAATCAGAACCTACTAACTTCCTTTCACTCAATTCGGTCCAACATAAAGGAGTTTTGCACTTCCTACCATACAGTGCTTCAAAAGGAGCCATGTTCAAGCTAGATTGGTGATTGTTATTGTATGCAAACTCTGCCAAAGGTAAATGTTTTTCCCAACTGGATCCAAACTCTAGAATGCAACATCTGAGCATATCCTCCAAAACCCGGATCACTCTCTCGGACTGGCCATCTGTCTGAGGGTGAAAGGCTGTACTAAAGTGAAGCATCGTACCCAAAGCATCTTGAAAACTGTGCCAGAATCGAGAAGTAAACCTTGGATCCCTGTCAGAAACAATGGAAGATGGTACTCCATGCAATCTTACTATCTCATTAATATACAATTCCGCCAATTTAGACAAAGGATAGTCCATCCGTACTGGCAAAAAGTGAGCAGACTTAGTGAGTCGATCAATAATCACCCAGATGGCGTCATGCTTCTTCTGAGTCAGTGGCAAGCCTGTTACAAAATCCATGGTTACTCGGTCCCATTTCCACTCTGGTACTAACAAAGGATGCAACAACCCTGAAGGAACTTGGTGCTCAGCTTTTACTTGCTGACAGATCAGACATTTACTTACAAATTCTGTCACATCTCGCTTCATACCTGGCCACCAATAGAAAGCTTTCAAATCTTGATACATTTTATTGCCTCCAGGATGCATTGCATAGCTGCTATGATGTGCTTTAGTTAGAATACCTTTCTTCAACTCTTCCTGGTTTGGAACACAAAGCCTTTGCTTAAAATAAAGGCTCCCATCATCACTCAAAGAGTAATTCTCTACACTGCCATTCTGAAGTCTATTCTTAATGCTCATCAACCGATCATCTTCTTTCTGAGCAGTCTTAACTTGATGTACAAAGTCAGGCTTTACTTGCAATTCAGCTACCAGGGCTCCATTTGAAGTTAAACTTAAATGGACATTCATAGCTCGGAGAGCTGCAAATAAAAAATTCAATTACTAATGCAAAACAATCACTTGTACTAATTACTTAAGGGTATTCACATCACCTGACATAAATTTCCTGCTGAGTGCATCGGCTACTACGTTAGCTTTTCCTGGGTGGTAATCGATGTAGCAATCATAATCCTTGATCAATTCCAACCAGCGCCTTTGTCTAAGGTTAAGCTCTTTCTGAGTAAGAAGATATTATAAACTCTTATGATCTGAGTAGATATAGCATCTCTCGCCATATAAATAATGTCTCCAAATTTTCAGCGCAAGAACAATGGCTGCTAACTCCAGATCATGGGTAGGGTAGTTCTTCTCATGTGTTTTCAACTGTCGGGAGGCATATGCAATCACCCTACCTTCCTGCATCAAAACACACCCTAATCCATTCCTGGATGCATCGCTATAGACCACAAAATCCTTACCCGATTCAGGTTGAGTAAGAATTGGAGCTTCAGTCAACATACTTTTAAGTCTTTCAAAACATTTTTGACAAGCATCAGTTCACACAAATCTAACATCCTTCTATAGTAACCGGGTTAAAGGTATTGCAATAGTAGAAAAACCTTTAATGAATCTCCTATAGTACCCGGCTAAACCCAGAAAACTCCTCACTTTCGTAACATTCTTGGGTGGTTTCCATTGGATAATCGCATCAATCTTTGAAGGATCCACTTTAATACCTTCTGCCGAGATTACATGACCCAGAAAAGACACCTCATTTAACCAAAAGTCACATTTACTAAACTTAGCGTATAACTGTTTTTTCCTTAGGACTTGCAGAACAAGCTTCAGATGCTTATCATGTTCTTCCGGCGTCTTGGAGTAGACCAGAATGTCATCAATAAAAACTACTACAAACTGGTCCAAATAGGGATGAAAAACCCTATTCATCAAGTCCATAAAGGCGGCTAGAGCATTCGTAAGCCCAAAAGGCATAACCAGAAACTCATAGTGGCCATACCTGGTACGAAAAGCAGTCTTCGGCACATCTGCTTCTTTCACTCCCATTTGATAATAGCCTGATCTCAAGTCAATCTTTGAGAAAACACCTGCTCCCTTAAGCTGATCAAACAAGTCTTCAATGCGAGGGAGAGGATACTTGTTCTTAATGGTAACTTTATTCAGTTGCCTATAGTCAATGCACAACCTGAGTGTACCATCTTTCTTCTTGACAAACAGAACTGGCGCTCCCCAGGGAGAAACACTGGGCCTAATAAACCCTTTATCTAACAATTCTTGCAACTGAATTTTCAATTCTTTTAACTCTGCAGGTGCCATCCTATAGGGAGCAATAGAAATAGGTACAGTACCTGGAGCAACCTCAATAGAAAATTTTACCTCCCTGTTAGGTGGTAACCCAGGCAACTCATCAAGAAAGACATCCTGAAACTCCCTGACAGTAGGTACTTCTGACATCATTGGACTGACTTTCTTTACTTCCACTGCATAACACATGTAAGCCACACATCCTTTTCTAATCAACCTTTTAGCAGCAGTGGCGGATATCACATCGGACAGAAAATCAGTTCTCACACCTACCACTTTCACCTCTCGATCATCGCTAAGCTTTAAGGTGACTCTCTTCTTTCTACAATCAACAGTCGCTTGGTGGGCGGATAACCAATCCATCCCCAGAATCACGTCGAACTCATGGAAAGGCAAAGCGATCAGGTTTGCCAGGAAGATGTGTCCCTGGGCACTAATAGGACACTATCTGTACACTTTATCTATCACTACACTATGCCCCAAAGGATCGCTCACCAAAACATCCTGGTCCAAGCATTCCTCTTTCATCCCTCGATCCCGTGCTAAAACAGTGCTAATATAAGAATGCGTGGAACTCGAATCAATCAATGCATGCACCGAATCAGATAACAAGAGAAACGTACCGACTATTACATCTGGGGCATCCTCATCTTCACGTGCTCTGACAGCATAAGTCTGATCCGATACTCTCTTCTGACCCTGTGATGTCTGTCCAACAGGTCTGGAGGCTGAAGTGTGAGGGGCGGCTCCCCTACCACGACCTCTAGGAGCTGAGGATCCTGTACTTAATGCTGGTGAATTAACTGAGGTAGTCTGCATGGCAGGACAGTCTCTGATCTGATGATCTCTGGATCCACATCTGAAACAGGCTCCTGTCAGAAATCTGCACTCTCCAGAATGAAACTTACCACAGTGCTCATAAGCCACTGCAGAATCACTATCTCGGTCCCAAGGGGTACTAATAGTCGGAGCTCTGCCTCGAGATGCACCACCCTGACCTCGGCCTACTGCTACAGGTGACTGTCCCTGAAATGCCTGAGATCCCTTTACTGTCTTCCCTTTTCTACTGAACTGTCCCTGCTTCCTCTTTTGCTGAAATTGGGACTGTCTCTCAGCCTGCTCAGCCTGAGTCGTCTCTAACTTTATGGTTGCTTCCACCATAGCATGCAAGGTAGGATACTTCTGAGCTCCAATAATCTGTTTAAGCTCAGTATGCAGGCCTCTTTCAAATCTGTAACATAATTTCTCCTCTGTAGCCTGGCCTTCATCCAGGTAAGCACTCAACCGCTCAAATTCTCTTTCATACTCTGCCACTGTCTTGTTTCCCTGTTTTAATCTCCAAAAAGCCTCTTGCATAGTGGCCTTGTACTCGGACCCAATGTATTTCTTCTCAAACTGGTTCACAAAGTACTCCCAACTCAACTGATCTGCAGGAGTATGTCGTCTGACTGAATCCCACCAAATGAATGCAGGACCCTGAAATAATGCTACAACACCTTCAAATTTTTCTTTCAGTGGACTGTGGGTTATTTCAAATAATCTCTTTATCTTATATAGCCATTCTTCAGCCACTGCAGGTGTCAAAGGTTCTCTACCAAAAAAGTCTTCTGCCTCCAATTTCTTTAATTGTTCCAGGATAGGTCTCCGCCTAGGCGGGGCTGGCTGAATCTGTACTACTATCGACTGAGGCTGCGCCGGAGCCGGAGCTGCCTGCAGTCTCTACTGAATGTAGTCAGCCATCAAATCAAGGAAGTTCAGCTGAGGGAAAGGAGGCGGTGCTATAGGAGGAGGGTACGATTGTGGGGCCTCTTGACGCTCAATATTACTCGATGCCTCACTCCTGCTGTCAGCTGACTGTTGTCCTTGGTCAGTAGACATCTTTTCACTATAAAACAAAAGGAGCAGATGCACATTAGTTCCAAAACACCAACTTCCAAAAATAATTGGCATGTATATACAGATAAATCAATTAATACCCACTCCGATCTTAGAACCGTCTAAACCCTTTGCTCTGATACCAATAAAATTGTAACACTCTTATCACTCCGATCCTACGGAACCGTGCACGCAAACCGAATTTTTTTTAACTTTTAAATAGCACCCAGATTCAGTACTACCAGTATACTTAGGTGATCGATGACCTATAACTGTCCCGGGTTACTATTCACATAATAAAATTTTGGCAATATAACGACTGTATTTTAACTAGCCTCCTGAAAAATCAGACAAAACACAGCCTCTCAGAGGCACAACACTTCTAAAACAATCATTACATTTTCCCAAACTTCCATCAAACATCCAATAATTCAAACAGATCATAATCATAGTCACGCACATATCTGTTTACATATATTTACATGTCCAAATACTTATACATATCAGTCATTTATATACATGCCAAAACCTACATAATTTACTTAACAACATAATTTCTTTCCTTCCATCCGTGCATCACCGCTCCTCCAGCTCTGTACCTGCATGCAGTAGAAACTACATGCTGAGCATAAACTATGCCCAGTAGTGACTAACAATCCTAATACTTTCTTGCAATATTTATTTCTTTAATATATTTTATCTAATCAATTAAATTCTAATTGAATACAATTAAGCATTTTTCATCAAGTTCAAGTGGAAACAATTGTTTTTCACATTATTTACACTTTTTCTCATTTATTTCATAACTACTGACAAATTTTCCTTTTTAGTCCTCAAAATTGTGCTAAATTCCAAAAATGTCCTTTTTGTCTTAATATTTACGATTTTGCCATTATAGTCATTTATTTTCATTTTCATTACACAAGTTTCACCATTATTTGTCATTTATTCTTTACTTTACTACTTTTGGATAAAATTACAATTTAGTCCCTGTACCATAAAATTTTATCTTATTGACACTGTTAGGTCTCCAAAATTACTATTTTGCCCTTGTTAACCATTTCTCACTTAGGTTTACTTATTAATTACCCATTTTGGCAAAATTACCATTTTGCCCCTGAACTTTCATTTTCTTTCGTTTAAGCCCTTTTTCCACTTTAAACTTCATTTTTATCATTCTTTTCATTTCTTTTAATTTATTATCACTCTCATTTCATTTCATGCCCCTAGCACAGTACTGACAGAAATTCTCAGACTGGATACTCGAGACGTGGACCCCCATGGGCCACATAAAGACTGAAAAATGATCTCAACGACCATTTTTTCACGTAGCAGATACCAGGTACAAACAGAAGCTATGGCGATCAGTGATCCTACCATAACTAAGCAAGTCGTCGTGACTTGCACCGTGGTACAGATGTCCCTATGGCTAGCCAATTATATTCTGAACTAGGCTTTTACTGCCAGACTAATTCTAAGGGCATAATTTCATAAAAATTGCAATCAAACTTTAAATTTTTTCATTATTTCATTACTCTAAAATACTCGTATTTATTTCTTTTCATTCTTTTACATAGATTGTGAATTATTCTACCATAATTCACCAAAATCATTCACTTTCTCATCAAATTGCACATTATTTCATATTAACTCCATGTTTCCATTACTTACATAATTGAAATTATTCTCTAAAATATTCATTTAATTTCAATAAATTCCATAAAAATTCCTAAGCATATTATTTCATTTCTAATATCATTTAAAAGCTTAAATTCATCATAATTCACAAAATACACTTAGGTTTACCTTAGGGTACAATTCGGCCATCAAGGTAAGTATGCCATACAATTATTCAATAAATCATTTAGGCATTTAAACATACTTATTTAAGGTCTAGTTACACTATTTCATCATTAATTTCCATTTAATCACCATTTTATCACTTTAACCCTAACTTACATAAAGGTTACTTAATTGGAATCAAAGAAATTACTAAGATTTATTAGTCACTAACCTTCCTTTCTTGCTCTAGGATGCCTAAGCTTCCTTTTCCTTGCCTTTAGCCTTGGAAGCTTGCAATTCTCCTTGATTCCCTAAGAGAACCGAAATTTTAAGCCATTAAAACTCTAGTTTTTCAACCTCAAATGCTAAAAATAACATCATAAATGAAGTCTAGGCACCCAAAAACATAAGTAGGCACCAAAGAAAGAATTTAAACCCCTTGGCTTCACTTACCTCAAATGAAATCCTAAACTATCTCTCCTAATTTTCCTTGATTTTCTTCCTTGATTTGAAGAGAGGAGGTCATAAAACTTAACTAGAGAGGCAGAAATTACTATTGGGTGGCTTGATTTAGTGTGAAATGGAGAGAGAAAAGAAGAAAAACTCAAGCAACAATGGTGAGGGGAGTTCGGCCAAGAAGAGGAGATAAGGAGGAAGATGACTTGCTGGCTTGTTCCAGAAAATTCACACTATATATAGGCCTTCTAAATGGGTGAATTGGGCTTGGGTTGGCAATTGGGCTTAATTAAATAATTAAGGCCCATTAACTACCTAATTCAAGTCCAATTTTATTTCTCCTCTTTTCTTACTCCAAATCACTCCAAATTTGATTTCATAATTCTTATCACATAAAAATTAGGTAGTACACAAAATTTCGGCTCAATCGGAGTCCGTTACTGGTCCGATTCAACCAAATTGGTTCGATTCGATAACTGTCGACATCGCCGAAAAATTGATTTCTTTATACCAAAATATTCTACATAAAATTTCATGAAGATCTACAAAATATGACAATTTTTGGAGTTCATTTGCTATTTTTAAAAATTTATGCAAAATCAAGTTACCTTCCTTATCAGGAAAATTGACTCGCTATCTTTTTCGTATTTTTGACTTTTGGAGGCCTATTTGACCTCGATTTTTCTTTAAATTTCAACTCCGGACTCACCATGACCAATACTTTTCGATGGTCAAATAAAATATTTTTCACTTTCGGGTCCGTTTTATGGTCCGAATGCACTATTCACCATCAGAATTTACTGTTCAAGGCCAGACCGATGTTGAGGCCATTACTTTTTTTCTAAATTCCTATCCCCACGAGGAAATTTTCAAAACTTTTCCGTCTCATTATCATCCCAAGCAATATTTTCACCATGGTTGGCATCATATTACTACTAATTTTCTGGAATTTTTTATTCTAAAATAAAAGTATATTATTATTATTATTATTATTATTATTATTATTCATTTGGAAATTGGAAGAATTAAAAAAAAAGTCATAGCATATTAGCGGGCTGCCAATCACGTGGGCTTACTCACAACTACAATTGAAGCAACAAACAATTCGGTAATAATTTAAAAGAACAAGGGTATTTACGAACCTCTACAGCCTTATAAACACTTTCTCTATATTCCAAAACAGCCTCGCCAACGCCAACGATAACGCCACTCCCCACTCCACTCTCAGAAACAATCCTTTTCTTTCATTTTCCCGGAAAATAAAAATGTCCAAGTGCAACAAAATCCGCCATATTGTTAGAATCCAGCAAATGCTTAAGCGGTGGCGCCGCAAGGCAAGAGCGACGGCCTCACTTGCTCCCTCAGATGTTCCCACCGGTCACGTGGCTATCTGCGTGGGATCTACTGGAAGAAGGTTTATCGTACGCGCCACCCACCTGAACCACCCTATCTTCAAGAAGCTCCTCGTGCAAGCGGAGGAGGAGTACGGCTTCAAAAACATGGGTCCGTTAACCGTCCCTTGCGACGAATCTGTCTTCGAGGAGATTCTCCGAGTTGTATCTCGATCAGACTCCGGGCGTTTTTCGAATCTGGAGGATATTCAGAGGTGCTGCCACGTAAGCATGAGGAATAGCCTCGAGGTTTTGGGTGAATCTAGGCCGTTGCTTCATGGTTATTTAAGCTAGCCGGGTTTGACTCGGCGAGTTTCCGAGTTGGACGGGGACTAACTACAATTTTTTGTTTAATTAGTCTCTGGGATTATTGATCTTTTTTCTAGTATTATTTTTTAAAAAAAGAAATTATGGTTAGAATGGTTAGTTTTGATTGGAAAATGGAGATGGCAAGTGGGGTTGGATTTTATGGAAACCGAGTCGTCCCGAGTTGGCGAAAAAGCAAGGGAGGGGATTATCTCTTGTAAATTAATTAATTAATTATTAATGTTATGTGCTAATTGCAAGCAAAGATTTTGATTTTTGTATCTCAATCAAATGCTTTTCTCTTTTCCTTTTTCTTAAATTATGAAAAGCATTTGCATTGTTGAGAAATAAATAAAGTATAAGAACGTACGGATGGTGTTGTCCAGCCCATTATGGTGCGAGTCAAAAGTGATTGTTGTAAGCAAGCACCATGCATTCCAAAAAGAAACTTCCGATTGAATTACATGCGTCCGATCGTTCTTTCAAAAGTCGGATTATATTACATCCGTTCGTTCGATCATCCCAAAAGTCAGTCCAATTATATTATATTGTGAGATAAATTAGAGTATTTGGTTATATAGTTTTCTAGAAGTCAGAATTATATCCAAATAAGATGAAGATAAATGATTTGGTTAGAATCACAATGAGAAGTTAAAAAACATAAATCATATGAAATTCAGGATAATTCCAAAACTCTTTTCTTTTTCATTTTTTTTAATTTAATTTCTTCTGATATATATAATTTTAAATATAATTCTATTGAATGCCCAACTCCTAAATTTTTAACACAAAAACAAAACTATCTTTTTTAGATGTATCATTTTATTATAGCAATTTTATTGTTGTAATTTTGCACAGCTACTATCTAATTATCTTTAAATTCGTGTAACAGTCCACATACAGTATACAGACCACACTCTACATTTATATGCATCAAATCACTCTTTCACTATTTTTTTTTTCTAAACTTCAGCTGTGAATTAAAACATGTAAGTTGGATTACTTTTTTTTTTTTAAATAAATAAATATTATTGCAATTGGCATGGTGCAAATCGACTTTATAAAAAAAAAAAAAAAGCAATAGCTTATAATATTTGTAGAAAGAATTTGTGCAAACTTTGAGTCAAATGAGCCAAAACTTGAGGCAAAGTGGGAGAAATTTAATTTTAGAATCAAGTGGCTTTCTAGTTGTTTAAAGTCTCACCAAAGGAGAAAAAACAAATGTTATTTTAGAATAGTTTTAGTTGAATACAACTCCCCCACTCCAAATTCCTTTGATTCTTCCAAAATGGCACCATCTCTATTCATCTTCAGCCAAACTAACTGGTGGTTTATGCCAACTCCGGGAATCAGCATTAGAACAATTACATACCAATCAGCAATCTGATTCATATGAATCCACAATTTTTAATTTTTAATTAATATCCGCAATAAAATAAAAAAATTTACATAACCATCATGAGGCATTATTCATAATTTTTGAAAGATAAAAAATAAAGGAAGCAGGATGGAAGAGTCTAATAGGGTAATTAAAACAAGCTGGATCCACAAATAAGAGGAGTTTTAATCGGATCAAACGTGAGTATTTCAAAATTTATGGCAATAAATCATTTAAATATGAAAAAACACATTCTTAGATCTCTCAAATTTCATATTTTTCTACATTAAATACTTGTAAAAAAAAACACACACACACACATTAAATCCTTTTACTTTTAATTTCTTCTCAATAAATCATTTTACTTTTGATTTATTCCATATCTAATCTTTATGAGGCGGAACTGATGATTTTAAACAACACGTTCCACCGCATAAAAACTGAATATGAAATAAATAAAAAGTAAAAGGATGTAATGTATAATTTTTTTATTGCACAAGGACTTAATGCAGAAAAATATGAAATTTCAGGAACCTAAAAATGCATTTTACCTTTAAAGATCTGACGATAATTAGACCATTTAAATATCTCGGACTGTTCTATCAATATTCAAGTATGATAAAATCGCAGGTAAACCAACAAACGATTCCACATTGACAAGAAATACCTCATTCAGATCCAAAATTACGTTAATTCCTTGGAAGAATAACTGATCAAACAGACAGCAGGATCAGAACTGACCTAAATTATCTCAAAACAAAAAATCCCCAATCAAACTTCTTTAACAAGAAATCAGAACATAATATTACATAAAGCCTTACCCTCCATTCAAAAAAAAAAAAAAAAAAAGCCTTACCCAAAAGTTAGCAGCACCAGTCACAATTTTTAAACATACGATAGCCCAGGTGTTCATCAAGCCATATAATTTTCCAGGAGAATATGTACAATTATACGATTATACCATGGCAGAATCAAATGGAGACCGCATAATATCTGGCACCAAAGAATATTATGCTCGCCGTTTACTCAGTCGCCATGAATTAGGTTCATGATACCTATCATATAGTGGTTCAATGCGTTCTTGACGCTTGCGCTTGCTCATTTTTGTTGGATCCGACACCTTAAAGAATCTTGGGGCGAGCTCCACAAGCCATTTGGGATCCATAACAGTTACCTCTCGCATGTACTCCTTCGTAGTCATTACCAGCTCATGGTAAATGACCCAGTCTGGCTGTCTCTGAAAAAGTGCACTGCTCGGATGGATATAAACAGGTTGGTTCTCAACTAGGGTCCTGTAACCTTCTTGCGGATCCTTTCTGGCAGCATGGAAAAAAAATCCAGCTGAAATAGCTTTTCTTATTTTTGTGAAATTCTTTCCAGCACTAACAACATCCAACTTGTATCTGAAAATAACAATAGTAATAAAGTTAGAATCAAATGCACAAGGAAATTTAGTTAAATACATCAACATGCTACTTGTACATTTGTAATAGAGATGACAAAATCCACATCTTTGAAGAAATTCAGAGGCCATAATTCAAAAGCTGTAAATAAATAGATTAATGGAAAACAAGCCATCAAGCAACCGATTGGTGTAAGAATTGATAAAGCAAGTCCTAAGATACCCACTTGGAACAACACCCAATACGCAATTAATAATATCTATTTCCCGATGACCAATGAACATTTTTTTCCCAGAGACAAGAGAGCACTTAATATATATGGCACCAAATATTTGCAGCGAAGCAAATCTTATGACAGGTTTGCAATCAATATGTGTTTATTAGTTAAAACCATGGAAGTTCTAAGCAAAACATTGAACAAAGGCCTAAATGACACTACAAAAGGAAAAAGAGAAAAGATAAAGGCATAGCAAGAATAAAATATCAAGAATGTACATTTGGCACATTTTTCCTGTTGTTAAGTATAAGAGACGGGGAACAAGGGCATAAAAGTAATTGTAGCTGTGTGGTAGTTAATTCTGTTATTTTGTTGCTTTCAGTTAAATTCTGTTATATAGCTACAGGTTAAAATAGCCAGCTGTAGCAGGCAGAATAGTGTAGAAGAAAGAGAGATTGCATGCTCTGTTGTCCTTTATCTGTTCTTCTCTAACTATCACCTTCTTCAACCTTCTTAATTTTGGAGATTAATCCAGAATATTACTAATAATCAACTAAGTTAGGATTTAATCCTAACAGTTGGTATTGGAGCAGTTTCAATTCCAAATGGGAAAAACAAATACTAATCAGAAACCCAATGATCCTTTGCCATCAACCTCCATTGAAGAACTGGAGGTGCAGTTGAGAACTCTGAGCTCCAAGTTTGAAGAGCAAGGAGATCCCTACTTGCAATAAATGGAGTCCAGATTTGGATCTCTTGAATCCAGACTGGAAGGGATGATGCAGAAGCAGAATGTCTTGAGGGCTGCACAAAAAATATCTCAGGCAACCTATGAAAAACTCAAGCAAGAGCAGCAAAGATCAGTGGCTCATTTGGCTCAGCCGATTCAAGGAAACTCCAATGCTACAGGTTCTAACAATAGCCACCAGAACCCATCTAGTATTAGAGGTAAGGAGACTCAAACCCCCATTTCAGAATCAGATTTGACAAGAGACTCTTACCCACACCTGTGGATAGAAACAATATAGATTCTATGGGTCAGGGTAGGACTTATCTTAATAGGCTTCTGCCTAAGTTTGATCTTCCTACGTTTGAAGAGGTAGATATCCAATCCTGGGAAAATAAGTGCAGGAATATATCTCCATCTATGAAGTGATACCAGAGAAACATGGAGAGTGTGGTTGAGGAGCTGCAAAGGCTTCGGCAGCTAACCACTGTAGATGAGTACTTAGATAAATTTGAAACCCTTAAGCTAAAAATGGAGAGGAAGTATCCAAACCAACCTGAGTCATATTTTGTATCCAGTTTTATAGGGGTTCTCAAGGATGATATCAGGTCTGTGATTAAGATGTTCAAACCTCCAGATCTGGATACAGCCATAGAACAGGCTAAACTCCAAGAACTCCATCTGGAGGCTATTAAGCCCAAAATACATATAAACCAATTAACAAACCTTGGAGCCCTGTCAAAAAGAAACAAAATAATATCCAGACTCAGACCAGTACTACAAAGCTCACCTCAGACCAACGGCCAAATCACCCCTCAAATGCTTCAAAACTCCCATAAACATACTCCCAATTCAGGACCCCTGGAAAATGTTATAAATGTGGGGATAATTACGGCCCAGGGCACCAATTTAATCCTAAGAGACTGCAGGCCTTAATGAACAGGATATTTCAGCCCTACCTCAGCAGATTTGTCCTAGTTTTCTTTGATGATATTCTCATCTACAGTGAGAATATGGACCAGCATCTAAAGCACTTGCAGATGGTGTTCAACATTCTTAGAGATCAACAGCTTTATGCTAAGGCCTCCAAATGTGAATTTGGCAAGGACAGTGCGCAGTACTTGGGGCATATTATCTCAGCAGAGGGCACATTAATCCTAACATTCGTATAGCACCTCCATGACTTATTTACAACATTTACCCAACATTTGATCAAGGAGGAATAAAAATAACACATGAACGATTAACTCTTACAGTAAAGCAATAAGACAGACCACAAGAATAAATGTCATTCCATTAAAAAAAAAAAAATTATAAACAGCAATAAAAGTTATCATACTTATCCATGATTGAGAGAAGCTGTTTCCTGACATCCTGTGCCCTCCTCAAGGATCTGGACTGAACAAAATTCTCAAAACACCATGGCCCTGAAAAGTTCTTAGCTTTCCAAGCCTCATAAACAGCAAGTAAGGTCAAATGGTCTCCCTCAGGCTGGAAAAATTTGGCCCTCTTCTGATCTGCTTGAGCTTGTTTTTCCCTAGGCCTGTAGAAGATGTTACCAGTTTGTATCATGGCAATAATTGTCAAAATCTCATCACTGCACCCAAGATCTACACTTGCCAGCAACATCTTGGACAATGGTGGATCCAGAGGAAATTCTGCCATTTTCCTTCCCAATTTGGTAAGGAGTCCCTCCTCGTCTAGAGCTCCTAGACTGTATAACTGTTCCATGGCAGATATGAGGGCCTGGGGTGATGGAGGGTCCATAAAATCAAAAGACAGTAGATCATTAATTCCCATAGCTTTCATTGTGAGTGTAGTAGTCCCAAGATTTATTCTTTGAATTTCTGGAATTGTGGTAGGAGACATCTCATTACGGTATGCACTTTCTGTGTATAAACGGTAACATTTTCCAGGTCCAGTACGCCCAGCACGTCCAGCTCGTTGCTTGGCAGATGCTTGTGAAATTGGGGTAATAACTAGAGAATCAAGCCCTTGCTTCGGATTATACACATTCTGCTTAGCAAAGCCAGGATCGATGACATAGAAAATCCCATCAATTGTCAAAGAAGCCTCAGCAATATTGGTTGCTACAACCACCTTCCTCTTACCTGGAGGGGCAGGTTCAAAAATCCTGGACTGCATCTCACTGGGAAGGGCACTATAAACAGGCAATATAATCAATTCAGGAACATTTTTACCCAGTCCTTTCATCCTCTCATACAGAGATGAACAAGCAAAATCGATCTCCTCCTGACCAGTCAGAAAAAGAAGTATGTCACCTTCAGGTTCAGTCAAGTGGATTTGTAGCACAGTGATCAAGGATGCATCCAAATAGTCACTTTCTGGCTGTTTGGTGTACAATATCTCCACTGGGAAAGTTCTCCCGGGAATTGTGAATATGTTGCAATTGAAGAAATACCCTGAAAATTTCTCAGCATCCAGTGTAGCAGATGTGACGATCAGGCGAAGATCAGGTCTCCTCTTTACAAGCTGTTTAAGTAACCCAAAAAGCACATCAGTGTGGATTGTCCTCTCATGAGCTTCATCAAGCATTATCACTGAATACTGAGAAAGGTTCTCATCAATCAAAATCTCCCTTAGTAGCATACCATCAGTCATATACTTGATCACGGTATCTGGTCCAGTACAGTCCTCAAATCGTATGGCATATCCAACCTCCTCTCCTAAACGACAACCAAACTCTTCAGCAACCCTCTTGGCTACAGACATAGCTGCTACTCGGCGAGGTTGAGTACATCCTATCTTACCCCTTGTTGTGTAACCTGCTTCAGCAAGATACTGTGTTACCTGGGTAGTCTTACCTGAACCAGTCTCACCAATAACTACCAGAACCTGATTATCATGGACAGCTTGAACTAACTCTTTCTTCAATTTGTAGATTGGCAAACTTTGTCTCTGTTCCTGAATGGATAGCTTTGATCTTTGACCAAACGTTAAAGCTTTTCCAAATGCATCCTTCTTCCATTCAGGCATGTCATAAGCGGACAAGCCAACACCTCTAAGCTCCTGAGCAAGATGCCTCTCACCAGTCTCAGGCATTGGGTCTTCCCAAGGACGATTAAGATCCTTTGGAATTGAATCAAGCATTGTCCTCTGCTGCTGTTCTCTTACTTCTCTTCTCTCCTTTATAAGTGCAGACTGAAGTGCTGCAGCACGGCTCAATGATCCCTCTGGATTCTTAAAAATCTTCACAGGTGACATATCAACAGAGTACCGAGTCTGCCCTTGCAAAAATGCTGGCTCATCTTCATTTAACTCAATTTCAAGCTCTTCCTCAGCTCCCTCTTCTTGGTAAAGCATCCCATCCCCTTCCTCATCATACATGGGGTACTCTTTGACACTTAAAACTCCTGAAGCAATCAACTGTTTAGCCTCCCATCTTTCTGGTGAGCTCATTCTCTTCAATGGCCTTCGTGATGGAATAGCATCATCTACTTCTGTGATCCTTATCCCAGAAAGGCCCATTCTAGTCATCGGGCCCTCCTTGGACCCTGAGGGATTGGTCCTAAAAGTATCATCTTCATCTGAGCTCTTCTTCAAAGGAAGTAAATCCTTGCCAGTATTCTGATCAACATCCCTCATGGAAAGACTCAACTTCTGTCCTGAAACTGAAATCACCTTAACATAAACTTCCTGGTCTCTCTTTACAACATCCTTAGCATTACCAATCCTCCTAGTAGCCATTTGTGAAACATGAACCAAACCCTCCTTGCCTCTAAAATCATTCAATTGAACAAAGCAACCTGAGTCCATTACTCTCGACACCCTACCCTTATACACCTTATACAATTCAGGCTCACTGGAACTGCGATGGCCATTCCAATTCCTTTCACTTTCACCATCATCTCTGTCATAGTAAACACCTTCTTCACTCCCATCTTTTCTATTCCTGTCATGCCTTTCCCTGTGCCTTCCTCTACTTCGATAATCACCACTTTTGCCATCATGGCCCTCCCTATACTCTCTGTCTCTACGCCTTTCATCTCTATCAGATCTATCCCCGTGCCTAGGCCTATCTCTATCTCTATCTCTCCAGTCTCTATCTCTATTCTTAACCTCATCTTCTCTTTCCTTGTGATTCTTTTTCTCCCTAGCCTCCGTTTGGAGTTCCCGTTCGAGCTCCTTCACTCTCTCCTTGGTATCAGCAATAGCAAGAGCTTTGTACTTGGATTTTTTAGGATCAGAGGGAGCGTCGGTGTCATTATTATAGGATTCCATATCAGACTTGGCTTTGGGAGGAAGGATGGCATGAATAATAGTTAGAAGAGTACGTACAAAGTAATCAGGCATCTCCGCCCCGTGCTCCTTCAACTTGGAATCAAATTCATCAACAGTCTCGCAATTACGACCCAATTCGGTGATGAACTCTGCCAATACTTTGTCTCCAAACCCTAAGTGAGTTTCCAGCTCCGCGCAAACCTTGGATACGAGAGAGAGGTATTCTAGTTTCTTAAGACCATCATTATCTTGGGTTTTTGTAGCGCTAGCCATTGATGAATTTTGAAAAATGCTAAAATAGATAGGACGAGATTCGAGTATTTAAAACTAATGTTGAGAGTTTTCAATTGTATTGCGTACCTCACTGGTGAAAGTTCCAGATGCCTGACTCATTTGAAACGAAAGCACGTGCAAAAGAAACGACCAAAATTCATTATCTCACCGTAAATCACTGATGATAATGAGAATAACAAATATCCAGGTTAAAGAGATGAATACAGCCGTCAGAACTGCTGAAAAACGATGACCATGGCTGAACTATGGCGTCCGAGCCGCACCGTAGGGTGGGTGCTGCGGGGCAAATCGAGGTAGTGAGGAAATACGGCGGCCGGAGTTGGGCTGTTTTTCTCTCAGTCCAATTGTCTACAACCATTTTGGTCGTTTCTTTTACCCGTGGGCTTGGTCAGTATGGGCTTGTGAAACAAAACGTAGGCCCATGACCGAACATATTTGTTGGATCAAAATCCAGCCTAGTCGAACAATTGGACTGAGAGAAAACAGCCCAACTCCGGCAGCCGTATTTCCTCACTACCTCGATTTGCCCCGCAGCGCCCAACCTACAGGCCCGCCCGGCCGCAATAGTTCAGCTCTGGTCATCGTTTTTCAGGAGTTCTGACGGCGGTATTCATCTCTTTAACCTGGATATTTGTGATTCTCATTATACTCAGTGATTTACGGTTGATAATGAATTTTGGTCTGTTCTTTTACCCGTGCTTTCGTTTCAATTTTTTTTTCCTTAAATCAAAAGATAATAATCATTGCTTTCTTGCTTCCATTAATGCATTCATCACTTTATTGTGCTGGGTTCTCAAATAATTTGCCCGAAGAACTGCAAACGGAATTCAATTAACGAATTGGGGTTTAACTGCTGGATTACAGGCCATTTAAGGTTTAGTTGCTAACAGCGACAGTGAATAATGTAGTTTCAACGAAAAAGTCCCAAATGAAAACCAACTGTGAAAGTCGAACACAGAATCTCATCTTTTCTCTTTCAAATCCGTTGGCTTCTCTTCATTTCCCTCCCAAATCGAAATTCCAAACGCACTTCCAATGTCTTTTCAGCCAAACTATCAAATTAATTCTCTTCTTCTTTTGCTGGTCTCTTTTGACGTCACCTGTTGTTTTTTCTTTTTTAGATTAGTTTCAACGATGCTTTATTGATCAGTTATCATGGCTTCACGATTCCAAGCTACTCCACTGGCGGCTTCACCTTTGTACCCAAATGCCATAGCTTGGTCTGATGAGAACCTTATCGCTGTTGCCTGCGGTCACCTTGTCACCATTCTGGTAATTATGCACTCACTTTTTCCAGAAATTTCATTTTTAATCGTCACTACAAGTTGGGATTTTTTTTTTAATTTAATTCATTTTATTTCCTTAATTCGAAGAATCCAGCATTGCCTTTTGGTCCGCGAGGCTTAATCACGGTCGCTTCCTGTGAGCCTTACCCAATTGGGGTGGTTAAGAGAGAAGGTATTGTTGTTTGCTTCATATAGCAGAATGCATGTCTTGTTAGTAAAAAATAACATAAAGGTTGCTTTAATTCTCAATACTATCCTTGCACTCTAATGTACTCATTCACGTGAGAGCATTTTCATCTGATGTTATGACAAAAATATAGTTTTAAGCAATTTTTAAACACTTATCTATAAATCGAGGTGTTTGTAGATTTGCTCACTGGATGTTTGCTGTCCGCTGCTTTATCTCGGGATCGACGTCCATGTGTTCGTTCAATTTCATGGTCACCAATTGGAATGGCTTCTAACTCAGGGTATGAACTTAACTTTTTCCTTGTCATACTTGGTCTGGTATCTTGGTGAACTTTATATTCAATAAATTAAAGCTGCAGCTTAAAGGAATATGGGAATATGTTATCTCTTGCAATATTATCTATACAGGTGCTTGCTTGCAGTTTGCACCACAGATGGAAGGGTGAAACTTTTTCAACCTCCATTTAGTGATTTTTGTGCTGAGTGGATAGAGGTATGCATCATGGGAGCTTTAATTGATTGCATGGTTTATATTCAAAATAACAATTCAGTCAAACAATTAACAACCAACTGTAGTTTCTGCAATCACCAGATTCTGTGTCAACAGTCGACTAAATGGTAGCTTATACCTGCCATGAATTACTAAAAAAAAAAAAGCAGAAGCATAGAAGAAATCCTAGATGCTTAAAAATAGCTAACCATATAATGATGGCCAATTATGTGATGTTCACTGGTTCTCTTTTGGCATAGGAATGTTGTTTGTGATTTATCTAGAATTTTTTGCTGGAATTGTTTTTGTGAAAGAAACATATTACTTGCCTAAGAACTCAAACTATGTTTCATGAAGTTTTGTGCTGTTATCTTATGTTTGGGTTAATTAGAACCATAATCACTGGCGACGCTAGGTGGAAAAATTGCCCCCCTTATTTTTAAATTTTTTTTTTATTTTACATGTATATATATATATATTAAATAAATAATTTTACTCATTTAAAATTTTATTTTGACCTCCTTTTCCTAAACTTATATTTTAATTTTAAATATAATTTATATTTTTGTCCCCCTTAATTTTAAATCTTAGCTTCGCCATTGACCATAATCATTTACTTTTATAATTTATTTGAATTACGATGGTCTAATCATTAAATCCTGTTATCCAACTCTACTTTTGCAAAGTTATATCAAAATCATGTACAAGTTTGTTCTTTGTCATCAATGAATGAGGATGGCGAGGTACTACCTGTATGCTTGAATTTTATTTTATTAAAGAAAATTTTTAACTTAAGACATCGCAAAGCATGTCCTCCAGAACATGTGTATTAAGCTATAAATGCTCTTGTATGAGAACTCCATGAATTGCTTGGTTTACCTCAAACCCATGGTTACAGTTTTATTGTTAATTGAAAAGAAGGAATCACCTATGATTTATTTAAATTTGTATCCATTAGCAATGTAAGTCATGATCGAAATATTTATAAAGAATTCAATTGCTTGTGGAGTATTTGTTTTGTGATCAATTATATGGATCCCAAATTTTGCCTTTTGTTATCTAAATGTGGTAGTTTTCTTAAGAATACTCTTGAAAATTAACTTGATATTGTTTCTAATTTTTTTGAGTATTAATATGAAAGAAGTATGTAGTCACTTAAATGGCATACTTTCTTTGACTCAAGAATCAATGATGAACTCTTGTCTGTCTCTTATAATTATGATAAAATTTTTGAGCCAAGCAATACTTGTGTAAATAGAGAAACAAGTTCACATCAACAATATTGTTAGAATATTTCTAGGTCCTATCAGTTAATTAAAATTCTAATTTATTTCATCTCTCCTAAAACCTGTACTTACCATTGTCTGATGACATTTGTATATTAATTTTTTTTATTGTAGTTCGTAATTGTCTTCTATTTCTTTAGTCAGTTATGAACATTATATATATATTTAGTTACTTCTATTCAATTTCTTATTGCCTAAATCTCAAATAGAACTTCTATCCCTTCTGATTTGTAGGTTATAAATATATCAGATAAGCTATATGATTTTCTTGCAAATACCAAATTTGGGGAGTCAAACCTGTCTGGATCGGAGCTAACACATGTAAGTTCTTTATGTTAAAGCATGATTCTGTTCACATGATACATTGTTTGGGATTGTTCTTTCACTTTTGCCATGTGCAAACAAAACCAATAGTGTCTGCTGATGATTGTGCTAATAATTTTTCCTAATTGTATTACTAAAAAGGAGCGCAAGCGAAGACATGATGATGTCGCTGATGGCATGTAAATATCTCATTCCTTTTTCCTCCTTTTTTCCATGTCTAGGTTCTTTTATTAGAGCTTTGTCTTGATATATTTTGTTTGCTCTGTATCTATTAAAGGACTATCTGTTGTTGCTGGAATGATATTAAAGGACTATTTGCTGTTGCTGGAATGCTATACACTTCACAGCATTAAAATGCACTCCTAGAGGGTTATTCTAGGGTGCATTCTTTTATCTAACCATTTATTCTGCTGGGCTGCTGTATTGTGCACCAACAGCTGTGCCAATTAGTAAATGAGTAACTTCACAATTTTTGATTGTTAAATTAGATAAACAAAGAATAAGTGAAGAGAACTTTTAGAATCTTTCTTTCAGGCATTTAAATATCTTCTTCAGTGGGAGAGAGTTGGTAACCGGAGTAAATGGAATATTACGAGTCTCCCATTTTCTTTCATTTGCTTTTCCCTACTGTCGTGATGCAGATCCAAATGAAGAGAAATTTTCTTTCTTCTCTTTAAAGGAGAATTAAATAGATATTACTCTTCTTTTTGAGAATTGAGATTGGAGAATATCACATGCATCTCTTCTTGGTTTTTATTTCCTTGAGCCTCTGTCATTTTTTTCCCTCTCCTGATCTGTATGTCTTCAATTTGACCATGTTGCAGCGATAGGATTTCTAGAAGTACTGGGGCTCCTCGTACCGTCATGAATGGGGAACAATTGGCCATGGTATGTATTTTGTGAGAGGTATTCTGCATATCATTTTCCTCTCCTCACTCTTCCTTTTATATATATATATATATATATATATATATATATATTTTGGGTTTGGAATAAATGTTGTAATATTTGAAATTGTTTGATGACACACTCAAAAGAAGCCGCTTGATTGATTTGAAATTAAGGTTATTCTGTTGGATTAGCCAAATTTTGAATCAGTCAGATTTGATTTACTCGGAGTCTCCCTTGTGTGGAAAAATTATGTTGTGACAATGAAACTGAGCATATAGACTAGTGGAGCTTGACAAAATCTAGAAGAATAACCAAAATTGCTTGCCCAAAATCTTCCTTTCTTTAGATAATTCACATAACATATACAAGTCCTTATCTCTAAACTAGGAAACTAATTTAAGTTAGCTTGAGAAATAGCTAATGTATACAAGGCAAGTCAACTGTACAAAATATGAAACCTATATACACTGATATACCCCCTCAAATTGATGCTGGGCGATCCAAAAGCATCAATTTGTTGCTAATGACGACCACTAGAAAGTGCCTTAGTGAATACATTGACAGTCTGATGCTCAATAGTGATATGTGGTATAGAGATGATATGAGAATCATATGCCTTGCGAATAGAGTGACAATCCACTTCAATATGCTTTGTGCGCTCATGAAAAACCGGATTAACTGTAATCTGAATAGCACTAGTATTATCAGCATGAAGAGGTGTAGGATTGATTTGGCAGAACCAAGCTCAGCCAGAAATCCTCAAAGCCAAAGAATTTCTGAACAAGTAGATGACATAGCTCTGTACTCAGACTCAGTAGAGGATTTAGAGACGCGATCTTACTTTTTGCTTTTCCAAGAAATCAGTGAAGAATGAAGAAACATGCACCAACTAGTAATGGACCGTCGAGTATCAGGACATCCAACACAATCAGCATTACTATAAGCAACAAGATGAAGAGAAGTCTTTTGGAAAGAACAAACCTCGCACAAAGGTACCACACAAATAACGAATGATTCTACGGACAGTGGCTAGATGAAGATGCCTGGGTGCTTGCATAAATTGACTCACCTATTGAACAGCAAAAGAAATATCTGGACGAATAATAGTCAGATAATTTAAGCTGCTGACAAGACGTCTATACAAAGTAAGATCAGATAAAAAATCACCCTCGTCACGGCAATATTTAACATTTACGTCCAAAGGAGTAGGAACAGAACGACTATCCTAAAGACTAGATAAAGAAAAATCTTGAGTATACTTATGTTGATGTAGAAAAATACCGGCTGATGTAGAGCACACTTCAAGGCCCAAGAAATAGTGTAGAGGGCCCAAGTCTTTCATATGAGAAACACCTTGAAGGCGCTTTTGAAGCTGAGAAATCAATTCAGAATCAGTACCAGTAATAACAATGTCATCAACATATACCAGAAGCAAGAAAATTCCTTTAGATGTTTTGCATAGGAATGAAGACGAATCATACTGATTTTGAACAAAAGAGAAGCTAAGAAGAGTATCACGAAATTTACTGAACAAAGCCCGAGGAGCCTGTTTCAATCCATATAGGGACCTCCTTAACATACAAACATCTGAAGAAGAAGTAGAAAATAATCCAGATGATGGGATCATGTATACACCTTCTTTAAGATCACCATGCAAAAATGTACTTTTTTACATCCATTTGTTGTAATGACTACCCCTTGGAAGCAGCAATAGCAAGAATAAGTCGCACAGTGATCATTTTGGCAAAAGGTGCAAATGTTTTCTCGTAATCCAAACCATACTCTTGCCTATTACAGAGAGCAACCAACCTTGCTTTATATCTATCAGATCGTAGCTTAAGGGAATATACCCATTTACAACCAATGGGCTTAATACCAGCAGGGTAAGGGAGCAAATCCCATGTATGATTCTCTTGAAGGGCCTGAAGTTCTTCTTGCATGGCTTTGACCTAACATGCTTGTTTAGCTGCCTGAGAATAAGAAAGAACCGCAACATGAGATAGTGTGGCAGAGAAACCAAACCTATCTGGGGGACGACGGACATGGGTGCCTTTTCTAGAAGCCACTGAAGGTGGCGGCAGATTAGGATTGAGGGAAACATGTAATGATAGAGGGAGCTGTCGTCGTTGATAGACCATGTTTGGTTTAAAATGCTCAGTTGAGCGAGAGTTGTCATCAAAGTGAGGAAGGAAAACATGATCTGAGAAACTAACATGCTGTAGAAAGTAGTACTCATGTTCAAAGAAAATCACATTTCTAGAAACACGCATGCGGTTGGCAATAACATCATAGCATAAAAACCCCTTGTGAGCAGCAATATAATCCATAAAAGCACACCGAACTGATTGAGCTGTAAGCTTGTGACGCTCATGAGAAGGTAAGTGCACAAAACAAACACAGCCAAAAGTGCGCAGTATATGATAATCAGGATGCATGCGAAATAGACGATAAAATGGAGAATCAAAATTCAACTGTTGAGAAGGAAGACGATTGATTAAATAGACTACAGTAGCCAAAACTTCCACCCAAAATTTAGATGGGACAGAAGATTGCAAAAGCAAAGTGCGAACCATATCTAACAAGTGACGGTTCTTTCGTTTAGCAAATCCATTCTGTTGAGGTGTATAAGGACATGATCGCTGAGATAAAATACCCTTCTGTTGCAAGAAACCCTAAAAGTCATGTGACATATATTCCCAACCATTATCAGACCGTAAAACTTTTATAAAAGTAGAAAATTGTGTCTCAACATAAGTCACAAAAGCTCGAAATGCAGTTAGCACCTCAGTTTTGGAATGCAGAAAATATATCCAAGTAAATGGCTATAGTCATCAATGAACGTGACAAAATATTTATACTGCCCATGTGAAATAACTAGAGTAATACCCCAAACATCAGTATGTATTATTGCAAAACAAGTATCAGCACGACTACCACCAGTAGGAAAAGACAATCTTATTTTTTTCCAATTTACAAGTAGAACAATCAAAAGACAAAATATGATCAGAAGACTGAACTTTATTTCTAAGAAAACCACATTCCATCAATTTATTCAAAATAACATTATTCGGATGACCTAACCGTTTATACCAAACTTCATCCTTATTATCAACAATATTAGAAACTAAAGACAAATTACGAGGAATAGAAAACTGTAATGGAAATAATCTGCCCACTTTAGGCCTCCTTACGATCACCTTCCCTTAGGCCTGATCCTGCACAAGACATCCATCACGAGAGAAATTTACATTACAGTTATTTTCCACCAGTTGACCAACCGAAATTAAATTAGTAGACAATTTATGAGAAACAAACACATTGCGAAAAAAAGATCCAATATCACCAATGGCAGTAATAGGAAGATCATTTCCTTTAACAATTTGTATGTTTTGAGTGCCAGTATATTGTCGAAGATTTTGTAATAAATGAGATGATCCAGTCATATGATTAGATGCATCAAAATCAACAAGCCAAGGAGAAAGAACTTTTGTACCTTGCCCCTGAAGATTAAAAGTTGATAAAATCATTTGCTGAACCATTTTTAGAGTAACAGGAGGCTGACTAATGGTAGAAGCAACATTGGATAATGGTGCAGATGGTGGGATATCATAACTACTAGCTGGAACAACAGCTTTTAAACCTCGAATATGACGATTTTCTGGACGAGTAGGACAATCCTTGATAATGTGTTCAGTCTGCTTACAATAATTGCAGAATTTCTTACTGCAATTACGAACAATATGCCCATATTCCTTGCAACTAAAGCATTGTATCTGTCCCTTTCCTGGATCCTTTCTTTGAGCAGTATAAGCAACATTAATAAGTTCAGATGACTCCTTGGATGCACCAATAATAGCTTGTGTGGCCAATCTCTGTTCCTCACGTAATAATTCACCAAAACAAACATCCAATGATGAAACCAGATCTCTATTCAACAATCCAGCTGGAGTAACTTCAAATTCTGATCTTAATTTCATCAAAAACTGATCACGACGACTATCTTCATGAATTGCTTGAATACTGGTTAAAGCCTCTTTAGGAACTTTTGCATAAATAATACTAGAATATTCGCTCTACAGGTTAAGAAATCCAGAATAATAATGCTCAATGGAAAGATTACCTTGATTGAAGTTGCTAAGCTCAAGTTCCAATTGAAATCGCCGAGTTGTATGATCTTGATGATATATTCTCTTTAGATAATCCCACATTTGTTTGGCAGCAGTAAAAGAGCTCAAATTGTTCACCATATGAGCTCCAGTAGAGCCTATGATCCAGAAAATAACTCGGGCATCCTTTGTCTCCCATTCATGCCGAGCTGTATCATCTGTAGGAGCAGAAGCAGATCCGTCAATGTGACCCCAAAGCTCATTTCCCTTCAAAAACATCCTGAACTGAAATTCCCATGTTGCATAATTTTTGCCAGTAAAACTGATACCCAAAATCTCCAGGAAGATATGTTTCAAGAGCCAAGAAGAAAGCTGACCCAAAAACAAAGGCACAAAACCAAATCCAGAAGCAAGACCAAGACCAGAAGCAGAACCAAAAAAATCAACTATTCACCCTCCAAACCGAGTCAGATGGGCAAACAGACATCGGAGAACCATCGGAAATTAGATTACGACGTCGGAGAAGAAATCCGAGAAGAAACCGTCGCTGCACGTACCAACACGCGCCACCACCCGTCAGAGCGTGGAACAGTACACAGAGAGATTCGACGGCGCGTGTGGTCCACTTGCTCAACACCCGGTGATCGGATTCGGAGAACAGGCTGGAAATACCCCTGTGCTCCTCCTCTGATGGGCGGTGAGATCCCGATGTGCATAGTGAACAATGATCCAAAAAATTTCCAAAATCCAGTTTCAAAAAAACCCTAGCTCTGATACCATGACAAAATCTAGAAGAATAACCAAAATTGCTTGCCCAAAATCTTCCTTTCTTTAGATAATTCACAGAACATATACAAGTCCTCATCTCTAAACTAGGAAACTAATTTAAGTTAGCCTGAGAAACAGCTAATGTATACAAGGCAAGTCAACTGTACAAAATATGAAACCTATATACACTGATAGAGCTTTGGACTCAATTCTTTTCAACAAAACCATCATACTTTCTGGGGTTGAAATGCATCATGCAACTCATAGAAACATTACTGCTGGAACTTCATTAATGTAATATGTGATTTCTATAATTGGGACCATTCATTTTTGTGCACAGATTACTAAAAATGCTCATCCTAATTGGATTTGTACTGTTGTGTAACAATGAATCTTTGGCTACTACACCAAATGAGAATTCATGCTAAAAAATTAATTCATAACAGTATTTTGTTTTCTATTGTTGTGAAAATGAAATACTATTGGGTGCCTCTCTTTTCTGCTATCCTAACTGACCATTTTTACATGGTTATTATGTACAAGTTAAATTGTTGTTCTACCTTTCACTTAATTTCCAGGTTACTAAGACTAAATCTGACGAGAGGAAGCAAAATGTGCCACAAAATGGCTCCCTACCACAAATAACTGCAGAGCAATATGCTTCTCGCAGTGCAATGCTGTCATCAATTGTTGTTGCCTGGTCGCCTATTTTGAGCATTTCATCTAAAATTGATTTGATTCCTCAAAACATTTCATCCTACGGATTCTCTATTCTAGCAGTTGGAGGAAAATCTGGTCAAATTTCATTTTGGAGAATTGATGTGCCAAATTGCTATTCTATGAAGCATAATGGGGTTCCTAGGGCTGTTATGCTTCTTGGAATTCTACAAGCACATAATTTGTGGGTCACTGCAGTCAATTGGGCATTCCTTGGCTCTAATTCTATTCCTCAGGTTTTATTGGTTAGTGGGAGTTCTGATGGGAGGTGAGTTATGTAATGCCATAAATATATTTAGTTCTCTCTTTTTTTTGTTTTTTTTTTTGGAATTTTTTAAGCTACATATCTCGATTATAATTAATATCGGCCTTTTTCTTACTGTTATGTCTGTTTTTATTATCTTAGAAGTAAATATTTTTTTTTTCCAGTTTTTGCTCTCTATTGGAAGATCCTAATTTTCTGAAATCCCCAGTCTACCAGCTCAATGCTCAAAACAACAAAGACTTTTAGTATTCACATTAAGCCAATTCCTTGTGCCCATTAGCATAATTATTTATTTTGTTTTTAAAATTCAAATGATAACCATTAAGGTTAGAGCATAAATCACAGTAGGAACTCATATGTAAAGGGAAAATCCTTTTATCACATGAAACTTAAGATGGAATAAGATATTATTATACATAATTAAAAAAAACTAATATTATGATAGTGGAGGAAGATCCAACAATTGTTGGTGAGTTATCAAAAGAAAGAAAGAGCTGTGTTTTTGCATGTGCAGTGTGACTGCAAAATGTTTCTGATCTTGCTGGGGAAGAAGAAGAAGAAGAAGAAAACATAGATGCTGCAGACAAGAACTAAAATAAGAAAGAAGAGAATATAAGTTTTGTTGATGATAATGGGATTTATGAAACGGGAAATAGATGGGAGAGTGACTGTCTATATGCTGAAAATTTATAAGAAAATTGTTAAAGGGAAACCATAATTTGTGATTTCTTAAACTCTTCTTGTTTCAACTTTTAAATGGCTTTGAAATAATTAAAAAGAAAAAAAAAAATCAAGCAAACACATTTTCTTTCTTGTCAGAAAATCAATAAAAAACCAAAAAAAAAAGATGGACCCTGCATTGTTGAATAAGGACGGACTTCATTATACATAGATATGTGTTGTATTACAGAATACCTTTCTCTTTGTAACCTTTCTATATTATTTTAGGTTATGTGTTTCTAAAAATCCAGAAAACCTTCTTTGGTTATTTTATATCATTAATAAAGTCTTCATATGGTCATGTTCTTGCCCTATGGTTTAAGTGGTGCTTGAACTCACCTTTTTCTTTAGATGGCCTCATTGCCACGGAAGAAGGAATCTTTGCTAATTGCTTACATCTTCTTCTTTAGTGTGAAGGTCTGGCTAGGTAATCGTGAGAGATTGATGGAGTCATCAGAATATAATAATATTCCATTTTTCCTACTCAAGGAGGTAGTTCCAATTAAATTCTTAATTATTTTTAAGAAAGGTTTGTTCTTTAGTTAATTGCATTTGACACTAAATTTGAAAATAGGTAATATCTGGCAATGTGATCCCAGTTTCTGTACTTTCACTTGCAACACCTGTTCAGGCAGCAGACAAGATGCTCTTGGCAATTGGCAAAGGATCCGGCTCGTTTGAAGTATGGGAATGTGACACATCAGGTTGCAAATTTAACAAATCTGGTTTCCATGATGCTCATGACTATGTTGTAAGTATCTTATCATTTCTATGTGCTATGCAATGCCACAATGATTGTTTAAGTGTTTAAGAATTCGTCAGGTTACAGGTTTAGCTTGGGGTTTTGATGGAAGAAGCTTGTACAGCTGTAGCCAGGTATTATATTTCATGAACCTAATTGGTTATGGAGATATTTTAGGAGAAGATGAGATATTTTTTTTAATTACTTCTCAATCTTGATTTTATTGACAGTCTTAAGCTGAATTTATACACAATTTGTCCTACTAGAAAATATTACAAGAAAGGAAATAATCAAATTACAATCAATTTACACTTAAAATCAGGAGATAGAAATATGCCTAATTAGTTAAAGTGAGTCAACATTCCCCCTCAAGTTGGAGCAAAAGTGTCACGCATGCCTAAGTTGCAGACTGAAGTACGAAAGATCTAACTGTTGAGTCATTTTTAAACATATTATCTAGCTGCTTGTCAGTCACATGGAACAAGCTCAATACTATATCTCAAATTTTCTTTAGTGAAGTGTTGATCAATCTTTCTAAGCTTTGTCTGGTCTTGTTGTATTTGATTATGGGCTATACTGATGGCAGTTTTATTGTCATAGTATAAGGATAGTTTGTCATTTCCTGACAATTTCAGTTTCTTCGATTATTTCCATGGCCACAAAAGCTTACAGACGCCTTGGTTCAACACTTGATCAAGCAACTGCACTTTGCTTCTTGCTTCTTCAAGTGACTAACTTTCCTCCTACAAGCATGCAATAATCGGATGTAGACATCTTATCATCTGGAAATCCAGTTCAATCTGTATCTATAAAGATTTCTATTTGAAAATGAACATGTTTGGAGAAAAAAAAAGACATTTCTTGGAGCAGACTTCAGATATTGAAAAATTCAAAAAAACAGCCTGCATGTGAGGTTCACAAGGATTATGCATAAACTAGCTTACTAAGCTTACTGCTTTTGCTATATTTGATTTAGTGTGTGACAAATAAATCAGTCTTCCCACCAATCTCTTATATCTCTCCATGTTGTAGCTTATGTTTGTTCTCAATACACTAGTGTCTTCTAAGAGATCTAGAATATATTTTCTCTAAGAAATGAAGATTCCCTTTTCTGAAACGACAACTTCAATTACCAGAAAATACTGTAGTTTTCCTAGATCCTTGATATGAAATTCTTGAGCTAGAAGTTTTTTTAGCCAATCAATCTATTTTTTGTCATCCATTATTATTATTATTATTATTATGTTATCAACATAAACTATGAGAAGAGTAATCATAATCTTATAATTCTCTATGAAAAGCACATGATTATTGTTTTATTGATAGCCAAAAGAGATTATGGCTTTTTTGAATTTGTCGAATCATGCGTTGGGAGATTGCTTTAATCCATATAAGGCCTTATTTAACCTGCACACCTTCATTTGTGTTCTTTCATCATCAAATTCAGGAGGAATCTCCTTATACACTTTCTCTTCTAAATCTCTATAAAGGAATGTATTTTTTGCTTCAAATTGTTGTTAGTCCCAACCAAAGTTGGTTGCACAAGATAGTAGAATTCTAATTGTTTTGGTTTTAGCTACCAATCTGGTTTTGAACTTTTTAGTCGAAACATCAACTTGTGTTTCACAAAGCTTCCATTGCTTCTTTCCTCTTGGGATCTCTAAAAGCTTCTTTCCCCTTGAAGAGGTGATTGCGTTGTACTTAAGTAAGGTTCAATTTCTCTAAGCGTAACCATATTGAAAAAGTATTTCATAGAAGAGGGGGATGATAACATTTATACCCCTTTTGTGTTTGAAAATGCCTGATAAACACACATCTAAAAGCCATCGGTTCTAGCTTCTCATCATTCCTACCTAGTATGAACAAAGCAAATACATCCAAATGCTTTTGGAGGAATTTTATAGGCATTTTTCCTTTGCAAGTCCTCTAAAGTTGAGAGCTACATTGATAAAGATTCCACAACAGACACAGCAAATTGTATATATAACTAACAATAATTTCTAAAAATAAGATTGTACTGATAATATTTCAAAGTAATCACAACAAGTGTTTCAGTAATGATTTCAAAGGAAAATACAAGAAGCAGATAGTGGAAAAGAAGAATAGAAAATAACAGCTGCTCACTAAGGAGCCAAACGTCCCTAGAGCAAGGTGCTGCACCTACACTCCCCTAATCATCCCCAGCCGACCCAAATACAAATATTCCCAAATGATACCCTCTACTCTCAACTGCTGCTCTATTTATACCCTCTCCTTTAACTACTTTTGCCAACTCATTCTTTTCTTGTGCCATCCTGCCTTTTTTCACTTCTCTTTGATTTCCTGGTGTAAGTTCTCCATGTGGTGGGCCTCTTGCTTGGAACTTTGGGCTGGTAGCATTCTCTCCATCATTGCCATCGGGTGGGGAAGCAGTTTTGTCCTCAAGACTGAGCTGAGAAAACTGGTGGCGGATGACAAATTCATCCTGCATAATTCCAATGAGGGTTGATGGTTGTCTACGAAACTTTGGCAATCCAACTAAAAATATGAGCATCCTCCAGAACATGGTAGCAGCACTAATACCAAAGCCCAAGTCCCACCCTTGCTTATTTGCACCCACACCAATAGTATTAAGTTGGCTACATCTCCCACACAGATTGCTAGTAATAGATAGTTAAAGAAGTTAGACATCTGCTTAGCCTCCTTGGGGTCTTTCTCACTAAATTGATCAGCTCTATGTGGCAGCAATACAACTTTGAATCTTGGTGACCTAAGAATGAGCGAGTAGTGAGCTACAGAGAGCAACAACTCATTTTGACCCCCAATTTTCTTGCAATGAACGTTTGGCTCGAAGTTATTACAAGAAGGAGATCTTAATTGCAGGTATTGAGCTTGAACTGCTAGCAGTTTCAGTGCCATAAATTCAGTGCCATAAAAACAGAAGATAATTTAACATTAGCAGTACAGATAACAGAACATGTCCCAGAAATAGGGGTTAAAGACCTATCAGCCACCCTGACACTATGCCTTTTTAAACAAGGAGAGTAGTTAAGAAAGCCTTTAGAAAAGCCTTTCATATGTCTATTCGCACCAGAATCAATAATTCATGAGTTATGATGAGAAAAAGTAGTTCCTGACTTGACCAAATTAGAGGTAGCACTAGAGGAAGGATTAAGCTGAGACAGGAGATGCTTGGAATGCAAAATTTCATCAGAAGAGAGATTTTCAATTGAAGCCGACTTCTTAGATGATTGTACTGTTTCTAACACATGTGCTTGAGCCCTTGTTGGATTAGCTCGTTTTCCCCCACGGCTCTTACTAGGTCTCCTATGCAACTTCCAACAAGTCTCTTTATTATGCCTTGGCTTACCACAGTAATCACAGTGCAAATGATCTTTATCAGAGATAGTACCTTTTGGTTGCTCAAGAGAGATATGGGTAGTTAAATTTGACTTCTCAATAGGTGCAGTATAAAGTATAGCACTTCTTCTGGTCTCTTCCTGCTGGATTAAAGAATGTGCCTCCTTGAGATGGAAAAGGAGTTCTGTCAATAACTTGAGCTCGCACTTGATCAAATTTAGGATTTAAACCAACAAAAAAATCATAAACCCTCTCCTTTTCAATCATCTTTTGAATCAGCACTGCATCATCGACACATTTTGCTTGAAAATCCTGATAATAATCCAGTTCCTGCCATAAACTACCCAGCTCAGAAAAATAATCTGAAACAGTAAGCTCACCTTGTTTTGTACCATGAATTTTTGTCCTAAGTTCAAAGATTCGAGCATCATTTCCCATTTGAGAATATGTGGTTTTTGCTGCTTTCCATATCTTTTCTGTAGTGTCGAGCAGTAAATACTGTCAAGAGATTTTATGATGCATAGAATTCAGGAGCCAAGACATAACCGGTGAATTATCTGAGTTCTATTATCTAAAATTAGGATCAGTGACAGATGGTGGTTTTTTACTTCCATCAATATAAGCCTGCAAACTTCTAGCTTTGATCAACAATAAATATGACCTAAATCAGGCTAAATAAGTCCTGCTTCCCTCTAGTTTAACTGGACTAATTTGAGAATATGGACTGTTATTAATGGAATAATGTTTCTCTACTTTCTTATGATCATCTTTAGTATTTGACATGATGAAAAAGCCAAAAAAGGATAAAAAAACACTAGAAAAAACAACCCAGAAATAGTACAGATCCTGTTCACGTGGGACCCAAAAATCGAGGACGTTGGAAGTCACCAGAGATCAGTGGGTTGGAGGCAAAAAAGGCCGGCGAGTTGATCGGAAGAAAAAACGGCAGCAAAAAGTTGCCGGAGGTGGAGCCACGCACTAGCGAGTGGAGGAAGGACCGAAAGCAAAGGGTGCACACGTGCGGCTTCTGATGACGTCGGAAATCTGGGTCCCGGCCGAACTTGACCCGATCTATCTTCCTGTGGAGGCGGTGTCGAAGGAAAAGGGCTGAAACGCGACCTTCTATACTTGCTGAAAAAAAAACGAAGGTTACCGAAATCAACCAACTGCGGAAGGAAGCTAACTCGACCTTCGAAACGGCAGTGACTCTGATACCATGAAGATTTGTGGAACAAGAGATTTTCTATTATCTCAATTACACCTTAAAATAATGATACAAGGGTATATTTATAGGTATACCAGTAATAAAAATAAAAAATACTATTATATCCTTAATTATAAGCTAACTAACAAAATAGGTTAACCAACACGTTTAAGATTACCTATAGATATACAGGAATTGCGGGGATGCTGATTTAAAAAGTCTTGTTTTTCCTGCAAAGGTATAAAAATTATTATTTAGATATAGTGTTACAAACTGTTTAATGATCCATCATTTAATATTCTAGGGAGTCACCATTTTGGTGAGATGGACATGGAGCTCAAGAAACACAATTTCAAACACTTTTCAAAGTTAGGGCATTACAATCTAGGTTTCATTTAATTTATGCTCATTTTCCTCTCTCTCTCTCGCGCGCCCTGTGTATGTGTGTGTATTGTGGCTCGTTAGACGGCGAGGTGGTCATGGCCACATAACAAGGGCTTACTTTCCCCCTTATATGACTAAGTTATCATGATAAATTACTTCCACCATATCTACAGATAGAGACTCAAAACAAGGTTTCCTACCTTTTGAGCCATTAAAGGGAACAGGCTAGGCCTAGTTGAATTGTGTTAATGTTAATTTAAGTCATTAGCCACTAGTTATGTATGTAAAGGTAACCCTTTACTTCAGGAGTCATGAATATTTTTGCGGAATTGTGAAGTAGGGCGTTAGTTCTACTTTTGTATTTAACGGGTCCAAGTCCCTTATAGGCCTAGTTGAATTGTTTTTATGCTTATTAAAGTCATTAGCCACTAGTTAATTCTTTATGGTTTTCAGAGTTGCGAACTAGGACATTAATTTTACTTTTGTATTTAAAAGGTCGAGGTCCCTTAAGGATTATGAGTTCATGCACTTTCAGGTTTAGGATTGTGATGAGGCTTGCTTGTAATGCATTGCTTTTCTTAAGATAGTGCCAATTAGTAAAGTTTCCAGCTTTTGTTGCTAAATTGAGTTATGGGTGCAATGAAATCCGAGGTATATGAAACCAAGCCCTTCTGGTTGCAGGAACTATTTGTAGTGCCATATCTGTGCTGCAAAGATCTTCTTGGACTTGTGGTGTTATTTACTTTTTAGCCATATATTAGCAAACTACTCCTAAATAACTTGAGTTCTCTGCTTTCCCTTAGCATAATTCTGCTGGTCAGACAATGTTTAGAAAAGATTATATGACATACATAATTTTTTATTTATCATGTGTCTTCAGGATGTATATTTTCTTGTCTGTTTTATATTATTGTTTAAAGTTATCAGTTCCACTGATATTGCACTATTAATCAATTATAGGTTTTCTCTTTCCTCATGTTAGGATAATTATGTCCGCTGCTGGCAATCCAATGGGAATTCCCTTTGTGAAGTGCCCATTCCCTCAAATACTCTTGGCCTGAGGAGCTCGACTGATGTATGGTGTTAAAGTCTCTGGCTGCCTTTCTCGTTTCACTTTAGGATATTTATTATGTCCCAAGTAAGAGTTGCTATTCCTTTGCAGCTTCCAGATGTATTCATCTCATGCCTTGGTGTAGCAGTCTCTCCTGGAAATCTTGTACTTGCAATGGTAATTTGATCTTTTTATCCAGAGATTCTTCTCAATTACGTGGTATTCATTTTAGCTGGGTCAGTTTCATGACAGAGCTGGTGCAACATCAAGTTGTTTAAGTGTCATGCTGAACAATTGGTCCTTTTTGTTTATGAAACATCATTTACCAATGTAAGGATATGTAGACTGGATTATGGCATTGCGTTATTTTTTGTAGTCATGCCTTTGAAATGATAGATTAAACACTTCCAAATGCACTGAATAATTGAAATGTGGCGTCTCTTTTAATTACTATTGAAGGACCTAAAATGCAAAAACCTTGTTGCAGATTAAATTTTATTGAATTTTTTCATTAATTTCTTGGAGAGCCTCCGTGGGGGAGGGGAGATTTGCTCCTGTTTGCTTGGTTTTCTGTTATATTCATCAGCTTTGGGTATTATGGTTTCATTAAGCACTGGGTCTGTACTTTATCTACGAGCATAAAGTTATGTCCATCTTTCATTATAAACATGTTTTAGAGCATAATGATTTTACTATTGCTTATTCTTTTTACTTTAGGGGGAATTAGTATCGACTAAAATAGCTGCAGAACATGGACAGGGCCATAAGAATAATCTTTAATACATCACTTTGTGATTTACCAGACAATAACGTGGAGACGTAGGCCGAAGTAAACACGTTGCCTTGTTGGTTCTTGTGCTTGATTTTTATCATGGTGTTTCAAGCTCTTTTCTTTTTCTATATTGTATGTGAAAAATGAACTTAATTCAGAGGGAAGATATAAATCATTATACACACCAAGGATAAGCTGTTCCACGACTTATCAATAAACTTAATACCAGAAATGTAAGAATTCCTACAATGTAGAAAATACTGTAGTCATATATACAAAAAATACATAGAGTTTTGTAGGTCATCATGGTCTATGATCATGATGGAGCCATAGTCCTTACTGGTGTAGTATAAGTATGGCAGTCTTGACAACAGGAGGCTCCTATGGCCATAGGCAGGAGCCATGGAGTAAACTGCCTATACAGACAACTTAAAACTGATTTTCCCCAACTTGTTTATTCATTTTATTTTTTAGCTTGATAATATTTATGATTAATACTATTATGGAGATGAAACTGATGCTAGATTGTACTATTGCATGCTAGATTTCATCTTGAAATAGTTTTTGGTGTTTGCAGGTCCGTAGTCTTGATGTTGATCAATTGGATCATATGTATGAGGCAAGGTGAGTAGATACTTACCCTCCTAAAAGTTTAATTTGCTTTACCAATTTCAGTAATTGTTGAATATTAACAGACAACAATAAGTTGAACATGAAGAACATGATAGAGAAAAAGTCATTGACCTAAATACAAAGAACTGAAAAATGCCTTGATTTGGTGTTTTAGGGGATAGTTGAATAACTTCTAAAGCCTTACATTTGTTTTTTTTTTTTGAAATTGGGAGACTGGTTAAGCTAAGGCTACATAATTGGGGGATAGGTTAATAACTTCTAATTCCTTATATTTGTATTTTGATTTTGGGAGGCTGGTTAAGCTGAGGCTCCATAATTCAGGGTAATACCACCCTTTCCTGTTTCACATTATCATTACTGTTACAGAACACAAGATGGAAGAATTGTTTTCACACTTATTGTATTCAAAGGTACATCAATTTATATAAGTAAGAAGAGTTAGAGTTAAATAAGGTAATCTAGTTAGATAAGGAAAGATTCATTCTATTCCTAGGTTTATGCTAACTATATATATACGTTCTGTAACACTCTCCCTCAAGTTGGAGTATAGATATTAATCATGCTCAGCTTGTTACATAGATATTCAACCTGAGGCCCATTTAAAACTTTTATGAACAAATCACCTAACTGTTCTCCTGTCTTCACATGCCCTGTTGAGATGATGTTATCTTGAATTTTTTCACGAATAAAGTGACAATCAACTTTAATATACTTGGTCCGTTCATGATACATTGGATTGGAGGCAATATGAAAAACAACTTGATTATCACATCAAAGTTTTGCTGGAGACGAGTGATCTATACCAATTTCAGCAAGTAAATGATGAATTCACAAAATTTCACATGCGGAATGTGACATAGCTCTGTATTCAGATTCTGCACTAGATTTGGATACCACAGTTTGCTTCTCCAGGACACTAAGTTTCCACCAACAAAACCACAATAACCTGTAGTCGACCTCCGATCAACCTTAGAGCCTGCCCAATCAGCATCGGTAAATCACTCAATGTGAGTATGCCCATTATCCCTGTACAATATACTTAGTCCAGGAGCACCCTTCAAATAACACAAGATCTGCTCTAGAGCTTCTCAATGCTTGACCGTAGGAGCAGTCATAATTTGACTAACAGCGTTCATTGCAAATGCAATATCTAGACGAGTGACTGAGATAATTCAATTTTCCAACTAACTTCTGATATCTCTCTGGATCATCAAAAAGATCACTATCATCCTTTGTAAGTTGTATATTGGAACCATAGGAGTACTGTATGGTTTAACTTCTAATTTTTCAGTTTCTGCAAGCAAGTCAAAAATATATTTTCTTTAGGATAGAAGAATTTTCTTCTTACTTCTCGGCACTTTTACTCCCAAGAAATATTTCAATTGGTCCAAATTTTTAGTGTGAAATTTACTATGCATGAAAGACTTAAGTGAAAAGATACCTGTAGAATCACTCTCTGTAATCACAATATCATCAACTACAAGAAGAATAGTGCTAGCTTCCGATTGTCTGTAGAAAACTGAGTGATTACACTAACTTTCCTTTAGCCCAAACTCCTGAACATCATTGAATTTTCCAAACTAAGCACAAGGACTCTGCTTCAACCCATACAAGGATTTCTTCGGATGACAAACTTTCTCATACTCCCCTTGAGCAACAAAACCAAATGGTTGCTCCATACAGACTTCTTCCTGAAGGTCGCCACGAAGGAAAATATTTTTGATGTCCAATTAATGTAAGGGCCAATGTTGGGAGGCTGCCAAAGATATAAATAAATGAACAGAATTCAATTTGGCTACCGGAGAGAAAATATTAGAATAATCTACTCCATAAGTCTGGTCATATTCCTTAGCAACAAGTCGAGCGTTAAGCCGAGCCACAAAATCATCTGGATTAACTTTGATTGTAAAGATCCATTTGCAGCCTACATCCTTCTTCCCTTCTGGTAAATTCACCAACTTCCAAGTATTGTTTGTATCCATGACATTTATCTCCTCTATCATTGCATCACGCAAACCGGGACAAAAACTGAGTCGAGAGAATCAATAAAAGAACATGTAGGCGGAGATAAATGATCATAAGAGATAAAATTATCAATCGGATAGGCACACTAGCGTTTGCCTTTCCGTAGGGCAATGGGAAGATCAAGATCATATGGGATTGGATCTGATAATGAATTTGATTCAGGCATTGTATTGGAAGTTTCATATCTCCTAGAATAAACCTGTACTATAGGTGACTTTGTTGGAGCAGGTGGAGTTGAATCACTTACAATAATAGGAATAGGATCACTTGAAATAGGAAAACTTGAATTACTTCAAATAACAGGAGTATGAACCGCTGTTGACCTTGTAATAATATTATAGCCCAACCAATGGTTGACCTCCCCCTGACTTGTAGGATCGAAAGATGGGTAGAATGGTTTATGCTCTAAAAAAGTAACATTAATAGACACAAGATACCTGTTAAGTTCTGGATAATAACATCTGTACCCCTTTTGAATACGATAATGCCCCAAGAAGAAACATTTCAGTGACTTTGGATTCAATTTAGTGATTTGAAACAGAACATCCCGAAAAAAGCAAGTGCTTCCAAATATTATTGTCTCTATAGGAAATAATGGCTTATATGGAAAAAGAACAAAGTAGGGAGTCTCACCAGAAAGCATTGAAGAGGGCATGCGATTAATCATGAAACAAGCAGTAGACACAGCATCAGCATTGAATTATTTAGAAACTTTTATCTGAAATAAAAGAGCTCGTGCTGTCTCAAGCAAATGTCTATTTTTTCTCTCAGCAACTCCATTTTGGGATGGTGTGTTCGGACATGAGGATTGATGAAGTATGCCATTCTGAGACATGTATGCCTGAAAAAAATATGAAAAATATTTTTTTGCATGATCACTCCTCAATATGCGAACAAAAACTTTGAATTGAGTTTTGATCTTAGCACAAAAAGCACAAAAATGAGCAAATAATTCAGACCGACTTTTCATAAAAAATCTCCGAGTCATACGGGAGTAATCATCCACAAATATTACAAAATACTTGAACCTATGTTTGGCTACCATAGAACACGGTTTCCAAACATCTGAATGAACTAATTCAAATGCAAAATCAACTCGTTTATTAATCCGAGGACTTAAAGGGCTACGGTGGTGCTTGGCAAACTGACATGATTCATAATAAAGAAAAGAAACATCAGAAATTGAGGACAAAGTTTCTTAAGAGTCGGCAAAGGATGCCCCAATCGACAATGTGCTTCAAAAGGAGACAAAACACTAGAACAAGCAACCGGCCTCGGTATCTCTCTATCAAGAATATAAAGACCTCATGAGATGTAACCTTTACCAATGGTATGTTTCGTTACAAGGTCTTGAAAGATACAATGATCAGGGAAAAAAGAGATATAACAATTGAGAACATACGTGAGTTTACTTACAGAAATCAACTTAAAAGCAAGTTTCGGTATATGAAGAATTGAACTCGTAGACATTGACGAAGTTAGGTTAACTGTGCCAAATCCGTTTAATGAGAAAGTGATCCATCTGCCATTGTAACATGGAGAACAAGATGTAAGACTGACAAGTAGAAAATACATTTCGGTTACCTGTCATATGATCTGTAGCATCAGAATCAATGATCCACTGAGATGAGGAAGATAAAAGACATTTGGATTCCCTATCCCAACAATAGTGGTGGTGGGTGAAGTTTTCAAAAAATTCCGATACTGGATAAATTTTGCATACTTATCTGCAGAAATCATAATATATTTTCCAGAGGTACTGGTCGTAGCAATGTTTGCTAATTTAGACTTTTGATTATGCAATTTTCTACAGAACCTTTTTGTATGATTAGGTTTATGGCGATAATAGCACATCGTATTCTTGTTCCAACCCATATTGAATAATACCAAGCTGAAGTCTCCACAGCCAATGTGATGCACTGTTAGGTGGTTGCAGGGGATTGAAGCAACAAACCAACACACAAGAACTAGTGGCAATAGCAACCACCACTCAAATATCACAACCACAAACAGAGCCCAAAAATGCTAACAGCCCTGAAACTCGAAGGCACAGAACCAAACACCATAGAAAGAGGGAAACAAAACCCTCCAAAATCTGAAAGCCAATGAAATTACAATTGGGAATGGGTGGGCTACCGAGAGAACTAACAAATACCACTAGCTACAAATAAATGTCCCAATACTAAAACCAAAATCTCCGCCAATCAAATATAAAAAATTAGAAAAAAACTCAAGCCAACAACAAGCCTAAAAAAAAAAACAAGTTCCAACAATGAATCAACAACAACAGAAAAAAAAGAGTCAAGAGACAGAACATTCTGTGAGATTGAAACCCAACCAAGAGAAGGGACACCGGAAGCAGACATCGGATGACCACCGAAGCACCAAGATATGGCCGGAACTGGTGAGTCAATGCCGGAGAAGAAATCGGAGAGCCACCGTATAAGTCACGTGCTCCCACGTGCCGGCGATTGAGGAACCTGCTAAATCTTCAATTGGCGTGTGAGGTCCACTCGCTGGCCGGATGTTTACCGGATTTGTGCGAAAGTCGGAATACTTGTGCTCCTTCTGATGTCGGCGGTGAGACCAAAAGTTCACTGGATCAGGTGGCCCAAAAGAGGACAAATTCTTCACCCACAGAGCATAACCCAAAGAGACCCGAAAAGAACCTAGAAATCCCAGAAAAGAGCCTAAGGCTCTAATACCATGTTACAAAACACAAGATGTAAGAATTGTTTTCACATTTATTGTATTTAAAGGTACATCAATTTATACAAGTAAAGAAGAGTTAGAGTTAAATAAGATAACTTAGTTAGATAAGGAATGATTCATTCTATTCCTAGGATTATGCTAACTATATATATACATTCTCTAACAATAACAATCCATTTTATCCGTGAGGGATATGTTAACATGGGACTTCGTTTGAATAGTTTTGGTCGGTTTTGAAATTACATGGAAACCCCATCCCATTAGTCTGCCACAGTTGTGGCATTTCATATTTGCTTCTTTTTTTTTTTTTTTTTTTTTTTATTACATTGATATCGTCATGTTGCACTATAAAAGCCATTTGAAAGTGTTTGAGGTGAAGGTTAATGATCGCTCTTCTCATAGTTCCTCGTTTTTCTTTGCAATTTCTTAATCTCCCTTTCATGACATTAACGTTAATTCTGGTTTTTCTTCCTTTAAAACACTGCTGTTCGGCCTTTCTTTTAAGTCCTCAATAAGTTAGGTTGTAACATTTTTTTCAATAAAAGGAGTTAACCTATATTTTTTAGTGTACGGAATTATTTTAGAATTTAACTTTTTCAAGTCTTAGAGTTTTATTTTATTTTATTTTATTTTATTGTGTTAGCTTAATATCCGATTATGAATTTCAAACATTGTAGTTAATTTTGACTCCAAAGTTATATATTTTTTCCACACGAGATTTATGAAGGGGTAGTTGTATTTTATATTTGGTAAAAATTTCTGTCAGAAACTATATTTTTTAGTTTTTTCCTTAAAAAAAATGTAAAACACCCATTGAAATCATCCTATTTAGCAACTGTCCGATGAGTACCCCTTGCATAAACCAATTGGCATTCATTAAGAGTATTAGTTTGCTGCTTACAGGGGTGGTGGAAAATCTGCTCTTCTTTGACATGCACGGCTTTGTTGCTGAAGGATGACAAACTAACCACATTGCTTTGCTTTTCTTTTCTTCTCCTTCACCACCACACACACACACCACAACCCCCCGCCCCCCCGCCCGCCTTTTTTTTTTTCCTTTATTGTTGTTTGGAAAATATCATATCTGGTCTATCCACTCGCTTAAAAGCACATGACGTAGCAACTGAATGGCTAATCTGATTGCATATGTTTTATGCGTGGAATTTTTCACCTTGAACATATAGAAAAAATAATAAATGTAAATGATGATATTTATTCTTTTGCCCCACCCCACCAATCCCTGCCCCAAGTGAGTGTCAAACCACCCAAGAGACAACCTGAAAAGTGAAGCAAATTTAGAGGCAAAGTTTATATTGTATGTCAGTGGAAATTTGAGAAGGGCATTACGGAGTGCCCTTTAGTATAGCAGTAGCTGAAATGCTCTTACGTGATATTCTGAGCTGTATTATATAATCATTGTTAATCTTCTGGGAAACATGCAGGGCACAGAAGGCTATCATTGAGTTTTTCTGGATTGGTGGGCAACAACTGGATATGTTGTCTGACACTTCCCTAGAAATTGGCAATGAATATCTTCTTGGTCATTCTGAAAATGAATTGGTTTATTGGGAGTCAAATATACTGTGTTCACTGAAAAAATTTGAAAATCTAGACAAGCCTCTGGTTGTTTGGGATATTATAGCTACACTATTGGCTTTCCAGCAGTGTATGCCAGAATATGTGAACCATATACTCACCAGGTGGCTCTCCATGACATTTTTGGAATCCCATGTGTTACTGTCACTTAATGAGGTTTTGGCACGTACTGCTGATAATTTCTCAACGATTACTTCTCGCCAATTGCACCTGCTCAATATCATCTGTCGATGCGTAGTGTTATCTGAGTTGACAGGTGATGAAATTAACAATAAAGTGAACCAAGAAGTACCAACTGGTGTTGCCCAAAAGCAGCAAAATTTGTGGATAGAGATACTTTCCAGGATTGAAGAGGAACTCCGTGAAAGGCTTGTGGGTTTTTGTCTTTCTGCTTTTTTAGCCGAAACTTCTGTCCAACAACCTGGATGTTGGCATCCTGCAGGAGTTGCACAAATGGTTCAATGGGTTCAACTTAATCATGATAAAGTCAGAAGTGAACTAAACGTCCTCACATCGAAAGTTCAAAAGCATGGAAGGAGGTACATCTTAGTATAATAATCTTGTTGAATATATGTTCTCACGGTTAATTAATTTCATGACAAATTTTTACCTTTTCCAGGTTACAAAAATAAAACATTTTGAGAAGGAATTAGCTTGGATTTACCTTCAAACTTTTCCCATTTTCAGATTTCATTGTTTAACCAAAGAAAAAGAAAGTTTGAATCCAATGCTCAATTTTGATTTTACCATCGGTCCTGCCTTTTCATCGGAAACTACAACATATTCAGCAACATTATTTTTTCAAGTAGGACAACTAAATGACCTTTTTTTCTTTTTGAGTAGGACCACTAAAATTTTGTATATTGGATGAGTTCTGTCCATGCATCGGTAATGTCTTGCCAAAGATTGATTTCTGCAAAAAGAAAGGCATTCTGTCTTTCATATTTAAAATCTTATTTTGTATGTTATGTTGGAAACAGGCTTTCAGCTGGTGAGCACAAGGAAGAGGAAAAGTGTAGCTATTGTGCAGCGGCAGTTCCATTCAAGTCTCCGGAAACTGCAGTTTGCCAAGGTCTGGAGTGTAGTGATAAAGATGTGCCGAAACACAAATTATTACGATGTGCTGTTTCTATGCAGGTTTGCCCAGCTACACCTTTATGGTTTTGCAAGTGTTGTAACAGATGGGCCTCCAAATTGGCACCGGTGATACTTTTTGCATTATCTGGATTTCCTTCAGAATTCAAATCTTTGAAGGAATCTTTTGTTTTGGACGGATCATTGAAACCATTGTGCCCGTTTTGTGGAATACTGCTTCAGAGATTACAGCCCGACTTTCTACTTTCTGCATCGCCAGTGTAAGCTTTATCTACTCCATATTTATTGTTGTACCGTTACTAGTTTATTGCATGTACAAAAATTGATTAGGATTAGATCTAATCTAAATATAAATGAGCATGCTTAGAAATACTAGACCCACACAAAAATGTGGTTGAGTCCTTGCAACCTTATGGAAATTCTTTTAAGTTGCAATTTTGGGAGCCTTGTTTTTATTGATATCTACTCCATATTTATTGTTGTACCGTTACTAGTTTATTGCATGTACAAAAATTGATTAGGATTAGATCTAATCTAAATATAAATGAGCATGCTTAGTAATACTAGACCCACACAAAAATGTGGTTGTCAAGTCCTTGCAACCTTATGAAAATTTTTTTTAATTGCAATTTTGGGAGCCTTGTTTTTATTGATGTCTACTAGCTGTGCATAAAAACTATTGGGTGCGTTTACTTACAGAAAATAGTTTTCTGTTTTCTATTTTTTATTTTCTTAAAAAATTAGAGTATATATTTTCCGTAAAAAATTTAGAAAACGCGTTTATTTATCAACAAATGAAAAATTGGAGCGTTTATTTGTGTGTGTGTGTATATATATATATATATATATATATATATATATATATATAATATGCACACATATATACATACACATGTATTTATGAATACATACATATGTACATACATATGTATGTATGTATATATATATATATATACATATGTATGTATATATATATATACATATCCATATGTATATATACATATGTATGTACATACATATATATACATATGTATGTATGTATGCACATACAAACACATATAGATACATGTATATTAATATGTATGTGTGTATGTGCATATATATATATATATATGTATATGCATAAATACATATTTATATGTATATTTATGTATATAGATATATACATGCATGCATGTCTATATATTTTTATATGCATATGTATGTGTATATATGCACATATATATACATACATATACAAATGTATACATATACATATGCATATATATACATATGCATATCCATATGTATGCATGCATGTACTATATATACATATATATGCACATGTATATGCTTATGTATGTATGCACATACAAAAATTTATATATGCATGTATATGTATATGTATATGTATGTATGTACATATATATGTGTGTGTATTAATATTATTTAAAAAATTTGGAAAACATCTTTTATTAGTTTTTCAATTTCTTTTTTATTTTGAAAAACTGAAAAATTTATTTTCTGTTTTCTATTTTAAAAAATTGATGAAAATAAACATGATATCTATTTTCTGTGAAAAATTTTTCTAGAAAACTAGAGCAGTTTTCTGTAAGTAAACAAGCTCATTAATTTTCTGCTGGGCCTAATTTCTGAGGTAATAGTAGGGGGACAAATTGCACTAAAGACCTACGTGTAAAATGCTTGATGGTTCCTTCTTGAATGGTTTTAGGGACGGGATAAACAAGTTATTTTATTATTTTTAAATTTGTCATGCAATCTTTGGACCAAACATATAGATTAATATGTTGTGAAATTTCTGTCAGTCTGATGGTTGAAATATGATAACCAATGGGAAAGGGCAACAAAAAAGGAATGTCATGAAATAGTATTTATACAAGAGGAAATCATTTGTCCACACTTTGATTAGAAAAACTAAGGTAACCGTACTGTAAAATTTTGAACTTTCCTATGTAAGGTTAATCTATATACTGACATGAATCTATACATGACCAATCCATCAGGTGAATTTCAAATGCACATAAAGCTTGTTAAAATAAATAAATCTATGGAGGACTCACGTTATCGTAGTATGAAGAAATATTTATGGGCTCCCTTAGGGGCGAGCAAACTTCGGTTCAAATTAAATTAAATCTATTGATTTTTTTTTTAATTTGGTTTGATTTTTCGATTCGAGGCCAGTTTTAAATTTTAGGAAAGTTTGATTTTTTTATTCGATTAACTGAATCGATTTAAAAAATTGGTTCGGTTATTTAAATAGTTCGATTCGGTTGATTAAAATTATAAAATTTTAATTTTTGATTCAATTTGATTATTGAACCGAATCGACTATTACATTATGTGGAACTACTTTTCTTATGGTATAATAAGTATGCATTGATGTGGGTGCTAGGGGTGGTTATGGGGCGGGGCCGGGGGATTGCACCTCCACTCATTGCCCCGCTAGTGGCAGGGATTCCTCGTCCCTGCATTCAATATCAGAGAGGGAATTTTCCTTGTCCCTGTTCCGCGGGGATCCCCGTCCTCCATAATTTTAAAATATAATATTTTTCAAATAATTAAAATTAGAATATAACATTTAATAAATAAAAAATCTAAAATCAACCACAATTTAAATTAACATAAATTTTAATTATTGACACATCTAAAATTAAATATAATTTAAAATTTAATAATCTTAAAATTAAATACAAATAATCTCTAAGCATGGAACATATATTCTCGTAAGCATCCATTTGTTAATGCGTCTATAAATGCATCGATGCCACCTCTCATTGAGCATATTGGACTTTTCCAATATACTCCATGTGTATCGTTAAATTACACGCTTATAATCAAATTCCAGACCCAATTAATCAATTTGCAGCCACTTTGTTGGTAGGAAAGTGTGTTGAAATTAGACTGCATCATATAAGAGATTGAAGAACAAATGTCATCAAACATTTATTCTTTATTATTGCTCAATTATCAAATGGAGCTCATGACCAATCAACAAAGCACCTCTTACTTTTATCTGCCCAAGATTTACTCCAGAAACCTTACAAGTACACAAACATTTAGGAAATATTCTACAGAAGTTTAGAAATCAGCATAGTAGTGTAATCAGTTGAAAGGAATTATTGGATTAAAGACATAACTCTTTAATCTCCTGCAGCAGGGTTTGAACTCGGTCACTGACTGACGCACGTGCACCAGTAACTCCAACTGAGCTCACCTACAATGTCAGTAGAAATGAAGATTTCTTAGATAAATTTGAATCCAAAAAATACTTCCATCATTTTTAGTATTATACCGTAAATATGACAGCAAACTCCTGAAGACTCTTACAAGATACACAAATCCCTCTGCTGCTTCAATCAGAAGTATAATGAGGAAACAATTGAGATGCACAATAGAAGAAATGACTATTTGACTAATTAGCCAAAGAATTTGTAATTTTTATTTAGAGAAAAGAAATTAGTAAGGGTTTTGTTCTCGTCCATCATATATTTCAAAAGCCAAAGGTTGTATTTTCAAATTTTTGGCAAGAAAAAGTAACTTCCTTTTAACTCTATGTTTAATGCAAATTCAAGTTAGAGTGAAAGACATACCAGTTCAATATTCTTCTTCAGAGCTTCATTTCTCAAAAGTTCCATTTCCTCTAGAGGTATATTTGGAACCACAGGTCCTGCAAACAAGTGTACAAGTATTTAAACAAGTATCATCATGCAACACCCAGGAGTCAACATAGAAAGTGAAAACAAAAGAATTGCTAGGAAACAAAAACAAAATAGCAGACAGGCAAAATTCAATTGCCCACATGATTCAGATTTAACAAGTTTCATGGCGTAAACTTGACGAGTGTCAATTTCTTCTAGTAAATCCCCGTGACGAAACCATCAAAGACATCCAACTGATGAAAAAATAACATAAACATATACATAAACCTTAACTAACCTCGTCGTTTTGATGTTTTCAGTCTCCGATCTTTCCTGCAAATATTCAAGAAATCAAATAAACACCATTAATTACAAAAACATAAATAGATCTTCATGATTCTGGAAACAGAAAGAGGAAGAGAGAGAGAGAGATTACCATGATCTTCTCCCTAAAAGCAAGAAAACATAAACAGATCTTCAATGTCTAACGTTCGAAAGCATCGATTAACTACACATTATTTCCTCCCTAAAAGTAATATAATCATTTTTCTATTAATTATTTCCCTAAAAGCAAGATGATAACATAATTAGATGCAAAGATCGTACCAAATAAAAATTCGAATAAGGGAGAGAGGACCGGCTGTGTCGATGTGAGGGAGAAGAGAAGAAAACGGTAGAGAAAGAAACTGAAGTTAGGATTTCAATTAGGGATATTTATATAGAATGACACATATATAAATAACTAGAAAATTAGGAGTAATAATATACATCGGGGCGGGGATCCCCGCAGAGTGAATACCCCATTCTCCGCCTCCGTCCCGAAATCCACCTCGGAGATTTTTTAACACCCGTCCCCGCCCCTGTGGGGGGAAAATTCTAGGATTTTTCGCCCCGTTCGGGTAGGGTTCCCGTCAGGATTGGGTATTCGCCGTCCCGTGAGCATCCCTAGTGGTAGCTATGCAAGTTAGGGCCGTTGATGCATGAATCCAGTTTTAATATTGGCCCCATAGTGTCATTTACACACTTTAAAAATAACTTATTCAACACTTGTGAAGAACTTCAATTTTCAGAAAAGTAGGCCTTGTTTGACTGCTTGGCCCGTGAGAGCATTAAAAAAAAGGACAGAAAAGCATATTCAATTGATATTGAATAAGGATACATGATATTTACTATTTAAGCACAAGATAATTTACTTATTAATCATTAATTATTGTCGTGAAATTTTTGAAGCAATTGATTTTTTTCTTTAAACAGTTCATATTATTTTAAGTTAGAAACAAAATTAGTTTCCAACAATTAGAGAAAAACATAAACACATTCCATCCCCTTATGAGACCATATTCATCTTTTTTTTTTGAATTTTTTAAATTTAATTTGAGCTCAAAATGGGGGGAAAAAAAGAAGCAAAAATCAAATGTATAATTTTTTTTTATTTTTATTTTTAATTTAACTCGAGCTCAAAAAAGCAAAGGAAGCTCTATTATTTGCAAGATCCAAGGCTTGATCAAGATGTATAATTGAAAGGAATGCAAAATTTATTACAGATGCTGTAGATGGTGTCCAAATAACCGCCTTAAAAATTTCCGTTATTGTAAATGATATTTTGGAGCGTAGTAGGTATATGCAAGTTAATTTTTGCTACATTAACAAACGCTGTAATATGGCTGCCCATAGCTTGGCTAGGAGAGGATTAGACTATAGTTTTCCATTTAATCAGGCAGCCCAGCTATCTTTGTAGATAGTAATGTTTTGCTACATTTATAAATACTCATCTTTTAATCAAAAAATAATAAGATCCCAACTGCTTGGTTTAATTAATAATAAAAAAAAAAGGATTCCAAATGATACGTAGATATATATAAAAGAATGTTACTAAATCATGCAAATTTGGGAAATAAAGATGCAGATTCTTTTAAGCGTTATATTTATATGTCGTTTTGGAAAGAATATGAACAACGTTTGTCCTATATCATGTCAGTTAATGCCAGAAATGACATGGATCACCATCATATATTCCTTCGTATAACTTAAATTAAACATTGAAAAAACCAAGATTATTTGCATGCTCATGGTTGTACGACGAGGATATAATTTTCTTGTTCCGACCAGGAAAATTTGCATGAGATAATATTAATTAAATTTCGTGTAGAGCTCTATTTTGTCCTATGAGAATCTGATTATAAAGCTTCAAAAATAATAAAAACAAATAAAGCAACTTTTATCAAGAGAGGAAAAAAAAAGGAATGAGTATTAATCTGATGTTCAAATTTATTTACCTTATTACATGATAAAATTTTTAACAATGTCGATGGCGTTCTCTCTACCCCCGATGATCGCCCTACCCCTGAAGTCTATTCCAATCCGGTGACACCATATCCCTGTCCTCAACCCCTGGACCTTTATCGCCCTCAGGCTTCTGTTCCTCTTCGGAGTACAAAAGGTTGGGTTCCTTCAGGTCCGGTTTTGATCCGTCTTTCGATGTCGATCAATCCAAAAATGGACCTAGTACCTTCAAAATCTTTGTAGACAACCTTCCTAGCGGATGGCCTGCTTTTGGTCTCAGGAAAATCTTTTCATGGTATGGAACAGTTAAAAGGGTCTTTGTTGCAAAAAAAAAAAAGGCCTAGCAGGAGGTGTACAAGGTTTGGATTTGTAACTATTGAAGGGATGAAGAAGATTGAGATGGTATTAAATAGACTTAATAGTTCGTGGCTAGGAAATAAAAGGCTTAAGGTTAACCTAGCGAGGTTTTATGGGGAAGACTGGTGAGCAGAGCAGTAAAAAGGTATTGGAAGAACAACCAAAAAAATGGAAGTTGGGAAACTACAGAACCAGATATGGTAGAACATATGCAGATATTGTCAGAGTTAAGAAGACAAATGAAACAGGGATTAGGGATGATATTATCTTGAATGATAAGGCGGGAGTTGTTAATTTTCAGTATAATGTGGCTGAAGAGGAAACAAAGTGGCTTGAACGGAGCTTGGTAGGCTAGCTTTATCACCCTGTAAACTCTTTAAGCATCTAAGATAGCTTTGAGTATAAGTCTGAATATACATCAGACTCCCAACTATAGATGCATAGAAAATAGATTCCATTTTCTTTCATTCCAAATCATTCTTGGAACATTACATTTCACTAAATTTATCCCTTTTTCGAATTGAAACAACCCCTGCTAAACATTTTTCAATCTTCAATTTGTCTAATACTTTACTGATATACTTCCTTCCGAGACAACCTTAACAATCCTTGTACCCTATCATAGAATAACTCTATTCCAATCACATAGGATGCCTAATCCATATCTTTCATTTCAAAGTTATTAGAGAGAAATTTCTTTACATTATGTAACAAGCCCAAATCACTAGCAGCCAAAAGAATATCCTTAACATATAGTACCAAAATAATGAACTTACTCCCACTAACCTTCATATAGATACACCTATCAGTAATAATTTCTACAAAACCATACGAGGTAATGGTATCATTAAACTTAAGATCCCATTGTCGGAAGATTATTTCAAACCATATATTGACTTCTTTAATTTACGCACCATATTTTCCCTTTTTGTAATCACAAAACCCTTATTTGGTCCATATAAACTTCTTTTTCTAAATCATCATTTAGGAAAACGATCTTTACATCCATTTGGTGAAGCTTTAAATCATAATAAGCTACCAATTCATAACAATTCTCAAAGAATCTTTTTTTGAAATCGAAAAGAATGTCTTTTTAAAGTCAATGCCATCCTTTTGAGTATAACCTTTGCCTACAAGTTTGGCTTTATACCTTCAATATTGCCTTTCAAGTCCCTTTTGGTCTTAAAAACCCATTTATAGTTCACTTACTTTGATCCTTCAGTAATTCAACTAGTTTCTAGAATTGATTATCATTCATAGATTTTAACTTTTCTTTCATAACATTGAGCTACTTTTTAGAATTGTTACATTTCATGACTTCTTTAAATGAGTCTGGATCCTTATCAAATCTTAAGTCACACTCATGCTTAAGTGAATATACCGCATAGTCATAAGATATAACATGTCTCTTCTTCCTTTTAGATCTTCACAATATTATTTATTGTGGTATCACTTGATCATTTGTGACTTGTACATCATTTACTGGTTTATTATTGACATTTTCCTCTTATGGATTTGGAATATTAACTTATTGCTCTAGTATGTTACATGGTTGTAATTCAACAAAAGAATAATAACTTAAAAAATGACACTAGATAAATAATTTTCTACCTGAATCTCTTTAATATCCACCTTTTGTGGTTTCCCACTCCCACTAATTTATCTGTTTTCAATTAATCTAGCAGTATCAAACTGAACTATTCTTGTATTATGGTTAGGATAATAAAATATGTATCCTTCGGACTTTTCTGGATAATCGATGAAGTAACTGTTAATTGTTCTTACATCAAACTTCCTTTCACGAGGATTATAAATCCTTGTTTCTTTTGGGTAACTCTAAACATGCAATTGCCTCAGGCTAGGTTTCCTACATGTCCACGATTCATAAGGTGTTATAAGAATTGCTTTACTAGGAATCCTATTAAATAGATATGCAACTGTCTTTAGTACATGCATCCATAAAAATGAAGGTACATTAGTATAACTTAACATACTTTTAATCATATCTATAAGAGTACGATTATGCTTTTCAGTTACACCATTTTGTTGTGGTGTACCAGGCATTGCATATTGTGCACAAATACCCCAACTTTGAAGAAGTTTTGCAAATGAACTTAGACACTGTCCATTTTTATCATATTTACCATAATATTCACTACCTCTATCAGATGTTACTACTTTTACTTTTTTATCTAACTGCCTTTCCACCTTATTAATGAACACCTCAAGAATGTCCATTGTTTGAGATTTTTCATGCAGTAAATAGAGATAAAAATCATGTGAATGGTCATTAATAAAGGTGATAAAATACTTTTCACCGTTCTAAGATAAAACAAGGAATGGACTATATATATCAGTGTATCAATTCAAGTAGCTCAGTACTTTTTGTGGCTGAATTCTTAGATATGGGCTTGGTTTGTTTGCCTTTAATGCAATCCATAAACACATCCTAATCGGTAAAATCTAGTTGAGATAAGACTTCACTATTTACCAACCTCATTACCTTTTCTCTATATATATGATCCAGCCTTTGATGCCATAAGTAAGCAGAGTATTTATTATGTGCACTATATTTATTGCCAATATTATGTTGAACATGAAATATGGGTTTAGAAAAATTATTATCAAGGTTGAAAATGATATAAAACATTCATTAATGAACCAAAACCATAATAGATTATCATTTATATAAAGAAAAAAAATGCCTTTTCCAACATTAAAATTAAAACCTATCTTATCCAACTTACTAACAGAAATTAAATTTGTAGTACATCCAAGAACATAAAGATACTTTTCAAGATCCAGACTACAACCAGTGTGTAGATCAATCTATACATTCCAATTCATTCTATTAATTTCGTTAACCATATATAGGAACTCTTCAGTTTTGGTTATGGTTTGGATTGAAAGGAATCTATGCATAACTTGTGACACATGAGTAGTTGCACTTGAATCTAACCACTATGTATTATTGGGTAGCTTAATAAGGTTTGATTCAAAACATATTGAAATATAGTACTTACCTTTCTTTTCTAACCAAGCCTTTCTCTTAAGGAAATATTTCTTGAGGTGATTGGTCTTTTGCAGAGGAAACAAAGCTACTATTTATAGATTTAACCCTCATTAACCTTTATCAGGGTTTGTTCTTTTTGTTGTTCTTCTTTCCTTGCTTCCCTTTTCTACTGCTAGCTTCATTATGTACTGTAAAAAGGATATAATGTTCCTTCATTTTTTTTAATCTTCATTCCTCTTACACTAACATGATCTTAATTTCTTAAAGGTTTCATTTCTCCTTAAAATTGTTATAATTCACTTGGAACTGGACAAATTCAGGAGGAAGTGAGTTCTCTCATCATGACCAATCATAACCTTTATGATTATCTGATTAAAGATAATGTAAATATAATGTTTCTCATATAGGATACTATGATAATCTCAGATCTACAGATTGATAACATGACTATTATGAGATCGCTAATGATATTAATCCGTGCAGTATCTCATAACAGATCTATCCAATACCCTATTCTCTAACAAGTATCTATACGTTTGATTTATATCATTATATATAACCATCCCATAATTATCAATCAAACCAATACTAATCTTAATTTATCATTATTCCTTTAATAATAAACGACTAAAGATAGTTAAAATAATATTAGATTGTTATTTACGAAATTATTAAAATATTACATTACAACAATATATTAATATGTAGAAAACCTAATTTTATAAAATAAAATTTGATATTACTGTGATGCACGTTAGAGCCCTATTTTTTCGATGGGATTATCGAAGACCCGTTTTTAAGGATCTAAGATCGGATCATACCTCACTATATCTCACAAATTGGATACTTCATAATAAAAGGGATTTTAGGCCTAAATTATTATTGATAGTTAACCTATGAAAACATCTAATGTGGGCTTAAAAAGGTAGGCATCATGGAGTCGCTGTCCAATAGAACGTTAAAAAATGATTCTCAACTCTTTTGATGTCCGAATAGAGAACAGTATTCGGATCATCACTCTTACTTTATATATTGGCTTGGTGTTGCTTATAATTAAGTTTTTATTATCAGTCCACTACCTCCCTTCTCATACGATACATTGTGAAAAGTAAATAAATACATAATCAAATAAGAAAAAGGCAGTAAATAAAGCGAATAAAAAATCAACTACTTAATTATTACAAAAGTAAATCATCCAAAGATAAAATAAGATATCATATATAAAATGGGGGATTAGTTAGATTTTCCTCATACACTATTTTTAAAAAGGAAATGAAGAGTCTTTTTTAATTTTAATGAAACATTGGATGAGTGATCTCAATTTTTGAAGAAGATGAGACTCATTTTTATTGTGTGATTTTGGGATAAAAAGGACATTGATCCATTTTATTAGAATAAAATATAAGTTAATTAAATATAAATATTTACATGATTTTTTATTATTAATGTGATAAAATTCCTTTTTTACTAAATTATAACAACTCTCAAAATGAAATACATTCGAAATAAAACAAAATATCAAAATTAAATAAATTGAATAAAACAATGAATAAAACAAAATAACATAAAATAAAGCACAAAATTAGATGCAATAATAAAAAAGGAAGTGATAGGGAGAAAAGAAAAAAATCATCCAAGGATATGCTCCAAAGCAAGGATACTCCTAAGAAAAACTCCAAGAATGTATAAAATGGTAACTCACACAAATACAAAAATTAAGTGAATTGGTACATTAAAAGAAATTAACTGTTAAGTAAAATAAAAATAATCACAAAATTACATGCCAGGATGAATAAATACATGAACATGAAATGTCAATTATGTCCATAAATATAAAATGAATCTAAGAATAAAAAATGACCTAAACTAGCATCAAAGGCTTTAAAATATGATAACAATGAGGAAAATAAAGCCACAAGCACCGCTAAAACAAAGATAGATGCTTTAGACAAGGGTAAAGGATAGGATAAGAAGGAGGTATAGCGATATCCCATCAGTCGTGCTAATAGACGGCCATTTATGATACCTGCTTCCCATCTGTCACTCAAAAAATAAACCCAAAAGGTAAAACTTCAATCTAAAACAAAGTAAATCATTTTTAAATCCTACACATGAAATTTTATGATCTTAAAGCAAGCTAAATCTAATTATAGCATTGGATAAACATTTGAATCGGGTTAAAACAACAAGAAACACGCAAATACAAGAATTTAATCAAGATATTTTTATGCTTTAATGGAAGAATTAAAACCTAACATGTTACCTAGCATATTAAATAACCTTATCTTATAACAACAATACAAAAAGTATGAATAAACTAAATAAATTACATAGGAACATAAATCATGGCATAATGGAACAATAAATAAACATGGTTAATTACATGACCATGGTATTAAGGTTAGAGAGAGAATGAGACTAAGGCCTAGAATATTACCCTCAATAATCTAATTTTGTGACTTTGAAAAGCATGCTTTAAGCCTCGATCTTTGATTTCTAAGTTCAATGAAGAAATATATATATATTTTATTTTAGTGTGGAAGGTTGTTTTCAAGTCTTAGAGAATTATATTTTTCCTATCTAAAAAGACTATCTCTTATTTTTTCAAGTGACAAATGCCCCCTTAAAGCCCTAATTTTCTTTGCTTTAAATATTTGGAAAAGAGTTGGAAATAAACACCAACTCTAACTTTTCATAAGAGAGATATTAAATCCCCAAAAGTCAAAATTGATTAGATTTTCTAAAACTTGATCCAAATCTTAAAACTTTTTAAAACTAAAAAATGTGAAAAATCTAAAAATAACCCTACAAATGGGCGTCTGTCAGTGACATATGGCCGTCTCTTATATGATTCTCCAAAATTTATAAAAAAACTTCTGATCTGACCTGGACTGGAGGAAGCCTGTAAGGCCCTAACATAAGCCTTGGGAGATTATATGTATGATTAAAAAGTAATTATAATTAATGATATTAGATTAATTGATGATTTGCAAGTTAAGGCCTAAAGGGGATAATTTGGTTATTTTTATATTATGATACACGTGTATAATTATAGCATAAAAGATTAGGGGTGTAATTGAAATAAAAGAAGTAAGATTTGGGGATAGAATTAAGAAGAAGAAAAGTTAATGATAGAAATTTTAATTGGAGAATTGAAGGGAGCTAAGTGAGATTTGCATCTCCACTTTGTTTCTCTAGAATTTCTTCTCTCTTTAAAACCAAGCATTTCTCTCTCTAATTTCTCTTTAAATTCTGTTATGGTAAATGTGAAGAAAGGGTTTTGTTATTGGGTGTTCTAAGGTAATGGGCTTTTCACCCTCATCTTCTTCTTTTTTAATTGATGGAATCATTAGAGAGTTATATAGTTGGGTATTTATGAATGTAATGGTTCTCTATAGAAGGTAAAGCTAGTAAGAGCAAAGGAAAGGAAATTATGAAGGATTGAAGAAAGAATTCTTGGATTTCATTAGAGGTATGGGACTTATAAGTAATTCTTGCTTTGCATATGTATGATTTTATAAAATTGAGATGATAATATAGATGGGATAAGGATTTTAGACCATCAATTTTGCATGTGTTATTTCCAAGGTTTATTTGATCAATGTAATAGATTGTTTAAAAATAGAGTTTTAGAATTTTAATGTACGTAATCTTAAAAAAAAAAAGAATTTTAATGTGTGTAATTCTAATTGAAAGGAAAACTATTTTTACATGTTTATCTTCTCATAGATAGGTTCAAGTTTAATTTTAAAGAATCAATGAGATAAAGAGACTATGTTAAAATACAATAGTAATTGACATTTTAACAATAAGAACTTATTACTCTATTTATAAATAACTTGGAATTTTAGAGTTATAATAAGATGTTTTCTAGTTGGTTTGATAATTAGATATATGAAGAAACATAGTACTAGAAGGACATTGTACGAAAAACAACTTTTATTGAAGCCTTAGTGACATGTAAGTTCAATTTTGAATTTTATAGTTGATAATTTCTTGGGCAGACTGATGTACATGGCAGAGATCATTTGGTCTCAACTGTATTCACCCTTTTGTATCGAGAATAAGATGGGTACATGGTAGAGATAAATTAGTCTCATCTGTGTACACCCTTCTATATCGAAACTACACTGTTGTACATGATAGAGATCAATTGGTCTTAGCCGTGTACACCTTTCTATACTAGAGTTAAGCCATAGCACACGATAGAGACCATTTTATCTCCATCGTGTGCCTCCCCTATTTTGCTCTATATACAATCCTTCAATACTAAAATGTTACCAATGAGTATTTATATAATTTTAGAGTAATTTGACCAAGAAAATGAAGGCTTAGCATGTTATAAATCACATGTAAGAATCATGGTATTTGTTATATAGAAATCAATGAATCCAAAGTTAATATATTCATATAACATATACATGAATAGACATGACTACATTTGTTTAATTGCAATAGTATATGGGTATATGAATGCTTATGCTTTCATAACCTCATATGATTGAATATAATTATAGTACTGTAATGTTTATCGATATTGAATATTTATATGTGATTATATATATATATATATAGCAAATGTTTAATCATGATAAAAGAAATATGTATGAAAATGATTCAATGCCTTCAATTAGAGTTTGGTTGTGGATAGATAGACATGCCTATAGGGTAAAGTTGCAATTGTTATAGTCTGACCCCATTTGGATCCACAGTTGTGCCCGTTTGGGATCATAGTCTCGACCTTATTGGATCCACAAGTTTGATACCTTTGGGTGTCCGTAAAATTTAATACCTATGGGTATTTATATGATTGATATCTAAGGGTATCCATAGTTTTCATCATCCACACCTATAGAACTTAGGCAAGCAAATTACAAGAAATGTATCAAAAGCCAAACTATATAATTGTTGTCAAAGAACTATGTATGTTTATGTTTGTGCTTCTAATATTAATATAGTTTTGCTCTTCATTTATGTTTATGAAATTACCTTTATAACTATTGTTAATGCAATATTATATCTTATGCATGTGTGCTTGTTAACAACTGTTATGAGTGCTCGTTTAACATAATTTATTCCCCACTAAACTTTATAGCTCAGTACGGGTTGTTTATCCATGTAGGTTCTTCAGCTAAGACTCTTTCAGAGACATAATCTGCATCAAAAAGGCCAACACGAGTCTTAAAAGAAGTTGGAACTATGAAGTTTGAATTTTGTCTTTTGGTTATGCAGTTAATATTTTTGTAATAGAAATAGTATTGTAAAGTTATTGAAGAAATACAAGTTTTGTAATGTATAAAGATTCAATTTTGTAAGCTAATCACAAATGGATATGTATATATGATATGTTTTAATTTCTCATGAAACTTATGTATAGTAAATTGAATATAAAATACAAAAAATTAAGTTATAGTTATGTTGACGAGATATGTATGATGATAGAAATAAGTGATAAGAATAGGGTGTTACAAGGCCAATCACAAATTGCTGTCCTTCCTTGGCATACAATTGTATGTCACTGCCAGAGGACCAAAATCAAGGTTTTTCTGAAATTTTTCTCAAACGTTTGGAAAATCAAGTTAAAACACATACAAAATGATTATGAGACATAGGAATCAAGATTATAACTTTGAAATTCATGCTTTCTATCAGAAATATATTATTTTCTCATTATTGGGTAACCCTAATCTAGGTTACCTCGGGTCATAGTATCTACAATTACATAAAGGTCCAAATGTTAGGCCTAGGGTATAACTACTAACAATTCACTCATCAAGTTTTCCACAATAAAGTTGTCAGCTATATTTAATTGTGAGTACTCCTTGATTTTTATCATGAATTCCTTTGCATTGTCTGTATTGAGCATCAATACTTAATATTTTTAGCCATTGTCAATTGCATCAAGTTCACACTCAGCTTATTGGACTTTTCCAAGCCTTAAAATATCCATTTTTGGCTTGTGTACTATTTCTCAGTAATAGCTGCAAGCTTTTCAATAATTAATGTTAGGTCCTTATCTATAATATTCAACTAAAATTGGATTTACTCAAATCAATCAACATAATTTAGCTCATTGAACTTGATTAGACCATTGCCCATAGCTAACAAATTATTAAAAGTTGTAAACATAATACAAACTCACATATTAATGCTTTAAGTACAATTAATGGATTCAGATAATAATAATCTTTAATATATATATATATATATATAGTTCACCTTTAGTTGATACCTAAATACACATCCTAAAACCATAATGATGCTAACAAACATACACACACACATGCACACATATACATACTTTAATAAGTCATTTTCATTCATGATCACCGGACTTATGCCTAATCGTCCAAAAGTAACTAACTTATTTTTTATGACTTAAATGTCATTGAACTTATCATCTTTTTGCAGAAAAGTCATCTTGTCCAATTTCCTGCGATGATTTTTATCAAAATGTAGATGTGGCATGCCATATCATAAGTCTGAATACATATGACATGACATGTCAGCAGCCATATCACCAGAAGAGGATACATCAAAGTACACGTCAGCACATCACATCATATACTTGGACACACTGGCCTCTTTCGATTATGTGGCTACTGACATGTCATGCCATATGTGTGCATGTATATAACGTGGCATGCTATGTTAGCATTCCGGTAAGATTCATTTTCAAAAATTGATCAAAATAAGATGATAAGTTGGTGATATTTAAGTCACGAAAAATAAGTTAGTCACTTTTGGACAATTAGGCGTAAGTTCAGTGACTATGGATGAAATTGATCCATACTTTAATAGACAACAAATTATACTTAAACTAGTATGCAAGTTATCTTTGGATATACAAACATATTTTAAATAATGATCCACATTTGGGTGATCTCCTAGTATTATAATTAATAAACTCAATTGTCCAGTTCATTTTTTATGTCATTAATTAGCATCATATAATATGAACAATTGAAATAATACATAATTAAATGTCTAAATATCTTTTCAAGCAAAGTCACTTTGGTGATTAACAAGATTTTTATACAATAAACATTTAATTAAGCAAATATAAATAAATTTTAAAATTTAACTATAATGTTGAAACAATATACTTTAAATTTTTTAAAGTCCAAAACTTTTATGGTTTAAATTGTAATTTTATTATCAAATTTTAGTGGTCTTAAAACTATGAGGACTAAAATGTAATTTACCATCTTCTACCTTTGATTTCCATTTCGAAAATCAATTGCACTTGCAGTAACCTTTCAATGCCAAACTTTAATTCATGTTATACCCAACCAAATTAACTCTACTTTTAGGCAAAAGGAAAACAACTTGATTCCATATTTCATTGAAATATAAATAAAATTAATTATTAACTATAAAATTAATTTTTGATCCAAGAACATTATAATATTCAATAATTTCAGTAAATGATTCTCACAATCAATTGAACAAAAAAAAAATTAAACATGAAATTAAAAGGGGGTACTTTTGCTCTTAAATTTTTTTAAGCCATTATGCCCTTAAAATCAATTTTTTGATGCTAAATTACCCCTAAACTTAGATTTAAGGTGTGATTTTACCCCTCAAACTAACAGATTTGCTACGTGTTTAACGAAGTTAATGGTATATAATAAGACAGTGACACATGGACATAAATGTTGTAGCCACTTTGATGACATAGCAAAAATGTAAAAAAAAATCCTCTCCTTCATCTTTCTCTTCCTCCTGAATTTTTCATACTTGACATGGATTATTTCTTCTACTGATCGGACATCGTTTGAAACTCTGATCATACTAAATTTTGGTGGACAATTAAGAGATATATAGTTCTTCATTTTGAATAGTAGAGATCAGTTTAGAGGTTTAAAAGTTGAAATTTTGTTGCAAAAAATGAATTATTTTTTTGGATATTTTATAAAATGACCACTTTCATCTTTTTTGACGATTAGGTAGGTATTTGCTGTTAGAACATGATGATTTTTGGTGAGTATTATTGAAATTCCTTAGTACTAAATTTTAATAGTGAAGATTATTTTTTAAGATCTGTAAGTTTAGTTTTTGTTGCAAAAAATGATTGTTTTTAGGGTTTTTTAAATAATGATCAGTTTAGTCTCCTTTGACTTGCGAGTAGTCATTTACTGTTAAATTGTATTGATTTTTGGTAAGTATGGCTAGAACTCCTTATTATTCAATTTGAATAGTGGAGATTATGTCTGGATAATTATAATCTTATCCGATTTGCTTTGGACAAAAGTTTTAATTAAGGGGCTCATTGTTCTTATTTTTTTCTAATTTTTGAAAACTAAGAATAGATAATTGAGGGAAAAATTTATGGATTTGCTATTAATTTTTTTTCCATTGTTAATCTTTTCTGGAATTTTGTGTTTCAATGTTTGGGTGTTGGTAATTTTTGAAGAACAAAAAAAACGGGAGTAAGGAGAAAAGGAAGAGAAATGGGATTTTTCTTGAAAAATTTAGAACAAATTTTCTTAAGAGACAAACATAGGTTCCACATCATCAATTTTTTAATTAAAAAATTATGCTAACTGGATTTATGATTAGGAGAGATAAAGATGACATTAGTGCGATTAGCCACATCAGCATTCCATCCATTGCAAGGGTAAAAACAAACTAAAAAAATGACTTTAGGGACACGATAGGATCAAAAAAAAATTTTAAGGGTAAAATTACTTTTAAATAGTTTGTGGGGCAAAAATTCTCCTAATCCATTATATAAATAATTATTTAATTTAATTTTAATTTTTTAAAAATGAAAATTTTCCTAAAATAAAAGAGCTTATTTGACATTGAAGGTACATCAATTAGCTATTATTGATAGACTATAGGAGTAAAATACTAATATCCTTATTCTAAGCTTTGTTAAGGGAAAAAAATGAACATAAAAAATAAAAAAAATACAAAAAGGAAGGAAAAGTGTCCAGCACATCTCATTTTAACTAACTATTTTGTTGTAACATATGCAATTCGAAAAAGAATTATATGGCTCGATCCATTAAAGATTTTCATGGACCAAGTAAACACATATTAGTTTTTAATAGAGGAAATTACATAGATTACCACTTTTTTAACCCTAGTTTTAAAAAATACAACCATCTCTTAAAATGTTTAAAATTACCTTTTTTAAATTTTTTATTTTTAAAAATATTGCCTTTTATTTTAAGCCCTAAATACCTATCAGTGACCCATTTACTATATTATTTCTTATACAATTTTTTCTCTTGAATTTGTACTATCACACTTCTCACTCACTCTCACTCTCTTATCGACCTTCAGTATTTTGTGAGATTCACTTTATCTTATTTTCTTTCTCGATTCACTCAATTCTAGACTATTATTTCATTCACAACATGCTAATAATTATCATTTCAGTTGATTCGTCACTTCTCGTCGCAATTTCTTACTAGTGAATTTTTCTTTTCTTGTGTTTTCATTTTTGGATTGATTATTTTGATGTAAGTTGTGTTTTACCACTTAAATTTTGTGTTATTGTGAGGAATTAATGGTTTGTATGTTGGAATCAAGGAATTGTATGTTGATTGTTAATTTGTTGAGGATTTGAGAGTTAATTTGATGCATTTCTTTAATTGAAAAAGCACAATTTCTGAATCTTGTATTTTATATTCCTTGATTTTTCTAGTGATAGATTTTGTTGATTTATGATTTTGCATCTTTTTGTGTTAATATGGAATAGAGGGGATTTCTAATAAACTTTGTTAAAATTAAAATCCTGGTTAATCTCCTAATGATTTCATGTAGTCGATGCTAATGTTTGTGTTTTTTACTTGCATTTTTAACATTGACTCCATTAGTACTGTAGGCATCGAAAGTTATAAATGCTAGGTTAATGGAGTTTTGCTTTTCCTTTTAGCAATATCTAATAGCCTACTTCATTGTTTCATTCATGATGTTTTCCAATTTTACTTATTTTTAACCTCCAGTTGTATTATATTACATCCCTATTATTTACGAAATCAATAAATTTGTTAGACAATTATTATTCTTCTTTCTTTCTCTAAATAGTGATTGACTATTAAATCCAGATGAGATAATCATTAAAATAAAATGATAACAACGGATTAATGGAACATGTTTGACCCTTTCTGTGCGTGATCCTGAGTGGTTGGGGATGGTAAAGTGAATTCTTGGATCTATCTATGTTACATTTTTCTTTTACTAAATAATCAGCAAGAAACATTAGATATTCAAGCAAATAGGTATTTTTAATTCTAATTAATAAAAATGCAAAATTAAGATAAGTACTAAAAAAATCCATGAATTAACAAAGTTTTGTTTGTTTCTCGTTGTCCTTTGTTTAAAAACTTGCATATGTCCTTTGTTTTTCCTTTATATATATATATATATATATATTCTTACATGGTATTTAAAACTTTTAGTTTAGAAGTTGTGTTATGTATGAATAGCTATATTGCTAATAAATCTATATGTGGATGGTTTTTGTTTGGTCAATGTTTTGGTTAGACTTGCATTTAGCTATTAAGCTAAAGTTATATAGCTTATGCAATTCCTTTTTAAGCTAATTATATATATTAGGTATATGTTGCTTCATGCTTGTTGCAAATGGGACGTACTTTTGATACTTTGGGTAAGTTGAAGAGACCTGAAGATAAGAAGATTATGGAGTCAAACTCTCAAGATTCATCAAATATAAGAAGGAAGAAAAGGGATAATAGTAAAGCAAAATCTAGTAAACAGTTGAAGAAGGGAACTTCACCTGGTAAAAGAAAAATCTTACAAGATGAAAATTTGGAGAGAAGTTCTAAAAAAATTAAAGATTGTATCCAAAGAGAATAAAAACTTAAAGGTATATCAATAATTTATTTTTTTATTTTTTATTTTGATTTTTTACCTCACAAAAATTTCTTGAAATACAGTTATTTTAGAGGTATAAAATTGTTACAGGTCTAAAAATTCTGATATGAAATTTGTATACAAGCAGGTATACCATTCGGTATACTAAATTACAAAATGAAAATTATATTATGAAATTTGGTATACCATGTGGTATGCCTAATTATAGAATCAAAATCATATGTTATAAGTTGGTATACTAGTAGGCATACCTAGTATGTCAGCCGGTATACCAAATTTCAGAATAAAAATTATCTGTTGGAATTTGATATACCAGCTGGTATACGTGGTATATTGTGTGATATACCTAATTACAGAATCAAAATTATATACTATAAATTGGCATACCAGCAGATATACCTGGTACACTAAATTACAGAATAAAAATTATATTTTAGAATTTTGTATACCAGCTGGTGTGTAGCATGCGGTATACCTAATTATAGAATCAAAATCATATGATGTAAGTTGGTATACCAGTAGACATACCTAGTATAACAAATTCTAGAATGAAATTTATCTTCTAAATTTTGGTATACTAGCTAGTATATTTGGTATACCGTGCGATATACCTAATTATAAAATCAAAATCATATGTTGTAAGTGGTATACTAGCAAAAATTTACTTTAGACTGTCGTGATTCATTGCATATGGTTAAGTTCTCCACCAATTTCTATGTTTTTAAAGAAAATTAAGAAAAACAAATTTGCTAATTTGAATTTCAATTGCTTTACTTCATTTCAACATCTTTTTTCTAGCATTGACTCATCTAATCTCTTAAACCTTCTCAACGGTCGAGTTGCTGATGTAAAAAAGTTGTTCAACAAATTGATGTAAAGAGATAGAGTTTTATGGTCTATTGCCATTCATGAATATGTTATTAATAGGTTTCTCAAAAAATCAATGAAACTATTTTCTCGAATGTGATTATTAAATTTGGTTCCAAATTCTTTTACTCTGGTTAGAGTTCTCGTTGGCACTACAGGCTTAAGTGACTTGATGCTAGCAAAGTCTGTCCATGGATATATAATTAAAAGTGGGTTAGGTTCTGATTTGATTATGAGTACTGAAATATTACATGTTTATGGAAAATGTGAAAGTGTATTGGATTCTTATAAAGTATTTGAAGAACTAAAGAATCCAAGTTTGATTATTGTATGCTAGTGGTGGTGGTTGTTTAGAATTAAAAATTCTTTCTATATTAGAGATGTAAATCATTTATGCTTTTGTGCCATTGAGATGGGTCAAAAGCAAATTCTTTTGTACCATGACATACAAAGCATTTTATTTATTTTTTTTGGCATCCTTATTTTTGTTATAAACAAAGCAAATGTGATCTATTTTGTTGGCCAATATCCTTTAGGTGATGGAGTTAATCTTAAAACATAAAGACAAAGTTTAAACAAAGCGAGCCGGTAAAAAAAAAAAAAGAATTGGAGGAAAGATTATTAGAAATTGTTTAGATGGTTAATTAAAATAATTCTCTAAAATTATGGCAAGGGATCTATAAAGAATAGATAAATCTGAATGCTTCAATCATCATCCAAAAAATTAATATTTAATATTTAATATTTAATTTAATATTTCTCTATTCCCAAAATTCAATATGCTCACATAATTAATCATTTCGGAAATACTTTTTCAGAATTCTAAAAGTGTTTCCTTGCAAATCTCAAAGTGGTTGATCTTGTAATGATAAAAAATTTTATTGTTGATACTTAGATTTCAATTATTGATATGCATTTATGCTATTGTTAGAGTATAAATATAAAAAAAATATAATAAAATCCAAATTTTAAAATTTAAATAATCTTCTATTCTTTGGTAAATCTGGTATACCAAATTTCAAAATGAAAATCATGTTCTGAAATTTGGTATATCGGCCAGTATACAATCTGCTATACTAAATTTTAGAATGCAAACATATTCTGAAATTTGGTATACCGAATGGTATACCGATCTATATACCGAATTTTAGAATGTTGAAATTTGGTATACCGACTAGTATATTAAGTATACCGTCCAGTATACAAAATTTTAGCATTCTAGAATTTGATATACTAGTTGGTATACCTTAGACAGTATACCAAATTCCAAATTACAAGCATGTTCTAAAATTTGGTATATCGACCGGATACCAAATTTCATAATGCAAATTATATTTTATTTTTTATATCAAATTTTTGTATTCATATGTATAAGTCATATATTTAATAAAATTGAAATGTTATCCATCCAATTCAACCAATGATAAGGGCTAAAACTTTTGCATTGAATAGTTGATAAAAAACAAATAAAATTAATGAGAAATTAACCATTTTGCGAAACATTTTCTAGTATAAAAAATTTCATGTTGACATTTTCACAAACACTTTACATTCAACAAATAAAATACCAAATTTTAGTAAAAAACTTGAAAAGATTTTAACAAATAACAACTCAAGCCAAACCAGTAAGAAAAGCTGTAAAAACAACAAACGAAAAAGATTAAAAAGTAACTGGTGTCTAGCAAGTGTACTAGATCGGCTAGTAATATAGAAAAATATAGATTAATACCCTAAATATCAAAACCAAGGGAAATTACGTAAGTGTAAAATTCAGTTCAGACTTTTAAATGAAAATTTTGTGCAAAAGAATAAAGAAATCCCAAATTTTATAACAATGAATAATTAACTATACTAAAACAAAATCTCAAATAACTAAAGGGGCAAAACTAATGGAATAAAATAGAAACAAATAAACTTAAACTAATGAAAGTTGGTAAATTCAGTGATAAAAGAGACTTTTGCTAAAGGACTTGCCACCTCAATTTCTAATGTATGTAACTTAGTTAAAGATAATAAAAGTGATTATGGAAAACTAAGGATAAATTCAAATAACTTACTCAGAATATGTAACGTCCCCGGATGGCCGCTTGCCGATATTGTTCGCTTTGGGCCTTAGCCCTCACAGTTTTATTTTTGGATCACTCCAAAAGGTCTCGACAAGGGAGAGGTATCCATGGCCTTATAAGGACTACTTCATTCTCCTCTCTAACCGATATGGGATCCTTTGACTTAATTCACCTGTATGTGGAAGCCTTTGACTGACTCCACCCGCCCTTAAGGAGGCTTAGCGCCCTCGCTGACACATCAGGCTCGGCCCCATGGCCAACACACCAATTCGGTACTGGCTCCGATACCAATTACACCGATCAGGCCTTTTATTGAATTTTTTTTTTTGTAAATCTTTCCTTGTTAAACTGAATGCATTTGGGGTAAGGATTTAATTTTTTGCGTGTTTAACTAGTTAACCGATAGGTATAATGGATATACACTTGATAAGTTAAAGATTTAATTAAGGTATAAAGTATGAGGAAATATATAAATATATAGAAATTTGGATTTAAAAAGGTATTTTGCCTGATTTCAATGTGGAACATGAAAAATTGGTTAAATGCACCTTATGGTCTAATTAGTGAAAATGTTCATTGATTAGTTTAGCTTAAGTTGATAAGGAAATGAATCACAAAGTTTAATTAGTTGAATTTTAATTTGACTGTTACTAACATGAGTCAGTCAAAGGCTCCCACATGCAGGTGAATTCAGTCAAAGGATCCCACATCGGTTGGAAAGGAGAATGAAGTAGTCCTTATAAACCTATGGATACCTCTCTCTTGTCGAGACCTTTTGGGGAGATCAAAAAATAAAATCGTGAGGGCTAAGGCCCAAAGCGGACAATATCGATAAACGACCATCCGGGAACGTTACAGTTGGTATCAGAGTCGGTACCGGATTGGTGTGTTGGCTATGGGGCCAAGCCTGATGTGTCAGTGAGGGCACTGAGCCTCCTTAGGTGGGATGGAGTCAGTCAAAGGCTCCCACATATAGGTGGATTCAGTCAAAGGATCCCACATCGTTTGGAGAGGAGAATGACGTAGTCCTTATAAGGCCATGGATACCTCTCCCTTGTCGAGGCCTTTTGGGGAGACCCAAAAATAAAACCATGAGGGCTAAGACCCAAAGCGGACAATATCGGCAAGTAACCATCCGAGGACATTATAGAATATCTTTCTAAGTATTAAATTCTCTTATTAAAAATAATTCAATACTTAGCATAAAAATCAAGTTTATGAACTCCTAGATGTCTATTAGACCACTTTTCAAGAGATCTCACTCAATCTATTCTTAATTTATCTTTTCTTAGCCTTAAATCACTTAATATTAACACACAATTACCTCATATTCCAAAAAATAATCATGCATCGAATTGGGTGAATCAAAATATAAATATGCATATCCTAGGTCAGTATTGCATTTGATCACCAATCACTATCTCAATACATTAATAATCAACCCAAATATGACTTAAGAGAAGGAATTGCTCAAAAATTAGAAAATAATCAACTTGCATTCAATTAAAGATCAAACTAAGTCATTACATAAAGAAATATAATGGTTTAAATTCCCTTAGCAAAAGCAAAAAAAACTACTCACTCATTGTCTTAAAAACTAAAGAAAAATAAAATAAGAGAGATACTATACACATAAAACCCTTCAGCTGCTCTTGAAGTCTTCTCATATTTCTTCAATTGTAGCCTCTAAATCCTAAGTGAAGTTGAGATAAAACTAAAGTCGTAATTCAAAAGTCTATCTGTCTAGTGTTCTGCCCCGATCCTTTTTCTAGTCTCACTCAGTAAAGTGAAATGTCACTCCATTGAGTGGCCAGTCTTTGTACTTCCACGAATAAATTATTGACTTTTTTAAAGCTTTCAAATGTTGATCTTTCATTTTAGACCTTTGTACATTCTCCTTTTCTTTAATTAAACCCCTAAAAACACCAATTTAAACAATTAAGCAATTAAAACACTAACTTAAAAAATTAAAAACTAAATTAACACAATAAATATACTAAATATACACTAATAATGTAGTATAATTCACACTTATCAAATACCCTACATTTAGCCTTTGCTAGCTCCGAGCAAATTTGAACAAAACAATTTTTCAAAACTAATCAAACTCTAATTCAAAATTATGCAACTTAAAATCTAATTCGGCAATTAATAAGAGCACTCAATAAAATTCTAGCTAGAATAAACTCAAACAAGGAGATAAAAATCATTTTCCATATGTGTGTGCATGACCAAAACAATTTAAGTATTTTTAAAATCAAAACACCAATGTACTTCATAATCAAGCTTTAGAATTAATGTACAACTAAGTATACATGTGGTTTCTCACTTGAAACTCTAAAAATATCATAGACCTCTCCTTTAATATCAAAACTTGAAGATCATATCCGCTAAACAACTCAAAATAAAACTCAGAACCACTTAACCACTTATATCTTTATTGGGTTGTAATGGAGTTAAGGTATTGGTTATCAAAAAATGAACAAAAGATAATGAAAGAGAATAACCAATCTATACTTGAATGAATCCAATTTTCCAAAAATTTCAAACTACTAAGCATAAATTTTGCACCATACTTACTTACTCAACCTCTTTTAACATTAAACAAATCTGAACAGAAAAGATAAGATTGGAATCCCTCTTATTTTGCTCAATTTCACAACTTTTGATAAGTCACAATTTTTTTACCTTGTAAATACCCCACATTTAAGATTTTTTCATATTTGCTAACTTTATTTTATTATTTTCTTTATTTTTCTTTTTTACTTTTATTTTTTTAGCTTTTTCGTTGGCAATTCACAGTAACATGAGTAAAAACAAGGACATTTCACACCAATTACTTGATTTCATCCATAACCTTTGCCAAAATTAATCCAACTTCTCTAATTACACTTGATTATAATGTCCAATAATGTAAATCCATCAAAATCTAGAGTGACCAATTCTAGAAGGTAGATAAAAAAAATGTTAGGCTATATGATTAATAGATAAGCGTAACAAGGAAAAATCATGGAACGCTTTAAGCATACCTTATTAAGCTCAAGTTGGCTAACAAAGGTCAATTATATAAAAAAAAGGTAGACAAATAATCTTTAATTAGTTCAATAAGAAAATTTTGTCTAGATTACTTTCTAAGTTATTTGAGTTGTTTTTATGTTTCGAAAGGTGATGAGAAAGGTTTTAGTATCCTAAAATTTCATACTCCACTATTTCAATGCACTGGCTTTTTTTAATATTTCAAATTGATCTTTCGTACTCAATGAGTGAAAATGAATGATTATAAACCAAGTAGTATTATACTAGCATAAAATTTCATCAAACAACCTATTTATCTTAATGATAATTAAAAGTCTTGACTAGTGCATATTCCAAATTCAAGTTTAAATTGTTCAATTTTTGAGAAAAATTGGGGCAAACTAAGCTTTATGTAAGTTAAATGATAAATTTGAACTAACTAATTACTAAATTAACCTTGAAATAGAAAAATAAACTAACTAGCAACATTTGATAGCATAAGATAACTAAAAGCACAATACAAAGTTGTTCCTAGAGTTATCCTAACATACAAAAATAATGAAAACTATAATAGACAAAAGAAACAAAATCAAACACATAAAAACAAAAACATAAGTGTTTTCATGAATAAACGGGGAGACTTAGATTCTTCTTCTTGAATCTAAGCAAACACAAAATTTTACTGTCCATAGCAAACTAAAATGTAGCTCAGTCAGAAGGTGGGAGTGGTGATGGTGGAAAATGTGCCCAAAATTTTGTTATGAATTGCTCAAAACTTCTCTTTAGGTCACCTATTTCATCCTTCAATGAGTCCATTCGACCATTCATTTGATTCATAAAGGCCACCACTTGAGGTAAAAGTTCCTGTGGTGCAGGTGCTTGAGGTACAAGTGTGGGAGCAACTGGCTGAAGTGCAGCAAGCTCTGGCTCTTCCTCCCTATTCCAAGAAATGGTAAATATATGCAAATACTCTTCTCTATCTGACCAATGCCGACGTGGCTCCTTCACCAATAACTTCATCTTGATCAACATATCAAAATCTATATATGCAGCCTCCCCAAGAGAACTTCTCATATCTAGATGCCCAATGTGGTTTGCCATTATGGTTGCAATCCAATCGAGAGAAGCCTCTTTTACGGTGCTCTTCATTTTCTGCAACTCTTCTATCTTTCGGCATAAGAGGACTGCACCATTAATTCGAATGCCTTCAACCATGCATCTCAAAAGCATGGATTCTTCAATATTAACAGCTCCCGGACTGTCAAGGTAGCTAAAGAAAGTGAGTGATAAAAATCGATGAAGAACTTAAAGTGCATGGCTCCTTAAAGCACGAGCCTTCATCTTGCTGGATTTATAAGGCACTAGATTGATGGGATCTCGATTGAATTTCCAGTTCTCCTGTACGATGGCATTAGGCAATTCACCTATTCCATCCATGAAAAACCTCAATTTCTTTGCAAAATCTAGAAAAATCATTTGATGACATCATCTACCAAGTTTAAAATTAACTGTGCCCATATCCTGCTCATCTTTAAATGAAAGCTGAAATAGGGTGAAGAACTATCTTTCTACATATGGATAGATTTTTGGTTGCTTTCTTATGAACTTCTCCCAACCAATATTCTGAATTAATGGAAATATCTCAACCCATAAATTGCCATCCTCAATGTTGAAGTAGAAATTCCACAGGTATACCCGGCTTAACAAACTTTACTTTTGAAAATACTTGTATAATTTAGCCTTATCTTCATCAATGTAAGCTGGTTTTTATTTTTTAAGGTGGTGTTTGTTAATCTTGAAAATGTTTGGATGAAAAGAAAACTGAATTATTTCAACAATTTCGATCTTTTCAAGCATTTGTTAAAAAAATGATTCTCACAAAAAAAATTAATTGTCTTAAATAGGATCAATATATACATTTCTATACTTTGTCAGATAAGAAATAACTAAAAAAATTGAAAAATTGTATTTTTAATTCATTCTAAAAATTTTAACAAATAATTAGAAAAAAGTTTAAGAATGTTTTACAGTGTTATCGTGACTATTTCATATTTTGATTCGGAAAATATTTTAAATTTATTTTAATTTTTTTTATTTGAATCGATTTAACAAATACTATCTATGTATTTATGGAGTGTTGGACCCTTTGCTATTGATGTGGTGGCCCCCTTGCTAATGATGCCTTCCGTATTTTAATTTTTAGCTTCTCTTTTTAGTATTACTTTCTTTTTGTTTTGTTGTTAACGGGATTATTGGATTGAAAATATAATTTAGTTACCCATTCAATATATTGTTTAAATTTTAAACACATATAGACATATACATGCTTACAATATAATTAACTACGTACGTATGTAAATTGGTAAATAAATAACTAGTCCTTAAAAAAAAGCCTATATTATAATAATATAGGAGGCAGGTAAAAGTTTTTAAGTTTGGATTTTATACTAAGTTTGCTTGCTTTTGATTAATTAACTCTTACAATATCGTAATTAAAATTTTGACAAAAAAATAATATAATGAGTAAAAGGTAATTCTTGGTTATTTTTGAAGTAAATCCCATAAATTTTGGTGGGATTTTTTTAAAAATGGATTGTTTTAAAAAATTATTTAGACAGATAATGTGCATGTGTGAAAAATTGGAAAAATGGGGTGGACCATCCCATTCCCACAATGACAGACTACAGGAATAGGATGGCACGGTGGATGACAATGCAGTGGTGGCATGTGGATCGAGGCGATTAGATGACCACCTATTCCCACAACAGTCTACTGCGGGAATAGGCAGTCTTCTGCCACCCACCATGCATGTTGAACAGTGTTATTTGTATGAGAGTCGATATTTATTTGGTCCTGTGATGCCTTCATCCTCATTTATTTTGTGCTCCTAAGTCTTCTTCTTCTTCTTCTTATTGTTTTGCTTTTTCTCGTTTGCTATATCAATGATCTACTAAAATATTTAGTAAGTAAAAATTAGTTGTAATTATTTATATTTATATGTAAATATAAATTATATATATATATATATATTTGTATTTATTTAATTATTTAGAACGTGTTAATGTCAAATTTATTGTAAAATAATGAAAAATAGTATGTTGATATATTGATTTATTATGTTGATTTTGAAATGTAGGATTAATTTGTTATAAGTTTTATTGACTTTCTACTGATTATATGAATATTTAAAATAATTTAATATATATTGAATATATATCATAGATATAAAATAATGATAATAGAAAATAATAGAAAATATTAATATTCACAACTAAATATAGTAACATTTAAAATAATCATAAAGTAAGAATTGTTAATTCAAAAATTTTATGTTTTTACATTTATATTTTGTTTGTTAGGAAGAAAAAATAAGAATAACATATAGTAAGAATTCTACGTAAAGTAGTTATATATAGTTAATTGTTATTATAAAATTAAAGTTAATTAAATATTTTAATAATATATGTAGTTAATATTTTAATAATATATTATCATTTTTAATGTACAATGGAATTTAGAAGAAATTTTATATAGTTAAAATTATGTTAACATATTTATAATTTATAATTTTTATGTTAGTTATATTTTACTTTGATATATTATGCCGTTAAAAATTTTGTTAATGTAATATAATTATTTAAATATTTAATGTTGACATTTTATTATTAAATTTTAATTTTATGTGATATTTATTTAGTTACTTTTGTTGTTATATTTAAATGCAGGATAAATAAAAATATGGAGCAGTTGCAAAATCAATATTTTATAAATCCAAGTCCTCACATAGATGATCTATTAAAATTAAAAGAAAAATATCGCGCTAATGCAGTTTGGAATAACGATGTAATATTCTTGTTCTACTAATTTATTTAATTGCATATTAGTTGACGTATGTTTGTGATGTTTAATTTATATGCATCAGGTAGCACGTAATGCATTATTTGCTCGGAGAGCTAGTGTAGAGTCCCATTATAAGAAAATTGACCCAATAATTATACCATATTTGAGAATGACTGGTTTTTATAGAGTGTCTCAAATTGGGGTAATGCTGGTAGATGTTAATTTAATTAATGACTGCCCTTGTGGAAAGGTGGAGACCGGAGACTCACACTTTTCACCTCGCAGTTGGTGAAAACACCATCACTTTGCAAGATATTGAAATACTAACTGGTTTACCAATTGAAGGGCGTCTGCTGACAGACAGTCTAGTATTTGATTGGCGAGCTGTCTGTAGCCAGCCTCTCGAACAAATCCCACCCGATGATGCTATAAAAGGAAGATCTGTTAAAATGACTTGGTTGTCGATAACTTTTGATTTTCTTCCACTTGATGCCACTGATTATCAAATTCAATGCTATGTACGTGCATGGATATTACGTTGCATTGGTGGATTATTATTTCCATGTCAATCTAACAATTTTATACATTTGATGTGGCTTCCCCTATTAGAGGATTTAGATGGGGTAGGCAATTATAGTTGGGTTCAGCTTGTTTAGCATGGCTGTATAGGGAGTTGTGTCATGGTACATGGCCAGATGCTCATGGGATTGGTGGATATCAACAATTATTGCAGATGTAGGCATGGAAAAGATTGCTCCAGTTTCGTCCCCCATATAGACATGAAGTTATGGTGGATCATGGGATGCCATATGGTTATAGGTAAATTTAATATCTTGTATAATTTAAATTAATTAATTAATTTTAAAATGAATATATATATATATATATATATATATATATATATATATATATATATATATATATATATATATATATATATATATATATATATAATTTCATTTAATATTATGTTGAAGCAATTAATTATTTCATTTTAGGTGGTGATATCCTATTGATCTAACCAATAATAATAGAAAAGATGTGCATAGATTTCAAGTTGAGTTAGACACTCAGCGTGCAGATAAGGTAATAATTTGATATTTTTAAAATGTAATTATAATAAATAATGTGTATTTAAATTGATTAAACCATTTTTACTGATTATTTATATTTCTGTAGTTTGATTGGGAACCATATAAGCATGTTATACATCTTTTGCCATCATATTGTACAAATGGACAACAAATTTGGAGATCAATTGTGCCTTTGATATGTTTTAATATCATCGAGTGGCACTATCCAGATTGTTGTCTTCGTCAATTTGGCATGGATCAACATATACCCGATCCACCATTAATTGATGATAGCCTACATTCAATTGATTTGAGAGGAAATCATGAGCATAATTGGGATATGAAATTTTCTAATTTCATATTCGAATGGAATAATCGACTGCAAAGGGTTATTAGTGGTCCTATCCTTAGGGCTCCATTTCATATAAGATCACAATACATGCAGTGGTACATACTAAGAACAAGACGGTGGATAACCCCTGAAGGAGGGTCCTATGGAGAAGTAGCATATGAGACCAATTGAATTTTTAACTAATTTTATGATTATTTAGACTAAATGATTATATATTGATAATAATTTTTTTTATTTTATGTAGGTTGATGGTATTGAACATATTTATCATAGTGACATGGCATCGTCGTCAATGCAGAGTGGTGATTTTTGATTAACATCGGGAGCAATTTTAGGAGCAGTTGAAGCTTTTTAGAGAACAACTCATGATTATCCACGTCAGCCTGTACCAGATCTAGCACAAATTCGTCCTATGTCTGCACCATTTGTAGATTTTCGACAATCAAGAAGGAGCAGAAGAGGTATGGCAGAAAGACGGAGGCTGGTGCCCTTAATTTTGCCTCCATCAGGGATCGGTCAGGTCCCTGAGCCCATGTCATGGCCATATGATTATCAGGGGAGTTCCACTTTATTTGGTATGCATGACTTTAGTCAACATTCATTTTATGATACAAAAGCAGGACCTTTAAGATTTAATGTTGATTTAAATATTAGTGTATCCGAACAAGATCCTACAGGATATGTAGATGTATTTTAGCCGTACAATATACATGGAGGAATGGAAACTAATGTTGGGTGAGATAAATTTTTGGACCAACTCTTGGCCGATCCTAATGTCATGAAAAGTCAGGTTTTCTCTGATCAACCGGTATTTGGTAGCGATTTCGATAATTCATAGCCTGATCCTACTGCGCAAGACCCTTATAGTAATTTTTGATAGTTTTTTTAGTATGGTATTGTATGAATTATGAACTTTTATTATAAATAAATAAACCATTTCATTTCATAAGTACTAATTTAATATTTATATCAATTACATTACTTTTACTCGATATGAGGTACATATAATAACGAAAGTACTCATTTAATAATTATAATTTCTAATGCCTTCATTTGATGATCCAGCTCGATTAGGACATGTCTTTTTATTGTGTCCCGTATTACCGTAAATGTTGCAATGTGCAATGTGTCGAGATTCTCTTCGATCCATCTCATTCCTAACAGTGTCTGCTGAAATTTTTCGGTCAAAAATGTTCCATCGATCAACAGAATAGGCTTGCAGTGGTTCAAATCATTGATTACAAGTATAAAGCTCTAAAAAACCCTTTTAAATTGCTTCACATGAGGAATATGGGTGTCTTCAAGCACAAACTCATAAACTGATCCAGGATTGTAAAATTGTAAGGCATATAAAAAACCTGTTAATTTCTCAAACGATTCAACATAATTTTCAAATATAGCCTCAAGTGCAAACGTCTTTGCATACCACACCATGTAGTACGAAATCTCATAATGAAATTGTTCCTTAATAACGGCAATACCCACATCAATAGGAAGGCATGTATGACCTTGACCTCCTTAGCTGACTTATCCTAGCATCAGGAACATGGCTATATGATCGGAGTAAATGACCTTGACCTGAGTTGTCAACTACATCTATTACAAGTAAGTCACCATCGCGATGACTTACTGATTGCCTTAGCTGAATAGGGCAGGCTACTCCTTGGTGGCTAACTGATCGTCGTTGTTCACTTTGATCTATATTTCATACTTCATCACCAATAAACTCACAGTAATTGGATTGAGAAAAAAATATCAATATCATCGTAACTAACCGGTTGTGTTGGTTGACTGGGGCCGGCATCATTTTCAAAGCATTGTTGCGTAGCCTCGACTGTTGCATTGCACAAGTTCTCATTTCTAACCAGATCAGCCATTCCATACGTTGATATATAACATCCTGTATCCATCTCTGTCACTTCAATACATAATTCCACTACATTATAATCATCGTATTCCCTTAATTTTTCATAAATCATGTCTACGTCATCGTCATCAGACATATCCAATGACATCCAACATAATGATCATCGGTTGTACATCGGACTTTTGTATATAATTCTTGAAATGACATGATTTACATCTAAACTCAACTTAACATGAATTTTATGTTTCAATTCAAGAAGAGTTGGCTTCTTTCTAAGCCTCAATCTCTTTGTAACTGCATTTGGATCCGATATGTCATATTAAAAGCCTACAACTCTATAACTTATTTGTCCACCCGTATGCAAATAAAAGTCCGTATATGCTGACATTTTTAAATTATCTGTAATTGAAATAAATACAAATATTTATCTAACACACTTTATTTTTTAAAATTTTCTTTGCAAATTCATAATTTTATAACATTTCTCTTTTCTTAAAATACACTTTATTATATTATAATTTATTATTTTTTTATTATATTATGACAAATTAATTTATTTTTTTATTATATTATACATTTCTCTTTTCTTAAAATACGCAGTCTGTCATTGCGGGAATGGGATGGTCCACCCCATTTTTTCAATTTCATACACACATCATCTGTCCAAATAATTTTTTAAAACAACCCATTTTTAAAAAAATCCCCTTTTTAGTCATACAAAAACAATAAATTAAAATTACAAAGATATATTTTAATAGCATCTAAGGAGATACTACTCCAAAAAATGTGACATGTCTTTAATAGAGAGGAAATTTCCATCATTAATAGCGAATTGACAATAAGTAAAGATAGAAAGTTAAAGAGAGAGAGAAGTAAAGATAGGTAGCGGTGATGTTGGGCATGGAGTTGGTTTGAAAATTGAAATAGTAGAATTATAAAGACGAGTAAGAACATAGTTTCAGGTGTGCATGAGAAATAGAAAAATAAATAGTAAGTGGAGACAAATAAAACCCATAATGGAAAATGAAAGATGAGAGAATGGCAGAATGGAACAAAACCTAACAACTAATGGGCAAAGATATTTGTTCCTGAGGAAGAAATTCTACAGTGTGGATTTTGTGCGACACAAGATATTCTTATGGGCCTAAAGGAAATCAAGAACCAGTTACGTGTACGGATTTTATAATAACAATAATAATAATGATAAAAGAAGGGGCAATATGTGAAATTTGTCCAGAAAAATTAGATTTACCTCTTAAATATATTTTCGGATTAAATTAGTTTTGTTATTATGTAATTAGCCAAAACTTCTGCCAAGTTAAACAAATAAAAATACGAAACATGCTAATTGAAGTTATATAAATTTATCATATATGTACTGTAAATTGAAACAATTTTTTTAATTCTTGAAAAATATTTAAAATTTTTAATAGTAAACCCATCAAATAATTAAACTCCGGTATAATAAACAGAAAAGGCCAGCTAAATAAACCGATTTTTTTTGTTTTTGTTTTTACTGACAAATTTGATCCAATCCTATAATAGCGGGATAATTTTAACCTAAAACTATATTTAAAAAATAAATAAATATTATTTTTAATAATTTAGAGATCAATTTAGTCCAAAATTTAAATTAAAAGATAAATGTGTATAAATTTTAATATTTTGAGAATAAATTTGATAATTTTTGCATAATAAATGAATAATTATGGTGGAGAAATATACGGAAAAGTGAAAGAGTGCGTGTGGCTGAAAGATACAGAAGGAAAACAGTACATTAAAAGAAAAGGGAATGGAGGAAGGACCAGCTAACCAGAGGCAGCCTTTGGCTTGTGGTGTGGTCCTATATAATCTAATATATTATGAAAAAGCACTAAGTTTACTTAAATGCTATTTCAGTTACATTAAAAATAGAAATAAATATTGATATATCTGTTTTTTTCTTTTTCTTTTTCTTTTTGGAGGTTGCAACTTTATCTCATTCTGCAACCTCTACTCTTACTTTTTCGAGTAATTAACACCTCTGGTCCTTTAACTTTAGACTCTGTAATTAAATAGTCCCTCATTTTATTTTATTTTTTTTAACTTAAAACTCTTTAAATTATCAAAAGTTTCCCTCAAAACTCCTCATGACAGTATTATTTCCGGTTACCAGATGATATTTAATTTGATTATATAGTGCTGATTGAGAATCAGCCTTGAATCAAATGGCATGTAGGATGCTGATAACAAATATATATATACAAGAGTTACCTAAACTCTTTATTAGATTGCTGATAACAAGTGGTTTCTAATTGAAGTGGCATCTGTTATTCTCTAATAGTAGCCCGAGCATTTGATTTAATTAGAATTACTTATAATTATAATTATTATGCTATCTTTATTTTTAAATTTTTATTTAATTTTGTTCCATTGTACTTTTTGTACTATCAGATGTGCCAACAAAAAGCAAAATGATTAAGAAAGTTACAAGAAAATTAGAGTGTATATGTAACTGCACTAGTATAATCACGTCAGCATCCTGCATGGCATTTGATTCAAGGCTGATTTCCAATCAGCACTATATAATCAAATTTCAACTGGGTAACTGGGAATAATACTGTCATGAGAAGTTTCGTGGGAAGCTTTTGATAATTTAAGGGGTTTTGAGTTAAAAAAAAAATTAAATGAGGGACTACTTAGTTACAGAGTCTAAAATTAAAGGACTGCAGGTGCTAATTACTCTTCCTTCTTCCTTTTTTTTTTTTTTTTCCTTCTGCAAAGTTCCTTTGAATTTATGGAATTAGATGTGATAATTTCTGGATTCATCTTTTCAACAGTGAAACTTAACTAGAATATTTAGAAAGAATAATACTTAAAGTAATTTTATATTCAAACTCTCTCTCTCTCTATATATATATACACACAGACACTTCATTTATCCTATCAGTTTTTCATTTTTATGAAAAAAATTATCCAATTAAAATTGTCGTTTTTTAAAATTTAATATAAAATTTATTATATGTATTTCAATTTTGTCCTTATTATTATTATAAGCAATGCTTCACTTTTTTTTCACAAAAAATTCATCAACATTTATCTTTTTTCACACTTTACATTCAACTTTGTACCTAAAATAGTCAATATATTTTAGCCATAGGATTCAACAATCATCTCCCCTTATTAAGTGAGATAATACTACTCTTCATTATTTTGATAGTCTAAAATTAATAGTATCCCTGAAAATGAAAATATAAGATATAATTTTATCTTAGTGTGGTTTTCTTTAATAATTTTAGACGGATGATTATTCCTTCAAAATGATTTAAATAAATTTAAAGCTAGTATAATTATAATTATAAAATAGAAATCATTACTTTTCTTGAACTTTCCATGTGAAATCCTCTGTCCATATAAGTTTAAGTCGTTTATATATTTGTGCGTGAGGGGGGTAAAGCAATGTTATTAAAACCGGACCGAATAGAGAACCGGAAAGGTTGGGGTTCGTGGTTCGACCGGTTCAACCGAGTTTTTTTTATTTTTAAAATATTATAATTATTATAATTTTTTGAATACTACTGTATAAAAATTAAAAAAATATTCATCAAATTTTAAATATATATCACAAATATTTTAATAATAAATTACGAAAATAATTTTAATTTTATTATTACAAGTGATTAATTATGGATTATTGAATATCATATGCTAGAAATATAAAAATATAATCATATCATGAAAATAATTTCATGTTTAGATGGAGTACTAATAAAGTGAACACAAAAAATATTAACTTTGCATATATGAGTATAATTATATTTAATTACAATAAATTCAAATAGATAATAAGTATATTAAATTATTAAGTGATCTTTTTAGAATTTAAAATACTAATTTTTCAATAAATAAATAATAAAATTTTAATATATATATATATATATATATATATATATATATATATATATATATATATATATATATATATATATATATATATATATATATATATATATATATATATGTATATTTTAAATTTCCATTATTTATTTATTTGAAAAAAATTAGTATTTTAAATTCTAAAGATATTATTTAATAATTTAATATACTATTACAATAATCCAAATAGATAATAAGTATATTAAATTATTAAGTGACATATTTAGAATTTAAAATATTAATTTTTTCAAATAAATAAATAATAAAAATTTAATATATATATATATATATATATGATTATAATGAATCAAAAATATAATAAATATATTAAATTATTAAGTGATATACTTAAAATTTATATATATATATATATATATATATATATATATATATATATATATATATATATATATATATATATATATATATATATATATATATATATATATATATGTGTGTGTGTGTGTGTGGGGGGGGGGGTGAAAAAATTCAAAAAAAATTGATTTTTTACATTTTTAGCAAAAAACCCGGTTTTGTCCGGTTCGCTGGTTTTTCAGTTCTATCCGGTTTTTTTCGGTTCAATCCGATTTTTTGCCAATTCAGTTTTCAGTAGTCAAACCAACCGGTTGGCCTGTCGGTTCGCGGTTAAACCGGTTCAACCGGCTGGTCCGGTTTTAATAACATTGGGGTAAAGTGCAAACCATGCAATTTAATTCTCTTTGCTCCACAAACAAACTCAAAGGAAGATTAAATGGATGCGTGCGATTTAATAGAGACCGGAGAGGATAAGAAAATATTGTAAGGTCTACAGTTGAGATCACTTTAGTAAATATCTGGTTGTAGATCTTTCTTTTTTGAATAACATCCTCATTTATTTAAATATTACTACAAATGGCCCCATTATGCATCTCTATAGCCACCTAAAAGTTAATTCTCTTAAATTTAGTATTTCTTTTTTCTGTTAAATTGAAAGTACAGACTTGAATAGACAATTGCTTGTAAGAATTTGGCATTTCTAAAGAAGAAAAGTTGTTAAAAACAGTTAGTGGATTGTATAAATAATGGTTCGCTATGAACAAAAGATAAGAGACGATGATGGACCACAAATTAATATCACACCATAGGATAAATGATTAATATATTGATTGATTTTTAAATGACAATTGTGCATATTTTCATCAGTGATATTAATATACGCATGTAAATGCAATTAAATGCAGACATGGAATTGTACATATCATAGCTCTACCCTTTGAAATCTGTGGGTTGCATTTGAATGTTCAATATAATAAATAATTTTAGCATCCAAATAAGACTGCATACATGTCATCTTTGACACTTATTATGAACATGCAAATACCTCATATTTACAAAATATCAATGTTCAGAAGAAGGAAAGGACAGTATTTTGTATTGGAGGCCCCTCCCTGGAATAGAATCATTCATACAAATATTATTGTCACTATTATTATAAAATGGATATACCATATATAAATGTATTGTACCAAAAAAACCTCTTATTCCTTAAAAAAAAAATCTTTTATAAATCTAAATTTTAAATTTAGTTAAAATGAACCCATCAGTCCCTTGAATGTCATGTGTATGTCACAATAAAATATTATTTTTATTTTTATGTTAAAATTTGAATTGATTTAATCTTATTATGCCCCGTGACATTAAGGTGATAGATTTACTGTAACAAAATTTAAATGGTAAAAGTTTGTTGCGTATAATTTATAAATTACTAAATACTGAAGAAATTGCATTATATATATATATATATATATATATATATATATATATATATATATATATATATATATATATATATATATATATATATATATAAGGGTTGGACCACGAATATCCGTGGCCATTAAAACTGAATGGAAAAGGACTCGAATTTTATATGAAATTGATGAGAAAGAAAAACAAATAAATTAATAATTTGTGGAGCTAATTTGACATGCTTAGCAGTTGAATATTTTTTGGGAGGAGGGATACCTTAGGGCCTGTTTACTTACAGAAAACTGCTCCAGTTTTCCAGAAAAATTTTTCACAGAAAACAGAAAATAGAGATCATGTTTATTTTCGTCAGTTTTCTAAAATAGAAAACAGAAAATGAATTTTCCAGTTTTCCAAAATAAAGAAGAAATTGAAAAACTAATAAAAGATGTTTTCCAAATTTTCTAAATAATATTAATATACACACATATATATATGTACATACATACATATACATATACATGCATATGTAAATTTTTGTATGTACATACATACATAAGTATATGCATGTGCATGTATATGTATATGTAGTACATGCATACATACGTACATATGGATATGTATATACATACATACACATACATATGCATATGTATGTATATATATGTGCATATATACACATACATATGCATATACAAATATACATACATACATACATGCATGTATTTATGTATGTATCTATATACATACATATACATATAAATATGTATTTATACATGTACATATACATATACATATATATATACACATACACATACATACATATTCGTATACATGTATATGTATGTTCTTGTATGTGCATACATACATATGTATATATATGTATGTGCATACATATATATATATATATGGATATGTATATATATACATACATACACATACATATACATATGTATGTATTCATAAATACATGTGTATGTATGTGCATATATTCACATACATATACATATGTATGTATGCACATACATATACATATATATATTCATATGTACATACATACACACATACATATATGTATGTATGTATGTATGTATGTATGTATGTATGTATGTACGCATACATATACATTTAATATCTGTATGTATGTACATATATACACATATGTGTGTGTGTATATATATATACACACAAACAAATAAACGTTTCAGTTTTTCAATTGTAGATAAATAAACGCGTTTTTTAAATTTTCTACGGAAAATAAATACTCCAATTTTCTAAGAAAATAGAAAACAGAAAACTATTTTCTGTAAGTAAACGCACCCTTAATGCTGGTACTTTTCTGACACGAAAACTTAACAAATTAACGGTTGAAGCTAACAAACTTATGGTTGGAACTGTATACATAAATTAAGTCCCATGCAGTGAAATAAAATGGTTAGGAATTTGACATTTTTAACCAAACACATGTAAATTTATATGCACTAACTCTTTCTAATATCAAATTAATGCAAGTTTTTGGTCATTCTTCAACTGCCTGCAATATATAATAAGAAAATTCTTGAGAACTATATAGAGGAATAGAGAAGGAATCATTTTCATCCATATTATTATTATTATATTATTGTATTTTGTTTAAAGCAATAATGCAATAGTAATTTAAAACTTATAGTATTTTTGAAGGTCAGATCTAATTATTTGCTTAATAAAGCATTCAATAATTACTTGAGTTATTATTTTTTCACCGGATGCTATAGCATAAAGTTGTATCTGTATATAAACATGTAATTCAAAATTAAAAGAGAAGGTAATATAATGATCCGTACATAGTAATGTACCCCACATTCTCTGACAAAATTAAGCTGTTTAATTGTGTGTTCTCTAAAGTCATAGTTGTGAATGATCTGATTTGACAAAGTATCATGCTTTGCCTTTGAAACTAGCTATCCATGCAAATATATATATATATATTCTGTGCATAGCTAGCAAATATATCATTGTAGTAGATTAGAATTTATTTTTGTTAACAGTTAGACTAAATTAATTCATTAACGAGAGAGAGAGAGAGAGAGAGAGAGAGAGAGAGAGAGAGAGAGAGAGAGAGAGGGACATTTGTAAAGTTAAACAAGCAGAGAGATTGCATTGCTTTAAAAACTTCTCTCACAGTTACATCTGCGAGGAAAACCAAGCTTAATTTACACAAATCTAAACCCATAAAAATTTTTTCCTAGGGTTGTAGGTTAGTAATTAGGCGACAAAAACCCAGAAGGGTTTAAGAGAGCCAATACATACAAAAAAAAAAAAAAACCAAGATCAAGAATTCCAACGGAGAAGAAGATGTTAAAAAAAAAAAAAGAGAAGCCATCTTAGCCATCTTCTTCAATTCAGGAAATGTTCTCATCTAAGTGAAGATGTTAAAGAGCGAAAAACAACTTCTTCACAAGGAATCGTGAGGCCCATATCATGATCAAACCCAAACTCTTCTTCGGCTTGTCTAAGCAGGCATTGAAACTCAGGGTGAGTCAAGAAGGAGATGGGGACAATGTATCTACTTCTATTTTCACCAACATAAACAGCAAAGTGTCCTTTTGGGACATCAACTGGCAATCCATCATCATCGTACCCATTTTTTTTTCCTAAGCTTGAACATCTCTTCAGAATTTGCTTGATGACTGTGGTTTGAGTGAGTTTGGTAGATTTTCTGATGGCCATGTTTCCTGTTCTTGAAGAAGCAAAGGAGAATGGGAGAGATAAGAAAGTGGAGTGAGGAGGATAGAGGGGGACGATGAGGCTATTTATGAAGAAAGTTGAGAGAGAGAGAACATAGCACGGGTCTTTTGGGGTATGTGTTTGTGAGGAAAGGACATGGTGGGAGCCAAGCGCATTGGTTTACACTTCTATGTTGGTCCTCCTGATGACAATATGGACCCTCCTTTCTCACACCATTAATACCCATGTTATAGAGATTTTTCCCTATTACAAGAGAGAGATGAAATATTTTTAAATATTTGATGGGAAACATTTTGCTTTCCTTTATGGACCTACTTGATCTATTTAGCATGAATTCGGATTATTTGGATCAACAGAATTTAAATACTAAATGGATTTAAAAAAAAAAACTTCCCCCAACTTGCCTTTGTTTTTATTACCACACTTAGAATCTGACATACAGGTTATCGTTAGGTTTTGGTTCATAAAAATTATAAAATAAACGGACATTTTCACTGCATATTATGACACGACTTGTTAAAGTTGCAAACTCATATCAAAGTTCAACTATTTTGCTTGTTTCTATGCATCTCTCACACACTGCTACGCATTTAGTTTCTTCCTCTGCAATCTCAAAAATCTTTGAAAGTCTCTATGTAATCTTACCAATCTCCAAATCTTATTATAGTAACATAGAAAGCTTCATCTCTGGGATAGGCAAGACAATCAAATATCACTTGATCTAAACCATTAGATGCATCATGTTCATGTGTCCTTTCTTCACATACAAACAAATGATGTGTTTATGCACATGAAAATTTAGCTGAGTTTAATTAAATTACCTAAAATCACGGACCAAAAATGTACTGAAGAGTACAACCCTGGAGATGGTTTGGCATCTTCTGATTGTTGGGCTTGTGATTCTGTGGACTCAAGTAACACAAAAGGACAAGACTTACGCAGTACATCCAAATCTTTCGCAAACCCATGTGTATTTTACTGCAACCTTTGCAGGTTTTGACCTCAATGTCTTTTATCTTTACATTGTCACATTTACAGGAGAAGACCCATAAGCCAAACCCTAATGCCTATTCATGTACTATATAATATTCATACAGACCCCTATATGGCATTTTTTTAATGTTCTTGAGTTTGAGAATTGTTGGCTTTATAGTCAGGTACCATTCTTTATTTTATTTTCAACAGGTAACATTTTTCATATAGACAGTCCACCAAGTTCTAGCTAGGAGCCTTCAAGCATGAATACCAATAATTTTGATTTTATTTATTTATTTATTTATTTTTTTTGAGGTCACAAGGAAATATAATTTGGTACGGAGTACGTGGATCGCAATTGAACGATTCAAATGCATATGCGCCAAATTACTACTAGACCATAGGGTTCCCTCCAATAGCATAAAAAAGCTGCACTTGTCTCATATTTTTTCTTCTAGCACATCTACTGATCTAAATAGCTTAAAGATTTATCCAACATTAAAAATTGACAGTGCCAATTAAGATCAATTAAACCTTAAACCAAATGTAGTTGGGCTGATAGCACCTGTTTATTAAATATATAAAAAAAAGGAGCAAACAGACAGTCTCTATTTGTTCAATCTTATCCTAAGCTTTCTTTGTGATATTGTTGATAAACATTAATTATTATCAGCTTAAACCTATCAATTCATGGTTGATGGTACTCATATCTGGTATGTTAACAATTGCTCACCAGCTTAAAAAAGGTACCCAGTAGCAGAACATGGACTTGTCTTTCTGGACTAATCATGCTTATTATTAGCTTAAATATGTGGTCTTCCTCAAAATTAAAAGATAGGAGATAAAACACTGTTATATCTGAAAATGAAATGCCGAAGAAAGCAATTATGCTTTTTGTTTAACCTGAAAACCCTGTCTGTCTAATTATCCAAGCAACGTTTGCTACAAATAAAGTGTCTCAACTCTCAAAATACAGAGCGGTATTTTTTGTGTGGTCCTGCTCAACTCACCACCACCAAAATAGAACAGTACTGTTCAGACATAAATTCCCAAAATTTGAACCATTAAAATCATAGAAGTAATATCTACAGCATCTTGGTTTCAGAAAGTCATCTGCTAAAGCTAAATTTAATGCCTGATGGAAATGTTTGGCATTCCTATACCTGTCTTCTCTTCAGCTTTTTCTTAAACCCCAAAATTGTGCACCATGGTACATCTACGCTGTGTACCCTCAGACACCGGCCTTTAACAATTGCATGATAACTCTGAAGTTACCCAGTTATTTTACAATGTCTAACACTTGAAGATTTCACTAACCCAGCAACAACATATATTATCCATGACTAATATACATATACCAAGATTTCACTAATATGCATCGATGATATTGTTGAGTTTGCTAGGTGAAAATTGTTTTACTGATAAAAGTTGGAAAAGGAAAGGAAGTAAATTACACTTGGAAGGCCAGCTCTTTGAGAGAAACTCTTTCATGTTCTGTGACTGAGATTGATTGGAAATGTGGACAAAAAAAAAAAAATTGCTGACCAGAAAGGCCCACCAATCTCACCGAAATGTGGTACCCTTATGAGAAGCTTGAAGCAATACATTTTCTCAATAGATGATAATGACCCTGCGTATTCTTCAGCACATGAAGGCCATGTTACTCTTGCCCCTAAATTTTCCTGCAAGGACAACATTTTAAGGTCTTGTAAAAATCAATTTCAATTATGTCAAATGGCTAATTTATCTGGAGAGTCTATGTAATAACTGTCCAGTTGGCTTCTTTTATATGGCCCCCAAATTTTTGTAAATTCCTATTGTAGTTATGTTGTGAAGAATGACTAAGAGCTTAGGAATGATGTCACTGTACTAAAAGCAATTAAGTGAGATGGCATTATTTGTCACTACAAATTATAAATGAATAAAAAACACACACAAGTTGAACAATTCACCCTTGCCTGAATTGAATGAAAAGGGTGACATCAAATGCCATGAAAATGCACGATGCATGTTATTAATGATAGGGAGAAAATTCAGTTGAGTATTGTTAACGGATGGTAATATTTCCTTTTATCATTCCCATAATATGGGATTTTGTTCTTTTTGACCGTCAGATTAGCTAATTATACCATTTAAAAATATAATTTGACAGTTAAAAAATAGAAAACACGGTATACTAGGAATTACGCTAGCTAGGACCCTACCATCAGGTAACTGATGGGATTGCCACAACAATGTAAACAAGCAAAACTAAACAAGCTCACATGGATTGTAAGGACATTAGTCAGAAATCAAAGGCCATAGGATAAAGACTGGCATGCAAGATGACTGAGATTATTAATCAGGTATAATTGTTGCATGGTGACTTCCAATATGCCATGACCGACTAAAAGGACAATTGAGCAAACGTTAATTAAATAGATTAAGCCCTTCACTATAAAAAGCCTAGACAGATAGAGATGGACTATAACCATTGGCGAGGGGAGAATAATACTTAGCTGGTCCCACTAAAAAAAGAAATTAAGAAAAAAATAACGAAAATTAAGGATGGGGTCGTACCTGGTATTTGCCAAAGGAATTGAAATGACTATGACAGCATAAGCAGGTCCCACCTAAATGCCAGAATGGATGACCCCATTTCTACTGATCATCTATAAAGAGCGTCACAAGGACTGAAGGATGTACTTGAGAAGGGTCCTCGTCTTTATTGACATAGAATACACTTCAATATGAGAACATGAACTCTGCAAAAGTATGAAAAAGTAGCATTTCCAAAGCCAAATTCAAAAAAAAAAAAAGACGGTTAACGTATACATGATTGAATTATCTATAGTAACTCATGTATCCCATTAAACAAAAACTAAACTGCTAATAACGATAATAAACAGTAATGGATCTAGTCAGCCGATGCCCAAAACCAACAATTTGAAATGAAGAAAGCCGATGCCCATAATCTTCTGCTTAATGCCAAGCATGATTTGCACTAAGCACAGCATCATGCCTGTGCTGAATCTTGCTCAGAACACAAAAACACCAACACGTGAAAGGAATATGATCAATTAACTTTTGTTATGCAGCTCCTTTTCCAGCCTCATATTTGTTAAATTCAGTTTACAGGGTAGCTGGTCCATCAGTCAATCTGCGTATATCAGATGCACTGTGCAAAGCATCTAATTTAGCAGATACAGGCAGTTAAGCAAAATTGAATTTTTTTTTCACTGCTAAATAATCAAATCATACACTTTCGCCCTTTCGTATATTGCTACAAAGATACATTTTCAATTTTAAGCAACAAGACAAAAGAAAAAAAAAAAAAAAGAAAACGATGAGAGGCTAAGGGACAAATATCCCCGCTGTCAAAACAATAAATGTTGCTGTTACATGCCTATGCCATCATGTGCTGCTGCTACAAAAAGCTGAAGAAAATATGTTGAGAAGTCTGAAAGAGCAATCCAGTCACTGGTCAGATATAGATTTCAACTGTTGATGCTGTCCATCTATTAAGCTTATCTGTCGTCTGAGTTTTGCAATATGTGCTTGCACCTAATACATTTATTGAACAAAAACTATCAAAATATTTCCCTTACAGGCTTGAGTGACAACAGACAGAATCCTTCTACTTCTAGTGCCCAAACAAATGAAACAAAATAGAAAATAGATCCAACAGGGTTTATATCTCCACAAGAATAAAAACTATATACCAAATGCAAAAAGATCCTATACATATCTTATTTTAACTCATTCAAACTTTAACATGAGTAAACAAGGGATTGATGTTTAAACATTAAATGGATAATTTAAGCATGTGAATTGCTATGCCTCATCACTAAAGAAGTAGATGAATTTTCACAATTTATTCTTTAGCTCATGAGCATTGCTAATAAGTAAAAGATTATTGAATAAAATGAAATTAGCAGTTTTTTATGCTCCTCTGTTATAAAGTTCATAAAATTATTAAAAATCGTGAGGAATTCTTGAAAGGTTCTTCATTGTGGGGCTCCATATGAGAATGCATACAGTTACACTGTCACTTCAACTATATCAAATTTGCACAGCTCACTTTGAAAACCTTTGAGAAATTTAGAACTTGATTAAATCCAAATTAACATAAATTGTTTTTGCACTTCTGCATAACATGGAAAAAAATGTGCTTGTCCTCACAGAAAAATCAGAAAAGAACTAAAGCCGAGTTTCCTCATCAATTTTATGTGTTAAAATACTGCATAATCAAGGTTCCCAGATCTACTTCTCCGACGACAAAAAGAATGGATAGTTAAACATGCATGCTTAGCAATTTAGCTCTAACTTGAGATTTATACTTGGCCACAATAATATCTAAACGTCCTGATTCAGTGCAAACAATTCTATCTGCAACCAAGTGTCAAAATTATATGCATTTGTCCAAGGTATTATTTCAATAATAGAAATCAATATTTGCCTGAAAAACATCATCATAGCAGTTTCACCAAGTTATGATATTTTAATTTTGTAAGTTCTTATGTAATCTTTCACTCAGATAATTATTTAAGTGTTTTTTTTTCATATACATTTTATACATCATCAAGGAAAAAAAACCACCATGTGCATCTATTTCTTCAATCAGTTTATCTGCAAAATATTTTCATTAGTTCATCACTTGAGAACATTCAGTTTGAAAGTATAAGCAATTAAAGCAATTTATTCCTTGTCTTAGGAAGGTATACATGTGAAAGTTGACTGCCAATGTGAGTATTATTTAAGCTTGCTTATGATGGTGGTATTAGGATGTCCAAGCAGTTTGTGCATCCTAGAAGTATTAAGCAAAGGGAATCGCCTGAAAACTGGAACTACATCCGTGTCATCTACATACATTTACCATTTGAGAATAATTGAGTGACTGCAGCTAAAGACGGATAAATCATTACTTTGTTTACTTCCCGGAAAATCCAAATAATATACCAATTAATCACTCAAAATTAAAATGTTTGTGCTTTGCATGCTGCCTAAAGATTACAAAAGATTAAGTAATAAAACCCTGGTGCTTCTTCCACCAGAGGGAATTAATAAATGGCATATATACAAAGTTTCTCTCATAAAAGGGAGGCTCTCTTCAAGTAAGTCCCTATTACATTATTATCTATGCTCTCAAATTCTCACAGTGTTCTCTCTCTCGAACACAGTCAAACACATGCAGATAGGGGTACAAGCTAGCGCATCAATGAGCAGGAATAAATCAATAGCAGCCACATTGGGAAAAGAGCAAAAAAATGAATGGAGGGAATGGGTGATACTGTTTTTCTTTTGCTCATGATTCAAGAAGTTACAGTGGTGTCATAATATGTTACAAGTTTAGCAATAATTCCTAATTTCAAAGTTCTTAAGAATCATAAGATCAACTAAATTTTCAAGCCTTCACCAAAAGGTTTTGGGCACGAAGACAGTGAAATGTGCGGAAAAGTTTCAGAATAAGGATAGTGCAGTGTTAATGTTATGCCAATAATTGATAGACCATAGCCATTTTCAACATGTGAAGTTGTTAAAGGACAGCTAACACTGAGAATAGTGTACATGATGGAATGGGACTGGGTGGGGGGGTGTTGGGTTTATGGATTCATTAGAGAATAATGCAAACAGATAGACAGAAAATAACCAAGTATGATGAAAAACAGTTGACTGAAGATATAAACTAAGCATGGTGAACAGAGGAGACTGAAGAGTCTAGTCTAAATAAAAAGTCATCAGTATAAAGTCTAAACATCTACAGCTTTTATGAAGCATGTGCTCAAATTTGTGAAAATTGAGGATCTGATAAACATTTGGGTCCATCTTTTGACCCGAGAAACATTTGGATCTATCTTTCTGAAAAGTTATTTGTCATTAACTTTCATGACCAAAAAGTCAGATAATCTGTGTATGAGAATACAACCTTATGGCTATTTTTCTTCATGAACAGAAACTGTTTGAAATATTTTTTATAGGAGAATGTTTTACCAAGCTCTCAAATACACTCAAATATAGGAGAATGTTTTACCAAGCTCTCAAATACAGAATGGAAATTCAGACTACACTATGTATAATAAAAACACAAGTGCGCACAGAGACATGCAGCCCCAGCATGGAAGAAGAGATTCAAACACACATGTCATCTAGCTAAATATGGTAGAGAGAATCATGAAAATCACATATAATGTGTACAGAATAAATGCTGTTGAGCATGTGAGAATGTAAATATAGTGGGAATAATAAAGGAAGTTCAATATCCCTCACCTGTTGACGAGCTGCTGCAAGTTGTAACAGCTCATCTGCTTCAGAGAAATTCATGGACCACTGGCTTAGAGGGTGATCTTTAGTGTCGCCTCGCTTCCTTTTGCTTGCATCCTCAACTGCTACTGCAAAAACATAAAAAAAGTTGTTACGGTTCTAGGTTTGAGTCTACCTTTTAGGGATTAGATTTGCCTATCGTTTAGGGACTAGATTTCATTATTATTTGAATTTTAGATTGTTATATCCTTTTGCATTCTTATCCTTTTAAAGGACCTAATTTATAGGCCCCATATTATTGTAATGAGACTGGTCCTATTTAAAGGTCAAGAGTATCAATAGAACTCTAAGCTGCATTTTGATTAAAATTACAGAGATCTACAACTCTCTCTCCTAACAAGATTCAAGGTTTCAAGCTCCCTTTGACAAGTTTGAGATATCACTCAAAATACTTCAATTAAAGCGTAGGAACAAGATGAAAGGGAAATCCATTTTATTGGACTTTCCTGCATGTTGCTTTGTGACTCAATCCTATTCACAAGTTAATAACAATTTGGTAGCAGAGCCATACACAATGGGCAATGAAAATAATTCTCGTGTGCAAGATGACTAATGATAGAGAGCTGCTGATGGACCCAGGAGAGGGAAGAGAAGACCCAAGGCCAAGGCCCATGCAAGGGAGGGTTTGGGCGAGAAGGCAGAAGAAAGAGGCAGTGGAGCATCCCTCAGCTGATGTGCCAGAAGCTAATTAAAATAGAGAAGAGGGAGAATAAGTATAAAAGGGGATAGAGGGCTGGTGAAGGGGGTTGTGGAGAGAATTGATTTGTGGTTTCAGCTGTTTGGCTGAAAAGGAGAGAGGGAGTAAGGGCCTGTGGCAATTCCCTGGTCTTGGGGGCGTTAGGCTCATAGATTTGCTATTGTATTTTGTTTTCCTTATTTCTCTCCCTGGATTGTATTAGCCGAACAGAAGTTGATTTTCTTCTTTTGCTGGATTTGTAAGCTTGTTTTGAAACTTATTATCAATATAAGTCCATTAATATTTCTTCATCTTATCCTTCTTTACTATCATTCATTGTGTGATAAATGTCGATTTCCATCAACTAACCAGTTACAGCATCCATGATGGAGACTTGAATTTATGAAATCGAGCAACATTTGTAGGAACAAAACCAAACAGGTTCAAAAGCAAATTAATGAACATATGCAAAACCTTCTAATTGGTATTTCAAAGTCTATAATTGGAGATGGTGAAACTAGTAGCGCCACCACGCGCAAGGTCGACATGCCATGCCTTTTGGCATGGAAACACCACCTCCACCACCATCACCACCATTAATAGATGGGTTAGTTCCCGGTTATGCTAAGCTCGATTTTCCCACTTTTGACGGATCAGAGGACTGCTTGATTTGGCTTCATCACTGCGAACAGTTGTTTGGAATCAGAACACAGAGGAGACTGCTAAAGTGGGCTTGTCAGCCTTTCACATGATGGAAGAAACACAATTATGGTATCGCCGACTCAAATGGGAAAAATGGGGTAATTAGCAGGCCAGAATTTCAGAATTATTTCTCTTTACGGTTTAGACCGCTGGAGGGTTGCAACCATTGGAAGACCTGTTTACTATTGAGACAAATCCGGGTAATGGAGCTTTGCCAACAACGATTCCAAGAGAAATTGGCACGGATCAGTGACTTTGTACCCACCACTCTGCATGCTGGATCGTTTATGGCTGGTTTGGATGGTCAAATGCACAAGCTACCTAATTTGGCCATTGCTATGAGTCTTGTTAAGGCATTTGAATAAAAACAGCAGATATGTAAGATCACCTGTCCTCAAAAAGAGATGTGGCAAGGCATCGAGGAGGTGCTGAAACAATTCCCACACCAGCCCCTTTAATGAAAAGATTGCCATAGGTAGAAATGGCACAGAGCAGACTAATTATGTTACAATTCTGAGGAACACTATATGGCAACCAATCAATGTAAAAAATTATTTTGAATCGAGATAGCAAATGGTTATGAAGAATTTAATTTATAGGTTGTTCATCTTCAGTACGAGCTTGAGGACAAGCTATATTTTTTTCAGAAGGGGAGTAATGTTACAGTTCTAGGGTTGAGTCTGTTTTTTAGGGATTAGATTTGCCCATCTTTTAGGGCTTAGATTTCTTTATTATTTGAATTTCAGATTGTTATTTCCTTTTGCATTATTATCTTTTTAAAAGGAGCTAATTTGTAAGTTTCCTATTATTGTAATGAGACCAGTCCTATTTAAAGGACAAGTGTATCAATAAAACTGTAAACTGTATTTTGATTAAAATTACAGAGATCTAGAACTCTCTCTTCTAATGAGTCCAAGGTTTCAAGCTCCCTTTGACAAGCTTAAGTTATTACTCAAAATAGGTCAATCAAAGTGTGGGAACAAGATGAAAGCCCTACGACTCAATTCTATTCACAAGTTCATACCAGGTGTACTGATTACCATAAGCATGTAAAAGTTATATTTATTTGTTCAAAGAGGGTAGAGAGCAACAGTATATAATACAGCAAGGAAAAATACCAGGAGCAGGCAAAGTAAAGCCAGCAGGTAATCTGGGTAAGTTTACTGCAGGATGATTTTGTACACGAGCAAAGAAACCCTCAGAAGGCTCAGGGAACACAATCTCATCATATGATTCCACAACAACAGGCTTCTTGGTTGACATAGGGCCAGACTCATCCTCAGGGTACAACTTCAAGTGATGATATCTGCACATAATCAAAACCATAAATAGGCCAATCTCAAAGCTTTTATTTCAATTTCAACTTTTTAGGGTATATATTAGGCATAAGGGCCAGTTCTTAGTGCATTGGCAAAGGTATTAGGCATGCTCTATAAAGCTGAAGGTATATGTTCAACAAGCAACTGATTTATGTGAACTGGGTATTTGATAGTTGCCTTCAAATCTCCCTCCCAAGACTCAACTTAGGAGGAATCACCACTCATGCATGTGTATGTGTATCAAAAATATACAGACGTTGGAAGAGAAGAATTCTTCCTACAGCAACCTAACTGAAAAAATGATGAAAACTACTAGAGCGATGCCGTCCAACCATGTAGAATATCAGCGAAATGGGCTCCTTTAATTTTCTTTGAATTAGAAACACATGAAAGCCTCAAAACTTGTCCTGCTCAATATAACTGCAAAGATGGACCAATCCTAAATATGAGCATTTTTATGCAGTTAAAACTCCAAAAATTGGCAAACAACAGGGGGGTCTTTGAGAGGTTTCCTTTTAAAAGTAACTACGATGGATTTTATTTCTGGAAAATCTTCTAACATCTCCAGACATATCTAATTGTCTGATGAAATAAATTAGGTAACCATTTCATTTTTCTATAACTGACTGTTGTTCTGCGCTCCCTCAATAAATGAAAGATAGAAGATAATGTCTAGTAGTTTCTGGAACATTCCTAGTAGAATTAATATTGATTACAATAAATCATGCGTTGCATCAAAAAGCAGAATATGAAATTGACTAGGAGTCTTTACATTGGTTTAGTACTCATATAAGCTCTTCATAGATGTATTATTGTAGGCTCTGTTACTCGGACTCGCCAGTTTGCCCTGCCGTACCAGTGTCGACACGACACAACACAACACGGGACACGGCACAAGATCTGTGTCCGACACAAACCTAAGAAGTTGGACACGGCAGCTCCATAGCTTCGACAGATTAGAGAGAAGAAGCAGATAAATCTAGAAAAAACGGCGAGTGTTCTTACCGGCGAACCACGTCAATCCAGCGAATCCTAGCAAGAGGATGGCGAACCACGGCAGGAGATTGACTAACGGCGGCGAACAGAAAATCGAACTGCGGCAGGCAAACGGCGAACGACAGTGAACGGCACATCTTTGAAGAGAGAAGATAAGAAAAAGAAGATGGAGAGTCGGGATCCACAAAATAGAATTACAGCAATTTAAAGAAGAAGATACACGTCATGGGCCAAGTCAAAGTTGGAATATGAAATATTAAATAGGCCCAACTTGCAATTCATTAACACAGACATTGAAATTGAAAATTTAACATTTAAATTGAGAATTTTTAATGGCAAAGGGAAACGAAACGATGTTTTAACATTTACCGTTCTTCTTCTTCTTCTAAATAATAACAATACAGTGATACGCCACGATAAAAAAAAAAAAAAAAAAAAAAAAAAAAAAAAAAAAAGGTGTAATGGATTCTTCCCAATCCAGTAACCCAGGAAAAGCAATCTCTAGACCAAAAAGCCAAAATGCTAGTTTTGATGATAAGCTATTATGGAATCATGTAACTATTTTATCAATTCCAAAGGGAGGCAGAGGAAACAGAGTGTGGACATGCAACTACTGCAGCAAGAAAGTCACAGGTTCGTTCACAAAAGTGAAGGCTCATTTGCTGAAAATTTCAAATCAAGGTATTGAAGTTTGCAAGGTAATTTCTGATGATATTTTACAAACTTTAAAAAAAGAGAATGAACAGGCTGAGCTACAAAAAGAAAAACAAGTATTTGATAGTAGGAGAAAAATAGAATATGTTTCACTTCCACCTAGTTCAGATTTGTTACAACACAAAAAAAGAAAAGGTCTTCTAGAAAAGGCTTTTAATGTTATAGAAAGTGATGAGGCTGACAAGGAAGTAGCTAGGATGTTTTACACCGGAGGAATACCATTCAATTTTGCAAGAAATCCTCATTTTATAAGATATAGTCAAATATTAGCTAATAGCAATTTGAGTGGTTATGTACCTTCCACATACAATAGACTTGGAACTAGTTTACTTGCCCAAGAGAGAACTCATATAAATTTCTTACTTCAACCCATTAGAGATTCTTGAAAAAAGAAAGGGGCTTCTATATGTTCTGATGGATGGGCAGATAGACAAAAACGTCCATTAATTAACATTATGATAGCATCTCATTTAGGGCCAATGTTTGTAAAAGCAATTGATACCAGTGGCAACATCAAAGATGCTGAATTTGTGGCAAAGATATTTATAGAAGCGGTAGAGCAAATTGGTAAAGAAAATGTGGTTCAGATTGTGACTGACAATGTTACAAATTTCAAAGCTGCTGGTCTTATAATTGAAGCAAAATATCCCCATATATTTTAGACTCCATGTGTAGTGCATAACTTGAATTTGGCTTTGAAAAGTATGTGCGAACCGACTGAAAAATCATTGCATTATTCGCAATGCAAATGGATTAAAGAATTGTTAAATGACATCTAAGAGACAAGGAATTTCATCATGAATCATGGCATGACACTGTCAATTTTTTGCAGGTAAAAATTTTATAGTATTTCCCTTAACATAAAATGCTTCTTTTATTTTTTTAATTATTTTTTTACTGCCTACCATTCCTAATATAAATTTTCAATTTTCCATACTGTTCAATAGATATTCCAAATTGAAGTTATTGAAAGTTGCTAAAACAAGATTTGCTTCCTCAATTGTGATGGCCAAAAGATTGAGAGAAGTAAAAACATCACTTGAACTAATGGTAATAGATCCAGATTGGAAGACTTTTAGAGTCAATGGGAAGTCTCCTATTGAAATCAAGGCAATGGACGTGAAAGAATGCATTGTAAGTGATCGATGGTAGGACAAAATAAATTATTTTTTAAGCTTGACCAAACCCATAGTTGATATGCTGAGAGCTGCTGATAAAGATGCTCCGGTGTTACATTTGATCTATGATATGTGGGATACAATGATTGAGAGTGTGAAGGCTATCATTTTTGCACATGAAGGGGAAGACATGCTAATAGGACAATCCGATTTTTTTGATGCCATCCATGATATTTTAGAAAGTCGTTGGAATAAAAGCAATACACCTCTCCATTGTATGGCACACTCATTAGTGCCTAAGTACTATGCTGAAAATCGGCTTCAAGGTGGAAGTAACGGTGCCTCACGACAAGCACCAAATGAGGATGAAGAGGTATCTTTGAATAGAGACAAATGCTTTAGAAGACTTTTTTCACCTTGAAGCCAATTTTCAGCGTAGTACTTAGGTAGAACACATTGAAATGCCCGTGCTTTACATCAAGAATATAGAGAATGATTTCACAAAAAATTAGTTGGCAATTCCAATCTTAAAACATAGCTACCAATAGAGCTGAGTAATAGATAAATAACTCACAAGTTCAATGGTTTATCACAAACGTCGCTGTGGAAATACAGTGTGATAGCAATCTCAAATTCACCCCACCCTGCTTCCGATAATTCGAAAGGTGGCGACTCAATGACTCTTGTTGGATTATTGAAACTGGAATGCAGCTGAAAAACAGCTCGTTTTATCACCACGCCAATGTCCTCATTTGAGGCCCCACGTACATATACAGTCCATTTATGTGACTGGTACCTAACCATTGAGTTAAATAGAAGTATATACGCATTGAATATAGAAACATCAAACACCTGCTAAATTACAAATAAGAATTTACTTACTCGTTAGCCTTTTTTCCAAGCCAGAAGGAGACATTGCCATAAACTATTGGGATGCTGATCTCGACATCCTTGAGCTTTTTATTCAGAATCTGTAACAAAGTCCAAATGACAAGATTAAAGACAAGAAGAAAACAAAAATCGAAAAGGCCAACCCATATTTGTATAAAAGTCATATCTATTGATGAAACGAAGCATCACTAATTCCAGCTATGCAAATGTTACACTTTGCTAAGGTCATCAAAACATTGGGCAACTGTTCAAATCACCTCAAACTAATTGAACTTCATTACGATCAACTGCATTCCAAAGTAAAAAAGAAAAAAATAGCTTTCAGAATCATCTTCAATTTCCTGAAATATATGGGGAGCTTAAAAGGAGGAAAAAAAATTCCAATGAGAACAGCAATAAACCTCCTGGCCAAGCTCAATGCAGAACAAGATCACAAACACAAAGTAAGCATTCATTGACAACAGAGTCTTCTGCTGTCATACAAAGAATTACATCAGAGGGTATCATTTATTATGACGATTCTAGAATCGGATAAATGCCCAAATAAAAATTGAAGGCGAACAAAACTTAGTCTCACTACGAAGCCCATAAAGAAGCAATCTCAAAACATAGTGTTGGCACTGAGATTAACAAAAATTTCCTCCAAGAAACAACCTTTAATTTCTGGGAAAGATCATTCCGGTGATCTATAGAGATGGGTAATCATTAAAATCTGAAACTGAAATTGACAGTTACCTTCTTTTCACTGTCATTGACATGGCTCATTTTGGTTTTCTGAGAGTGGAGTGTGGGCCCACTTAATTGAGAATGATCTTGATCGTTTCTTTTCGACAATGAACTGTTTGTCATAGTTCTTAACACATCTTCTCAGACATGAGTGTTGATTCAGAGAAATTAGGGTTTTTCCTCTGCCAAAATTACAGTGCCCGGAGTAAGGGGTTGAAGCTGAAATTATTCCCTACTTAACTTAAATAGAGCATTTTTCAGTGGACCAATAGGAGCTAAAGGATGGAGGGGTAAAAACGTCAATGAACTCCACGAAGACCCTGGTGACAATTGGGCTTGCTTTTGTGGCGTTGCGTTTGTCTGTAGTGAGTACTCTACTATTTCTCAATTTCTTCTACCGTTATTTATAAAGACTAAGCTTTGTTTATAAAGAATGAGATAAATTTCCCTCATAGTCCTCGTCTTATAACTAATGGACGCAAATCTCCTTAGCTTTTCATTTTATAACACAAAAGATGGCTGTTTAGGACATCTTCTTATAAATTCTTTCACTTAATTATATTCTTCAAACATAAATTATATCATTTTGAAGCTCCACTTTCTTAAGCTTTATGCAATCCATGACAATCTGATACAAATTCAAAATTGAAATCACAGTTGCATTGCAAGTTACAACATCTTACAGAATAAGTGAACATTCCATTTTTTTTCCTTAAGTTGTGACCTCAATCCAACTACATCCAACATCTTTCTTTAATCCACTATATTTCATTATTTCCCTGACTTCTCCAATCTCATCCCACATCCCAAATCTAGCATATAAATTAGATAACAGAACATGTATACCCACATTCTGAGGCTCCAACTTCAGTGCCGCTTGAGCAGCCAATTTACCTAACTCAATATTCCCATGTTCCTCGCAAGCACTAAGCAATGCTCCCCACATGGAAATGCTGCAACTCTCATGCCCTTTACTCAGCATCTCATTCACAAATTTCCAGGCTTTATCTAATTCACCAGCTTTACAAAGTAAATTCACTACACAACTATAGTGCTCCGGGCCAGGATTTATGTTAAAATCTCTAGACATTGATTCAAAATACTCAATTCCAAGTTGCACTTGGCCAGTGTAACCACAAGCTGAGATGACGGTAATATACGCAATCTCATCTGGTCTTATCCCTTCTTTTAGCATCTCATTGTACAAAGTAATCAACTCATTAAAATACCCATTTCCACCATAAACACCAAGCATTGAAGTCCACAAAACAATATCCTTATTTCTGTTTCCTCTCAGTTTAAATCCTGCCAAATTGAAGACTTGAAGAGCCTTCCCCACAAAACCACACTTGCCATACATTTCAACCAGTGAACTTTGGAGAAAAACATCATTTTCAACGTCATGAATTTTACGGGTCAAATAGGCATGCACTTGCCTGCCTAATTCAATAGCAGAAAGCCCTAGGCATACCCGTAGCAATGCTGATAATGTAAATTGATCATAATCCAAACCCAAAAGAGGCATCTTTCTTATCAATTTAACTCCCTGATCCCACAATTTCTCCTCAACATACCCAGATAAAAGCGCATTTGCGCAAACTGTGTTCTTCACGGGAATTTCATCAAACACCATTGCCGCACCACTAACTATATACAATTTTGAATATAAATCGATCAAAGCACTACCGACAAACACACTAGCTAAGCAACCTGATTTCATCACGTGGGCATGAATCTGTTTACCAAAGTTCACATCTTTGGCAGAAGACGAAGCAATTAAGGAACTACACAAAGCATAAGTATCTAAAGAAACACAGTTTTTATGCATGATGGAGCAAGTTTTTAGTGCATATAAAGGAAACCCATTTCGACAAAAATTAGATAGGAAAACATTGAAGGGTAATGGGTTATTGGTGTTGAGGAATTTGCAGAAGTTATTTAAGGTTTTAAGATTGTTTTCATTCACGCATGTGGCGTAGGTAAGGATGAGCTTGGAATGAACAGTAGGCAAAATAAAAAGCAAGCCCTTCCTGATTAGATGAGCATGGAGTGTCTTAGTGGCTCGGAGATTCTTAGTTCGAGAATAATGGTCTAAGAATTGTATAAAGGTTTTGCAGATTTGGAAATTGAACTGATTGGACATTACGCTATGTTTGTTTTGAGGGATTTGGAGAGAATTGAAGAGGAGAGAAAAAGTCCGATCTATTTCTTTAGTTTGGACCAATTTCTTTAATATTAGTACTAATTCACTTACTTGAATGTCGAATGGTATACTTTGATTTTATTTAACAATTTAAATACTTTGATATTATATGCCAACACATACCCTATTCTTGCACTAAATATAGCATAAAAAATTACAAATAAAAGTAAAGGTAAAATTGTTAATTTTGAAATAAATTTTACTCAAATTTATGACTTATTTGGATTTAATTTCACATGCAATTATATAATATATATAATATGGTCAATTTAACCTTATAGTCACAATAAAATAATTTTTATTAATAAAATAACAAATTTATTCTTTTGTATTAATAAAGTCATAATGATATACTTTGAAGATAGAAATCAACAAAATTGCATTATAAATTGTGAATTGAGTCGGAATTTTGGAAAAAAAAAAAAAAACAACTCCACCGAATTCCATGTTGACAAATAGAAAACTGGGTAGAAATTTCTCTAAAACAAATTAAATTAAAACAATTTGAGTTTGTCATTTAAAACTCCTTCCCATAAAGCTGTTCAGCTTAAAAAGAAAGGATAAAAATATGTATACATTTACATTGAGCGTGGTATTTTGTAATAAAAAAAATCCCTGTTAATTGCTGAGTGAATGGCTAATTTGAGAGAGGGTGGTGGTCTTATGATCTATTGAAGCTTGAAGTGACATTGATGAAAACATCTTCAGTGCATGGAATAGTCAAAGCGCCCATTGGATGATGAAATCCAAATTCTTCTTCAGCTTTAGATAGCAAATCTTGGAAGGAAGGTTTGTTCAAGAATAATATTGGAACCACAAACCTCTTCTTCTCAGACTCTCCAACGTACACAGCCATGTACCCTTTTGGGACATCTATAGTTCTTGAGCAACCTTTCTTTACGCCCAATGCTGATGTTCGGATAAGCCCAGCTAGACGTACTGCCATTATAATCTCTCTGCTGGTACTTTAACAAAAAGCAGAAAAGAACGTGAAGACTTGATTGTGTTTGAGCCAAGTATAAGGATTTATATATAGATGAAATGGTATGAGGATATATTCAGTGGTCAGCAACAAATTGGATAGCTTGTAGTTAAGATATTAAAGAATGAGATGGCATCACATGCTTTTGTCATCCAACCAATCCACATGTAATTGACCCTGTTCTTGATTTTGAATGTCCTGCATGAACAGGACCATGAATCGATGGAGGATGACCTCTAAAGATTGGCCGAGGACAGTTGGAGGAAAATCGGTGGTGATCATAATATAGATAAGGATCCACTTAGCACGTATTAGTTAGATTAGGAGCATTGTTGAGACAATTAGCTGCTACTTTCTATCGATTGGCTATTGGATTAGGGACATACTATTCCTTTGGTAGACCCCATAATTAGTTAGAACTAGGCAAGCCCACGTTACAGTTGATGAGATATGTCCTTAGCTGATAGCCTGATATGATATCAATCAACAATTTGGAGCCACTCACTCTATATTTCATTCAAATGTTTTGGTGGAAACATGTACACATAGATATACCCCATCTTCCCCTTAGATAGCAAACCCATATGAACTTTCACGATCTATGTCCAAACACAGCTTACAATATTTCCCATCATAAATTGCTTAACCTATATATATGTATAGAGCCACAGAGTAACAGCAAAGCATAAGTCACTACTCTTTCTTTGATTTTCTTCCCATTACATTATAGTAAACTAAAGCACCATGGCTAGACACCTTGCTGCTGCTCTTGCCAAGAAAATTATGCGCCAATCTTCAAATGTATCAAAAGGTTTTGTAGCAGTGTACGTTGGAGAGGCAGAGATGAAGAGATTCTTAGTTCCAGTTTCCTATTTGAATCGACCTTTATTTCAAAATTTGCTCAGTAAAGCAGAAGAAGAGTTCGTTTTCAATCATCCAATGGGCGGGTTGACAATTCCTAGCTCGGAAGATACTTTTATTCATGTCACTTCTTGCTTGAGTAGATCATAATTCATAAGAGAACATCCCATTAACCAACTTTGTACTGGCTGAAATTGCCATACTCTAAATCAATGTAAATACTTTCCTGCTATTGACCAAATTGAGAAATATTATTACACGATTACGATTGGTTTGCTTCTTTTTTTTTTTTTTTTTTAGTTTATTGGTTTTACCATATTTTATAATCAATATGGAGAAAAAATAATTTTCATGATCAAATAATTACGTAAATTAACTCCACGTTTCTTCTATAGTTAAAAAGTTGAGAAATGATAGCATTTATCCATTCAAGCCAACCATATAATTTCTGATGATGGAACCCAAGTATTAGTTCGGATTACAGCCCAGACCTCAAGTAGCTAGAAAATTCGCCGAGTTCGGATTATCCCATGACAACCAATGATTCAAGCCAATCGAACTAGGAAATCCACTCATAGCCCGGCCAGTAACCGAAGGCACAATCACCACGATCAGGAAGCAGTTATCCTTCCCCTATATCTTCCCCGATAATCGGAGAAATGAAAATAGTGGCCAAAAGAAGTGGAACTTCCTCCCACTATCTTTTGGAAGAACGTCGACCACGCCTATAAAAGGAGAAAAAACAGGTATAAAAACTTCTTCAATCTTTTTCACAAAAAATATTCTCAGATCACTGAGATTCTAACTTAACCATCAAAAACTCCATTATCAAAAACCCACCTGTCCTTTGTTTTCCTTTGCAGGTTACCTTATGAAGTGGTACTTTTATTCAACCTATTATCATTTGGTGCGGTGAGCATGAAACATAGAAATTTTTCCAAATCTCAGCACAGGCACGTCCCAACTAGAGAACCAGACAAATCCATATGTTCCCCCTCGAAAGCAACAATTCCTTCCACCAATCCAACGACCCCAGCTCAGCCTCCCCCGCCACAGTCATCCCAAATACTTCCAGCATCTCCCTATAAACAACCCGATCCTTAATAGCCATGCTATCGGCAATAATTGCCCAGGCGCAACCATAACCTTCGCCTACACAGCCATACCATATGCCCTAAGCTTCACAACCTCCAACCCTAGTCCCATCCTCACCAACAATTCCATATAACTTGGGGTCCATCATTGCCCTGACAGCCAAATAGTTTAACCGGCTTTTAGAAGATCGCTTACAAAGATAACAAAATCATAACACCCTACAGTATCAAGGCAGTTTTCGATCCCCGCTTTCCTGAGAAATCTTAGCCGTCCCTTTCCCCAAGATACGAATTCCCAACCTTAAAACATACAGCGGTAATGCCGACCCTTGAGCTTACATTGATCAATTTCAACATAACATGCTAATGCCGATCGCAGATAACACCACACTATACAAAATATTCCCACAGGCACTGAAAAATTCCACCCAGATATGGTTTCGCAATCTTCTCGAGCACTGCATTGACAGTTTTGAATAGTTCAATGATATATTCATAGTGAAGTTTATGGCCATTATCCGACCAAATAAGGTATTAATAGACCTCAACCTGGTCCAACAAGAAAAGGGCGAACCATTGAGAACCTATATAGAGAGGTTTAAAGATGTCGCTATGGATATATACAAAATCCCAACTTGGAGGTAGCCATCAATGCCCTGATCAGGAACACCAGATGCCAAGACTTCAGTGACTCCCTGAGCAAAAAGCCTTCGAATAACTTTACTGAGCTAATATTTCGAGCTCATGAGTACATCCGAATAGACAAAGCCCAGTAACTATGCCAAAGTTCGTTCCAGTGCTGGGGACTTGAGAATGAGAGGGAAAAAGTGGGAGGACCAACCTGGGATAATGGTAGTTCTCACCATATTGACTCCAAGAGATACGGAGGCAACATTTCATTCAACCAAACCTATACTGTAGCAGCCCCCCACTTGGAAAATAAGAAGGATGACATGTTCACGCCTTTAAACAATTTTCGAGAGAAGATATTGCCTTGGATGAAATAAAAAGGGTAGATCACCAAGCTAAAACCAATGAGAAAAGACCCGAACAGGGATCAGAGTCTTTATTGCATCTTTCATAGGGATAGGAAACATAAAATCGATGAGTGTAGATAGCTGAAGAGAGAAATTGAGCACTTGGTGTGGAAGGGAACCCTATCACAATTTGTGAGGTTAGAGGAAAAGGTGAAAAGGCATAGATTGCCCACCCTTCAGCCAAGTAGAAACCAGTCTAGTTCCAACAAAAAAGCCCCACCGAAGTTATCATATCATTGCAGGTGAAGGATAATGCGGCGACTCCAGAAAGAGAAAGGCCAAAGAGGTGTTGGCTGTCAAACCAGAGGCACACAGACTATCGTGCATAATCCAGTTTTTGATAGCGGATGGGTCTCATGTCAAGGATCCTCAAAATGATGCACTGGTAGTTGAGGCATTCATCCAGAACTTCTTGATCCAAAGGATACTGATAGATACAGGGAGTGTGATTAACTTGATCACGTTATAGGCATATAGGGTGCTGAGGATATCAAAAAACCATCTAGAGAAAGTTAACATATCCCTGATCAACCTCTCTAGAAGGCCCATCAAAGTAGAATATGTAGCAAACTTACCAGTCTAGCTATGGGAAAATACGGTAGTTCGAACATACCGGGTTGATTTCATGGTGGTTAATATGCCCCTATTATATAATATAATTTCATGGTTGATGCTTATGTCTCTATGAAGAATTTGGTACTTAAGATCCTAACGGAGGAAGGGGTGGTAGTGTTGAGGGGAAATCATAAGATAGCTCAGGAGATGTACTTAAACATGCTGAAGGATGACAATTAGTCCTTACCCCTTGACACCATAGATGTACCATATAAGATCGAACCAGGAGTGGTGCTGCAGGTGGTTGAGCTAGAGCCAGGCAAGAGTTTTCAGATATCAGGCAAGAAGGAAGGCTCGGATAAAGAAGCTCTTATCTTGATGCTTAGGGAATTCATAGATGTTTTTGCCTGGTAGCCCTCAAACATTAAGGGCATACAGAAGGAACTAATGGCTCACTCATTGAACATTTGACCAGAATGCAAATCGGTCAAATAGAAAAACAGGAACCATACATCAGAGAGACAGTTGACCATTGAGAAGAAGATGAAAATCTTACTTGAGAGTGGGTTAATCAAGGAGATTTTCTACCCAGACTGGCTCGCCAATGTAGTGCTTGTCAAAAAGAGCAACGAAAAATGGCAAATGTGTGTGAATTTCACCGATCTAAATAAGGACTGCCCAAAAGATAACTACCCACTGGCAAATATTGATCTCTTGATGGATTTCACAACCGAATTTGAAGAATATGTTTTTCTGGATGCATCGGTGGGCTATCATCAGATCCCGATGGATGCGATAAATGAAGAAAAAAATTGCTTTCATCACTTACAGAGATACCTATTGCTACCGTGTAATGCCCTTTAGGCTAAAAAATGCAGGTGCTACATATTAGAGGTTGATGAATAATCTTTTCACCAACCAGCTCGGTAGGAACATGAAAATTTATATGGATGATATGATCATCAAGAGTAAGACAGCGACGAGATTGCCTGCAGAGCTCATGGAGACCTTACTATGACTCAGAGAGGAGGACCTCAAGCTGAACCCAGAGAAATGCACCTTTGGTGTGCAGTCTGGAAAGTTTCTCGGCTTCATGATATCGAAGAGGGGATAAAATTCAATTCGAAGAAAATCAAGGCAATCGTAGATATGGAACCTCCTAGAACAGTCCAAGATGTATAGAGGCTAAACGGCAGAATAATGGCTTTAGAAAGTTTCATTTCTTTTTCGGCTAGATGGTGTCTGCCATTTTACAAAGCAATAAAAAATATGAAAAACTTTAAGTGGATGGAGGAATATTAGTGAGCCTTTAAAGCCTTAAAGCATTTTCTCACAACCCTATTATTGCTCAGCAGACCACAGGTAGGAGAGATTTTATACATCTACCTATTTGATTCACTAGGAGCTATTGGTGCAGTCTTGGTTTGAAAAAAATGAGGCCAGCAGTTTTTGATCTATTATGCAAGCAAGGTGCTTCGAGGTGCCGAGCTTAAGTACCCCATTATGGAACAATTGGTTTTTGCACTCATCATCACCACAGTAAAGCTTTGCTTATACTTTCAAGCTCATATGGTTATAGTACGAACCAATTCGAACTTGCAAAATATTTTTCAGAGACCAGAATGTTCAAAAAGGTTAACGAAATGGGTAGCTCGCCTGGGTAAGTATGATGTTTGGTATGAACCATGTCTAGCCTTAAAGGCTCAGATCTTGGCAGACTTTATGTTAAAATTGCATGAGCCAGTCCCGAATCCTATAGAAAGTTCATGGAAGTTATATGTTGATAAGGCAGCATGCTCAGAAGGGGCAGGAACTGGAGTCTTATTGTTGGCCACGACACATATAACTTTCCCTGCTTTCAATAATATGATGGATAATAAAGCTCTATGTTATTGACTGGCAATAGAGGTAAAACCTAATACCTTGAAGATCTTTTCCGACTCACAGCTAGTCATCAGCCAGTTTAAAGGAAGTTTTGAGGTGAAAGATGGTTTCATGATTTGGTATAAAGAATTGACATTCGCTTTCCTTGCCAAGCTCGAAGGAATCGGAAGCACTTGATCGATCATTCAGCTATCCCTGGATAGAGAACATGGAGGCAGATGCTTTGGCTAAAAGGGCTTATCTAAATAGCTCGGCTTAGATCGTAGATACCCTATTTATAACGGTTTCATGGCCAACTTATGAAACTTACCAGATTTAGCTACAAGAGCCTATAGTGGGATGGCACCTCCCAATTTATCAATATTTGACCATGGGAACTTTATTGGATGATTAGGTGCAGGCCAAAAAGATAGTCCAAAAATTAAGCTTATATGTCATGTTAGATGAGAAGCTATATAGGCGATCCTTCTCAAGTCCATGGACCTTGTTCATTAGCATTGAGGAAGGATATTATATCCTCAAAGAAATTTATGAAGCGATTTTATGGGGCCCATGAAGGAGCACAGACAATAGCTCAGAAGGCACTCTTGCAGGGATATTACTGGCCTACCATGGAAGTAGATGCCAAAGCATTAGTCCAAAAGTGCAATAAGTGCCAAAGATTTTCCAATATTGCACGTATTAATTTCGTAAGACAGAAGCCGATCCATAGCCTGTGGCCTTTCGCTCAGTGGGAGATTGACATACTGGGCTCTTTCCCCCGAGCAACGGGATAGCAAAAGTTTTTAGTGGTAATCGTGGACCATTTCACCAAATGGGTGAAAACAAAGCCCCTTACCTCCATTACCCCAGCAAGCATCATCAAGTTTTTACAGAAGAATATCATCATAAGTTTCGGTATTTCACACTTTATTATATCTGATAATGGCAAACAATTTAACTACCAGGCCTTCGAAATGTTCTGCTCGGAGCTAAACATCCAGTTGAGCTTTACTTTAGCCTATCATCCACAATCCAATGGAATGACCAAAGTGACCAATTGAACCATCCTTTCTGAACTCAAGAAGCGGTTAGATAGAGTCAAAAGGCTTTAGGTGGATGAGCTCAACAATGTATTATAGGCATATCGGACATCCCTCCGAGCAGCAATGGGGTTAATATCATTTGCTCTAATCTATGGCACGAAGGTAGTCATTCCACGTGAAGTAGGTGTACCAAGCATTAGGGCATCCCAACATAATGAAGGATATGAAACCAACTTGTTGTACCACCTAAATTGGTTAGAGGAAAGTAGGGAGCTCACTCAAGTCCAATCAGCAGCATACAAGCAACGCATGGCAGTTTACCATAATCGTAAGTTGAGATCGAAGTCCTTTCGCATTGAAAAGTTAGTCTTGAAGAAAGTGGTCACAACATAAATGATTATGGGAGTTGGCAAGCTAGATCCTAACTAGGAGGGACCCTATGTAATTTAAGAAGTCATCAAAGGTGGCACATACATACTTGAAGACCTCTCCAGCAAAATACTCCCTCACTCATGGAATGTGTCAACCTTAAATTATATTACCAGTAGCTCAGCATATTCACCATACTATACTTGTATTTTTTTTAGCTCAGCATCGTAACCGTTTCAACTGTATTTATGCACTTCATGTAAGTTCAACACTGTCACCAGGATAGTTCATTTTTAATCCTAAGTTCTTCTGCGATTCCCGCTCACAGAACATACATATGTAATGAATAACATACTTAATAGAAGTTATTCATTCTCTCAAGTTTACAACATTTTTACTTACAAGATCAGCAATTTCGCCAAGATAGTCATACAACAACTACAAGTTCAGCAAATACTACCCCAACAACTCACACTCCTAATAGATAAATAGAACCAACAAAATTAGTAACATTACCGAGCTTACAACGGTTCTGCCTACAAGCTCGAAATCTTTGCCAAGTCACTCTATAACAAATTCAAGTTCGACAATCACAGCCCACATAACACATGCTTTCAAATGATACAAGATCCAATGCGAGGTATTTGATTCGATGAACTTATTTATTACACCATTCTTTGTTAAATATTTTTCATTTGAACATGTTCGAAATAATCGCCATAAGAAGTATTAAGGCTCAGATGTTGGGCTGACTTGTTGGATACAAGCCTAGGGCATCTATGTACAAAGTTAAACTAGAAAGATAAACTTAAACAAAGGGCTTAGGTATTTCAATAAGACGGTTCGAAAAAAGTGGAAAAATAACAAAATGTAGTTCACCCTTTTACAAATAAAAACGATTACAAGATTAGCCTTCATTAGGATACATATCATCTAGAAAAAACAAATCTAGCTTGAAGATTTTGCTGCTAAAAGCTATACATTTTTTGACTAGCACCTCGGCCTCTTTTTCTTCTCATTTGGCATCCTGCCAATCCCGTTCTGCCTCTCTGAGCCTAAGATGCTCCACTTCGACTTTAAGAGCCTGGCTAGTCTCCCTCTTACGAGCTAAAGAAGCCTCTAGCTCAACAATTTTACTCACCGATTCTTTAGCCTATTTTATAGCTTTGGCAACCTTCTGCTCAGCCTTGCCTATCTTTGATAGAAGGGCACAATATTTAGAGTATTTCTATCACCACTTGCCAATTAAAGTGTTTATTTTAGCGATGGTGGCACCTACCAGCTGAGAGCCCTACCACAACACAGACAAAGCATGCAAACATCAGGCGAGCATAGCGTCCGCCAAATAAGAAATCAAGACACTCTTGCTTACCTCTGCATAATGCCTTTTCATGCAAGCAGACAGTTGCTTGCAATTTAGTATGACAAGGGGAGCTACTTCCTTTGGCACACATGATACCATGTGCACAAAGGTGTTAAAGTCATCGCTTTGGGTGTATTGTTCACTCCTTTTCCCTTCTAGAACTCGCAGACTTTGAAAACTAGGGTTTGGAGATCCTTCCCTTCCTTCTCCCTAGACCTCACCACTTCAGCATGAGAGCTCAGATCGATCTCTGCAACTCAAACACTTGCCACGTAGGTCGTGGTTAAGTCATCTGGTATCTCTACCACAAGGGGAGTCCATCCTTCTTTGGCATGAGGAGCAGGGATAGTCTCAGGTGTAGAGGGAGGTATGCTGGAAGTAACTTCAACGGTCTTTTATCTCTTGACCTTCATTATCTCGGCTGCTCGGTTCCCTTTCTTTATGACCCTAAAAAGAAACAAATTATAAAGAAGGCATCAGCATCACTCAACAACAAAGGAAATAAAACTACCTTTCCTCTGACGAGAGACGAGCTCGGAGCCATAAGGGTCCAGTAAGTTCTTGAGGTTCCATTTATCCTGAGCAAGTTCCCTCCATCGAGCCAGAGTTAACTCCTCTTTTTCGATCAGCCATAGGCCATTGTCATTGTGGTTAGTAAACCTATCCTAAGTAGTTCGAATAGGGAAATCAACATGTTTTCTCTCCACCAAGAAATACCGATCCTTCCATTTTTTAAGCGACTTAGAATTCCCTATGAACGCACCGTAGCTCGTCCGAGCTTGTATATAGTTGTGATCCTCGATCCTAGCACAAAGACAAAACATATAGGTAGGCCGGAATAGATTCAAGCATCAAATTTATGTTGTGCTCCACTGCCCAAATTTGGAGAACGGATAAGGTACGCCACATATTAGAGTTAAGCTGCCCAATCGACATATTGAAGTCGTTCAGCACCTCCACCTCAAGACCTATAAGGGGAAGATGAACAACGACTTCTAATTATGCATCATAGACTGCAATCTTTCGCATATTGACGAACTCGATGTTCGCCTGCTGGGAGCCCCTGGGTTTACTTAAGATATAATCGGGGGCAGATATCAATTTATTGAGCAAGATGTTAAGCTCATCCTCTCTCACCTTATAACTGACACTGTCCACCTTGGGCACAGCAAGGCGTTTTTCTAGATACGAGCATGACAACAGATTGGCCAAATATGAAAGGGTAATTTTCTTATGGGAAATCGAAGCCCCACTGATACTAGGACCATCATCAATTGAAAGACCCCTACTTTCCCGCGTTCTCTCACTCGAATCCTCAGCGAAACTCATGGCTCCCAAAGTAGCAAGGAAAAGGAAAATAGAAAAAAGGAATGTGGAACGAACCTACTAGAAATGAAAGTTTTGGCAAAAAGACAAGCAAAACGGGAGATCCTAATGCCCAAGCTTTCGCCTTAGAAATCACCTTCAAAGAAACAACAAGAAAAAAGAACGAATAAGAAAAATTGAACGAAAAAAATCTTCTTCAATGAAAGGGAAGTTTAAATAGGAAAATAGGGACCCTCATCAGCCGTACACACGGTGAAGGATCTGGTATGTAAGTCACGTCATTATGACAGAGCAAGTAAATTGAAGTGATCCTGAGCCACCTACGTATGACAAACCAGGGAGCAATAATTATCCCTATTAAATATATTCGTGCAAGCGTCGATGTCAGCCCAGTGGTTCACACGTAGCCAGGGATGTGAAAAGATAAGTTCCCCAAATGCTAAAATATAACATAGCTCAGACAGTACTCTAGCCAAGAGCTTCGAGCTCATTCAATCTGCTCGCTAAGAGCTCCACAACAAGCTGAGACAACAATCTAGCTAAGAGCTCTTAACTCATTTGGCCTACTCCCTAAAAGCTTCACAACAAGCTTATATGGAACTCTAGCCAAGAGCTCGTAACTCATTCGGCCAGCTCGCCAAGAGCTCCGTAACAAGCTTAGACGGAACTCTAGTTAAGAGCTCCTAGTTCATTCGACCTGCTCTCCAAGAGCTCTATAACAAGCTCAAATGGCACTCTAGTCATGAGCTCTTAGCTCATTCGGCCTGCTCGTCAAGAGCTCCACCACAAGCTCGCACGACACTTTAGCCAAAAGCTCTTAGCTCATTCGACCTGCTCACCAAGAGCTCCATGGCAAGCTAACAGGGCGTTCTAGACATGAGCTCCCCTCCTATTGTACTCGGCATACCCACCAAAGGCATCCTAACTAATTTCTAAGGAATTCATTTAAGAAGTCAGATAATCTAGAAGAGCCAATCCAACAAATAGCTCGTCGCGTCTGCCTGGCCGAATCCCCAATATTGCTAACATAAATTCGCCAAACAAGGGGGGACTCATGATAATGGAATCCAACTATTAGTTCGGATTACAACCCAAGACTCAAGTAGCTAGGAAACTCACTGAGTTCGGATTATCCCATGAAGACCAATGATTCAAGCCAACCAAACTAGAAAGTCCACCCATAGTCTGGTCAGTAACTGGAGGCACAACCGCCACGATCGGAAAGTAGTTATCCTTCCCCATGTCTTTCCCGGTAATCGAAGAAGTGCAAATAGTGGTCAAAAGAAGTGGAACTTCCTCCCACTACCTCTTGGAAGAACCTTGATCATGCCTATAAAAGAAGGGAAAACAAATATGAAAACTTCTTCAATCTTTTTCATAGGAAAATATACTTTGATCACTGAAATTTTAATTTGATCGTCGGAGACTCCGTTACGAAAATCTATCAATCCTTTATTTTACTTTGCAGATTACTTTTTGAAGTGATACTTTCATTCAACCTGTCACCAATTTCAATATATGCATGGAAAATTTTCAAGCTTACGAAACCCATCACCCTTGATTTGATTATAATTGAACTTTAATGCAAAATTTCATGCTTTATATTTTTCAGTTTCTACTTACAGTCCACAACTTGTATTATCACATGTAAGAAAAAAGATGGGGCTTTCACTGTCCTTCACATGCACTTCACAAGGCCTTGTCTTTAAAATTTTTTGGTGGTCCATTTTTGAATTTGTTTTGCAAATTGATGCCCTCAACCAATAAATGCTTCTTATCACTATTCTTGTTTGTGGTGCAAAATACCAATGGTTAATTGGATTAATTCCTGAAAAAAAAAAAGAATCAATTTGATGAGGTGGGTCCTTTGTAAGTTTTTATCTAAAAAACTTGTTGGAAATACAAAAGTAGATATTCAATCATGTACCAAGTTATAGACAATAAGTTAGAAGACAGAACCATGTGATCCTTCACCTGCTTATGTCTCTAACTAAACCCCACTTGAAGGACTACTCTTTCACACATTTTAGATTTTCCTCACAACATTTTCACTATATATATACAATAAAATGCACGAAATCAATCATAACTAGAGAAACAGTTAAAAAAAATAGAGAAACAACAATGGCTATTCTTTCTCGCAGTGTTAAGAGTATTATTTGCCGATCAAATGAAGCAGCAGCTTCAGTTCCAAAAGGGTTCTTCACTGTATATGTTGGAGAGAGCCAAAAGAAGCGATATTTAGTGCCGATATCGGTGTTGAATCAGCCATCATTTCAAGAATTGTTAAGAAAGGCTGAGGAAGAATTTGGTTTTAATCATCCAATGGGTGGTCTCACACTTCCTTGTCCGGAAGATATCTTCATTCACACCATTTAAACGTTCAATTCATTGTAATGCCACCAAAACAATTTTCACAAATTTTGTACATCTTTTTAGACCTGGATGGAGATGATGGGGATGACCAATATTTTTTCAATTGTACACCACTTTAGAATTCCTTAATTTAAATTTTAGAAAGTTTTTCTCATATACCCTTTCAATCAATTTTAAGTCAGATTATTATTATTATTATTTTTATTATATATATATACCCAAAAGAAAATGCCAATATCCTGGTTAACAGTCGGTTATTATCGCAGTATGGGTTTTTTTTTTTTAAACGCCTGATATACTTTGCATGTATTAAGGATTATTCAGACAATGAAAAATACTTCTGATAATATAGAAATTATCATTTCCTCTAATGAACCCCAGAAAGAAATCTTCTAAAGCCCAAAATATTATTTCTAATCATTTAAAATTTAGGCTCAACTCAACTATGGTGAGAACTCTGTTAATTTTAACAATAGTAAGTTTACAGTAAGCAAGGTTACCAAATCCATTTGAATGGTAACTTTCTCATTCTCCATTTTCTCCCATCTTTACATTGTTGGACAACCTTAATATGAATCTCACTCTGGCATCAGAGACTTCACTCCAGTAAACTCCAGATCATATTTTGTGGTGTTTTTCGGTACCTGAGGAGCATTCAGTACTTCAGTATCCGATCAAGCATAACCCAAACACGCTTAATAATCTTTACCATTTTCAGATTTATCAACTCTAAAATGGAGTATCTGAAATAATAATAGATTGAAATAAAAATCAACTACCAACCGCTGATTGAAAAAAAGAATTATCAAACACCTTTATAACATAAAAAAAAAAAAAAGAGATTAAATACCCATTAAGTAGTTGGAAATGAATCCCGTGGAACCATATATACTTTGTAATGAAAATTATAACCAGTGTCTAAGTGTCTTAAATTTAAAAAAAATGTTAAGAAAATATTCTCTACCAGAATTACAGTTGCATGAATATAGCGTACATCAATTATTTTATATAGCACCTTGGCTCATTTACATGCACTTGAGCTGGTCGGTCGATCTGATATTCATGGTCGGTCGATCTGATATTCATACACACACAAGTGAGCTGGTAACTAGGATTAGTGAAATCAGTCGATTGCCCAATGCAAATAAATTAATTGATTAATTGATAGAGATTACGTGATTATCCTATTTAACAAATAGTTGAGAGCTTGACAAAATTTTTAAGTGATTCGATTTCCAACTCTATCTTGAAAAATGTAATTAAAAGAAAAAAAAAGGAAAGAACTAAAACTAATAAAATAAGATGAAAAAAACACTTTAAATATGAAATTAGTTTTCTCGTTAGTCAAAAATGTTTGATCCTGTACAACGTAGAATTACATTGAATTTGGCAATTTCTTCCAACATAAGAAGTTTGTAGTTTGATGTACTCAAGTTGGAAACTATATGGTTGAAAGTGTGTTGGGTGCAAGGAATAGTCAAACCACCCATAGAATGAACAAAGCCGAACCTCTTCAGGCAAATGAACAAATGTTCCTCTCCAACATAGACTGCTAAGGAACCCTTTTGGAACATCTAAATATGTTTGAGATGTTGTATTGGAAGCAAACACCAACACCCATTTTATGTTTCTTGAGAAAATAATTTAGAAGAAGAAGAAGCTTGGAGGTTTTTCTGCTGGCAGAAAAGATATTGGCAATGCTTAGTCATTGTTTAGTGGGCTGAAGAATCAGAGATTTGGTGGCTGAAAACAATTTGGTAGGCTTGGGTCATAACTGATCATCACATGCTTTTGGCTTTCACCTACTCAACAAATGGTAGTTATGGGGGACCAGTTGAGGATGGCTTTCTAAATACATGTTTGTGCCCACTTTACATAGGATATGTTTCAAACAAATTAATCAGTATCTCGCCTATTCACTTTAGCTCAAACAATTGTACTGTGCACCATCTCTAGCTTTTGTTCCTATTCTATTTTAATTCCAAAGGTCGGTGTAATTTTTACTGTGGTCAGTTAAGCAAAATGAGAGTGCACACGGCCTAGGCAAACATGTATAAAGAAGGAAACAACAGTACCGTCCTTGAAATCAAAGAGAAGTTGACAGGGAACTTGTTGGTAAATTGATGGATTCTTGAAACTAACTAATACTTTGGGAAAGGCATGGCCATTGTGCTGTGGTCCCTGAACAACATATTTCACAACTACCCACATGGTTTGCCTCTTACGAATTGGGTTTAAAACATATTTCAGACAAATTTTCTATGGTGCAATTCATTTTGGATTGATACATAAGGCTATTTTATGTCACACTTAGTGCATTTAAAATGAATATGTGGACCAAGTACCTGGTACCTATAATTCATGTTTGTGAAAGTTCAAAATCAAGTGAAAACATGGACAATCATCATTCAGCACGCCATGTTTGTATGTCTTATAAAAAGACTAATTCATTTTAAGAAATTTAGTTCACATCAGTATCACAATTAATGTTTGAATCCTTTCAAAAGATTTCTGAATCTCATCTCACCATATATACTTGTCATACAGCTGGAAAGATTATTACATAGCATGCCTCATTATCCAATTAACATGATATAGACAAAATTTTATGAGAGCACATCACTTTTTGAGACAATAATTTTATTGATTAATGCTTACACTTTCTCTATGTAATATTATTGTAGCTCTGTAGAAAAATTGTTGCAAGATGGTAAAATAAGTTGATATATGGTAGTGTCTCTATCATGTTTTATTGGCAAAAACTTGCCTGACCATCGGCCATATATTAAAATAAAACTGCATTGTAATATATAGCGGTTTGTAAGTAGTTTGATTTATAATTGAACTGGTCTAGAAAAGAAAAATCCACCATGCAAGATGTAAATTGACTTTTAATAACTTCATATTTCAATGTTATTGACAAAAGTAACAATCTAATTTAATACTTGGCTTGGCTTCGCAAGTGTTGACGTGATGTTTGGTCGATAAAAATTGAAATTGCTTAGTTAATTGTTCAGTGCCATCTACTTAGTTGATAAACTACTGCCATGACCATCATCATCTACTTAGTCCTTTATAAGATTAACCGAAGAATATCCTGGCCTACTAATTAATATTTGACTGCAGAAAAATAAACCATGTTTAAATCAAGCGAGAGTTTTCATTATTTATCCAAGTTGTTTTTCTATGGACACCAAGAAACATGGAATTCACGAGGGAAATAAATAACTGAAAAGAATTGGATTGCACTCAACTTCTTAACAAAAAACATAATTATGTTTAACATGTTTAGTATCATTTGTGGATCAAAAATTGGTATATATGTACATATATGTTAGTGTGTTAGCGAAAATCCTTGAAATTTACAAACTGAAGAGAAGATCAGTGAAGTCTTTTTCACTGCATGGAATCGTGAGACCACCCATAGGATGATGAAATCCGAATTCTTCCTCAGCTTTACTTAACAAGATCTGGAAAGAAGGAAGTTTTAAGTATGATATTGGAACTGCAAATCTTTTCCTCTGATTTTCTCCAACATAAACAGCAAAATGACCTTTAGGCACATCGCCACTTTCCTGCCCCAAAATGATCCGTCTCACACTGTGCTTAGCACTAGCAATTCCTGGAATCCGAATCCCCATCTTGAATTCTTCTCAAAGTTTGGAGTTATACTAGAGAAGATAATTGTGCAGTGGTTGGTATTTTTGGTCAAGAAATGCACATATTTATAAGGGATATGCCCTCAAATAGGGTCCTCGTCAGTTGGCATATTTCACATGGCTATGCCTGTCAATTTGGCCTACCAGTATCGAACAGAACTTTTCAACTGTCGAACCATGGCCTGCCTACTTGTGAAGGAAGATGCTTTATTAGTCCACTCAAATGGAATTCTAAAGAAAATAATATCTTGATTAGATAATTGTTTTCTATTGTTACCAAAATTTATAACATCACCATGCAACTTGTTTGCAAAAGCTGGATATAATCAAATTAACATAATAATATTTATTTATTTTTTAAAGCATTTAGCATCTAAAATCTTTATGCAGCTTAATCCGAATTCACATTGTCCAAGTCTATAAGAAAAATAAAACAAAACAATTTCTTTCAAATATTTAAAGGTTGAACATAATATTTTTTTAAATTATATAATATTTCAGCGGCTAAGGGAAAAGAAGTATTTTATGGGAAAAAGGAAAGTGATATTTTTATATCTAGCTATGGAACTCAATTTTCTTTTTATTTCAACTTTTGGCTCTTCCTATCTCCATCGAGTCTCTGTGACTAGACAATACCTAAAAAAGTTTCAAAGTAAGTGGAATGTCACGTCAGCTCCTCCATATCTCAATCATGCTTTCTTAGGCAAAATTATTATATATGCAAAAAAATTAAATTGTTGAGTTAATTTTTTTTTTTAAATTAGGTGGTTATTACATTATAAGTTGAATTACATTGAATGAAATCAATCCATATATAATGTACAAAAATTAATTTGATTGTCGATTAATTTAAAAGAGTAATATATTAAATAACATAGTATCTGTTTTATTAATATAATGATCAACTTGGTTAATTACCGAGTAGATACAGATATAAAGCTAAAATGAATTAGGGTCCACTATATATTGATATATATGCATCGGTCCCCATCGGGGCATCATCAAAGCACTAGGACGTACCAATGCTAAATTATCGATGGCAATTGTTGTCCTTTTTTATGTACTATCATGCATATCCTCAAGATATGCTATTTGGCTCTTTAAATATTATCTATTGTCTTCAACTGCTTTCCACGCTTTTGGAGGAAAAAATAAAGTGCTTTCCACCCCTATCTCATACTTTACTAGATTGCACTTATGGGATGATGGTACAGTAATGATACAGATTAAATTAAAAATGAAAAATTTTAAAATTGACTTTCGATATCTTTCTTAGAGAGGGGTAAAAAATTTTAACCTGTAACGACGTTTCGAATTCGAATTTAATTGATGCAGTGAAATTTGAATATCGAATGATTAATTTTAAAAAAATACTTTACTAGATTGCTTATGGTTACTATTACCAATGTTACATATGCAGCTTAAATTTTAATTGATTTAATTAAAAAAAATTAAAGCTGTAGTGGTACTTTATTTTTTATTATTTTAACAAAGTCGGTAGAGATAATCAATCTAACATATAAAATTGTAAAAAGCATATGTATTGTACTTTGAGATTTATGTGGTTGTGACTTGTGAGGATCGAGATAAAATTTGTGACGGATAAAATTTGGGTATTGGCAGATTTGGCTTTGACTTTTGATCCATCTTCTAATGTTAATCAATCCAGAAAACAATTATGGAATATGCAAAGTTTCTGTGGATAATCTTCCAAGTGGATGAAGTTTTTGTTTGCAAAAAAACTTGGTAAGAGAAGGCATATGAAGTTCACATGAAGTATGCCCTACCCGCCATAGAAACCTCTGGACATATCCTCCTTTTATATGTCTAATCCAATTAATTATTTAGTTCAAACCAATAATGAACTGTGATATGTTTGACTCACTCAAATTATCTGCATATCATACATTATGCATTGGACAATATCTACCTACACCTCGTCTTTTAATTTCAATTGTAAGCTTTCTTATTTATTAATTAACATAATAAAAAAGTTTTTGACCCTGGTTAATTTTTTAACTGTTTATCATACACTTCCATCATTTTTTTTATTTCTCTCTCTTATAATAAATAATATTTCATCCATTTTTTTTATCTGTAACTTTTGAATAAAATTTAAATTTTATTTATCTGTTATTTTTAAATTTTTAATATAATTTAATTTGCTTTTTTAATTTATTTTTCTTTTCTAATAAAGTTAAAATCAATCAAATTTAATAATTTAGTTTTAATCACGTAATTTAATATTAAATTTAATTTATTTATTATTTTTTAATTTTAGTAAAAATAATAAAAATAATTGATAAAAAAATACAAAAAATATATATGGACCGTAAACTAGTAGTGTGATCAGATAGATATCGATAGTCATTCTATAAATTAAATAAGTTAGATCATAAACATATTTTTAATGAGATAGTTATTATATAAATTAAATAAGTTATATCATAGACATATCATTTATGAGTTAGATTGAGTTGATGTGACTGTTAACTATATATAAGAAAAGGGTCGGTTAGATTGACGAAATCTTGACCTTACAAATGAGGGATGGAGATGAATAAAAATTCAAAGTTGCAAGAACAAACCGTTTCAGAATCAAAACTTGCAGGAAAAGAAGAAAGGAAAGAGCTTTCCTCACTCTTGAATCAGAGAGTGAAAATAATCTGATGATCTGAGAAATTGGCAGTGGAAAAGTACGAAAGGGTTGGATTTCGATTCTTTTTTAATATCTCTAGAAATGGTTTCTTCTTTATCTGTTCAGTTAGGAAAAGATAGAATATTCGGGGATATTTTTGTTATTTCTAGTTTTGATGATTTTTTTAATACATTTCTTACTAATTTGTCCTTTCTATTTGGACTTAACGGAAAATCAGATTCCTATTTTTGCAATTTTTTTCAAATAGATGTCATTTTGCGAGATTTTAAACCATAGGCACCAATCTATAATATTTGTTAAAAGTAAGATTAAAAGTTGTAATTAGCACCAAAAATTAAAAAGAATTGGCAAAATTAAGTTTTAACTTATTTTTTAACGGAGTTCTATAATTGAAAATAGTGGAGAAGTTAGAGATGCCAACTGTAATTTTTTTTTTTAATTTAGAGAGTAAAATTGTTAATGGGATCATATTTTCAAGGGTAATTTGTAGTTTTTCCAAAATAATACTGTGAAAGCATTACATGATATAAAGATTGTTGGCATTAATGCAATTAATAACAGTCACAAGTGAAGACAATAGAGAAAACAAAAATAATACAAGAATTTAACGTGATTCGATCAAATATGCCTATATATATCTACGGAAAGTGACGTATACGGATCTAAATCTTTCTGTATCGAACCGAAATATCGAAAAAAAAGTTCAGAATAGAATTATATTGTCAACTTTTTAACTAGAACCGAAATGTACTGTTGATTTTTTTCGGAACATATATGAATATTTTATCTAGAACTGAAATTTTAACACTTAAATAGGAAAAACACACAAAATGAGATGTAAACATAGATCAAAATACACTGAAAATAAATATTAAATTGAAGTTATCAATATATAATACCTCAAACAAACAGAGCAAAAACCAAAACAACTCAACTAGACCCTTACTCCTAGTTTTATACTCAATCGAAAAACCAAGACACCAGCAGTAAGTAAAATTGGAAAGCAAACTCTGCACAACAGCTATAATTTTGGATTCAATCTTGTACATGTTTAAAAGAAAAAAATTAATGGGTGATCTTTAGCAGCATATTTATTGATTTATCATTCCTATCAATATCCTTCATCCATAAATAAATTAAAATAAATGCAAGCTACTAGAACATTATCAAAGAAAACCTACTCAAAATGAATTTTAATTTCTACATCAAACGAATTTATGTAGCTTTGAGTGTAGCAAAAAACACAAAAGGTGAGCTTATTCTAAAAAGTTTAATAATTTATTAAACATCGAAGCTCCACAAATTGGTGACCTAAAGAAAATTGTGTTTAATGTGTAATTTTACAGGACCATTACATGAACTGAAGAGAAAAGAAACTCACCTCGTGCAATTTCTGAAGCTTGTCAATTTCACAAACTGAAATCCTGGATAAAAACATAAATCTTCAAATAGGTTAGAGATTTGAGGATCTAAAGTTGAAGAAATCAAGAATAGAAATGAAGAGAGGTTTGAAGATTTGAGGTTAAAGAAATAAAGAACAAAAATGAAGAGAGGTTCAAAGATCTGAAGGTCAAGAAATGAAAAACACAAATAAAGAGAGTTCGAAGATATAAAGGTCAAGAAATGAAGAATAGAAATGAAGAGCAGGAGCTAAGCTAGAAAGAAAGAGAAATTCAAGAGAGAGAGAGAGGGATAAATATAGAAAAAGAGTGAGGTAGGGAGATTGAAAGATAACTAAGCCGAGATAGCGGCGGCGGTGAATGATCGATGGGGGTAACCTCACCGTCAAGATGGAAAGGATGGGTGTTGGAGCGGCTGAGAGGAAAATTTTGAAACTAGGGTTGTTTAGAAAAAGGAATCATAGACGTTAAGGGATTTTTAGCACAAAAATGTTTTATTAATATTAAATATAAAACATTTTATTCAAAAATTACCAACGTCTTACTAACTATAAAATATCGTAGCAAAAACTATAATCTTAGCCCTAAAAATTTCCCGCATTTACTTATCGATGGAATATAAATCCGTCCTAAAATCTGTCAGTAAATCTCCAAAGATGCTTGTATTACTGATGAAAATTCCATCACTACATCAATTAAATAATATAATTAGTTACCGATGAATGTAACCATCTGTAAATCGATCGCTAATAATTGGCGCCAATATTTTCCGCCAATAATACCAATGAATTATTATTTCCATTGGTAACAATGTCATCATTTATCAAATTCTTTTTTTTTACCTAGATATTGTACGTTGGGTCGGTAATCTATCGGTAATATCTTACTTTCACCTATAAAATATGTGTTCGTCAATAAAATCCATTTTTTTATAGTGTAGATGGGCTTAGCTCATAGGTCAATGGGGTACTCAATGGGCGTGTTTGGTGCATGATAAAAACCAACAATATAACATCTCTTAATTAAAAGCGTAAGTATATGGGTTTTGACCCTTATATATCTTTGACTAACTCATACAAATCGAGTAGGGCCTGCTGGGGCATGTCGGCCTTTAACCGGTACCCTCCGAATTCTTTTTAGTTAATACATAAAGATCTACAGAGCAAGCAAACATTATTATGGTTATAAAATCTAGGAAAAGTAACTATTGTCATTACATAGGCTTAAGTCAAAGGTGATGAAAGTTTAGGGCTACCCAAGCATGGTCCTAGCCAATAGGTTTAGCTTATTACAAGCATAATGACCGATGGATCACCATTTTATATACCAATTGGTATAGGACTTGGGTTGATAGATCTCATTGACACCTCTCCACATTGAGTGAACGTAGGATTTAATTGAGGATAACATCGAGGCTATAAAGGGATGCCTAACTTAATTCTAAGACTCTAGCATGAATGCAATTTCGAAAGGAGATAGGATTAATAAGAAAAATCAAATTATAAAGAAAACTAGCCAATATGCTTTTAGGAGTAAGGTCTCTTAGTTCCTAGTGGAATCACCACTGTGACGCGTGTTGGAGCCAACTCTTGTTTCGATTGGATTCTTGGAGATCTGATTTTAGGATCCAAGATAAGATAAGGCTCACTATAACTCATAAATTAGCTACTTTGCAATAAAAAATGGTTAAGTCTAAAGTATTGTTGGTAGTCAACCTATGAAGGCATCTAATATAAGATCAAAAAGGAAGGTGTCATGGAGTCACCACCCAACAAAACGTTAGAAAATGAATTACGATCTTTTGATGCCTAAACAAAGAATGATGTTCAGGACATCACTCTTACTTGGCATCTCTATTATGTCTTATTTTATAATTGAATTTCAGATATTAATCTACTCTCCTCTCTCATACGATGCATTGAGATAAATTAAATAAACACGCCAATTAAATAATAAAAAAGGTAAAAAAATAAATCAACTACTTAATTTTTTACAAGAGCAAATTATCCAATTATAAAGAAAAAAATAACATATATAAATTGGGGTATTTATTGGGTTGGGAATATTAGTTCCCTAATGCATATTTTATTAAAAAAAATCTTTTTATTTTTTTGTATTTTTTGGTTAAAAATTGAATATTGGTCCATTTTATTGAGAAAAACTCTAAATTAATTAATAAAAAATGATTTTAATTGAGTTTTCCATTTAAACATGCAAAAGACAATTTTACTAATACCTATTACACTTTCAAAATAAATACATCCAAAATTAATAACGTTGAACTAAATAAATCAAAATAATAAATAAAACCAATGCAAAATAAAATAAACAAATAAAGAAGAAATTGAACCAATTGGGGTACGACTCCCGAAGCACAATCATCCCATGAAGGAACTCCAAATATGCATCCAAATAATTGCTCACACAAACCACAAAAAAATTGATCAATTAGCATTTTAAAAGAAATATACAATGAAAGACAATTTAAAATAATATACAAAATATTAATGCCAGAATTTAAACATGCATACAAAAGCAAAAATATTCATATAAAGGCATGAAAAAGAATTAAAAATCAAATATTAAGAAAAGAACACATAAAAACAATAAAAAGGATAAAAGGACATTAAAATAAGCACAAATCTAGCCACGGGTGCCCTTTGCAGGTGATGGATGCCCATGATCAGGAGAGGGACAGGATGAAAAAAATATTGCGATGTCCCATTTGTTGTATTGTCAGACGGCTATCTATGGTATTTTCTTCCTATCTGTCACTCGAGGGACAGATGTAGGAAGCAGAAATTAAACACAATACTTGTCAAGATCTTAAATAAACCATAAACATGTAATTTTATAGATCTAAAGCATGCCAAACCTAAAGTACTAATCCTAAATCACATTTTATATACATAACAATAAAAATAATAACTAAGACTACAACTTAAAATAAGGTACAAAACATGCATTCATAGAGGAACTTATATCATAACATATTGTTCTGATGCACATACAGATTCATATCAACATGACGATTCTAAAAATATGCAAGTGTAAATAAATAACACAAAAAAAAAAGTATAATGCCATCAAATAGCGGGCTTAGATAAAAATGAACTAGAGAAAGAAGGAAAAAGAACCTAAAATATTACCCTTAGAAGAATTCCGATTCTATAGGTTTTTAAAGCACATAAAATTGATTTTTCTCTCTCTAGAAACTTTGTTCCTTTTTTGAAACCTGAATCCCCTTCAAAAATCTTATTTTTTTGGTTTTTATCCCTAAGAAGGAGTTGGAATCACACTTTAACCCTAACTCTTTAGATCCGAAAAAATATCCCAAAATCACCTTATCTTTTTTTAAAAAAATTAAAAAATGTGAGAATTCTAAAAATATACCCATAGATAAGTGTCCCTCATTACAAACATCCATCCCTCACACGAAAACCTCTAAAATTATAAAAATACCCCTGATCTAATTTGGATAGAAGAAAAATGGTCATAGATGATCGTCCCTTACATGACAGACACTACAGGGCAAATTTAAATTTTTGTATGCTTTTTTGTTAAAACCTCCAAAAATACTTGGAAAATCATAAAGTTTTCATGAAAATGTGAAAAAACTAGATTAGAGCTTTGAAATTCGTGTTCTTTATCAAATATATATTATCTCCTCATCATCAGATAACATTAATCTAAATTGCCTTAGGTTATGGTGTCTACACATAGGTTTACAAACATAGGAGAAACAATCTTGAGCCAACATTGCCTTTTGTATGTTAATTATGTTTTGAGCATCATGAAGCTAGTCCACCGGACTCCTATTTAGCCAATCTATTTTCCACTCTCATGTTTGAGTAAGTATCATTACGTTTCCACCTTTGCTAGACAAACCAAATTAAATTACCTTAGCATAAGATTTATCATCCCTGTAACTTGGCCACTTTACTTTCAAAGGCTTAAATTTATTTTTTTCTCTCCCTCAACTTTATAATCCCAAAACGAGCAAGATTAACTTGTATTTGATTATTTCCCACCCAGGCACCGTCAACTCTATTGATAATATGTTTTATGTTTTTTTATCGTAAGCAAAGTGAAAAATCCAAATTTAGTTCTTTTTGTGGATAATTTCTTTTGGTATGAATACACATTCCACTATCCCAAACCAAGAGAAAACTTTCCTTAACCCAAATGTTGGCCAACCAAAAGGTATATTGTTCACGACCAATTTGTATGGTTTGGATTCAAATTTTGAGTACTCAACCTTCGAAGAGGGAGCTGCTCTGAATCCGCCATTAAGCCATATTTTGGGATCTACATCAGAGTCCCGCGGTGGAGAATGGCCAAGGTTGTTGACCAAAAGGGAAGGATATACAGATAAGGAATTTTTAAGAACAAGGTGGAAGGGGAGAGTACTGGGCTTCATGTTTTTTTTTTAATTACATACTCATATAGTTATTGTACAAAAAATAGATGAGTGCTAAATCACGGAACTGAAAAAGGGATTAAACTAACTTTGACCTGCTTGAAAATATTTCATGGATTTTCGAAAATTATTCCGATCATATGAAATATCATAGAATAATGAATATTAATTTTTAGAAGTGAAAAATAAAATTTTGAACACTTTTAAAATTTAGAATTTTCAAACCGGCTGAAGATATTTCGGTACACTGAATCCTATCAAAACGAACTCCAATTGACTCAAACTTTTAAAATATCTTAATTATAATATTTAAAAATTTTTGAAATAATTTTGGTGGAAAAATAAGATAAAAATGGATAAACTAATGAGAAATGAACCAACATGCATTAAACCTATGTGTCGGCTTAAATTCATCCAACCCATTCGAATATTGATTTATTTATAACCAATATCTTTTGATCTATTTATGATCTATCCATTCATAATCCATTCATTTATAATCCAACCCAAACCCATTCGATCCACTCATTTACCACCTCTATAAAACTCTCTTTTTGAATCAATTACATCAGTTTATTTCTCGCCCCTTAAATATTACCAAATTTTTGTTTGATTCGGTGATCATAATTTTTTAGCTCTTAACATAAGTTGATCTTTTATAATTGGAAAATAATCTTAAAAATATTTTTTAATTACCAGCTAACCGACAGTCAATTTTAGGATTTTGATTCCATAATTATGTGGAGCAGTAACTCGATCAAAGGCTAGAATCGTATTACGTGGTGAGGACTAAAGAGATTATAGTGGATTAAGGACATAAGTCCCACTCAACACATGGCTATGCTCTCTCTCTCTCTCTCTCTCTCTCTCTCTCTCTCTCTCTCTCTCTCTCTCTCTCTCTCTCTATATATATATATATATATATATATATATATATATATATATATATATATATTCACAAAGATGGAACATTTTTTGAAAAAATACAAAATTATTCTTAGCAACTATTATCTATGATTTTACATAAAATTGAGATTCACCTAACAAAGGCAATGAATCCTTTCAAATCCAAATTGTTGAAACAAAACCTTTTAAATATGTTATTACCCAATATTAAATCTCATATTTCCCTTAATACTTTTACATTATTTCCTTTAATAAAAATTTTTTCCCTTAAAATAATAAAATTTACAAATATAAATTGTATTAAAGAAAAAAATTTACAAGTATAAAATAAATACCAAAAATAAAAAGGAGATATTATGTTAAAACGGTACAAATAATATATAAACTTTCCTTAAAATAATATAATTTCTTAATTTATAAATAGGCATATAGCATAGAAAAAAAATTACTCGTGAAATTTAGACAATAGTAAGCAAAAGAGAGGGAAAAAAATATGGGCCCTAAAACATGTTTCAATTTTATATTTCTACTTTTATCATTGATTTTTAGAGTTGAAGCTCAATTCACAGTCTTTGACGTTACAAAGTTTGGTGCAAAAGCTGATGGGAAATCAGATATTAGCAAGGTAAAACTGCAAAATCTCACTCTTAAATAGGAACTTGTATAATATATATATTTTTTACAAACCTTTTTGGCTAAATATGTATGTATATATATTTTTCACAGGCTTTGTTGAGCGCATGGAACCAGGCTTGTGCAACACAAGGTCCAAGCAAAGTTGTGATACCGAAAGGGCTATATTTTTTAGCCCCAACTGATTTAAAAGGTCCTTGTAAAGGTCCTAAAATGCTTCAAGTTAGAGGAATGTTAAAGGCACCAAATGTGATTCAAGGGGATTCTTGGATTCATTTTGAATATATTGATCAATTCACATTATTCGGTGGTGGTATCTTTGATGGCCAAGGACAACTTGCATGGAAGCAAAGTAACTGTGACCAAAATGCAAATTGCAAGCCACTTCCAATCGTAAGCCCTTTTTTTTTTTGCACCGAACGTTGTACGACGTTGGATAGATTGGACAATAATGCATGGAATCGTTGCCTTTTTTATAATAGTATTAATATCATTTCTTTCCTTTAAAAAATTGATGAACAGAGTTTACGATTTGATTTTATCACCAACAGCCGAGTTGAAGGTGTGACTTCTTTGGATAGCAAGAATTTCCATGTGAATGTGATAGGTTGCAAAAATCTCACTTTTGAACGCTTCACGATTCGTGCGCCTGGCGATAGTATCAACACTGATGGAATTCACATCGGACGATCAAATGAGATCAATATAATTGATTCCCGCATTGGCACTGGTGATGATTGCATTTCCCTTGGCGATGGCAGTGAACAAATACATATCACAAGAGTAACATGCGGACCAGGACATGGCATTAGTGTGGGAAGTTTAGGAAAGTATAAAAATGAAGAGCCTGTGTATGGAATTTTTGTTAAGAATTGCACCTTCTTGAATACTGATAACGGTGTAAGAATTAAGACTTGGCCTGCATCATACGGTGGCCTTGTATCTGATTTGCATTTTGAAGACATTATCATGAACAATGTAAAGAACCCTATTATTATTGATCAACTATATTGCCCATGGAAGCAATGCAATTCAAAGGTACGTAATGACTTTAAATACTTTTCAATATATTAGCATAAATTTTTACACATTGCAAAATATTGCATGCACCAACTAAAATATATTGAATTTTTTTTTTAGATTCCATCAAAAGTTAAGCTGAGCGGTATCAGCTTCAGGAATGTTAAAGGCTCATCTGCGACTCCTGAAGCAATTGAACTCATTTGTAGTGCAATCTTTCCATGTGAAAAGGTGGAGCTTGGCAACATTGATCTTTTGTACACAGGAAAAGGAGGTCATGCAAGATCCATATGTGCGCATGTTAAGCCTATTTTTACAGGGATGGTGTCTCCACCAGCATGTCAAAACGTTATTACATCATATTTATAAAAGTATTACTTCCTATTTGTTAGAAATAGCAAACACATTTTTCTATGTCAGCCCCAAGATGTCCAACAGATTTCTTACTTAGTAGGTTCATTTTATATGTTAATTTAAGATGTCAAGAATGAAATGTCTATCAATGTAATAAAATTCTTACATCTTTTCTATTATAATTCTGACAATTGAGCATTGTTTTGTTTCAGTAATCATTAGTTGTTGTTTATTAACCATTTAGTATACTGAACATGAATTGTTTTACTGAAAATGTTCTAAACGAGAGCGAGTCTCCATTTCACTTGTCCAATTTTCTGGTCCGATCTGATTTTTACAATTTTTTTTTATGAGAAAAATCATTTTAGAAAGATAAGAGTGGTTAGAAAAAATAAAGTTTGAGCTCCTGCCCCTTCCCCTCTCTAAAAAAAAAAATTAAACACTTCAATTTGTCAGAAGGCAATTGAAGAAATTGGTGATAATAATTATGATATCAAAACTTGTGGCTTTGAGGAAGACAATATTTTAACACCTGTGGATCAAGTGGCAAAAAAAAAAAAAATTAAAATGCTTAACGGTTAATCAGTTCTTTGCATAAATATGAGTATATTTTATATTTTAATAATCGAAAATTCACTTGTCAACACTGATTAGTGATTAATTTAATCAATTATTTAATAAATATGAGTATATTTTATATTTTAATTACCAAAAATTCACTTGTCAATACTGATTAGTGATAAATTAGTGTTAAATTATTTAGTTTATTATCTTCTAAAGCGCTTATGTAATTTTTTTTTTATCGTATTGAGTATTGACATTAAATTTTAATGACTTATATTTTTATTTGTACTTTTATATATAAAACTTTTAAATTTTAAATTTTAATTTTATGGATGCATGCATTTTTATATAGTATATGATAGTTGTGCATCTATAATTTTTTTTAACTATTAATCAACTGTATTTAATAGTTAATTGATTGTTAATAGACTGCATTAAAATTTTAGTTTTGAAAAATTGATTGTTGATGAAATTGGGTTACCCATTAGCCCAAATGTACGCCTAATACATAATATTAATGTTTACCATGAAAAACAAAAAATGCGTATAAGCTATTAAGAATATATCGGAACAGGAAAATGTACGAGGAATACAAACATATACAAATAATAATAATAATAATAATAATAATAATAATAATAATAACAACAATAATAATAATAATAATAATAATAATAATAATAATAATAATAATAATAAATAAATAAATAAATAAATAATTCTACAAAATATTTTTAAATAAAAATCTATAAACTTTAATATCTATAATTTTGGTTACATGCTTGAAAATTTCTATAATAGTTTAAAGTGATATCTTAAATAGAAGATCATAGGAGAGGTTTTTAAGTCTTGGTTGAAATATAAAGAATAAAATTTGTACTGTCAATAAACTAAGATAAATATTTAATTGACAACTTATCTATATATTAAGAATCCAATATAAAACAAGCACGCGAACATTAAATTATGTTCCAAACAAACTAACATTAAAATGTCCATTCTATGCTCGTCAAATTCTAATTTTAATATTGGATTACAGTTTTGCAAATATGTCCTTACTTTTTCTATATTAATCTTTTTAATAAATACAAATTGACTTAAATATTTTTATTTTAATACAATCAAGCCCATGTTTCTATAATTTTAAATTTATGTGAACTCAAATAGTGATGTGCATGAGAGCTCAAATGTTCGACATGCGGCTGACACATGAAATTGGAATTTTGACAAATAAGCCATTATTTTAAAAATTATTGCAAATATCTATATCTATTTAAGATTAAAAAATAATAAAAATAAATATATAAATAAATAAAAGTATAAGAGATATGTATGTCTTAACTCAGTAAAACCTATTCCGATATAAAATATTGGTAAAATAAATACTAAATCCCTTATACATTTTTTTTTTTGCTATTGGATCATCAAACTTTAAGTTGGTCGGATTTTATCCTTAAATGTTTATTTTAATATATAATGGATTCAAATAAAAATTTGATAAAATAAAAATGACGTAATATATACTAAATTATTTTATTTAAATTTAGTAACTCTCTATTTAATATGAAAAGAAATAAAAAAATTTTAAATGATAAAATAAAAGTTTAAAAATTCAAATAAAAAATGTGTAAATTCAAGAGCCAATTGTAAAACTTAAGCTTTTCCACTATATATTAAAGTGACAAGAAGGTTGTCCAACGGACCGTAAAGGTAGCTTTTAACAAAAAGCAAGTATTCGTCTTGCTAAAAGGTAAAATACCCACATACTTATAAAGATAACTTACCGTCATTAAATGGAAAAAATCCAGCGCTGAAAATGAGGAATTCCGTCGCTAAAAGCTAAATCCGTTGGTAATAGATCAATATGTCACTAAAAGTGTAAGTTTCCATGCTAAATGTAAAATATTTGTCGCTAAAGTTTACATGCCCATTCCTTAAAGTAAAATAAATCCGTCGTTAATTAGACAGATTTCTCTAACAGAAAGTGTTTGGAATGCTAATTATCTGAATATCTAATTTGGATGGACCAGTTGTTTCTAGATTAATATAGTTTCAAGGGTAATTTAATTATAGTTTTGCTTTGTTTTTCAAACCAAGAAATACAAAGATGTCAAAATAAACAATAAAAAGTCTAACGAGTTTTTTAAATTGGCACGTCGATCTCTAAATATTACCAAAATTTTCTTTTATTCGCTGAATAATAATTCTTTTATAAATATATTGGAAAATGATCTTAAAAATATATTTTCTGGTTGGATTAAATTACCAGCTAACCGATAATTAATTTTAAGATTTTGATTCCATAATTATGTGGAGCAGTAACTCAATCAAAGGCTAGAGTCTTCCATTGGGATAACATGCTAAGGACTAAAGAGATTATAGTAGATTAAGGACATATGTCCCACTCAACACATGGCTATGCTCTAAAACTATATATATATATATACCTTAAAAAGGTTTAAATACATGGCCCTACAACTTTAGAAATAAAACTAAATGTGTGGTGGTGTAACTGAATATTATCATCCACATCTACTGTTCCTTATATCAATACAATGTATAGTTAGGGTTAGTGACTAAAAGTACGGACCAAATCTTTCATATTCTTTTGGCTATTGATATGTCACCATACTACATGTTTTGTTAGTTAATTAATCACTCTATGTCTCTGTTTTGAAATCAAGAAAAGAAAGACAAACAACTAAAAGTAAGTAGTTAGTGATCATGTCATATGAAGATGGGGCTCTACTTTGAAAGAATGATAGGTTGAATGGAAGCATATAACTAATCTTGCATGTCATTTATTTTCTTACATCTATTCTTAACCTAATTGCAAGTTGCCTACTCTTCATTCATCATCCAACAAAGGCAACTCTTTTTATAAGCTCGCCTTTTATAATAGGTGTGAAATCATTTTTGAATACATCTTTATTCAATTTGCTTATTACAAGACATCTGAGTGAAACTCGAATGCATGTCTACCAGTGTCTCACACTGAAACAACCAATAAAATAAAGACGAATGAATTATATATTGTTCAAGTTAAATACTATTCATAATTCATTATATTTTTTAGAATTGTGAATTTGTCAATTTGAACATATATATGTATCCTTGTTGTAGCACTTTTACATTTGGGAGGATTCTCTAGCAGTAGGTGAGCTGGCAAGTATCCGTAATAGGAGAAGAATTTCGTAGTAGTGTTCCACGACGAGATTCAAAATGGCCAAGTAGTTGGACACACCAAGGACAATTTTGCTTGCTGAAATTGTAGGCAATAGCCTAAAATTGAGAAAAATCAAAATTGTAGGCAGATTCATGCACATATAATTAATTCATACGAAGGATATTGTCCTACAAAATGCTTATCATGTGGGAAAGTATGTCAAAAGTTTTACAATTTGGATAGCTGTAGGATAAAGACATGGTTGCTTGTGTTCATTGATCTTTAAATATCATAGAATTTTTACCCAATAGCCCAAAAATGTCTGCTTTTGTTCCGTCCATCTTTTTCTATCACACCTAATTTTGTTCTTATATTGGATTTTTCACAAAACACGTCATTAAGAAAAGATTTGACTTCTTTACATCCGCTTCAATGCACCGAATCATTGGTATATTGACATATAAAAACTATTTTTGTAACTTTTATTTTCTCCATATCAAAGATATTGTTGGTTTGATACATCATATATAGAGAAAAAATTTTCATGGAGGAATACATGCATTTACTATGTTACTTTAAACCATACCAAAAATTTGACAAAATTCCCTGAATTTTTTTAACTACATTTTAGTGTACAAAATAATTCAGCAAATTTTTTTTTTATTTTTTTTTTGTGATGATTAAGGTAAGATTTTAGGATTGATCTAATTATTCCATTTGTCGGTCTAAACTCAATTAAAAAAAATAAAAAGAATCAGTAGCTTAGACAATATTCTTTTACATTGTAGTGAATATGATCGAAATATATCACGATATATCGTGAGAGATAAAATATAAATACCTCCTGAAACGCCAATCGTTAAAACGAAAATCATTTGTTTTACGTCATTGACACGCCTTCCACCTGCATGTCACGAATCTCGAGATGAAAAGCTTCAATCCACGAACTAAAAATCCCACAGATAAAAAGAAATCGAGAGTATGGAAAAAAACCGACAGCAATTCGGTATATGAGATACTCTTCTCTTTTCTCTTCAGAAATCTAAGTCATTTATATAGGGTTCCGATTAAGGAATACTTAATTGCCTTAATTGATGAGAATGAAATTGGCAGTTACAATTTAATTAATAAGGAAATAATTCTCTATTAAATATGTCAGGCTCAAAATTAATATGTAACTGCCCATATTAATATATTCATAAATGGTAGATTTCATAATTAAGGAAAAATCTAATATGGAACTAATTCCATATAAATTATTTTCTGTTCTGATATATCTCATTTATATCAGGATCAATTTCTCATCTCATGAGTCGTGGACGTATCCCAAACTCCTTCATCTTTCACTCGCATATGACGAAATAATTTTCAATCATTCTCTCTAATCATACAAACAGATAGTTCGTGTAACCGGTACATATTGAGAACACTAATGCTATACACCTGTTAAGGATATATGGCGTCTTGAGAAATAAGAACTTCTCATAATGGTATGCCAAACCTTAGATAAATTTTCTCACATTCGTTGTTTTATCTCATGATCTCAAAAAAAAAAAATTAATTTTCGTATTCACTATCGTGTCTCTACTTATAAAAACTATAATAGGTATATTGGTGAATCATGAAACTACCAAATGTGATTGGAAAAATATCTTCCCCTTTTGCTATATGTCATCCATCATAGTTCAACTCGTTTTTCTTGTTAAATCCACCAGATTAAAATTTTTCCATAACCCTTTGGAGACTAACTAAACTAGCTGCACTGAACTATACTTCCGATATAATTTAAGGGTCCTGAAGATTAAAAACTAGGGTCTCACACTAGGAAAAAATTTGAGATTATTCACATAAGATTCCCTTCTCTTGGTCAACTCAAGCACACATGGTATGATGCATGTGCTATGGTGTTCTCTCATTTTCCTTAAAGGAGCGTATGTCTTATTATTTAACACCATACATAAGCATAAGGTTGCAATGCACCAAAATGTCCAACTTTAATCCACTTCCTTGAAGACTACTTCTGGCTTTTTAGATAGAATATGATAGTTACGTTTAACATATCATCGGATCATTCTTAATCCTATTTTGGATCTTAATCCAAAGCACACAAGCTCATGTGTGTCTTTATCTTGCATGTTAATAAGACTCATCTTGTAATTTATGCAAGATGGCACTTTTATTTTGAACAGGTTCTCAAAATTTTACTTTGTTCAAAACTTGCCTCATATTAGACTCTGTTAATTTATTAACAAAACTAATGTAAACATCCATGTGAGTGGATTACTTCTCTGTCCGACATGTTCTATCTTACAACAGTAAATGTTCACATATAAATATTCACACTCATGTATTACCAACAATGAACCCAATTATAATTATTCATAAATAATAATGATAAAGGATTACATAAATAGTACAAATCAAATCTTATACAAACCTTAAGATCTAATGTGTCTCTCAAAACACATTTTTTAATACTGGTTTTGTTAATAGATCTGCAATCACATCTAGCGAGGAAATGTACTATAAGTTTAGTTTTTCTCGTGCAATAATATCTTTAATTTGTTGGTACTTAATATCGATACATCCATTGATGACTGAATATCACCATAGACTATCACTGATTTCTCTAAATTAGTTACTCCCAAATGGTTCACAAACCGTTTCAGCCAAACTGCCTCTTATACTGCAGCAGAGGAAGTGACAAATTCATCTCCTAATGTTGATAGGGATATAAAGGTTTGCTTCTTGCTACTCCATGAAATGGCACCCTTTCCAAGCAAGAATACATAACCTAAGGTGGATTTCCTCCCATCCATATCACTTCCCCAATCAACATATGAGTATACTGCCTTTCAATGTGCTTCGCCTAGGTTGGAATGATATCTACTTACCATACCCACAATATTGTATATATCAGGTTTGGTACACAATATTGTATATATCAGACTACCCATGACACTAACATATGAAACATTCTCCAGACATTTTATCTGCTTTTTTGAACTTAGGACACATACTTTTGCTAAGAAACTAATTGGGATTTTTTATGAGCTTACAATTTTGCATATTAAATAATTTAAGAACTTTATTAATGTATGTCTCTTAAGATAATGACAATAATCTTTTTGAATGATCCCTTAAAATCTTAACTCCAAGGATATAATCTGGTTGACCTATATCTTTATCTCAAAGTTGGAAGATAACCAATCTTTGATTAGATTTACGTATTCTTTACAATTCCCAGTTATAAGTATATCGTCTACATATAATGTTAAAATGATAAATTTATTTATCAAGCTTTTGGAATAAATACAATGATCTTCATCAATCATGTTGAACTCATTCAACATGATTGCTTCATGAAATCTCAAATTCCATTATCTCAAAGACTACTTTAGGCCATAGATCGATTTCATCAATCAATAAACCTTATGTTTGCTACCTTCTTCAATAAAACCTTAGCCTACTCCATATAGATTTCTTTTTTTAATCCTCTATTGAGAAAAGCATTCTTTACATCCATTTGATGTAATTCTAGGTCCAAATCAGCCACCAAGGCTAGAATTAACCTTATCGACATAAATCTAACAATAGAAAAAAAATCCTTCATAGTTAATTCATTCATGTTGTGTAAACCCCTTAGCGACTAGTCGAGTATTATATCTTTCGATATTACCTTTAGCTTTACATTTTATTTTGAGAATCCACTTATTCCTAATTGATTTATGTCCTTCAGATAGATTAACCAGTTCCTAAATATGATTTGATCTCATGAAAGTAATTGTTCCTTCCATTGCCTTAATCCATTTATCTTTATTTGGGCATGAGAGAGCTTCTTTTACATTTTTAGGCTCATCATTATCTTATGGGCTCTTTCGCACATTCGATCTCAAATCATTGGTGTTAAACACTTTTCCTTTTAGATTTTTGTAGTTCCAAATCTTGATAAATATTTATCATATATTAATCATAGTTAAAAATATGCTTCCACTAGGATTGAGCTCTATGCTTCCGCTCAACTAAGGATCATAAATGTCCATACTCCTATTGGAGATAGGCATATTCATCCTTCCACTAGAAGATGGATCCCAAATATCTGAATTGTTAAGAAGAGAGTCTTTACCTTCTTCATCAATTTTCTTTCCATTTGGATAAAGAGATTCGAATAGTTCATCTTCTTAAGTTTAGAAAAAAAGTAAAGTCTTGACTTTTCCCAACTTTAAAAAATTATTTTCCAAAATATATGATATCTCGTGATTCAAATTATGTTACTAAGCCATTTGTTTGCTCACCCACGAACACGTATCCTTTTGATACATCAGACTATCATGCAAAGATACTCTTTTTACCTCATGATCCACATTTACCAAATGTACTTGAGGCATCGTGGATATAAGCAGTACAACTCTAAAGTCATAAATGACTCAGATCGAATTGTTGACCAGTCCATAACTTATAACAAGTGGAAGCAACAAACTTGAAGGGCACATGGTTCATAATATATGAGGCTTTAAACAAAACATCTTCCTAATAGGAGATGGGAAAGTTTGCTTGAGCCATCATAGAACGTACCATGTCTATAAGGGTTCTATGATGGCTCAAGCAATATGATAAGAGCAATGGAATATCTCTTTTCCCATGCCATACAGGCTTCTCAATCCCACCTATACTAGGTTATGGTGCCATTCTCAGGTTCAATCATAATTGAAATTAAAGTTTCTAGAGCCTCTTGCTCTTTAAGCACATATTAAATTTTCATATACCATTTGGATCCTCTGATCACTAATGGAACAATTGTTGCATAATATTAAAGGAGATTAGGCAATATATATTATTTACTATACATTTAAAAAATTAACCTAATAAAGTTATCTATTAGGTTCAAATTTGAAAAGGTTACTTATAGTTTCCAATTACCCTCTAAGTTCTAATATCTAACCTTACAGATTAAAATTTCATGCATAGTAAATGTTGATTGTTGGCCATTAAGTTCTTAAACTTAATTCAGGAAATTATACATAAGATAATCTAAGCCTCAACTCAATTATCATACAAATATTTTACTTATAAAATATTTCAAACCTATGAGCAATTAACAATCAAACAATGACATTTATATTAAAAGTTAAATGCCAATATAATATCCAAAAGATAAATAAACTCATTTATTTAATCAATCATTAAATATCCAATAATCTTAAAAAAATTCTAAAAAAAGATAAGACACACTTGTCTTTAATCTAACAATAGGAAAGATAAATCCTAACCAAAATATCCGTAAACCATTAATAAATTGACACTTATGCCAATAACTCAAGGAACCTAGAATATGACAAAACTAGTCTCGTCACAGAAATTGATTTTCTAACCTTATCGAACAAATCAAGAGTTATGCCATAAAAAATTATCATGAAGCCATGGACGATACATAAAACATCCACTTTTGAGCACCATATTAGATTTAGTGTTACTTCTTAACACTCCTATTTTGGTTACCAATTGCAAAAAAATAGATATTGGATTCTCTATAAATTCCATTTTTCATTATCTAGGCATCATCCATTAAGTTCCTCATATCTATATGATGATCAAAAGAGTCTTACATCACCTTAAATAAGGTCCAGTATCTATGTCCTCTATTCAAGCCACCATTACAAATGCACTATTGCAATTGTTCGTGCATACATAGAATATAATACATTAATGTATCAATATTATCAGCTCGAACCTTCTATGCATCTTTATTTTGCAAACTATTTTGTACTTTTGCTTTGATTTTTGCAATTTCTTGAGGAGTCTGTAGACATCTAGGAGTCCTTATTATCACCATTTCTATCACACATACTAGAAAATTAAACAATGAGTACACTTATGAACAAACATCTATGACTGAAACTCATTTCCATCCAACAATAAGGACAAAATAGTTACTCATAACAGAATATAAATAGTCAGTGCACTCATATACAAACACATATGATTGAAACTTATTTCAACCAAAAAATAAAGGGATATCCACATAATATAATTTTTAAACAAATTTGAAAATTTAAGAAGGCAGAAATAATAATTTTCTCAATTTTTATCAATTTTAAAATAATTTTAATTGGAAAGAAATCCAAAAAAATATTTTCCCGATTTTTAAAAAATTTCAAAAATAGACCAAAAATAGAAAAAAAGAGTAAATCAATTTAGGAAAAATTTGAGTTGATTTGGAGGCCAAAGGAGGGTTCACACTCCAGCAAGGGTGGACTTTACGTGCCACACTTGCAACAGGGACACCACGCACCAGCAATGGCTCTATACCACGTAGCGTGACCCCAATGGACCAGATGTCACCATGTCAGACAATAACCGACATGTGGTAGACACCCATTGGCCAACCTGTATGCAACGTGGCACCCAAAAGATTGACACGTGACATGTGGCACGACCACAACCTATCACGTGGTAGTCGTCCATTGGTGCACATGTTGCCATATGGCATGACTCACCAAGCCACGTGGCTAGACCCATGTGTCATATGTCAGTGCCACAGACTGCCATATGGCATCATCTGGTTGGTCCATATGGCACCCAGGTGGACCCCTTTACCACATCATCTGACATATGGTGTTGTACCATTGAGCCACATGTCTAACTACAAATGGGCCACATCACTGAGTGATGCATCACTCAATACGTGGCCCTGGTGCGTGCCTGGGATGTATCCTCTGGCATCCGCCCAACACTAATGATGCGTACATGCCACGCGCTGCCTTTTCGGTAGTTTCAGGCCACTGAATTTTTTCTAGGGGGTTTTTAAGATTCCCGAATCCAATAGTATTGTCAAAAATAAAAAAATTTCCACATGAAATTTTTAATTACGGACTATTAAATTAATTTTTTCATGTATAAATACAAAAAAATTATATATTGTCCATAATTTAAAAAAATACACAGAATATATCTTATAGGCATACCAAAATAGCCTCTAAAAATGTCTGAATCTTCACAAAAATTCAGATCCAAAAATAACATGCCGAAATGTGAAAATATGCCTCTAATACTAATGATAAAAATATGTCACAACATATATCGAGAAGTAAATTATAAGTATCTCTCAAAACGCAGATCGTTGAAGTAGAAATCATTTGTTTCACGTCACCAGCACTCCTTTCACCTACGTGTCACGAAATGAAAAGCTTCAATCCACGAACTAAAAATCCCACAGACAAAGAGAAATTGAGTATGTAGAAAAATCGACATCAATTTAGTATATGAGATAATCTTTTCTTTTCTCTCCAGAAATCTAAGCTCTTTATATAAGGCTCCAATTAAGGAATACTTAATTGCCTTAATTGATGGGAATTAAATTGGCAGTTACAATTTAATTAATAAGGAAAAATTTCTCTATGAAATATGTCCGTTATAAAATTAATATGTAATTGTCCATATTAAATATATTTATAAATGGTAGATTCCGTAATTAAGGGAAAATCTAATATGAAACTAATCTCATATAAATTATTTTCTATTCTAATATTATTTCATTTATATCGGGATCAATTTCTAATCTCAGAAGTAATAGACATATTTCAAACTCATTCAGAATAATTTGTGATCTTTTTCTTTCTAGAAAAAAAACACAAAAAAAACATGTTTTATTTATTTATTTTTTCATTCCATGTGTCACTATAGTCGTCATTTCTAATTAATTACATGAGTGGAGTTTGTATGTAAATGTCAATTTTCTAGTTTGAAATTCAAATAATTAATAAGATGAGTTTATCTATCTTCTTGATATGATAATGAAAACCTCAACCTAAAACTTCAAACTTATAGCATATATGTAAAAACTAAGAAGTCGAACAATTTTTTTTCTTTATTCTATGTATAGAATTAAGAGAAATAATTTAATTAACTTAATTTTCCAATTAAAAGAAAATTTCTTCAAAATGTCTTTTATTTATAAGCTTTTGATTGATATTGACTATAATAACCTTATATTCTTTTTTTTAATTGCAAATTAAATCTTCATTAATAATATAAAAAATACATCTGAAAAATATAAATAAATTTGTAAAATTTAAAAATAAATAAGATGTACGAAACTAATGAAATTTCTATAATATATATCTGAACTTTTTCGACGAAAATAATGGATAATAGTAACACACCTCAGGTAATTTGGTTTTCTGTAGAAACTCAGTCCATCTGCTATCTATGAAAAAATTTATTCCAAAAGGACGAAAATTGTAATGACTATACTAGAATATCCTGATTACTGTTACTAATTATATTTCATTAACCCATAATATATGGGGCACTATTAATCTATTCAACTATCCTGTATTTTAACATATGAATTACCTGTTAAAGATGCATATAGATATATATACATACATACATACATACATACATACATACATACATACATACATACATACATACATACATACATACATACATACATACATACATACATACATACATACATACATACATACATACATACATACATACATACATACATACATACATATATACTTTACAAATCATATAAGATTAAGTTGTTACATTGAAAATACTAGTAGGTTATTAATTACAAAACTTCAGATTCACATGACTACAATATAAGGTACATCACAAAAAGATACCAAAATGCATCTCATACATCAAAGTGATTCTTCCTAGTCTGATGTTGGCTTCTGAGATTGTTGGCTTTGTCCCTGAAAAAAAGGTCTAACCTGCGAACCTACATGGATAAACATCCGTGTTAAGCTATAAAGCTTAGTGGGGAACAAAAATAACATGTTGATAACCACTCACAGTAGTTATCACCAAGCATACAACAATAATACTTAATAAAATGTATTACTTCATTAGGAAAAATAATACTAAGTACATTATTGGAAAAATAAAAATAACTGTGTCATTTAATCATAATAATAAAAGATTGCAAACTATGTATACACGTCATTCATTTTATAATCTGTCTGCTTAAATTCCTGTGGGTATGGATAACGGGTGTTGTGGATACGATAAAGTATCAAATATGTAAATACCTGAAGGTATTAAATCTGTGGACCCAATCGAGTCAGAACTGTGGTCTCATTTAGAGACATACTGTGGACTAATAAGAGTCAGACTATAACAGCTGCGACTGTAACCCTATAGGCATACCTATCTATCCACTACCAAATTTTTATGTTTAGGCAAAACAAATAGTTCTCATTAATGCATTTTGATGCGCGATAAACTAACTCAAGTTCATCATCATATAGCTTTGTAACTAACAGTTACCAAGTAATAGCCACTATAAACATTTATGTATCCATATACAAGCAATCATATACATTTATTAAATATTACAATGCTTTTCCTCTATATTCCTTTTAATTCATATGTTTAAAGGGATATATTAGCCTATACTTTTATATTCAAAGTGATTTACTAACTTAGAAAGGGCTTAGATAGGTTTAGGCACCATATGGAATCATAAAATTCCAAGTATCAAAATATAAGGAGGGGTCACGATTACTATCAAAATCATGGTAACCGTGAGCCAAGTTATTCAATAGGGGTCACGGTTACTACCCAATTCCTAGTAACTGTGACATAGGTTGCTCTTTGGTTCTGGACTAAATGCTACCTACCTCACAGTTACTAGCCCTTGGATGGTAACCGTGAAGTAAGGCTACTGAAATGGGTCACGGTTACTATGAATTTCTTAGTAACCATGAGCTAGGATGGGTTTTGGTTCTGGACTGAAAATTGGGGTGGCTCACGGTTACTACCAAAAAGCTAGTAACCGTGATGCCCTAATCTGCTTAACGATAGATTTGCAGTTCCGGGTTCTAAGCCAATTTTGACCTATAAAACCACATTTCCAACCAAAATGACCTTCTACAAAGTTGTATGCCTATGTTTCTAGTTTCCAAAACACCAAAAATCATCTCAATAGGACCTATAAATCTAAGATATGCGAAGAAAACCATGTGCTACTCACAAAAATAGGGTAATAGCCATATCCAGATTTCAACACAAATTTTCACAATCATGCAGTGAAAATAAATTCTTGGTTTCTTCTAAAAAAATCAAGATATGTGTGTCTAGTTTCTATACCAATTGGAATTTCTTCATTTGAATAACTATAACTCAAGATATGGCCAAAAGCGTACAGACTGGTCCTTTAATCCTTAAAACATATTTTTATATCTTTCGACAAAACTTGCATCTTTCATCTCTAAATCACTTTCAAGCTTAAGATCCACATATAAAACATATAATAGCTGTGATAAGGACATCTCTTATGTCCAAAACCTCAAGCACACACACACAAACATGTAAGTTCCCATACCTTTTTGAAGCTCCAAATCTTTCCTTCACTCTTGGATGGCTTCCTTTCCCTTCTTTTTGCTAAATTCTCCTTCTAAGAAATAAGAACACTAGTATGAACATCTATCACTTTAATCAATGAACAACATATAACAAAGAAGAAGCAAGGATACCTTAAGAGCAAAATTAACTAAATCTTCTTTTTTTTGCCAAAAACCTAAGAGATCCTAGAGAGAGTTTTAGAGAGAGACTTTAGGGTTTGAGAAAGGATGAGGATGAAGAAGAAGACCTTTGCTTTGGCCGGCCACACCTCTTAAAATATCTCCATCTCCCTCTTTTTCTATTAGCCCAAATGTCACTAACATGGAAAAATTGCCCTTTGGTCCTCAACTTTCCTTTATTTCTAATTATGCCCTAAAACCAACCCTTTCACTTTTCAATTGGGTCCATCTCTAAGCATTTACACTTAATTTAGCATAGACCCTAATTATTAATTAGTGAAAATTCTCCTAGGGTATAATGAGGGGCATTACAAAAATTTTCATGAAGGAAGACAATAACCTCCAAATATGAAGGACAAACATGTATGATAAAAATTTAACTTGCATTCAACATTAGCTAAAAATTCAAATTTATTAAAATATAAATAAGATCTGAACAAAAACAAAAATCAAATCTAAAATAAAGATTTTAGATTTGAGTTTATTGAAACCAAAATACAAAAAGATCAAATACGAATAAAAAATAATGAATAAAATTAAAACTTTAGATCTAAACTGATCCGAGAGATTTGAAAAAAAAAAAGAAAAAAATATATAAAAAATTGAAAAACAAAGATAAAAATTTAATAAAATAGCAAAATAAAATAGAGGAGCGACTGTCGTTTGTAAATGAACTGACGACAGCTACAATATTTGAAAAAAAACCTTTGAATTCAAGAAAAAAAAGAGGTTATGATTTTTTGTGAAGGCTAAAGAGAAAAAGAGTACCCCACAATAAATAACCTTGTATTCGTAAAAGAATATATAGTTTGAGTACGGCTGAATTAAAATTGGTTGATTTATTTATTTGTTTGCAAACATTAAAATTCATTGATTGACCAATTTAATGTTATGATAATCTATCATTAAAAATTGACCTCACAAGCATTAATTTGTTTCAAATTTAATATTCTAATAATCTCTTTTCTTTATTTATATATTTAAATCACTAATAATATACTATGCTAATCAATCGCCCTTTTGTAATGAATTATGTAAGCCAACCATGATTTTAATTAATTGTCGCTACTAGTTTATTATATTCAACTTTGTAAGTCAAAGCTCAAATTTAATTGCCATTCTTATAAAGCTCAAATTTAATTGCCATTCAATAATATAATTTTTTCTTGAGAAATTAATAGAAAAAAAGTTAAAAATGAGAAATACTTTAATAAATAATCATTTAACACACTTTATGTATATAATTGATAAGATATGAAAGTCTATATCTAAGAAGAGAGAAAGCTGGATAGGTTGTTCCCGATTAGATGTTGAGTTCCTGTAAGAAAGGAAGCCCGATCGGACTAGGCGTAAGCACTTCGAAGCTTAAGTTAGTAGCTTTCTAGAAAGAGAGTCTTAGAGATTCAATAACTGGAGCCATTATCTATTAGGCTATTTATAAGAGATAAAATGGGTGCAATTAAGTGCCTAAAATGTGATAATTGGCTGTTAGAGTAGGTGAGCGGCAAAGTGACAAGGAGCAGGTAAAAGGCATGGGCTCTGCCTTGTGTCAGTGGACTGATTGAGATGTGATGTCCCATCAGTCCGATCAAACATCAAGTGGCCTCTTCCTTAGCTTCCTGCTCACGTTTGGTGCACCTTTCCTGATGGGTTTTGGGCCCAGTCAGGTGTAATGGGCCAACCTCCTAGGCCTTGTAGTGTGACATTTTCATAGTTATCACTTGCTCCCGCTCCAAAAGGGTCCGATCGGATGAGTTTTACTTTGAGGTGCTCCGATCAGAGAGTGGTTGTTGGCAAATTTTCAAAATTTGAAAAGTGCACAGCCGAAGAGACGCATATGTTCAGACAGCTGTCTTCTCATTTAATATCATAAACATGCACACACTTCAAGAATGACTCTTCACTCTTTGTGTTGTAATGACGGATTCAATGACACGTGGTGTGTAATGGCCTCAACGTCGGACTGATCATGAATAGTACTTTCCAACAGTGAATAGTATCTTCGGGTTGAAAATGACACCTGAAAGTGAAAAATATTTTATTGGACCATTGGAAAGTACTAGTCACGGGTAGTTCGGGGTTGAAATTTGAAGTAAATTTGAGGTCAAATAGGCCTCTGAAAGCCAAAAGAACGAAAATCGAGAAAACTAGGGTTTAGGATTTTTAATTGAATTTTTGGTCGTTTTGGCTATTAAAAATATCTAATTAAGTCTAAAAATTACCAAAAATTACATATTTGCATAAAATAATATGTAGAATATTTTGGTAGCAAAAAGTAAATTTTTCGAGAACACTGGTATTTTTGAATCGGATTGATAAAATTGAATCGAGCCCGAAACAAACTCTGATTGGGCTGAAATTTTAAGAATAGCCTATTTTTAATGTAATATGAATAATGGAATCAAATTTGGAGAGAATTAAAGTTGGAAAGTGGGAGAAATTAATTAAGGCTATTTATCGGGTAATTAGTGGGCATAAACAATTAAATTGTTCAAGCCCACTTAAAAGACAGCCCAAGCCCATTAAAAAGACCTATAAAATGCCAGAAACTCCAGAACTCTCCAGCAACAAATCGTTCTCCTTCAGCTCCTTGGTGGCCGAACACTTCACATCCATTTTCTTCACTTTTTTCTTCCAATTTTTTCTTAATTCTCACCAAATCAAAGCCTAAGAATTTGATTTCAGCCTCTATAGAGTACCCTAGAAAGCTCTAATCTTTGATTCGAGGAAGAGAATCAAGAGAAATCAAGGATTAAAATTTAGGTGTCAAAGTTAGGTAAGTGAATTAATTGATTTTAATTTGGTTTTTAGGTGCCTACTACTAGTTTTGGGTGCCTAGAGTTCATTTTTGCTATTAATTTTAGCATTTAAGGCCAAAATAATTGAGTTTACTTTTATTAGAATTTCGGTTTGTGAAGGAATCCAAGAAGAGGAGCAAATTTCTCAAGCCAAAGGAAAAGGAAAGGAAGTCTAGGCAAGGTTAATAAATAGAAAAAGGTGTGTGACTAATTAATCCTTTTATTTCCCTATTAATTAAGTTAATTTCCTTTAGGTTTCTTAAGAAAAATTGCATATATTGGGGTATAATTGAAAGTAATGCTATATTCATTCATTTAAGAGTTATATATGCTTATTAGAAACCTTAAATAAAGTTAAAGGAAATTGTATGATGGAGTTGTAGTGTAGGCCGAATGATGATTCCTAAGAAACTAATGTAAATTTGGGTGATTTTAAGCTTTCTAATGTTAATATTAATGTAAATAAATAGTTATGAATTTTTATAGAATTTATGAGAATTAAATGAATATTTTTGGAATAACTGTTAATTAGGTATTAGTTGAAAAATGTGGCATTTGAATGAATTATGGCATAATTTATAGATTAAATGGTGAACTATTGTGAAATGATTCATAGATTGTGTAAAGAAGATTGACTGTAATTATAAGGCAATGATACTGTATTAATAAGAAATGAAAAGTAAGGAAAAGGATGAAAGATTAACTAATAAAGGAAAAATTAAGAAAATTGTGCCCTTAGAAAGAGTCAGGCAGTAAAACCTAGTTCAAGATATAATTGGCTGACCATAGGGATACATATACCGTGGTGCAAGTCATGGCGACTTGCTTTACTATGGTTGGATCGTTGATCACCATAGTATATATATCATACATACTATCATATGTTCATATGTTATATGAGGGATGATTCTTGGAGGTCATTTCTCATTCTATTGTAGTCCTATGGGGTCAACGTCCCGCATATCCGGTTTGAGAGTTTTCTGTCGGGTCTGTACTAGGGGTATATTGATAAGAAAATGTTAAAAGTGTAAAAAGAAAAGCTAAAACGGAAGTTTAATATGAAAAAGGACTAAAATGAAAAGGGGTTAAAAGTTTAGGGGTAAAGCAGTAATTTTTTCAAAAGATGAAATTAATAAGTAAAAGTGAAAAAGGAAATAAGTAATAAGGGTAAAATGATAATTTGGTTAATTAATTGGGTAAAAAGTCAACCTTATAAAGTTAAAGGACTAAAATGAAATTTTACATGAAAAAATAAGGATTATTCAGTAATTTATAAGCTAATTAATAAGGTAAAATAAGAAAATAAGGAATAAAAGGGCAAACTAGTAATTAATAGTATAAAATGGCATTTTTGAAATAAAAGAGAAGTTTAAGGACTAAATTGAGAATATAAGAAAGTTTATAAATTAAATGGAAAGTTAGTCGCTAATAAAATAAATATTGTTTTTAAATAAGAAAAATCGATAATAAATAACTTAAATCAAAATTATTAAAGATATATATATTTTAGGGAAATGCTATGATTTTTAGTCACCACTGGGCATGTTTATTGCTCAGTACGTATTATTTACTGCGTGTAGGTACAGATAGTTTGGAGCATGGGTACACAGGAGAAATTGAAGCTGAAGAGCTAGAAAGAATATTTTGTGGCATGTATATATACCCATTATGTTTTGTTTTATGAGAACGATATTATATCGATAATCGTACTTTGTATTGTATATAGTGGTATGTGGATGAGGAATTGCAGAGAATGGATGGTATGCATGTGTTGCTTGATAATATCTGTGGATTTGTTATATGATTGGATTTAAACTATTGTGCCTCTGAGAGGCTGTGTAATTATCTGCTTTTCAGGGGGCTAGTTAAGAATATCGCCGTTATATTGCCAAAATTTTATTAAATGCATAGTAATTTTCGGATAGTTATAGGTTGAGGATTAATGAAAGTCATATATGCATGATGATGATTAAGTTAAAGGATAAAAAAAATTTCCAACCAATTGCCTGTCCGATAAGACTGTTACAGTAAGGGTGTTACATTTTGTGGTATCAGAGCATTGGTTTAGCCGGTCCTAAGATTGGAGTGGGAATAAGTATGATTTAATTACCTATATATATACATGCCAATTGTAAGTAATAAAGTGTGATGGAAATCTAATGTGTACTTGCTCCTTTCTGTTTTATAGTGTAAAGATGTCATCCGATCAAGATAGACAGGTTGGGGATGGTGAAAGTGAAGCTTCCATAGGTATTGGATAGCAGGAGGCCCCATAACGGAAGGCTTCATTTCCAGCAGTGCCACCTACACCCCCATAGCCAGACTTCCTTAATCTTATGGCTGACTAAATTCAGCAACGACTACAAGCAGGTCAGGCTCAGTCCTCCTATACTATTGTTCAGGTTCAGCCAACTCCACCTCGAAGAAGACCTATTTTAAAGCAGTTAAAAAGGTTGAGAGCTGAAAACTTCTCTGGAATGGATCCTTTGACACCCTCACAGGCTGAAAATTGGTTATTTAAGAAGAAGAGGGTTTTTGAAATTACAAACAGTTCAGTAGAAGAAAAGTTTGAAGGTATAGTTGCTTTGTTGCAAGGATCAGCTTTTGTTTGGTGGGATTCAGTCAGGAGGCACACCCCAGTGAATCAGTTGACTTGGGATTTCTTTGTGTCTCAGTTTGAGCTTAAATATATTGGGGCTGAGTATAAATTGGCTATACAGGATGCCTTTTGGAGGCTTAGGCAGGGTAATAGATCAGTGGCCGAGTATGAGCACGAGTTGAGCGCCTTAGTGCTTACCTTGATGAAAGTCAGTCTACAGATGCAAAGCTGCGACAGAGGTTTGAGAGGGGATTGCATACTAAGCTCAGATAGATTATAAGGACCCAAAAGTACCCTACCTTGAGAGCTATGGTGGAGGCATCCATTAAGTTAGAAACCATCCGGGCTGAACAGGCTGAGAAACAGTCTCGATTTCAGCAAAAGAGAAAGCAAGGACAGTCAAGCGGAAAGGGTGATCAGAGTAAGAAGTCAAAGGGATCATTTACACCTCAAAGTCGTCCCCCAGTTCCAGTAGGATGGGGTAGGGGTAGTGCTACTCATGGCAGAGGTTCAGCTACCAGTACCCCTCGGGATAGAGACAGTGGGACAGCTTCAGCTTGTGATTATTGTGGCAAATTTCATTATAGGGAGTGCAGATTTTAGACTGGAGCATGTTTTCGCTATGGGTCCAGGGAGCACCAGATTAAAGATTGTCCGGTATTATTGACTGCTTTAGTTGCATCTCCAGCATCAAGTACTGGGTCCTTTGCATCGAGAGGATGTGGTAGGGGAATTGGCCCCATCACGTCAGCCTCTAGACCAGCTGGACAATCATCTCAGGTTCAGAAGAGATCTGTAGGCCAGACTTATGCTGTCAAAGCCAGAAAGGAGAAGGATGCTCCAGATGTGATAGTAGGTATATTTCTCCTATTATCTGATTCAGTTCATGCTTTGATTGATCCTGGTTCGACTCATTCCTATATTAGTACTGCATTAGCTCGGGATAAAGGGATGAAAGAGGCATGCTTGGACCAGGATATCTTAGTGAGTAATCCTCTGGGGCATAGTGTAGTGGTAAACAGGTTGTACAGACAGTGTCCTATTAGTGCCCACGGATATATATTCCTGGCAAACCTTATTGAGTTGCCCTTTCATGAGTTCGATGTGATTCTGGGGATGGATTGGTTATCCGCCCACCAAGCGACTGTTGATTATAAAAGAAAAAGAGTTACTTTAAAGCTTGAAGATGGTCGAGAAATTATAGTGGTTGGTGTGCGACATAATTATCTGTCTGATGTAATTTTTTCTACTGCAGCTAAGAGGTTAATCAGGAAAGGATGTATAGCTTACATGTGTTATACAGTGAAGGCAAAGAAAGACAGTCCAAAAGTATCAGAGGTGCCCACTGTCAGAGAATTTTTAGATGTGTTCCCTGATGAATTACCAGGTTTACCCCCTGACGGGGAAGTAGAATTTTCTATTGAGGTTGCTCCAGGCATTGCACCCATATCCATTGCTCCTTATAGAATGGAGCCTGCATAGTTAAAGAAATTAAAGATTTAGTTACAGGAATTGCTTGATAAGGGATTTATCGGACCTAATGTTTCTCCCTGTGGAGCACTAGTTCTATTTGTTAAAAAGAAGGATGGGACGCTCAAGCTATGCATAGACTACAGACAGCTGAATAAAGTCACCATAAAGAAAAAATACCCCATTCCTCGCATTGAAGACTTATTTGACCAGTTGAAAGGAGCGGATGTATTTTCAAAGATTGACTTGAGATCAGGTTATTATCAGATGGGAGTAAAAGCTTTAAATATGCCTAAAATTGCTTTCTGTACTCGATATGGCCATTATGAGTTTCTGGTCATGCCATTTGGACTTACAAATGCACAGGCTACCTTCATGAATTTGATGAACAGAGTTTTTCATCCTTATCTAGACCAGTTTGTAGTGGTCTTCATCGGCGATATTTTGGTATATTCTAAGACACCGGAGGAACATGATAAACATATGTGAATTGTCCTACAGACTTTGAGAGAGAAGCAGTTGTATGCTAAGTTCAGTAAATATGACTTCTGGTTGAATGAAGTATCCTTCTTAGGCCATGTGATTTCTGTAGAAGGTATTAAGGTGGACCCATCAAAGATTGAAGCAATTCTTCAGTGGAAGCCACCTACAAATGTGACCGAAGTAAGAAGCTTTTTGGGGTTATCGGGATATTACAGGAGATTTATAAAGGGTTTCTCCACCATTGCGATTCCACTGACTCGACTATTACAGAAAAACACCAAGTTTATGTAGACAGACAGATGTCAAGAATGCCTTGAGAAACTTAAAAGTATGTTGACTGAAGCTCCTATCCTCGCTCAACCTAAGCCGGGTAAGGATTTTATGATCTACAGTGATGCCTCCAGGAATGGACTAGGCTGTGTTTTGATGCAGGAAGGCAGGGTGATTGCTTATGCCTCTCGACAGCTCAAGACTCATGAAAAGAATTATCCTACTCATGACTTGGAGCTAGCAGCTATAGTTTTTGCGTTGAAGATATGGAGGCACTATCTGTATGGAGCGAAATGTTATATTTATACTAATCACGAGAGTCTAAAGTATTTGCTTACTCAGAGCGAGCTTTGTTAGTTTAAGCCCTAGCCCCAATGCATTGTAATAAAACACTTTAATTAATAAAATGAGGCATTTGTTTTATCTATTGTATTCCTGTGCATATCAATTGATAGAACTATCCAAGAATGTTGTTTCAGTTTAATTTATCATGTGTGAGGCACATGGTTGTAAGGCCTTGAAACAAATGAGACTTCATTCTAAATATCCCTAGTCAGTCATTGTTATGGGAATAACAAATGAATTAAGACTAGTATGCTCTCTCTGATAAGTTGAGTTCTGTCTTACGGATCATAAGGACAAGAGTGTCAATCAGGGATCATAGATACATGTTTAGAACATGGTATTTGGTTTTGATCCGTTCATGAGAACACTATATGGTACAAGTTATAAGTGTTTCTCATATGTAAGTTTTGTATCGGAGTTCTTAGACCTAAAATCTCTATGAAATTCTTTATGAATTACTATGTACTTTGACATACACCTAACGTGCTTGTAACAGAGTGACAAGTATGGGTATGCTTGGGTATACATTGATTCATATTAGAGAGCATGAGAGAAGTGAGGGGATTACCCCTCTCTATAAGAGAGAAAATATCATCGGCCACTTGATCAATGAACTGAGAAGTGTATGGCCATACCGAGATGAAATAATGAGTAATCATTATTTATCTGAGAGTTCAGTGTCACTGGAATATCAAGAAAGGAATTAATATATATAAGGATGACTAGTTCCATGCCTTATATTAATTCTGATATTTATGGGTAAGGAACTATGCAAAATTGTATTAGGTCACTAAATGCCATATGCATTTTCATTTAATTTGGAATGCTATAATATCTTGTTAGAGAATATATATAGCCATTGAATTAATTTATTAATTCATTGCCAACATTAAATGGACCTATAGGATCGTACACAAAGCATTGGGCTTAAAATATTTAAATAAAGTATTGGGCATTAATTTGGGCTTTTAATTAAAGTCAAATTAATGTGTGTAATGGGTATTAAAATTGCTATTGGACCTTGGTCCATGAGATAGAGAAATTCAGCCCACAAGGTTTAATTTTAATTAATTAATTATTTTGTATTAATTTAATTAATTGAGTATTAAAGCCTAAAAGAATTTTAATCAAATTAAATCATTTAAATGGGAATTAAAGTGGCCGAAATTCCTAGAGAAATACCAAGGAATTTCGGCACATGCATTAATTTTAATTAAGTGATTTATTAGATTAAAATGTCTTATTTCAAATTAATTTAAATTTTAAATTCAAAAGGAGTTTGAATCAATATATGTTACTTATTTTAAGAAAGTGATTAAGGCTAAATTAACTATCTTAAGGTAGTGGTTTTTAGATTTATCACTTACAAAAATTAAATGATATATATTGAATGAGAAGAAAAATTAAAAACCCTAAGTGTTAGTGTGTGGCGTGAAACTCTCTCTCTCTCTCACAAAAACTCTCTTGGCCGAAATACACAAGGAGAAGAATTCTTTCTTGCTTTCTTGTGTTTTTGGGCATTAATAGCACCTAAAATAAGTGCAAGATCAAGTCTTGTAGCTTCAATCCATTGCCATTACACAATACTTAATTGGAGAGCTAGCAATCTCGGTTTTAAGCTATCTTTGCAAGTGTGTTTGTGAGAATAGAGAGGAGTGGCGTAAAGGCTGTTCTTTGGCATTGGTGGTGAAGATCTAAGGTTGACATATCCATCTTGGTTGCTGGTCATCATCAAATCAAATTCTTGAAGTGCATCTAAAGTTGTAAGTTTTTAAAACCCTAAAATTGCATGTTTTGATTCTTGTCATGGAATTGTTTGGCATGTATGATCGATTTTATCATTTTTCTGCTGCATGATTACCATGTACATACCATGTCATATTCCATCAGTGGTATCAGAGCCTAAACATTCTTATTTTAGTGCTTTAAATGCATGAAATAATTAATCAAAAATCA